>CM031238.1:47620307-48960886 GCA_018340775.1 Taxus wallichiana var. yunnanensis
TCCCTTCTCATCTCTTTATCTATTTTCTTCTCCCCCATTTCTAATTCTTAATTATGTGTAATCATGGTAATCTATCTCATTCACTTAAGTGAATTTCTAAATTTGAATTGTAAAACTCTCTTTAATTTATAAAAAAGGGAACTTATTTCTCATTTCCTAGGAATATGTAAAGTCACAAGTTGAATGATATCATGAGGAGTCATGTGGGGTAGGTGAAATGTCAATTCACAATTCTATAAATTGGATGGCTTCTTCATTCCAAAGGATCCTGAAATTTTAGTTTTTAGTAGCAATTGTGGATTGTGGTTTTGAGTTTTGAATGTTGTATCACCAACACAAGAAATAAAATCTACATTTTTTCCATTTACATTTCTCATGTTTTCCTATTTTCTCTCTATTTTGCACTTTGCAAGTATAGCGATCAAAGAAGGAACTTTACATCCTTAGATCAATCTAAAGAACTACGTGCCTTTAATTTTTAGTCTCACTAATGTCTTACATTGTTACCTTCCTCTAATTGAATATTAAACTAATCTAATTATTGTGTGTGATCTCTTCTATTCCCTACTCACAACGGTAACCTTCCCTTTCCTATTTTCTCTCCTTTATTCCTCATCACCGTAATTTCCTCCCTTTTACATTGTACAAACACTTTTCCATAGGTTAAGTGAAATGTTCTGTGTGATCCTAGCCTAGCGGCCAACCCCACAACATTGAGATAAAATTAAATATTTGACATTCAATAATGAGAGCCTCCCCATACACAAGAAGGAGGGTATAACCCCATGTGAGTGTTGGTGAAACATATAATTTTCCATACGAAAAATTCTTTCATCGACAATTTTTAGTAACTCCACCGGGGTGATATTTACCCATGTTCACCTATAAATATCTTTGTTAAATAAAAAAGGTACATATTCCAAAAAAATCAGATTTCAAATCAAAATTAGATTTATAAGGAAACTTCGTCAAGGAATGAATCCATGTCACATTCGTTTCCCGCAAGAAAATGAAAAAAATCAAGATTGGAGTTTAGTACCAATGAGTGATAGTGAACAAGAAGAAGATGATGACTTCAAAGAAATGAAAATCTTTGATCAACCTTCATTTTTGAAAATCTCTTACAAAGATAAGAAAGCTAAGGGAAGAAGGTCTCATGTACCATCTTTGCAGTAGCCATGAAAATATTATCTAAAATGGAGAATTTTTTTGTTTGTAAAGATCCAATCATCACTTCTTGGTGGCTCTAATTTAGGAAAACTATTTCTAGTGGAAATAAAATGGTAATATCATATGAGGATGATCGAGAATCCAAGAAATGGATGAAGAAGACTCATAAGAGATATGGTATGTTGTATGAAGGGAAGGATGGTGAAGAATCCACGAAGGGTAACATTTTAACTTCACGTAATTTACTAACAAGTTAAGAACACTATCTTTCATCTCCCTTCCTCTATATGATTTCCTTGCATATGGATATGAAGAAAAGGTCCCTTCTTCTAGATGATTTCCTCGCATATGGATATGAAGAAAAGGAAGTCTTGTGAAGAGAGTTTGTGCAAAATATTTTGATTTTAGAAGAAGGACATTTTGATCCCGAAACCTACCATGAAGTTTGGAGTTATGCAATGGCCTTGCAAAGAAGGTATGAATGTCTTAAATCATTTCACAATATTGAGGGAAAAGAAACTCATATTTCAAAATAATATCTTGGTGATTTTCAACACTATGATGTGTTCATCCCTAGAAGGTTTTTGTGCACTTTTGATGAATGATTTGTTCTTGAACCTTCTGACAAGAATAAAATCAACATCTTGGAGGATGATGAAAATTACATGATAGTGGATCCTTCATTCATCAAATCCTTCGGCTTGAGGTATATCAAATTGGAGAAACAATGAATTCAAGAAATGATGATTCTTGTTGTATGACGGTGTGATCTAGCACTTTTCGAGGAATCGATCAAGAATGAATACGTAACAAAAATAAATGCTTCACCCCAAAATAAATATTAATGAATTTGAGGTAAGAATGGATAATATCCTTTCCAATTTTGTCTCTTCAATTGATGTACAAATGTTGAATGATGAAATGAAGATATTTGGAAAATAAAATTCCGTTCTTGATTCAATCATGGATGAGAAAATGGAAGAGTCCAATTTATTTCTTGAAACCATGGTGGATGAGAAAATTGAACGTGATATATTCAAATATATTATTCCACCATCCTCACCAAAGGAGAATTATGTTAATCATCAAGGTGAGGATGGAGTCCTTTCTTTTCTATGTGAAAAATAAGATTCTATAAGGAATGATCAAGATGGAGTTGAATATTCTTCTCATATTTCTACCCCAACATGGTTCTCTCCTTCCTATCATAAGGATGATGAAATGGATTTTGAGCTCAAAGGTGTTCCCTTCCCATATAATATGGATATCTTCTCCCTATCAGAAAATATTGAAAACCAAGTATGTCAGGTATTACAAGTAGGTGAGACTCGATTGACAAGAAATTTATAAGAAGAAGATGAGGATTATTCAAATGAATTTTGGCCATATGTGGATTATATTTTCAATCATCTCCTTAAAGCACGATGTAAAGACTCTTATCATTATAATTATAATGACTATATGGAATATTTTATGGAGTAATAAGCGGAGGAAATGAAAAAATGATAACCTCAACTCAGTCTTGATGTCCCGACTCGAGCCATAGAAATATAAGATAGGTGTGAGGTAATTTGTGTTTTCTTTTCCATACAAAATGTTTGATGATGATACGGAGAAAACAAATGAGCTCAATGATATTCTCAAATCCTTGGCACATGAGCATGAAGTGAAGTGATTTTATATTCTAGGAGAGCTCATACGTAAGAAAATTATATTAAAGATCTCATAAAACTTCACAAGGAAAAAAAAGCAATTCATAGGAGCATATTTCTCTGCAAAATCATCTAGGTATGTCTTCTCCAATATCGAACTTCCTCACAATGACCAAGAGTTGATTCCACAAAAATTCCTAAAATTTATCTAATGACAGACATCATATCAATTCTTGAAGATAAATTCCTATGGATTCAAGAAATTGTTGAAAGCAAGCCAAGAACAATGCAACATGTTATCATGCTCGATATCAAAGAAATATTAGGAACCCTACAATCCAAGTGAAGGAAAAATGCCTAGAAAATATCCCACTTCTTCAATGACACCTCGGGTAATCAATATGTTTAAGTTTATAGGCCTAGGAATAGATATAATATCAATGAAATGACCCCATCATACTATAATTTTATCTGCATCTCGGTCGGTGAAGCTTCACATGAGGGTGTTTATCATCTATTCAAGGAATAGTCTTCATACCTCATACAAATGAAGAAGAAAATTAAAAGAATTTAAAAATGGAGGAATACGTAAAGACCATCAATGCTCACATTCAATCTTTCTTGGAGCCGGATAAAATATATTCCCTTCCTGGATAAGGCATTCCTCCTATCATAAGTGTTGATCCTAAGGTGGTCAAGAAAGCACAAGGATACTGCTATCCCAAATTCACCCCCAGAAAATTTGGTCAAGACAACTCCTGCATATAAGGAAATTATAAAGGAAATGACTCGAGACTTGTGAGCTCACATTCCGGATGAAAAAAGGTTACATATGGGCTTAGAAATGAAATAGTAGGTTTGAAACGAAGGAGAAGTGTCGCAGAGAATCCGGAGAAAGAAGGGGAAGAAACATTGAAGATTCGAAGCTCTCGGGCTTGAAACCATTCAAGAAAGAATCCGAGAAGTGACTAAGTATGGAGGAGGAAGCGGAAGAGGCCACGTGTCCTAACGGTGCTTCTCCAAAGGTGAATCCAAAAAAGGGGAAGACCAAATGAGTGCCAGACTGATGTGTGTCCTAGAGGAAAGTGGGGCATCGGGGAAAAGTTTATTCTTTGCCCCTTGTTATCACAAAAAGGGTAAAAGTTATGAAATGGACCGAACTCTGTCGGGAAAAAGTTAGTGTTAGAACCTCGAGTAAAAGCCAAGGTGGGGAGTTAGACGGAAAAGTAAAAATTTACCTTTTGTTTAAAGGAAAAAAAGATAAATTACGGACCCGCAAGACCAATTTTTTGTTCTAATCTGGTTGCCACGTGTCCCAAACCAAAAGGGGGCCCATTTTTCAAATTGTTTTCCCCATCCATTCGTATGAACCCAATACAAAATTTGAAGGGGCATATCTTTCAACTCAGGGCTCGAAATATTGCAAATTTGACACCATTAGAAAGATCTTGGCCTCATCTACACCATGGAGGTCTGAGAATTTAATTTTGAGGAGGTTAGGTAAAGTAAAATAGAGGAAATGTCTTTGGGCCTTCAATGTAGGATCAATCTATCTCAACAACCATATCGGATTCGATATGTTTCCATCATTTCCTCTTATTTCAAGGCGCCAAATCAAGGAATCATGCAGTAAAGATGGATTCGAGGCATATTTTATCAGAAGCATTAACATCGGTGCTTAAGCTTCAACCCAATTTTCCCACTTCCCTCTCTCTTTCTTCTATGTGATCATATCTATAAGTACGGGGAAAGATTCATTATAAAGTGTTGTTTATTATTCTTCCCCCCCTCTCTATTTCTTCTCTAGGGTCGAATGTGGAGTTTAAGCCTCCTCCTTGGCTTTGTAATGGCATTTTCTTGCCTCTTGCCCGTTAATGGTGTACTGTGTGAACTCTGGAGCAATAAAATATGTTTCATGATGCGTTTTGTCCATCCTTTTCTCATTTTGTTGTCTCTTCTTGCCTCTCACCATTGCAGGGTATACTGTGCATATCTCTAATGTCCATTGCAGGTTTTGGGAGCTATGTTTAAGGGGTTTGAAATGGTGTTCTGTGTGAACTTTATCCTTGGTTTGTGATGCATCTTTCCATCCTCTCCATTTCTCACCTCTCTCCATTTTAGGTAGTTGGGTTTGTGATCAGCAGTTCCCTTTTCTTAGTGCTATCACCTTTGTAGTGTAGGATTTCTTTATTTTCATGCTCTCCCTCTCTCCTTGGTCCCTTGGAGTTTTTATATTAGAGTAGATAGTTATATTTCCTTCCTTGGAAGTATTTTAGTGCTAGGATTAGGAAGAGGAACCAACCTTCTCTAGAGGATCATTTCCATTTGCAGTCCCACTTGGGAATGATCCAATGTTATGCAAATCACACCAAATGACCTTGCCTTAGAAAAGTAGATCCATAACTCATTTGGGGGTGTTGTGATTTCACACTAACAGTTCTGGCACGCCCGATGGGATAGGTCTGAAGCACCTTACCACTTCACTTCATCAGGTTTGATGTGCTCTTGGTGAAGGTTTCAACCTTAAGAGGCACTTTCAAGCATATATGGCGACTCTATCTCAGTTAACAACCCATTTTCGAGTTGCATTCCTTCTTCCCATCCATTTCCACCCATTATTTCTTCCATCTCCTTCATCTTCTTCAATCCCATGAAGTTGTGAAATCATGACTTCATTCCCACCATGGAATTCACATCTACAACAGCAAAGTATGTTCCAACTCCAATAAGCTTTACAAATCCTTCAAATAAACATTTTGAGCAAATCCAAAATCAGCATGGTTACCCCTATGAGCAGCGTGCCAAAATCGATTTGGCTATGGAGCTTTCCAAAACAGGGTATCAAACAATGGATAAAATCAAATGCAAGATGCGTTGGTCTGCATTGGAGAAGATCCAAAAATGGAGGTTGGAATGGTTTAGTTAAGGAGTATAGCACAAATGAAGGTGTTTAGAGTTGGTTACATGGCACATTGTCTATGGGAAGGCCCTTTTCCAAGACATTACAACCTTGAAGAGAAGCTTGACTTCATGGTTGAAGTTGGGTCTTACGACACCCTGTACCCCATATCTCGTCCCGCAACCTAACCCT
Source organism: Taxus wallichiana var. yunnanensis (assembly GCA_018340775.1). Taxonomy (NCBI): domain Eukaryota; kingdom Viridiplantae; phylum Streptophyta; class Pinopsida; order Cupressales; family Taxaceae; genus Taxus; species Taxus wallichiana. Next base: position 47,626,221 of record CM031238.1, read on the forward strand.
ACCTCACCACCTAAAACCTTACACACTGAATTATTTATTAATTACCTTATAATTAATAAATCCACATCTCCAACCCTGCCACCTCACCTCACCACCTCACTTATGACCTAGCCCTAACCCTAAACTAACCTAATTAAGACCTATGACTTGGTCCAGACCCACACCCATGACTCATCACCCCTCACCCGCATCAAAACAAACCTAATAATGACTTGACCAAGCCCACAACTGACCCCTCGGGAGAAAAGGAGGGAAAGTTGGCTATTTTACTAAAAATAGCCAACTTTGACCTAACCAACATCGGTCCCTACGTGACCGACATCGGTTAGGTAACCACCATCGGTTCCCTGTAAATGACCTCCCCAACCAAAATGGAAGGATCAGAATCCATTTGCAAGGCAGAGACAAGTGAGAAGGAGAGAAGAGATTTTGCAAAGAGGAGCATCGAGCCCAAAACTGGAACTGAGTAACTAGAGCATTGTCACACTCATCCAAACCTTGGGAGAGTTGGAGGATAGCTTCATCAGATCACTTCCGATTGTTGGATCATCCCAACTAGGCCTTGCCTTTTCCACTGCATTCTTTGGACCTGCATCCACATCAGAAACTGGTAAGTAGTCTCTCTTATCACCTTGTATGCTTTTAGACACCACTTTGTGAACTTTTAATTCATAGGGATTATAAGCTCACTCCTGGATCTACTACCCGGCAACAACCACACCTAACCTTCGGTCATCCATCTCTATATTACCCCAAAGATAGCTCTCTCACTCTCTGAGTCTTCTCTATCACCCTACTACTCCCCTCAACCATCTACCAACCTTCCAAACCTCATAACCACCTTACACCAAACACCATTTAAGAATCCCTAAATCACTTCCCCTACCGATATCGGTTATTCCCTATCGGTACTGGTTTTATAACCATCGATCGGTTATCCAGTGACCGACATCGGTCACTGTGACTTATACCAAAACCAACCTTTCACCTATTCACCTCAAAAGCAATCTCATGTCCAGCCTGGTCTATCCCTATAACTTGACTGAACATATCAATAACCAGTGACCAAACAAACAACATGACATTCTATTGTTGGTAATTTAGTCTCTATTGCTTTTAGTAACGAGATACCTAAATCGTGAGTTCGCAATAGCTTCTTTATTATCATTTGCATCAATTTGTATTAAAAGGGAACTGACCACCTTCGAAAGGAAGTCTAATATTTCCTAGGCCCAAGGCAGTTCCCTCACTTATTGTCTAACTAAAATCTGGTGGTCTTGCATTCTTATTTACAGGTAGTCCTTCCCAGACAAAAAGGAGTTCTTCACAATCGGTCTGATTTCTCTACGGTACGCGCACACCTTCCCAACACTCTACAGGTATTCCTCCTAACCCTAACCCCTTATCTGTTTCTCAAGAGAATGAAAGGATAGAAGCAACTCTATTCTGGAACTAAAATTATGTGCGAAACATTTTGGCATGCCCGGTGGGACCCTATTCGGGTTTCTTTCTTTCTTGCTTGTTTTCATATAAGGAGCACACTTGCCGTTTCTTTCTTCTAAATATTCACAAAATATTTTGTCATTTTGGTAAAAGAATTTGTCTTTTCACATCTTTGCATTAGTGAAAGTCATCTTCTTGACCTCTTCTCTTTCTTTGCTTCATCGAATATCATTTTCGATTTGGGTTTAAAACACGTGCATCACATTCTTGCTTGTTGTTTTTTATTCTAGTGAATGTAGATTAAGTAACAGGTCATACACGTGGGGGTAATATCCACGGTATTGATGAGAAATTAATCTTACTCTCACTGCACAACACATACCAAATCACATCATAATCTACACAACATCTCAAACATCCCCCTTTCCATGGTATTCCTCTGCCCGATTGAGGTAGCCTTACAAGCCAAAACAAACTTGACATCTCCCTTAGGTCTTTTGTTTAGGAATGACATCATCTTGCATCTAAGGCATAAGCCCAAAAGTGATTAAAACTAATCCTAGGGTTAGTCTCTTGATTTGCTTGTGCATCTTGCTTGTTTTCTATTTTTCTTTCAGTTCTTGTTTCTCTGTTATACCCTGTCTCAATTATCACTTCAGACAGGTTTGGTGGGTATACTAAGCCTTGTTCTCCCCAAACCAGCAGCCTCTTACATTCTCTCTTTGCCTTCACAATGGCGGCACGGTCCTCTTCTACCGACATCGGTTATCGGCGACGCCCCGGTTCTGATCGACAGACATCGATTACTGGACGATATCGGTTCTTGTGTTTTATGTTCTGACAAACCAGTAACCTACCAATTCCAACATTTTGTTGCATTTTCTGTTCCTGATTGACTAATTCTCTGTTGTATCCTCTTGTCCATGGTTGTTATCACCCAAAACAAGCCGCATGCCATGGTTTCACATGCTTGTTCCATGTCTTTTCCTGAGTCACCCCCTTCGCATCCTATGGGGAATCCTACGGACACCAATGCTTTTCCCAAGATCTCTGTCGAGATCCAGATTTTGCTAAATTTTTGGATGCTAATCTTGGCACCATACAGTATTATTTGTCTCATACCCCTGACCGTACACCCAATGGTCAGCTCCTCTTGGGTATGCCTATTAGTATAGCCACCCACTTAGCTCCTTCCCCACCTAATAACTCCACCTCACTTGTCTTCATCCTTAGCCCCGTCTCCCAGCTCAGTGGATTCGATGGTCCATACTGCACCAATTGGCTTTCCTTTGGTTAATCTGGGCCCCACATATCACTACCATCCACTGCCCCTACCTCATCCCTCTCACAAATTGCCTCTTTCATAACTTGTTCTCTACCACCTATCCACACGAGCTTTCCCTCTCAGGCTCCGCCCACCTTTTCATTTCCGTAAACGCATCCGGTGGCCTCAACATCTTATATAGGACACCCTTATTCAGCCTGCCCCAACACATTCATCATCGATACCTTATCAACATTTAGCCCCACCATTGTCTAGTAGCGGCTCTTGGCCCAATCCTCCTCCGTTTACGATGACAACACCATCATCTAACCCAACCAATGATTTAATCAAACAAATGATGGACAAGATGCAAAATCTTGAGGCTTCTGTTTCAGGAAGCCGTAACACCCTGACATACGAGCAAGTTTGTCGAGAGCCTATTCATTCTTCTGTCCCCCTTCATACATATCCTCCTCAATGGGAATTACCAAAATTTACTCGCTTTAATAGTAAGGAGGACCCTCAACAACACTTGCGATCATTTAGACATGCTTGCTATCTGATTGCTCATGACGATGCCTTACTACTCCGTACCTTCCCCATGTCCTTATCAGGACCTGCCTTGGAATGGTACAGTGCTTTAGCCCAGCACTCAATCTTCTCCTTTAACTAGTTAGCCCAATCTTTCTTGGATCATTTCTCCATCAATATTGCCAAGAAAGTATCCATTACCGATCTCTATGCCATCCGAAAATTTGAAGACGAATCTATCACAGATTTCGTTGGACGATGGCGGGGCCTCATCAACCAACTTACTTATGCCTTACCTCAGGCCGAGCTCATCAAACTCTTTACGTGGGCTGCATAAAAACACATTCTCACCCTCCAAATTCAAACTTTCCGCACCTTTGATGAGGCCTTTACTATGGCTCGGAAACTAGAGATTCGGGCCTTAGAGGAGGAGAAATTGAAGTTGCGCAACAAAAACTCAAATTTCCAAACCCAGGACTCCACTAACAAACCCACACCACCACCAACTCACACATCGGCTACTTCAAATCAAAAGGAGTTGTACACGCGGTAATGGTCAAATCTCAAGCACCATCTTATACCCAGCCAAAATCCACCTATAAGTATAAAGCCGAGCCCATCAAGTACACTCCCTTGGGAGAAACTTATGATGTGATCTTGGAAAAATTGCTTAAAGCAGGAGCTATCACCTTGCCTCCTGTTAAACCTCACTCCGGGTTTGATTCCGCCCGCGCTATACCTTCTTGGTATAAAGAAAATGACTTCTGTAACTTCCATCGCGTGAAGGGACACAACCACAAAAACTGCAAGATGTTGAAAAACATAGTGCAGGAAATGGTTGATGCAGGGGATATAACCCTCGATAATCCTAATGCCCCTACTAATCAAAATTTAAAAATCTTCAACAAACCATTTCCAAACCATTCCTCTAATAGTAACACAAACCAAGAAACCTTAGCCGAGGAGAAGAGTGTGCATGAGATCCATGTGGTTTTCAACTCCCAACCAAGGGCTTCCATCGAAGAAATTTTGAATCGAGCCTCTTCACCGATGCAAGAGTCCTCACCCCCTTCTCCTTCATCAGGACAAGAGGACAGCCCCACTATTCCTTTACCCATAAAGGAACCAACCACCTAGAGTTCTCTTCTCACAGAAGAGCCTTCTTACACCACATCCCTGCAAGACTGTGAGCGGATGTTATCCAACTTATCTATTTCCCAAACATCTCCTTCTACCACTCTTGCTGCAAAAGAAGAAGGATCGCCACTTTTTCTGTCATCCTTAGAAGAGAAACCCCTCGAGCCTACATCACCAAATTCCTTAATCATGATAGATCCTCTAGAACATGCCCTCCTCCCTATCAGTTCTTCATCGCCTAAATCTTTCCAGCGACCAGTTGACCCCTTAACTCCCATTGATACAGCGCCTCATTCGCCCCCTGTATCACACCCCCAGTGGACCGGAATCACAACCCACTTCTCTTCCATATCAAAATGCCCATCCATACGTGAAGATTTCATCCCCCAGAAGATAGACGACTCTTATGGGCACGTTTGAGAACACCATGCTCTACTCAAATGCAAATGACTAATCCAGACACCTCTACCATATACCCGAAGTTTTTACAAAAGCTCAAAATGCCTATGTCCTCACCTCCACCCCCTCATCTCCACCAAATACCTCATCAACCTCTATCAACCTAACCAAACCTTCCCCTACACTTGGGACTTTACCAATACCTAGCCTGACGCACCCACCTAAATGGTTAGACTTATCCAAAAATAAAGTCATCAATCCACCTAGGAGATAGACCCAATCTCCTCGAGTCCAATCTATGCCTCCGCCACAACTAAAACCCTCACCCCCGATCACACCAGTACAGCAGGCATGGCTTCAACCCTCACCATCACACCTACCTTCTATATTGGGGCCTCACCCCTCCACCTTGCCTCAATACACCATGCCTCCCACATCTTCTTTAACATGACCAGCACCTTCTGCACCCATACAGAAATCCACAGGCATCTCAACACCGTCACCCCAAGTATCTTGCCTACCTACCAACCCTAAGCAAACTCGATCATCGAAGGACTTGTTTGCTTGCCGCTCCTCTTTCCCCATGGTTGTTTCCTGCCACCATGTCATCTATGGCCTCATCATCTAACCAGCTAAACATGACTTCTGCGCAGAAGAAGCCACGCCTAGTTCAACCCAATCATCAAAATCCCTTGCCTAAACCACCACCCATACAAACCACTCATACCCAACCATTACCAAAACAATCAATAATCTCACCCACTCAATCAATAGCCTCATCTTCATTTGACCCGCTCAAAGGATCTTACGCCAAGATCCTTGATATGCTGGTAGGGGATGCGACCATTTCCCTACCCCCACTCAGACCCTATGATCCATCTAAACCTCGACCTATAGGTTATGATGAATCTAAAATCTGTGCCTACCACCACACACCAGGACACAATGTAGAAGGATGCAAAGCTTTGAAAGCCATCCTTCGCCAGTCGCCTATCTCGGATAGAAAATCTCAGAAAGACGACTTACGGAAGGAAAAGCCCTTAGCTTCGATCCCTTCTCCTATACCACCTGTCCCCGCCTCACCAAAATCTATCATCATTGCAACCCCGACCTCTCGAGAACAATGACTTATCCCTGTCATCTTCCTCATCTCGCATTCATGAGATCAACATGATTAGCATTGCTACTCGAGGTCAGAAAAACAATGGAAAAGCTAAAGAGAGCACACTGCGGTCTCTCTTTCTCCTTCCACCATCCATCCCGATCACACCACCACCTAAAGTGGTTATTCATGGACCGCCTATCCAGTCTCTGATGGAGTTTCCCATCGCACTATGATCAAACAACTTCACCAATCTCCTATAAAAATGACACTCTATGATCTCATTCAAACATCTGAATCGCATCGACAAGCTCTAATTGAGATCCTTCAAGGGATAGAGGTCCTACCTAATGAAACCTTTCCCATCACCTCCATCTTCACACCCAACCATGTTGCTTCTCTCACCAAACAACCTACCTCCACAACCACCTCTGTCCCTGTACAACAAGCCACTGCTTTGTCAGTTTTTCCAAGAAGAAATTGTCGTCTTTGGTGTAGAAGATCCTGACCCGCTCTTTTCATCTCGGCTTACGTCCAGGACATCCGGGTACATCGTGTTATGATCGATGGGGCACTAGCCTAAACATCATCTCTTCCAAAGCCTTCCAATAGATGAATATCCCTCCTAGCTGCATGTGTGCCAACCCCACCATGTTGCGTTCATTCAACGATGCTATTACTTCTACCCTAGGCACCGTGATCCTTAACATTCATGTAGGGCCACGTACCTTACCCAAACTCTTCTATGTCCTTGAGGGAGAATTCCAATACAACATGTTGTTAGGCCGCCCTTGGATCCGGGCTATGGGATGCGTTCCCTCCACCTTACATAGATGCATCAAATTTGAGTATGAAGGGAAGTCATACACCGTCACAGCTGACGCTTCCCCCTTCAAAACCTGTAATATGTTATACCACCCTAATGATGTGCTTGTACCCATCAAGACACCCATTGATCCAACCCAACCATCTACTTCAACCACGCCTCAACCATCCACCTTAGCCACACCCACACCTTCGACCAATGAAACCACCGATGCGAATACTTCTTCCTTTCCCGTGGACAACATCCCAACCTCGGATCCCTTGGTAGGTGTTTTTCAACACCTTACGCTGGGGAGTACCACCTATACAATGTTAGCACCTTCCATACCCCACAAGAGTATGGACAATTACATGCATCCTACCTACGACCATGTGTGGGGAGGTGATCTCCTACGGACCACCTAATTGCCACACCAACCTAATGTATGGGGGTGTTGACGCATCCTCTGTCACCCCTGAACCTCCCCTTGGTGTGGTTCCCTTCCAATCAGATTTTCAATATCTAACCAACCGTCGTTTCACCCTCACCTTCCTGACGTGTTGTGCTTGGAAAGGTTTTGGTTTCGGTCTTTATGAGCAAGGATGACATACGGTTATTCCCATGACAACACACAAACACAAAGATCGTAGTGGTCTTGGGTTTTCTAAACCACCTACACTGAAGAAACCTCATGTCAATTGTATCCAGGAAGATGATGAAGTCACCCATTCCAAACAATCATCGCCCATTTTACCATCTTCACCCATGGAGTCGATAGACCCGGAATCTATCCCTCCTAACTTTTTTTTTTCGTGAATGCTATCTTCCTAGGTCCTCTCACTTATCAACGCGATGGTGAGGACCCATCTTCTCTCCCCCTTTTACATCCAGACATGATCGAAGAAGACCTACCTTCGATTAATGTTGTGGAGTGCCAGGATGATGACTCCATCCTCACCTACCTTGGTGCGGATGACTCTTATATTCAACGCACCTTACCATCTAAAACCCAAACCATGTTGAATGAGTCGACTATAGAAATCAACATCCACATGGAGGATGATCCTCACATTGTAAAGATCGGACAATCTCTCGATGCATCAGAACAAGCCACCTTCACTACCTTTCTCCGTGCCCACAATCAAGCTTTCGCTTGGTCCTACGCCGACATGCCAGGAATCGATCCTGACATTGCTGTCCATAACATCACTCAAAACTAGACTCCAAACCAGTTAAATAGAAGCTGAGAAAAATGCATCCACGCATTGCTCTCTTGGTTAAAGAAGAGCTTCAATGACTCCTTTCTGTTTCTTTCATCTTACCTATTGACTATCCGCAATGGATTTCTAATGTTGTACCTGTCACTAAAGCGATGGGGGGACTTCGGATATGTACGGATTTCTAGGGATCTTAACCTCGCTTGCCCAAAGGATGACTTCCCCTACCTAGTATTGATCAACTTGTCGATCTCACTGTGCGGGCCATGAGATGCTTTCTCTCATGGATGGTTTCTCGGGATATAATCAAATTTTAGTAGCCCCGGCCGATCAACATAAAACCACCTTCATTACCCCCTGGGGCACCTTCTGCTATCGTGTCATGCCATTTGGCCTTAAGAATGCTGGTGCGACCTATCAATGGGCTATGACTTACATTTTTCATGACATTATGCACACTATCCTTGAGGATTATGTCGATGATCTTCTTGGAAAATCCAAACATCGCAGTGAACATCTCGATGTTTTAACCATTATTTTCGATCACCTGTTACAATACTGTGTTCGTCTTCAGCCAAAGAAATGTGTCTTTGGCGTCCTTTCGGAAAACTCCTTGGCTTTATCATCTCTTTGCATGGCATTGAGGTTGACCCCACTAAAGTCAAAGCTATTTTAGAAATGCCCCCACCCACTAACCTAAAACAATTACGTAGTTTGCAGGAAAACTCCAATCTATCCATCGTTTCATCTCACAACTCTCGGATCGATGTCAACCTTTCCATCATCTCCTTAAAAAGGACATTGTCTTTCAATGGAGCGAGGAGTGCCACAAAGCCTTTGAGGCTCTTAAAACTTATCTCTTGCAGCCACCCGTGCTTATCCCACCTCAGGACGATCGCCCTTTCTACCTTTACCTTTCTGCCACCGACCATGCTTTGTAGGAGCCATGCTTGCACATCATGACTCCGAGCATCGAGAACAAGCAGTTTATTACATAAGCCGTACTCTTGTGGATTACGAAACTAGGTATACACATGTCGAAAAGTTGTGCCTAGCCCTATCATTCGTGGCCACCAAACTCCGACATTACCTCCTGAATCACAAAACTTTTGTCATCACCAACGCTGACCCCATACATTATATGTATGCCAAACCTCATCTAAACCAACGCATCACCCGATGGCTTATGCTCCTCGCCGACCTCGACCTTGAGTTCGTACACTAGAAATCAGTCAAAGGACAAACTATCGCAGACCAACTCGCGGAAGCCCCTTTACCTGGGGAACAATTTACCAATTTTACTTTCCCTGATGAACTCATCGCAACTCTTTCGCTCAATGATGCGTCTTATCCGATGACTCTCTTCTTCGATGGATCTAAATGCCAACGCGGTGGAGGGGTGGGCATTGTTCTCATTCCTCTTGAAGGTGAACCTATGCCTCTTTCATTCAGGCTCGATTTCCCCTGCACTAACAATACAACGGAATACGAGGCCCTTGTTTTGGGTCTCCACGTTGCGTTACACTTAGGTGTGAAGTCTATTAACATTTTTGGTGACTCTCAATTGGTAGTAAATCAAGTCACTGGCATCTACCAATGTAAAAATGAGGAACTTCAAAAGTACAAATGTTACGTAGATTCACTTTTGACCTTATTTACCCATTATACTATCCAAACCGTTCCACGCTCAACTAATAAATTTGTGGATACTATGGCTTGCTTGGCCTCACAAATTCCTGCATCACCAACTGATTCTGACATATTTGTCTTGGTCCAACAACTCTTTGCCCCATCTTACTTAGTCCCGGATGTTTGTATGGTAAATAATGCATCTGTTGACTCATGAGGATACCTGGTATCACCAATTTCACGACTACCTTACAAACTCTGTTCTCCCACCTACCTTAATAGTAATGGCAAACACTTTTCTTAAAGGTGTTTCTCATTATGTCATCATGGGGGGACTCCTCTATAAACGTGGCTTCGATGGTATCCTCCTTCGATGTCTAACCAGTGCTGAAGTCACTCATACCATCCAACAAGTCCATGATGGAATTTGTGGTGGGCACTTTAGTGGCTTTGCCATGGCCAAGCGGATCCTTCACCTAGGATATTATTGGCCTACTCTTAATAAAGACTACTGCTGAAATATGTTAAGCGTTGTGTTATGTGTCAACAACATGCCAACCTTCAACATACTCCCAGCCATCCGCTACAGGTCACACGAGATCTTTGGCCTTTCTCACAATGGGGTTTGGACCTTATTGGTGAGATTCATCCACCTTCTTCACAACGTCACCATTGGATCATCACGGAAACCAAATATTACACTAAATGGGTGGAGGCCATTCCACTCATTTCAACCAAAAAGGAGAAAATTGTTGAATTCATCAATCATCACATTATTTGCCATTTCGGTGTTCCTCATCGCTTGATAACCGATAATGGAAAATCTTTCAAAAATAAGTTGTTACGAGCCCTTTGTGACAACTTTGGTATCAAACTTAGCTTCTCGTCACCCTACTATCCACAAGCAAATGGTCAAGCTGAATCTTCTAACAAAACCTTAACCAAAATTCTCATGAAAGTTGTTAACGATTCTGGTCAAAATTGGCATGATCACATCCCCTTTGCCCTTTGGGCTTATCGTACCAGCATTCATACTTCCACTAATGCCACACCATTCTCTCTGGTGTATGGTACCGAGGCTTGTCTTGCCTCTCGAAATACAAATCCCTTCCCTCAGAATATCTCTCCAGGATATTCTCACCAATGATGACTTCCGCCAAGAGCGGTTAGCCCAATTGGAGCTTCTTGACGAGCGTCGTCTTACCGCTCTTGACCACCTTCAAATTTATCAAAAGTGCATCAAGCGTGCTTATGATAAGTGAATTCATGAGCGTACCTTTAAAATTGGTGATCTTGTCCTCAAAGAGAATCAACATGTAACCAAACTAGAAAAGAGCAAACGTGGAAAATTTGCTCCTAATTGGATTGGGCCTTACATTATCACTCACACTTACGGATCAGGTACTTATCATTTAGCTTCGCTTAATGGTAAACCTGAGCCTGAACCCCTTAATGCCTTGCATCTCTAACCATTCTACTATTGAATTTAGTGTTACATCACTCCTTATCCACCTTGCTCATCCCTTGAGCTCATTTACCACCTCATACACCTTTTTTTGTGCATCTCAAAGTAAAATCAAACCCACGTGGTTTGATCATCACCTCCTCTTAAAGAGGCCTTCTCCTTTTTAGTCTGGTCCATGACTTAAAAGTATCAAAATAACAAGTTCTCAATTATACAATTCTAGGATATTCTTGAGTCAAACTTCCTGCAAAACTAGATGCTTCATGCCAAACAGACATCTAGACCTCCAAGCTATAAACTAGACTACTCCCTCGAAGGACAACTATGTGCAAAGCCACATCTACTACTATAACTAGACTGCTCCCTCGAAGGACAGCTATGTGCAATGCCACGTCTGCTACTATAAGTAGACTACTCCCTCGAAGGACAAGCTATACAAAGTCAGCCTCTATCAGAAGCTTCTCGCATTGATCAGCTTCGTGAAGACCTCAAGAACAACAAAATGCATATCCCATATAGACTTCCCACATCGATCAGTCTATATCCAAAAAAATCAAAGCAGTATTCAAAAGTACTTTTGAGTCATGGACTTGTCTATTTTGGTTTGGTTCTCTTCCGTCAGACATAATCACCTTATAACAAGTTCTCTACGCCTCAGCTATACCATCCACCTCTCCTCACCATTCTTCACAATAAACAAAACTCAAGGGACGTGCGTATATCCGATATATTGTGATTATACAACTCTTTTCACCTATCGACTTCTCACCTATGCAAGGTACCTAGGGATTCAAGCTCATCCTACGATAATACGTGGTTTGTTTAGCTCTTTCCAACTATGGGACACTTTTTCCTCTTTTACCCGAATCTAGGATTGTGTGTTGATCTTAATTAGGACATGGTTTCCTATGCTTGGGTAAGTTAACCCTCACTTCACCTATACCCACACCAACACCAACAACATTACTCTACCAACATCAAACTTTTACCAACCAAAAATTGCCTAACCACAACCAAATTGCACTGAATTCACCTCTCCTGGTCCTAAGGGAGAACTACATCGATCTGAGGCCCCTCCTTGCTTTGTGCAATGGGCTATGTAGGCAGCACTTAGGAGACATGGGGTCTCCCAAGGTTAGCTCGACCATCCCCTACCATAACCTATCATGTGTTGTGTTTTCTTTAAAAATATAAATATTTTCACGTATTTTTATTGATAACACTCACCTTGATCCTTTATCAATCCAAACATTCAAAACACAAATATTCTTATAATTATCACAAACTCAAATCAACATACATATTCCATTTTATTTAGATGTTAAACAAATACATCTTCTCTATCATCGACGCACGTCGGAATCTTTATTTATTCTTCTACCCCTATGTATGAAACTCACTTAGACCCCACGCCTCGTCCCGAACCAGGTAGTGATGGTGATCATCGATGCCGCTCACCTGGCCTCTCCGTGCTCAAAGGTACCACTGCTATTGGTTCCTCCCACTGATCCACCAATCTCTCCTGTAACATACGAATCTGCCCTCTCGCATGGAGGACTCTTGCCTCTAGTCTCTCCACTCGAGACTGCGAAGCCTCTAACAATCTCGTGGTCTCATTCACCTGTGTTTGAAGCTGGTGAACTAAACCCTATAGGCGGTCTCTCTCCGTGGTAATCACAACTATGTCGGGATGATCGGCCCTCTCATGTGTACTTCACAGCTCTGCTTGCCCACCATAATCTATAAGACTCTATGTCGCTCCTGCATCCATTACCCCGATGATCTGCTATATCTCTTCTGGTCCTTCTGGAAGAGTTGGCCGTGGAGGTGAGAATGGTGCCTCGGTCGATCCTTCTGTATGGTCTATGATCCATGGGTATATCCTGAACAAATCCAAATTGTCGTCACACGTGATCTAGAGGAATCCTCTCGTACTCTCCTGGCCTGTGTCCTGTGATCCACCTCACTCGCTCTACACCCCTCAAATCCTCGGCTATGTTCACCGTCACCATGTAGTTCCCATAAGGCCTCCAATGGATATCCGCAATCGTCATCGTCTCCAACTTCTACCTATAATACTCGACATTATCTGTCACAATCTCGGCTCTTGCCTCTTGCTCTGTCTGGACCCATCGCCTGAATCCCAACCTCTGCACTCCTGTCTCTCCTGCCTGGATTGGTCGGCCTATTGGTCACACACACACAATGTGCTCATAGGCCCAACAATGTAATAAGTATGCACAATCTAGTGTAGTCCTGTGATTTCACCTGCATGCCCATAAACCCCTGTATAGCTCCACCAGATATGCGGGTGCCCATGCGAAAGTAACGCTACCTTCTATCATCTCACGAATAATACACATCAATGATTTTGGAAATCTTCCCCGTCCACTCTAGGTAATGCATAATACCCCACCACTATCATTAATACCACGGCCAACCTTGTTGCCTCAGGGTGTGCCACAAACATTATACCATAAGTAAATGTCATGCCTCGTTGTGTCAAATCTCATGCGGCTTGACCAAATACTGCCATTATCGCTACCTGCGCACCACGTTGGGCCCTACCTGATACACTGGTCTTCCTGTAATTGGAAGTCTCAAAATTTGAAACACATCTTCTAACGTCACTGTCATTTCCCTGTTGGCAGATGGAAGGTATTCTTTTATGGATTCCATCTCTCAATCAGCTTACTGCAACATAGCATGATTGCGTGTGATTCGTGAATAATAGCGGATTCCGCTTAACCCCACATGGTTTATTAATGCCCACTCCACTTGGTGTTACATCCGCTCGGACCCGTGACAACAACGTTGGTACCCTATCATTCATCATCAACCTTGCCTCTGCCTGCACACATCAAACCAACGAACAACAAGCAACAAATGAATCCCCAAGTGTTTTTTATCAGAAGCTGCAACTTTACACAGTAACCGATATCGGTTACCTAACCGATACAGTTAGGCCCAAACCGATATCGGTCACTGTTCATAATATCCATCCTGCTCAAAAACACCACCTATGATATCTTATTCACTGGTTTACCCCTCTCTGTACCTACAAACATATCTTAAACACCTGATTACCTACCCTATAACACTCATCCCATCCCAAACCCTTGCCTATCACCTTTTTACCCACTTATCTTACCACATCCTATTTATAAGCATGCAAAATCTTATTCCAACCAAAACTTATACCTCTTGGGATGCAGCAGCTTGAGGTGGAACCTGTCTTCTCTCTCCTCTCTGCCCACTGGATGCTTCTCCTTGTTCAGCCATGTTCACCAGACTCTTCACTATAACTTGCCTTTACACCTTCTTAATCCAAGCCTACGATCACTTTACCTATCTCTTTCCTCCTTATCACTCAATTCTCCCATGCAACTATCCTGTATGGATGACAAACCTCGCATCCTCGTATTTAACATGTTGCATGACTCTAAAAATAAGAATCTAAAATTGCCTCCCAAGCTTTTCTATTTTTAGAAAAGCTCGTTTTAACATAACCGATGTCGGTTACCTAACCGGTATCGGTCACATAGTGACCGACATCGGTTATCTAACCGATATCGGTCAAACTGTCTCCTTTTGATTATACCTAGGCCTTTTCTTTGTTTTTTGCAAAATTTTGGCGGCGCCCGCCTCTTTTCCCTGCATAACGACATCATTATCAATATCCATCATCATAATACCATCAACATTTCAACACATCTGCATATAATCCAAACATCATCAACGTCATCTATATACCTCAACTTCCAAAATCATCAACAAAACAAATGAAACATTATAATATATGTATCAAATCAAACATTATACACACCATGTGGATCAAACTCATCATCTATATATATCCTCAAATCAATGTCAAATATACAAATTACCCTGCATGGGGCCTCTATAATCCAAAAAATACAAAGTCGGCACGCAGGCCGTTGTCTCTGTCAAAATCTCGACTCGGCTCGCAGCCGGTCTCTCATGTCAAAAATATACTCGGCTCGCAGGCCGGTATCAACTATACAAAATGTACTCGGCTCATGGCGGTATATATACAACAAAAATGAATACATAAATCCTATGTGGGCACGCAGGCCTCTATATGCACACTCGGTTCATAGACCGGTGTCTCTATCAAAAAAAAATCAACTACCCAAAAACATCTCCACTCCTGGGATGACTCAGCTCTCTCCCCTCCCTCGGCTCATCCCTCAGCTGGCCCTGGTCTCGGATCTCACCTCCTCCCTATCACTAACCCACCAGCATGGCTTGCAGCCCCCTGTGACCTGTGACTCCGGGAAGTCTCGGCTCTGTGAGCCGCATATGGCTGATAATCGGCACCGGTACCATCTAGTACGTCCTGATAATAATGGGCCTCCACTCTCCTCCATGTATCGGGCCCGTGCCACCATGGCTGGTGGGGCTGGTCCCCGGCTCCTAATAGAAGTGGGCCCTGCCCTGCCTGTACACCCTGACCCTGAGCCTATACCTGTGGTGGCGGTGGAGCTGCCATCGAGCCTGAATAGGGACTCGTGCTGCTGCTGCTGAAGGGATCTGGACTAAGGCTATGCTGTGCTGTGCTTGTGCCTACATGCTGTCCTGTCCCTCATGCTGGGCCATTTTGCCCCTGTAACACTCCGATCTATGCTGTGCTGTGCAAATAAAGCTGCCCTATAATAACTTCACTCGACCCAAGAGATGGTCCTCTCTCTATATAACAAATGCCACCAAATCTGTGGCTGTGTGTTGGTTGTGCTCTCATGGCTGCCCTCTGCCCTGCCCACCAAACCAAAAATGAACCTGTAACTCCGGTCGTCCACCGTATCATCGGCCGGTCTCTCTGCTACCCAGACTGGGTCAAATGGCTGTGGTACAGGTAGTGGTGCCTCTACATCCTCCCTCCGATACTGTGGGAAGGGAGGTGGCTCATCCTGCTGTAATCCCAGCTGTCGTCGTACCCTCTCTAGAGGAATCCTCTCATACTCCCCGGGTCTCCGTCCAGATATCCAGAAGATATATTGGATCCATCATGCAGTTGTGCTCGGGCTCCTCCACGGGGCTGATGGCCTCTGTATGGCCTCCATATAATATCTAAGGCAGTCAGGCCCTCTAACATATGCCTATAATAAGTGACATCCCGCCCTGCGATAACTGCTCGTGGCTGACCCACGACCCCCAACCACCTCTGAAACCCATATCTATAAACTACCTATGGCCCTGGCTGCTGGGGCAACCCTACTGGTCGTAAACACATGATATGCTCGTAGGCCCAACAGTGTAACAAGAATGTCGAACATATCCGAATCACCTCATACGGCGATAGCCCCAGAGCTCTCTGTATAGCTGCACCAGATACACTGGTGCCCATGCATAGCAGGTGTGCTCCTCCACCATCTCATGTAACACTCCCATCAGAGCCCATGGGAAGTGGCCTCCCTCTGAGTCAGGGAGGGTGAAGCAGGTGATACCGATCATCATCAGCACGGCAAGCCATGTCTCTTGTCGATGCGCGCGATACATATCACCGTAGCAGATGCTCACACTATGATATGTAATCAATGGGGCTGCATCCCCAAATACCTGTAAGATGCTATCCATCATTGTCTCGGCATCCACCTGGAACACCTCCTCACCGATGATCGGCAGTCTCAGGATGCGATACACATCCTCTAAGGTGACTGTCATCTCTCCAGTAGGGAGATGAAAGGCATTGGTTGCGGATCCCATCTCTCGATGAGGGCAACCATCAGGTTGTGGTCCCTATCCACCCTATACCTCTGGACTCCACCGAGTCCAACCTCCCGCATAACTACCCACTGCACTGCTGTGGTCACATGTGGCCACATCCGCCCCAGTAGAGGTGGCATCCGATCTCGCATCGTCAGCTGCTGGCGTGCCTGCAAAAACAACCCACTCCATCAGGCCTACCCTTTACAAAACAACTACCTTAACCCTCTATACTCACTCACCCACCCAATCACAACCCGACTCTATAAGCACATCTACACCCACCTATCTTACCCTATACATCTATAAATTCCTCTCACTCTTATGGTCCTTCTTTAAATATCCTACCCACTCCAATCAAACCTAAAACACCTCATCTCCCTCAACATCAATAACCCCACCCAACAAAAATCTACAATATCCCCTTTACCTATCCCACACCCTACCAACCACCCCACTCATACTCCACCCACTCTACTCTCACCCTCTAACCATACCTCAACCAATTTAACCCCTCCTAATTCATACACAATCCATAACCTATCCTACCCAAACCAGCCCCCAACCACCCGATTACCCCCACCCCAATAACCTTTCCTAGCAACTCTACCTTCTCCCCCTTCACCCCAAAAATCTATCCTACCCGCCTACAACAAACCAACACAACAAATTTCACAACCTTACCTCCTACCCATGGTGACCGGTACCGGTCACCCTCGACCGCCATCGGTCCCCCACCAACTGTCTATATCCGAATTTTATGCACCGACGTCGGTCGACACATGACCGACGCCGGTCTCTATAACCACTAATCTACACAACTTTGCTGTGACCGATGTCGGTCACCTAGTGACCGACATCGGTCACTGTGGGATTTCGGGGCGGACCAAAAATGGCCCCCAAATCCCCTTTTTTCCTATTTCTACCCATCTACCCAGCACAATTGCCTAAAAACTTACCCACCCTGCCGTTTTGGCCTACCTAACATATCTACCCACTCCATTTTATGATTTACCTTCATTTATTCATTATTTTATCAAATTTTGGATTCCTACCCCAAAACCCACATCCTAGCTAAATTCATCAACTTCACACAAATAGGGATTTAGAGCCTACCGGTATGACTACACGTCATCATGGTGGGATAGGTGGTGGTGGTCCAGCTCCTCCAACACCTCCAGCACCTCCTGCTCCTCCAGGCTGTGCCATAGCTCCAAATCTCCTCAGCAGGGTCCTCAACCAATCAAACTCTACCTCCCGATCTCTGGGGCCTACCAATAATTCACTCCCCCACTCAACTAGTGCCAACTCAGCCCAAACACACAACCCACTCACTTCAAAAACTCAAACAAGAAAAAGTTGGCACTCAATTTCACAAAGTGAAAATGACATGCCGTATTTTTTCTTTTTATAGGTTTTCACCCTCTAACCGATATCGGTTAGAGCATGCCCTAGGTGACCGATATCGGTCATCTGACCGATATCGATCACCCATAACCGATATCGGTTATAGGCTTAGTTTAACCTAATTCCTGCCCTTATCCACCAATCTCCATTTCTCACCACATCGCCTACCCCGGCTTTGCTAAATAGCCTTATTTTGAATTCATCGGCCCAACCCAAGGCCGTAACCAATCAATTGGCCCACCCAGGCCAGCAACCAATCGGCCCACCAAGGCCGCAACCAACCAATCGGCCCGACCCAAGGCCGCAACAAACCAATCGGCCCGACCCAAGGCCAGCAAACCAATCGGCCCGACCCAAGGCCGCAACCAACCAATCGGCCCGACCCAAGGCCATCAGCAAAAAACTAATCGGCCCGACCCAAGGCCGCAACAAACCAATCGGCCCAACCCAAGGCCACAACAAACCAACCGCCCGACCCAAGGCCGCAACCAATCACTTGGCCCGACCCAAGGCCGCAACCACCCAATCGGCCCGACCCACGGCCACACCAATTAAGTACCTCGACCGAGGCCCGCAAATCAAAAATTCTCTCCACCCATCATGTACCTGTTTGTTCAATCGAGCTCACCTGTTCGTGTTTTAGCACGACTAGGATACTTGACTTGTTCAGCCGACCAGCTTTGCCTAGACCAAGACCGTGACGTTTATTTCAACCAAACCAACCATTTGGTACTGCCGAACATGCCTAAATGTTCCGGTACCTTACCCGTTATATCCCCTGGAGCTACTTCCTATGCCTTGGATACCAGGATTATATCAGCCTTGTTTGGATAAACTATCGACCTTTGCCTATGAATTGCTTGTTTGCTCTTCAAAACATGTACCCTGGTCGCACTACTACATTTTAACGTGCGTCGGCTTCCTTGAACTTACCCCACCATCTTACCAACATCTCATCATCATTTACCCTTTATCAACCCTATCCCTGATTTCATGTCACCTCAATCTGTGATAGATTTGAGGGGGATTACCTATACCCTTAACTGGGGCAACCACTTTTTATTATTGTCAGTGCAGCTTTACAAGACAAGCTACACGACAACAAGGGCAAATGTAGACACCAAATTTGGGTCTTACGACACCCTGTACCCGTATCTCATCCCATAACCTAACCCTACCTCACCACCTAAAACCTTACACACTGAATTATTTATTAATTACCTTATAATTAATAAATCCACATCTCCAACCCTGCCACCTCACCTCGCCACCTCACTTATGACCTAGCCCTAACCCTAAACTAACCTAATTAAGACCTATGACTTGGTCCAGACCCACACCCATGACTCATCACCCCTCACCCATCAAAATGAACCTAATAATGACTTGACCAAGCCCACAACTGACCCCTCGGGAGAAAAGGAGGGAAAGTTGGCTATTTTACTAAAAATAGCCAACTTTGACCTAACCGACATCGGTCCCTACACGGCCGGCGTCGGTTAGGTAACTACCATCGGTTCCCTGTAAATGACCTCCCCCAACCAAAATGGAAGGATCCGAATCCATTTGCAAGGCGAGAGACAAGTGAGAAGGAGAGAAGAGTTTGCAAAGAGGAGCATCGAGCCCAAAACTGGAACTGAGTAACTAGAGCATTGTCACACTCATCCAAACCTTGGGAGAGTTGGAGGATAGCTTCATCAGATCACTTCGATTGTTGGATCATCCCAACTTGGGCCTTTCCTTCGCCACTGCATTCTTTGGACCTGCATCCACATCAGAAACCGGTAAGTAGTCTCTCTTATCACCTTGTATGCTTCTAGACACCACTTTGTGAACTTTTAATTCATAGGGATTATAAGCTCACTCCTGGATCTACTACCCAAACAACCTGCACCTAACCTTCGGTCATCCATCTCTATATTACCCCAAAAATAGCTCTCTCACTCTCTGAGTCTTCTCTATCACCCTACTACTCCCCTCAACCATCTACCAACCTTCCAAACCTCATAACCACCTTACACCAAACACCATTTAAGAATCCCTAAATCACTGCCCCTACCGATATCGGTTATTCCCTATCGATACCGGTTTTATAACCATGATCGGTTATCCAGGTGACTAGAATCGGTCCACATGACTTATACCAAAACCAACCTTTCACCTATTCACCTCAAAACAAATCTCATGTCCAGCCTGGTCTATCCCTATAACTTGACCTGAACATATCAATAACCAGTGACCAAACAAACAACATGACATTCTATTATGGGTAATTTAGTCTCTATTGCTTTTAGTAATGAGATACCTAAATCGTGAGTTCACAATAGCTTCTTTATTATCATTTGCATCAGTTTGTATTAAAAAGGGAACTGACCACCTTCGAAAGGAAGTCTAATATTTCTTGGGCCCAAGGCAGTTCCCTCACTTATTGTCTAACTAAAATCTAGTGGTCTTGCATTCTTATTTACAGGTAGTCCTTCCCAGACAAAAAGGAGTTCTTCACAATCGGTTTGATTTCTCTACGGTACGTGCACACCTTCCCAACACTCTACAGGTATTCCTCCTAACCCTAACCCCTTATCTGTTTCTCAAGAGAATGAAAGGATAGAAGCAACTCTATTCTGGAACTAAAATTTTGTGCGAAACAAGAACAACAAGAAGAGGATCCCAATAGAAAGAAATGACAGACAATATGAATATTTGGGCTGCCAAATTTGGGTTTACAAAAATCCCCTTGATGGTTAAACCAATAGAGGAGGTCAAGATTGAAGAACCAATGGTGGCTAAGGCTAAGTTTACAATAGAAGAAGAGTAAGAAAAATAGGAGGAGCAATCAGTCCTAAGCCCTATTGAAGAGGAGCAACTAGGGAGAGATCGGATCAAGGTGTTGAGGCCACTTAATGAAGAAGACATCATTGAAGATTTTTTTCTTTCATTTCAAGGGCTTGATTTGATTGATGAACCCATGATGGAAGAGACCATGCGTTCCAGAGGATCTAAGTGTGGAGTAGCTACATGGGAACCTTCGGTTCTTCCTCCCACTTTATCCCCTTCAAACTCTGATGTTGAAGAAGAGTTTGAGATTTCAAACTTCATGTTTGAAGATGAAGGGAACCATGGTGAGTCAATTGTAGATCAAAAGGACACCATGAAGGAGGTTGAGCACCTGTAGCAGGATAGCAAGGAGGTAGATTACCTATCTGACTTGGAGGATTTCCTTGATGGAGGGGAACCCATGGAGATCACATCATTTTTCCTCCATCTCTCACATCCCAAGCACATGAGCCTACTACCATGGAGGAGAACATTCAAGAACAATAGCCTGCACTTCATAATAGCCCTCTGGAACCAAGATTGGAAGACATGACTCTCCCATGTTCTTCACAGGAGAAGGAAGAGAAAAATCGGAAGATGTCGTCATCCCTCTCACACCATCCATCCATGAGAGTCGAAATAAGGCCCCATTCTTGGAGTTAGATTTCGAACCATGGATAGATTCAGAGGACCCTACCTTTCCCAATCAAATACTTGGCTTCATTAGAGCCAAGGAGAAGCCAAAACCAGTCATGCCTATTTCAGGGCATGAGGATGAGCTACAAAGCACCAAGGATCAATTGTCATACCTCTTCAATCCAAATTCAAAGAAACTAAAAGAGGTATTGGTTTTATCTTCATTTGATACTTTGGTGATTTGGGTGGAAGATCATCTTGTAGTTATTTTTCACTCACCCAACCAGTCATGTTCGGTACAAATCAATTGCATGGCTTCCATTTTTTAGGAAGGGAAGCTATTTCTCCCGCTAGTTACAGTTTTGTTTGAGTTCCTTAGCTCTTGGTTAGAGTAGAGTAGGTAGGTTTGTTTTCATCAAAAGAAGTGCTTTTGCACAATCTGCATATCCCACTTGGGGTATGTATGATTTTCAATTTGTACGTAGTTTTTGGTGTTGTTATTTTTCTCTAAGACACCATTTCAGTTGGCTTTTGGTGAAGTTCAACTCCAAGTTTAGTGGATTTCCAAAAGGCTCGAGGTCGATCTTCAAAATTCAAATCAGTTTTGTATTTATCAGAAAATCCGTGCCTAATGGATGCTTCAAGGCCACCGGTTTCTTCATCTATCGTGATTTCCCGTGAGTCACAAAATTGTTATCCCAAATCCACCCCCGACGAATTTGGTCAAGACAACTCCTGCACATAAGGAAATTATGAAGGAAATGAATCAGACCCACGAGCTCACATTCTAGGATGATAAACATGTTACGATGATGGACTCAAAATGAAATAGAAGGGTTTGAAATGAATAGCAATGTCACAGAAGCCAGAGAAAGAAGGGGAAGAAATGATGAAGATTCAAGCCCTCGGGATCAAAACCATTCAGAAAGAATCCATAATCGAATAAGTATGGAGGAGGCAAAGGAAAGAGGCCACGTGTCCCAACGGCACTTCTCCAAAGGTGAATCCAAAAAAAGGGGAAGACCAAATGAGTACCAGAATGACACGTGTCCCAGGGAAAGCAGGGTATCGGGGAAAGTTGATTCTTTTCCCTTGTTATCATAAAAAAGGGTAAAAGTTATGAAATGTCCCACAACTCCGTCGGGAAAACGTTAGCATTAGAACCCGAGTCAAAGCCAAGGCGAGGGATTCGGAGGAAAATTAAAAATTTTCCTTTAGATCAAAGGGTAAAAGATAAATCGTGGACCCGTAAGACTGATTTTTGTTCTAATCCAGCTGCCACATGTTCCAAACCAAAAGGGGGGCCCATTTTTCAAAAAAATTTCCCTGTCTATTAGTACGGACCCGATACAAACTTCGAAGGGGCATATCTTTCAACTTAGGGCTCAAAATATTACAAATCTAACACCATTGGAAAGATCTTAGCCTCACCTATGCCATGGAAGTTTGAGACTTTAATTTTGAGGAGGTTAGGTAAAGGAAAATGGAGGAAATGTCTCTGGACTTCAATGCAGATCCATTAGTCTCAACAACTAGATCAGATTCGATTTGTTTTGTCATTTCCTCTTCTTTCAAGGTGCCGAATCAAGGAATCATGCAATAAAGATGGATTCAGGGCATATTTTATCAAAAGCATTAATAGTAGTGGTTGAGCTTCAACCCATTTTCCCCACTTCCCTCTCTCTTTCTTCTCTCCGATCAAATCTATAAATACAAGGGTAGGATTAATTGTAAATTGTTGTTCATTCTTTTCCCTGCTCCCCTCTCTCTTTCTTCTCCGTGGTCAAATGTGGAGTTTAAGCCTCCTCCTTGGCTTTGTAATGGCATTTTCTTCTCTCTTTCCCATTAATGGTGCACTGTGTGAACTCTTAGAGCAATAAAATCTATTTCATGATGTGTTTTTCCATCATTTACTCATTTTTTGTCTCTTCTCACTTCTCACCATTACAGGGTATATTGTGCATATCTTTGATGTCCATTACAGGTTTTGGGAGTTGTGTTTAAGGGGTTTGAAATGGTGTTCTGTGTGAACTTTATACTTGGTCTGTGATGCATCTGTCCATCCTCTCCATTGCTCACCTCTCTCCTTTTCAGGCAGTTGGGTTTGTGATCAATAGTTCCTTTTCTCGGTGCTATCACCTCTGTAGTGTAGGATTTCTTTATTTTCATGCTCTCTCTCTCTCCTTAGTCCCTTGGAATTTTTAGATTAGGAGTAAATAGTTGCATTTCCTTCCTTAGAAGTAGTTTAGTGCTAGGATTAGGAAGAGGAACCAGCCTTCTCTGGAGGATCATTCCCATTTGCAAGTCCCATAGCTTGGGGAATGATCCAATGTTATGCAAATCACACCAAATGACCCTACCTTAGAAAAGCATATCCATAACTCATTTGGGGGTGCTGTGATTTCACACTAATAGATGTATGATGCCAAGGAAGGCTAATGAGAAATTTATTAAGAAAGGTAATGAATTGTTTCCAGATGTCATTTCTCTCATCAAGTACATTCTTGAAACTTTTTCAGAAATAAAGAAATAGAATAGGAGGAGTTTGCAAAAGAGGTAAATCACTTGGATTAATTTTTCCCACTGATGTTTGAGATAATCTCCTTCAACTCTCACACTCTCATGAGTAAGTATTTATTTATATCAGCTGTAGAGAACTTGTCACAAGTTTGGATCTGTATCATGGATACGAGATATGGAATGCTCAAAAATTTAATCTCTGAGTTGGACTCTTTTGGAAAACATGATTTTTAGATCTTGAATGAGGTCTACAACTATGTTCAGAAACTTGAGTTCCCTCCACTCACTAAGAATTCATCATCAGAAGAACTTATTGTTTCCTTCTAGGAGCTGGTCAAGAAAGAGGTAGGTGACTCTCTTTCCTTCAATGAAGATAACTTAGAGTCCCTAGCCAACATCATAAGTTACATCTATGCAATTGCAAAAGATCGTGATAGATAGCTCAGTAAATGTAAGAATATCAATGATGTTCCTAAAGCACGGGTCAAGGTTTTGAGTTACATTTTCATTCCAGAGGAAGATAACTTAGCACTTTTAGTAGCTCAATTTAGAAAGAAATTCAAGGAACATGGGTCTCGCTTCAAAAAATCTTCATCAAGAAGCATGAATCAACAATTTCTTCATCATGGGAAGCTTCTTCATCAAATATGAAAAATTCTTCCCTTTCCTCTCTTTCTCCCTTTTATTCTCCCTCCCTTGCTAATTCTTCATTGTATGTAATCATGATAATCCATCTCATTCACTTAGGTAACTTTCTAAAGTTGAATTGTAAAATTCCCTTTAATTTATAAAAATGGAACTTATTTCTCATTTCCTAGGAAGATGTAAAGTCACAAGTTGAATGAGATCATGAAGATTCATGTGGGGTAGGTGAAAGGTCAATTCACAATGCTATAAATTGGGATGGCTTCTCCATTCCAAGGATCCTAAAATTTTAGTTCTTGGTAGAAATTTTTGATTGTGGTTTGGATGTTGAACTTTGTATCACCAACAAAAGAAATAAAATCTACATTTATTCCATTTCCTCTTCTCATGTTTTCCTCATTTCTCTCTCTATTCTACACTTTGCAAGCATAATGATCAAGAAGGAACTTTTCATCCTTGATAGATGAATCTAAGGAACTATGTGTCTTTAATTTGTTAGTGTCACTAATGGATTACATTTTTACTTTCCTGTAATTGAATTTTGAACTAATCCAGCTTATTGTTTGTGAAATTTTTTATTACCTAATCACAATGATAACCTTCCTTTCCTAATTTCTCTCCTTTATCCCTCATCACTATAATTTACTCCCTTGTACCTGTCTGAAAGCACTTTTCCATAGGTTTAGTGAATTCTTCTTGTGTGATCCCGACCTATTGTCCACCCCCACAAAATTAAGATAATATTAGATGGTTGAAATTTAATAATGGGAGCCCCTCATACACAAGAAGGCGGGCGTAGCCTGTGAGTGTTGGTGGAAACACATAATTTACCATATGAAAAATTATTTCACCAACAATCATGCATATATTATAGGCCTCTTTGATAAAAATTTAGATTCATCTTTATCATATCTATTTGTTTGTGCGTAACCTTTTCCTATTATAGGTATCTTTACATCTTTCTTACTAGTGACAACCAGATGAGATATTATATTGGTTGGACTTCCTATCCTGGATTTTTCACTTTATATTTTCATATCTTTGTCATTTCAAATCACTTGGGTCATTAAAAGGGTATCTCCCCTAGGTTTCATACAGCCTAATGAAATTGGAAGTTAACCACCTTCCTATTTGTTAACCTTGAATTTTCCTTTCTTACAATTGAAGAGAACCACTTTTATTACAATTGAGTTATCATCCACCTTCTTTTCACTCGTCTAACAAGTGTAACATATTTGAGATCCAAAATAATTTTTTTTACTAGGATGCACCAATTTACTTTCAATTTCAATTCCTAGTTTTATTTGTAGACATGTAACTTATTTTTAGTTTCAAGCATTCATTTAATTTTACATAAAGAGTTCAAATATGGTTCTTCCTTGTGAAGTGGAACTCCTTGTTTATTTTTGGATGGGTATAATTTAGTACATTTGTGTTTTTTTTTCAAACATCTAATTGTTATAGGCCCATATATAGATGGGGTCGATAGGGGATTCCGTTAAAGTTTTCAATTTTTTATGTTATGTATTTAATGAAGGAAAATATAAAGGGGGCTTAGTTTATGAAATTTTGTATAAAGATAGATAAGCGGGGCATACCCAATATCTATATAGGAAGTATCTATCTAGAAATGATAGGGATTCACTTCAATGATCATAATCTATGAGCCTTGCCTCTAGTATTTATCCTAATTTGGTATGCTTACATAATGAACCTAAATCTTTTTAGGCTAGTCACCGATCCCACCTAATAAAAAGTGTATGAATGTAACAAGAACTATAACTAGAATTAGAGTCTTCCGAATAGACTACATATTCCCTTGAACCAACAAACTATGTATTACGTAAACATAAATTTTTAGTTGATTTATATTCTAAATTTTGGGAGAGGGGTTCTAAATTGGAATTTTTAATTTTAGTATTGGAAACTCCTAGTTTATTCTCATAACTCGTGTGAAAATCAAATTAGATGGATTCAGACTTGTTCAAAAATTAGATTAGTGTTTGCAGAATGTATATCTCTAGTTTGGATTTGTGTGCTTAGTTTTCTAGTGAATTAGGTAAAGCACTTGTGTTGTTTCAATTTGGTCTATTTGATTTTTGACTTCAGATATTTCAAAGAGGAATTTTGGTTTCCATTGGTTCTCATTTTATTTCAAACATACCTAGGCATATAAATTAATTGGTTGATTAAAGATATCATCCTTTTAATATATATTGTTTACATGATTTCTTATCTTTTTTTCCCAAATATATTACAAAATTTTCTTCCCAAGTTTAATGGAACTTTTACACTTAAGGGAGATAATTTTTTTGAAATCTGTATAACTTGATTGATGATTTTGAGGTTGATAATGAAGGTATTATGGTTAGGTTGTTCATTCATATTTTTTTATGGTTCTTGTGATTGGTTTCATGAATTGTCTGATAAAATTATTGATTATTAGGATACATTTCATTGTTTTTTCATTGAAAAATATGGTAGAAGAGTGATTACTCTTCTCTTAGTATTTTTTAATTTTTAAAAAGATAATGATAAAATTATTCACATGTTTAACCTTAGGTTTTGGAAACATGGAATGAATTATCTCAACATGTAAAACCAAATGAATCTTATGCCTTCATTGTATATTTTGGTGCATTCAATAGAAATTTGAATTACTATTTGAGAGATAATAATTCATTGAAAATCACTCATGCTTTCTATTTGGCTTTGAATTTTGGTATTTTTCATATGTTTACAATCTTGGTGTTAAGATTTCCATTGTTGAAAATAAGTCTTGTAGTAATTGATGATCAGTTTGATTATGAATACCTATAGTTTATAATAATATGAAATCATATTATTATGATTTTGATTTACACTCTAGAATTTTTTTATAAAGTTTGTATCTCCCTTTATGATAAATGGGGATGTTTTGATGTCAATATTAATCCATTTTCTCATAAATATTATTTTTAGTTGATTCTACTGTTAAATCTCCATAGCGAAAACCTTTAGATCATCTTAGAAAGTGATGTTCTAGTTTCACCTAGTGTGGTTGTAATTTCTTAAAATATTTACATGCTTAAGTTGAGGATTATACTAAATTTTTTGGAAGAGGAGGAATAATTTCATTTTAATAAATTTATAGAATAAACCAATTCCAAATTATGCATCATTTTAGGTTATGAAAGAGTTAACATTGAAGAGGATGAGGTATTTTATTTCTTTCTATAGATGGATAATGGTATTATGAATGGTGGTAAATCTTCCTTTGGTGAGATTTTTCATTTTGAGGAAGTTATAAATAAATATTTCTAATAACTTGAAGTAAAAAGGTATAAACATATCATAGAGAGTGATTTGGATAGTTTAGAGATCAATGAAGTTGAGTTTGAATGAGATGTACATGAGAAACTCAAGAATAACCAACCCCTTACACATATAAATTTCATAAAACAAGATTAAGAGATAAGAGTTTCATATTTGGATAATGAATTAATGTTATTTATGAGATAAGAGGTGTCCATTAAGGATAATAGTCATAAATAAAATTAAAAAGGATAAAGTGTTAGAAAATGTTGAGACTCAAATTCAATGTTTAGGAAATAAAGATAAATATTTATGTTGTAAGTTTTCAAGGATGTCTTTAGATGGTGAGGTAGATAAAATAGACTCCCATGAGTTGAGGAGATAGAGATAGTAATTTTTATTTTTGAGGTAGAATAAGAACTAGATTATATAGGCAAGTTCAATACATTGCCTACTGATTTAAAAAGGTATGAATATGTTGATAATTATTGTTTTAATGTTATAGTGAAAACATTGAGGTTATGTTACGTGAAAATGAAATATATGATGTTATCTTAATCAAATTAGAAGACTTAGATTTTTTTGATACTCTTAATAAAACCACAACATATGGTGATTAGTATTTTGAGTCTTTTGAAACCACGAATAATGAGGTGAACCTATGTTCAACGTAATATGATGCACAATTTGAAGAATTCAAACTATTGTTTAATTTAGACAATGCATATGAATATGTTTCACTAAATTCATATCAGAACACCCATGTTATTAATCATTCAAATTAAGGGAAATTTTATTTTTAAAATAGATCCCTTAATTATAATTGATGCCTTAATTGATTTTAAGCTTGTAGAAAATAAAATCTAGCATAATTAAACGTTTTTAATCCTTGTGATAACAAATGATAGCCATGTGAAGTCATGTAAGGTTCAATTAGATCTACTTGATCCCCCTTAGTTCACTCTAACCGAGTTTGTATAACTTGTATACTTTTGGTTAAAACTTTTAACATGTCTTGAGAACTATGTGCAACTCCTAAGTGTCAACATTGAAATACGAAAAGCAAAAATCCATCAAGTATCTAACATAACAAGTTAGGGGTATGGTGAACAGACAATGTATTCAACTAATTATACTACTTGGCTAATATTTCAAGTGTTTCTTTAAAATATTTGTTTTGTGATTGCACAAAATTTAGTGAAACATGTCTCTTTCATTGCATAACCATCTCTACACAGTTATCTTGATCTCATTTCATTGTTTAAGAATTTAAGTTTATTTTGATGAAGTAGGAATCATGACTCACCCTTCTAATCGAAAGGATCCTATTAGTCCCATCTTAGGATCCCTATGGGAAATATATTGATCACATAATGAATTATGTCATTATGTATTTGCTATCCTTCCCGTAGCCATCCTAAGCTTGTATGGTTAGGATTCTATCAAAAATAATGGTGGGTCATAATGCCTACGCTTTGTTTTCACTTTTAGTCATATATTTAGGATAAGTAAATGAATTCAAATTTATGATAATTTATTTCATATTATTACACGTCATCCATTTCTCGATAGAGATTCATAATAACTTAATGAGCTACCATATTTTATAAGTACCTCATATCATACTATCACAACATAATGGTGTCATTTAACGTAGGTTTATTTAACTATGTATTGTATAAGTTAATATATTAAATACTTATTAAAAATTCTCCTTGATCTCATATGATTGTCATTTGATCACGAATAGTATAGTTTATCTCATACGATACAATGATTATTTAATGATGTTTCATCATAATGTTTTCCGCTTTGTACTATTTTTGTTATACATCATAATTGCTCATTCAAAAAGAATCAATAAAAGAAATATAATTGTTTAACTTAATATAATTAATTTTTATTCATACTCTATTGTAAAACAACGTTTAAACACCTTCATATTGTAATTTCACAAAACAGGATGGTAGCTTGTGAATTATATTAATGTGAAATCAACCATGTACATTAGTGCATACTATGATATTTATACATATTGGATAGCTAGGATACAAACAAAAGAGGAGTTGCAACAATGCAACAACCAATTTAAAATATAGTAGCTTCCAAATTACATCTAGGGAAGCACAAATGAATAATAACAATAATATTGTTAAAACAATATAACAACATCCATATTGTTTGAATACAAACAATAATATGGTTTATAATTAAATATAACCATATAAACAATAAATATATTAATTAATATGAAATGCATAATTAATATATAGGTAAATAATAATTAACCTAACATTCCCCCCTTAATTGTGAATTGTCTCAAGGGATGAGGAGAGGAACTCTTTGAATAACTCAACTTGTCACGCGTAGTGACTTCGTGAAGATATCTGATTGTTGTTCAACCGTTAGAAAAAATTGAAGTTGGATGTTGTCCTTTAACACATGTTCATGTATGAAATGAACATGTACCTCAATGTGATTTTTCTTTCATGAAACACTAGATTGTGAAAAGTTTGAGAACACCCTCATTGTCAACATACATGGTGGTTGGTTTGTTCTGTGGTATTCCAAGTCCTTAGTATGCGACATAGCCAAATCTCTTCAAAAACTTCTCCTCGTAGAACGATACTCAACTTTTGTGGAAGAAAGAGAAACAAAGTATTGTTTCTTGCTTCCCATGATATTGGTCCAAATCCCATAAAGAATACAAATCCTGAAGTGGATTTTCTATCATCAATATTGCATGCATGATCTAAATCCAAATATCCAGTCAAGAAGAAGTTGTCATTCTTCTTGTATTCTAGACCAAGATCCACTAATCCTTTGAGATATCTCAAGATGTGCCTTGCTTCTTTCCAATGAAAACTTTGGGTTCTTGCATGAACCTAGATAGATAGCTTACTGCAAAGCTGATATCTAGTCTAGTGTAGGTCAGGTAAATGAGACTCCCAATCAACTTCGATAGAGAGTGGCACTTACCTTAGGAGATGGATCTGAATGAGATAATTGTAATCTGTTCTCCATAGGTGTAGTAATTGGTGTGCAATCCATCATCCTAAATTTCTTGAGCGTTGTCTTGGTATATTTCATCTAAGAAACAAAAATTTGATTCTCTTTCTACCATACTTCCAATCTAAGACAATAATGCATCAGCATGAGATCGATCATGTCGAACGATCGATTAAGATCTTTCTTCATTACATCAATCATCTTCACTAAACTAGCCAGGTGATGACTAGATCATCGACATAGACAACAACAATCACAATCTCGCCCTTTCTTTTTGAGGTAAATATTGGGATCGTATGGATTTCTAACAAATCCATGTTGTATGAGATGCTCATCAATATTGATGTACCATGCTAGGGGTGCATGTTTAAGGCTATATAGAGATTTCCTAAGTCTGCATACCTTTGCTTCTTGACTAGGTACTACATACCCTCAGGTTGAGTCATGTAGACTTCTTCTTGTAAATATCCATTCAAGAAGGCAATTTTTACGTCCATCTGATGGAATTTCCAACCAAACTGTGTAGCTAGAGCAAAGATCATCTTGATCATTTTGATCATTTTGATCTTAGCTGTGGGAGAAAATATCTCCTTGTAGTCAATGCCTTCTTTTTGTGCATACCCCTTTACTACAAGTCTCACTTTATATTTTTCCACTATCCCATATGCTTTGTAATTTGTTTTGAATATCCATCTACATCCAATGGGTTTATTCCTAGTGGAAGATCAACAAGTCTGTCAAGTGTTATTTTTCATCACTTATTGATATTCGAGAATCCATGGCATCTTTCCAAGATTTTGACCGTAGGGCTTCCTAGGACTCGTAGATAGCTCATCGATTCAATTACTCTACTCATCAAATAAAATTTAACTTCTTCTCTTGCTTTACTGCAAGTCCGTGGTCTAGGGGTAGATGTATCTAGTGGAGCATCCATTCTTGCATCTCGTAATGTGCTAGTATACCACTTGGGCATACACTAAATTGTTCTCATGGGTCATGGTTCTATCATATCAACACCATCATCCCCATCATTACTTTCCTCATCTATGGGAACATCAGTTTTAATTTTTACAATTGGTGAAGAATCTACATTAGGTGAGTCTAGAGGAGGAGACTCTACTTCCTTCTTCTCAAAAAACTCAACATCTCTGCTGGTGTAGACTTTTCTGGTCTTTGGATCCATCAATATATACCCAAGAGTCTCTTCACTATACCTAATGAAGATGAGTTTTTGTGACTTCATGTCCAATTTATTTATGTTCTACTTGGGTATGTGCATACTTGCTTTGCACCCAAATACTCTAAGGTGTGAAATATATGGTTTCTACTTTGACCATGCTTCTTGTGGTGTTACTCCTTCAAGAGCAACTATGGGAACTCTGTTCAAAAATACACTTTATTGTTTTTGTTACTTCTACCCAAAATGTCTATGTAATTCTAGGTCATTGATCATGCATCGCACCATTTCCATGATAGTATGATTTCTTCTCTCAAAAAAAAACCATTCTCATTGCGGTGTGTGTGAGGAGGCATTTTCAACGATGAATCCCATGAGTTTGTAGATAGTATTTAAACTCATTACTGGTGAATTCCCCCTCGATATGAGTGGAGAGTTCTGATGTGATGACTAGTTTTGTTCTCAACTACTACTTTGAACTTCTTGAAAGTTTCAAAAGCTTCACTTTTCTTGCGAAGACAAAAAATCCACATTTTTCTTGAATAGTCATCAACACATAGCATGAAGTACTAAAATCCAGAATGACTTGGTTGCATCAAACTATAAAGATTAGTATGAACCAGATCAAGCTTACCATGAGCTCGATATGTACTCTTCTGGAATGAAGCTCTATGTTATTTACCTGCTAGACAGTGATGACACTTGTTTATATCCTTCTGAAGAGATGGTAGCCCATGTACCATATTACACTCGTTGAAGTGTCTCGAGATACTTGAAACTAACATGACCAAGTCTTTGATGCCACAATTGTGCTAAGGTAGAGTTCTTAGCCACAAGTTCTGATCATCTCTATGGAAAAAATCAAGTTGGAACATGTGTCCCACATTGGAGGCTTTTGAAACTATTTTTGAGCCTCGCAATTTGTCTCGAATCAAACACGTTTTCTTTCTAGAATGAGTATCAAAATCAATTTTTAGGTTATGATCTAGGAGTTAACTAACTGAAAGAAAATTCTTTATCAACCTAGGGACATATAAGACATCTGATAGTTTGCAATTGCATGAACCAAGGGGTAGAGAAATGTTCCTAATCCCCTGAACTATATATGAAGAATCATCTCCCAACAAAACATGATTTTTTGATGGCATGTCCCTCATTGAAGTAAACCAGTCTCTGTGGCCATTCATGTGTTGAGTGGCTCCCAAATCAACATACCAAACATCACTAGATGATGTGGATGGTTCACTTGATCGAGTAGTGTACAAGAAGTCTTCATTATTTGAATGTTCTTCTTGCTCTAGCAATATTTCCTTGCTGATGGGGTCTTCTTTTCCAGTTCCCCTTTTTCTACCCTTGATTGTAGTTAGAATGTCCCTTGTGATATTGTTGTAGAGGTCTATATTTTCTTGATGAACCTTTCTTGTAAGTATTATACCAACAATCTTGTAAGTCATGTCCTCTTTTACAAATTGGACATTGCTTCTTCTATTGTTTGTCCCCGTGATACTGATTCTGATGTTGGGAATTTTAATAGGAATTAGGTTTTCCTTTACCTTTTCCTTTCCATTTTTGATGTGAAGAAAGTGTCTCTCCTCTTCATCATCCTTATTGTGCATTACTTCCTCTTGTTGCAGTAGGTTTACCAATTTGTCAAAACTAACTGTCGTATCTGAAAAGTTTAGTGTTGTTACAAAAATACGTATGAAGAAGGGAGTGCTCTCAGAACAATGAGAATGAGAGCATCATCTTTGACCACTTCTCCTAGGGCTAGAAGTGAAGCCCTCAATTCTGCTAACTCTTCTTAAGAAAGCTTCATTTTCTCATTTTGTTTGAACTTCAGTGTGTAAATGGTTCTACAAATTCAATGACATTCTTGTTTTATACCTCATACATTGTGCTAAACTTATCCCATGCTTCTTTGGTTGTTGTGGCATCACGAATGTGGGGTTTCACATCATCGAACACTTCAAACAAGATGATGAGTTTGGCTTTCTAATCTTCTCTATTAAACTACCATTGTTATGTTGTATCAATAGCTGATCTGGTCATAGTACCAGTGACAATAGGCCAGATCTCTTCAAACTCAAGATATGTCTTAATTTTTATCTTCAATGCAACATAGTTGTTTCCTCTGAGTAGCTATGAATCTGGAAGAAAAATTTGGGGGCATTAGTGCCCATTTTGTAGAAAAAACTAATAGGGTTTGGCTCTTATCACTCCAAGTATAAGGTATCCCAATCTATATACCATCAATCTGATATACCAAACCTTTCTATATACATGCCCTTCTGATATACCCGATGGTACATGTAATAAGATCCTCCTTTCTATATACCCGGTGGTATGTGAAAGAGGAATTAACGTACATCAAAGAATTCAATATGTGGTACCAAGACAATACTGAAAGGGGTCTATACTATTATTGACACTGGCTCAAAGAAATATCCTCATACACACATGTAACTTTGATATATACTTTGATAATTTCTCGGTCTAGATTTATGTCGTAATCATTCACGAGATGGATGGGATGGGTCATAGTGTGTGCACTGTGACCTTATTACTCCCCTTCGATTTAAAGGGTCGATGCCCAGATGATGTTGTTGCAGCTATATTAGGTGTTAAGTGTAGTAGTAGTCATGACGACTTTACCCGTAAGCTCTTCCCAAAGGCACCGTATATATCGAACGTTGCGAATGAGATCTAGGATCTCATGAGTGTTATAGAACAAATTTTTACTATTTTAGATTACAATTCGCTACTAGTTTCGAGCGCATTACAATATTTTTGGTTGACTATGACAATTTACAAATTAGTACAAAATATTAAAGCATGCAATTACATTCAAAAATTTAGAAAAATTGAATGGCATGTAATTTTTTTGTTTTACGGGCCCTAGTGGCCTCTGGAGCCCAATACGACCAAAAATGCAAAGAATTGCAAAAAACCAATTGAAAATGCAATTTTTAGCTATCCCCCTTTGGAAAAAGTTACTCGGAATGAAAAAAAGCCTAATAGGAGAAAAACAAAATTTACCCTAAATTAGGGTTTTTCTCGCTAAATTTTTAGAGGGATGTTTAGTTGTAACTATCTGATTTAGAGGTGGTTTTTCCACAAAATCTGCATCCAACTGTGGTGGTTTTTCTAATTTTTCCTCCAAATTTCAAAATTCAAAAAACTTGTGTTGTTTATGTAATTCGAACCATGCACTTCCCACTCCCAAGTCACTTCCACTTATCCAACTAGGCACTATGTGCACTTAGATATAGCAATGAAGCAAATCATATTTATTAAACAAGGAATTTGACTCATATTTTAAACTTGGCAACTTGGTTGAAGTTCTATGTGGCGTGATAGGTGGTTTAGGGTTTCCTTTTACATAAAGACCGGATCTGAAGCGATTTTAATTCCTTTTTCCTTCCTTATCTACCTGGATTGGCCGCTACCTTTTCCAATTTCATGGCTTTCATTCACGCCATTTTGATTATTTCTCATCATTTTTATTATTTTTGCAAGTCATTGTGCGTGAAGGAGTTAGCGTGGTGTTGTAGGTTCAAGTGATGCTAGTTCGCTTAAGATTATTCTCATGGATCTACTTTGATAAAAGCACGTTTTTGTATTGCGGTGGAGAGGACACAGTTGGTGTGAAGAAAATGCAAGGCTTTGAGATCGGAGTGGGTTGAGGGATGGTTTTACCTTCAATAAATGCATCACGGTTTGGTGAATGTAATAAAAGTAAGGCTCGATTATTGGGAGATGTCACCAAGGTGATAGACCACCATGTGCACAGGGCTCAAACAATGCAAAGAACAAAGTTCAACTTTGATCCGAATGTTGTTGGGAAGTAGGGGGATCAACATGCCCACTAATGTAGGAGTCCAATCCACCAATGTAAATCGATGCTTGGCTTAGCCCCAAACAAAGTAACCCACCCAATAGCTTGATCCAAGTGTAAAAATCACCTGCATCAAATTTTGTAAGAACTCAATGAAGAGCTCTGTATGAGCTCAATGGCTAAATTGGTGAATAACACACTTTTTGTAGAGACCTCTAAATGTAGCAGAACTAAAGATACCTCTAAATGTAGAGGAAAACCCTTGGAAGGGAATTTTTAAAAAAAAACTTATAGCAAATTTTTCCTAGTGCGGGTGCACCAAAGGTGCAAAAAAATTACGTTCCAAACACACCGAATGGAAGAGGGGGTTATGGAGATGGATGGATGTCTGGGAAGTTTTTGAAGGCAACACGGGCTCTCCTGGAAAGAAAATTATTCTCCAAGACTCTTCTCTTCCTACTACATCCTCTCTTCACCCTTTGCTTTACTTCACAAGTCCATATTCTCGCTTTGGTACCAAATGTAATTTCACAAAACAGGGATGGTAGCCTATGAATTATATTAATGTGAAATCAACTAGGAACATAGTAGCGCGAGCTACAATATTTATACATATTGGATAGTCGGGATATAAACAAAATAGGAGTTGCAATCAATGCAACAACCAATTTAAAATACAGTAGCTTCCAAATTACATCCAGGGAAGCACAAATGAATAATAACAATAATATTGTTAAAACAATATAACATCATCTCGTATTGTTTGAATACAAACAATGATATGGTTTATAATTAAATATAACCATATAAACAATAAATATATTAATTAATATGAAATGCATAATTAATATATAGGTAAATAATAATTAACCTAACACATATTTCACAATATATGATACAAAATAGAAAATTAATTCATTAAAAATTCATAAGGATAATTCCTTATTTTCCTATTGTTGTGCAAATATGTAATAGGAAATTGAAAATTTCCAAGCACAACAACGATATCCCCAGATACAATGATGGAGAGATCTAGCGATGGAGAGATCTTCGAGGACACGGTTTCCGCAGTTTCCGCAGCTTTGGCTGCAGAATGTCTCTAACCGCAGTTAAAAATCTTTGAGAAAGGCTGAGCTATAGCCATGTAGACGTTTGAAGGCACGGTAAGAAAGTCGAAAAAGCGGGAGAATGTACCGCAATTCTTTGCGATTCTCAAAGTCCGAGCAATATGACAAAACTTGCTGAAAAGCAGATCTCGGGCATTTAGCGAGAGAAAAGGAGGAAATCTAGATCACACCTTTGGCTTGGAATAAGCTTTTTCAAAGCCCAACCTCAGGTGGGTCCGAAAAGCACCGAATGGCTTGATTCACATGGGAAATGGACAAAGAGGGTCCACTTCTTAGGGTCAGATGGTTTTGTTGATAGAGCTTTAAACAAAACAAACCTCTCCCTCGTTGGTAAGTTTCTTGGCTCTAGACCTAATATTGATTTCATTAGAAAATGGGCTTTGAGAAAATGGAAACCCAAGGGAGCCCTAAGCATTACCATTATGCCAAAAGGTTTTTTCTTGGCTAAATTTAACCAACAAGAGGATTTAGATTCGGTGTTACTTGGAGGCCCCTGGTGGTTGGGAAATATGGGTCTTTTTTTGAAAAAATGGTATCCGGGTTTTGATCCAAATACAGAAAACATAAACACCATTCCTATCTGGTGTAGGCTACCAGGTTTGCCATTGCATCTTTGGGATGATGAAATACTGTTAAATATTGCAAAATCCCTTGGCTCACCTATTGGCTTAGATGGACCCACAAGAAACAGATCCAGGCTTGCTTTTGCTCGGTTCTGCATTGTCTCAGCCATTGATCAGGAGTTTCCAGAGCACATAATATTGAAAACTAGATTTGGATCCTGGACTCAAAGAATTGAAGTTGAGACCTTAAGATGTAAGCGATGCCAAAGCATTGGTCACTCTGACGAAAACTGCAACAAGAAGAAGACCCCTCTTTTGGTTTCTGTTCAGCCTGAGATTGACGCAGATCTAAACAAAGTCAACAAGGATCGAAAGCCGGAAAGGATAATCAAGATAAAGGTCCCGATCAGAAATGTGCGATTAAAAAGCGGGGAAAAAAAAGAAAAAAGGGGGTTTTAGAACTCATATTAAAAACATCTTGTCTCAAGCGTCCCCAAAGATGCTTCATAGCTTCCATGAAGTAGTGGACAAAACTATGAAGGCATCTCCGGACAAACCTTTTTGAAACTTCGTGAAGGATGCATTCATTAGAAAGGAAGCTTACAACAAGGAGAATATGGATGTGAGTGAACCTCTGCGATCCTCTCTTAGGAGAGACAGAAATGCGGATCCGCTGCCATATCTCAAAGACTTCAACGAATAAAGAGGATGATAGCCTCAAACTATTCTGGTCATGCTCTGACAAATCCATAAGGAACAAAAAGGTAGGGGGATCACGCCTACCATGGAAAAGAAGACCTTTTAATCCCTTACAGTTCGAGAAGAGAAAGAAATCCCGCCTTTCGTTAGAAAGGAAGCTTGTATCAAGGAGGATATGAGGGTGTTTGAGCCTCGGAGTCTCTCCCCTCTTTCTGGAGAGAAAGGAATTGAGGATCCGCCGCCATACCTCAAATGTCATCGTTCAGTGTCAGTACAATCACACTCTGCCAATATTCATAAGGAACAAGAGGAAGGGGAGATTACGCTTTTAGGAAAAGGAAGATCAGACTGTGGTTCACTTTGGTCATCTCAAAAAAAAAAAAAAAAAAAAGAATGGAAGGCTTTGAAAAGATCCTAATCACTTTATAGTGAAAAGAAAAAGGAAATTGACAATTGGGACACCTCTACCTCCCCAGATCTTCGTTAGACGATTAGGATTTTGGAGGAAGCTCGAAAAGAGGAAGACCCTCTAAAAAAACTCTCGAGCTAAGAAAACAGAGAGGGAGATTGCAGATGGTGTTCCTAACCACCAAGCAAATCCAACAACCAACCATTCCATATGAAGATCATATCTTGAATATTAGAGGCCTTAACTGGTTACTCTAAGCAAAGAAACATCAAGGAGTTACGGGACTCCAGTGGCCCGAGTTTTGATTCTTCAAGAAACTAAGATGAAAGCAATGTCCATGGATAATATTAAAAATAATTTTGGGATAGCTCAAATGGCGGTGATTCTCAGTGTCACCTCTTTGGGATAAAAGGCAGCACCTTGGTATGATCCTTAGTGATAATTTTAATCATCTTGCAATTAAGTTTGTCCTTTGACGTGTGAATGGATCTTGTCTAATATCTATGCCCCTAACTCTGCTAGTGGTAGAAGAAAACTATGGGCTGATCTTAAAATCTTTAGAAACCCTATTCGCTAGCGGCTTATCATGGAGATTTCAACACCCCTCTAAACCCTGAAAAGTTTGGGGGAACCCCACCTTCTCAATGGTATGGAGGATCTTGCCGATTTTATCATCGAACAAAACCTCATTGATGTGGATCTGCATGGTAATAAGTATACTTGGAACAATAGAAGGGTGGGAAAGGGGCTCATTCGGGTGATTGGCTCTTATCTCGGCAAAGCTGGATTCTTAGCCACCAAGACTTTTACCTCTTTCCTTCATCCCCGAGAATGGATCGGATCATAATCCGATTGCTTTAAGCTTTCTAAATTGGACCAAACTCGAAAAAGCTCATTCAAATTTGAAAAATGTGGATGGAGCACGTTGATATCTATGATAGAATAAAGGAATGGTGGGATTGGAATGGGGAAGGCCTTTGCCAATTTCCAAAAAACTCAAAAATGTCAAAAAGCAAGTCAAACTTTGGAACAAAAATGTTTTTGGAAACATCTTCGGAAAAAGAAAGAATTAAAACAAGCTTGGATCTTGAGTTAAAAATGGATACTATGGGAGTCGATAAGATGAAGTAAATGAAAAGAGAATTCTTTCTTACACACGATATGCGAGAGAAGAATCCTTTTGGCGCCTTAAATCAAGAGCTATCCGGCTTAAAGAGGGGGACAGAATACAAAGTTCTTTCACATGACCACTCTAAAGCACGGGCCGATAATAGGATTTTAGAGGTTTCTAAAAGCAACGGAAGTATTACTAAAAATCCAAACTGACATTAAGAAGCAAGCACTTGAATTCTACAAAAATCTTCTTAGAGAGAGTAATGTCGGAATCCGGAAGCTATTTCAACATGCTGAGAGGCAATACCCCGAATGATATTGAAGACCAGAAATTCAGATATCACTAAAGCGGTCCCTTGATGAGCTAAAAAAGGCTGAGGATAAGGCTCTGGACCGGATGGATTCTCCATTAATTTTTTTCAAATTCAAAAATATGCTCGGAGGATCTTCTCAAAGCGGTTAATGAATTTTTTAGATCGGGAAATCTTCTAAAAGAGCTCAAATAACACACACAAGTCTTTACAAGCACCTAAGAAAATGAATACAAAAGATTTCAAGGATTTCGATTATCATCTGTTAATGCTATTTTCGAATCTTCACCAAAATTATTGCTTCTTACAAAGCTCATAATGAAGGATCTCATCTCAAAGCAAAGCAGAGTGGCTTCATTAAAGCGGGGATAATACAAGACGGTGTGATTATGGTACACGAAACTATGCATTCTATGGAAAATAACAAAAAGGCTAACATGATCCTTAAGCTCGACATGAATAAAGCCTTTGACAAAGTCTCTTAGGTCTTCCTCGACGAGGATTCTATCTAAATTTGGGTTCACGGAAAAGTTTAGAAAAATTGTTAAATCATGTATATCTACACTAGGTTCTCT
Source organism: Taxus wallichiana var. yunnanensis (assembly GCA_018340775.1). NCBI lineage: Eukaryota > Viridiplantae > Streptophyta > Pinopsida > Cupressales > Taxaceae > Taxus > Taxus wallichiana. The sequence goes on from CM031238.1 coordinate 47,667,074, forward strand.
GTGGTTGTTAATGGAGAGCCCAGTGGGATTCTTCACCAGGCAAAGCAGAGGTCTAAGGCGGGAGACCCCATCTCCCCCTTCTCTTCATCCTTCGGTGATGACCTTAGTAACAATTAGCGGAGCGGTGGAAGACGGCCTTTTAAAGGGTTCTAAACCCACTTCTCTCAGCCAAGCTGTCTCTCATCAACAGTTTGCAGACGAAACTATCCTTCTTCTTCTAGCCTCAGTGGTTGAAGCTAAAGCTATCAAGGCTCTTTTGCGCAGCTTTATGAATCGCCCGGCAAGAGATCAATTACGCCATCCTTTTTTTCTTTAACACCCCGAGGAAAGACAACTCAAGATTGCTAAAATTCTGGGTCAGAAAATTGGTACTCTTCCAAAGAACGTGCTTAGGCCTCCCTCTTGCACGAAGAAAGTCTCTCACACGGTGTGGGATGATTTATCGATGTGAGATTTCGAAAAAAATGGCTGGTTGGAAAGGGACCACTCTCTCTAGTGGCTTGAAGTAAGTGCCTTCTCATTAAAAGCACACTCCAAAGTTTGCCCATATATATCATGTCACTATTCAAAATTCCTTCCTCCTTCGAGAGAAAATTGAAAGGATTCAGAAAAAATTTTTATGGCAAGGCATGGAAGAAAAGTTCAGATTTCACCTTGTGGCCTGGGATAAAGTCTGCACCCCTAAATCTAGGGGAGGGCTGGGAATAAAAAATATTGAGAAAATGAATGAGGCACTCATTGCTAAGATGGGCTGGAGATTGCTTTCTGAGAAACAACCCTGGATTGATGTCATTAAAACAAAATACTTGAATCATCTCTATCTCAGCATGATGAGCAGCTCCCCAATGGTTCCATTTTTTGGAATAATCTGGTTAAGAGTAGAAACTTCATTAAGAAGGGAAGCAAATGGAAAATTGGGGATGGCAGCGACATTAACTTCTGGGAGGATAACTGGTCCAATGATAATCTCTTGGAGAGATTTGGGACTGCAAGACAGTTTTATAAGAAAATATGGAACTAAAGTTAAGGACTACATTGATGGAAATGGCACCAACAAGAATTGGAAAAGACTTACTATGGAGAGTATTGAACTGAAACAGACTATTTCCTCCCTCCAAGACCTTTTGGATCTCTTCCCTTTGTGTCAGCTGGATTCCAAGGATGAGCTGATCTGGAGCAATTCACACGAGGGTAAATACTCAGTCAAATCTGGTTATACCAGTCTTTTCCACAAGAAACCAATCGACTTTAATCGAACTTGATCTGGATGCAGGTTAACCCCAAAATAAATTTTTTTCTTTGGGCTGGCCATCGAGAGCAAAATTCTCACCACCCTGACAATTTGATGAAAAGAGGTTTTATCATTCCCAATTGGTGCCACCTTTGTAGGAATAACTATGAAGACATTAGACATCTGTTTTACACCGTGATTATGCCTTTAGAGTTTGGAACTTTGTCCTTTCCAAATTTGAAGCTCTGGGTGATGCCGGAGGATCTTACTCAGCAGTGGAACCAATGGAACCCACCATTCAGACATTGTGCTATCAGAAGAATCTGGAAATTAGCCATCCCGCATTTAATTTGGAGGATCTGGAAGGATAGAAATAATATAGTTTTTAGAAATAAGAAGCAGAATTTTAAACTCACTACTGGCAAGATCTCCCAAGGCATCAAAGAGGACATGGCCAGATTTAAACCTCCTAAGAACAATTGTTACCCTGAAAATGAAAAGCACATCTTATCAAATTGGGAGATCGGATATTGGAGCAACCCCGGGAATAGTGTGGATAGATCTTTGGTCAAATGGCATCCCCCTGAATCCAATTGGTTCAAGCTGAACTTTGATGGTGCCTCTAAGGGGAACCCTGGAACAGTTGAGGAGGAGCAATACGGGACCATAAAGGTAATTTGATTGTTGCATATGCTTTGGAAAAATGGGAATCCAAACCAATCATTTTGCAGAAGCTTTATCTGTTCTCTGGGGTTTGAGAGTTGCTCGGACCCAAAATATCCAGAACCTCATTGTTGAAGGGGACTCCCTTAATATTATTAATCTGCTTAATCAGTCCTCTTCTCCTAGCTGGAATATCAAAGATTTTATCTCTGAGTCCATAAGCATCAGTCATACCTTCAACAGCATCAGAATCATACATACTTACAGGGAAGGTAACAAGCTGGCCGATGCAATGGCCAATTATGGCATTAATATAAATTTCACTATTTGGGATAATGATAGTATCCCTAATCAGCTTCACAACAGCATACATGCGGACCTTCACACGCAAACAATCTCTAAAGATATGCTTTAATCTTTGGAGGAAATCCATAAATTCTTCCACAGGTGCTGTTTTAGTTTATTTGGCGTGGCATATGATATCTACTCCAAATGATAGCAAGATTTTGTTTAGGAACTTCAAGTGGAGTTGTCTAAATTTAAAAACAGCGCACGCGGGAAGTACAATAAGATACTGTTGATATTCGGTTGCCAAGCTCGCGAAAACCGAAGATAACTACAAGGTGAAAGCGACAGATAAGGGTTTCCACGCGCGACTTCACGCAGACTTTCGATCGCAATCCTCCTACAGCCGTTCGTGGGAGGACCAACGCTACAGCTCCCATTTTTATGCGACCAAAACGGCGAAAACGAATCACTCTCAACGCCCAAAGGTATTTTGAAAATTGTTGTAACCAAAGCACATCCTTGTGAAGATGGGAGGGCCTCCCCGCAAGATTGAGCCGTGTGCGTACCACTGACTAGAAAGATAACACCGAGCTCGGAACATTCTTAGTATTGGCGGATTCACCAACTTTGTGGAGAGAGTGCAAGGGCATGATCAAAACATCTCTCGCTCGCTTTGCCAAGGACCGGAATGAGAGGATGGTCGATGGAGGGCGAAGATTCTTATTAATGACGAACTCATAGCCAAGCGATGCCTCGGCTTGGAAGGATACCGCTTCTTCAACAAGAGGGTTATCAAAGAGGTCAAGAGAGAAGATTTGGAGGAGGAGGAGAAGCTTATATTCAACACCGCGGTCTGCTTGTTAATTCAATTCCTTCTCCGTATGATGAAGTCACCCGCATGATGATTCGCTACATATCCTTGGAAGGCAGGTTTGTTCTTATCGTCCCTCGCCAAGCACCTTGTCTTTTTGAATCACTTTCGTAGGAGTAGGTTGGTTTGCTTTCCCCACTATCTGTTAAACTCTCTTGAGCGCTCCATTTTGGAGTTCCAGAAGCATACCCGGGCGGTTCCCCTTCACCAAGGGCTTATTCTGCTTATTCACAAGCACTGCCTTATTAAATTCCCCGGTCTCCTTCCTCTCCGGCTACCGCTTTGGGCTCTGTTGCTGCCAGATCCTGTCTCCCTGCTGCCTTCTACTGCCCCCGCCTCCGGTGCTGATGCCCCCATGCAGGCTGCTCATGCTTCTCCTTCTTTCCTCCTGCTGCTGCCCCTGCCACCCACACTGTCTCTACTTCTAAACGTGTCACCAGGGCTTCTAGGAGACTCAACCTTGAGTCTACTACGAGGGGATGAACCTTTGGATGACATTGCTCGTGATCTGCTTGAACATTAGTAGTGCCACCCAGGCGGCACCAACGGATAACCCTTCTAGAAGATTGGAGGCCTTAGAGGCCGAGCTTAAATTCAAGGATGAAGTAAAAATCTTGCTATAAAAAAAGGCAAAAAAATCATTGAGGGAGAAGGGAGCATTGGCAATAGCTTGACTTGATGAAATATACAAAAACCGACCTCCTTTCCCGACTTGGGAAAACGAAGACTAGGCATGAGTATAATATTGCAGCATTCAGGGCCATAGAGGAATTCATCGAAGGACATGCAAGAAGTGTTTCGCAACTCAAATGGTGTCCCGATGACTCTTTGGGGCAATGAGAAAGAGAGTAAAAGAACCAGAGAGGAGCTCGATAAGACGGATGCTGCTCATATGACCACGCCCAGGGTATGTACCATGCTTGGAAAAAAGTAAAGATGAGTATTGATCAAGCCGCCAAGAAGTAGTCTGTTTTTCACTACCGCTTCTTGGGATGTAGGCTTTTTGCTTTGTTGCCGTTGTTTTGCCGCTTAAGTCTCGTTTGTGTGGCTGTTTCTAGGCTTCTGTTCTTTCTTCAAACTTTTGTGCTTTGATATAGCTTCTCTGCTCCTCTCTCTTATTCTCGGCTTTTAGGCCTCCTTTACACAAGGGTATAGTCCCTTTCAAAAACTATTTACCAATATTAAAAAAAAGCGATATCCCCGTACTCAAAGTTTTCTAGTCATATCATTCCTAGGCACCCTAATTTTCTCCAGTTCCAAGTGACCTCCAAATTAATTTTATCTCATCCCCTAGGTGATTTAGGAAAGTCCATTCATTCCCCCTAGGTGATTTTAGGAGTTCATTTACAAAGCTACATGCAGTTGTGGGAAGGGCTATCACTAGCCTTCCTAGAGCTGGAGCAACCTCACAAGTAGATCAGAAGAGCCTAAGTGAATGTGGAAGTGATCCAAAGGTCTTAGGACATCATGGAGATGGTTCAGGAATATTTTGGAAGGTCTCGGAGAAGTTGGGGTAGTTTCACTAGAATTAGGGTTCACAGGCCTAGTCAGTGCACAAGACAAAACAATTGTGAGCTTTGGAAAGTGGTTCCGGAGCTCCGAATGGAGTTAGGACTAAAAAAATATCAAAAGAAATAGGATTCTAATCCCTACATGATGGTGAAATCATATTTTTCACAACACCTTGGCACATAGGGTTTTCAGGCTAGTTTTTCTCAGGCACAAGTGGAGTACCAAATCAAAATTCTGATTTTTAGGGATCAGATAGATGAATAAAGACATGATACCCCACCATTGGATTCAAAATTCCATTTCTAGTCATGATCATATAAAATTTCACCAAGAAATTCCACCGGGATCTCAAGTTATCATCGTTCCAAGTTGCCCTCTCAAAGCCAATTCAAGAGTTAGTCAATTTTTTGGAGGACACGTGTTAGCACCAGGAGCCTGGTGGGATTTCATGTCCCCAATGTCCCTGAGGTTAGGTATACCAACCTTGTAAAATTTTCCTAGCCCCAATGTGACCTTTGGGACACTCATGTGACCTCCAGACTTGACAAATCAGCCCCCAATCGAAGCACCACGTGTCGCTCTAGGAGCACCGGAATTTGATGTCCCTCATGTCCCCTGATTTCAGGGACATCAAACATGGAAAAATGTGCCCAAACCCTATGGGGAGACTTTTGGTCACCCATGTGACCCATTTCCATCCCCTCAGTGCTTTAAAGCTGATTTTGGAACACTCATTCTTTGCCATCGGATGGCCACCACGTTTCACCATATTTCTCATTGTGGAAATAGATGTCCCTCAAATCCCTAAGGTCGGGACATCAAGAAAAAAATTCACTAAACTCCAATTCCAAAATTTGAAATTTTTTCCTTATAAACTTGTTGCACCTTTGAAAGAAACTACGAAAGTAATTAATCTTTTAAGGAAGTATAAATATGTTCTTGCTTATTCCTATGAGGATTTAAAATCTTTTCAACCAAAAGAGATGCAGCATTTCATCCCTCTCAAATCTGGGATTAAGCCTTTTAGACAGAAACAAAGGCAATACAATCCTAAGATAGCTGACATCATCTTTCAGGAAATACAAAAGTTATTAAAAGCCAAGATCATTTTCCCTATCCACCATTCAACATGGATTGCCAATATTGTGCCTGTTACAAAGAAAAATGGTGAGATTTGTATCTGTGTCGACTTCAAGAATCTGAATCAAGCTTCTTTAAAGGACAACTATCCTTTACTCATGATGGATCAAGTCTTACAAGCTGTGATAGGATCTGAAATGTTGTCTATGCTTGATGGCTTCTCAAGATATAATCAGGTAGAAGTTAGTACCGTAGATCAACACAAAACAGCCTTCACTACCCCTTGGGGTACCTTTTCCTACAAAAGGATGCCTTTTGGGCTCATTAATACCGGTGCCACTTTTCAAAGAGTTATGGACTCGGCCTTTGGAAGTTTGAAAGGGAAGTGTATTGTCGTATACCTTGATGACTTGATTGTATTTTCCAAAACAAGGGTAGATCATTTTCAACATCTAGAAACAGTTCTTTTGAAATGTAGAGAACATGGGATCTCTTTAAATCCTAAGAAATCTATCTTTTGTGTCACAAAGGGAAAATTGTTAGGGCATGTTGTCTCTAAAGACGGTATAAAAATTGATCCTGAGTGAGTTCAGGCTATTCAACATATTCCCCTTCCAACCAACGAAAAAGGGAGTGCATTCTTTCTTTGGTAAGATTAAATTTCTGAGAAGATTCATCCCTAATTTCACAGAGATAACTTTGAATATCTCCCAAATGATGAAGATAAAATAGACATTTGGTTGGTATTTTGAAGGGAAAGAAGCCTTTGAAGGTATTAAAAAGGCTATTGCTAAAACTCCTATTTTATCATGTCCAAATTTTGGGAGAGATTTTATTATCTATTGCTATGCCACAGATAACACCCTGGCTGTTGTTTTGACTCAAGAAGATTCTAATGATCACAAACTCCCAATTGCATTTATGAGCTACATTCTAAGAAATCATGAGTTAAAATACACCATAATGGAGAAACATGCTTTCACAAAGGTTAAAGTTGTCAAGCAGCTTTCATTTTTTTATTCTTAACTCTCACTCCACAAAGATTTGTACCGGATACAACCATCAAGTCCATTCTCACACAACAGAGTTTGGATCCAAGAGAGGGAACCGGGTGGCCAAGGTCCAAGAATATGACATTGACATCGACCAACCAAGCTCGTCCCATGGAAAAGGCCTATGTGAACTCATCAAAGGGAGCTAGACATGAGTTATTAGAGGATAAAGTTGATCTTCCTACCGCTTCTGTTTCTTGGCTCAATTGATGAATGGTATGCCGATATCGCACACTTTCTCACATATGGATAATTCCCTCTCATTTGACTACCAAAGAGAGGAGAGTTGTTAAGCTAAGATCAGCCCAATATGTGTTGTGGAAAAATGCCTTATTTAAGCGTGGCTTGGATGGAAGATTTCTGAAATGTGTGGACAAAGAACAACAGAAGAAGCTACTTTTAGCTTTTCATAACCAAGCATGTGGAGGGCACTACTCATCAACTGTCACTGCTCATAAGATTCTTCGTGCAGGATATTACTGGCCTACCTTGTTCAGAGATGCATCGAAGTGGATTGATAAATGTGAAGCTTGTCAGACCTTCGTGGGTAGACCCAAATTGGCCTCTTTGCCCCTTAAACCATTCGTGATCAAAGAGCCTTTTCAACAATGGGGTTTAGATTTCATTAGAACACTTAATCCCTCTTCTAGTGCTAGTCACACCCATGTATTAACTACCACATATTATTTTACTAAGTGGGTAGAAGCCATTCCAGTAAAGAGTACTACTTCAGAAGTAGTATGTAATTTTATCAAAGAGAACATCTTGGTGAGGTTTGGTGTGCCAAACAAGATAGTGACAGATAATGCTTCAAATTTTTCTTCAACTGAGATGATGGATTTTTGTTATGGATATGGCATCTCCTTGGCTCACTCCTCAGATTATTATCCTCGGGGAATGGACAAGCCAGAATCAACAAACAAAAATATGGTGGCTATAATAAGGAAATTAGTTAATGAATCCCAGAGGAACTGGCACAAGAAACTCTATGATGCTCTTTGGGCAGATAGGATCACACCTAAGAGAGCCATTGGGATGTCTCCTTTTCAGGTAGTATATGGAGTGGAAGCTCAATTGCCAGTAACAGTGGAGCTACCAGCCCTACATCTAATGAAGGCCATTGAAGACACCAGTTTCAATGATTCTTGGGATAAAAGGATCATGTACCTTTACAAATTGAATGAGGACAGATTGAAAGTTGCTGATAGAATATCTGCTCACCAACAGAAAGTAAAGGCTTGTTTGATAAAAAGGCAAAGTTCAGGGATTTCAAAGTTGGAGACATTGTTTTGTTGTGGGATAAAAGGCATGAACCTCGTGGCAGCCATGGCAAGTTTGATTCTCTTTGGCTCGGACCTTTCAAGATCAGGCACTTTGCTGGTGAGAATTCTTTTTACCTTGATTATATGGATGGTTCTTCCCTCCCACTTCCTTATAGTGGGTAGTACCTGAAATTGTTTAAGTCTTAGGTGATTAGGAAGTCCTTTGTATATTTTGTATAGCGTGTGTGTGTTTCCCCCTCTTGTTTTTGTTGTTTTGTTCATTTTGTGTGTTGTCTTCTGTGTTGGTTTGCTTTTGACTCCGTGGCCCAATGGATAAGGTACTGGTCTACTTCCCCTAGTTTTTTCTAAATTCTTGCCTTGTCTCATTCTTTTGGACTTATGCCAAGTCATCCCCAGAAGGAGCCAGCTGTTGTCCCCTCAAAATCCCCCTCTTTTGAGAAGTTCAAAATTGAAAATTTTGAGTTTATCACCTTTTCTATTGTTTTAGTAAAGGGAAAAGTCAAAAAGTTTGAAAGAATCTACGTTTTTGGGTCATTTTGTGTGATTTGGGTCATCGTTCAGACATTTTTGTCCTAGATGTCCCAAGTTCATTCGGGCTCCTGTTCGCCGATCGGCCGCTTTACCCGAAGTCCATTTCTTTCGGGCCCGTCGAACTTTTTGTCCCAAATAACACAAGTTCACCCAGGCTCAATGTTCACCTTTTTCCCCGATTCGGCCGAATCACGTACTTTGCACGTACTTTCATCCCTCATGTCCCAAAAGCATTTGTGCATCTTTTTCCCATCGCCCGCATCGGCCGAATCGCGCTTTCACGTCCCGCGTGTCCCAAATGAACCAAAGGCCATCCGGGCTAATTTTTCCCACTCTTCCCAAATATCTTTCTTTTCAAGTTGGTAGATGTGTATTTAATGCACATTTATTACCTTTCTCTCTCTAAAATGGCTATTTAATAAACTTCCCTCCTACGCATTTTTGCACACTGCTTTCTTGCTATCAATTGCTCATACCCTCGCAATCAAAATTTCTATGCACGTACCCATTCCTTTGCAATTTCATCAAGAGTTCAGATTGTATGACCTTTTTTCAAGCCGCTATATCAACATGAAGATTAAATTTCAAGGTCAGGAGCAAGTTTCACCGCTCGAGTCTGCCGTTCCCGATATCGGGACAGTGAAGTTCATCACCTTGACTTTGGAGATTTCTGGACTAGGATGACAGACTCAAACCCCTCTCCTATGGCACAAATGATTCATGATAGTGGCTTGGCATTCACCACTTGGTTTCCCAATCTCGTAAAATGTGCAGATACGATCTCTTGCTGCGGGTGCTCATTTCAATCCCGACTCGAGTGAGCTAATGAAATGTGCATGGGAACTCATTACCAAGCAAGCTTGATGTTGCTGCCATTGCACCGCCTAAGGATCCCTGAGATGGACAATTCTATAGTAATCTCTCAAAACCAGGCACAGGCCCTCTTTGACCACAAAGTGAGAAATACAAGGCGAGGGTGGAAGTCTTGGCTTAAAAACCCTAAAAAGGGGGCGTCCCATCTATCCAAGGTTCTTTTCGTGCCGATTTCAATGAGGAGCTGTTAGATTTTATAATCCTACTGGCTCGGGTCATGGGCTTACCCTCTACCAATGAGTTCCATTTTTGGATGTGCCCACTTATCAACATGGTGTGTGAAGGAACTCAGAATATCAACTGGGTAGAAATCATCAGTATGAACCTAGCAGAGCAGCTATCCAATGTACAACAAACCAAGAAGTTCTACATGACTTCATACCTAATGTATACCCTAGCAGCATCGAGGCAATGGTTTGGATTCACATACATTGATGCTCATAAGGGTGACCCTGTATATGCCTACTACCCTCAATTCACCCTGGACACTAGCAATCACAACTTCAGGAGGGTGAATGATGCTTTCACCATGTACATTGTAAGGCTTCTGAGAGAGCGACACGGTGAGGAGATTTTCTGATGAAGCTATGAACCTAATATCACACTACGGTGCCTACTTCATCCAGTTTAGAAAATTCTCCTATATAAGGCTTGCAGGCTATGAGAGCACTCCTCTCAAGCTTCCTATGTTCTGCAATGATAAAATGGCCTTGATCGAGATATGCAGGAAACTAGACAAGTTGCACAGAACCTGCAGGGATAAGAAAATTACTGGCCTGCACTTCCCCATATCTTTGGGAAACTACACCTGCAAGATGGCTCTAGATGCACAAAACATAGAAAGAGCCCTAGCTCCCATCACTGTCCATTTCTTCAAGCCAAGAACTTGTTTTGACTTGAAGAAATTTATTGAACAGAACATCAAAATCAATTACTATCATAGGGCAGACACAGAAGACTATTGGGCTGACTGTGCTGATGATTTTGAGGCAAGAAGGAGACATTACGGCAGGTTTTCTCTTCAACTAATTCAGGAGCTTAATTTGTATCAAGTTCCTGGAAGGGCTTCAGGATGATAATTTTGATCTATTTTCATATGAGTATGACACCTTGATCAAACACACTCCCTTGGAGGATTTGGATTGGTTCAAAAAGGAGAAAGATGATTTGGCTGAAATCTTAGCCCCTGTCTTAGTAAGAACCAAGATCTGGTTTGATAGGAAAGTCCGTGAGCTTAGAAGGCATTCAGGTGAGTCCTCCTCCAAGGATACTTCAACACCAAGGAAGGAAGCATTGACACCCAGTTCGGAAGCACCTATGTAGACTCCTCCTCCTCCACCTCAACTAAAGGTCCTACATCCTCCACTCCTTCCTCATCCACTCAAGTATATCAGAAGAAAATCAAGGAGGTCAAAAAGGAGCCTGTTGAAGAAGATCCCATGATGAAGCATTCGGAATTTCCCTCAGGTCTAGAGAACATTATTGTTCTCAGTGAAAGTGAAGAGAGTGAAGTGCCAGCCTCCATAAGTGCTCCAGAAGCCCCAATGGATAAAGACAAAGAAGTCCAAAGCACTGAGCTTCCAAGCGCCATTGACTCCTCTGTACCAGAAGCCCCGAGCGTCCCACTCATATCCCAACTAGAAGCAACAGTAAGTGCACACTCTGAGTGCCATGAGTTCTCTTTCTCTTGGTCCTCTTGCCCCACCTTCTTCTTCCTCCTCCTCTTTTGCATGGGTGCAGCCTTTCATTGATAGTAGGAAGAGAAAGTCTTCTTCTCGGATCTCGGGACCCAACTTTGATGTTGTGGTGGCTCTGTTGGGTACTACCCTCCTACTCCTACCAAAAAGGCCAAGACCACCTCTAGAATAGTATCTGATGCTCAGGGCCAGCAATTCCTAGAGATAGCCAAGCCCAAAGTAGACAAGCTAGAGCATGATTTGTAAGCATCTGATCTTGAGCTCTCGAGGATCCCTATGGGAGAGTCCACCCCTGAAGGTGAGATTCACAATCTCCAAGAAATAGTCACCAGGGTCATTGGGAGAGTGGAGAAAGGGCAACAAACCATAGAGCAGCTGGAGGAGCAGGCTCAAGTTCTTACAGTTTCATCAAGTCACTGTTGTCCAAGGATAAAGTTTTAGATCCTACCCCACTGACTACTCTTCCACCACCTGTGATTCTCAGCCAAGATGAAGTGTAGAGTATCAAAGATATACACAAGTATTCCATCTATGGAAGGGCTATGGAGGCCATGGTGGATGATATGCTTGTTGCAGGGTTGAATTTCATTAGTGAAGCCTTCAAACTCAATGAGAAGGTGAATAATCTGCAACAGAAGCTCTCCTCCACTATTGGAAATATAGATAAAGAGCTCAAACTCTGGAGCAGTATAGTAGACCTTCACCTTATGGGATAGGCTGATGAGAATATTTTAATGGCAAGCAAAGTCTTCGATGATGCAAAGATAACTTGTCAAAATCATGGGTATACAATGTGGAATGGAAAATCAAGGTGCTGGAAGAAGCTTTGGGAGAATTGAGAAATAGCTGGCAGAAGGGTGAGGCCTTCAAGACTTTGGTTGTATCTAGCCTTCAAGGATATACATTGCCATCTCCATGATGAGACCTCTGGTGTGCCCCTCTCTTTACAAGAAATCAAAGCTCAGTTCAGAGCTTTTGTCAAAGATAACTTGTTCAAAGAGGATTCTATCTCCAAAGAAAAGATGAAGGAAATCTGCTCTCTCCAGTCTGCTATCGAAGAAGCAAATAAAGATTATCATACACACGTCGAATTCAACAAAGAGATGGAGAAATGTCTCGATTTTGGACTCAGTCCACCGCCAACACGTCAGTTCCACGTGGCAGAGACATAGCAGAGGCATTAAAAAGGTTTAGACAATGGATCCTCAAATCAGTGGGCCCCTCTCAATCTTGAACATTTGTCTTTCTCTCCTAACTTTTCTCCTTTCTTTCTTTCCTCATCTCGGATTTATTGTAGTTAGTTGGGGTTTTGCGTTAAGCAGCCCTTTAACTAAGCATTATTTAAAAGGTAGTTACCAAGAGTAACTGATTTGTAAACTATATAATAGCCTCTCCTCGCCATTTTTTAGGGGGAACTTGGCTTATTTCTAAAAGTGTAAGAAATAATATGGCAATCAATACAAAAGGATCTTCTTTCTTTGTTCATCTGATTCCTTTATTTCACAACTATCTCATTAAATATTATTAGATCATTTGTCTATATAATACCAAGAAGCTTTGTATTCTTGTAGATGTTATTTATGGAACTGTGTGTCCCTCCAAATTACATCTTAGTAATTCAAATACAAATGGTCCAATTCCAATTCATTGTATTCTGGCACGCATAAGGAATTATTTTGTCATCTATAATTCTAGAAAATGCTTTTCTGCTCATTTCCTTGTCTTCATTCTTCTATGCTTTTGTGATTGATAATCTATTTCATTTCACAAAGCTTTCATGATACCCAAGTTCCATCTCAAAGTTATGCGTTGTACATTTGTAAATAAGTTTTGCTTTTAAATAAGGGAACCTCTCCCATCAAAGAGGAGGGACTTCTTGTCCCCTGACTGTTGCTCTCATTAGGATCTTCTTTTGACCAATAGTTTTTGGCACTTTTGGTGACTCCACTTTCTTCATTTTCCAGGTTCCATAACCATTTATCGATCATTCTTGATCTGGCGACTCCACATTTTACTCGAGGGAGAAGGGCCCTTGGTATTGAAGATTCTCAGTTTCAGCTTTTGGAACAACAAGGTTTTCCTTTCCCTTCAACAGGAAGAAATAGAAAAGCTCATTCAACAAGCACTCCTCCTGTCAAAAATAGAACCCCTACGGGTGGTATTCCTTCAGAGCAACTCAGTCCTAATCTCTCGAGCTCTGATTCTTGCTGGTGTTTCAGTTCCCCTTCAAGCCATTTTTCCAAGAATGGCGATACCATTGCCTTGGGGCCATCGTGTTGGGCCTCTCGCCCTTCCTCAGCCTTTGCATGAGTTACCCAGAGGTAACCGGAAGAACTTTCCCAAGTTCAAAGGTGATGGCAAGGTACATCCTGATGAACATATCACGGCCTTCATAGTTGCATGTGGAGTTCTGGGAGTTGAACATGAAGACGTCTCCGTAAGGATTTTTGTTGAGACTTTACAAGATAATGCGGCTGATTGGTTCTATCACCTTCCGGCCGGAGCTATCACTAGCTGGAACACAATGAGAGCTAGGTTTGAGAATCGTTTCAAACCGGCGGAAGACGTGCATGCTTTGCTGCCCAAATTTCTCAAATAAAGAAAGAATCACAAGAGCCCATGAGAGAATTTGTGGCCCGATTCAACAAGTTGATTAATAAAATTCCACCAGACACTCAACCTGTAGATCAAATTCAAAAATGCTTCTTCCTGAATGCCCAATTTCCTGAAGTTAGTTATGCATTGAGAAGAGCTAATCTTGCAACATTGGCCAAGATCAAACTCTTGCTGTTAGTGTCAAGATGATTTAATCATGTCAGAAAGTTGAGGAGAGACCCTTCTAGATCCAAGTCTTCTTCTTCCTCCTCTTCCACTCCTGGACCTAATACTGATCCATTAGTACAAAAACTTGCAAATGATCTCATCACCATTAAGAAACAATTGGCCCAGCACGCCCCTTATGCAGATGTTCCAAGGAGGAATTTTCAGCCCAGAAATCATCTGCCTGCTTCTCAGACAAGATTAGCACTTGAAGGACCACCTATTAAAGTTCCTGTTAATGCAACCTGTGAAGTTGAAGAGCCGGAGGATGAAGAGGTTAGTGAAGACTGGGAAGAATTTGTTGAAGAGGTCAATGAAGAAGCAGAGGAACTCGAGGGATCTCGAGTCAATTTCTTCACTACTGAAGGTGTTGATGAAGGAGATGATTATGATGAAGTAGTAGCAGACATGAATAGCGAATCATACGCTGTCATGACTCGAGAGAAAAAAATCAAGAGGAGAAAGTGATGCAGCCCACCAAAAATCCAAGGAGTATCCAACGACTATCCCTATAATTGCAAAAAGAGGATCTCCTATCCCCATTACATCCACATCAAAGGTGAGTCCATCAATTCTGCTACTAAAGTTACTTCTTTTTCAACTCCTAAGATTGATAAGCCTAAGGTTCCAAGTGAGGATAGCTCATCCACTTCTGGGTCTTTCGATATCATTGATCACCTGAAAAGGACCAAGGTTCAAATCTCAGAGGCTGAGTATTATCAAACCCATCCCAAGGCTTTTGCTAAAATGGTACACTTTGTCAATTCTCATTCCAAAACTACCTCTAAAGGTCTTTTACCCACTCCATCTTCTACACCACAACCCAATCTGGTAGCCTCTGTCACCTCACCTAATGACAAGATCAAACCATTCTATGTAACCCTCCTTATAGCTGGTCATAGACTTAGAATCACATCATAGACTCAGGGGCATCAGACAATGTAATGCCTGCCAAAGTAGCCCATGCCTTAGGCCTAACTCTCACATGCACTTACGGGTCTTGTTATTCCATGGAGAGTAAGGAAGTGCCCCTAGTCGGAAGAATTAAAGATGCACAAGTAGCTTTTGCTACCTTGCCTGAGAAGAAAGGTTTTAGCTACTATCCTAGTAGCAGACATATTCCTCCTTCATATGGGATGCTGCTAAGTAGGAACTTCTGTAAGGATGTGGGTGGAGAAATTCAAATGGATTGGTCACATGCCCTCATACCTATTAATGGGCAAATGAAGAAGTTGTTTCCTGAGAAGCAATCTGAGTATATTGTACAAAAATAGATGATCCCAAAGCACAAATACTTTATGAGGATATGGGGCATGGCAACTATATGATTATGTCTCTAGAAGAAATCCAACTCCCAAAAGATCACTGAGGATCCTAATGGTGTTTGGATATTAGAGTTTGATGGAAGTTGTTCCTCAGCTAGTTTTGGAGCTGGTGTAATATTGGTGTCTCCCGAGGGAAAGGTCTATCCCCTTTCTCATTCAAGTTACAATTTGAAAATACTAATAATACAGCAGAATATGAAGCTCTCATTCTTGGGCTTCATGTGGCAAAAGAAAAGGGAGTGAAGAATCTTCTAGCTCGTGGAGATGCGGAGCTGATTGTCAAGCAAGTTAGAAACCTTTTCCAGGTAAAAATAGAAGATTGAAACATTATAGGAATCAGGTTTGGGACTCTATTGAATTTCTTGATGCTTTCTCCATCGAAGCAGTGCCTAGGGAGGAGAACACTAGGGCTGATTCACTAGCAGTCTCGGGGTCATTGCTGATACCTCATCCTGACTTCTCTCAAGATAAGTTTACCATTGAGATGATCCATAGGCCCAGTGTACCTGATAATGCAAGTAACTGGCAAGTTTTCAATGATGATCAACATCTTTCTTTCTTTCTTAGAACTCAAGGATAACTTTGAACAGTTGTACTTTGAAGGAAGTGACAATTTGCCTCGTGAAAGTGTGCCCTCCAATAAAGAAGATGTCAATGAAGAAGAGATGGATCAAGATGGATGTATCAAACTCAAAGGGAACAAGATTCCAAAGGGATTGGTGAGTTTAGAAGAATTGTTTGACAAACATGATAGGTATGTGAAGTTTAAAGCTTCTACTGGACCACAACAATCAGCTGAATATGATAAAATTAATATTGGGAGTTCTATTGACCCTAAACTCGTGAACATTGGAAAATGTTGCACACCAGAAGAAAAGAAGAAAGTAATTAATCTTTTAAGGAAGTATAAATATGTTCTTGCTTATTCCTATGAGGATTTAAAAGCTTTTCAACCAAAGGAGATGCAACATTTCATCCCTCTCAAACCTGGGATTAAGCCTTTCAGACAAAAACAAAGGCAATACAATCCTAAGATAGCCGACACCATCTTTCAGGAAATACAAAAGTTATTAAAGGCCAAAATCATTTTTCCTATCCACCATTCAACATGGATTGCCAATATTGTGCCTGTTAGAAAGAAAAATGGTGAGATTCGTATCTGTGTTGACTTCAGAATCTGAATCAAGCTTCCTTAAAAGATAATTATCCTTTTCCCATGATGGATCAAGTCTTGCAAGCTGTGATGGGATCTGAAATGTTGTCTATGCTTGATGGCTTCTCAGGGTATAATCAGGTAGAAGTTAATACCGCAGATCAACACAAAATGGCCTTCACTACCCCTTGGGGTACCTTTGCCTACAAAAGGATGCCTTTTGGGCTCATTAATGCCGGTGCCACTTTTCAAAGAGCTATGGACTTGGCCTTTGGAAGTTTGAAAGGGAAGTGTATTGTCGTATACCTTGATGACTTGACTGTATTTTCCAAAACAAGGGCAGATCATTTTCAACATCTAGAAACAGTTCTTTTGAAATGTAGAGAACATGGGATCTCTTTAAATCCTAAGAAATCTATCTTTTGTGTCACAGAGGGAAAATTATTGGGGCATGTTGTTTCCAAAGATGGTATAAAAATTGATCCTGAGTGAGTTCAAGCTATCCAACAAATTCCCCTTCCAACCAGCAAGAAGGGAGTGCACTCTTTCTTTGGTAAGATTAACTTTCTGAGAAGATTCATCCCTAATTTCATAGAGCTAACTTTGAATATCTCCCAAATGATGAAGGGAAAATAGACATTTGGTTGGTCTCCTGAAGGGAAAGAAGCCTTTGAAGGTATTAAAGGGCTATTGCTAAAACTCCTGTTTTAGCATGTCCAGATTTCAGCAAAGATTTTATTATCTATTGCTATGCCACGGATAACACCTGGCTGTTGTTTTTGACTCAAGAAGATTCTAATGATCACAAACTCCCAATTGCATTTATGAGCTACATTCTAAAAAATCATGAGTTAAAATACACCATAATGGAGAAACATGCTTTCGCAGTGGTTAAAGCTGTCAAGCAGTTTCATTTTTACATTCTTAACTCTCACTCCACAGTGTTTGTACCAGATACAACTATTAAGTCCATTCTCACACAACAGAGTTTGGATCCAAGAGAGGGAACTGGGTGGCCAAGGTCCAAGAATATGACATTGACATTAGACCAACCAAGCTCATCCATGGAAAAGGCCTGTGTGAACTCATCGCTGAGGGAGCTAGACATGAGTTACTAGAGGATAAAGTTGATCTTCCTACCATTCTGTTTCTTGGCTCAATTGATGAATGGTATGCCGATATCACACACTTTCTCACATATGGAGAATGTCCCTCTCATTTGACTACCAAAGAGAGGAGAGTTGTTAAGCTAAGATCAGCCCAATATGTGTTGTGGGAAAATGCCTTGTTTAAGCGTGGCTTGGATGGAAGATTTCTAAAATGTGTGGACAAAGAACAACAGAAGAAAGCTACTTTCAGCTTTTTCATAAACCAAGCATGTGGAGGGCACTACTCATCAACCTGTCACTACTCATAAGATTCTTCGTAGGATATTACCGGCCTACCTTGTTCGTGAGATGCATCAAAGTGGATTGATAAATGTGAAGCTTGTCAGACCTTCGTGGGTAGACCCAAATTGGCCTCTTTTCCCCTTAAACCAGTTGTGATCGAAGAGCCTTTTCAACAATGGGGTTTAGATTTCATTGAACACTTAATCCCTCTTCTAGTGCTGGTCACACCCACGTATTAACTGCCACATATTATTTTACTAAGTGGGTAGAAGCCATTCCAATAAAGAGTACTACTTCAGAAGTAGTATGCAGTTTTATCAAAGAGAACATCTTGGTGAGGTTTGGTGTGCCAAAAAAGATAGTGACAGATAATGCTTCAAATTTTTCTTCAACTGAGATGATGGATTTTTGTTATGGATATGGCATCTCCCTGGCTCACTCCTCATTATTATCCTCAGGGGAATGGACAAGCAGAATCAACAAACAAAAATCTGGTGGCTATAATAAGGAAATTAGTTAATGAATCCCAGAGGAACTGGCACAAGAAACTCTATGATGCTCTTTGGGCAGATAGGATCACACCTAAGAGAGCCATTGGGATGTCTCCTTTTCAGGTAGTATATGGAGTGGAAGCTCAATTGCTAGTAACAATGGAGCTACCAGCCTTGCATCTAATGAAGGCCATTGAAGACACCAGTTTCAATGATTCTTTGGATAAAAGGATCATGTACCTTTACAAATTGAATGAGGACAGATTGAAAGTTGCTGATAGAATATCTACTCACCAACAGAAAGTAAAGGTCTTGTTTGATAAAAAGGCAAGTTCAGGGATTTCAAAGTTGGAGACATTGTTTTGTTGTGGGATAAAAGGCATGAACCTCGTGGCAGCCATGGCAAGTTTGATTCTCTTTGGCTCGGACCTTTCAAGATCAGGCACTTTGCTGGTGAGAATTCTTTTTACCTTGATTATATGGATGGTTCTTCCCTCCCACTTCCTTATAGTGGGTAGTACCTGAAATTGTTTAAGTCATAGGTGATTAGGGAGTCCTTTGTATATTCTGTATAGCGTGTGTGTTCTCCTTCCCTTTCCTTGTTTTTGTTGTTTGTTTGTTTGGGGTGTTTTTCTTCTGTATTGATCTGCTTTTGACTCCATGGCCCAATGGATAAGGTACTGGTCTACTTCCCCTAGTTTTTCTAGATTCTTGCCTTGTCTCATTCTTTTGGACTTTAGCCAAGTCATCCCCAGAAGGAGCCAGTTGTTGTCCCCTCAAAATTTCCCTTTTTGAGAAGTTCAAAATTGAAATTTTGAGTTAATCACCTTTTCTGTTGTTTTGGTAATGGAAAAGTCAAAAAGTTTGAAAGAATCTATGTTTTTGGGTCATTTTGTGTGATTTGCGGGTCTGTCAGACATTTTTGTCCCAGATGTCCCAAGTTCATTCGGGCTCCTGTTCACCGATCGGCCGCTTTACCCAAAGTCCATTTCTTTCGGGCCCATCGGAACTTTTTGTCCCAAATAACACAAGTTCACCCAGGCTCAATGTTCACCTTTCACCCATGATTCGGCCGAATCACGTACTTTGCGTACTTTCATCCCTCATGTCCCGAAAGCATTTGTGCATCCTTTTCCCACGCATCCCGCATCGACGGCCGAATCGCGCTTTCACGTCCCGCGTGTCCCAAATGAACCAAAGGCCATCCGGGCTAATTTTTCCCACTCTTCCCAAATATCTTGCTTTTCAAGTTGGTAGATGTGTATTTAATGCACATTTATTATCTTTCTCTCTCTAAAATGGCTATTTAATAAACTGCCCTCCTACGCATTTTTGCACACTGCTTTATTGTTATCAATTGCTCATACCCTCGCAATCAGAGTTTCTATGCGTATACCCGATTCCTTTGTAATTCCATCGAGAGTTCAGTCTGTGACTATGTTTTTCAAGCCGCTATCAACATGAAGATTAAATTTCAAGGTCGGAGCAAGTTTCACCGCTCGAGTCTGCTGTTCCCGATATCGGGACAGTGAAGTTCGTCACCTTGACTTTGGGGATTTCTAGACTAGGATGACAGACTCAAACCCCTCTCCTATGGCACAAATGATTCATGATAGTGGCTTGGCATTCACCGCTTGGTTTCCCAATCTCAGTGCAATGTGTAGATACGGTCCTCGCCTGCGGTGCTCATTTCAATCCCACTCAAGTGAACTAACAAATGTGCATGGGGAGCTCATTGCCAAGCTCGATGCTCCACCATTACATTAGCACTGCCTAAGGATTCTTGAGATGGAAAATTCTATAGTAATCTCTCAGAACCAGGCACAGGCCCTCTTGACCAGGACAAGTGAGAAATACAAGGCGAGGGTGGTGAAGTCTTGGCTTAAAAACCCTAAAAAGGGGGCATCCCGATCTATCCAAGGTTCTGTTTCATGCCGATTTCAATGAGGAGCTGTCAGATTTTATAATCCTACTAGCTCGGTCATGGGCTTACCCTCTACCAATGAGTTCCATTTCTGGATGTGCCCCCTTATCAACATGGTGTGTGAAGGAACTCAAAATATCAACTGGTAGAAATCATCAGCATGAACTTAGCAGAGTAGCTGTCCAATGTACAACAAACAAAGAAGTTCTACATGACTTCATACCTAATGTATACCCTAGCAGCATCAAGGCAATGGTTTGGATTCACATACATTGATGCTCATAAGGGTGACCCTGTATATGCCTACTACCCTCAATTCACCTTGGACACTAGCAATCGCAACTTCAGGAGGGTGAATGATGCTTTCACCATGTACATTGTCAGGCTTCTGGAGAGAGTGACACGGCAAGGAGAGATTTTCTGATGAAGCTATGAACCTAATATCGCACTACTACGGTGCCTACTTCATCCAATTTAGAAAATTCTCCTATATAAGGCTTCAGTGGCTATGAGCACACCTCTCAAGCTTCCTATGTTCTGCAATGATAAAATGGCCTTGATCGAGATATGTAGGCAACTGACAAGTTACACGACCTGCAGGGATAAGAAAATTACTGGCCTACACTTCCCCATATCTTTGGGAAACTACACTGCAAGACGGCTCTAGATGCACAAACATAGAAAGAGCCCTAGCTCCCATCCATCATCGTCCATTTCTTCAAGCCAAGAACTTGTTTTGACTTGAAGAAATTTATTGAACAGAACATCAAAATCAATTACTATCATAGGGCAGACACAAGAAGACTATTGGGCTGACTGTGCTGATGATTTTGAGGCAAGAAGGAGACATTACGGTAGGTTTTCTCTTCAACTGATTCAGGAGCTTAATTTGTATCAAGTTCCGGAAGGGCTTCAGGATGATAATTCTGATCTGTTTTCATATGAGTATGACACCTTGATCAAACACACTCCCTTGGAGGATTTGGATTGGTTCAAAAAGGAGAAAGATGATCTGGCTGAAATCTTAGCCCCTGTCTTAGTAAGAACCAAGATCTGGTTTGATAGGAAAGTCCGTGAGCTTAGAAGGCATTCAGGTGAGTCCTCCTCCAAGGATACTTCAACACCAAGGAAGGAAGCATTGACACCTAGTTCGGAAGCACCTATGCAGACTCCTCCTGCCTCCTCAACTAAAGGTCCTACATCCTCCACTCCTTCCTCATCCACTCAAGTATATCAGAAGAAAATCAAGGAGGTCAAAAAGGAGCTTGTTGAAGAAGATCCCATGATGAAGCATTCGAATTACCCTCAGGTCCAGAGAACATTATTGTTCTCAGTGAAAGCGAAGAGAGTGAAGTGCCAGCCTCCATAAGTGCTCCAGAAGCCCCAATGGATAAAGACAAAGAAGTCCAAAGCACTGAGCTTCCAAGCGCCATTGACTCCTCTGTACTAGAAGCCCCGAGTCCCACTCATATCCCAACTAGAAGCAACAGTAGTGCACACTTTGAGTGCCATGAGTTCTCTTTCTCTTGGTCCTCTTGCCCCACCTTCTTCTTCCTCCTCCTCTTTTGCATGGGTGTAGCCTTTCATTGATAGTAGGAAGAGAAAGTCTTCTTCTCGGATCTCGGGACCCAACTTTGATGTGTGGTAGCTCTTATTAGGTACTACCCTCCTACTCCCACCAAAAAGGCCAAGACCACCTCTAGAATAGTATCTGATGCTCAGGGCCAGCAATTCCTGGAGATAGCCAAGCCCAAAGTAGACAAGCCAGAGCATGATTTGCAAGCATCTGATCTTGAGCTCTCGAGGATTCCCATGGGAGAGTCCACCCCTGAAGGTGAGATTCACAATCTTCAAGAAATAGTCACCAGGGTCATTGGGAGAGTGGAGAAAGGGCAACAAACCATAGAGCAGCTGGAGGAGCAGGCTCAGGTTCTTACAGGTTTCATCAAGTCACTGCTGTTGTCCAAGGATAAAGTTTTAGATCCTACCCCACTGACTACTCTTCCACCACCTGTGATTCTCAGCCAAGATGAAGTGTAGAGTATCAAAGATATACACAAGTATTCCATCTATGGAAGGGCTATGGAGGCTATGGTGGATGATATGCTTGTTGCAGGGTTGAATTTCATTAGTGAAGCCTTCAAACTCAATGAGAAGGTGAATAATCTGCAACAGAAGCTCTCCTCCACTATTGGAAATATAGATAAAGAGCTCAAACTCTGGAGCAGCTGTATAGTAGACCTTCGCCTTATGGGACAGGCTGATGAGAATATTTTAATGGCAAGCAAAGTCTTCGATGATGTAAAAGATAACTTGTCAAAATCATGGGTATACAGTGTGGAATGGAAAATCAAGGTGCTGGAAGAAGCTTTGGGAGAATTGAGAAATAACTGGCAGAAGGGTGAGGCCTTCAAGACTTTGGTTGTATCTGCCTTCAAGGATATACATTGCCATCTCCATGATGAGACCTTTGGTGTGCCCCTCTCTTTACAAGAAATCAAAGCTCAATTTAGAGCTTTTGTCAAAGATAACTTGTTCAAAGAGGATTCTATTCTCCAAAGAAAAGATGAAGGAAATCTGCTCTCTCCAGTTTGCTATCGAAGAAGCAAACAAAGATTATCATACGCACGTCGAATTCAACAAAGAGATGGAGAAATGTCTCAGATTTTGGACTCACTCCACCGCCAACACATCAGTCCACGTGGCAGAGACATAGCAGAGGCATTAAAAAGGTTTAGACAACGGATCCTCAAATCAGTGGGCCCTCTCAATCTTGAACATTTGTCTTTCTCTCCTAACTTTTCTCCTTTCTTTCTTTCCTCATCTCGGATTTATTGTAGTTAGTTGGGGTTTTGCATTAAGCAACCCTTTAACTAAGCATTATTTGAAAGGTAGTTACCAAGAGTAACTGATTTGTAAACTATATAATAGCCTCTCCTCGCCATTTTTGAGGGAAAACTTGGCTTATTTCTGAAAGTGTAAGAAATAATACAACAATCAATACAAAAGGATCTTCTTTCTTTGTTCATCTGATTCCTTTATTTCACAGCTATCTGTTAAATATTATTAGATCATTTGTCTGCATAATACCAAGAAGCTTTGTATTCTTGTAGATGTTATTTATGGAACTGTGTGTCCCTCCAAATTGCATCTTAGTAATTCAAATACAAATGGTCCAATTCCAATTCATTGTATTCTGGCACGCATAAGGAATTATTTTGTCAGCTATAATTCTGGAAAATGCTTTTCTACTCATTTCCTTGTCTTCATTCTTCTATGCTTTTGTGATTGATAATCTATTTCATTTTTACACAAATCAAAGCATCTAGTTTCACGTGAACTACTTTTTGTGACATAAATCCCCTATTTTTAGGGATATGTAGGACTGAGTTTTCATTAAAGTTATTCCTATCACATGAATAACATTTTTGAAAAATTCAGCAAGCTACCTCTTCAACTCTCAAGGTTCCAATGGGTGAAATCGCGTGAAAATTGGAGGGGATGATCATTGAAAAATATAGTTTTCGCGTGAACTAGTTTTTACACCATGAAGCCCCTATTTTTAGGGATATGGAGGGTTGTGTTTTTGTCAGTATTCTACTCATGCCATGAAAATATCATTTTCCCACTTGTTTAGATGGAGTTACTCAAACACAGAGCGTGGAACCCCGAAATAAAACCCAAAAGTTTCATTTTCCCACTACTTGATTTACTCGCGTAGAGCGTCCCGACATCCCAAAATTTTCAATACATTCTCGACATCCGCGGTGCACTTATTAAAAATAACATGCCTTCCTGCATAGGGTATGTTACTTCAGGTAATCCACCATTTGAAGAGGATACAAAGAAGGTAGTAAACATAGAGGGAGCATCACAAGCAAGGTCATCAAAAAGGTCATCTTGGCTCGCAATTCACACTTATTAAAAATAGTAAGTTACACTCAAAGAGCAGTTTTGACACAATGAGACGTACAAGGATAATCATTCAGGGGGAAATCATTGTCAGGATCATTCTAGTCATTTTTCATAGGACATTCAAGATCCATCTTAGTTCATTCAACTTGGATAGCATTCGTGAGTAAATTGGAAGGAGTTTCATGGTGTGTAAGAAGTTTGAAGATTCAGTTTCACTACATTTGAAGTTTTCCATCGTTGAGGATCAACGGACTTCATCGGGAATGACATCTCCTCTTCCCCCCAAATTTCTCTCACTTTCAAATGTTCTAATTCTTTGTTGGGGTTTGCACTTTTTGATATGCCTTTAAGTCACTTAAAAGTGACTTTAGAAACATAATGTAAATTAAGTCACCTTGATTTTATAAAAGGGACTTAAATATTTTGTAGGAATATGAATAGTCTAAAGTTAGAAATAAGGCATATGGAAGGTCATGAGGAAGATGAGGAGTCATGTCTATTCTATAAATTGTAAATCCATTCCCATTTCAAAGGGTTGGTCATTAATTTTGTAAGCTCAAGAGTGCATTCTACCTTGAGAGAACAAAGGAGATAGCCAAATTCTTCCTTCCCCCTTTCTCAATTTCCTCCATTCCTCCACTATGTACAACTTTTGTTTGAGAAATTAATACAAGAAGAAGGAGTTTCTAGCTTTCTTTGACTAAGGGATTTCTTGATACTTTGTGTTCATCAAATTTCATTTGGTCTTAATGATGCTTACAAAGTTGTTTCTTCTCATAAATGCATGTGTTGAAGTTTCTAACTAGTGTGTGTGCAGGAATCTGATTTTCTACCTACAACATTAGTTCTCCTACCTCTGTTCTCACTCCCTTTCCCTCTCTATAGACAAAGTCCTCTCTTGCAGGTATCTACAAGATTTTCCATAGGGTCAGTGGAGTGTCCCTGTTAGATCCCCGATCGAAAGGCCACCACAAAAATTCACCTTTTCATGTGCATGCATATACGAAGCTGCACCGGTTAAGTACATGAATTTAGATTCCCGAGCGTTGGCAAGAAATCCACAAATTTTTCCACCCAAAAATTTTCGCCAACATTTCCAAAATAATAACAAACAATTATTTAGAATAGTACAATAGGAAACATGCCTTCACTCATCTTGTGAAGATAATACATTCACATTAACAAAAGAGCATAATAATCTACATCATATTGTAAATAATATCACATGATTAAATCATGTATAATCAATCAAAATAATCACTTCATAATGTCACTCCATCCTGCAAACTATATGAGAGAGAAAATGTATACATGGTCGGTTGTAATAAGCGCACGAGTTATCTAACTTGTATATTTTTGTGTTAAAATAAAATAAAAAGAATATGTTGAGGTTATCCAAAATGATAACCAATAAACATCATAGTTCACTAATTAGTTTATGCTCATTTCTTAAATGAAATGATAATATGTATTTTAAGTTATCTCTCAAATAATCCAAGATTCAAACTAATCTTCTTATTTTATACGATTTAAATAACTTACAATGGAATTTTTCATTGTCATTAACAAGTCTAGAATGTCAAAACAATATTAATCAATACTTTATAAACATCCCATCAAGATAATATCAATAAATCAAACTTCAATAGAGTACAAATTCATCTTCTAATGGACTTTACTATTCATCATCCATTCCTAAAAATAATTGCAAGGAGATAAAATAGAATCATTTTTTACAAAGAATCATACAATTCCAATAGTTATCCCACTATCATTACCCAAATCAAAAGTCAACGATCGAGATTACAACACCTTATCATTGTTTACAAAATGAATATATGGTAAGTTAATGTCAATCCATGTGAAATAATTAACCTTCCACCTAATGGATCAAAATAACACTCATTTAGGTTATGCATACTATAATAATTCTCAAATAATAAAAATGGAGAATGATTGCAACATATTATATTTGTAACTAACCCGTTAATCCTCATTCAAAAAACTAAAAGAAGCTAAACATTATCAATTTTGGGCCTAAAAATATTGGTTAAGTACCTAAGGGTACATGCGGGGAAAAGTGTGCGGACAAGAGGTTTAGAAAGGTTTAGTAGAAACCATGGCGCGTGCATAAGGAAAAAAAAAGGATCTCAGGACTTAGCCATATTCGGCTCTGTAAGAAACACTTGAGGAAAAATGTGACCCGACTAGGTGTGCTAAGTGGATAAGGTGCCAGCCTAATAACTTAGTGGTCAAGGAAAGAATATACCACACGTAGAGAATTTTGGAAAGACATCATTACATAAAGTGGAGAGCTCAAATTAGAAGAAGCATGCTCCATTGGAGGACCACATGGACACTTGGCAAGTAATCTCCTAGAGGAAGGCATGGTGGTGGGTGCTAAACCTATTTATAGAGATGCTATAGAGAGAGGAAGACACAACTAAATAGAGAGAGGTCAATGAGGGGAAGCTTTAGGATCATCACAGAGAGGATGCAAGGTAAAGACTTGCAAAAAAGAGTAGGAGGTTATAAGGGTTGGGGTTACAATTAGAGGGTTGTAGGAATAATATCATATCTATAGGGACGGAGTGCAGCAGAAAAATTATGTAATAAGGAAGTATAACTAGGGGCTCGGATACATGAGTCATGTCTATCTTGATACATTTGGTCTATTATGACACTTTTGAATGTAATGTGGTTACTAGAACTATGATCAATATAAATATATGTCTCTGTTTTGAATATATTGTTCATAGGTGAAAAACCTAGCATATTTTCTTTTGTCATGACTCAAATTCACTCTCTATATGATGTTTCCTTATCTAAATTTGTATATTGATATAACAACTCATCATATGCCTTCAGAATGTATGCATGATCATTTAATTTTATGCATTTAATCTTTATCAATGGAATCATCTTCTCACAATGCTCACATAAAGGAGGGGGCTTGACACCCATGCGTGCCTTGGATGAGCACCCAATTCCCATGTGGTGATAGGCCATGTGCATCGGATTAGAGTGTTATTCTAAGCACACATAAAAATGACTACATCTTGGTTCGTTGCGGGACCTCTTTTCGAAGCTATTGTGAGAATGATGCGTGATGATAGAGTGCTTAACCTTGCAAAGCATGGTTTAAAAACATGAGGATGAGATTTTTCAAAGACTTAGTATTGGACATGAGTTTTATGCAATAAATAGGTATATATCATGAGTCGTATGATACCTTATTTTGATGTTTTCTAGTAGAATTATATGAATGGCTCTCAACATATGCATCCGTGATCAAGTTAGGTATTATAGATCATGTGTGTTGACACAAGATAATTACCAAAGGTCATAGGATGTGGATTTGACTTGGACACGTGTTATTGATCATTTGGTGGAGAAGAGTGTTGACCGTTATACCACTAATATGCCATTTCTACGTATTCTTGTCCAAAAGTTGTTAAGTTTGAGTTCCTAAGGGAACCTGAGGATCATTTTACGAGCTATCCCATTGGTTATGAATACCTTGATCATTATGCTAAGTTTGGAGGCATTCCCTGGGAAAAATTCTTTGAGCCTTTGGGTGATATCTAGGGTGGAGGAAGATGGAAGAACTTTCTGAAAAGGAGAGGGAAGAGAGATGACTTATAGTAAAGCATGTGAAATGAAGTTGGATAGATAATGTGAGGTTACGATAGTGATGGATCTTACATTGTGGGAAGGAATTGAGGTTCATACAAAGGACGTGGAACCTAGCGGTGTGATACCCCATCTTGGCAAGTGTGGGAGAGAAACACCTTGACTTATGAGAGTTCATCATGTGGAGAAAGGAGATTAGTCGACACGCATCTAAACCCACCTGGTGACCAACCCCGATGCTTAGTTTTCCAAATCAAGAAATAAGTATTACTAACCTAGTTGGTATCAGAGGAAGTGACCGATCTGCACCTAGGAGGTATAAATTCTCATTTGGGAAATCTATGGCTGCATAAACAATTCCTTTGTTTAGAAGGATTTTTGGGAAAGGAAAATACAAAAAAATTGGTATTACATCCGGGAGTGGCATAGGATACACGTGCAGTAGGAGCAATATGACAAACCATTGGAACATACTTTAGTGGAACATTGGGAATGCTAGGCGCAACCACTTCAGGCATGCTACCAGCTACAAGAGGAGGATTTGATGGAGCTAGAGGACCTGGTGGACTTGGTGCATTTGGAGGATCAAGAGGGATAGGAACTGTTAGATCTAGTGGTGGAGGAAACACCGGAGGATCAAGGTTCTCGATTAGGAGGACAAGGACCTCAGCCACCTTTGTAAGTATTTTTCGAGACATCCTTACATCTACCAAAGTAAAATGGTGTTGTGGATGCTCTAAAGCATGTGCAAAAGTGTGATCTTCTATGGCACGTGAAGGGGATCATTGCCATGAAGCGAAATGTAAGTGATTTTGCAATGAAATTAAAATGGCACGTACATAGTTGGTATCGAATTATGACCCCCATTAGAAAGTGGTAGATTACACCATGCTTCACGAAATGCCTACTTAAGCTAATTCCATATACCTAAGTTTGAACAGGAGAGCATTATCACTTTGAAAGAAATCCAACAGGGAATGGCAAAGAGTGTGTGGGTATATGATGCATGTTTTAAGAATATCTTGTCAAAACTAT
Source organism: Taxus wallichiana var. yunnanensis (assembly GCA_018340775.1). Classification (NCBI taxonomy): domain Eukaryota; kingdom Viridiplantae; phylum Streptophyta; class Pinopsida; order Cupressales; family Taxaceae; genus Taxus; species Taxus wallichiana. The sequence continues at coordinate 47,695,842 of CM031238.1, forward strand.
CTTATGATATTCATCCTTCTCAGCATGCTCAATGGTTTGTTAGAGGGTTGATAACACTATTTAGGAGAGCACTTTCACACAAGACATTTATGGACCCGTGCGAGGCCTTGCAAGTTTCCTTGCATGTTGAGGCTGTTGGAAGTGTAGATACGGTGTTAGCCCTTTCCTTGAGGCTCAAATTGCTGCAATGGCCAAGAAACTAGAAAAACTATCTGTGAACTTGGTGCACTAAACTTGCAGTGGTATTTGGTGCATAGAATGTGAGGCGAGGGGCATACAAATGATAGTTTCCTAGAAGACTAGCTCACGCCATGACAGTGGATTGTGAAATTTTCCACGGAGACCATGATGTCGGTGGGTGCCTTCTTTGCTGCAATGCGTGATCCATAAGAATCTATCTTTCTATTTCAATATTTTTACCTCTATTACTCATGACACGAAGGATTGTAGATTGATTGACTAGATACATAATGCTAATGACATTAGTGTGTACCAACCTAGCCTCATAAGTAGTTCCAAGAACAATAATCATCACTATGAAGGACACATGGATGAAGGAGTGCACAAGAAATGCTTCTGAGGAGGATTTTGTGGTCATGGTAATCACGAAGGAGGAGGAGGAAGTGAGTTCCCACGTGGGACATGTTACAACTATGGATCCACAGAGCACTACAAATGTGAGTGCCCTAATCTACTACAATTCTTGTGGTGTAGATAGAAGCACAAGTATGAGGAGTTCCCAGAGTTATTTAAGCACATGAGCCAACAACACTAGAAATACAAAGATGTCGGGATGGTAAGCATGAGGAAAGTTGATTCATAGTGGATGCCAAGAGTGGTGTGTGAGTCAGGACTAGAACTTGTACTAGTGACAACGTGAGTGGAGGTCATGCATGCTAGGGAGATACCAAGACAAATAATATTGGTTACAAGGGAAGAAGTGGTACATGGAAAGTATCCAGACCCTTCTCATTAGAAGGAGGTGTATCGAAAACATGGATGTGATTCAGATCTACAAGGAGAGATCTAGTGTTTCAAGGAGCGGTCAAATAAGTCGAGAAAAGGAAGAATGCTTTGAGGCTCCACGAAGGATCTAGATGAGGTTAGGGAAGTATGCAAGATGTTAAGGAAATAAAATATCATTCCCTTGCTAGGATAATGGTTACGGGAGAAGGTACCATGCACCGGGAGGAGAGCATGAGAAGCGGGTTCTACATGCTAACTTTCCTCCCCGCAACCTTGACTATGACAAAGAGATAACTTTGAATATTTTTGTAGATGGATGGCTTCGAGTAAAATTTTGATCGATACAAAGCATGAAAGTCAATGTTCTCACCTTTGATGTATGGCATAAAATAGGAAGGCCCCCATTACACCCATCTTAAAATGTGTTGTATATGGCTAACAAAAAAAGGAAATTCCCATTGGTGTCTTAAGGACAATGTTATCACTATTCAAGGGAAATTTTCACTAGGGATTTCAAAGTCTTGGAATTAGCTGAGGAAGATAACTTCTAGTGTTACTTGGGTGCCCCCGGTGTTACAAAAATAATTTTGAGCTAAGGTTTAATAAGGGATACATAATTTTTGAAAACAAGGAAGAGCGAGTCATCATCCCCTTAACTAATGGAAAATAAACACCATGTATTAGCCCTTGGGAGAAGAATTTCTCAACAGAATCTATGTGCACTCTATTAGGGACCCTGATGTGATTCACCCTAAAGAGGAACTTATCTAGTTTGAAGATGCTCAGTCCATGAGTGATACAACTAGTGTGGCATGTTACAATTGGGAAAACGAGACTTATGAATTAATTGGGTGATAGCTAAGAGGTTATTTGACAAGGATAACAAAGTGATACTCAATCACGTGCCTGGAGGAAAGAAATTGCCAAGTTACTCTGGAGGGGCCAACCCTAATGATTTCTTGCAAGAAATGGAGGCTTAGTGGAAAAATGAGGTCGAAAGAAGAGGAATGCTTAGCTATAAATTTCTTGGGACAACAACATGTTAGTGGGAAACTCATCATGATAGCCTTCTAGAGTGGTGCAAGGTGAGAATCACGTTCTCTGTAAGGTTATCTCAAAGTAATACATCCACTGCAATACAAGACTACCATGGGAAGGAACCCACATCATTCCACATTCAGGCATGTGAGAAGGCATGGATGGGAAGCATGGAGGCCTTACCACCTTATTTATGGGTACATAAGTTGTATTCCACCTTACAAGGATGTGTGTACGCATGTTAAATTCACTCGAAGATGTGTCGTCGATGGGGAATTGACTTGAGTTGGCGGATGATCTCATTCAAGCTTTCGAGTATCGAAGTACAAAGCCATTAGTGGATAAGGCATTGCAAGTTGTCAAGTTCCTTACAATGGGAGATAGTGCTATGATGGAGGATAGGATACTAGAGTTATTAGGTGAACCTAGTTTGGAGACATGATTTGAGGAATAAATAGAGGAGATACAACTTGAGTGCGCATGCAGGGAAAAAGAAAAAGGAAAGATGGTCTACATAATAGATGGCAAAGAGATGGAGAGTTTGGATGTTAACCATATTGAAGGTATGCGTGAAGTCATGGATAGTGCTGATGAGTGAGTGCACACTTACCATGAGCCCTTGAAAAAAAAATAAGGTTAACATTGGTTCAGAGACAAAACCTAAAGAAGCTATCATTGGGGATTATTAGTCGAGAAAGAGGTTTCTAAGATCATTGACCTTTTGTGTGAGTTTCGGACTTGTTCCCACGTGGGTACCATGAACTTAAAGGCATTCACCACTCCTTGGGGAAATGAGGATCAAGTTGAAGGAAGGTGTGTGCCCAATCTAGAAGAGGCCATATCGGATGAATCCAAATTCGTGCATATGGGTCAAGGAAGAGATAGACAATATGATCACTTTAGGAATCATTGAAGCTATGGAGGAATCAGAATGGGTAAGTCTAATGGTCATAAGAATTAAGAAAGATGGAAGGATAAAGATCTGTGTTGATTATAGGGACTTGAATGCAGTGTGTGTCATTGACCCTTTTCTAACCCCCTTCACTAAATAAATTCTAGAAGGAGTAGTTAGGCACAAGGTCTATTCCTTCATGGATGGGTTCTCAGGGTATCACCAAGTTAGGATTACAAAGGAAGACTAGAATAAGATGACTTTCTCCATTGAATGGGGAAGATTTTCCTACACAGTCATGCCTTTTGGATTGAAGAATGTGCATGCCATGTTCTCCTGCATTTTGGTTTAAAAATTTCAGGACTTCATTCATAAGTTTTTGCAAGTTTTCTGGATGACTGGTCTGTGTATGGACTAGTAAAAGATCATTGTGACAATTTGAGGCTAATGTTTGAGAGATGTCAACAATTAAGGATATCTCTCAAAATTAAGAAGTGTGTTTTTGCTACTCCATTTGGAACCCTATTAGGGAATATTATATGTAAGGGTTTGCTTGTGGATCCCACCAAAGTTGTAGTTATTATGAGATTGGGGGACCCCACCAGTTAGATCGCATTCTACGGATTCCTTGGACATACAGGATACTACAGGAAATTTATTAAGGGATATGCCAAGATCACCACACCATTGGAAATTTTCTAAAACACAAGAGTGATTTTCACTTGGGAGAGGTGAAATAGTTGGCATTTGAAACTTTGAAGGATAGGCTTGTCACTCCACCCATATTATGCTTTTTTTCATGGGATAAACCTTTCCACATGCATGTTGATGTCTTAGGAACAACCATTAGAGCAATACTAGCATAACCAAGTAAGGTGATTGTTAATCACCCCCTTTGTTTGGCAAGTAGAAAGTTGACACCAGTAGAACAAAATTACAAAAGTACTATGAGACTCTGTTAATGATCTATGCACCGCATAAGTTCGGGAAGTATCTACTAGAAACACCATTCATATTCTACACTAACCACATGACATTGAAGTACTTGGTGAAGAATCCATTTTACAAGGGCACATATGTCATTGGGTCCTATTATTTCAGGAATTTGAGTTTACAGTTATTGTAAAACTAGGAAAAATTAACTCGGGGCACGACCATTTGTCAAGAATTAATTCAAGGGAGGACGCACATAGCATTGAGGATATTATGTCGGACACACAATTGTTTAGGTTATGATGCACTCTCTCGACTTAGAAGATATTCCCATGTTTCTCAAAATGGTTGTGGCATCATAAGGAATGTAGGATTTAGAGAGAAAGTAGTTGGCTATATGCGCCACATGGTACATGTTGATTAATGGATATTTGTACAAGTTAGGCCAAGATAAGGTTCTATGCTGATATGTATTAGAACATGAGCGTGTTGCAATTATGGAAGAAGCACATGGTGGGATTACAAAAGGACACTATGCAGGAAATGCAACCACGTGGAAGATTCTACTTGTAGGGATTTTGTGTGAGAGTTTCTACAAGGATTGTATTTCGTTTTGCAAGGCATGTGACCATTGCCAATGCCTTGGCAAACCTTGAAGGAGGGATGAGATGCTCTTAAGACCAACAACCAACACATAACCATTTGAAAATTGGGCAATGGACTTTGTAGGACCTATTTCACCCGATGTGGAAAGGACTGGGTCTCATAACATCATCACTTGCACCGACTACTTGATAATATGGGCAGAGGCAACACCTATAAAGGATTTCACTATAACGACAACAACTAGACTTTTATGGGAGAACATACCAGCATGTATGGGTGTCCTTTAAGCCTAACTAGTGACATGGGTACAAATTTTATGAATGAAATGATGAGGATTCTATTGGCAGATTTCATGGTGGCTCATCATAAAACTACCCCATATCACCCACAAGATAATGGAACTACGAGGTGTTTAACAAAATCCCGAGTCGCACTTTAACAAAAAAATTGTGACGTTGAAGACAAGATTTGGATGACAAGGTATCAACCGTTCTATAGGCATACATGACAACCTATAAGAGGTGAACAAGGCCACACCATTTCAATGGGTATTTGGTGCGAGAGGTGTTTTTACCAGTTGAATTTATGTTACCATCACTACGTATAACACACGTAGGAGGATTGGCTGATGAACAAGTGCTTAAAGAGAGTATTGATAAATTAATGCAGCTAGATGAAAGGAAATCACTTGTTAGATGGATTAAAAATAAAGAGAAGGAAAGAAAAAAAAGCATGGCATGATTGTCATATCAAAAACAAACAATTTGAGGTTGGACTAATGGTCTTGTTATATGAATCTAAATTTTTGCACCATCTTGGGAAGTTGAAATTCCATTGGTTGGGACCATACATCATCTCGTACATCCTTGATTCGAGCACTTGCAAGTTACAAGCACTTGGATGGGATGAGACTACTCGTGCCATTTCAATGGGAATAGGCTAAATCCCTACTATAAATAAGTCATGTCTTTGTAAATAAGGTAGTTTTTCCAGTTAGCCTAGGATTTCCCTTAATGCATTTCTTTTCCTTGTGTTCTTGTTGCTTGTTCATTTTTGTGTGTTGTTTTTATGCATCTTGTGTGCAATAAACCACATTACTTTTAGGGGTTTTGTATGCGCGAGAGGGATGCACATCTATTTTAGTGTGGGGTGGAGTACAACAAAGTGAAATAGAGGTTGTAAGTGAAATTTGTGTTTCAATAACCTAGGTTAAAAGATCAAAAGTGCATAACGTAGGAGAGCACGTGGGAAAAGGTGGACGATAAATTTTGATGTTAGGATAAGGCTTTACAAGAACCACGTACAAAGGATAAGAAGCAAAAAAATAACATGAGATAGGTAAGGGAAAAATCAGGTCAAAGACGTAAGAAGTGCCTTTGGTGTTGCGAGATGTGCACGTAAGAATCTTCATTCGGTAAGAATTTTTGCACACCGGTGGTTGTAGATATTTTTCACATAGGATTGGGTGCATGGGTAAGAATGCTTAAGGTTGGCTTTAGTGGAAAAATCCACATTTAATGCTAAGTATATTGGTAGGTGGCATAAAATTTATTATGGGAGATAGGTAAAAAGTTATAAGTAAAGGGTTGGGCACATCATTATTTACCTTTCTATTATGAGATTGAAGAGCTCTTGCAAACTAGGGCATATGTGAAGAAAGATTTGTGTGAAGGAAGAAGAGTGAAAATATGAAGTGCGTGACTAGGGTGATTCACAAACTAGAGTGGAAGGAGTACATGGGCGTATGGAATAAGTTTTTAGTAGAGTATGCCCTCTTGTGGAAGGTTTTCTAGATTAGGGTTATGTAGTTAAGGCATGAGAATAGAAGGATTTTTCATGGAGTTGAGAAATATATTTGAGCAGAGTAAGGAAGAGGAGAAAGGAAGATTGTTTTTAACCCAACAAGAAAATGACACCAAATAAGGCAACCATTTCACCTAAGAAGGGAAAGGGCAAAGGAAAAAAAACTACCACCACTAGTTTCAATGAGGAGTGGTATGCGGAGAGATGCAATACCCAGATGGAGTGTTACTTGGTAAAGAATGGGTATCCCATGTGAGGAAGATGGCCATGAGCGACTACAACCATCGCACAAGTACCACAAAGAAGGAGATGGTATTAGAGTTGGTTTTTCCAATAGATAAGAGGACACCAGAAGGGATGCCAATCTATAATGATGAGGTGAAGGTAAAATTGGAGAAGGCCAGTTGCTGCAACTTTACGAGTTACCCTATTTTGGAAAGCCCGAGTGGCTATACCAATGGTTGATGTCATGTGTGCACAAGGACCACTTCTACTTTGTGAGCCAAAGAACACACATAAATCTTGAACTCATATTTAATTTTATCATCTTGATCTACAAAGGAGATTTATTAGATGATGACTTGGAGGATAAAGAGGCTATTAAGAAGACCATGGAGGAGTATGACTATAAGAAGGGGTCTCACTACTTTGACATCCCTGATATCTCTGACCCAATGATGAGGATGGCCATGCACCTAGTAACCAAGATGAATGGTCAAGAGAGGTGGACATAGGTAAACAAGGCATGGTTGAATGTGTGTTGGAAAATTTTAGAAGGAACCATCTATAACCTGTCCACCTACATTACAGAAGAGATCATCAGTGCTATGCAAAAAGGAGATAATATTATGTTTGGAAATTTTCTTCTCACCATCGTCTTCTTAGAAATTTGAGTGCCCGATGGGCCAGAGAAGTTCATATGGGAGTATCTAGATGAATACCCCTCCCTTGCAAAGAGTTTTGAAAAATACACATGCGACACCATGATGGCCTCCTACAAGGCGTGCCTGGAGAAATGGTACAAGAAAATGCATGATGAATTCGAAGCTAAGTTGAAGATACCTGAATAGTTGCCAACACTAGTAGATGGAGAAGTTGAGTTCGTTATCTATCAGCAATTTTACATTGGTAGGTTCACTTTGTCAGATGGGACCAAGATCCCATGGTGTAAATTACCCTTCTCTTTCACTACATAGTATTTCCAAGTAGGGGTCAACCACTTCAAGGAAGATAAAATACTAAGGTTCAACCTTAGTGAGGTGGACCAAGACCACCATAACTTATGAAGAAATCTTGTATACCCCAAGAAGCATGCTTATGTGGAGAAGTATGTCTCTCATGAGGTGTGCATGACAAAACCCATAACGCTGCCAATTGTTGGAAGAACCACAACAAGAGTATACTTGCACATTAGGCCCAAGTATGAAAAGGGCACTTACTTGGAGAATGATTTCTCCATCCCAAAGGATCCCACTGGTAAGAAGAAGGCCATGCTAATAAATAGGGAGAGGAAGAGATTCTAGAGAAGAAGGCACCAAGTGTGCAGACAACGCAATCTATGGGCGCATTGGAGGCATGTGCCAAGCCAAGCACATAAGCTTGTAGAAGGAAGTCTCCTATTAAGGGGAAGGAAAATATACCTAAGGAAGAGGTTCTAGAGAAAGAAGAGTCACCAAGAAAGGAATCACTTGTTAGAGATGAAGAGGAAGAAGAATCCCGATAAGAAGAAGCAAAAGGTAGTGGGGAAGGAAGAATCAAAAGAAACAGAGAGTTTGGAGGCCTATAAAGGCAAAATAGATGGCAATGAGCATTAAGAGGTTCAGGGTTCATCTTGTGTATGATGTATACGACTCAGAGGAATAAGGGAGTAAAGATAAGGATGAGGAGGAAGAATATTGTCAATGAAAAAGGGTGAGTGAAGAAGTAAATACTAAGGATCATAGGACCCCCAACCTCACCAAGGATCAGATAGAAGAGGATGTAGAGAGAGAAGTAGTGGGAATAATAGAGAAGTTAGTAGAGCATGAGGTGGAGCAAAGTGTTGATGAGATACTCAAGGAGATAGAAGAAGCTACAATAGGAAAGGAGTATGGAAGCATGGGTGGAGATCCCAACTTAGTAGTGAGCTTTCCAAAGGCAACGTGCATAGGAGGGAAGAGTGTGGTAGTAATGCAAGGGCATGGAATGGGTTATATCCATGATCTAAACAAGGTATTGCACATATGTTTCCAAAGCACCATGCCTATAGACCAACTCCTAGAAATGTATTCATTTGAAGAAGAAGGTGCGTACCCACGAACTAGGAAAATGCTATCTTGGGTGTTTGAGTCCCATGTCGATTATCCTGAGTTCAAAGTTAACCAAGGGGCACCGATGAATATTTTAGATACCAAAAGGAATACACCCTCTGGTGAATGCTCGAAATTTTCTGATGATCAAGTCTACAATGCACTCAATAAGGTGTTGGTTTAGGTGGAAGTAAGAATTTTTGGGAGGAATGATAGGGTGAGATTCCTGGAAGGAGAATTGGAGAAGAAAAAGGAGGAGCTCATTGAGAAAAGAAAGGATCTAAAGTAGGAAGAAATGATCAATGCACATTTAAGGCACGAGATGAAGGAGGAAAAGGAAAATGTGCGTGAGGTATACAAGAAAATTGATATGATTATAGATTCTATTGTCTTGAAGCATCCAGACCTAGCACCTCCCGAGCAGAAATACAAATCAACCTTGCAATGCTTGGAATATTTGACTCACATCCTTACAATGGAAAGGCAACCACTCACCTTAGAATCAATAGAAGAGGCACTAGCGTGCCAGGAGAAAGAGGAAAATTAGAAGGTTGTGGAGATAGTTGCTCGATACACTAAGCTCCTTACCACTGTAAAGGCCACTACACGAGATGGATGAAGCTGCATATGAAAATTTCACTGACAGAGATAGAGTAACAAGCATTCTAGTTGCTACACATGAGGCAGATCTCAAGGATTTTCAGGAGAAGAATAAGGGAAACAGGAAGAGCGGGATAAGATCCTGGCCAAAGTAGAGAAGAAGTTAGAAGCCATCGAGACCTTATAGGGCTCAATCAAAACCATCTTAAGGAATTATATCCCCAAATCACCCGCAAGATGGATGCATTGGATGACCTTGGCAAGCAGTTGGAAAACATTATGAGCATGTTGAATGCTAAAGATGATGAGCTAAGTTTTGATGAGGAAAGCGCCTAGTAGGTGACCTCTATCAACACAAGCAGGGTAAAGTGGATGTTTGGGAAAATATTGAGGCATATATAAGGAAGGATTTCCCACTCATCCTTCAACAATAAACAAATTCTTCTTCATTCCTCCATTCTTTATTTCTTCCATTTCTCATTCTTTATTCCAACCATTCAAAGTCTCATCATTCTTTATTCTTTAGAGAGAGGATGTTTCCAAGGATAAAGAACAAGCTTAGTGTGGGGTGATGTTGGGCCTCAAAATATTGGCTAAGTACCAAAGGGTGCATGCACGCGCAGGAAAAGTGTGCAAGACATGGGTTTTAGAAGGGTTTAGTAGAAACCATGGCGTGCATGTAAGGAAGAACAAAGGATCTCAGGACTTAGCCATATTCAGCTCTCCAAGAAGCACTTGAGGAAAAACGTGACCCGACTAGGTATGTTGAGTGGATAAGGTTCCAGCTTGGTGACTTGGTGGTCAAGGAAATAATATCCCACACATAGAACATTCCCGAAAGACATCATTGCAGAAAGTGGAGAGCTCAGATCAAAGAAGCATGCTCCATTGGAGGACCACATGGACACTTGGCAAGCAATCTACTCCTAGAGGAAGGCATGGCGGTGGGTGCTAAACCTATTTATAGAGATGCTCTAGAGTGAGGAAGACACACCTGAATAGAGAGAGGTCGATGAGGGGAAGCTTCAGGATCATCACAGAGAGGATGAAAGGTGAATCCCTACAGAAAAGAGTAGGAGGTTATAAGGTTGGGGTTACCATTAGAGGGTTGTAGGAATGATATCATATCTAGAGGGATGGGTCTGTGAAAATTTATGTAATATGGGAAGCATAGCTAGGGTATCTGATACATGAGTCATGTCTGTCTTGATACATTTGGTCTATTATGACCCTTTTGAATGTAATGTGGTTACTAGAACTATGATCAATATAAATATATGTCTTTATTCTGAATATATTGTTCATGGGTGCAAACCCTAGTATCTTTTCTTTATGTCATGACTCAAATCCACTCTCTGTATGATGTTTCTCTTATCTAAATGGGTATATTGATATAATAACTCATCATATGCCTTCATAAATGTATGCATGATCATTTACTTTTCTACATTTAATCTGTTATCAATGGCATCATCTTCTCACAATTCTCACATAAAGGAGGGGCACGATGCCCACACATGCCTCGGGTGAGTGGCCAACACCCACTAGGTGATAGGCCGATGCACATGGGATTAGAGGGTTGTTCTAAGGGAACATAAAAATGACTACAATCAAAATTCAAACCATATTGAAAAATTTCCACAATGCCCAAGTCTCAACACAATTTTGTACTTTTAACTCAAATACCAAATAAGGGTCGGTTTCACACCTTTATCATTCAAAATCTAAAGAATAAAAATTGTATACATCATGTTCAAAGTAGCCTCATCGAACTTCCAAACTACCATATTAACTAATAATAATGACCGAACTCCCTAAGAGATTTCAAAACTTTTATACCAAGAATTGCGAGCTCTAACGAGTTAAAATGAACTTTGAAAATAGCTACTCCCGTAATGGGTTAAAGAAAATATTCATAGTCACCGATTTTAGGTCATACAAATGAACCTATGTCATTAATGATTATATTTCCCAACAAGAATAACTACTATTCTTTCAAAGACAATAGATAAAAATGATAGAGATCCGAGTCATATTTACTATCCATTCTAAAAATACCTTTTTAATAAATTAGATATAGTTTTATTATGAGTCGGACCCAAATCAAAATAAGTAAGAATCCAAGTTTTAAGACCGCACACCATTCTAGAAGGTTTTGATTTAACATCAAACATTATAGAAATAATTTTCCAATCAAAATGAAAAACAATAAGCTCCATCGAGTTCTTATTAAAACACCATCTGCATGCATACATTATCTAACCAATAACAAACCCATTAATCTAAATAAAGCAATAATCTATATTTTTAAAGAAGCCACAAAACCCATTTATTTTCTTGTATTTCATTCAAATATTTCCTTCAAAATTTTCTTAGTAAAAATAAAAATAGTGAAAAATTTTAAATAGTAAAGAGAAACGCATCACATTCGCATATTTCATAATAAACAACAAGAAGATGAGTAAGAGTAAGAAAAAACCTACACCGAACTCACTTTCTTTTCCTTCGAACTTATTTGTAATTCTGAACCTCAAATGCTCACAAACTTCCCAAAACTTTCAAAATAACAATAATACAAATATTTTCCATTTTAAAATACCTCCATTAATGCATGCAAATAGATTTCCATATTTTTCTCCCAAACCTTCCATGCAACTCAAGGAAACAAAACCAAACAACAAAACCAAAAATGTGGATAGGGAGAGAGAATGCATGTTATGGCTTGTTTTGCAAACTATCGCTTCTCGATAATGTGTACATTATTGCCATTAAATGACCGACACTTTGCCAACTCACAAATCTTCCCTCCAAAATAGCTTGCATGGAGCTAGAATGACCCAAGATCAAACTAAACAATAAAAATAAAATAACTATTACCTACATTGTGGTCTATGACCATTCCTACAATATTAAACAATAAACTTTACGTTATACAATGCTAAGTAATATGGTCGATGACCATTGTTAAAAATAAATAATAAACACTTTAATCACCCCATGGTCCAAGACCATTATTCACACAATAATTCAATTGCTCCCACAAATCTATGACCTTCTTAAATAAAATTTAACCATTAAACTTTATAATTGCAAGATGTTTGATGTTCCATTTCAAACAATAAACATTAAACATTAAACTTATTAACTTGTCAATGGTCTATGACCATGTTCACAATGTCAAGAAGAATCAACTTAATGAGTAAAACATTTAAACAATAACCATCAAGTAATTACCTTGTAGAGTGTTCTATGACCAAGTTAGTAAAATGTTAACGATAACCAATAAACAATTACTTCGCAAAGTGGTCAAAGACCAATCACACAACATTTAAATTTAAACCTTTTTCAAATAATGTGGTCAAATTCAAAATGTATTTCGATCTAAGACAGACTCACACAACACCTTAACAATAAAAAAGTAACATTAATAATTACAAACATTATTAATTATTGCAAACAATGGTGGGTTCCAACCAACCAATCAAAATGCAATAATGCGAACCGAAAATTAATTGTCAAACAAATCCAAAATCCATTAGTAGGTAAATTCACATGTAGGGTTATGTATACATCTATACACATGTATGTGTGTGTGTGTGTGTGTTATCAATTAACATTATTAATTATTTAGTTATTCTCAAACATTTGTTGTGATAGAATAATCAACTATTGCGAGGTGAGACACAAATGATTCTTTTAAGTTCCAAATATATGGTGAATCTAATGATTTAATGGTTGATGCATGTCATGATTTTTAGGACCGGGCTATTTAAACATTACATAAAATGAAAGAACATTAAATTAAATAAAATGCACAACACATTGGAGCATATGAAAAAATAACACTAACACAAATATAATGTGGAAAAACCCCGATGGGTAAATATCCATGGTGAAAGAGAAATTTTCCATTAATATGAGAAACATAGTACAATCTAGTAAATCTTCTTCCCTCACTTCTCTCTCGATCAAATTCACCCAAGGTGAATAACCAATATGGCCTATAGCCATATTTATTTGACTCACGGTCACGAACCATATCAAGTGATGGGGCATGATAAAAAACACCCCATTTAATATAAATTGATTAATTAATAAAAATAAACATAAATAACTAAATTTATATTAAACAATTAAGATAACTATAACTTATTATTAATTATTTAATATTACATTCTAATACTACCCTTAATATTAAGTGGGGAACCATATTCTAAAATTGCATGTTTATACAACATGATTTACAAATATATAAACCATATTCGGGTTTGGTCTATCATATCACATTTGAAGGATTTATACACCTTCATTATGCTCAACTTACCTTTTGGTAAAAATGATTTAGACTCCATAAACAATGAATGATTTAGGCTAAGCATGATTTGTGAGACTACATCTCACAATTTATCATGGAAAAATCTCAACCAACATCTCTAGGAGCCTTTTATAACACAAGGACCTCCTTTAAAAATAGATGCAACACACTGAACTGTACATCGTAAACTTAGAGTGACAAGTTTACAAATATCATAGGATCTTTTTACAATGCTTTACAACTAGAGCAGAAGTATAGAGGAGAAGGAGATATTAACCAACCATTCATTAAGAGGTGACATTTCCATGCACACTCCCCTCAATGGAAACTTTGAATGTCTAAGCATTGCATCAAACTTCTAGAAATTTACAACACACAATGGTTTGAAGACTTGATCTTGAGCTTGGATAATACTTGAGATCTATATCACTATAAAGAAACTTCTCTCGAATAAGTTCATATGAATCTCTATATGATTTTTCCTATGATGTTGAACTAGATTCTTAACAAGAGAAATGCAAATCTTTCTATCACATAAAAGAGTATTAATTCCTTTTAATTCTATGTGTATCTCATACAACATCCTGCTTTAGCCACATGGCTTGTTTTTCTGCTTCCATTGCACTTATATACTCTGCCTCAATATAAGAAATAGAGTGTTGGATTTTTATATGTTCCAAGTAATAACACCTCTACTAAAAAACTTGAACACATATCTAGTATATTTTATATCTAACAAAACATCAAAATGGTTAGAGTCACAATATCCATATAGACATCATGATAAGCGTATAAATATTTATTGGTTTCACTTTTAACCATCTATAAAACTTACATTATTAGGTTAAACACAAGTTGTATAACAATATGCTTACTAAATAACCATGTTATATTATCAATATGTTGAGTAATTTTAACATATTAATCTTGTAAAATATATATTAGATGTAATCAATATTGGACATCTCCAATACAAACACAAAGGCATCCCCAAGTGTCATTTAATATGCATATAATAATATTTTTAGTAATCACATACTAAATTAGAATTTAGAAATGTTTTATCAACAACATATATATCTTCATTATCTATTTTAATCCTTTAAAATGTGATAAGACTGATAGGTAACATATCTTGTAAAGATAACCAAATCATGTAAGAATAATCACATCATATATTGAATCAATAAAAATCCTCTATTTGTGGACACATTCCATGGATTTGTGTGGAGTTTTCTTCAAAAAAATGGCTGAGAAGGGGTTTTGGTGATATCTTACCATGTAAGCACCGTTTACACATTTCGATGTGGGAAATTGAAGTCAAGACATGTTATACATGATCCTAAAAATGATCTCAATTTTTCATGCCAAAAATTAAACACTTCTATTTTTGAATAAACGACTAGGAAACCGAAGAAAATACTTTAAACATATATAATCCATTTTGTATGCTTTCATCTACAATGAGTTCTAGTTCATTCTTAATAAACCATCATAAATTAAACTATAGTTATTCTGAGTTAATTGTGAATGAAATCAAATTATTTTTCAATTCAATACTATACATACAAATAAAACATTTAATTTTCATTTAGAAGTGATAGATGTAGTTTATAGAGTTACTACATTAGATCTATGATTATTCTCTTCATTCTCACTTTATTTTGATTTGGTTTATTCCATTTTTTATTTTTGAAATTTGTTTTGTTTTTGAATTTACAGTCTTCTTTCTTATGACCAAATTTACCATAGTTATAACATTTACCATCAAAAATTACTCTTAAGTTTCTAGGTTTCTTATCTTTACTAGGTGGTTTAAAGTTTGGTTTTTGATTCTTGTTAAATATAGAAGGATTTTTATATTTCTGAGTGAGAAGTTCCTAAGTGAAATTCTCTTTTGAATCAAAATTAGTCATAACCTACTCTTCCTAGATCAGAAGAGCACTTAGAGTTTGCAAATCAGGGATGTCCTGCTCAATTTGATATTTAGAATTCAATATTGAAATGAAATTCCTAAATATTTCATGTATATTTCAATTGAATAATAAAGTACAATAATTTATCATGAATTAAATTATAGTTACATCCATCCAAATGAGACTTAATATTTTTAATTTTTGCTAAAAAAATTATTACCTTTTCATCTCCCTTCATGGGATTCGTCATCAATTCTAGAATCAACTTTATAATTTTTGATAATTGTGTACCTTCATGCATTGATTCCAATTGTGTCTAAGCCTCACTTAGAATTTCCTGATTCTGATATGAAAGAAGAAATCATCTTGTATGCTTCATAAAATAATAGAAATTTCTTCCTACACCTTTTGTTGATATGCAACAACATTGTCCGATGTCGCTTGTCTTCTAGTCGAGCCTTCTCCTGTACCATTCACGACTATCTAGAGTTTGCAAGCCATAAATTCCACCTTCAATCTTATATTTTAGATGTTGTAATTGGTTTCATTCACTATATATGATTTTTCAATATGAAATTGATTAGATCCCATTTTCACGTAAACAAATTCAACAAATGAGGTTTTAGTGATAGTAGTTTAAGAATCCCCCTATCATTGTTCAAACCATGCTAGTCATATTTTCATGGGTTCACATTCAAAATAGACATGTCAAACAAGTATTGTATATATAAAATATGTTAGTTTTATAATAGTTCTCATTCATTGAACCTTAAGTGAAACTTTTTTAGTTTTACAAGAAAATGACGACTTAGTTAGCGTGTCGTAGAAAATTACTTCACAAAAAATGACTTGCTTATCTAATATAAATGATACTATTTGAAAAATTTCATACTAAAAAGGATAAATTAAATTAATAGTTTGATTAATAAATAAAAAATAAATTTAAAATTCATAAAATAAAAAAATTAGAGTGTAGCTTCTATTGAAGGGTTAAACAACTAGCTTAACTCGGTCAAGTTGGTTGTACTAACTTGGTAAGATGGAGATGAGCTCCATATATATTATTCACTTGCCAAACTAATTAAGTATTCAATGCAACCAAGTCATGCCACTTATCAAATTGTTATGCCTCATGTTATGAGGTGAGTTAAGGTGACTATGTAGTGAGCCACAACCAAGCCACATGGCCTCTTAAACAAAAAACCAATTGTGGGATTGAAGTTACAACCACCTTACTTGGAAAAATGGATTTTAAAGCCTTAATTTCACCAAATCTTGTGCCATGTGGACTATTGTCCCAACAATAAAAAAATATGCCCACGGCCAACCAAGTCGAGTGACCCTAGGGGGTTAGAAGGCTGGTCGGGGGCGGGGGTAGAGGAGTGCCACTTGGCTGAAAGGGAGAGGAGTGGGTGGGGGGATTACAATGGCCTCCATATGGTGCGAGGAGGAATGTGGGAGTGTTTAATGTGGCCAAAAAACATAGAAATAGTTTAGGTCTAAACTATTAAACATAACATTGGCTTAAACATGGCACATAGTCTATAATATATAGACTATAGTATGATTTTAAAATATAGTCTATATTAACTATAAAATATAGGATGGAGTTTATAAATTATAAAATATATAGTATTTTATTACTATAGAATATAGTTTCAAGGAAAAAATGAATGCAACCCTTATTAAAGGGGGTCCATAGGGACATAGGCCAATTTATTTCGAAAATAATAAAGTTGAAAAATTAATTGAAATTTTACTAGGACACGAGGGTCACGAGAATTTTTTTACCATGTTGGGGTAACATGGAAAAATCATGGACCAATAGAAAAATTTAATTTCCTATTCTTGTGGAACTTTGTCTCCTGGATGTTAACTCGGGTTTTAACTTCTTGCATTTATTTTTCCTTCACACTTTAGAAACATAGGAACTTTAGTAAAATATTTCAAACAAAATTTAATCTTTACCTTTGTTTGCAAGGTTTCGAGTACACTCGAGAAGATTTTTAGGCAAGGTAAATGACTTGAATTTATTTTCATTTGTGCACAAAATATGTAATGTATGTCCTGAAGGGGAGGGGTGGGTATTTATTAAACTTTTTCTAACCACCTAAATACCCGACCACCCCAACAAAAAACCCAATTGGTTTAAATTTATTAGTATTAATTATTTATTCCCACTCGATACCATGTCGAATGAGCTATTTAAAAATTACCGCAACACAAGTAGATCATATAAATAAATTACAATGAACACAGATATAACATGGAAAAACCCCGAGGGGTAAAAACCATGGTCAAAGAGAAATTTTTCGTTAATCTAAGAAACATAGTACAGTCCCAAAGAAATCTCCTTCCCTCTCCTCTCTCTTGATCAAATTCACCCAAGGTGAATAACCAATATGACCTATAGCCATATTTATTTGACCCCATGGGTCACGAACCATATCAAGTGACGGGGTATGATTAAACAACACCCTGATTTAATATAAATTGATTAATTAATAACCAATTAAACATAAACAACTAAGTTTATATTAAATAATTAAGAATATAACTATTCTTAATTATTTAATTATAAACTAAGGTTTATAGGCACTTAATATTACATTATAATAATGATATTATTAAAGATGTACACCAAGAAAATTTATATGCAAAAGAATTTATTGCACGTGCGTTGGCTTTAATTTTCAAGATCAATTAGTTTTGTAAAGTTAAGAGTGAGGATCCTATCTTGCATTATGAGGAAGTTTATCCTCCCATTTTTCAATGTTCCCAACATCCCTAACCTTTTACTCTTTTTCATGATGATATTTTTGTTATGGTTTGGATTCAATTCTTATTTTTCATATGATCATTGCATGCACCCTGAGATGTTTAATTATCCTTTTTAGCTTAAGAATGAGCTATTCATTAAGAAATTTACTATTTCCACATATGGTGAAGGAATTCTCTTAGAGAATCCAAAATGTGATGAGTTACACCGGTATTTTGATGATGAGTTATATTTTGAGTATGTTTCAGATTTAAAACATGATTCATTTTATTTTGATACTAATATACCGATGATTTTTGAATAAAATACAAGTGTTTTTTTAATCCCAAAATTGATCTTCAAGTTCGTGAGTTGCTTCATCATTATGATTTGAAAATGTGTATGTTGACACTTTTATTTTTAACCTTGTTGTCAAGCCTTTGGGTTTGACATGGATAGAGTTTGGGAGTAGTAAGAAGAGTACCTAAGTGATAAGTTGGAGGTTAGTTTCTTTTTGGAGACTAGTTTTTGTTCTAACAATCTGCATATATGGATTTGGGAATTAATTAACATGTTGGTGTTGGGGTGATAATGTCATGTGGGATCAGCTACTTGGGCATTCCACAACATTATTAAAGTTTGTTTAATCAAACTTTAATGTGTGAAGTATTTCACACTCAAAGAGTGAAGTGGTCTGACTGATTCACCCACCCACATTCATTGGGTGATCCCTCTTGGGATTGAGCTTTGAGAAATGACTAGATAGTACAAATTGTCTAGCTTAAGATCAACACAGAGAAATCTATAAAACAAAAAGAAGTTTTCAAAAGAAAGTGAGACCAAGGAAGAAAAAAGGACCAAGTTGAAAGAGTATTGTATCATATATTATATCAAATCAACAAGAAATAGAGCTCTATAGTCATTGTGAAAAAGATATGGAGCTAAGTGGAAGTGTTGGGTTAAACTCTTGTATTAAATTCTTAAAAAAATATAGTGCTTTTACAGTGGAGTTTTTCCTTCGGGTTTCTCCACTTAAATCTGGTGTAATGTGTCTTTGTTCTTGTCTATTGTTTTCTTTCAGCTCTTTCTCATTATTTACTCATTTAAGCTCTATTATTCACTATCTATTTTAGATATTTTATATAGATTAGACTACATGCCATAATCTATAATCTTTAACATTAATGGTGGATCTATGATCTGTGGATTACATTTCACCTGCTAAATCTAACATGGTATTAGAGTGTGATGATTGTGTGTGTGCAGGATCGATCTAGAAGTCTTTAGAAGTCTTTTGACTCAAAAGAGTGAAGAAACTTTAAGTTTATTGATGGATCTACAAGACCCAAAAGTTCCACATTCATGTTCAAGCTATGTTTAAAATTCCAGTTCCTCTCAATATTACTTGAAATATTGATTAAAAATGGGATAAATGGTTTTTATATTGTGTTTATGATTTTTTTACTTGTATCTATGCTATTGCATCTTGTTTCAATCATTTACATCTTGAATCCATCATCTATGAGATACTTTTCCAGTTTTCTCATTGTAAATAGTCCTTATAGTCATTTTTGAATGTGGATCTTAAATATCTATTTAAATCCAGTTTGTTTGGGATTTTAAGTCCATTTTAATGGTAAAAATATTCATTTTTGCCATTTTTTTCTTTTCGCAAAGCTTCAACCAATCATTTGGTGCCATTTGGCTTCATATTTTCGGTCATTTTCAATTTTGTGAAGCTTGGACCAATAATATTGCTCCACATAGCTTCCCTGCTCTTCTTTTCATATTTGTGAAGTCATACCCACTCTTAGAGTGCCAAATGGCTTCGATTTGACATCTTTCTATCTTTGTGAAGCTTGGGCCAATCATTTTGTGCCATCTAGCTTCACCATGATAAACTTATTTGAATTTTTTGATTACAAATCCTGAGCCAATCATATTGCTCCATCTAGCGTCGCATTTGTCAGTTTTTATGAAGCCCAAGCCAATCAAATTGCTCCATCTTGCTTCAAGTTGTCAGAATATTGTTTATCTAATTGTCAGTTGAAATTCATGAGCCAATAAAGGCTTTACGCGTGTCTTTGTGTTGTCAGAATTGAACTAGATATTTCTGACATTTGTAAAACTTGAGCCATTAATATTACTCCAAGTGGTGTTATATTTTGATTTGTTAGTCTTCTTTAACTTGTTTCTGACAATTGCGAAGGGAAGACCAATAAAATTTCTCCAAGTGTCTTTTCCATCGCATTTTTCAGATTTAAGAAATGTGATCCAATTAAAATTATCCACCTTGTCGCATTTGTCATATTTGTGAAATGTGAGCCATTTAAAAGGCTCCACGTATCTTGTTTGACTTAGTCCTTTTTATTGCATTGTGAAGTGCAATCCAATAACATTTGGACACGTATATATCTTTCAGACTTTGGAAGACTTGTAAAGTGAGAGCTAATAGAGAAACAACATGTATATTCATTTTTTAGTGGTGTCAAGTTCTTTGCTTCGTAGGTTTATTAACTTTCCTTTGTACATGCAGAATATCTAATTTTTTTCATTCCATGGATTTTTTTAATTCTGTGAACTGTGAAGTTTAAGAAAATTAAAAATCGACACATAGCCTTTCTTTTCACACTTGTCAGACTTGTGAAACGTGATCTAATTGTTCTTTGACATGTATTCTAATTGTGTCAGTCTTAAGTGTCAGGGTGTCAGTCTTTGCTTTGTTTTTCCATTTAAATCGTGACACCTGGCTTATCTTTTTTTTGGACCCGAACTTTATTTCAAGTTTGGTTTATAATTTGTTTAAAGCCATTAATTTTTCAACAAGTGGCTTTCTTGACTTTGAATTTTCTATCGCATTACGTTAAAATGCGAAATGTGATCCAATTAATTAAGGACATGTGTATACGGTTCTATTTTTTAATTCATTGTCAAAGTGTCTTATTAGTTGTATTTGCGAAATGTAAGTTGATTAAAAAGTGACATGTGTATTTGTTGTTAGAATTTTTATAGTCTTTTGATGCGCATATATTTATATTATGTCTTGGTTTCTTGAATCAATTTGACCCCAAAGAGCTTTAAACTTAATTTTTTTAAGTTTCGCATCCACCCGAGGATCTATTTTGAAGTCGACACATGCCTCACTTTGTATTGTTGAATTGTGCGATGTGTCAAACATCATATGAGCTATTATTTAACTTATTTTATTTGTTAAAGTAGATCATTTTTTGAGCTCACCCTATCGAGTCGATAAATAACTCGTTGAGTTACTCTAGCCCAACTCGGTCTAAGCCCATGTAGCTCGTCCTTTAGCTCACTAATCCAAGTTGCTAAAGAACTCACCGAGCTCTTGTAACTCGACCCTGACTCTGTTATGACAATATTGATCTTAAATTGACAAATTTAAGCTATTCTAAGACAAAAGATAGCTATTTTTGAAGATCTAATGAACTGTGCTATGATCTTAAGCTCATAATTACTTAATTAGCTAATTTTCTTGTTAAAATAGTTTATAACTGGAACATGACCTAGCCCTGTTAAATTGATCCATAACTTGACCAATTCAAGCTATTTTTTAATCAAATTTGGGTTGTTTATTGTCATATGACAAATTAAAATATCTATAGCTTGTTTTTTGTCTCTATTTGGCTTCCTTGAGTTATTATTTTTAGCTATATTTGTCTCCATTTTCTGTTTGAGCTCTAAACTGGCTAGTTCTATCTGTTTTTCAATAGATAAGTCTCAACTCTTAATGAAATTAATTATAGCATTTGGAAAGTCCATTTAAAATCTTGTTTTATGGCTAAAAACCTATAGGATCTCAATCCATGCAAGATATGCTAATTCATAATGAATTTCAGTTGTTGCATGATAATAATCAGACATCATGAACTCCTATAAAGACTAATTAAGAACATTAAAGCTCATTTGGATGGCTGTAACTATGAACAAATTTCTTGTCAACAAAGAACATGTCAAGTGCATTTATACATCATGAAAGTTGTACCTAGAAGGTTACAAAGAACATGTGCATATTCTTGGGAAAATTTTTGTAAATATGCCTCTCTGCCCTCTTCTAAGTTTCCTAAAAACTAAAATTATTCTACAAAGTTTGTTTTCAGTTGTTTTTTTGGATATAATGGATCTAGACATTGAGGGGGAGATCTTTCAATCCTTTACTCTGACTAGGAGTCCTGTGTCAGGTGCTTTCATGAGCATGGTTGCTCTAACTATATTTGTTGCTAATGATTCTCTTGTCAAAATAATCATGATCTCTTAATAGTAACAAGAATATAATTCTTAGACTCAAGAGAAGTAAGACAATGTTTTTTACTATTAAATCATGTTTTTTTGGCATAAAAAAATATGATCATATATGACATGTCTAAGCTTAAATTGTGCTTACATGGTCATTTTCATCTATGAATATCATGATTAATATTGAATGATTTGATTATATGATCAACTCAGTTATCTATCAAGTCTTATCTTTTTTATTAAAAGGTTTGGAAAAGATACATGTTTAATGAAAAATATTTGGTAATTTTTAAGCATAATAATATGTTAGTTTTTATCTAACTAGTGTTTAACCTTTATACTTGGTTAAAAGTGAAAATAATTATGATTATTCTTACTTTGATGATTGTTGATGTTGTGTTTAACTTTAATGTGTAGCTGGATTTGTGATCAAGATGGATATACACCATCACTTGGAGCAACAAAAGAGCCATGAGGCTAAAGAGGCTGCTAGTAGTGAAGGCTGATTGCTCTTGATAAAGAATCCAGTTCAACATCAGATATCTTCTTCAAGCCATGGTGTGTTGTGAAGTTTTACAAGTCTTGTGCCTTGTTCAGCCTATCAGAGTTGCCCTTGAGGGGATTACACATGGCAATGCCAACTCTTGATGGCTTAAGAGTGGATCATGACCACCCACTTTGTATGTAACAAAGTGATCCTTTAGGGATTGGTTACACATGGTTGTAACATTGTAAACTTCCAATACTTGCTCCACTTTGTAATAAGTAAATGTGTCACTCTATGTGAAGTTACTTGTAAATCCTAGTGAAGCTTTAGTTATGGGGATGCCTTAGTTTATAAAAGGCTCCATAATCTGATGTAAGTATTCATATGTAAAGCACTGATCTTAAGAATTTTTGTTTGGGAAGATCTACAGATTTCCCTTATTAGAATGCTCAGCCTGAATCACTATTACTTGATTCAAGGGTCTAAAATTGGGCATGTCTGATTTTTTTCTCCCACTTAACATTAAGGGGAGTGTTGGGGTGATAATTTCAAGTGGGATCAGCCACTTGGGCATGCCCCAACATTATTAAAGTTTGTTTAATCAAACTTTAATGTGTGAAGTCTTTCACACTCAAAGAGTGAAGCATCTAAATGATTCACCCACCCACATTCATTGGGTGATCCCTCTTGGGATTGAGATTTGAGCAACAACTAGATAGTATAGACTACCAGCTATGTGCAGACTAGATCTAGTTTAAGATCAACGCAGAGTAATCTATAAAATAAAAGAGAAGCTATCAAAATAAAGTGAGATCAAGGAAGTAAAAAGGACTGAGATGAAAGAGTATTGCATTGTATTGTATCAAATGAACAAGAAACAAAGCTCTGTAGTCATTGTGAAAAATATATGGAGCTAAGTGGAAGTGTTGGGTTAAACTCTTGTATTAAATTCTTAATAAAAGATAGTGCTTTTATAGTGGATTTTTTCCTTCAGGTTTCTCCACTTAAATATGGTGTAATGTGTCTTTGTTCTTGTCTATTTTTTTCTTTCAAATCTTGCTCATTATTTACTCATTTAAGCTCTGTTATTCGATATCTATTTTATATAGATTGGACTGCATGCCATAATCTATAATCTTCGTCAACATTAATGGTGGATCTATGATCTGTGGATTACATTTCACCTGCTAAATCTAATAGTTGGGTATGGTAAAAATTTAAACCTTACAAAGCCACCACTCTTCTCCCTCAAATCCACTTTAAACTAAATTTTATGATCTATTGATCTTTTAATAACAAACTTGATATTAATCCTTTTTGTTTAGACGACTATGTTTTTTCACTTAAGTTTCAATTTGGTTTAAAATTTTGGGAAAAGGGAATAAAGTGTTATTTCTAACAATAGCCTTAGTTTAATTGGTCTTATTTTTTCTATCTAACTTCACATTTCAAACTACCAAATTTAGTAAATCATTTTGGGCTTTTCTTTGGAGTGTTTTATTGATCTTTTGTTGTAGTTTGTTTGAAGGATACTCTACTTTTCTCAAAAAAGAGTCATAATTCTCCATTCACATGAACATGTTTATTTAAAGTGGGTTGGAGTGTCATTTTCCTTGTATATTTTTTGAATACGTATAGTTTCTTGTTAAACTATGTTTTTATACAACTCAATAAAGTAGGGTTTTACATAGGTTTTTGACCGATTGTTTTTTCAAAGTGTTTTTGGGATTGTAAATCTTTTTGGTACTTTTACAGATTAGGAGTGAATTAAATTATCTTTTGGAGGAACTAGTATACTTCTACATAGTTTTATGTATATCTAATTACCTATAAGGGGTACTCATCCCATAGATAGAGACAATGTTGCCACCAAAATTGTTTCAACTTATTTTAGGGCCTTATGATTAATTTTTGGTGTTGCACAATTTCTTTTGGTGTTTAATAGTAATTTTTAGCTGCTCTTATAACTAAAACTCATTAAAAAAATTCCCCTCTCTTGATATGTATGTGTGTAGGTCGGATCAAAAATATGTTATCCAATTTGGGAGGTTTTAGGCTTTGAAACATTTAAGTGTTGGTTATACTTGCGATTTTGTATTGATTTGAAACCGTCACTGTAATAGTATCAAATTCATTTACTTACGGCATGTGCGCAAGAGTTCATGGGATTTTTTTTGCTGTATTTTTGGAGTGGACCAACGACACCTTTCAGCAGACAAAATTGACTCCTAAAATTTATGCATACGGACCTGCAACCCAAGCATCAGTTCATGTATTATTTTGGCATTTTCTTTCAAGACCTGCACTTTCATTTTAGATCTACATGGAAAGATATTTTGTAATTTTCCTATCTTATTTGGAACTTGTAAATATTGCTAGCATGACGGATCAATAGCATGGGATTATTTATTCCATTTCCTTTGGCACCAAAGACATGCACATACTTGGTCCATGAAAACCAATAATCTGCATCTATTTTTGTTATGGGAAAAGTAAAGACTTTCTCCATGAAATAATTTTGGCATCACAATTTTGTTATTTACATAGAAATTAGAACTAGCATTTTCCTATTTTTCCAAAGACTGTGTGGAAGCATGATCCTTGCTAGAGGTAGTCGTGGTAGAAACCAAGAAGAAATAAATCTTCACGTAGATAATTTTCCTATTAAAACAACCAAAATAACTTGTAGAACGTGAACAAACAGTCAATTAGTTAATGCATATGATCCCACATAGAAATTTGAGTATATGCCAATCATGCTTAGAGATGCTAGCAATACTAAAATAAATCCACGGATATGTGTAGCCTTTAAGAGAAATTCTCCACATAGGCGTCGAATTTCTACTTTATGCTTTGCTAGAAATTCTCCACAACATTGGAAACTTGAAATTTGATGACATAATGCATATTTAGATACAAAATTGCGCACTTGGGTACATTTCTAGGTCTTAAAAGCATACTAGCATTTACATGATTCCTAAGCAATAAAACTAGTGGTTGACAACTATATTTGGCCTCTTTTCTTTGTCTCTTATTTTCTATTTCATCTTACACACCCTACTGACCAAGTCGGGACTTTCCCTGTTTATATTTTATGGCTTGGACACTAGCACCCAACAAGGACAACACCCGGTCACTTTTATCCCCTATGAGCACCTCTAACCCTTTCTTATCTTACTCACTTATTTTGTTTCGCTTTTATCCTTTGGGCATCGTTTTCACTTATGGTTCACCTTCTAGTTTTCAACTACAAAATTCAAACAAGGGAAACATATAAATACATAGTTATGTGTTCAAAATGAAGGACCCAACACTAAGCATCACTATCATCACCTAAGTTTGCATCGAAAGGCACATAAATCACTCTAAAGCATCCATCTTGAATCCATTCAAGGGATAAGGGACTATATACTTTGCATACACAACATAGGAAGGGGAAGTTCATTTTATTGCATCCACGCATTATACTACATTGCTACATTCTAGCTATAGCCCGTTATCAAGTGCAACTTGAACAAATTCATCCTATGGAAACATTTCTATACAAAATCACAAGAACTACATGGAGTTTTATATGTAGTGCAACACTTGCTTGTAAGTTCACTCTTGAGGTGACTTCTAGGGCCATTTTACTCCCCACTCTACATATTTTTTAGTATTTGATGTGTTTTATGGTCTTGTGCGGAGTAAACATTCTAGTGTGGGCATCCTTGTTTAGCTTTGTCTATGAGCTCCAATACTTATAATGGTCGATAAATTATTTTTACATCCTATTTATTATTTCTTCCTTCTCGAGATCACTTCATGTTATGCGTAAATTAGATAAGTCTCTTCATCTCATCCTCTTTCTTAGGGTTTCATAAATTAGATCTTAGTTTTCTTGTGTCATTTCTATATTCTATCATTTTTACATCATTACTCTGTAATAATTAGATTTAAATTAAATTAAATTAAATTGTTTGGTGAACCCATCTGATCAAATCCTTTCTTCTTATTCTCGTTACTCATAGTGGTCGATTTGGGTCTTTTGAGCACATTGAGCTTCCTCCATCTACCCATAGGGTTTCTAAATCAATGGCTGAATATGATAATCCTTTTGCTAACTCACATAATGTTCCTCTTCAAAATTGAAACATATGATAGTGAACAATCATATGATGAGGATACCAATGTTGATCAAGAGCAATTAGACAAGCTTACTAATTTCTCGTCAAGCTTTATGTGTAAACCTTTGTATATTACGCATGGTGTTAATGCTTTATCTATTGCCAAAAACTCGATATGTTGCTTCTTTGCCTCTTGTAGGTTCTTCTTTGGCTTCCACAATCTCCACCCAACCCCTTAACACTCCTACTTCCATCCCCACTTCCATTTCTACTTCTACCACTCCCCTCCTTCATACCAATGCTTCTAATACATAACTTAGTTTCTCTTCCAACATCCATGACTAGGATTCTCTATATCGGGATTTGAAGATTCAAATCCATCAACTACAACAAGATACTTCACGCTCCTCTCCATCTCTTAACCCCTCCTTTCTCCTTCATGTTCCCTTTGCACCTTCCATTTCTACTTATCCATGTCCTCCTAACTTTGTCACCCCTAATTTTCCCACTTTCAATGGCCATGGTGACCCTCAAGAGAATCTTTGATATTTTCATGTGGTATGTCTTGATTATGTGGATGATCATAGATTGCTATATAGATATTTCCTAAAATTATTCAAGATTACGCCATGCATTGGTTTTATGATCTATGTGTTCATTCGGTAACTTATTTTATGCATTTAGCTGATGTTTTATTACTCACTTTTCCATCGATATCGACACTAATATATCTTATACGGAACTAGCTCAAATAAAACAAAGATCTAATAAGAATTTAGATGACTATGTTTTGTGATACAAAAAAATATAGCTAAGTTTTGGTGATATAATTTTTCATATGGGAAAATTAAGTGTCTCCATAAATGTTCATGGGGCTATGCCCCTCTACATTGAATGGTGCAACTCCCATTATTGAATGAAAACTAATATAATCTTATCTATTGTTTTGGGTTGGCTAAAAAGTCTAGGTATCACATAAGGACACTCCACTAAACCTATAGCAAGATTTTGTATAAGGGTACAAGGTAGGAAATTATAGAAATATAGGGAGAGGAGGTAGATTAGGAAAGGAGGGTTATTACTGTGAGTAGGCCAATTACAGATTTCACACCTAATAACTAGAGTAGTTCAATCATTCAATATAAATGAAATAAATAATGAAGCTAGTGTGAAAAATGATTTCAAAACACAAAGTTTTTGGATTCATATATCGAGGAAACATAGTTCCTCTCTAACACCATACTAGACCACCATGCTTACAAGGTGCATAAAAGAGAAGAGTAGAGGAAACATAAGAAAAGGAGAATGGAAGAAATGTAGCTTTATTTCATGTATATTGATGACACAAAGTCCAACAACCACAATCCATAATCATTACAACATATATACTATTACTAAATGAAATTTCAATATCCTTTGGAATGGAGAAGCCATCCCAATTTATAGAAATTTGAATTGAATATTTTCCTACCCCTCACATGACTCTTTGTTGTCTTATTCAACTCGTGACTTTTCACCTTCTTAGAAATGAGAAATAAGTTCCCTTTTATAAATTAATGGGACTTTTACAATGTTACTTTATAAAGTCACTTAAGTGAATGAGACAAAATATAATATTATTCCCAACAAAGAATTAGAAAGGAGAGATAAATAAGAGAGAGAAAGAGATAAGGAAGGAGTTTTGTCACATCTAATGAAGAGGCTCCTGTGATATAGAACATTAATGAATCTTGCCTCCCGATGGTAGATCTATTGAGCATGTTCATTTTCCCTGAATTATTTTTTGAATTGAGCTATTGTGGGCTGCCAACTTATCTTCCCCTGGAATGCAAACGCAACCCAACACCTTGGTCCATGTCTTGGGGACACCACTGATCCTTTTACATTGATGAATCCATTATTTGTGATCCATTGCAATTGTGGTAATGTAACTTTTGATACCAACTAGGGACTCTAAATTTTCTTTGTTGAAGGAAAGAGAGTCACTTGCCTCCTTAACCATCTCTTAGAATGCCATCAAGAGTTAATTTGATGATGATTCCTCAATGAGTAGGGAAATAAAATATTCAAACATAGTGGTAGACTTATTTCAAGAAATTGAAACCTTTCATCCGCAGGATTACAATTCATATATGGCATTCTTGATCATTGCATATTGTGCATCCATGATGCAGATCCAAACTCGAAACAAGTCCTTGGTAGTTGATGCAAACACTTCATTGCTCACGAGGGTGTGAGAGT
The DNA here is from genome assembly GCA_018340775.1 of Taxus wallichiana var. yunnanensis. Classification (NCBI taxonomy): domain Eukaryota; kingdom Viridiplantae; phylum Streptophyta; class Pinopsida; order Cupressales; family Taxaceae; genus Taxus; species Taxus wallichiana. The sequence continues at coordinate 47,725,048 of CM031238.1, forward strand.
CAAAGGAACTCATTTTGGACACCAATGGGAGTATCTCGTCCAAATGACTGACCTCCTTTGCAAACTCCTCCTTCATCTTGTTTACTTTAGACAATGTTTCACAAGCATACTTGATGAGGGAAATGAGGTCTAGACATAGTGCCTTTCCTTGCTCAATGATTTCCTCAATCCACTTCTCATTGGATTTCCCCACATCATGTATTCTTGTTATTTCTTGATTTCCTTGGGGTCAATATTATTGATTGGAGGGATATCTTTGATCGAAGGGGAGATGTTGATTTGGGCCCTAAGAAGGGTTGAATGTATGCATTGAGAGCTCTTACATGCTCCTCTAATTGCACAATGTTTCACTTATATTATTTGTTTAAATCAAAAAGAAGGGAAGAGGATTATATGAACAGGTGAGTGTAGCCCTCATGAGAAGCTTGACCCAATGAGATGTGAGTCAACTCATAGTTTGATGGAGTCATTTCCTTCATGGAATTATTAGTCTTAGGCCTAAAAACTTCAAACTACTGGTTACATGATGTGCCATTGAATAAGAGGAAGTTTTTTTGGGCCTTCTTTCTTTTCTTCTAGTTCAAAATTTTGGAGGTTTCTACTAAGACTGGAATGGAAATGATATGATTTGTTCTTGGCCCACTTTTGAGAATTTCTTGGATCCATGGAAACGGCTCATCGGGGGTTTCCAGGAGGTTGGTCATCGGGTACTTATAATAGCTTGTTGTGGGTTCGACTCTTTATCATTGTGGGAAGATCTAAACCTTGAGAAGACATTTTGGATGCCTATGAGAAAAACATATTGCTATGAATTACCACTTTTGTCCTAAGAAGCTTAATCAAACCAACTTTCCTTGGTTTACTTAACAAACTCTTCCAGCTCACCAAGCTCACTAACTTAGCTCATTTTGAACCAACTCATCAAGGGAGAGTAGGTTATTTTAAACCAAGTGAATGTTTACAAATGATGACCTCTAGACCTTTTGACCCCTTTTTAATGTTTATCAAATTGTACAATGTCCTTGGGTTTTACCTATTGCACCCTCACGGTGTGTTTTGCCTTGCTCTCAAGCATAAATTTGATGCCTCAGGACCTCTATGAAGGATGATTTGACTTTTTGAGCTATGAAACCATATCAAAACCATATGAAGATAAAAAAATAATTGATATATCTGAAAATAGAGTCTACTATACACTTTTGTACTCAACACTGAAATTTCTATTTTTAGCTATCGGGATTAAGGAAGTTGCTATTTCAGGAAAGGTTGCTCTTTTGCCTCAAAATTAGTGCTAAAGGATTATTACCATGTTTGGAGAATTTTCACAGATGTTTTATGACCAATTTCAAGAACTTTATATTTTTAGAAAGTTTCTTTTTTAACTTTTTTTTTTTTGTTTTTTTATTAGTGAGCCCTAGTTTTTCCATTTTGGTTATTTTCGGTTTTTCTCCTTTGAATGTTTTTACTATTTTAGGAAAATTACTATAAATAGAAAGTGTGAACCAGTGGCAAACTTACTATTTTTGGAATTTTTTTCTCATCGGTTTAATGACGAAAAATGTTTTCTTTGTTCTAGGTTTTTATTCTCGATGCTTCATGCAAAATTTCAGATCTACCCATTTTTCAAATCAATGAAAATGACATAAAGAAGGGTTTAGAACACAAAAATTCAATTGGTTTCCATAAAATATTAGAGGAAACTCTTAATTTTTATTTTTTCAGAATCAAGGTGCTTGAGATTGGAAGAGATGCTCCAAGTTTCTTGGAATTCCTCATTAGGGTTCACAAGATATGAGTGTTTCTTCATTTTTTTCTGAGGGTTTCTCGTAAAATTGAGCATGGTAACAACTTGAAAAGTGGGGTTTTTAAGTTTTAGTAAAAATAGAGGATATAAAATTAATGAGGGAATCAATGGTGAAGTAATGGAATTATCAAATGAATGGAGGAAAGTGAGAAATGTCGAAGTAAGAGTTTTTATGTGTGTGTGCGAAAGAAGCGTAAAGCGGTGTGTAGAAAACAACAACACAAAATTAAAATTTTACAATTTCTTCAATATGACCATGGGAACAATTTTTATGCCAAAAATCCCAAATATTTAGTATTTGGTGAAAAAATGTGCAATCCCTTCGTATTGGTCCACTTGTCAAATCACGATTTGATTTATCGGTGGAAGAGAGGGGGTTAGAAAAAGGTCCTTAGCAACTTTTGGGGTCGTGTGGGTGACCAAGAGAAAAATGGGAGGGGGTGAATTGTTTGTGTTCCAAACATTCCAAAATTTTGGGACGTTTGGTGCATAAAAGTGTGCCCATCTCTTATTGGTCCACTTGGCACTCCGTGATTAGATGAGGCTAGGGGCTGAAATCAATGCACGGGGGTTAACTGGAGAAGTTGGGCCCAAAGATAGTCATATCATGATCTAGAGGGATACATGGTGGCTGGTTACATTTTTTCCCCAAATTTTGGGTTGGTTGGTGCATAAATGTGTGCCACCTTCTAATTGGTCCATGTTTTCAACTTGAAAATTGACTCATTGATTTTACCTTGGGGAGAAACTTGATGGAGGCGTAATTTGAGCTCCCAAATGAGTTTTCCCACATTTATGTCTATAAAATTGACTATAAATGGCCTTTTGAACAAAATGGGATGGCTATAATACCTTTATTTTTCTAAAAACCTATAAAAATAGCCTTTTTCTTCGGATCAAAGGTTATGCATGCTAAAATTAGGTTGTGGGAAAAATTGACTGAGTCTTGTGAAAAATATGAAACCACCATTTCTTAGATATTTGAAATACCTTTAGTAGATATTGTTTTGAATTCCAACTCTTCACAGAACTCTTGGAATACCTTCCTAAAGCTCAAGGGGTATTTTTGCATTGTAAGTTGTTTCACCCTTCAGGACCCACCTTTGCTGAAACTATCCCAAAACCTCTTAAAATTCCCATATTATTCCAAAATTAATTGCAAAACATTATTAGCTCTCTGATACACCTCCTTGATGAGTTTGAGTCTTTTTTTGCTCTGGGAGGTGTGATATCCTCAGGAAGACCAAAAAATAACCTTTCTTAAGCTTCTCAAAGAGCATGTCTTGGAGGATCTTGTCTTGGAAGTTCTTGAATGGACTTGATATCCATAAATCACCTATGGAAATGTTGACACAACACATTGTACTTCTCATAAGGATGTAATAGGATTGATATGGGGGGTTAGGATAATATGGAGGAGGGATCGGGATGACCTTCAAGAAAAACATTTCAATGTAGGGTATGGTTGTCATACTTTTAGGTATGACTTTTTTTCTTGCAAAAATCATGACAACGGTTGGATCTAACTTGGGGACATGTTTTGGATTAAGAAAAGTGAGGACATGACATAAGAACTCCATAATTTCAATTCAACTTTACTGGACCATGCCTTATCCATTGGTTTTATAGAGTCACCAAAAATATATACTACACAAATTTCTTTATTAAACACACACACAAAAACATGCAAAAGGGAAACACACTAAAAGTGGAGACACACACACAAAAAAATGGTAAATTATGTTACAGGGGAGGGATTTTTAGAGAGGTGGGGAAATAATGTACACATACTGACAATGGATTAGGAAAATTACATGTCATCATGGAACAACAGAGTGAAGTTTGACATTTAAAGATAAAAAGTCACTATCTAATCATGCCATGCTCCTGAGATGGATTTTCATGGATTGAGAAGAAGGATACACACCAATATTCCATCTTCATATTCACAATATACTGAGAAATTTCTTGTATCCAATGAAAATTATGTCACCTTATTGAAACTTCTACATCTTGAGGTTTCCATTTGATGTTCTATAATCATGAGAAGGCATTTCTCCATGCTCTCAAAAGTGGGAAAATTGATCTTGTCATGGAAACATTCATATTTCTTGAATTATAACATGAAATCATATCATACATTAGTAAGGCACTCATAATGAGTGAGAACAAACTAGTTTTCTTCCCATTTAACAACTTCTTTGAACTTCTCACTTTGTTGTTTTGAAAAATTACTTTTAAGAATATAGGTTACATCACTCGATTGTAGGTCTTCATCATCTTTGAGAAATTTTTACAGCATGGAATATTTTCAAGACAAATTGGGGCTATTGGAATGATGAGATCAATCTGATTTTTCACTCTCTCCCAAGAGTCATACACATCCTTGCTTTGTTTTTGGCACCATATTGGTCATATTCATCGATTCAAAATTGATTCTGACATCATTCTCAAAACTGCAATCCTTGATTTGATCATAGAGAATTTTTCACTCTTGAAAAAATTTACAACAAGAATTCGTGTTCTGCTTTTGGTGGAGCATCCAATGGTGGTAAGTTGATCTTGAATACATTCAAAAGGATCCTATAACTTTTCACTTTGTTCTGAACAAATCTATTTGGTGCAAATTGGCTCCACATTTTCCCTACTATCTTCCTCCATGTTAGAGATGTTGTCTTCAAGATTGAGGAAAATCATAGGAGATTCAATAACCTTCCTTCTTTTTCACTTATGATATTATTCACAAAGCACAAAAAGGGAAATACATATCTACACATTCCCTCTCATTTACCAAGGCATTTGGGAGAACATCAACTCATCCCTCAATTCCATCTCAACATCAAACATTAGTGTATCAAAATGAGAAGCACAAATTGATTCATACCTATCTTTTATTTCCATAGCCCGAGTTAGGAACTCGAGACTAATTTGAGGGTCTTCGGTCTCTTCCGCAACCTTCAAGATGTCTTGTATAGATAGCTCTTTTGAATTTTTCATATACTCATCTTCATCATCATAGGAAGAATATATGCATTTTTCTTCAAGGAGAAAATTGAAAATATGATCCATACATGTCCATGATTCATTTGAAACATCCTTATTCATCTCCTCTATGTTTCTTGTCACCCAAGGCTCACCCTCTTATAAGCATGAGCATATGTGATTCTCACCATTTTCTGACAAGGAGAAGAGATCCATGCTTCTTTGGAAGGGAACTCCTTCGAGCTCGAGTTCATTTCATCATCCTCTTGATGGGAAGCATATAACCATGTTGGGGCAGCAATATGGGAATAATTTTAAAAATTATCTTTTTATTCATTATTGAGTTCTCTTTATCATAGGAAAATGAAAGACTTCACATTCACCAAGATGATCATTCTAATCCTTGGGTGAGAAGAGGTTATGTTCAAATTGTTCATTCTCCTCATATTCAAAATTAAATTTTCCTCTTCCATTCGGCCATCCATGATTGAATCATGGATATAATTTGATTCTTCAATTTCCTCCCTCTCATCATTCAACATTTCTTTATCATTTGAAAATTCAAAATTGGAAAGAAAATTATCCATGAATACCTTGCATTCATCATCTTGAGTCCAAGGTGAAGGATGGCTTTCTTACACTTCTTCATGATTAATGGAGTTCTTTAGCAAGCATTATATCTTCTGTAGTGGAGTAAGGATCTCTCTCATTCAAGTTCATTATTTCATCCATGGGTTGTGCCTTGATCCATAATGAGTCGATGAATGGTGGTTCAACCTCCATGCTTTCTTCATTGTTCTCCATAAAGGTATTGATTTGATTTTCATCGAGAGGCCAAGGATAATACCTTCTTTAAGTACTGTCTAAGAACCTTCTAGGGATGAAAACCCTATAGTATGAATGATCCTCAAGGTCTTCCTCTATAGGAAAAATCTTTGCTTCTTCTTCCTTGTTATAGAGTGCTTCAATTTGCTCGTACATTTCTTGCAAGGCTTTAGCATATTTCAAAATTTTAAGGTATATTTGAGGATCATAATTTCCTTATATGGATCTTGTGATTCTTTGCAAATACTCAATTTTTAATTTTTCATTTCATCATTCATATATGTAAGGAGATCATCCAAAGGGAGGGTGATGAAAGACATGTATCTAATTTTTCATTCAATTATGCACAATTGAGACTATTACCTTCATATTCTTGTTCTTCTTAGGATTCACGAACATCTTGTAGATTCTTTTCTCCCTTTTCAACCATTCCTTACCTTCTTCTTCATCCATAAGTTATATTTTCTTTCCTTTGTTTGATTGCAAAAATATTGATTGAAGCAGAAACCCCTTTTATTGTTATTGAATTCTCCTCCTTACGAGAATGGTCCAAAACCATGACAGCTAAACAATATTCATTTCTTGTCCACCATATTCATCTTCACTGTCACTCATTGGTACTTCACTCTAATATGGAAATTTCTTCATTATGTGTGGGAAACGAACATGACACGGATTCGTTCCTTGATGAAGTCACCTTAAAACTAATTCTTCTTTGAAATCTAAATTTTTTTATTGAATATATAATTTTTTTGTATTCTTTGGACAAAGATCCTTATCGGTTACACTTGGGAAAATATCTCCCCATAAGAGTTGCTAATAAATTTTGGTGAGAAATTAGTTGGGAAAATTAGGTGTCTCCACTAATGTTCACGAGGCTATGCCCCTCTGCATTGAATGATGTAACTCCCATTATTGAATGAAAACTAATCTAATCCTATCTATTGTTATGGGTTGGCCAAAAAGGCCATAGGAACACTCCATTGAACATGTGGAAAGATGCTTGTATAGGGGTACAAGGGAGGAAATTACAAAGATGTACATAGAAGAAGGAGAATTAGGAAAGGAAGGTTATTGTTGTGGGTAGGACAATTGTAGAGTTTACACCCAATAAATAGAATAGTTAAATCATTCAATATAGACAAAAGAAAAAATGAAGCAAGTGGGATTAATGAATTTAAAACATAGTTTTTGGATTCATCTATCGAGGAAAAAAGTTTGTCTCCAACACCATACAGATCACTATGCTTGTAAAGTGCATAAAAGAGAGAAGTAGAGGAAACATAAGAAAATAAAAATGGAAAAAATGTAGATTTATTTCATGTATATTCATGACACAAAATCCAAAACCACAATCCAAAATTGCTACAACATATAAATTATCACTATCTGACATTTCAAGATCCTTTTAAATGGAGAATCCATCCCAATTTATAGCAATTTAAATTGACTCTTTTCCTACCCCCATATGAATCTTCATTGTCTCATTCACTCGTGAATTTTAACCTTCCTAGGAAGTGAGAAATAAGTTACCCTTTTATAAATTAAAGGTACTTTGACAATGTTACTTTATAAATTCACTTAAGTGAATGAGATAAAATACAATGATTTTGCTCAACAAATAATTAGAAAGGGGAGAGAAAGAAAGAGAGAAAGAGAGGGAGGGCTTGTCACATCCGATGAAGAGGCTCCATGTGATGAAGAAATTTAATAAATCGTGGCTCCTCATGGTAGATCTCTAGAACTTGTTCCTTTTCCCTAAATTATTTGTTGAATTGAGCTATCGTGGCTGCCAACTTATCTTCCCATAGAATGTAAATGCAACCCAACCCCTTGGTTCATGTCTCGAAGAAACCACTGATCCATTTGCATTGATGAAGACATTCTTCAAGATCCATTGCAATTGTGGAAATGCAACTTTTGATACTAGCTAGGGACTCTAAATTATCTTTGTTGAAGGAAAGAGAGTCATACCTCCTTGACCATCTCTTAGAAGGTAATGATGAGTTCTTCTGATGATGAGTCCTTAGTGAGCGGAGGAAAATAAAATCTTTGAACACAGTGATAGACTTCATTCAAGATGTCAAAAACATGTCATCCACAGGGGTCCAATTTGGATATGGAATTCTTGAGAATTGCATATTGTGCATCCATGATGCAGATCCAAACTTGAGACAAGTCCATGACAGTTGATGCAAAAACTTCCTTGCTCACAAGGGTGTGAGATTCAAAGGAAATCATTTCAGATACTAGTGGGAGTATCACTGTCCAAATGACTGGCCTTCTTTACAAAATCCTCCTTCATCTTGTTTACTTCATAAAATGTTTCATGAGCATACTTGATGAGGTAAATGAGGTCTTGACACAATGCCTTTCCCTGCTCAATGATTTCCTCAATCCACTTCTCATTGTATTTCCCCACATCATGTATTCTTGTGCTTTCTTGATTTCCTTGGGGTCAATACTACTGATTGGAGGGATATCTTTGATTGGAAGGGGAGATGTTGATTCACTTGAGAAGGGTTGAATGTATGCATTGATATCTCTTACATGATCTATAATTTCAAAATGGTTCTCTTGTATTCTTTGGTCTAAAAAGAATACGGGAAGAGGATTATTTGAACATGTGAGTGTCCCCCTCATGAGATGCTTAACCCAATGAGATGTGGGTCAGCTAAAATTTTGATGGAGTCATTTCCTTCATGGGATTATTGGTCTTAGGCCTAGAAACATCAACATACTGGTTACCTGAGGTGCCACTGAAGAAGTGAGAAGTTTTTTGGGCCTTATTTCTTCGCTTGGACTTAAAAAATATGGATATTTCTAGGAGATTGGGAATGGTAATGATCTATATTGTTCTTCACCCAATTTTGAGCATTTCTTGGATCCATGGAAATGGCTCATCGAGGGTTATCACGAGGTCAATCGACGGGCTACTTGTAGTAGCTTGTCATGGGGTTGACTCTTGACCGTATCGTGTGGAAGCTCTAACCCTTGAGAAGACATGTATGGATTCTTGTGAAAGGAAAGATACTGCTATGAATTAACTCTTTTTGTCCCAAGAAGCTTAATTGAACCAATTTTTCTTGGTTTACTTAACCAACTCTTCCATCTCACCAAGCTCACTTTGAATTCGCTCATTTTAAACCAACTCACCGAGGGAGAGTAGTTTCTCTTAACTCAAGTGAATATTTATAAATGATGACCTCTAGGGATTTTGACCCCTTTTAATGTTTATTAGATTGTACAATGTCCTTAGGTTTTACTTTTTGTGCCTTGTGGTGTTGTCTTACTCCACAGGCACACATTTGATGCATCAAGACATCTCATGAAGGATGAGATGACTTGTTTGAGCTATGAAAATATCTTGAAACCCCATGAAGAAAAAAATTTTAGTGAGATAGTAAAAATGGAGTCTACTACAACACTAGAAATTTTATTTTTACTCACCACTGTTATTTCGAAATTTCTGTTTGATTTTCACTAACCACAATTTCAATCATTTTCTATTTTTATTATTTATTATTTTTCTTTTTTTCTTTTTTGGATTAGTGTGCCTAGTTTTTCTGCTTAGGTGTTTTCTTATGGTTTTTATTAAGGAACATTACAAAAATAGTAAAGTTTGAAAAAAATTACTATTCTTAGAAGTTTTTATTTTCTTTTGATCTTTTTCCGATGAAAAACACTTTCTTTTTCTAGGTTTTTATTATGGATGCTTCATGAAATTGAAACATTTTTTTAGAGGAAATGGAAAAAGGGTGAATTCAGGAAATCAATGGTTTTTTTACAAGGAATGGAAGTATATGCTCCAATTTTCATTGAATGGAGGAAATACGAGTGATAAATTTGAACATGGTAGTAAAAAAGGGTTTTTTGAGTGGTAGAAGAAATAGAGGATGGAAAATGAATGAGGAAATCAATGGTGAAGGAATGAAGTATCAAAAGAAGAAGCGCAAAAGAAGTAGAAGTAAGAAAAACACCACAAACTTAAAATTTTAATTTTTTTCAATATGAGAATGGGAAAAAAATTGTACCAACCATTCCAAAATTTTGGGATGTTCGGTTTAAATAATTTCTCCCCCTTCTATTGGTCCACTTGTCAACTCATGATTTGTCGAGGTGGAAGAGAGGGGGTAGAAAAAATTGGGCCTTAGCAACTTCTGGGGTCATGTAGGTGAAAAAGAGACAAAATGGGAGGGATACACATTTTTGTTGTCCAACCATTTTGGAAATGTTATGCATAAAAATTTTCCCCTCTCCTATTGGTCCATTTGGTGCTTCATGATTAGATGAGGTTTGGGGCTAGAAATCAGTGCACGGGGCTTAACTAGACAAGTTGGGCCCAAAGAGGGTTGTATCATGGTATAGGGGATACATGGTGGATGGGAAATTTTTTTGTCCCGAATTTCCCTAAATTTTGGGATGGTTGGTGCATAAAAGTGTGCCACCTTCTAATTGGTCCATGTTTCCAACATGAAAATTGACTAACACCTTGATTTTACCTAGGGAACAACTTGAATGAGGCGTAACTTGAGCTTCCTGGATGAGTTTTCCTAAAATTATTTATGTGAAATTGACTTTAGATGGAATTTTTAACATAATGGGATGGATATCATACCTTGATTCTTCCTTAAACCCCCTAAAAATAGGATTTTCCCTTAGGCTCAAAGGTTGTGCATGCTAAAATTAGGCTTTGGGCAGAATTGACAAAGTCTTGTGAAAAATGTGAGACCACCATCCTATAGATATATGTAATACCTTTCCGATGATTTTTTTGGCTTCCAACTCTTCTCGGAGCTCCTGGAATCACTTCTCAAAGCTCGGGTGGTGTTTTTACAATGTAATCTACTTCGCCCTCCATGACCCATCTTTGTTGAAACTATCCCAAAACCTCTAAAACTTCCCAAATTCTTCCAAAATAAGTTACAAAAAATTCTTATCTCTTTGATACACATCCTTGATGATTTTTAGTCTTTATTCCACTATGGGAGGGGGTGTTCCAGCCTCATGAAGACCAAAAATAATCTTTTTTAAACTTCTCAAAGAGTCTATCTTAGAGAATCTTGTCTTGGAACTGCTTGAATGGACTTTATATCCATAAATCACCTATGGAAATGATGAAAAACACATTGTAATGATTATAAGGATGATATAGGATTGATACGGGGTTATGATGATATGGAAGAGGGATCATTATGATCTTAAAGAAAAAAACTTCATAGTAGGGTATGGATGTCATTCTTTTAAGTATGAATTTTTCTCTTGCAACAACTTATGAAAATACTAGGATGACCAATGTTCTTACTTGAATCTGAATTGTAAACTCTTTTTTTTTCAAATCCTCTTACCACAACTTCGTGGGAGTGTTATCTTTGATACCTCTCCTTCATTAGATCAATTATGCCTTATGCTTAAAATGTGTGAAGTCAAAATTCTATCTATGGACAAACTAAAATATCATGACACTCCTTCATATTCTTCTCATAGGTTTGAAGCTAAATCAAAATTCAAACCATCTCCTAATCCCACTAAAAAAAGGTAACTATTAATGTTTTCTCTCAACTTGAAAAGCTTCAATGAAACCTCCAAAGCGTACTTTCACCAAATTATCACATGCACCTTTGATTTATATTTCCTCAACTTATCAAAAGTAATTCACCCTTCCAACTCCACTCAATATTGATCCATCTTGGCCCCATTTCCGTAATGATGATGAAAACAAAAATGTGACTATCACCAATGCATTGGGCATTCTACTGATCACTACTTCAAACTAAAACATATCATTCAAGATCTTATTGATAGCAATGCACTCAAGCTCCATTATCCATCCAATCATATGCCGGTCAATGATAACAAAAATATCAAAATATTTAAAGACCCTTTTCCCAAGCATGAAACACAAGCTCCTGATTCTTCTACTAATCATACATATCAAGTTGTGCCTCCTCCTTCATTAGGGATTATTTATTTCCTTGTCACTTTCAATAATGCATCACCAAAACCATTTCATTTTTAGATCACGATTATCATGATACTTTCACTTATTATTCATTACATATAAATGCTTCTATCGGATCATATAATTTCAATAACACCATGATCTATCCACCAATCCTATCGTGTGATCTATTGTACTTCTTGTGGCTATAAAATGTTCATTATCTAATATCACATATCCAGTTCCTAATTATTTTGGCTACATCAAGCTCCCATTATAGTTGGGCCTCTTACCATGCTTATGTCATTAATTATGTCATATTCAATATAAGGTTATGACATGATCCTAAGTCTTCCTTGGCTCCAATTTTCCTAAACAATTCTTGTCTCAATTTTATTCACAATAAGAAAGTTATCACTCTCAAAGGTGTCCCACCCTACACACCATTACCTCTACCTCCTCTTGATGACATCCTTCCACCAATTTTTACATGTAGGCCTCCTTGTCCTCATATGTCTAAGGCACATTCTCGCACCTAGTTCTCTTATTTGTACATGACCTAATTCACAACCTTATCATCCACATTGGTCCATTAGCCCATCTTGTTGGCCTAAGTCCTCTACTCGGAAGTCCCTTTACATAGGTGTTCACCAACTCCTTCAACACATAGGTCTACTTCACATAGGTTTTTATTACTTCCTTCACCACATAGGTTTCCTTCACATGTGGATTGTCACTATCATACACCACCAATCTCATAGCATAGTCACATGCCTTTATCGCCTCAAATATTGGGTGGAGGATCCTATCCCTTCACTCTCATCGGATAGATTACTCTTTATGACATACTTAGGGGCATCAAGATTTCTCTTCCCCATCCTATTATTTTCAAATTTCTATATCTCTACTACTATGCTTCATGCTTCACATATAACATTTATCACTACTCTTATGCACTTTAATACACACCTTGTATCATCATTACCGTATGTTACAGCTCTAGTTCCATGGTTCATACTCGATTGTTGAGGGTATAAATATGAAATTAACCTCACCACATTTAATTTTCATGCTCTATGCTTCATGATCTATCTTTCTAGAAAATATTCTCAAACCATTTCCCGATGATGCACTCTTATTCTATGGTTCATTCTTGATTGTTGAGGGGTATTTTATAAATGAACCTCATCTCATACACATCCATTGAGGGGCACGATGTTCCTATCACATTCACACATTTCATACCATTCCATCACACTCATACATTGCATTTACATATCTTGGTTGCATTTACTCGTGCTAGCTTATAACACTTCTATATTGCACTTTTCTTATTATGTTTTCCTGGATACATAGTATGTCATTATATTTATCATATACACATGTGCGTTCACTTGGTCTTTAGTTGTGAATGTAGATTTCTTACATATTTTCACACATTGCAATGATTCTTGACACTTGCCTTTTACTAGTCCTACCAAGGATCTTGGGGGCATCTATATTTCATACTCTCACACATTATAGGTGTTATTGTTTCATCATTTACTACTTCTACTTTCTAGCACATTATTTTTCAATTGATGCATACATACCTTGACATAATTTTTGTATCTTTCTAACATGCTAACGGGTGATTCATGTGTAGAATTTTCTTTGCAGGAATATTACAACCATGGTTATCTATTACACTTTGTTTGTCATTTTTGCATTCATATGCTATTATTTGTGGGCTATGAACTTTTTCTTGTATGCTTTTGGCTGCTTTGCCCTGATTTTCTTGTGAAATTGTGAATGATGTCTCATGTATGAAACCCACTTTTCATGGTCCAATTTTTTTACACACTTTCTTGATTACATTGTATTTTATTGCATGCTTGCTACTTTTTCTATTAACACATGTTACTAGCCACTTTGTTTGCATGTGCCTTGGTTTCTACCATGCACATCCCCTCCCTCTATAGGGATACAATACAGAACAACATCAAGTCCTCTCTTTTGGGCCACATTATCCTATTGATGTCGTATGCAATGAGGGGGCATATATTGGGTTAAAAAATTACCCTTACAAAATCTCAAAGCTACACATTATCATAGCACAATACAATAACACAACAACATTACAGTCACAAAAATGACCCGAGATCGACTTGGGTCCTCAACAAAACACAAACACTAGAACCCGATCGACAATAGTTCCTGGCACTTATGTCCTGCCCTAGTAACTAATGTCCTAGGGAACACATATTCATCTTATTAAACAACACATTGTATAGAAGGATTCAAAGGAGTTTCACATTTATAAGAACAGTCCTCTAATTACACGAAATGCATGCAGTCTCCTTCAACTCGAACAAATCAAAACTAATTCAGAACAATGAAGACAAAAAAAAACAAATAAGGCATGTACCATCTATAGTGGGGATAATTGAGAAGAGTCATGGAAGGAGAGTAACACTATACCTCTCTCTCCAACACTTGCCTCTTGGCGTGATATCACCCAAAAAACTTGTACTTGGCATGAGATCACCCAAAACAATTGTTCTTAACGTGAGATCGCCCAAAAAAATCATTCTTGGTGTGATATCGACCAAAAATTCACTCTTCATAGAATTTTAGGACACTTTTCTATCCTTTACACTCTTTTACATCAGGTGCACACTTTCCTTTTACTACTACTTTGTCACACTTTTACATAATTTTTACATAATTTACACATATTTTTCATATACATGACTTTGAATAATTTTTCACTCTTCTTTTACATGTCCATCCTTAATACATGATAAGGAGAAGGTTACTTCATCAAAAAGAGGTACAAGCAACACATACACTTCACCCATAGGGTCACTTTCCTTTCCTAGTCTCCACACTTCACTTTGCATCATTCCACGCTTCACTTGTCCACTCAGCATGCATTTCACCACATGCTCTACAGGATCATAAGGTACGCATCTCTTATCTACTTTATGTTATCAAGTATTCACTCAAAAACATAAAGTGGGGGTAAATGTAGACACAAAATCATACACTTGGGTACATTTCTAGGTCTTAAAATCCTACTAGCATTTACATGATTTGTATAAAAAAATTAGTGGTTGACAACTATCTTTGGCCTCTTTTCTTTGTCTCTTGTTTTCTATTTGGTATTACACACCCTACATCCTAATCAGGACTTTACTTGTTAATATTTTATGGCTTCAAACAACAACACCCATCTAAGACAACAACACCCAAGTGCTTCTATCCCCTCTAGGTGCCTCGACCCTTTCTTATCTTACTCACTTATTTTGGGTCTCTTTTATCTTTTGGGCATCTTTTTCACTTATGGTTCGACCTTCCAGTTGTCAATTAAAAAATTCAAACAAGGGAATCATATAAATACATAGTTATGTGTTTAAAATTAAGGACCAAGCACTAATAATTACTATCATCACCTAATCTTGCATCTAAAGACACATAAATCACTCTAAAGCATCCTGTAGACACTTAAAATCCATTTACGTAGTTTTAATACTAAGATTGTACTAATTACCCTCTTTCCCATCATTTCTATTATAATTAGTGATTTTCGCTAATTAACTAATGTTTCCCTCCATTTTGGTCAATTAACAACACTTTGTTAATTAACTAGCCTTTACTTCACTCCGGATGCCAATTAACGACACTTTGTTAGTTATAATCCTCTTCCGATTGAACAATTAGCTATTATTAGTTAATTAAGCCTATTTACCCTTGTATTTAATCAATAAACCCTCTTATTGGTTAAAACCCCTCTTCCAACCATTCAAAATCACCCTATTTCCCTCTAAATCACTTCTAATAGCTTTATACTTATTCTAGGCTATTAATTAATCATAGTTTAACAATTAAATCATCTCGAACTCCTAGGAGTTGCTAATCACCTATTAATTCCTCTAATCAATCTTATATCTTCTAAACCTAATCTATCCTTTATCCCACATGCACTAGTTTGCAAGCTTCACCCAAATTGGAAATATATATATAAAAGACCCTCCTTCATCCTTCACACCTTACACCTTTATAAACACCACACTTTTGTAGGGGAAAATTTTAGTGGCAAATATTTGTTAATTCATGAATATTCTGGTTTTTGAAATTTAAAATTGGTGAATTTTTAAGGTACTAGTTACGACTAGTTCGCCAATATTTTCTGGGTACAAGTTAATTTTAGGGGTGATTTGGTTCTCATATCGTCATTTCTCAATGACGCTTTGTTCATACTTGACTTGTTTAGGGAAAAATATATACATGAACCTCACACACCACACACTACACACTATCCTACACAATACATCTTATATATTATACATTACACACTACATATTTTGCATTGCACACATTCATATCTACATAAAATCTACTTTACACATTCATGAAATAGTTTTTTCACACATGTTATATAACCAACACACTCATGAAAAATTCATACTTACAATACCCTATTCTCATGACTATCTATCAATACAAACTCAACATCATAACAACTCATCCTATTTTACTTATTACATGGTAAATGATTTCAAAACATACCCCTCTTTCATCATCTAATGCTTCTTTCTTGACACACACAACTTGCACACTCTACATATCCACAACACATCTTTATCAACACACACAATTTACACACACTACATATCCACAACACATCTTTCTCAACACACAACATTGCACACTCAATGTGCCCACAATCAATTTCTATCAACAATATTCAACATACCTTCACCAATGATGACATATTCACAACATCCTTCTACACTACACACTACACATTACACATCTCACACAACACGCATTATACGCACGCGATATATCCTTCTCGTATAGATTTTATCACTCACTAGCTACTTTACTCATTATACACATTCAAGCTACATCTCCCTTACATCTACACATTGTGGTCATTACCCTATGGTGCACTCTAGCTCCACAGTCCATACGCAAATGTTGAGAGTCTATATATCAAATGGACCTCACTACACTTGCGCATTTACTCACACATTCATTCACTCACATGCTTACACCCTACACTTTGTGCCTTGAAGATCACATCTTTTTAATGCACACATTTCATAACATTTCCTAATGAAGAACTCTCATTTATGGTTCATTCTTTACTATTGAGGGGGAATATATAAATGAACCTCATCCCATGCATACAAATTCACTCGGGGTGGCACGCAGATCCTATCATTCACATTGCATTCCATTCTACCTCATCCACAACATACTTGCATATCTTGGTTACATTTACTCTTTCACCCTTTTGCTTACATGGTCACTTTATTACACATACTAGATAGATAACTTGTCTATCATTATATTTTGCAATACATACATGCACGTTCACTTTCCTTTCTAGTTGTGATTGCAGATTATACAAATCTATTACACACAACATGGATGTTTGGTATAGTACCTATTACTAGTCCCACAACAGCTCTTGGGGGCATCCACTTTTGTACACTACAGGTGTTATTATTTCATTTTTCATAGCACATTTATATATCAAATTATACATGTTTTGACATACTCTTTATCTTTCTAACATGCTAACGGGTGCTTCATGTGCAACATTTGTCATGTAGGTCGGTTTGCATCCATAGCTATATGTTACATTATTTTTCATTATTTTCTTTGTTTTCCATTGTTTGTAGGCTTTTCCCTTTGTCTTGTGTGCACACTTGTCTACTTTTGGCTTAGTTGACCTTGATTGTCTTGTGACACTATGAGTGGTGTCCCATGTTTTACAACCCACTTTTCATAGTCTATATTGTCTTCTTGTGTGTTTACATTATCTTCTTGCATCTTAGCTTACACATTGTATGCTTAGCTTACATTTTGTCTTTTACATGCATGTTTTCTTGTACTAATACTTTTCTCCTAGCCACTTTATTTTATTTTTCCTGGTTTCTACCAAGAACATTCCCTTCACCCTATAGGGCATAGTTTCGACATAGTGGTCATCCTCCTTTGGGCCGCATACTCCTTCAATGATGTCACATGCACCCCAAATGAGGGGGGAATAATTTGGGTGAATATTTCACCCCATACATCATCATATAACCATAGGTCAACATATCACAATACCATTACAACACGGTGAGTCGTATCAAAATTAGAATTGGGTCCTTAGCATAGCACAAAAATCAAGGCCTAGACTAGGATAGTAGCGTTGGGGTACCCCTAAATATTCGAGGACACTTGTAACCAAGGGGAAATTACACATCTTTTGGCAGTTAAACACACTCTATAGAACTCCACACAATGACTTTTATAGGGAAAACAATCCTTACCACTCGGCATGTGTGGACTACACATCACTTTTTACTTTCACGTTGGATCAAATTGTTTGAATTGTACACACCATATGTAGTGGTGATCCATATTTTAGGAAGTAGTTAAAGGTTAGAGGATGACACCATACTTTTATCCCTACACTTCATCCATGACGTGGTATGAGATTACCCCAAAATCTTGTGGCTGGAAAAGCTGGAGAGAGATCACCCAAAAAATTGATTTGTTTAAAACATCTTCAAGATCCTTTATACACCATTTTACTCATCATGGATTAGGTGCACATGTTCCTCTTTAATTTCCATACTTTACATAATTTTTACATATTTCAATTATATACATGCATATTTGACTACTTATTCATTCTTCTCTTTTGCAGGTCCATCCTTATGGGAAGTGGTAGTCACTTCACAACATCAACAATAGGCACATCATGACATCTACATATGCATGTTTTCCTAGGTTCAATTCCATCATCTATTTTTGCACTTTTTCCTCCTTATCACCCATGCTTCACATTTTTTTATCACTCCATGCTTTGTCTTATCCCTCGACATGCTCTAAACATCGATCTACATGGTTATCAAGTACACATCTCTTATCTACTTTATGTTATCGAGATTTCTCTCAACAACATATAGTGGGGAAAATTTAGACACAAAATCACGCACTTTGGGTAATTATTTAGTCTTGATTACATACTACTATTTATATGATTCCTAAGTAAGAAAAGTTACTATTAACTCATGTCTTTGGCCACCTTTCTTTGCTTTCTGTTACCACTTTTGGTCCTACACCCTCACTTTCTTTGTATACCTTTTTCTACCTTATCATTTATCATCCTTGGTGTCGCGCCTATCCATCTAGGACACCAGCGCCAAGTGCACTCATCCCCTCGGGTGCTCCTAACCTTAGTATACTTTGTTCACACTTTTCGGGTCCTTTTTATCTATTTGATTATCTTATCTTTTTGGTAGGTGACCTTTTCGGGGTTAATTACAAAATTCAAGCATGGGAATGATATAAGTATTAAGTTATGTGATTATAATAAAGGACCAAGAACTAAGCATTAGTTATCACCACCTAAGGTTACATCCATCAAATATCTAAGAGGTTCATTATATACATCTAACACCATCCAAGGGACACAAGGGATGGTTATACATCTAATGAGCCAACGCACGATTGTGTAGGAAATGCCTTCCCATCAGGCACACAATTGGAAGAGTTTCTCTTTCACTTGGCCCCTGTCCTTGAGGCCTGGGGAGATTAGCTGAGGCCTCCTTAAGGCTGGGTGGAAGTAATATGGTGTTCACCAGGAGCATTCCCTGGAGACTCCCACTGGCATGGTGGGGTCGGTATCACTAATTGCATACAATAGATGATGTATGTTACTCAGCAGGGAGGTAATAGAGATCAAGTTTCACTGTTGTGTGCAAGATCAGAGTCATAATCTGAAGTCGAGGGTGATTCCCGAATCTTCGCTTGCCCCCGATTGTCTAAGCAAGGAGCTCTTCCAGTTTAGGAAAATTGGAAATTCATATGAGGTAAGTCCATTCTATTCCATGCACACATATCCTATATTTATTTACATCTAGATACTTTTCTCACTATAAATTTCAACACACACAAGAGCTACCTAGGGCATGATTCAAAAAACACACATAGAACTACATTGGAGTCTGAGATGCGGTCTGCAACACTCAGCTTGTAAGTTCACCATTATGATGGTGAGGACAATTCAACCCCTTATTTTACATCTTTCTTTTTTAGGATTTGACGTCTCTTTGAGGGTTTTGCAGGACATTACTTCATTGCAGGTTTCTAACAAATTTGGTGATCGTGTGCAACCTCATAGTGACCGGAGGAAAATAGTTGTGAATAACTTGCAATGATGCAGAGCATCCATGTAGAGACCTTCAATTACACAATTCATGCTTCTTGGGATCATTGTAAGTTGTGATAGAGATGTATGGGTTCTAAATGGTCATATGAGACATTTCAATTTTGTAGTGGAGTTAGGAATTTTGAATTGTTCCACTTTTTTATTTTCCCTCCAAAAATGATATTTGAAAATTCAAATGTATGTAATGAGGCATATTTTCTTCTAAGGGTGTTTTGAGTGTGTTAGGATTTTATTAAAGTTTTATGAGTGTCTCATTAATTTCTAGGTTGTGTGTTGAGTGTTTGTATGTTTTTGCATCATTAAGATGCTTGGAACAATGTGTAAGTGTAGTTATAAGCCTCATAGAGGGAACTTGAAATGTCACTTGAGATGCCAATCATAATTTGAATCTTATGAGGTAATTTACATTAGGGGTAGTTGGTTCATGCATGGAAATTTAGATTCGGGAAGTTTTAGTTAGTATTTAGGAATTCCTCCTAGAGAGGAAGATGAAAATAATGGAGGAGAAAGTTTTTATATGAAGATTTTAGTAAAACATATACATATCTTTAGTTGTCTATATTCTTCCTTTTCGAGTGTGTTTTCTGAGTTGGTATCAAGACTAAGGTATTTTTCCTTCCAATGCATGAAGAATACAATTTTGGAATGGCTAATGAGACTCGGTATGCATTTGTTTAAAATTGGTATAAGGAATTCAACACCTTGTTTTGATAGATTGTCACCGTGTGTGTAACATGTCCTTAACCAGTTAGCATAAATTAATAATTTTAAATAAAAAGAACTTTAAATTTTGACCACAATAATATGAAATCATTTTTCATATGGTTTTTGAACCATTTTTCTTGATTATCAATATTTTTAGATTTATAGGAAATTTCCTATATGGACCGAGGTTACACTCAATATGTTTGCAAGAATGTATGTTGGGTAAAATGAACGAATCTCCTAATTTTTGAAGAGTTAGCCTCTAAAATTTAGAAGGTAGAATTTTGGAATGATTTTCTAAGGGTATTTTAAAGGGTTTATTTATTTGAAAACCTTACAAGGAGATATTGATGACAAAAAAATTGAGTATGGTAAGAACCCTTGGTGTGAAATAATTCATATTTACAAGTTTAAGCCATTATAATGTTGTGTATATGATCCTCAGTTTTAGAGAGGGTATCGTTGATATATGAAACCTCATTTACTAGTTGAATGTATGCATTTTTATATTCTCTCTACAACATTTGGTATAAGATCCCGATATTGAGTTTTGAATGAGATTTGATTGTTGATTACTAACAAGGCATTTTGAAGTTGCTTGTGAATGCGTAAGCGATAACAAAAGGTAAGGATGTAACAATAAAAACTAGTAGTGGAATTGGTGAAGTTGAAAGGAAAGAAGGAAAGAGAAAGAAAAGAGAGAGAGGTCTAGAAGAAGAAAGAGGAAAAAATAAGAAAATAAGCATGGATGGAGAGAGAGAGAGAGAGAGAGAGAGAGAGAGTTGAAAGCATTTTGAGAGGATGTCAAGAAAATAGAAGAGATGGTGATGAAAGAAAGCTATGGGTTTGATTTTGTGATGAAAAGATGGGTTAGATGGTCCGTGTCTTATATTGTCAAGAGGAATCAAAGGTGTTAGTTGAAGGTGATCATGAGAGAAGAAGAGAAAAGGCTAAAGCAATTCAGCAAGCATATAAGAAAAACAAAGAAAGATATAGTCAAATAAGTTGTGTATGAAATCATTCAGAAGATGGATGAAGAAAATGAAGGTGGAGCAACAACATATCTATTTTTGAATGAGGTATGTGAACCATTTCAAGTAAAAAATGACATTTTGTTACTTGTAAATATTCAAAATGATGAAAAGGATAAGTTTTATAGTCTTGTGAATAGTGAAGAAAAGCAAAAAGAGGAAGTTTGTGAGCAAGTGCAAGCTCACTATGGATTAGCCAAGAATGAGAATGCAACAACTAATATGATGAGAAGAAAATGGAAATATCTCACAAGCATGTGAAGTTGGTTAAGTGGATAATATGATTTGGAGAACAAGGCAAATGCTAGAGAAACAAGGACAAATGAAGTATGTTATGAAGATAAGAGTGTGGTAGAGATTCAAGAGGAAGGAATAAGTCAAGAACATGATGAGTTATAGAAAAATACAGTGCTCTCAACAGAGGAAGGGAAGCAAATGAGTGAAAAGGTCAAGATGGTGAAGAGGGAAGACAAGAAAGGGACTAGTAGTCCTCTATTTTTGCAAACTAAGGTGGATTTTAGCTTTGTTTGTGTAGGTGAAAAGCATGACATGGATGAGGAGAAATATGAAGGATAAGAGAGAATCAAGAAAGAAGGTGACAAGGCAAACATACAAGTGAGCAAGCAAGTAAATATAGAGTAAAATCAAATTAAATAATATAGAGATGCACTCTAGAATAGTAGGAGAAGAAGAAATTCAAAGAGGCAAAGAAATTGGAAGAAGAAAAATAAAATGGAGCTTAATTTTCTTCCCCTAGGAGTATGATGCAGGAGCATCCATGAAGAGACCTTAAATTTCACAATTCATGCTTCTTGGGATCATTGTATGTTGTGAGAGAGATGTAGGGGTTCTAAATGGTCATATGAGGCATTTCAAGTTAGTAGTGGGGTTAGGAATTTTGAATTGTTCCTCTTTAGTGTTTTTCATCCAAAAGAGATATTTAAAAATTCAAAGGTATGTAATGAGGCATATGGTCTTGTAAGGGTGTTTTGAGTGTGTTAGGATTTTATTAAGGTTTTATGAGTGTCTCATTAAGTTCTAGGTTGTGTGTTGAGTGTTTGTATGTTTTTCTTAGGAATTAGAGAACAAATATGCAGGAAACAATTCCTCAAACAACAACAGTAGGGAAACTATATAGCAGAATTATACTTGCAGAAATATAACATAAAATGAATAATGCACAAAAGAAGACAAGACAAGATTTAACGTGGTTCACCCAATGTGGGCTACATCCACCAAGAACTTGCTCAGATTTTATTATCAACAAGAGTAAAACAACTCTCACAGTCTTCTCTCAGTTATGAACTCACAACAGAATTCCAAAGATGTTAAACCACATCTAAACCACAATTGACACCCAATTGCATAACCTTGATCACTCTTGATCACCTCTTGATCTCTAAGACTCAAGACCTCTTGAACACTCAAGATATCTTCAAGATACCCTAACACCTCTATTTATAGGATTACAATCCTTCTAAGAAGCCATAAAGCCAACCCTAGAAGATTGAAAGTCATGATCTTTCAACTTCCCATGGCTGGAAAAATAGTCCCAACATTGACAACCAATTAATAGCATGTTAACAGCAACGTCACAGCAATGTCACAACAAATGACTGCAGAATGCTCCTAAAGTCTCCAAACTTAACCGTTCGAGCTCCAGCACTTCAACACTGATTCAAGAAGACCAAAAATAGGCTCCACACCCAAACAATCTCCCACTTGAGATTGTTTCCACTGAGAAAAGTTCTTAACCCTTCATTATCAACCATGAAGGCCAATCAAAGTTGAACACAACTTCAACTTCTCCCTTGTGACCGCCTTGGTCATCATATCCACAGGATTTTGAATGGTATGAATCTTTTCCAGCTTCAACTTATCTTCTTCCAAAGTTGTCCTGATGAAATGATATCTCAGCTTAAATGTGCTTCATCCTAGAGTGGAAAGTGGAGTTCTTCGCCAAATGAATAGCACTCTACTATCACTATGTAGTCTCCCAACTTCCTACTTATGACCCAACTCATCAAGAAACTGCTATAGCCAAATCATCTCCTTGCTTGCCTCTGTGGCAGCAACATACTCAACCTCTTGTGGTTGACAAAGCCACAACCTTTTATAACCATGAAATCCAACTCACTGTTGTATCACCAACCGTAAATACATAACCTATCGTGCTCCTCCTATTGTCCAAATCTCCTGCCATGTCCGAATCTACATATCCACGTAATGTAGTGTTTGATCCACCAAAACACAATGCTGCTCCCATGGTCCCTCTCAAATACCGAAGGATCCACTTTACTACCTGTTAGTGCTCTCTACCTAGATCACTCATAAACCTGCTCACTGCTCCCACTGCATGGGCAATATCAGGCCTAGTGCATACCATAGCATACATCAAGCTACCAACTGTTGATGAGTACGGTACCCTGGACATCTGGATTCTATCCTCCTCAGTCTTGGGACTCTGCTCCTTTGATAATTTAAAGTGACCTACCAAAGGAGTACCAACTAGTTTAGCATCCTACATACTAAACCTCTCCAAGATCTTCTTTATGTACTCTTCTTGAGATAATACCAACTTCCTCTCCTTATTTTCCGAGTTATTCTCATACCAAGGATTTGTTTTGCTGCCCCAAAATCCTTCATTGCAAAGGAGTCACCTAGATGTATCTTGAATACCTTTATTTCCTACATGTTCTTCCCTGCAACAAGCATATCATCTACATACAGGCACAAAATAATATAAATACCATCAAGAAACTTCTTGATGTACATGCAATGGTCTGAGTGACACCTGGAGTAACCCTTCTCCTACATAAAACTGTCAAAATTCATGTACCACTACTGTGGAGCTTGTTTCAAGCCATACAAGCTCTTCTTCAATTTGCACACTAACCTCTCCTTCCCTTTGACCTCATAACCTTGTGGCTGCTTGCATGTACAATTCCTCCTCCAACTCACCATGAAGGAATACAGTCTTCACATCCAACTATTCTAAGTGTAGGTCTTCTATTGCAACTAAACCAAGAATAGTCCTAATAGAAGTCATTTTAACAATGGAGAAAAAATTTCATCAAAGTCTATACCTTTCTTATGTGTAAATCCTTTGACCACCAACCGGGCCTTGTATCATTTCCTGCCTCCATCTTCCTCTTTGATTCTATACACCCACTTGTTTTGTAATGCTCTCTTGCCCTCGGGTAGCTCCACTAGATCCCAAGTCTGGTTTTCCATAAGAGATCTATGCTCTTCATCCATGGCCTGCTCCCACTTCTTCTGGCATCCACTTGCACTGCTTCCTCAAAGCACTCTGGCTCTCCACTGTTAGTGAGCAATAAATAATTCAAAGATGGAGTAAATCGTTTAGGTTCCCTTCTTACCCTAGAAGACCTTCTCACCTCAGGAGTTTGGGGTTCCTAATGAGTAGGTACCTAAACTAGTTGTGGAACATGTTGTACTGAACCGGCCCCTTGGACACCTTGTTGTCCACAATGTCCTCTAACACTATGTATTATTTCTTTGATTCCTCTTTCTATTCCTATAACTGATCTTTATACATGATTTTTCATTAAAGACAATATCTCTAGACCAAAATATTTTCTTGTCTTTAAGACTCCAAACACGAAAACCAAAGTCATCTTCACCATATCCAACAAAGGTGCATTTCTCAGACTTAGCCTCTAACTTGGTCCTATCATCTTTATCAATGTGAACAAATACCTCACATCCAAATACTCTAAGAAATGAGTAATCAATTTTCTTACTAGACCAAGCCTCCTCAGGTATACCTCCATCCAAGGCCATAGAGGGTCCTTTGTTAATCAGATAAATAGCTTGTGATTACCACTTCGCCCCCAAAACATGAGTGGCAGCCCCATGTAACCTCATGCACTAGCATGCTCCATGATTGTCCTGTTCATTCTCTCTCGACACTCCATTTTCTGTGGAGTATTTGGAACCATTCTTTTCCTCGCCTCCCATTTACCAAACAAGAATCAATAAATTCATTGCTGTAATATTCCCCTCCATTATCTGACTTGAGACATTTCAACTTGAGACCTGTTTCATTCTCAACCAAGGCTTTCCATCTTTTGAAAGTTTCAAACACATCAGATTTATTTCTAATGCAATATACCCAAACTTTTCTAGTTACATCATCAATGAAAGTGACGTAATAACATGAACCACCAATAGAGTTTACCTTAGCTGGCCCCATACATCTATATGCACTAACTCCAACTTACCCTCCTTCCTGGTAGGTCCAACCTTGAGGAATCTCACCCACTTTTGTTTCCCATAAACATAGTCCTCACAAAAGTCCAAATCTAACTCCTTTAATCTAGGTAGCATGTCCTTTATAATCTACATGCCCTTATGACTCATATGACCGAGTCTCTAGGTGCCACAAAGTTGCATCTCCATCTGCAGCAACTAAATTGCAATAATCAGCACCACTGGTTAAATACAAAGTACCATTTTTCTTACCTCTTGCAACCACAAGAGCTCCCTTAGTAACCTTCCAAGAATCCACTATAAAACTAACCATACAGCCATCACTACCCAGTTGTCCCACTGATATCAAGTTCCGCCTCAACTTAGGCACATGCCTGATGTCCTTAAGCAGCCATGTGTTCCCATTCTACATTTTCACCCGAACACAACCTTTCCCTACTATGTTACATGGTTCATCATCACCAAGATATACATGTCCAAAATCACCTTGAACAAAATCAGTAAAGTAATGTCTATGTGGGGTGGCATGGAAAGAAGCCCCTAAATCTAACACCCAAGATTCAACAATATTATCTAAAGAAAGAATTAAGGCATCTTGACAAACATCACCTCTTTGCCAAATTTACCTCTTTAGTTTCCTCCTTGTTCTTCTTATCCCGAAGAGCCCAACAATATTTCTTAGCATGACCAACCTTCCCATAGTGCCAACATTCTAACTTACTCTTGGACTTTGACCTTCCACGATCATTCGACTTCCCATGGTTACCTTTCCCTCTGTTCTTTTGTCTCCCTCTGCTCTCCACCATCAAAGCATTTCCAGAAGTAGAATAATCTCCGATGCTCTTCCTTTGCATTTCCTCGCTTAGGATCACACCTATTACATCCTCAAACTTCAGCTTTGAGTTATTAGAGATTGAATTACTTACAACCATAACCAAGTTGTCCCAACTATCTGGCAAGGAGCACAAAATCAACAAAGCCTTGACCTCATCATCAAAGTCAATTTTTACCAAGTTTAACATACTCACAACCGTATTAAATTCATTCAAATGATCAGCAATAGAACCATTCTCAGACATCTTCATATTAAATAAATTTTTCATCAAAAATATTTTATTAGAGGAGGAAAAGGGTTTTTCATATAACTTCCCCAATGCACTCATGAGACCTTCCATGGTCTTCTCCTACGATATGTTGAAAGCAACCGAAGATGCAAGGCATAAACGAATTACCCCGAGTGCCTTTCTATCCAGCAAAATCCCAATCCTCATTTACATGGTTGTAGGTTTCTTTTCTTTTCTAGCCAAAGGAACATGGAGGTCCTTCTGATATAAGTAATCCTCCATTTACATCTTCCACAAACCAAAGTTTTGCCCATTGAACTTCTCAACCCTCGATCTGCCCTCATCTGCCATAGCTCCCACTCAAGCTTAACTTTCCCTGTGATTTACAACTTCAACAAAAAACCACCAAAGCTCTAATACCAATTGTTAGGAATTAGAGAACAAATATGTGGAAACAATTCCTCAAACCACAACAGTAGGAAACTATATAGCAGAATTATACTTGCAGAAATATAACAACATAAATAAATAATACACAAAAGAAGATAAGACAAGATTTAACATGGTTCACCCAATGTGGGCTACGTCCACCAAGAACTTTCTCATATTTTATTATAAACAAGAGTAAAACAACTCTCATAATCTTCTCTTAGTTATGAAATCACAACAAAATTCCAAAGATGCTAAACCACAATTGAAACCCAATTGCATAACCTTGATCACTCTTGATCATCTCTTGATCTCTAAGACTCAAGACCTCTTGAACACTCAAGATATCTTCAAGATACCCTAACACCTCTATTTATAGGATTACAATCCTTCTAAGAAGCCATAAAGCCAACCCTAGAAGATTGAAAGTCACGATCTTTCAACTTCCCACGGCTGGAAAAATAGTCCCGACGTTAACAGCCAATTAACAACATGTTAACAACAATGTCGCGCATCACGACAAGAACGTCACAACAAACGATTGCAGAATGCTCCTAAAGTCTCCAAACTTAACCGTTCGAGCTCCAGCACTTCAACATTGATTCAAGAAGACCAAAAAGGATCCACACCCAAACAATTTTTTTATCATTAGGATTCTTGGAATAATGTGTAAGGGTAGTTATAAGCCTCATAGAGGGAAGTTGAAGAGTCTCTAGAGAGGCCAATAATAATGTGAATCTTAGGAGGTAATTTACATTAGGAATAATTATTTCATGCATGAAATTCTAATTTAGGAAGGGTTAGTCATTTTTGGGGCATTCCTTGTGGAGAGAAAGAGGGGAATAATGGAGGAGAAACTTTTTATATGAAAATTTTAGTAAAGCATATACATATCTCTCGGTCAGTTGTGTGTATATTCTACCTTTTCAACTGTGTTTTCTGATTTGGTATCAAGACTAAGATATTTTTCCTTTCAATGCATTAAGAATACAATTGTAGAATGGATAATGAGAATGGTATGTGTTTGTTTCAAATTGGTATGAGGAATTCAACACCGTATTTTGATATATTGTGACTGTGTGTAACCTATCTTGAACCAATTAGCATAACTTTCTAATTTTAAATCAAAATCACTTGAAATTTTGACCACAAAAAGATGAGAACCTTTTGCATATGGTTTTTGAACCATTTTCTTGATTATCAGTATTTTTGGATTTATAGCACATTTTCTTAGTTGGATTGAGGTTGCACACAATATGTTTGGCAAAATGTTTGTCGGGTAAAATGAATGTATCTCTCACGTTTTAAATATTTAGCCTATGAAATTTGGAAGGTAAAATTTTGGGATGATAATATAAGTCAATATTGAATGGTTTATTTATTTGAAAACTGTTTAAGGATATAATGATGACAAAAAAATTTCTAAGTTTGGTAAGAACCCTTGGTGTGAAATAATTCATATTTGCAAGTTTAAGCCATTCTAGTGTTGTGTATATGATCCTCAGTTGTAGAGAGATGGTGATGTTGTTATATGAAACCTCCTTTACTATTTAAATGTATGCATTTTTATATTCTCTCTGCATCACATAACCACTCGAGAGGAGGTTTCTTGAACAATTCCGTAGACATAGGCAGCCACAAATAGGTCTAGGGTACCAATAGTGCCCCTATCTCTCTCTAGCACCCCAGTCTAGGTAGATCGTCATCTTTCACACTTTTTTAAGGCTTTGTTCGATGACTCTCCCTCTTTTTCATCCGATCAACACTTTGACAAAGTCCATATTTCACTTTGTGAACCATCTAAGGCTTTTCTTACCCTCTTTATAATTAGGGTTTCACATTTTATTTCTTAGTTTTCTTGGGTTGATTTGTGTACTTAATTATTCATTCATTTATTAACTCGCTATAATAGATATCATATTAGGTAGATATTTCCATATTTATTTTAATCAATATGTTTTGGAAGCAAAAAAATTCATCAATAATATACCCAAACCTAAATCTAATTACATATTTAGATTCCTCTCAAAAAATTATGTAAGTTAAAAAAACCATCTTGATTCGAGTTTGTATGCAAAAGTTATATCGTATTAAGAATGCTTTGGAGTCTTCCTAGAATTCCTAGCTCACTTCAAAGTTCCTCCAACTTGCTTTGGAGTTCCTCTAACTCACTTAAGAGTTCCTCCAACCCACTTCAAAGTTCATCCAACTCACTTGAGTCTCCTTGGAATACTTTGGAGTATTTTTGGAATGCTTTGAAGTCTCTTTGGGGTCGCCTGGAGTCTCTTTAGAATGCTTTAGAGTCTCTTCGAGATGCTTTGAATTTGATTATTATAGCTTCAAAGATAGATATTAGAGTTCTGAGGATGAATACTAGAGTTACATAGATGAGCATAACTCCAAGGGTGGCATTGTTATCTATTTTTGGATGTCATTATGAAAATAGATACTTCTATAAGTATTTTATTATTTGTGAAATAAAGGAAAATCAATATTCATTTTTATTCTCAAACAATAAAGTAATAGAGTCGGATTTTTAGATAAGCTCTCTCCATATTTTGTGGATATTTATACTTTTTGAATAGATTGAAATTGAAGTTGATAATATTTTATAGAAATGTATGCCTTAAAACAAGGAGGTGGTTAGAAACATGAAATTATAAATGGAACCTCCCACACCTTTGAATGTAATCACCATTTTTCTAATCAATTCAAGATTCCATTTTTTCCATTTGTAAATAGTATTGAGTAAAATAATCTTCTAAAGAATGATCTAACCACTCATTCTAAGGAAGATGGATATGCATATTTATGTTTATTTTTCCATTCTGTAATTATATTTGTTTTTGTATTTTTTTATTTTTGTGTCTTGTAATTACTTTTATATACTACAATATTTTTGATCCCGTAGGTGTATTCTATCTTTATGTTTTATTTCTAATTTAGTAATTTCCTTTTTATCAAGTTTTATTTCCTACAAAGTGTGTTTTCTAATTTACGTAGCGTGTTTTAATTTTATTCAAGTGCGACATTAAAATTTCTACAATCAATTTCATGCAAAGTGTGTTTTAATTCCCATCAAAGTGTGTTTACATTTATGCAAATGTGGATTTTACTAAAAATAATCTATTAGTGAATGTTTCTTTCTCCTTTTGCACACATCCTTCGAGACACCATCCTTGGATTTATGTTCTTTAATGAATAGGATTGATGACCCTCATCATGCTTATTTCTTAACCTCTCTTGATGTTAAACCGAAAATGAGACCCTCAACTCCTTGCACTTATGGCCTTTCTACTTTTAATGCATCTTCCAACATGTCACTAGTCACATTTCACGATCTTATTTCCATCATTATCCTTCTCATATTTCATTGTAATTATTTTTAATTATGTGGTCTTATTTCACTATCATATTTATGAGGATATTTCAGAATGTTGCATTAACCTTTGGTGTCGGATGGTAGCTTTAACCAAGACAATGAGGGTCACTACATTCCATAGAGACATCTTGTAGACTTGGGGGCCTCTCTTCCTTTCACGACACTTGGGGAGAAAAAGGACAACCTCCATGAATATGGTGTCATTATGCACACTACATTCAGAATAAATAGACTTTTCCTCATATTCTTCTTGTGTTTTTTCTTCTGCACATTCATCTTCCACATTTTTTTCTTAAACTCTAACCTCTTGTGAACACCTAGGCATTTTCTTGATATTGAACCTTGCAGCCCACTCTTTCAAGTTTCTTGCAAGTTATTCCTGCTAGGCTCTTCATTTTTTTCCCTCCTTGCCTAATTTTCTAATCTTGTCCTTCCCAAAATGGGTTTGGGATTGCAATAGGAGGGGTGGGTTGAGATTCAACTGATACTTGCATTGGTTGAGGTGGTGGAGGGAAAGTATGGCTTCTTATTTATGTGGAGGGGACTTGGATTTGGAAGGGAAAAGGGTAGAGAAACTCAAGTGGGGTGGAAGAGTAGAAGATGAAGAAGGGGAATCCACACTAGGGGAAATAGGTAAGAAGCTTGGAAACTAAGGCTCTAGCTGAGATGGTACAAATTGGGGAGTGGGGAGAGGATTGTGGGATGACAATGCTAGATTTTTTCATTGAGAAGATTGACTAACATTGTTTACAAAAGTTTCTATCTCCATAATCCACTCTGTGAGCCTTGGAAACATCTCAGCTATGAATTCAAGTTTCTTTTGTAGGCTATAATGTCTTGGAAAAGGATCCTCCCATGGACAAGGAGTCCTAAATCCAACCTTGAATTCTTGCATCTGGAGATATAGCCCTTGAATGCACCATTTTAGCCTCCAATTCTTGAAATTTCTCCTACAAATCAGATTTTTCCATTTGACGGTTGTCACTATATGCGTATCCTTGGTCTTGATAAGCTCCATATCCAAACTGGTTTAGGCATTGCTCATATGGGTAAGCATAGTGGTTTTAAATCTAATCATAAAACTGATATGGAGGAGTTGAGAAATGCATTAGGGGTGGATTGTATTACACTAAAAGTGTGAATTCCATGCAAGGAATGAAGTCATGATTGCACAACTTCATGGAATGGAAGAAAGTGGAAAGATGTGGAAAGAAAGATGAATGAAAATGGATGGAAAAAGGTCTGTAATTTTAAAGATTGGTTTGTTTTGATTAGTGGATTTGCCGCCAGTTGTACTTGAACATGCCTCCAACAACCGGTATTTCACCAAGTCAAAGATTAGTTTGTTTTGATCATTGGAGTTTTCGGTTATACTTGAACATGCCTTCAAAGGCTAGTATTTCACCAAGATAAATTTTTTTGATGAAATGAAGATGTAAAGATCTTCAATCTTGTCCCACCAGCATACCAAAAATTTTATCAAGCAAAGTGAAGGTCATACGGTGGCTAATGATTTGTTGTTTGATGTGGAACACCTCTAAAATATGAAACTCTAACTTTTGTGATGTCCCACCGTTAAAAGCTAAAACTATTATCACAAAAAAGTAGCACCCGAGATTTGGCAAATGTAGATCTCTATTTTTTCTAACATGAGACCATCTCTTAAGCCGTGGGGCTTGCAACTTGAGATGGACCTCTAGAGAAGGTCGGCATCCTCTTCGTAATCTAATACTAAAATACTCCTACTCCTAGAAAGGAAAATGCAGCTAACTAATACTAAACTAACCATGTCAAGGAATAGGGAGGGAGAGAGGGTTAGAAAGATGCATAAAAGGGAAATCCTAAGCTAAAAGGTGGTGATAGCACCAAAAAGGGGTGAGAGACACTCTAGTGAGGGAGAAAGAGAAAGAAATGAAGAAGGGAGAGGCCAAACATAAGTGACACAGACCCAAATCTTCATTTACCATCTGTTCTCACATGAAACATAACATAATGAACTTACAAGGAGAAATACATGCACAACATAATGCAATAAGTAAAAGAGAGGCAAGGTTGCAACTAAAATGAGCTAGGACAGACAAATGTGTCACAAAACAAGCTTTATTGCAATAAAAGTATGCACAGACCATTATAGTTATAGAGGAAGGCACAAGAACACATTTCCAAGCCCAAAATGAAGGTTTGACGGCTCACAATTGCTTTGGAAAAAATTTGATAGAGTTCCATTACATTTTTGAATGTCCATCCTTTCAAAATGAAATATTTTACAATATATAGCTCGAATGAAAGAGAAGGAAGAAAGAGAAGAGGGAAAAGAGAAGGGGCGTGAATTTTTGGAATTCAACTACCAATAGTCTACATTAAAATCTTATGCAAAGCACATGGGCACCTTACAAAGCCATCATTCAGTCTATTTTGTCCTACAAAAGAAAATGAAGCCATGCCTCATCAATTCTAGTGGTTGAGCTACCTGATTTGATCATTTGCATGCCCAAACAGATCTTCTTCTACCTCCAAAAGTTTTTTTCCCATTTTGACCCACTAAAACCACCAAAATCATATTTTGATGATGTCAAATTGAAGTGCTTGATGAAATCTTTCCAATGATATAATTTTTTCTAATTTGGTGTTTGGGATCAAAAGATATGGACATTTAAAGATTTTCTGTCGGGAGCACAAAAATTTGACATGTGGTAGCCTTTAATTGGTTTGGGGATCGCCTCTACCAAATTTACTTGCTTTGCCTTTTCAAAGTGTCGAGTCTCCCACGGCTCACAATATCAAGATTTACTTTCCCATTTGCCATCTATCCTTGTCTTTTTACCCTTTTCGGGCTTTACACTTTATGAAAATACAAGCCAATAGAACTTCACCACATTCCTTCGAGATGTCAAGATGTCCTTAGACCTCTGTCGCCTTCGTGACATGAGGACCAATTAAAAGGATCCATGCTCTTTTGTATTGAAAACCTTGTCAGACCCCCTAAAAACACAAGCCAATAAGAAACGACCATGTTTCTTTGTAATTTTCCCCTCAACTAACCATTGTAAAATACGAGCCAATGGGAAGGCTCCACATACTTCGCATGTCAGTCCCTTGTTTTATCTCCAGCCTCTGACATCCGTGAAATATTTTAGCCAATGAGGAAGCTCCACACCTTGATGTGTTGTCAAACTTTTTGATAATTTGTGAAGTGCGAGCCAATAGAAAGGCTCCACGTACTTCACGTTGTCAGTATTTTATTTGATATCCAATGAAAACTTTGAAACAAGAGAAAATGAGAAAAATCCACATTTCCATAGTGTCAGAACATGTCATCCTGTTAATTTGTGCTTGGATCTGATTGGACGGGCCTTCGCATTTGTCATATATGTGAAAGGAAATCTAATGAAATGGCGCCACGTAGCTCTTCGCATCTCGGTTTCTAAGTCCGAGGGACTTGGAAAATTTTTGGCTTTTAATATGGCTGTCAGATGTCTCATGGGCCTGGAATGTGGAGCTTTTGACATGTGTCCCCGCCCCAAATAACCAGAGAACGAAGCCAACGCAGAACTTGATGGGCATTTGAACGTCACTCAACTTTTATAACCAACCCACAAATGTTTTTAAACTGCACTCCGTAGGTTTTTGAATACCAATGACCATTGCGATTTGAAGGTCATTTGACCGTCACATATCTCTAAAAATGGCTAAGTCCATTTTCAAAGCTTGTTAAAGCCAAAATAACCGGGGGTAATTTTGGATAACACCTAACTCATGTTATTTGCAACCTTGCCTCTCTTTTATTTTTTGTAGTGTGTTGTGCATGTTTTTTCTCATTTTCAAGTTCATTTTGTTGTGTTTTGTGGAGAATATATGGTAAATGCAGTTCGTGTATGTGCCACTTATTTCTAACCTCTCCCTTCTCCATTTCCTTCTCCCTTCTTCCTCATTAGAGTTTCTTCACCCCTTTTTTTTTGGTGTTAGCACCACCTCCCCTTAGCTTAGGATTTCCTTTTCATGCATCTTTCTTAAAAAAATCTCTCATCTTGGTCCCTTTGAATCATATATTAGGATTATATAGTTGTATTTCCTTCCTTAGGAGTAGTTTAACATTAGGATTAGGTAAAGGAATTCGACCTTCTTTGGATTTTTTTCTCAAAAAAAGGTCCCACACTTAGAGACAATTCCATGTTACCCAAAAACACTAATTTCTCATTCACACTTTCATGAAAATCGAGGGTGTTGTTTTCTACGTGATAAAAGTACATATGTGTAGCTTATACATCTTATTTCCCATCCCCAAGTGGTCTACTTGGATATCCTAGACTCTATCTTAAAATAAAAAAATTATGGATGCTCATATCAAAAGCTATATTATCCAAAACCGAATGCTCCTCAAAGGAAAACTATTCATATAAATCAAACTTATAAAAACATAGATTGATCCCTCAAAGGAAAAATATCCCACATATTTTATCTTGTCATCTAAAAAGTCAAAAAGTAAAATCTAAAAAGCAAAAATCCCTAATGGTAGAACACTACCTCCAAATATGGCTACATTCTTATATCATGAAAATAAAGGATTCCCGAATTGATCATCCTTTCAAATATCATAAGTGAAAGAAAAATCTAAAAGCGAGCATCCTAAGAAAGCCTCCCACATCCATAAACTTTCCCATCTAAAGCAAACTTCCAGCATTGATCAATTTTTGTATTGCTCAGGAGTGGGAATATACCTAAGATAACCACATATGGAGAAACTACCTTCCCTCGTACAAGCTACACCTAAATCCCTTGTCATGTCTACAACAATATGTATTAAGCACGCTAGAGAAAATTTTAGTGGAAAATTTTTGTAAACTCATGAATATTAGGGATTTTGGAAATGGGAAATGGCAAATTTTTTTAGTAGTTAGTCATCACCCAGCCTCCCCTAAAATATCACCAACGGGTCATTTATATGGGTCAATTTGTCTACTATTTATATGTAAAAATTAACTTATGTATGTCTTTCACCAATGTTTCTAATCAAAATGTGAAAATATTCACTGAGGTATAATACATAGCTTGGGGTTACAAATGCAAGGGGGATTTAATATAGATGTCCAATAAAGAGTGGTTGTCCATCTAATTTGGGTTGGATGGCCATTCATTGGCTATTTTCCAACCCAGGTCAAACAACAGGAAATGGATGACCATCTAACCCAAGCTAGATGGCTTTCCATCCTTTTTTGTATGGCCCAGGGTTGGACGGCCATCCAACCTAGGTTTGGGTAATGAATCACTTAGGTTGGACAGTCGTCCATTTCTCGAACCTAGTGTTGGATGTTCATCCAACCCAAGTTGTATAGAAGATGATGGATGACCATCCAACTGGGTTAGATGGACATCCATTTCTTGTTGTTTGACCTGGGTTGGACGACAACGAATGGACGTTCATCTAACACCCTTACAACTATGCAAAATACAAGAAATTTTGCCCTGCCAAACTTCCTTTTCCATGAAATGTTTTTTTAGAAATTCACCATCGATTCGAAAGTCAATTTTGGAGACTCGCCACCCATTCTAAACTAATTTTATAGAGGGGGTCTTAAAATGAATAATGAAGCACACCTTCCATATTTCCCCCATGATCTTGAATGCGACTAAGTATCCTTAGTTATGTGTTAACACTGGTCATAGGCTGTAAGTGCATCGATTTGTGTATGTTCCTTTTCACATTTTACCTCTAATCCAGTCCACAAGAATTTATCCTATTTTCACTCCTCAATAAGATGAATTGTATTTCCTAATTTGGGTCACCCTATCGAGATCATGTTTTATCTATCACATCCAATCCAATCTAATTATATCATCTTATATCACATCATATCTATTGTCATCCAATATTTTATCTCATCTTATCTTATCTTATTCAATCTTTTGCCTCATCTTATCCAATCTCTTATCTCATCATCTCTATCATCATCATCTCATCCATCACATCTCATCAAATATCTTATCCAATCTATTATCTATCTCATCTAATATTTTATCTCATTTCATCCAATATATATTATCTACCCATCCAATATTTTAGCTCATCTCATCTCATATCATCCAATTTTTTTATCTCATCTTATCCAATCTCTTATCTCATCTCATCTAATTCATGTCATCCAATATTTTATCTCATCTCATCTCATCCAATCTATCTTATCTTGCCCAATCTTAATCCAAATTATCTTTTCTTCCACTTCAGGCTTGTGTGTCACCCATAACACACTGATATTTTCCTTATGTGGCTTATTTTCCTATATTCTTATCTTATGGCACATCTTAATCGCACCTTTGTGGCCATATATGTGTTTCCTTTTAGAATGTCATATCTCATCTTAAGCCCACCTTTTAGGCCATCTCTACGTTACCTTTCGGGGCACCATATCCCATCTTAAATCCCACCATTTTGGCCATTTTTTTCATATATGTACCATCCTGATGCATATTTTTTCAATTCCTCGTGTATGAAGGATATCTCATACTATTTTTCCCCCATGATTAAGCTAAATATGAAATACATATGACTATTTTGATGTCATTGTATCGATAAATAAATACGTTAATTAAGTATAAAAATTACACCCAAGCAACTATGTAATAAATTATAAAACCCTAAGTGCAAGGAGGATAAAAGGGTACTTAGCTTATTTGCAATAAAATATGAATTATACTTGAAGTGTTAACCGGTGAATAGAGAAGTGGGAGTGTTGCATAGAGAATCGAGAAAAATGTATATATGGAGAGATAGGCTAGACTGGGGTGCTAGAGAAGGACAAGAATGCTTGTGGGTACCACAGACTTGTTTCGAGCATCCGGGTCTCATGGGAAAATCTTAGAAAATATCCTTTGAGGTATCGCAAGTTATTCACTTTTATTCTCCTTTGATTTCTTTGAGGTCACACTAAGATCGCCGAGGTTGCTTTGAAATCTACAATGAAATATGAACCTGGAAAACCCTCAAATAGACATCAAATCCTACAAAAAGAAGGATGCAAAATGAGGGGAATAACTATCCTCGATTTTCAAAATGGTGAACATACAATTGATTGTTGTACTACATCTCATACCCAATGTAGTTTTATGTGTGTGTGTTAGGATCATGCCCTAGGTGGATGTTGTGTGTATCACTCTTGATAACGAGAAAGTAAGATAAATTTAAATAAATGTAATAGATGTGTGCATGGAATAGAATGAACTTCCCTCTTATGAAGTGTATGCTTTGAATAATCAGCCCTTGTGTCTCATAAATGGTGCTAGATGGATGTAATGGATCTCTTAGATGTTTGATGGATGTAACATTAGGTGGTGATAGCTAATGCTTAGTGATTGGTCCCTTATTATGATGACACAACTTTATATTTATATTATTCCTTTGCTTGAATTTCGTAATTAACCCCAAAAAGGTTGACTACTAAAATATAAGATGCTCAAATGGCTAAAAAGAACCCAAATAGTGTGAGTAAAGTACAAAGGGGTTAAGGGCGCTAAGAGGGGATGAGGGTCCCTGGTGCTGATGTACTGGCTGGGTGTCGGTGTCCAAGATGGTAAAATCCAAAGTATAAAAATGTAGAATTATAAAGTAAGGGTGTAAGACCAAAAGTGGTAGCAAAAAGTAAAGAAAGGTGGCCAAAGACATGAGTTAATTAGTACTCTTCTTACTTAGGAATCATTTGAATAGTAATATGCAATCAAGACTAGATAACTACCCAAAGTGTTTGATTTTGTGTCTATATTTTCCCCACTTTATGTTGGTGAGTGGAAATCTTGGTAACATAAAGTAGATAGAGATGTGTACTTGATAACCATGTATATTGATGAAAAAAGCATACCAGGGACTAGAAAAAGCGTGGAGTGATAAGAAAATGTGAAGCGTGGATGCTAATGAGGAGAAAGTGCAAAAAGTGGTGATGAAAATGAACCTAGGGTGGAAACACATGTGTAGATTTCATGATTTACCCATTGTTGATGATGTTGATGATCTTCGCTTTCACTTCCCATATAGATGGACCTGCAAAAGACAAGAATGAACAAGTATTCAAATACGCATGTATATGTATAAAAAGTTTGTAAAGACTTATGTAAAAATGCTGAAAATGTGAAAAAGGAACATGTGCACCTGATCCTTGATGAGGTCCGAGAGATGTTCATTAGACCCTTGCTTAATTTTTGCAAGTTGCATGTATAAGATCTTAGAGCTAATATTGATGGAAAAAATAGTAATAAAATCATCACCTAGATGAGTGAAAGATGTTATCGAGTGGACAAGAAGGTCATAAAACCAATGCATTACATAATCATGGAGGCTACGAGGAAAAACTTATCTAAACGAATGTGATCATTTGTAAAATCTGGACATGACACACGAGAATGTTGAGAGATTATCTTATAGGTCACCATGGCCATTGAAAATGGACAACTTAGGGTGACGAAATTAGGTGGAAGTGAGTAAGTGGATATGGTGGGTGGGAATGGAGTGTGCAGTAAGAGAGTGGAATCCAAAGATGGAGACGCACAAGCATTAGCCTATTATAATTGGTGGATTTGTGGTTAGAGGTCTTGATAGAGAAAAGCTAAATATTAAGTGCCAATAGAAGATATTTTCCTTGTGTGAGAAAAAAGGGGTGGGGTGAAGTGACTGATGGGAGTAGGAATTGAAACTTGAATAGTATACGTAGGTGGAAGAGTGGAAATGAGCGGTTGAGTGGCAATGGAGGTGGGAATGGTAGTGGAAGCGATAAGCTTTGTAATATTGGTGGCCTCCTCATAAGAAGCATATACAATCAAGTCTAGATATTGGGGATGCTCAAAATATGATCATTAAGGGATTTAAGTTGGTCTTCATAAATTCATAATAATATTGAGAAATAATGATAAGAGGATAAGAGCTGTAAATGGAAGGTGGATTCGAAGATTGGGTTCACCAAAATGATTAAGATAAATATGAAATATATATGCCTAAGCTCGATGCTATTGTATCATTAAATAAATGTGACAATTAAGTACATAAATTACACCCAAGTAACTAAGAAATAAATTATAAAACCCTAAGTGCAAGGAGGAGAAAAGGGTACTTATCGATTTACAATAAATTTTTAAGTGTACTAAAGTGTTGACTAGGTGAAAAAAGTAGCGAGTGTCACACAGAGAGCCCAAAAATACAAATCGGAGAGATAGGCAAGAATGGGGTGCACTGGAGAGGGACATGGGCACCCTAACCATGTTTCTAGGTGCTTGGGTATGCGTAAAGCTCATAAAACCTCCTCTAAGGTGTTGTAAGTTGTTTGGTTTTTAAATCCTTTGATCACTTTGAGGTCGCACCAAGATCGCTTAGGTTGTTAAAACCCGTATTGGAATATGAACTCCGTAAAACCCTCAAATGAGCATAAAATTATAAAAAAGAAAGATGTAAAATGAGGGGTTAGAATTCCCTCGCTTTTACAATGGTGAACTTACGACTAAACTTTGCACTACATCTTAGAACCAATGTAGTTCTATGTGTGTGTGTGTGCGGAATCATGTCCTAGGTGGCTCTTTTGTGTGTCACACTTGATAGTGAGAAAGTAAGATAAATGTAAAAATGTAATATATGTGTGCATGGAATAGAATGAAATTACCTCCTACGAAGTGTATGTATAATAACCAGCCCTTGTGTCCCTTGAATGGTGTTAGATGGATGTAATGGAGCTCTTACCTATACTTGATGGATGTAACCTTAGGTGGTGATAGCTAATGCTTAGTGTTTGGTCCTTTATTATGACGAAATAACTTTATATTTATATGAATCCTTTGGTTGAATTTTGTAATCAACCCCAAAAAGACCAACTACTAAAAATATAAGATGCTCAAATGGCTAGAAAGGACCCAAAAAGTGTAAGTAAAGTACAAAGGGGTTAGGACCACCTGAGGGGACGAGGACACCCAACGCCGGTGTCTTGGCTAGGTACTATGTCCATGATGATAAAATTGTAGTATAAAAGGTAGACTAAGAAATTAAGGTTGTAAGACCAAAAGTGGAAGCAAAAAGCAAAGAAAGGTGGCCAAAGACATGGGTTCATTAGTACTCTTCTTACTTAGGAATCATATAAATAATAGTATGTAATCAAGAGTAGATAATTACCAAAAGTGTGTGATTTTTGTCTAAGCCTCACATTTTGTTAGACCATTGCCGTGATCATCCTCACATTTTTTGTATAGTTTTAATGTCTTCCTTTGACCCATTGGTCCCATGGATTGCACATCCATCCAAGTGGATTCCCATTGGATTCTCTCCATCCCGTAGTGATCTTGGCCGACTCATGGGTCCATTGAAAATTAATGTCACCTTCGTTGAGGTTGTTTTATGTTCCCTACTCAAGTATTTCCATGATTTATGTCATTTTTATTTTATCCATCCATATCATGGTGATATTTACCAACTCATAGGTCTATAGGGCATTAACGTCACATCCATTGAGGTCATGTTTTTTTCCATACCAAAGTGATTCCAAAGCTCACCGCCATATTTATTTTTGTTTTTTGTTTTTTAATTTTATCCTCTCTTTCTCTCAATGGTCATATCCCTCTCCACTTAGGGAATATTTTCTCATCTATTCCACCCTTCCTTTCCCTTCCTTCATCTATCTCTTTCAACCTAGTAATTGATTCTTCTTCGTGTCATCAACCCCTAGTTTGATGGGGAACACCTCAACCATCATATTCTATCACTTCTAGTTTTTGTCTTGCAACTTTCTTAACACAAACCATTTGACAGAAAGGGGAAAATGTAGACACCAAAAATTGGTACGCTTTTCCCCCAACCCCACATTCGATCCCTTTCATCGTCTTGCACATGCATACCTCTTTTCCTATTTAAACACGCCTTTCCTCCTACATCTCATTGTATTCCTCTAATTTCCACTTTCCTACCTTAATCCCATATTAATCTCATTTCTCCTAATCTATCCCTAATCACATTTAATTAACCCCTAATCCCACCTATTATCCCTAATATCCTATTTATCATCCCTAGAATCCCATATACCCTCATTCACCGGCTTCATATCCTCCAACCACCTTGTATCCTCCTCGTGCAACCTTAACTCGCTAAATAGCTCGCAACCCTAATTTACCCCCTTTAGGGCCCTTTGTATTGAGTTAGCATCATCTCCACTGCCTAAATCAAAGTTCTCGTCATAGTCAATGGTGACCTTGGCGGGTCATCGTCGACCCTATAAGTATGCCTCTACCCCCTCTCTATAGGATGAAATTTTGAGAATCTATCCTTCTTGCAAGTTTTCTTTGTTTATTTCTCTTCTTAGGAGATGTAACCATCAACTTGGATCTTTTTACATACCATCTTGGGAGAATTGAAGTCTATTATTTTCTTGGAGCCCCAAAATCATTTCATCACCCCTTTTCATTAGTCTTGCAGGTATGCGAAACATCTTGAAGATATGCCATTTTATCTCGCCATTAATAATCTCTTCCCATAATCCTTTTTCCATCTATCCATCCCCTCAAACCCTAGATCTACCCCTAGTTTCCATCAACTCATCCCAATCTCCGTCCACTAGATTCGTATCTTCCTTATTTTCTTCATTCCACCTTTTCTACCATATGTTTTCTAGCCCCTACAATACTTCATATCTTCCAACCTATCTATTTTTCCCACCTATCATTTTAGATATCATCTTCACTATCCCTATTCGTTGTCACCCCTTCCTATTTCATTTGTATTTTTCTATCGTCCTCATCCATCATCTATTCTATAAATTTTTACAACATTAAGATCTCCTTATTATCTTATGTGATCCACTCGACTAATAGTACAAACCTTGTTGCTTAGACCTATTCACCATCAATCCAAAGATAGTCGACATAGACCTTGTTCACATCCATTGTATTTTCATCATATCTATAATTTTTTACATCCTTTCTTTTTCCTTAGTATCTCAAAGATCGCTTTCATATATTTTTTCGATATTTTTCTACATATCTCCTAATCTACATTACCACAATCATCGCTCGATTGTCCCTGTCATTCTCTATTCACCGTCAACCTAATCGGGTTTGATTTAATTCATCATCATTTACATTATCGATCTACATCTTAGCATCTCTAGCATATATCACATCTCTATTTCACTTTATTATCTATCGTGCAAGCTATTTATTTAACATATATATATATGATCCTTTTATCAAATTGGGTTGACATCCATCTCTAGGAAGTTATCACTTCTCAGGACTGAATTTTTTAGGTAACCCACCATCTTATTTACTAATCATTTTTATGTTTAGTTTATCTTTGTTATGTAGGTAAACTAGCTCACCGTGGAGAGGATATTTTACACCCGTATATGTATCTTCATCATCATCACATATCAAGAGGTAGCCTTAAACCCTCTCATAATTTAGAGTTGCCTATTTTATTGTATTCCTTTCCATTAACTTAAAACAAGAG
Source organism: Taxus wallichiana var. yunnanensis (assembly GCA_018340775.1). Lineage (NCBI taxonomy): Eukaryota > Viridiplantae > Streptophyta > Pinopsida > Cupressales > Taxaceae > Taxus > Taxus wallichiana. Next base: position 47,768,128 of record CM031238.1, read on the forward strand.
AAGAAAAATTCGATCAATGCCATGTTTCTTGTATTTTGTTATGATAATCCATTTGCAGCCAATGGATTTCTTTCCTACATGAAAATCAACAAGTTCCCATGGTTGATTATGAATTAGGGAGTCATATTCTACATCCATATATTTTTTCCACTCTCGTTGACTGAGTTCTTATAAAATTGTATCGGGTTCAATGTTGTTAACAACTAAGCTCATGAATGTGAGATTTACCTCATTTCTCACCTTCATTTTTGTTTTGACTCTAGCTTAAGGTATGTGAGAGAGATTTCGGTGGGGAGTCTTTGACAATGGTTTGAACCCATTTTGGATGGTGTTCCTACGGCTGATGTGAAGAATAATTTTCCAAAAGAAAAAAAATCAATGAGCAAATCTCCACGCAACTCATTTTCCTTGTGTGAAGATTCTTCTTACTCATCATCTGACTTTGAGAGAAATCTGTAAGAGGAGATTGATAATGACTCTTATTTATGTGGGAATGAGTCAAATGATGACTCATCACAAACCACATCTTGAATCTCATATATATTTTATGTCTTAGGATCCATGAGATGATATGCCTTTGAGGTAGTATTGTACCCTAAAAATATACACTGGAGTGTCTTTGGATCGATCTTCTTCCTCTTTTTATCTAGGAAATGTGTATATATTGTAAACCAATACTCTAAGATGGGAGATTGAAGGCTTGTGATAACTCAATACCTCTTCTAATTTTTTATCCTACAATATATTTTTAGGATCCTGGTTCATAAGATAAACAATTGTCTAAACCAATTCTACTTAAAAAGTTTCTCCAACTTGACAGTTGAAATCATGTAATGATTCATCTCCGTGAAAGTTTGATTACGCAACATTCGGTAATGTCATTTTGTTGGAGTGTATAGGGGTAGTCAAGTGTAGCATGATATCGTTCTCCTTCAGGAGTTCCAATAATTTCTTTGACATGAATTCCTCCTTGATATGAGTGGATAAAAATAATGGGTTTCCTAGTTTGCCAAACAACTTGTTGATAGAAGATCTAAAAATTAGCAAATGGTTCACTCTTATTTTAGAGAAAGAACACCCATTTTTGTGAGAATAATAATCTATCAACAACTGGAAGAGTGAAGGAACACCCATGTCTTACAACAATAATAATATATCAAAAATATAAGTATTAAACCCTAAAAGGAAGTAAGAAAGGGTCTCAGATATTGGTATGCACAACCTCAAGATGGTTCTAGGTTGATTAATCTAAAAGTTAAATTATATGCCTAATCTAAATGTTATAGCAGATAAATAAATGAATATTAATATACTTGAAATAATACCCAAACAAATAAGCAACGAAAAAAATTTGAAACCCTAACTACAAAGAGGATTAGAAGATCCTTAGCTGATTCGAAGAGGTCATTGACCGTGTCACCATGGAGACTAGTTGAACAGAGATGGAGGACCTTTCTATAAAATCCTAAAAATGTAGATCCAATAAATTTTATTAGATTAGGGCACTGGAGAGGGATAGCGGCACCTATGGGTGCTTTGGTATGTTTAGATGCTTAGAAAACCTTCTATGAGGTATCATAAGAGGTTTGCGCTTGTTCACATTTCATCACTGTATGTTTTTATAATATTTCCAAGGTCATTATAAACTTGCAATGAAGAAAACACTTGCAAAATCCTCAAATAAACATCAAATCCTAAAAATAAAGATGCAAAATGAGGGTTTGGATTGTCCTCAACTGCCACAATTATGGACTTACTATTGAGCATTGCACTACATCTTAGACCCAATGTAGTTATGTGTGTGTATGTGTGAATTGTGCCCTAGGTTGCTCTTGTGCATGTCACATTTGAAGTAGCGAGAAAGTAGCTAGATGTAGAATGTAAATAATGTGTGTGTGGAAACAATAGACTCCCCTTCTATGAAGTGTGATGTAGATGAACCATCCTTTGTCCCTTGTGATGGAGCTAGATGGATGCAAATGGAGATATAAATTCCTTTGATGGATGCAACCTTAGGTGGAGATAGTAGATGCTTAGTGCTTGGTCCCTTATTATGATCACATAACTTTATATTTATATGATTCCTTCACTTGAATTTCATAATTAACCCCAAAAAGGATGACTACCAAAATATAAGATGCTCAAACAAATAGAAAGGACCAAAAAAGTGTGACCAAAGTATAAAGAGGACAAGGGAACCTAGAGGGGATGGGGGTACACCAGCGCCGACATCTTGGCCGGACGCGGTGTCTAAAGTAATAAATTCGAAAGGTGAAAAGACAGACTAAGCAAGTAAGAGTGCAAGACTGAAAGAAGAAGCATAAAGCAAAGAAAGGTGGCCAAAGACATGGGTTAATTAGTACTTTTCTTACTTAGGAACCATATGAATAGTAGTATGTGATCGAGACTAGATAATTACCCAAAGTGCATGATTTTGTGTCTACATTGGCATTAAAGGAACTTGGATCGAATGATCCCAATGGTGTTTTCTCTCTAAAATCTAGATCGAGATAAGATATTAGTGGGAGAGATGAGGAATCCTTGAACCATATCCTTCGAACTAAACCGATAGTGACAACTAGTAGAAAGGTACCCATATCGATAATTTCAACGTGTAGTAGAATCCACCGCATGGCGTATAGATCAACTATAGAGGATGAAACGCATCTAGTGAAAAAAATCAATAAATCAAATACATTTCTATCACTCTTCATGTGTTTGTTGGCACTTGAGTCAATTAATCAAAATTTCTATGAAGGCTATGTTGTTTGGGAGACTAGAATAACATTATGATATGTATCTGAATTTGTTGATTTTGGTACTTCCTCCTTTGAGTCAAAATAAGAACATGAGAAATGAGGTAAATATCAAACCGATGAGCTTAGTTGTTGACAAAAACAAACCTAATACAGCTTTGAGAGGCACTCAACCACTAGAGTGGAAGAAAGCTATGGATGCGTAATATGAATCGTTGATTCAGGATAAGCAAATTCGAACTTATCGATTTTCCTGCATAAAATAAATCCATTAGATGTAAATGGATTTTCAAAATAAAATATAAGGAATATGGATCTATCAAAAAGTACAAAGCATTGCTAGTTGCAAAGGGATATTCTTAGCAAGGAGTAATTAACTACGAGGACACCTTTGCACCCACTATGAAGATCAAGACTATCGACTTATCTCTACACTAACAATAAAAAAGAAGAGAAATTCAAAAGATGGACATAAAAATTTCTTTCTTGAATGGTGATCTCAAAGAAGAATTATACATGATCCAGCCATAAGGATTTTTCGATGAACATCATCCTAATAAGGTATGTCAACTAGTTAAGTCCCTTTATGGACTTAAACAAGCACCTAGGGCATGGTACATTAAAATAGATGATCACCTATTACAACATGGATTCACCCGTAGCCCTTCATATTCAAATTTTTATATTAAAAATGTAGGCACAAATATTTTCATTCTTGTTTTATATGTGGATGATCTTGTGATCACATGGATCTCGTAAAATATTGTTCAATATGTAAAGAATAATCTGAATAAATCCTTCAACGTGATGATTTGAGGTGACTTCATTAATGGATTGGATTGGAAATATGGTAGAAAAATAATCAAATTTTTATCTCACAGATGAAATATGCCAATACACTCCTAGAAAGGTATAGGATGTCCAAATGTAAACTCGTGTCCACTCCAATAAAGAAATTTTTGTAGCTTTCATATTCTAGGATTCACCTCAAGTAAATGCTACTCACTACAGAATCTTGTTGGAAGTCTCATTTACTTGGCTTATAACCAAACTAGACCTATGCTTTTTTACAACTATCATTCAAATTCATGCAAGAGCCAAAGAAATGTCACTAGGTAGCAGCGATGCATGTTTTGAGATATGTTCAAGGTAAAGTTAATTATGGTCTGGAATATCATAAGAAATCTTAAATATTCTTACAAGGATATACCAACATGGAATATGTTCGATCTATTGATGATAGGAAATCAAATTTAGGATATGCTTTTTTATTTCGATCTAGACCTATCTCATGGATTAGAAAGAAGAAAACTATTGTTTTTCTCTCATCCATTAAGGCATAGTATCATGTCCCATAAGTTGTGTGTGAAGTGATTTGGTTACGTCACATTTTGGATGATATGGAGATTCCGTAAGAAAAAATACATATCCTTCATTGTGACAATCGAGGTGTGTTGAAGCTTGTGAATAATCTAATTTTCCATGAACAAAAATACATTGTCAAATGTCGTTACATTTGAGAAAAGTCTTGAACCACTACATCCATCACTAGTATTTTCCAATACATTCTCGTAGTGATATACTCACCAAGTCTCTTGGCAAGGTGAAATTTGAGCTAGTTTGGGGGTACATTTGTAAAAGTAATGCAATAAGGGGAATGTTGGCATATTACATTGACTCTATGTATTACCTTGACTCGCGACCTTCCAACTTTGCTACATGTCCCTTGGTAATTCTCCCGCATGTATTTACTCTCCTATGATCATGAATAAACCATCAAATATAATCTTCTCTATCAAGATTTCTAGACATAATCATTTTTGAAAATCCTTGTGGAATTCTTGTTTCATTTAATTAGTTAACATTGTACATTCCATATTTCAAATTCTAAGTTATTTTGATATGATAATTAGTTATATCTCAATATACGTGGTTTGGTGTGTTGTTTGAATTGTGGTGATTTGCATTGATTGTGTAGATTAATGTTGCTCTTAGGTTATTATGACTCCATCTTCATATTATCATATTTGACCCAATGGACAAGGCGTATGTCAAGTTGGAAAGATCAACCCCCTTCTTTTAATTAAATCTTATTGTAGTGTCCTCTTGAGACCTATGTTTATTGTGCACATCTTTAGAGGCCTATTTGATATAACTTGGATTCATATTTATAATAACTATCTATTTTTGTGCAACCTTTGCCTAGTTTTAGGTAGCTTTAGGGATTTCTCGCTAGTGATAGCCAATTGTGTGAGAGATCATAGCTATTAGGTTTCTATCTTGGTTTTTTTGCTCTATGCTCGTATTATATTTGACATTTGACATCACTTTTGTTGATGAAAGGATATCTCCCCTAGGCTTCACAAATCTTACGAAATTGGAAGTTAACCACCTTCCTCTATGTTGATCTTGAATCTTCCCTTCTTGTTGAAGATAACCACTTTTACTATGATTGAATCATTCTCCACCTTATCTTTACTCATCCAAACAAATGGAATAGGTTTGAGAGCCAACAACACCTAATATTTTGCTACATGGTAGTTTGGATGAGTATAGATTATTTGCGACTAAAAATATTGTATACTTCCTTAATTATCTTTTTTTCCGAAAGATTTGTTCTCTATGATTATAGTTAAATATTAAAAAATATCATATGGAGAAAGGTGGAGTGCTTAATATTTTCAAATTACCCTTGTATCTTATAACAAACTCAAAGAATGACATGTTTCTATTCAAGAACTCATGCATAATATAAGATTTTATTTCCCCTCTTACCATTTGGTGTTTCACCCTATGGTAAAAGGCAAATCATAGTCAAAAAATTAACATTGAGATTTTAATTGACTTTCCGAGCAACAACCCCTTCCCGGAAAACAATTAGTTTAAGTAAATCAATTTGAAGCATAAATTAGTGCTTATATTTTGTTCGATGGACTTAGAATATAGTGGAATCTTATCTCCATGGGTGTTTTTGTTAATCAAGCTATAGAGGAACTCATTGTTTTAAGTCTTTCCACCATGAGATAACCAGAGAAGGAAGGGAATAACTAAGCCAAAAGTGAGATTGGGCCCACCATATATAGTGTTCAAGCCTTCAAGATCTCGTGTAGACTACAAAACCCGATGGGTAAGCAATGTCACCATAGAGCACGAGCCAAGAAGTGGTGAGAATGAATTCATATACACACACACAAAAATTTCTTGTAATTTTTTCAATATTTACAAATAATGTCCTACAAATATTAATTATTTATTTAAATGAAAAAAATGTAAACAATATTTGAATGTAAATTGCAACCAAGCTATTCAATGTAAAAATATTTTTTTGTAAATTTTCTTCTTTGTAAATTATTGTAATTTCCAGATTTTGGAATTGTGAGAATTTAGGATTTTCCTTCAAGTATGTATGTATATATATATATATCAAATGAGAGGCCACTCTTTGAAGAACATTTATAACACATTTCCCTATTTTTAATTTTTGCAATCTCTTAACCAAGTACACATAATAAACCTACATACGTATAAATTAACACAAAATAACTCGCATAAACTTTAAGAACTTGAACTTGCAAGTTTTGATACCATGCCAAAATTACACAAGTAATAATAATTTAACCGAAATTATAAGGTTCGTAAAATTATGATAGGTTACATAAATAAATATATGTACAATTGAATAATAAATGTATATAAACACACAACACTCAATCATTATAAGCAATCTCAAAGATATCACTCTATTATAAAATGTGGATGATTCAGTTGCACTATTTCACTCTCAATTAATTTAATGAGTGAGTTAATTAACTTTTCCACACTAGGGTGCAATGGACCCAAAAATATAAGTTATATTAATATTATATACTCCAACACTACATATGATTCCTCAACAACACTACATATGATTCCTCAATGTAATGTTTGTGAATGTGGTACCACATCACATACAAGAATTTCATCTACTATTTGTATTCATCTATGATGGATTTCAAATCAATTGTTCATCTCATTCATCATGGATTCTAGAGGAATCCTTATGACCCCAATATCTACCTCAAAAAGTAAGTGGGAGATTGTTATTGTTGTTGTCTATGTCAATGGTATTGTCATCACGACAATTTAGTGAAGATGATTGATGCCATCGAGAACGATCTCAATCAATTGTTCGACATGATTAATCTCAGACTATTGCACTACATTAGCCCGGACATCAGCTATGTTAGCTATCTTTCATGGTTGATGGAGGAACAAAGAACATGCCATTGCAAAGAAGCAACACAAATTTTGAGGTACATTAGAGGAATCATAGAACCCGACACAAGAACAATATGTAGATGTCTTCATAAAGTCATTTGCACGGACAAATTTAAAGCATTTAGAGAATTTCTCTTCTTCACTCGAGACCATGGTGAATTTAAGGGGAGAATGGTAGGTAAATATCTAAGGTTAATAATTAATTCATCATGTAATTGTTTCTATTAACCAAGTAGGTTAATAGGTTGCATTTTACTTATCTTATTGTAATTATATTTTTATTCTCATATAGGTTTGTTTGCATATTGTTAAGTTTGTTACACCATGTGAACTACTATGGATGAATAGAGTTGTTTCAATACCTATAAGTGTTGTAACATATTCATATATTTTGTAACTGGTGTTTTTAATATTAATAAAATACATGTGTTCTTTTTCCACAAGATAACGTCGGAGTCGTGTCGTACACAAATTTGGCAGAGTGGAAACCCCTCAATCCTTAACACCTAAGCCTAAGAATTTTGTGCAGCTAATCCCTACAATTTCCCATTCTCTAAAAACAAATGTTTTAAAAAAAATCAAACCAACACTGGTCAGAATTGCTCGAAAAAAACCAGAAAGCGACTTCTCTTATATACTTTGAAAATTATAAATATATGACAGTGACTTATCTTACCTATATAATTTGAAAATTATAAAAATTAATCTTCATAACTATAAGGGAGAAGCTCTCCGGAATTTTGAATCAAGACTCATGGCTTAAGTCCTGGTGACGTGCTTTAGCAGTAAAGAAGTGCATGACCTTCCAACAGGTAGGCCACACGTTCAAGTCACCATTAATTTCTGGAGAATCAATAAATAGAATAGAAAGTAGTAAGAAATGGTAGTCCGGAGAAAGCACGGTTGTACAGCAGCATGGCTAAGCAAATATTAAACTGTGTACAGGGGTACCCTCTTGACCCAAAAACAACAAGCCTCTCACGGGCGGTCCCAAAAAACTGTGCAAACACCACAAAAAAACAAGAAGGTATTATTAGGGTTACGGCAATGATGGATATGTCTTAAATGTAGTCAAACAGATTATACAGTTCAATATGTCTTCCCTCTTTTACGTCTGCATGATGATGATGATAACAACTGCATGCATTTATTATTTTCTCAGAGACAAGTTACAACACAAACCATTCATAATAATAAAAGTACTATTCCAAACATAAAATATTTTACCATTTGGAGCAGATATCATCACTGCACTGTAATCGGATCAGATATTATGTCTCATTGATTATTTTGGTCAAAATTATTTAGGGCTGGCATTTTTCTGTAAGAATTATAAAGATAATAAGTAGAAGAGCACAAAATTCTAACGAGCTGGAATGGCAGATAAATATCTTTATTCTTACAACCTATTAAATTCTGCTTCTCAATACTGGGAGTCTGGAGACCACCTTCAGTGTCTCTGCATATTCTCTTTGTCGATGCGGAAAATTAGCTGATATACTTTAAGTGAATTCTTTTTGTCTTAATTAATCCATGACCAACAAGTCATACCAGTCCTCCCTTTGCAAAAATGTGGGTAGGTGCCATCTCTTTTTGAAATATATAACAGAGGGGATTCCTATATACCCACAAAATTTTCTGCTTGGTTCTTCTCTTCATTTTTCTATGAAGAATACCCAATATTTATATGTTTTGTGATCTGGGTTTGAAGCGGTGTGTGGGAAGTTGGTGAAATCAAGAGAAGAACATTTGTTTTTGTTGTGGATATTTCTATGAAGTATACTCAATAAGTATGTGTCCATGAATGGCAATGTGTGTGAGATGTCACTGAAGTGAAAAGGATATGTACCACTACACTTTCACTGTTTGCGGTCTAATCGATCACTGAAATCAAAAGAACAACTCTTGTCAAGTAGTAGTTGTTTAGTATACTGTCCACTAATGGCGATATAATCGATAAGTATCTGTTTTGTGGTCAGTGTAATGTTGTAGTTGCACTCGGCTTCTTATATTTGTCATTGCTGATTTGCTGTGAAACGTGTTGATCATGTCCAGTGGTAATATATTCAACCTGCATGATGATTGCTGGCCATGTTGTTAGGTGGTATATTCAATACATATGTCTTGTGATCAGTTAGATGTGTTTGCAGTTGCACAGTAAGAAAGGGGACATACCCACAACGCTTTCCTCTTTTTGGTGATGTTGGTACATGATGGTTTGTCCATGTGATGGTTAGCGTGTCCATGAATGGTGAGATATTCAGTGATCTCTGTCTTTTGTGATCATGTGATCACTGAGGGATTGCAGTTCAAGCACTCATAGGAGGTGTAGTCACAACACTTCTGTCACTGAAATCAACATAGCTTTGTGTCTTAATTGTTATACTGACTTTATCCACTACTAATATATGTTCTTTGGGATCAGTGTGAGGCTTTTCAAGTTGCAGTCCCAGCACTTAAAGAACTTGCAGATATACCCACAGCATTTACTGCTTGGTGTTTAGTACACTGAGGTTCAAGAGGGGAATCAGTGTTGAAGATTTTTCTATGTATTATGCTCTAATATGTACTCCATGAAAGGTCATATATTCAGTGCATATATTCTTTATGACCAGTGTGATAATGAGGATCACTTTATTTTATACAGTTGGTGTGGATTAGAATAAAGATGGAAATGGTGTTATCCTTCCTGAGCTTTGGCGTAAGAGTCACAAGGAAGCTCTGGGAGTTTTCTTGACCTTGCAAGTCCGGTGTGCTATGGTTAAGTCGCATAGATGCAGTGGTAGCTGTTCGATTATCAATTTCCTCGGAGACAGCTAATGTAAATCTATCCCTCCTGAGCTATGCTTTATTAATTTATTTAATTTTCACATGGAAAGAGGCTTATGAGATCCCTCTTCATAGAATACCTTTAATGTTAATTTAGTGCTAAAGATGGGAATATAAATGTATTGCTTTAATATCTATCACAACGAGGAAGATCTTTGTTTTGTCAAGTCAGTGTTGACGAGGAAATATACATATGTTTTTAAAATCAATATTCTCTCCTTTTCCTCCTCTATCTCTCCATGTTCAAGAACTTTATTAATTCGTGTTGAAGATAAAATTTAAATATATGCTTTTCTATCTAGCTCACTTCTCAGGTTTTTCTGATTTCCCTTTCTCTGCATGTAAACATCTTACGAAACAGTGTTCAATAAAGTAATATTGATCTCCCAATACTTAGTGTGATCTTCTGAATCTTAAATTTGGCAGTTAAGGCATTAAATGATTGAATTAGGATATCTTTTTATATCACGAATCTGAAAATTAACAGTCCAGCTATTCTTTTCTTCATACTATGTTATTTGCCATGCTAATTATCATCAATGTGGAGTGACCCTTACCCAACACATTTTTATTGTCTTTTGAATCTCACTTTATATGTATTTTTATAATATCTTATGCATGTTTCGAAACCATGGAAATTTTTATTAATTTATAAATGCTTATTCATCAAACTCATTCTTATTTTTTTCCTTTATCCATCCATGTTTTGAAACCATAGGATATTTTTGTTAATTATAAATTAGGATGAAAAATCAATATGTTATTCCTGCTTTGTTTTTCCCTTTTATCTTTACATTTTATTACCGTCAGGATCTTTCTAAATTTAGTCTTGCTGAAATGTATCCTTTCTATCCATATCATCTTGCTTAGAAACCATGGATATGTTTCTAATCTTCAAGGTTATAAATAACCCTGATTAGTGGATCAATTAAGTTTCTGGATTTCTTTTCCTTAGCACTACTGCCTGTTTAACAAAGAAGATCTTTATTAATTTTCAGATGATGAAATTTAAACTAAGGGTTTTTATATCCCCATTTTTTCCCCTTTTATAGAGATGTTTTAATATGATGCCATTGGGAATTAAGAGTCTGGTTAATAGTTTCTTAATATTATGTTTTGGTTGTAACCTTAATTCTCCGCTGAACATAACTTGTCGGTCTGCCGGCATTGACTGCTTGGCAGTTAAGACTCAAGCACACGAAAAAACTGCATAAAAACGGTCCAGTCATTTCGTGCGCACATGTTTCCAGATGATACCTTATTGATCTTGATTTGTATTACATCATCGTAATTCATATTGGATCATATCTACATCTGTCTCTGATTATTGTTCGCTTGGTCTTGCTTAGAGTTGAGCTTCTCTCAATTACTCCCCACTATTGGCATGTTTTAACCCTATTATTTTGACCTTCTCTTATTTTGTTGCTTCCACTCCCTTGCTCTTGCTCACTAGATATTTGAGAAACTTTCACCCCATTACACTCTAAACAAGTTCAAAACGTGAGAATGGTTCAGATATACCCGTGTATTTGTTCCTTATCACTTTCAAAAATTCAAATTTCAATTTTTTTTCCAATTTCAAATTGTTTATCTTATCCGGACTTTATTCACACTTTAATTCACTTACATTTCATTTGTTTTCCAAGTATGCATGTGAGGTGATGCAACATTACCCTCAATTTGATTTGATGAACTTGGCATGGTCAATTATCATACCTTCTTAGACAATTAGACTATTAACATATATTTTACTCTATTTTCATACATTTCAGTATTTCAATTATTATCAATTTTACTAAGTCAGCCTAATTTTCCCAATCTTTATATTAAGGATCACTTCTTGTCTATACAGAAGTCTTCTATCACTCACATAAATATCTTTTCATTATCTATTTCAATTTTTCCTTGATTGGATTCATGCTTCACACTATCATAAATATTTATATTTTAATATTTTATATCAAACGTATTTCACATTCCAAAATGTTGAACATATTGACACATTTTACAACGTTTTGAAAGATATTTAATCACGTATCTAGACATTCTATATAATTTTCAGGGATAAAATGATTATATGACACTAATTTAACCCTAATTGAAAAATTTAAATAGATTCATGTTGATCTCCATGAGTGTTGCAGAGCATTAAGGGGTTCGTAGGACTCGGATTGTGGTCACACAAAGACTCAAGCAAATATGACTAAAGCATGGAATTCTTTTGAAAGGGAATTGCACACAAGATATAGTAAAGCAAATATGGGCATAATTTTGGACTACCTTGTGAAGGTCAAGAGGTTCCATGATTTCACTTGTGGAATTAGGGGCGTGTTGTGGAAATAACAACAAATGACAGCTCTTAAAGAATCATTGAGAGCATACTATTGAACTTAGGATCTTTAGTTCACCTACAACAAAATAAACAAGCACACTCAAAGATTTTGTGTTGTTAAAACAAGAGCACAATCTAACACTTTAGCTTTGAATGTGACATATTGTACTAAAGCACTTTAAAGAGTCCAGTGTGTACAAATGAAGTTATTTACCTTGCTCTAGAAGCTTTCTACTTGACACAAGGAATTCTTATGACAACCACATTGTTTATGTGGGGTTATTATATTTTTGTATTTTATGATTTTGATGGGAATGGAAGGAGGGGATGGCTAAGGCATTTCTTTGTTGTCGACCAAACATCTATAACCCGACAAAAATACTTATGGTTCCAATTATGTCCTTGCTCCACTATATATTGGGTGTTCATATCCCCAATGGAGATTACCAAAATCGCCCTTTTGTTGAGAAATATTTGGAAACACTTTATTTTAAGTGAACTCTCTTTTAATGAAATTTCACGAGTTGGGAACCAATACACTAGGTGGGAGCATGGATGAAAATGAGTGGCATGCACATGAGTCCTTATCCTCTCATGTTACTACAAGTAAAAACTTAATGCGAATGTTAGTTCCTGTATCTTCTAGAATGCCTTAATCATTCTAAATTCACATGACAAATTTGAAATAAATATTAAGCTCTTAACTTGAAAACATAAAACAATAAATTAGGCTTACCAAATTCTATCATATACAACTCACAAAATCTCCCGAAAATAAATAAATGTTAACACAGATCATTGTCAACTATTGTTTAACTCAACACAAACACCAACAATTGACTGCAAGTAAATGTTTATTCTTGATAAAATAAATAATTGACCAAGTAAAATAAGAACATTCAAAATGATAGTGCATGAGAAAGAGACCACGTGAGAGGGAAAAAACTAAACAAAGGCTTGCAGGGAAAAACTAAACTAAACAAGTTTATCAAAAGTTACCCAACACAAACTATAGATACAAAGCATGTAAACAAAAAGGAAAAATGTTCTAATAACCTAGGGAAAATTTATTAGCATGACGTCGGTTTACCTGAAGTATAACATGCTAATGTGCCACACAAGAAAGTGGCTCACACATAAAAGCAATTCTTGAGGAAGCACCCATTAACTTTTAATGGGATGTCCTTTCCATTAAGCCTCTTGAGCCGGAAGGTGTTTTCACCAAGAATTTTTGCAATTTCGAAGGGACCAAGCTAGAGCTTGTAGAATTTGTTGTGTTTCCCTTTCTTCTCACATGCCTTATCCCAAAGTAGAACTATATATGATATTTTGAAGGATTTAAACTTAGTTTTCTTGTTAAACTAGCATTTAACAACCTCTTAATACTTACTAAAGTGAGTAAGGGATGTGTTGCATTGTTCATCCAAGTACGTGAGGATAACGAGTCTAACATCTACTTTTTCATCTTCCCCTAAATATTCTTTCATGAATTTGATTGTGGGGATTCTTAGGTTCACTATAAAGACAAGATCTAGACCATAAACAAGATGGTAAGGCATGGTGGCTAGTGCATACTTAATTTGGATATTGTCTAACTAGAGGGCATACTTGAGCTTATTTTGTTAGTCTCTCATATTTTTGTTTAAGATTTTATTGATATCATCCACCAATTTCTTGTTAGTTGAATCTACATGACCATTTCCTTGCATATAGTAGTTAGAAGAAAATCTAAAGATAATTTTATGATCATGTTCCCATTCAAGGAATTGTGTGGAAGAAAAAGTGTTAGCTTAATTAATAATCAATGTTACATTGTCGGTTGGTTATATGGTTGGTTGGTAACTACTAACTAATTTCTAACCAACTCTTGTTGTATATAATCTCTTCCTCTCTCATTGTAATATATTGATTGAAGAATTTTTATATTCATTATGGTATCGAGCTACTAATCCTAGACAATAGTGGTAGTGACCAACGTAGGAAGATGTGTCTAACAAAGAGATCATCCTATGTAGTAGTGGCAATGACCGGTGTGTAATCGAGAAAGCTCAAGTTTGGAGACATATTCTTTGAAGGAGGAGCATGGGGACTCAGGTGAATGTAGATGTCGAAAATAAATGTGTCTACAATCTTGAGCCCTGCCTTGTTTTAAACTTGTTTTTCCCTCCTCATATCTACCTCGTTATTGGGGCATTAAATTGCTTGACCATTTAACTTTAAAACCCCCGCCATAACCCATGCCACGTGGAAGAATTCTATGATCCCTCGATGTTTTTTCCTCCTGCAGACATGAACCCTACATAATTAACCACTTTTGAATATTATTTCAGTTCCTCCTTTGTTTTCCTAGTATATGTGGGGGCCCAAAATTTTTATAATACTATTTTATATTTGTGGCATATATTTTTAACGTGAAAGGAAGAGTATATTATTATTCACGGGGGTTTTATTAAAATAACATAGGATAATTTAAAGGGGATATATATACACACAACAACATAAGAAAAAGATATAAAGAGCCACAACTCATAGAATATAAAGAGAGGGAATATAGAAAAAATAAAGAAAAGGGAGAATACAAAGAATAAAAATATAGAAAAGGGAATATTTTGCAAATAGAAATGTGCAATGAAGACATAGAATTTTTTTAATAAAAAGAAATAAAAATTTGGACACGAGAAGAGAAATAGAAGGAAAATAGAGTAGTAGCTCTGTGATTGTATGAAGTTTTTTGAATTAATATAATATATATTTTGTGTTTGTGTTTTATTTGTGTTTATGGTTGTGTTTTCCCCTATGTTGGAAGCTTTGGCACTAAATTTTGCTAACATTTTGGTATCAGAGGAACAAAAAGCTTAATAACTTGTGGGTTTGAGTTTTTATTTTCTGGGTTGAGTTGTAATGGCTTCTAGTAGCAGCAACTCGTGGAAACAACCCCCAATATTTGATGGGAAGAACTATGAAATTTGGTGTATTAAAATGAATACTTTGTTCTCTTCTCAAGATCTATGAGAACTAGTTGAAGGAGGATATGTAGAGGTAGTAGACCAGGTTTGCTTTCAATGCATTAACACAAGCACAAAAGAATGCTTTGAAGGAAAATAGAAGAAAATATGCTAAGGATTTGAGCTATATACAAAATCATGTCATATATTCTATATTTCCAAGGATAGCAGCAGAACTACAAATTCAAAGCAAGCTTGGGACACCTTATAGAATGCTTATCAAGGAAGTGACAAGGTGAAAGTAGTCAGATTATAAATGCTAAGGAGAGAGTTTGAAACTCTTCTCATGAAAGACTCAAAGTCTATAAATGAATTCTTTACAAGGACTATGGCCACTATCAATCAAATGAGGACAAATGGTGATGTGATTGATTATCACAAGATCATAGAGAAGGTATTGAGAAGTCTTCCAGTCAGATTCGACCCAAGTGTGGTAGTCATAGAAGAGGCTAAGGACTTAAAAAAATGAGTGTTGATGAGTTAATGGGTTCTTTGCAAACCCATAAATAGAGGATGAGTAGATCAACTGATTTGCTCCAGTGAACAAGCCTTCAAAAAAATATAAATGTTAGAGGCGAGGGAGAGGAGCATACTGATAGAGGAAGAGGAAGATCTAACAACCAAAAGAATGTGGAAGTCACAACCACTATCGAAGCCACATGAAAGAGGAAGAAGTATAGGAAGAAACACTTCTAGAGGTGGTTCTTCACATAGGTATGATAACTCAAATGTGCATTGTTATTACTGTAAAAAGTTTGGGAATTATACTAGTGAATGTAAAAAGAAAGAATATGATTTGAGAAATCATAATCATAATGCAAGATTCTCTAATGCAAAAGAAGTTGAACCAGAAAAGAATGAAAAGGGTGGAGCCTTCCTTTTAACTTGCAATGTAGTTGAGAAAGGAAACAAGCAAGTATGGTATTTGGATAGTGCATACAGCAATCATATGTGTGGAAACAAAGAAATGTTTAATAATATAGATGAAGCAATCAGATCTGAAGTGAATATGGGAACAAATGACAAAGTTCCTGTGATGGGTAAAGGCATTGTATCCATTCTCACCAAGCAAGGAGACAAGAAGCATATACATAATGTTTTCTATGTCCCAGGGTTGAAGTATAATCTACTAAGCATTGGAAAACTTGTCCAAAATGGATATAAGGTGAAGTTTGAAAATGGAGAATGTGTTTTATATGATAAAGGTGGAAGAAAAATCTAATTACAATTTTGAAGATGACACAAAACACAATGGTTTCTTTGAGGATGTAGAATGCAGGCACAACAACGTTCAAAACAATAGTCATTGATCAATCTAATCTATGGCATCTCAGGTATGGGCACTTGGGTTTTGGAGGATTGAATGTTCTTTATAAAAAGAAAATGGTTAAAGGATCGCCACCTATTGAACAACTAGACAAGGTTTGTGAGGCATGCATATAGGGAAGCAACATAGAAATTATTTTCCCTCAAGTAAATCACGGAGAACAAGCTCGCCTCTTGAGATAATGCATTTAGATTTACATGGTCCTATGAAGACTCCCTCGTCTAAAAATGTGTATTTTCTTAATTTCATTGATGACTTCAGTAGAAGGACATGGATTTATTTCTTGAAAAATAAATCGAAACATTTGAATTATTCAAATAGTTTAAGGCCATGGTTGAGAAGCATAGTGGCCATTATATAAAAACATTGAGAACAGATAGAGGGGGAGAGTATATATCAAATGAGTTTTTAAACTTTTGTAAGGAGCATGGGATCAAGAAACAATTCACAACAAGGTATACACCGCAACAAAATGGTGTAGTTGAGAGGAAAAATAGAACCATTCAAGAAATGGAAAGAAGTATGCTTAAAGCAAGAGGATTGTACGATGAATTCTGGGTAGAAGTAGTTGGGACAACAATATATCTGCTAAATAGATGTCCTACAAAGAGTGTGAGGAACAAAATACCTCAAGAAGCATGGAGTGGAAGAAAGCCAAGTGTTGAACACTTGAGAGTTTTTGGATGTGTGGCATATGCACATGTGCCAAAGAAGAAAATAACAAAATGGGATAACAGAGGAGAGAAGTGCATTTTCATTGGATATAGTGAGCAATCGCTTACATATTGTATAATATAGTCAAAGCTTAATCAGCAGATGTTCATTCATCGAGGAAGCATCTTGGGAAGATGCACAAGTAGTAGAGCAGCCACTGAAACAAATGTAAACACACCCTGAACTAGCAGAAGGAAGAGAAAACAATGTACCAAGTTAGACACCCATTTCTCAAAGGGGTGAATCTTCAAATGGAAGAAGCCAACAAAGCATGCAAGGACCAGCAAATGAAGCATCTTCATCATCATCTAACTCAAATTAGCACCAAGGAAGAATGAGGAATGTATAAGAGATCTATGATCAGTTAAGGTATGAAGAAAATGAAGATGAAATGATTAATTTTGTTTTATTTTCACAAGCTTATCCAATTTATTATGAAGAAGCTATTAAAGATAATAAATGGTGTGAAGAATGGATGAAGAAATGCATGCAATTGAAAAGAATGGAACATGGGAGTTAGTAGATCTTCTTGAAGGAAAGCAAGTCATTGGAGTCAAGTGGGTTTATAAAACCAAAACTACTCTTGAAAGGAAAAATTGAAATACATAAGACAAGATTAGTTGTCAAAGGCTACATACAAAATCTTGGACGTGATTAAAATGAGACAGTTTCTTGATATAACAAAGCTAGAGACTGTGAGAACAATTATTGTCATAGTTTCTTATAAAGAATGGAAGGTCCATCAAATGGATGTCAAACCAGATTTCTTGAATGGAGTGTTAGAAGAAGAAGTGTATGTGGGCTAGCCACATGGTTATGAAATCCTAGAGCATGAGAGAAATGTATACAAGCTCAAGAGAGCTTTATATGGACTGAAACAAACACCAAGGGCTTGGTATAGTAGGATAGATTCCTATTTGACAAGTAATGGCTTTAGCAAAAGCAACAGTGATCCCACACTCTACATCAAAACAAACAATGGTGAGATTTTAATTATTGTTTTGTATGTAGATGACTTAATTTTTACTGGAAATGCAAGCAAAGAAATTGATGAATTCAAATTAGCCATGAAGAAGATATTTTAAATGACTAATTTGGGATTGTTGAAGTATTTTCTTGGAATTGAAGTCAAGCAAATAGAGCATGGCATTTTTATATGTCAAGCAAAGTATGCAAAGGAAGTTTTACAAAGATTTAGAATGTTGGATTATAAACCAACATCTACACCAACTGAATTAAGTTTGAAATTGACCAAAGAAGATTGCAACAATAATGTGGATCCTACAAGGTATAAAAGCATAGTAGGAAGCTTGATGTATTTAACTGCAACAAGACAAAACATTATGTATGCAGTTAGTTTGATTTCTAGATTTATGGAGACACCAAAAGAGTCTCATTGGCAAGCAAGAAAACATATTTTGAGGTATGTGAATGGAACAAGAAATTTTGGAATTTTATATGTTGTTAATGATGATTTTAAATTAGTTGGATACACAGATAGTGATTGGGTAGGAATCCTAGATGATAGAAAGAGCACATATGGATATGTGTTTAATGTTGGATCAGGAGCCATTTCATGGGCTTCAAAGAAAAAATCAATAGTTTCATTGTCCACTTTGCATGAAGCAAAGTATATTGTAGAAAATTCAATTGCTTGTCGAGATGATATTGTTATTTAGAGAATCCTTGCAAATTTGCATGAAGATTAATAAGGAGGTTCCATTATTTTTTGTTATAATATGTCATCTATAACATTATCTAAAAATCCAAATTTTCATGGCAGAAGCAAACATATTGCAATCAAGTATCACTTCATTCATGAATTGGTGGAGAAAGGAGAAATTGAGCTTAAATTTTGTAGGTCAAAGTAGCAACTAGCTGACATTTTTACTAAACATTTTTCAAAGTAAAGGTTTGAGCATTTGAGATAAAATTTGGGTGTCATAGATGGACCGCATAAAAGGAATGATAAGAAGATTGTTCCAAGCCACGATCTCGGATGATAATAGCACACCACATTAGATTTACAAAATAGCATAACTAAAATACCATATATGGAAATCCATCATAATCCATAATGTTCAATACATTACAATACAATTACTTGAATTACTCAATAAGAAAGATGTACATATAAGAGGAGGAAGTAAAAATACTACCTAAATCAATGGTGAAGAACTCCCACTAACGATCTTTGACTAGTTAAGTCAATTCTAAAAGACTACTAAGCTAACTCCACATAACCGAGAAGCTAACTCAACACAACTAGTTTCCTAACTCCACACAATTAGTACACCTAAGCAAGCTAACCTAACAAGTGTATGGCTAACACAAGTGTAAGAATTATCCTAATAAATAAATAAAAGGATAAATAATAACCTACATTAACACCCTCCCGTAAGCATAACTTAGGTGGGTGAAAAGAAGGTGGGTCCCAATAACAAGGCCTGATGAGGTACCCACGTACAATAACTGGGAAAATTAGACGCCACAAGGTATCCAAAACTAGTAATAACAAAGTAGAGAGAGAAAAATTCCACTACAAGATATCCTTAGAATTTTATCTCCAAAACTCATCAATGTTGAAGAAATTTGAGTGCGCACTATGGTGCAATCCACCGCTTGATCATAGAACTCAAAAAATGACACTGGGTTTCACTAAAATAGCTCCATGCAAGGAGATTGTCAATGGAGTGATGTCGAAAATGTAAAAAAACACCAAACATAATTTGATCAATTGCTACAAATAGGTGTGCCACGATCCAAGAACAACCAAGGCAACAAGGCAAGGACACGAGATCCAAATAAATAGGAATGCCACTATCCAAGAAAAGTCAAGATAATAACATAATGACACAAAATCTAAGAAGTAAGATCAATTGCTACTAATAGGTGTGTCACAATCCAAGAACAATAACCAAGGCAACAAGGTAATGACATGAGATCCAAATAAATATGAGTACCATGATCCAAGAAAAGCCAAGGTAACAAGGCAAGGACATGAAACCTAAAGAAGCAATATCAACACCACACCCTCCCATACTACTAAATGAGTAGAGTGATACCACATATCTATATGAGTTGCCAAAATCAACTACTCAAACACTGACAAACTAACACTGGGTTTCACCAGAATAGCTCCCCCACAAGAGAGACTGCCAACATGCCAAAAAAAGTGTCGAAAATATAGATCCAAAATATCTCAACAAACAAGAGAGATATAAATGTATACACCCATAGATACAAGAATGCAACACCCAAAATTTTAGGACGTTGGGCTCAACTGAAATTGCATCCATAAGTGATTACAACACCCTCCCAAATTTGACACTTTATAATTGAGTGCTTATAAATATTACAATGAGTATGAATACCTTTTACATTTAAAATATGTGTATAAAAATTTCATCAATGCGTAGATCTCGACAAAATACACAATTTTAAAAAAACACTTTAATCAGCTATGGATTAAAAGTTATGAGCTTTAGAAGGTTTTGTTATTAAAATAATATTTTAATGTTGATGTTTTTTTAAAAGGTACACGTGACACCCAAATGTCCAAAGGGTAAAAGAGTGCATCCACACGATACATGATTGCGACCAAAGGATAAAAGCTTATGCCCAAAACCTAAATGTCCAAAGGGTAAATCATTGCATTTAGAGGGTACACGTCAATATCCAATGGATAAAAGAATGCACCCAGAGGGTACATATATGTGTCCAGTGGATAAAAGACTACATCTAAAATAGAAATATCCAGAGGGTAAAAGAATGCATCCGAAAGGTACACACTTATATCCAATGGATAAAAGAATGCACCTAGAGGGTACAAATTTGTGTCCAGTGGATAAAAGATCGCATCAAAACGAAATATCCATAGGGTAAAAGAATGGATCTAGAAGCTACACACTTATATTCAATGAATAAAAGAATGCACCCGGAGGGTACAAATCAGTGTCCAGTGGATAAAAAATGCATCCAAAATAAAAATATCGAGAGGTTAAAAGAATGCATTTGGAAGATACATGCTTATATCCAATGGATAAAAGAATGCACCCAAAAATACAATTGTTAATACAAACTTTGACTTCAAATCTCTTTTTAGACTGTATCAAAAAATAGAAAAACCATAAGGTTTCTTGAAAAACCTAGAAAGATGATACAATTTTTGAGTAAAAAAATGTGTGTACATAATTGTACGGATTTTTAAGAAATGTGTCAAAAACCACTTTAAAATGTCCAGATTTGGATGTCTCAAAACATGGTCAAGTTTATAGATTCTAGGGTTTTGACACCTTCTAAATCCAATGATGCACTCTATTTTTACATAAAAAAATGCATCTTTGTGGAAAAGTTCTAACAAATTCTGAATACATAAAAAGAATAAACCCTTGCTTGTAAAGAAAAACTGATAGATGGATGTCTACATCATCTATAACTCTGATACCATGAAAGAAATGATAAAAATATTATTCCAAGCCATGATCTCAGATGATAATAGCACACCACATTAGATTTGTAAAACAGAAGAGCTAAAATACCATATATGGAAATCCATCATAATCCATAATGCTCAATACATTACAATACAATTACTTGAATTACTCAATAAGAAAGATGTACATATAAGAGGAGGGAAGTGCAACTACTACCTAAATCAGTGGTGAAGAACTCCCACTAATTGATACTAGTAGTTAAGTTAACTCCAAAAGACTAGTAAGCTAACTCCACACAACTAGTACACCTAAGCAAGCTAACCCAACAAGTGTAGGGCTAACACAAGTGTAAGAATTGTCCTAATAAATAAATAAAAGAATAAATAATAACCTACACTAACATCGCCTAACTCCGAAAATTAAAATTTAGTTTTGTATGAATTTTTTGTTTGGCTCAAGATTAAGGGTAAGTGTCGAGAAATAAATGTGGCCATAATATTGAGCCCATCACCTTGTTTTAATTTTTTTTTCCTTCCTCATATCTACCTCATTGCCAAGGCATTAAATTTTTTAACCATTTAAATTTCAAACCCCCACCATAGCCTATGTCGCGTGGAAGAATTTCGTGAACCCTCCATGTTTTTTCCTCTGCGGCGGACATGAACCCTATAGAATTAATCACTTTTGAATATTATTTTGAGTACGCCTTTATTTGTTTTTTTAGTATATGCGGGGGCCCATGCATTTTGTAATATTATTTAATATTTGTGGCATATATTTTTAACGGGAAAGGAAGAGTATATCATTATTTTATTTACGAGGAGTTTATTGAAATAGAAGAGGATAATTTAAAGAGGATATATATACATACAACAATATAAGAAAAATATATAGAGAGTCACAACTCAAAGAAATACTAGAGAGGGGGAATATAGAAAAATAAGAAAATACATGGAGTACCACAATGAAGAAAAAAATAGGAGAATACAAGGAGGAAAAATGCAAAAGGGGGAATATTTTACAAATAGAAATGTGCAACATCATAGAGAAGTTTTTGTAAGAAAAAGAAACAGAAGGAAAACATATAAACATCGATGTGATTGTATGAAGTTTTTTGAGTTAATAATATATATATATATATATATATATATATATATATATATATATATATATATATATATATATATATATATATATATATATATATATATATATATATATATATGTGTGTGTGTGTGTGTGTGTGCATGTGTGTGTTTTATTTGTGTTTCTAGTTGTATTTTCCCTGTGTTGGTTTCTTTGGCACTATTTTTTTCCAACAATAGAGTGGGGAGACCTTTGATAAAACTGGAACCCATGACTGTAAATCCCACCTCGTGGATATTTACTTAGTGGCCTACAATTTTTTGACCACAGCATCCTTCCTGTAACACTCAAAGGATCACCTACATTTTCTAGGCTTTGCAGGTATGTTCACCCAAGTGGTTGATTGGTAGTTGGATGCTCTCTTGGGGATCACTTAGCTTGGTGAATCATCCACTCTATATGCATTTTTGTGTGTTGGTGAGATTTGGATGTGTGATGTAGCAATAATTTACCTTGGTCATTGAATTAATCGGTGGTGGAGAATAGAAGCTTGAGACATCAAAAGAGAATGAGGAATATAAGAGGGCCACTAACAAATGCATAAGGAAGATCCGTGTAATCATTGCTGAGAAGAATTATACATGATATTTCCAATGAAAATTGAGTTACTTCCTTAAAGTCTTACCTATTATTGATTGAGACCATGAGTCCATGTTTAGAACACTTGAATGAGTTATGACGAATTCATAGGAATTTATTTTTCTCTCAAAGATGCTCTTTATAATATTTGCAACTTGCAATTTGATGAACTATTGCACCAAGGACTACTTGAATGGTTCTTGTTTGACGTTTGGTGCCAGTATAGAAGATTTGTACTAAGCTCTGTGGAAGGCTACGCTACAAATGATAAGCACGAGTTAGAATGACCACATAAAATTTGTGTCTCACCACATGAGCATACCAAGCCCATCTACAATTTCTTCTTCATCCATGAAAGGATGTGTATTTCAAAATACAAATAAAAATAATTATCTTCTATTCGTTTTGTCATAATGTCGGCACTAAAATTGTTATTTTCATATGCTCATTTGCTCGAGGATCCAACTATGCAGCATGGAAGATGAAGATGTGCACAATTATTCTATTTGAAGACCTATGGGGGGTAATTTCTAGCAAAGTATCGTGTCTAAATGGTGTTTATGAGAAAGTAATGTATGGAAAATCCAATGTGAAATCCTTGATGTTGATCACACTTATTATCTATGAAAAAGTTCAACCAAGCATTCGGGTTGTGAAAACATCAAAGGATTCCTAATACACTCTATCCACCATATATGAGGCAAAAAACTAGACAAATATCCTCCATATCTAGTAAAAGATTCATGCACTTAGTTTGAATAATGAGAAATTAGAGGAGTTCTTATGTTGGGTGGTAGAACTATTGGTAGAACTTGCGGTGGTCAATGAGAAGGTAGAGGAAAAACTAGTTGTCCCAATCATTAAGAGAGATCTTCCTTCCTAGTTCCAAAATTTTTCATGACATTGAACATCACAAAGAAAGTAGTTTCATTTGAAGAACCAGTAAATTTGATCGAGTGAGAAGAACTCATCGAGTTAGTACAAAATGAGTTTGAAGAAAAAGTACTTATCTAGGGACAAAACATGGTCAAAAGTATCAAAAGAGACAACCACAAATGCATCCCAAGAATAAAAAATAAAATCCTCAAAAAGATAATTGATGATGTCACTTTTGACTACAAATATGCATGACACTACTAGTTTTTGGTATAATGGCCTGACTCAAGGAAATGTTGGATGCATCTAGTCACGGTGATTTGTAGCAATCAAACAATATCCTCACCATAAGAAGCACAAAAGAAATGTCATTTCCCAACAAGATGATGCATCGGATGAGGAATTAATAAAAGAAGCCAATTGTGGTGCCCATCAAATTATTGTTCTTGTTTCCCAAACCTTGCAACCATTGCATAACATTTTATTGATTGACTCTAGAGCTAGCAAGCATATGATGGTTTATATGAAGCTATGTGATTAAATGAATGATCAACCCACTAGAGATCAGGTTTGGATTTAAGATGATAAGGAGTATGTTGTAGAAGGAATTGGAAATATCACCATTCCTCTCAAGATGAGAATTTATACCCTCATGAAGGTACTTTGTGTTCGTTGCTTGACAATACATCTCATGTCTTTAAATAAGCTCTTGAATCATAAGTTTAAGGTGGAGTTCTTATTCTAGATTGGCATCAAATCCTATATGATCTTACGATAAGGTGCGATAATTATAAGAGATTTTTAAAGGATCATTTATTTTCACTAGATGTAGTCTCATCCTCTACTGAGTTCTCTATCTACCTCTATAGAAGAATCTCCTCCTCTCTCTACGACATTATTGATATGGGAACCTTTACGTTGGCTCTTTTTATCAGCTCGAGTTCTAAGGAAATGGTAATAAAATTGCCTTAGTTTTTCCATTATTTTCCTATATGTTTTGAATGTCTTATAGGAAATCAAATTCAAGATTTGTTCGAGCGAGTACCTTATATACCGAGGAATGTCTTGTGGTTGTGCCTATTGATCTATATGGTCCCCTTCTTGATTATTTTATAGGATTCTAGTACTTCTAGTTGTTGGTTGATGACTTCTATCACAATACATAGGTGTTATTTCTCGGAAGAAGAGTGAAGCATTTACAAAATTTCGTATCTTATACAAGTTGCATACTTTCAATCGCTAAGTTTGGAGAATAGATTTTGGGTAGAAGTAATCTAGAAAACTTTGTATCTTATCAACATGGAACCTACAAATATCTTGCAAGACAAGACACTAGAAGAGGTATGGAGTGTTCATAAGCCTTTAATCTCCGAGTATTTGGGTCATGTACAACATATATGCATGTGCTAGCTAAAAAGTGGAAGAAGATTCCAATAATTCCTTTTATTGGTGGATTAATTCTCTCAAAATACATGGGTGTTATTTCTCTAGAAGAAGAGTGAAGCCTATGCAAAATTTCATATCTTATACATGCGATTTTACAACATGTGGGCAACCACTTATTCTCCTTTACTCATATCAAGGGGAATTCATATCAAATAATTCCTTGGCATTCCTAAAGAAAAATGGCATCAAATATCACTTGACTTCCCCTATATGCCCCAACATGATGGAATTGTAAAATGTCACAAAATAAATTTCATGGAGATGGCACATTGCATGCTTTCAACTCTGAGCTAGAGAATAGATTTTGGGTAAAAGTAATCCAGACAATTTTTATCTTAATAACATGGAACCTACAAATATATTGCAAGATAAGACACTAGAAGAGGTATGGAGTGGTCATAAGCCTTCAATCTCCCATCTTAGAGTATTTGGTTGTACAACATATATGCATGTGCCAACTAAAAAGTGGAAGAAGATCTA
Source organism: Taxus wallichiana var. yunnanensis (assembly GCA_018340775.1). NCBI lineage: Eukaryota > Viridiplantae > Streptophyta > Pinopsida > Cupressales > Taxaceae > Taxus > Taxus wallichiana. Next base: position 47,794,311 of record CM031238.1, read on the forward strand.
TCCCAAGACACTCTAGTGTATCTTTTTTGGATACATTACTACCTCAAAAGCATATTATCTCATGGATTTTGAGACAAAAAATATTTATGAGATTCAAGACGTGGTTTAAGGTGAGTTATCATTTGAATCATTTACACACAAAGGAGAATAAATACCAACCACCTCTCATATATTTCTCTCACATCCAGATGATGAGCTACAGGAGAATTTTTCTTGATCTTGGCACTTTGGAAAATGAATTTTAACATTAGCAACAATATCAATGTTTAAAATGGATCAAAAGCACCACCAGTCATCCCACTTAAATTCTCTCCCAGATATGTCATCAAGAGTTATAACAATAATATAGGTGAGAAATGAGGTAAATCTCACATTGATGACAATTCAAGAGACACTAAGTTAACCACAATGGAAGAAGGCCATGGATGCTGAAAATGAATTCTGAGAATTAGACATGGGAACTTGTCGATATTCCTATAGGAAAGAAACCCATTGGTTGTAAATGGATTTTCAAAATGAAATACAAGACACATGAATCTATTAACAAGTATAAATCACAACTTGTTATAAAGGGATATGTGACGGAGTGAGGAAGGACAAGGATCTAGAGGGAATCTATGCACTTCAGGAGTTGCACTCAACCAAGAAATAAAGTATCTTTAAGATCAAAGCTAGAACTTAGCCATGAGAAAATGTGCATGCATTAAGGAAAATAAGTCTCCATACTCATAGATCAAGAACAAGGGGTACATATAGGGAGTGTTGTGTAACTCCCATGCATAGCTAATCATACCTCCATGATGGAGAAGAGGAGTTACTTTCCGGAAAGGGAATGTAACTCCTATATGACACACACTTACACATATGATATATTCCATGATGGAATATGTCATAACTCCTATGACACCTATGATCTATGATCTCACCTAAGTGAGGTGGTAATACACCTAATAAATAAATAAAATATGGAAAATACCACTCACACTAACACCCCCCTTCATTATAACTTAGGATGAGGCAAGGCAAGTCATCAAAACACACAAAAAATGAGAAATAGGTACCAAAAACTAAACTTGATGAGATACCCCTATATAATAAATATCTCAAGTAATGAAGGAAAACCTAGTGGGAAAAACATCTACTTACAAGAGATATAAAAATCCCTAAACAACTAAGTAGAAGAAGGAGAGAAGAAGTGTTATCTAGCCTTCCAAGAAGATGAACATGTCATAATCCACCCTGTACCAAATGAAGAAGAAGAAGAAGATCCTCAAATTGATAAGGTGTTGTTCCAATCTAAGGAACAATGCTCCATATGTGAGGTATAAGTTCCATCTACTCCATGAAGAAATGGTGAACCCGAAGTAGTGGTGAAGAAGGAAGGTGGAATGTCCTGAAACTGTGAAGAAGAGTTCCCAAAGTCCATGTTGAGTCCTTAATCATAATTCTTTCTCCTTAAAAATTATGTAGTGGAAAATAAGTAGGTGGATCAAGATACAACTCCTCAAGATGTGGTAGGTGATAAGTGGATGGTGGAGGTGGGTCCCCATCACCATGACAATCAACTATGCTAGAAGAGATTTCATCAACATCAGAAGTGGGCTCAAAAATATCATCAAGTCCAGGTGAGTGGATGAAGAATATGAAGGAGGAACAAAGTGAGAAAAGGAGTAAATCTAAGTGTGATGATCAACTATACCAACTGTAATGATAGTTTTACTATTCAAATATATGACATAAACTGAATCTGGAGTGAACTCAACCCACATGCCCTGACCAAGGTGAGTGATCTGATAAACTCAAAGGAGATTAGTTGTAAGTGAAGAGATAATAAGCACAGACCCTATCCCAAAACCTATGTAGAAGTGTTGTCACCAAGATTTATAGAATACATGTCACATGGCTCTACTAAAGAAAACTAAATATCTAATGAGGACATCGATGAGATGCACTGAATCAATAACCCATGTAGGAGCATGTGGCACAACTATAATTAAATATCTTCCCTATGGTTTCTCCTTGGTTGCTTCTTTTTATTTTTATTTCTCTTTCACTTGCACATTTCCTTTGTATTATTCCTTAGAACATTCATGAGTTCATGAAGATGATTTGAGAGACTTAGGAACTCCTATGTTGTTCTTCTCAAGAAGACTCGTGAGGAGGTCAATATTTTTATTCAAACATTTTTCTTCATCATGCCTACCATTGCAGTACCCACATTTGATATGATCTTTAGGAGTTTTGGGGATACAAGAGGAACTGGAAGAGTTTGATTTGTTGGTGGATTGGTACTTTTTGTTCTCATGATCCTTGTTGTTATGTTTCTTCTCTTTTGAAACCTTTTATTTTTCATGACCAACAATGAGATCATGGGATTTTTTGGATTTTAGAGTTCCCATATGAATCATATTATCATGTTCCCTAATCAAATCAGCAATAAAATCATCAAGGAGGGGATAGTTCAACTTTTACTAAGTGTATTTTTTGTTGTATGGAAGGTAGAGACAAAAATAGAATATTCGGGACCAAGTTTTGTAAGGATAGAAAGTATTAGTTATGGGTCCTTTTTGTCTATTCCACAAGCTGCCAATTACAATTTGAGAGATTTGAATTTGGTGAAGAAGTCCTGAAGGGTGTCAAAACTGTTAGGGCTGAGGCTAATCAACTCATTTTCTAGTTCATACCTCTAATATCATGTTTCCCAAAAATTTATCTAAGGCATCCAAAAATTCCTTGGGTGATTTGGCTAAGGTAATATGGAAGCACAGTTTTAGAGACACAAAAAGAGACAAAAACCCAATGGCTTCATCACATTTGTCAAACCATTTTTATTTTTCTACATCATCTCAGTAGGTTCATCTTGTAATCTTGTAGTTATCTAAAAGATTTTTAATTTTTCAAGAGAAATGCATAGCATCCTTCCATTCATGATAGTTAAATGGGGTGAGCAAGGGAACTATATTGGGATCCATGGTAGAAAAAAGTGAGCAAAGAAGATAGTGGAAATAAAGGAACCAAAAATCTTGAAAACTCCCGATTCTGAACTAAAAGGGGGTAAAAATAAGGGACCCACATATCCCATAGTTAAGCCCAAAACAAATAGATTTTCCACTCAAAATTTACTGTTTTAATGATAAGATTAAAAATAATTAATCTGCAAAAAGAAAAATGACAAGTGGAGAAAAGGAAAAATTTCTTATTGGGAGTGTGAAGGGACCATCTCAACTCAACAATATCTTGGGAAAACTGAGAGGTGGCAGACCGAGCTAGGAGGAATGGCTTGCCAAGTTGAGTTGTGGGTGAGTTGAGCTAGTGATCATCGAGTTGGGTTCTTGACAAGTTTGGGTTGGAGTGTCGGTGTCCACGTCAAGCTAAGAAAGTGATGGAAGCTCTGTCGAGTTGTATTGGCAGGGTCCAAGCCGAGACATGTCACAAATTTGAAGGAAGTGTCAAGCCTAAGAGTTAAACCACCAATCAAAAATATAATGGCGAGGAGATAATGATTGTAGGGATAATTCCACGTGTTAAGGGTCGAGTTGAATTGTCAAGTTTTAGGGTGAAATATACATGTAGATGTACTTCCGAGAGCCGAGCCAACCGCGGGAGAGATGACTGAGCTATGAGCATCCATGTGCCAACTATGAGTAAGAAAGGTAAGACAAGTCGAGAACCAACAATATCAACGATCTAAGGTCCTAAATGCACATCGAATAAAAATTAAATGCAAGCTACATGTTGGAACAAAATGCATAGGTATATGTAGAACTAGGTAGTGAGTTGGAGGTGCTAGGAAGGGTCGAGAAGAATGGAATGCACACAATAGAAAAAAAAAAACCCAATTCACAAAGGATATATTGTAAAAGGGAGTTGAGTTTACAATGCAGCCGAGTTAATGGAATGAGCCACGGGTGAGTGAAGACGTGAGTCAAAGATAAATGACCGAGGAGAAAAAGAAAATGTAGGTCAATTATGAAAACAAAAACATGAGCCACGAGATCGAGTAAAAACCACATAATGATTTGATCAATGAGGTGAGCTTTCAAATGAACCCATAAAAAAAAAATATCAGTCAACAAGCTAGAGGGAGAATGTAGCAAGTTGGTAAATGAGTAGGGACAACTCATATTTCAGCTTGGTGAGTCAGGGGCTGATTTGGGCCCTTATAAACAAACCTTTTCACCTCTAAAAACCCATAACATGCATCCTTTTAACTCTGAATATTTCTGATCCTATACACAAGGAACACCAACAAGGTGAAACCCATGACACAAACCAAACACATGAACCTTTGAAAAATTCAAGTAAGACACAAAGCAAGGATTGAGAACTTGCACATGAAACTACTAAATAGAGAGTAGTAAGTAACCCATAGCGAGAGACATGATTTCGATCCACAAGCTTTGATACCATGATGGAGTGAGGATGGACAAGGATATAGAGGAAATGCATGTACATCAAGGAGTTACATTCAACCGATAAATGGAGTAGCTTCAAGATCAAAGCAAGAACTCAACCATGAGAAAATGTGCATGTATTAAGGAAAATAGGTCTCCATGCTCATAGATCAAGAACAAGGGGTACATATAGGGGAGTGTTATGTAACTCCCATGCATAGCTAATCATACCTCCATGATGGAGAATTGGAGTTACTTTCCAGAAAGGGAATATAACTCCTATATGACATATAATTACACATATGACAGATTCTATGACATAATTTGTCATAACTCCTATGACACCTATGATCTATGATCTCACCTAAGTGAAATTACTCATCTAGTGGGGTGCTAATACACCTAATAAATAAATAAATGAAATATGGAAAATACCACTAACACTAACAATATGCTCATCAAGAAGGAATTGATTACAAGGAAACCTTTGCACCCACTTTGCTAAGTTCACTACCATTAGAGTTGTCTATGCACTAATAACACAAAAAGGATAACAACTTTAGAAGATGGATGTAAAAGTGATTTTTTGAATGGTGATCTCAAAGAAGAAGTATACATGACCCAACCAGAAGGATTTATTGACCAAAAACATCCCCAAAATGTGTGCCATCTTATTAAGTCACTTTATGGACTTAAGAAAAAACCACGGATATGGTATATTAAGATAGATGATCACACATTCACCCGTAGCCCCTCCTATTAAAGTTTGTATATTAAGAAGGTAAGAATGTATGTTTTCATACGTAGATGATCTTATCATCACATGAAGCTCATACAATATCATCAAAGATGTAAAGAATGATTTAAAGAAATATTTTGACATAACAAACTTTGGGCTACTTCATTACGGTCTTGACATGGAGATTGGGAAAAGAAGCATCACATTTTAATTTCGTATATGAAATATGCAAAGACATTCTTGGAAAATTATGGGATACCAGATTATAAACCAATGTCCACTATAATGGAGAAAGGTTTGCAACTCTCTCAATTCCAGGATTCACCTAAATTAAATGCTACTCTCTATAGGCATCTTGTTGGGAGTCTCATTTACTTGACCTATAACAAACTAGACTTATGATTTGTTTTCAGTTATCTTTCGAGATTTATGTAGGAGACAAACAAATTTAATTGGGTTACAATGAAGCATGTTTGAGATATGTCCCAGGTATAGTTGATTATGGTCTATAATATATGAAGAACCTTCGATTCTTCTTGTAGTTTTATACCGGCTTAGACTATGTTAGATCTATTGATGATAAGAATTCAATTGCATGATTTTTTTTCATCTTGAATTTGGATCCATCTCATGGATTAGTAAGAAGTAAATTTTATTTCTCTCTTATCCATCGAGGTTGAATATCATGCTACATAAGGATATATGTATGAATTGATTTGGTTATGTCACATCCTCGCTAACATGGAAATTCTGAAGAAAAGACACCTATCATTTATTACGAAAATCGGGGTATGTTGAAGCTTTTGAAGAATCCATTTTCCATGAAAGAATAAATCATATTGAGTTCAAATTTAATTACATTCGAGAACACTTCTTGAACCATAACATCCAATTTTAGTCTTGCCAATGATTCTCATGTAGCTTATATACTCACCAAGTCTCTTAGAAAGGTGAAATTTGATCATTTTTAGGGGTACATTTTTACAAACATTGTATGTAATTAAGGGGGAGTGAGCTTAATTACTAATCACTATTACATTTTCCATTGGTTATATGATTGGTTGGTAACTAGTAATTGGTTTCCAACCAAATCTTGTTGTATATAATATCTTCCTCTCTCCTTTGAATATATCATTTGAATAATTTTTCTCTTAAAAAGTAGGGTCATTATCACATACCAAGTACAAAGGGAATACCAAACTTGGTAATGATGTAGTCCTCTATGAAATTGATGATGAATTCAATGGTGCGATTCTTGAATGGTTGTGATTTTTTGAGCACGTGTAATAGTCAGTCACAATGAGGATGAATTTCTAGCCAACTAAATAATTCTCATTGATAATTCTAATAGATTCCAATGTAGATTTAACAAAGGGGTGAACCTCAATAAATGGTTGTTGTGGCATAACTAGGTTGCACTCTCTTGTTATGGAAATCTAGAAAATGTGGCAGCTTATAACATGAGTGTGTGCATATTAAAACAAACAAGGCCAATAGTAGCCCACTCTCAAAATATGGTACACAATAGAATATCCTAACCCATGGCAAGTTTCGTGCTTCTCATATAAATAATGTAATAATCTGAAGATTCTTCTTTCGAGGCATCAAAAATAGATTTCTTCATGATTCCTTTTGTAAAGTACACTAAATTTCATCCTAAAATTATTTCCTTTCAAGTGTAAAGCTATGTTATCACCAAATTACAACACCCTCTAATTTTCTTACATGTGAATGAAATGGGCAATCAATGTAACTGGGTAACATGGAAATGGATCAAGGTGTGGGACCTTGTAGTTGAGACAACTCTCCAGAAAAGGTTGGTTCCTCTTCATAATCTAATGCTGCAACTACTCATAATGCTAGAAAACTTATCTAATCATATCCTATGATTCCAAGGGACCAAGGAGAGAGGAAAATGCATGAAAATGAATAAATCCTACACTAAGGAGATGATATCACCAATAGAATGGTGATTAGGTTACTTTCTAATGGATGAGAATGAGAAGAAATGGAGATATATAGGGCATATAGAACACCACAGTCTATAAACACACATTTATAACACCATTTCCATTAAACACAGACATTCAAAGCTTGCAAGAAACCAAATATGCTTTAAATACCCTTAAAATGTAATGCGAGAGAGGTAAGGGAATGTAATGAAACCACAAGCAAGTGTTGTAAAATATCCACAAACTTTTATTTCTTCCAAAAGATTACACAGTTGATTGCAATGAGATACATAGGCATGAATTTCCTATAGAATCCTCAAAATGGAGGTTTGGAGCCCACAATACACCTATAATAACATGTAGAGTGTATAGGAGCATATATAAAATGTTAAACAACCCGTGTAAAAAATGAGCCCCTTTTACAATATATATATATATATATATATATATAGAGAGAGAGAGAGAGAGAGATTTGGGCTTTACCCACCAAAAATAGGCATTAAATGGGTGTAAAACATGATGGAGCACCTTCCCATGCCCATCTCTTCCTATCCTGTAGCTTAATGTAGAAGAAAATGGCCTTGCATGATTCATTAATGTATTGGTATCCACCGAAGTGGTCATTTGAATATGGGAGATATTTCCTTATTTTGGCCCACCTACCTCCACCAAAATTTGGATTTCTTGATATGACAAAATCACAATTATAATGAGTATAATTTTGTTTAATTTGATTTAGTATGGAGAAAGATATGATGATTTGAATTTAGGTCACTTTGGGCTCTTTTAATATCTCTCGGGCCTTAGCATTAATTTTTAGAGTGGAGATATCTCATTATAATTTTCCACAAAATATGTTCACTTTCCCTTTTAAATATTCCTGCGTGTGGTCTTTAAAATACGGGCCCCAAAAAATCAAAAATTATTGAAAAAATGCATGGGGTTGTGATGATGTGGTGGAGGCTCTTGGCTTGCTCGGTTTCTAGCTCGCCACATAGCTCGCCGAGTTGGCCTCATCAAATTATTTTGGGATCGATTTCAACCCTAGCCAATTTGCATTATGGATCTATTGGCCTTTCTAGGAATTGATGAACCCCTTTCTTGATTTATCTTCATTCCACATGAGCATGCATTGGCTGATCCGGCCACACCATAATTTAGCTTCATGTTCCACCTCGGCCTCATGGGACCGCACCATCTAACTCTTCTACACTACTTTGTTATGTAGAATTTTGGCATGTGTGGGTAACTAAGTACCCATAGACTCCATTCTCCTCGAGCTCACCATGCCCAAATCGACCGATTTGGTGTAACCTATACCCCAAGCCCCTTGTTCCAACCAAGCCCTCTAGGCCCAAAACCTCTGTATTCTCTCGCAATCCAAAAATACCCTTCTCTAGCGCATTCATATGCTTGAACCCCTGCCTTGTTGACTCACTAATCACCACACTACTCTTGTACCTCAACTCACCATGACCCCTAATGTAACTCGAGTCACAACTCACTCGGTGAGCTACTTTAAACACTTGGCCAAATTTTCAATTTTCTTGGATTTTTGATGAATTTCTTGGATTTTTTTATGAATTAGGGAATCCATGGAAATGCAATGGAATACCCAAAAATCCATTTTCCCAATTTACATGTTTTATCCATTCTTTCAACTAAGTGTGGGTCTAGGAGCGTGACTCTTCACCTTGGTCAATCGCTTCAGTACAATTATGAAGTCATCCATTTTTACCAAGGGGGTAAAAATGGATAACAATTTGGCCACTCAACGGGGTTTACCTACCTTTCATGTGAAGTGATAAGTGTCCTTACTACATCCATTCGCATGTAGTTATTTTAATAATAAGAAATTGATATGATATTTAAATTTATACCCTAGAATCTTCCTGAGAACTGCTTTGAACTTGAAACTGGTCTTAACTCGAAATTCATAACCCACAAACCCTCGAAGCACTGTCAAAGTTGAAGCTGATCTTAAACTACCCAAGCTAAGATACACCAAGTTGCCTCTCAAACACATTTTCTCATCAAAGAAGAGGCACTAGACTAAAATCTGCAATCTGACTCAAGAGACAAAAGGATGAGAACACTGAAATTGCCTCTAAATCTGATTTTAGTTGCTCTGCATTTGGAAATTCTTGAAAATAACAACTATTTCTTGCAACTTTAAACTTCTTCCCATAACTAAGTCTCTTGGAAACAAGAATAACTATGCAAAGATACCAACTAGAAGCAATAGAACTTACGTGCAAATCACTTAGGGAAAGGAAACCTACTCTACCAACAAAATAGTGTGCTACAAACACTTAGAGGAATTAAAATCCTAAGCTAATATGTGCAAGGATTATAATTTACTTCAATAACAGTTCTTTAGATGTATTCCATTGATTGGAATCTACAATTATTCTCCATCCAACTTTGACAACTGGAAATCATTGTTACTCTTGCACTTTGTGATCATATAGGGACCACTCCATATAACATCAAAATTTGAATGCTTACCAATATTTTCCCTATCAACATCCCACTTCAGAACCAAATCTCCCTCCTGGAAATATCTAGCTTTTTATTACTTGTCAAAAGACCTCTTGATCCTTTTCCATGGCTTGCACCACTTGATCTCTTATCTTCTCCAAATCTATAAGATTTGTGTATCTAGCTTCCATCGGTTCAAATTCGGATAAATCTAGGCTTAAGAATCTCCAGTGTTGGAAATTTAAGAGATATGGGCATCCTAGCTTCTTTTCCATAGACTAGCTTGTAGGGAGATATTCTAGTTGATCTCTTGAGGGTGATCTTATCAGCCCACAAGGTTGATTTCAATTTGGTATGCCAATTCCTCTGATTCTCATCTAGAGTCCTTATAATTCTTAGGAGGTTTTTGTTTGTGGACTCAGCTTTCCCATTACCATGGGGGTAATAGTTAGATGAAGTGATTAGATATATCCTATTCTTAACAACCCATCCAGATATTTTGGTGCCAAGGAATGTTAGATAATTGTCACATATGATATTAGATGGGACACCAAACCTGGTTACGATTCCCTCATATAAATCCAGTATGCTAGACTCATTTACTTCTTTGAGTGCCACTTTACTTCATCCAATTTGTGAAATAGTCGGTAGCTATAAGGATCCACTTTTTCTCTTGGCTTAAATTTGGGTTGATGACCCCAATGAATTCCAATCCCCATCGCATGAATAGTTGATCAACTTAGATTGGGTAGAGTGGAAGTGCTACCAACTTTTGTTTTCCTGTGAATAATGCACATTTCTTACACTTCTTGATCCATGCATAGCAGTCCATAAATAGAGTGGGACAATACTAACCATCCTTCATGATATTGAGGGATGTTACTCTTGGAGGAAATTTTCCTCCATCTTCTCCATCATGGAATTCATGTAACACTTTCTCAATATGATCTGTTGGAACACATCTCAAGAGGACTCCATTCACACATTTCTTGAACAAGATACCATCAATGAGAACATATGGAATGGATTGGAGTCTGGAATACCTTATCTTGTCCTTATTCAAATATGGAGTACATTGGCCTATTTGGAGGAAGTACACCAAATCCTAAGTCCAGTGGTGTGGGTATAACATCGATTGCTTGTTCTTGATTGTCTTGGAGTACTAGAACATACCCTTCCTCATCCTTTGACTCAACATGCTGATTTGAGGCCAACTTCTCACATAATACTTTCCTCCAAATAATTTGGTCACCTTTATCTCTATATCATAATCCATAACACGGGTAATCCAACCAACCCTTTTCTCATTTAAGTCCTTGTTGAGGAGGAAATATTTTACTCCAACATGAGACACTAGCAAGTGGATTTTGTTGTTTGAAATGACATGTCTGAATTTCTTCAAGATCCTTATGATAGCAAGAACATGCTTCTCAATGAACGAATGTCTTACCTCATAGTCCTATAGGATTTGACTGAAGAATGCAACAGTGCTCAGATCCTTCCTTATTCAACTACACCAATATTATAGATATTGTTTCTGAGCCACCAAAAGCATAGAGAATGAAATCCTTTGAGAAGTATGGATTGATGAGAGTTGAGATTGTGATATTGCTTGTTTGATAGCCTTAAAACTCTTTTTTCCCTTTGATGTCCATTTTAATATCAGGTTATTCTTCAACATCATTGTCATTGGTGTGACTAAATTAGCAAAATTAGGCACAAACCTTCCGACATAATTTACTCTCCCTAAGAAGCTCTAGAGATCCTTCTTGTGACTTGGAAAGGTTAGTGCTAGAATGGCTTTAACTCTCTCTCTGATCAATAGTTAATCCTTATTTTATCCTAAGTATCCATCAAGGAAATACATCATTTGAGCTCCATTCATAATCTACAACACCTCATCAAGTAGAGGAAATGGGTAGTTATCTTTCTTAGATTCCTTTTTCAAGATGCGAAATCCACACAAAAGTGAATATATCTTCTCTTCAAACAGGAATAAGGTTGGTGACTGTGACCCACATTGAGTTAAGAATTGGAAATACAATGTTTTAATTTAGTATATTTTTACTTCCTTTTATGTGAGACAATCAAGAAAACGGATTGACTAGACTCTTCTTTGGAAAACTGGTTTCATGTCAAGATTGAGTAGGATTGTGTGCATCAAGATGGAGGGACTAAATATATGTAAGCCATTATAACTCCATACAATTATATCATGGTATCACTTAAGGGTGGAAAACCAAGTTTTCTTTATCTTGCAAGGTGTAACATTCTCTAATTAACACATTCTTTGGATCCACATGGTCTCCCAAGTTGTAATATTGATATTGAACACTCCAAGAGGGGTGGAAATTTATTTATTATTTTCATAGTGATCCATATCAAACAACCTTTCTATGGATATGATTTCATTGGGAATGTCATTTATTTTTAGGGTCAAGAATCCATCTTCATCCTATTCAAGCTCCACTTTACTAACATCATCAAGAATCTATGTTTTGGAAACCTTAGAGTTAGAGAGAAACTCTATAATATGTTTTCCATCACCGAACACTTTGAAAATGATGTTATTTGGGATCGATGGTTGGGAGACCAGCTCAACTAAAAAGTTCTTGAGCTTAAAAATTTGTATTGAATATCAGGTTCTAACAATGCAAGATAGCGTGTTTGTAACATTAATTTAATTACATGGTATAGAAATGATGTTAAAAAAATTAAAATATTCAATGAGGTTCTATACATGGCTCCTGTATCAAGATAAATTCCTATTGTGGTAAGTGTAATGGATTCTAACTTTCTTGGCGATAAATTGTGAATCTCCAAATTCCATAAATAACTTGGGACATTTCGTAGACCAAAATACAAGCCACGTATAAGCGATTCATATTTTATGACATTATTAGTACATGGAAATTGAATTTTGAATGTTACATAGTATATTTTACCCTTGGGGTTGATCAACTCAACACATGTGCCTAAGCCTTTTGGTGATTTAGACCAATCAAAGTGCATGATCCAAATATGATATTCCACTTTTGAATTTTGCAACATAGGATATGGCATAGGGTTCTCTTCTTTGATTTTGAAATGGAATACCCCACATATTTATTTTTCTACAAGCTCTAAACATATTATGTATTTTGGTGAGGCGGTGCCTCAAGATAGTTTTCTTTTGTTTCTTTCTCTTAATGATTTATGCATAAAACATCATCTGTAGAATTCAAAATGCATTACACGAGACATTCTATTTCATATTTAGTTAGAATAAAAACCTCAAGAAATGGTGGGATGCTAGGTGGGCTATCACAAATTATACACTCTTCATTGTAAAATATTTTTATGATGAATGTTTTTCATCATGCACTTAGAGATAGACATGAATGTTGCATAATGATGTTTTTCATGTTTTTGTATATGAAACCAACACCAATCAAGTAAGGCTAACCAATCCAAATTTAATTTCTTATCCAATGACTAGGTAGTCATCGATTACTACATTTAACACTCCTTTTGTATTATTCTTAACTTCACGTGCAAATTCTCTTCTCTTTCGTGTCCTCTTCCATGATAATACTTTCATGCCCTCAACATTCAAGTGCGAACCATAACATAAGAGTGTGTCATAGGGTAATGACGATACAAGTTGTGTGTATCAATGTGTGTAATGATGCTTAGAAATAGGAAGTATGAAGCACATAACATAATTATAGACATTGGATGATGCTAGGAAGGAGGGCTAATAAAAGCGATGCCCCCAAGTATGACAATGATGGAGATATATGTGGTGACACAAGAGATACCATATCATTATGGGAGATCATTATATGTGTCATGATAAGATAGAACCAACACAATGGTAGGCATAAGAAATAATAGGACCATGCCATGGTGGCAGAGTTTGACATGTATCTTGGCCATCAATATAAGGATTAGTTTCTTTGACAAAATTATTGGCTACTAAAGTAGTGGATGTTAGGTTTAGCAAGGAAACTAAGATCTACGGACCACAAATCCACCATTAAAGGCCGAAGATTATATATTATGATGTACAATTTATTAGACAAAGAAATAACTTGAAATAGATAGTGAATAATAGAGCTAAATGAGCAAGATATTAAAGCAAATAAAAAGAACAAGAACAAGAACACATTACACTAGATATAAGTGGAGAAACCTAAAGGAAAAACTCCACTGGTAAAGTATTGTCTTTTATTAAGAATTTGATACAATTTTACCCAACACTTCTAGTTCACTCCTTAGTTATATTTCACATCTGCGAGAGATATGTCTCACATTTTTTCAATAGCTAAAACATTCAGTTAATCAACATGTCATACGTATAGCTCACGAGTCTTTAACACAAGCCTACATATCTATTGTAGGTTCAATCCCAAGAGGGATGACCCAATAAATTGGGTGGGTGAATCGGTCAAAGCCACTTTACTCTTTGAGTGTGAAAGACTTCACACATTAAAGTTTGATCAAACAAACTATAATCATGTTGGGGTGTGCCCAAGTGTCCAATCCCACTTGAAATTATCACCCCAACACTCCCCCTTAATGTTAGTGGGAGAAGATGATAAAAAATGGCAAGTTTCGGACCCATGAATCAACAACAATGATTCGATTAGCATGCCAACAAAGAAAATCCGTAGATATTCCCAAATAAATATTTATAAGACCAATTCTTTATAGTATGAATACTTACATCAGACCATGGAGCCTTTTATAAGCTAAGGCATACCCATCACTAAAGCTTTGCTTTGGGATTTACAAGTAACTTCACATAAGTGACACATTTACTTATTACAATTGGAGGAAGTATTGGAAGTTTACAATGAACTACCTTGTAGTTCACATACAATGTTACACTTACAATGAAATTCCTTATAGTTCACATACAATGTTACAACCATGTGTAACCAATCCTTACAGGATCACTTTGTTACATATAAAGTGGGTGGTCATGATCCACTCTTTCATAATGATCCATCAAGAGGTGGCATTATCATACACAATCCCCCTCAAGGGAAACTATGATAGGCTCAACAAGGTAAAAAGTTTGCAAAACCTCATAGCATTCAATGGATTTAGTGAAGATATTTGTAACTTGATTTTTGATGTTGGAATGGATTCTTTATCAAGAATTTTTTTCCTTCACATAAAGGAGGAATAATTCCTTTAGCTCCTATGTGTATCACTACCAAGTAGCCTCTTTAGCTACATGGCTCTTTTGTTGCTTCAAGTGATGGCACCTGCATCAAAACTTGAACACAAATCTAGCTACATATCCAACACAACATCAACAAATATCATAATAAGCATAATAGAAATCATACATATTTTATTTTTAACCAAGTATAAAGGTTAAACATTAGTTGTATAACAACTTACCATATCACTTATGCTTGATAATTAACAAATATGTTTTAACAAATATATATATCATACAAAGATAAACCTTAACGAGCTGATAAGATAATACATTGGACACACTCATGGATTTATGTGAATTTTTCTTCAAACAATGACCATGTAGCACCCTTTTCAAGTGTAGACATGTCATATATGATTATATTTTTATGGCAAAAACATGATTTAACAGTCAAAAGCATTGTCTTACTTCTCTTGATTCCAAGAATTATATTCTTATTACTACTAAGAAATCATGAATGTTTTGATAAAAGAATCATTATCAACAAATAATTAGAGAAAAACTGAAGAAAAATACTTTAAAAATGTGCATGTTTTTAGTTATAGTTATGCTTTTTATTCAGAGGTGAAAGATGAAGTTTATATAGCTACTACATTAGCTCTATGATTATTTTCTTCATCTTCATCTTGATTTTGATCTGATTTATTCCATTTCTTATTTATGAAATTTGACTTCTTTTTGGATTTACAATCATCTTTCTTATGGCCAAATTTTCCACAGTTGTGACATCTACCATTAAAACTTACTCTTAAGTTTCTTGATTTCTTGTCTTTAAAGGGGTTTAAGAGATGGTTTTTGATTTCTGAATCTAGAAGGTTTACTTTTTTATTCTTGAGTGAGAAGTGCCTAAGTAGCATTCTCTTTGGAATCAAAATTTTCCCTAACACACTCTTCTTGAATTAACAAAGAAGACAGAGTGTCCAGATTAGGAAATCATTCTCATTTTGATACTTAGAGTTAAGAATGGGGATAAAATTTCTAAAAAAATTTAATGTATATTGATCTTTATAATGAAATATAGTAGCTTATCTTGAAATAGTTCACAATTATAACCAATTAATTGAGCTTTTATATTCTTAATTTTAGCTAAATAGTCCACAATTTTCTCATCTCATTTCATGGGTGTTGTAAATATCTCTAGAACAAGGTTAATGATCTTAGAAAGCCTACTTCTTTCATGCATGGTCTATAATTGCTTCCATGCAGCTGAAAGTGAGTCTACATGGCCTATATGCATCAAGAACTCATCTCTAATGATTTGCAACAGGATGGATAGAGCTTCTTGAGATCTTTGAGAGAAGGAGATAAGGTTTTCAGGGGTAGCTTGTCTCCATGTGGGATGGTTTTCAATTCCAGTCACAAGATCCCAGAGCTTTTTGGCCATAAAACAAGCTTTCAAACACACTTTCTAGATGCTATAGTTAGTTGAATTCAAGATCTAAGAATTATCCATTGAAAAATAGCAAAACTAGCCATTTTAGATGCTCAAACAAGAAATGAAGACATATAATTATAAAATGACTGAAAGAAGCTAAATAGAGACAAAAAAGCTAAAGATATCTTAATTTGTTATATGACTACAAACAACCCAAATTTGATTAAAAAAAATTTGAATTAGTCAAGTTCGGATCAATTTAACGAGGACATGGTTGTGTTCTAGTTACAAACTATTTTAACAAGCTAATGAGCTAATTAATTAATTAATTATGACCTTAAAAACATAGCATAGTTCATTAAAATTAGCTGAAATTGGTTTATTTTAGATCAAATTTACAAAACAAAGTTGGGGTCGAGTTACTGAAGTGCTCGGAAAGCTAAATGATGAGTACATCTAATTTGGAATCCTTGAGACAAAGAAATCTTGATGAGTTATTTAGAAACTCAACGCGCAAGCTAAAAATGAGCTTCTTTAACAAATAAAATAAGTTAAATAATAGCTCATATGGGGGTCGACACGTGGAACAAATCAACAATACTAGGAAAGACATGGAAAGACAATACTAGCAAATACAACTAATTAAAATAAAGCAAATACATGTGGTATTTTTTTATTAGCTAACATTTTACAATGCAGCTAATAAGATAGATTGAAAATTAATTAAAAGACAAAACCGTATGCACGTTTCTTTAATTAATTGGATCACATTTCTCATTTTGAAACAATGTGACAACAAAGTCTAAGTCAAGCAAGCCACTTGTCAAAAAATTAATGGCTTAAACAATTTATAAACAAAACTTGAAATAAAGTCGGTCTGGAAAAGGATAAGATAGTTATCACAATCTAAATGGTGAAGCTAAAGCAAATATTGACACCCTGACACAATTAGAATACATGTCAAAAACAATTTGATCACGTTTAGCAAGTCCGACAAAGTTCGACAAGTGTGAAAAACAAAATATGTTTCATCTTTTAATCGATTAGACTTCATAGTTCACATACTTAAAAAAATCCGCATAATGAAGACAAATTTTTGGAGTCGCGGTTCAAAGAAAAATATTGTAAAACCACAAACAAGCGAGAATACGACACGTGGAGAGTTAAAAAAATGTCAACAAACAAGTGGTTTTCCCTTTACAAGTCCGACAAAAAAGCCATGTAAAATATACGTGTCCAAATGAAATTGAATCACACTTCGCGGTCAATCAAAAATACTAAAGCAAACTAAAGACAAATGGAGCCTTTTAAATGGTTCACATTTCTCAAATCGACAAATGCGAAAAAAATGATACTTGGAGAAATTTTATTGTCCGCACTTCACAAGCTGTTAAATACATGTTAAAAGAAGACTGAAAAAGTGGAATACAAAGCCACTTGGAGAAAATTTATTGGCTCAAGTTTTGCAAATGTAAGAAATAGCTAAGTCAAGTCGACAATGCAAAGATGCGCATAAATCCATTATTGTCTCATGGATTACAACCGATAATCGATCAACAATATTCGACACCACAAAGTAAGATGGAGCTTTTTTATTGGCTTGGGATTTGTAAAAATTGACAAATACGATGCTAGATGGAGCAATATGATTGGCTCAAGCTTCGCAGTCAAAGGAAGTCAAATAATTTTGTCAAGGCCAAGCCATATGGCACTAGAGGATTGGCCCAAGCTTCGCAAAGACAGAAAGATGTCATATTGAAGCCATTTGGCACTCTAAGAGAGGGTGTGACTTTGCAAACATGAAAGAACAACAAGGAAGCTACATGGAGCAACATTATTGGTCCAAGTTTCACAAAATCAATAATCACCAAAAATAAGAAGCCAAATGGCACAAAATAATTAGCCCAGGCTTTGCAAAGACAAAAAAATGATGAAAAATAAAGATTTTATAGCCAGGAAGGACTTAAAATTCTTGAATAAACTAGATCTAACTAAATATTTTGGATCCACATTCAAAAATGACTCTAACAGCTATTTACAACGGGAAAACTAGAAAAATAGCTCACATATGATAGATTCAAGCCGTAAATGGCTAAAATAAGATGCAAAAGCACTAATCTAAGAAAAAAAAAGCTTTAAATGATCTAAACAACCATTTAGCCAATTTTTAATCAATATTTCAAGAAAATTTTGGTGAAGGATTAATGCTCAATGGAATTGAGAAACCAAAATACAAGAGTTTCCTAAGTCCTATAATATTTCCCCTCAAAAATGAGAAGAGTTTACCATATATAGAAAATGAATGAGAGAAAGAGAAAGAGTGAAACTCAGATTTCTACTCCCACCAACCAACTACTTGCCATTAAATGGTTTGAAAATGGCATGGGTACCCTAACAAATCATCTTACATACATCCTTTAGCTTTTAGAAGAAGAAAAGAGCACCATACCTTCATTAATTACGATGGTTGGGCTTGAAATTCACATTTTCATGCTAGAGACGTTTTCCAATTTTACACACATTTGATCTACATAAAAATAAAAATATAATTTTGACTACATAAAGGACATTAAGACCTTTCCAACGATATAAATTTTATCAAATTTTGAGCACTAGATCAAAATTTATGGCCACTTGAAGTTTCACGCGAAAAATTTGTTGGTTTCCTTTATTCCACGGATTTCTACAACACTTTGTTGCAACATTTCATGGATTTTTGCAGCACTTTGTTCCATAGACTTTTTCTCGTAGAATTACATTATGCAACGTGGTTTTCTACGGACTTCGATTCTATGGCACGGTTTTCTGGACTTTCGTTATGCGGCACGAATTTTATTGCAAATTTATGTGAACTTTGTTCTACAAGATTTTTTTCTATGGCATTCTACAAACTTTGTTTTGTGGAAATTTTTCCTAATTTTTTCGCTAACTCTTTATAATTTTCTTGGATTGGGGAGTTAAAAAAAAGGAAGTATTGGAACTCCACTAAAGTGCCCAGTCTAACTTCCTCTAGTTTTTCCATTTTTTCAAATGGGGGAAAAATGGATAACACTTGTGTCACTAGACCATGATACCACCATTCATGAGCCACACCTTCTAAATGCAAGGTGACAAATTTAAGAGCCTCTTCCTCATACATAGGATTTAGTGACAAGTATCTAACTTTTGCAACCATGCTCTAGTAGAACATTTATCCATACCATCAAATGTAGGAAGAGTAATCTTACCCAATCTATGTTGAATATCTTTCCTTGGCTCTTGAGGATGACTCACCTTCTTCCTTGGTCCCTCGCTTCTTCTAAGCTGGCAAAAATCTCTGAATGAAAGAAAATCCCTTGTGTTGGGATTCAATGATGCATACTCATCTCCATATAGATTTATTTCTTTAACAAACCCATGTGTTGGTGGCTGTTTTTTTCTCCTCTTGTGGCTCATTTCTTTGAAGGAAACTAGCACGAAAGAACTTGGAAGGAGTCTTGTTTGAAACTCTTTCTATATGATGAGTAGAAGAGCTTCCTTCACCTTGATTTCCTTGAAATTGTTTCCTATTATACTTATCCCCTGTAGATATCTTCCCAAATCAGCAATGGCCCCTATAAAGGAGTCCTTTATATCTTTATGAGCTTCTATCAACCAGTTTTATAGCTCTCTTATTACCTCTAGAGAATATCTCATTCATATAACTCAGCTCATCATTGGGAGGAGGTCTCGTGATCATACTCATCCATTGTCACCTTCTTTGGGGTGTTTCTTCTTTGATAGACTATATGGATTTTTGTTGATTGCATCCAGATCTGATTTTTGCTTCTTTTACTCACAAGATTGGATGATTAACTACTCGATACCACTATATTGTCCCCAAAAGGAATATTTTCAACCCAAAGGGATTTTAGGCAAATCCCACTTACCAAATGCAATTTATAAAGAATATTCATAATTTTTTAATGCAGATCTGATTTATCCCTAGAAAATGTGACTAGGGCTGATTATGGAACTTATAGAAATCAGAAAGTAAATCAAGCCAATTGCATTATAAACTGATCCATAGAATTTATGAAGCCCAAATACATAGATAAAACCAGATTTGGAATCCAAAAGAGGCTGAAAATAATTTATAAAAATTATGCAAAAACTTGCCTCAGACACAACTGAAAGTGGTCCTTCCTCCACACCAAAAATACTGAAAATTAGATAATCTGATTTCTAAAAATCAAAAGTAATAACAACAGCTGGAACAGCCCTTAAAGAAGCCCCAAAACAACATATAACAACTCCTAAAGTGGTCGCTCCACTTGGAAAAGGATGGGAAATAACACAACAAACTTCTCTTCCAAACCCTTGACCAAAAATCTGCACTTTTATTCCTTCTACCGCTGGAAAATACTGAAAATAAACTATTAATCAAGTTATGAGAAATGGAAAATCCAAGGTGGAGAATCCTCTCAACTATATGAAGATTTTTTTCCTTCTCTAGAACTCTTGGAGGGTTTTCGTCCTCAAGAATGGAGATACAAATAAAAATTCTCAACATGCAAATTTGAAATGAGAGAACAAACAAGTGATGCCCTCCTAAAGCAAGTCGACTTGCTTTTATAGAGCTTATGACCCAAATAGCCACCCTTGATAACCAATCAGATTTGTCCTCCTTCATTTAATATTTTTCCACTTGATTCTATCTCCCTAGGCAAGTCGCATTTTCCCTTGGATAAATAACTAATGCCAAATGCTTTTTCCTTTTCTATTTTTATTTTAATATTAATTTTATAATATTTTATTATAAGTGCTTTATAATATTTTCTTTTCTTTTCTTTTTGCACTTTATAATAAACTATCATAACTTAAGTCTCCCCTTTAGTTTTTTTCCTTAGGTCATCGGGAAGAAAAAAATGGGCTAAGGGTATTCATCACGATTATATTAGGAAGCGGGACATTTCAATGTACAAGATTTGAACACTAAGCATGATGGAGGTTTAGAGACCCATAATTAGAGCTTTGTATTATGCCATGTTGTAAGTGCATTCAAAATTTGATTTGAAAGATAGTGGGATAGGAGTTACCCAAGGAGGTATAATAATGATACCGACACCTCCCCTTGTTGAAACTTAAATCCATCAAGAAAAGAGTCATTTTTATAGGAGTGTATTCATGATCGATAATATTGATAGATTCATCGGGAATTAATCATGAGGTGGTTGATTGTCAAGAAGAGGGGATTCGATGAGTTGATCGACAATGACTTGTCCCTTGATAGATTTTTGCGAGATGAATTCAAGATCAAACTTGGTCATGAGCATGAGCCACCGAGTGATGTGGTCACTGTGATAGGGTTTGGAATGTATGGTTTTAAGAGGATTTCAGCTAGTAATGATGGTTTTTGTGATTAAGTAGGTAGTGACAGAGTTTGGATGTTGTGAAGTACAAGGCACAACACAACTTTTTGACTTCGGTATAATGAGTCTCATAGTCATGGAGGGTGTGAATTATATGATAAATAGCTTTCTCACGACCTTACTCATCTTGATGAGTGATCATGACACCCAAGAAATGATTAGCGGTAGATATTTAAAGATATAAGGGATCTCCCTCACGTGGAGGTGTAAGCACAGGTGACGATAGGAGGTATTATTTGAGGTCATCAAAGGCATTTTCATAGTTGCGGTCCCATTTAAAATGTACATCTTTTCGGAAGGGGTGATGAAAATGACGACAATGATATGAAATTTTGGATATAAAATAGAGAATTGATTGAATTTTACCTTGAAGGATCGAATTTGTTTTAGGTTCGATGAGGAGGCATTTTGATGATGGATCTGATCTTGGTGGGCTATACTTCAATGCCCTAAATATAAATGATTAACCCTAGGATTTTTTTGGTAAGAACACTGGATACGCACTTGGCAAGGTTGAGAAAAATAAAATACTAGATAAGGTGAGTGAATATTGTTTCTAGGATAGTGTTGGGCCCTGAAATATCAACTAAGTCCAAAAAGGTGCATAGGCATGCAAGGTTGAAAAAAGTGTGCAAGATAAGGCACGCAGGGAAGGGTTCAAGTAGGGTTTTGGTAGAACCCGGGATGCACACATGAGAAGTATAATCTGGAACTTAGCCATTTTTATCTATCGGAAAGACATGAGAAAAATGTGACCCGAGTGGATAAGGTGCCAGCCTGGCGACAAGGTGGCCTGGAAGGAATATACTATGTGGTAGAAGCTTCTAGAAGGACATCATGGAAAGGAGTGGTGAGCTCAGGCCTGAGGAGCATGCACCCATGGAGGACCACATTCGAAACTGGTGATAGTTCTGAGGCTGCAGAAGAATGAGTTGGTAGTTCAGGAAGGCTATATATACAAGCACCTGCAGAAGTATATAAAGAGATAGAAAGGAAGGAGAAAAGAGGAAAAAGGAGAGAAATAAATGGATAGAGGGTGGAGCTCTGTAGAAATACTACAAGGACTCTGTTAGCTTGGGTAAATAAGCGTAGGAAAGGATGTATCAAGGGTTTGGGGGTTATAAATTTTCTTTTGAGAGCCTAGCTATATGAATCCAGTTATAATGCATGACTATAGTTTTCTCTTCTGTGACATTTTGTAATGGGCCTAATGAATGTAATAAGGTTACCAGTTTATGTGAATACAAACATTAATGGTTATGATGCATACATCCTTCTTCATAGCTCTTTTTCATTTATGTTTATGAACTAAGTATGAATGCTTGTACAACTTCCTTTCTATTTTGGTGTAAGTTCTATAATCTATTAAGAACTTTTCTCTGGAATGACTGCAAGGATCTAGAAGCCGTTCTGAGCTCTATGGTGCTTATATGTCTTATTTCCTCTCAAATATCTTAAACTCGTATCATAGATGATGTTTCCCACTAAACTCACATAAAGGAGAGATTCGACACCCACACGTGCCTCGGGTGAGCACCCAATACCCACTGGGTGATAGGTCGGCGCACATGGGGTTTCCTTGTTCTTTGATGGGTGTAAAAATGACTACATCTTGGTTCATTTCCGAGGACTTCTTTTCAAATTTGTAGTGGGACATGGCATACATCATGATCTGTGTAATGAGTGATGACAAAGCGTTTAACTTTGGAAAGTGTTGAATCATGGTTCAAGAGCATGAAGGATGAATTTTCTCAAAGATTCAACATTGATATAAGTTTGATGCATGTAGATGGGTAGAAGAGAACCTCTACCATGATTTGTATGAAATTTTTTTCTGTTGCTTCCCAATTGAACTATATGAATGGCTCTCAACATATGTGTCATCTAGATCAAGCTTGGTATTATAGATCACGTGCATGGACCCAAGAGGAATACCAGAGGTTGCAAGATGTAGATTTGATGTGGACTCGTGTTGTGGATCATTGGTGGAAGGGAGTGTTGGCTAGATACACTCTAGAATATGCTATTTCCATGTATTATTGTCTGGAAGTTACTGAGTTTGAGTTCCTGAGGGAGCCCAGAGGATCATTTCTACGTGTTATTCCTTTGGCAATGAAGATCTTGATCGTGACCATGAGTTTAGAGGCATTTCCAATGGTTGGCTAAACCATTCTAAGCGTTGGGTGAGGAAGCTAGGGTGGAGGAAGATGATAGATATTATGATGGAGAAAGAAAGGGAGGAGAGGTGGCTCAAGTATAATAAAGTGCGTGAAAGGGAGATTGCTAGACAATGTGAGGTTGCAGTAAGTGTGATGGATTATGGAGGGGCATGTTGTGGGAAGGAGTGGAGGTTCACGCAAAGGATGTGGAACCTAAGAGTAGTCTATGCTACCCCATCTTGGCAAAGCATGTAAGAGAGACCCCTTTGGCTTCTGATGAGAGTTCATCACATGGAGAGAGAAGATTCATTGGCACATATCTGAACCCACCTAGTGACCAAACCCTAGCGCTTGGTTTTCTAGATCAAGGAAGGAGTATCGTTGACCTAGTTGGTATCAGTGGAAGTGATAGATCTATGCCCAAGAGATACAATTTTTCATTTCCCACTTTTATGGCTATGCATATTCCAATATTCGAGGAATTTTTAGACAAGGAGCAAGTACACAAGCCTTCGGTCTCACATCTAGGAGTGGCATGAGGTACACTAGTGGTAGTGGGGCATTATCACAGACCCGCAATGTCAGTTCATTAGAACCTTGGGGACCTTTGGCATGACCACTACATCACCTGGTGGACCTGGTGGATCTAGTGGGTCAAGAGGAACAAGAATTTGTGGATCCAAAGGATCTGGTGGCTCAGAGGCAGGCACATGACCTGGTGGAGAGTGGATCCAACGGTGGAAACACCAGAGGGAACCAAGGCTCTGGCTCAAGAGGACAAGGGCCATACCACCCCCTCAAGTCTTCTTTGAAATGTCTTTACATTTTCCATATTACAGAGGTATTAAGATGCTTGCAGAACATGTTCACAAGTGTGAGCTGTTATGGCGCGTAAAGGGGATCACAACCCCGGAGTGGAAGGCTAGTTAGTTTGCAATGACATTGCAAGGGCACGCACATAGCTGGTATAGGAAATATGACCCTCATCAAATGGTGGTGGATTATATTGCTTTAAAGAACACCTTCTTGGTAGAATTCCACATCCCTGAGTTTGAACAAAAGAGCATCAACACCCTGAAGGAGATTCAACAGGAATGGTGGAGTGTGTGGGAGTATGATGCATGGTTCAAGACCCTCCTGTCAAAATTGTCATATGACATTCACCCTTCACAACATGCTCAATGGTTTGTTGGGGGTTGATAACTCCATTTAGAAGAGATTTATCTCATAAAACTTTCACAGACCCACGTGAGGCATTAGAAGCTTCTCTGTGCGCCGAGGCTGTTGGAAGTGTTGATACTTGGTGTTAGCCCATTCTTGGAGGCTCAAATTGTTGTTATGGCTAAGCAGTTAGAGAATTTTTCTGAACTCATCCCATGAGACTCGCAGTGGTACATGGTGTACAAATTGTGAAGTGGAGGGGCATGTCAAGGATAGTTTCCCCCAGAGGAGGACGGTATGCGCCATAATAATAGACTATGAAATTTTTCATGGGGACCATGATGCAAGTAGATGTCCCTTGTTACAATGTGTAATTTGGAAGAATGTGTCTTTCTACTATAAGATCTGCACCTCTACGACCCATGATACTAAGGATTGTAGGCTTATTGACCAGATCCATGAGGCCATTGATCATGGGGTGTGCCAAACTAGCATTGTTAGTAGTTCTAAAGGTGATGATCACATTATGAGGAGCGTGGAGATGGAGAAACGTGGAAGGGGATTTTGCGGAGGATTTGTGGTCATGGTAACCAAGGAGGAGGAGGAAGAAGTGAGTTCCCACGTGGAACCTATTTTAATTGTGGGTCTACAGAGCATTACAATGAGAGTGCCCAGACTTGTTGCAGTGCTCATGGTGCGGGAAGAAACACAAGTATGAGGAGTGCCCTGAGTTGTTTGAGCACATGAATCAACAACACTAGAAAGACAAGGGCACTGCAATGGTAAGCATTAAGAAGATAACACACAATGGATGCCACGGGTGACACGTGATGTGGGTTTGGAATCTGTTATGGTAACAATAAGAGTAGAGGCCACACGTGTGCAAAGGAAATACCAAGGAGAACCTGGTTTCAAGGGAAGAAGTGGTACATGGGAAGTACCTAGACCCTGCACATCAAAAGGAGGTATATCAAGATACCATGGACATCATTCGAGTTTACAGGAGAAATCTAGTGTCTAAAGAGCAGTCCAAGAGGGAGGAGCAAAGAAGGAAGGTTGAGGTGCCAAGAGATGACTTGGATGAGGTCAAGGAAGTATGTAAAATGCTAAGGTAAGAGAATATTATTCCCTTGATAGGAGCATGGTTGAGAGAGAAGGTACCACACACTGAGAAGAGCGCAGAGGCATATCTTACATGCAAAACCTTCCCCTCACAAATTTGACTATGATAGGAGATCATGTTAAATGTGGTCATGGATGGATGGCTCCTTAGTAATATCCTCATTAAAATAGGTGCGGAGGTCAATGTTCTCACATTGATGCATGGCATCAGATGGGAAGGCATGCATTATAGTCCATCTTTGAATGTGTTGTATATGGAAAAAAAATGAAGGCAATGCCCATCGGTGTGTTAAAGGATGCAACTATCACCATTCAGGGAGAAAAGTTTACTGGGGACTTCAAAGTCTTTGTGCTCACCGAGGAAGATAATTTCCCAGCACTTCTTGGGTGCCCATGGTGTTATAAGAATAATGTGGATCTTCGGTTCAACAAGGGGTACATAAGCTTTGAAAATGAGGAAGAATGGGTCATCATACCCCTAGCTGATGGGAAGTCAACACCCTATATTGAACCTTTAGGAGAAGAGGTCTAGATAGAATATATGTGCACTCAATCAGGATCCAGAGATAATCCATCCTACCAACGGAATTATCCAGTTCGAGGATGCTCAGTCGATAAGTGACACCACTAGTCTAGCATGTGATAATTGGGCACATGGAACCTATGAGTTGATTGATGAACATTTAAGAGGATCGGTGACAAAGGTGAAAAGGCGTGCATAGTCCGGTGCCTAGGAGGAAAGGAGCTACCTAAGTACTTAGGAGGATCCTCCCCTGAGGATTTTTTGAAGAAGATGGAAGCTCAGTGAAGGAGGAAAATGAAATAAGGGGGATGTTAAGTTACATCCTACTAGGAACTATTGCATGCTCTGGTGGGCAATGCATCGGGATAATCTCTTGGAATGGCGTGAAGTGAGAATTTCCTTCTCTGTTCATTTCTCTAGAAGCAACACGCCCACCACCATCAAGGACTACCATGGTAAGGAGCCCGCCTCTTTCCACATCCAAGCATGTGAGAGGGTCTAGAGAGGAGGCACGGAAGCTTTTCCACCATCCCTCTAGGTACACAAACTATATTCTACACTACAGGTTACACGCATGCATGCATGGTACATCCACTCTGAGACATTCCGCCAAACAAGGAATTGGCAAGAACTAGCGGTTGATCTCATCCAAGCATTTGAGTATCAAGCACCAAACCATCGGTGGATAAGGCATTATAGGAGATCAAGTGCCTTACAATGGGGGATAGTGCCATGGCAGAAGATAGGCTACTGGAGTTGCTAGGTGAACCTAGCCTGGAGGTGTGCTTTGAGGAAGAAGACACAGAAGAGATACAATTTGAGCATGCGCATGCGCAAAGAAAGAAAAAGGCAAGATGGTCTATGTCATAGATGGTGAAGAGATGGAAAATTTGGAGGTTAACCATTCTCTAGGCTCATGCGAAGTGATGGATAGTGCTGATGAAAGAACGTGTGCCTATCATGAGCCTTTAAAGACAAAAAGGTTAATATTGGGTCGAGGTGGAACCCAAGGAAGCTATCATTGGAGATTATTGGTTGAGAAGGAAGTCTCTAAGATCATTGATCTTTTATGAGAGTTTGAGGATTTATTCCCACAGGTATCATGAACTCAAAGGCATTCACCATTCCTTGGGGAAATGAAAATTAAGTTGAAGGAAGGTGTGCACCCAGTCCTGGAAGAGACCATACCGAATGAATCCTAACCTACGTGTGTGAAGGTAAAGGAAGAGATAAAAAAATGATAACATCTAGGATCATTGAAGCTATTGAAGAGTCGGAGTGGATAAGTCCAATGGTAATCAACATCAAGAAGGATGGGTGGATTAGGATCTGTGTGGATTATAGGGAGCTAAATGTAGTTTGTGTCATCGATCCTTTTCCAACCCCCTTCACTGAAGAAATTTTGGAGGGAGTCATTAGGCACGAAATCTATTCCTTTACGGATGGATTTTTAGGGTACCACCAAGTCCGGATTGCAAAGGAAGACCAGAGAAGACAAATTTTTCCACTGAAATGGGGAATTTTTGCATACATGGTCATGCCCTTTGGGTTGAAGAATGTGCCTATTGTTTTCTCACGCATAGTGGTACAGGCATTCCAGACTTCATCCATAAATTTCTTCAGTTTATCTGATGATTTGGACCATGTATGGACTAGTCAAGGACCATTGTGACAATCTAAGGTTGATGTTTGAAAGGTGTCGGTAGTTGAGGATATCCCTCAACATTAAGAAGTGTGTCTTTTCTACCCCCTTTGGAATGTTATTAGGGCATATCATATGTAAGGAGGGCTTGCTAGTAGATCCTGCCAAGGTTGCAGTTATTGTGGGATTGGGGGAGCCTACTAGCCAAAGCACAGTGCATGGATTTCTTGGGCATATGGGTTATTACAAGAAATTCATTAAGGGGTATGCCAAGATTTCCACGCCTTTGGAAGTGTTTCTTAGACATAAAAGTGCCTTTCATTGGGGAGAGGCACAACAGAAGGCATTCGACACATTGAAGGATAGGCTTGTCACCGCACCTATATTACATTTCCCCTCTTAGGATAAGCCCTTCCATGTTCATGTGGATGCCTCCGAAATGACCATTAGGGCAGTGCTTGCACAACCTAGTGAGGGAATTTTTGATCACCCCCATGCTTTGCAAGTAGGAAGTTAACACCAACAGAACATAATTACACTACGACTAAGTGTAAGCATTGTCTATGATCTACGCACTTCATAAGTTCAGACAATATCTACTGAACTCCCTTTATCTTCTACACTGACCACATGGCATTAAAATATTTGGTGAACAAGCCCATCCTACAAGGCACATATGTCGATGGGTGCTATTATTTCAAGAGTTTGAGTTCACGGTAGTTGTGAAGCTTGGAAAGAGTAATTGTGGACCTGATCATTTGTCAAGAATTGATTCAGGGAGGATGCATAGAGCATTGAAGAGACTATGCTAGGCATGCATAACTATTTAGGTTATGGCATGCACCCTCGATTTGGAGGAAATTGTATAGTATTTCTAAAGGAAGGTGTGGCACCGGAAGGGATGAAGACCTTGGAGAAAAAGAAGTTAGCTATACGCATCGCACCCTACATGTTAATTAATGGAGACCTATACAAAATGGGTCGTGATGAGGTTCTACGACCGATGCATGCTAGAGCATGAGTGCGTTGTCTATAATAGAAGAAGTGCATGGTGGGATTGTAGGAGGACACTATGTGGGAAATGCAACCGCATGGAAGATTCTACTCACAGGGCTTTGGTGGGAGACCATTTATCAAGATTACATAGAGTTTTGCAAGGCTCTGTGACCATTTCCAATACCTTGGAAAACCTAAAGAGGGATGAAATTCCCTTATGACCAATACCAAGCACGAAACCATTTGAGAAATGGGCTATTGAATTTTTTAGACCAATCTCACCAGCAGCACGAAGGACTAGTTCATGGTATATCATTACTTGCACTAATTATTTGATGAGGTGGGCAGAGGCAGCACCCACTAAGGATTGTACCACAGCTACAACTACTAGATTTTTATGGGAGAACATAATCAACAAGTATGGATGCCCATTGAGCTTGAAAAGTGATAGAGGTACACACTTTCTCAATGAAATGGTCAGGATTCTATTATCAGAATTCATGGTGGCCCATCACAAGACTACTCCCTATCACCCTCAAGCAAATGGAACTACTAAGGCATTTAACAAAATACTTAGTCACACATTGACTAAGATCTATGATGTTGGTAGGTAGGATTGGGATGATAAAGTATCATCCATTCTTTGGGCATACAGAACAACCTACAAAAGGTTGAATAAGGCCACACCATTTCAATTGGTGTTTTGCGTGAGAGGCTATCTTACCAGTTGAGTTTATGTTACCTTCGCTGCATATAGCACGCATGGGGAGGGTTGGATGATGAACAAGTGTTGGAAGAGAGAATTGATGAATTGATGAAGCTGGATGAAAGATGATCACTAGCTAGGTGGAGCTAGACAACTAAAAATCAAAACAAAAGGCATGGCATGATCACCACATTAAGAACAAGAAGTTTGAGGTTGGGCAGATGGTGTTGTTGTATGATTCAAAGTTTCTACACCACCCTAGGAAGTTAAAGGTCCATTGGTTAGGTCCCTATATAATCTCGTACATCCTTGATTTGGGCATGCTAGTTAAAGCTGGATGGAACAAAATTTCCTAGACACTTCAATGGGAGTAGGTTGAAGCCCTACTATAAATAAGGCTTCTTGGTGTTTGTAAATAAGGTAGTTTTTCCAGATAGTTTAGAATTTCCTTTATGCATTTCCTTTCTTGTGTTTCCCTTTCACGTTGTTGTTTTGTTTTGTTTTACCTTGGGCACTAGTAACCTTGTTACTTTTTTAGGGTTTTGAATGTGTAGAGGACCACGCATCATTTTAATGTGGGGTGGAGTAATGTGAAGGAAAGCGTGGGTAAAGTGCCAAGGAGGATTGTGTTGGAAAGCTCGTCGAATGGCCCTGTTGAAAGAGGTGCATGAAAGAAAAGGTGGAAAAGGATGGTTGGTGTCAAGATAAGGCTACTTTCAGATCCCACGTACAAAGGAGGAAGAAGCGCAAAAAGAAACACGAGGTAGGAAAAGAAAAAATCATGATAGAAGAAGTGCCTTCGGCACCATGATGACACGTGCGCAAGAGTCTCTTGTCAAGATGGATTGGTTATGCGCCAAAAGGTTGGAAGATTGTCCACGCAGGGTTGGGTGCATGAGTTAGGGTGCAAAAAAGTTAGGATTTGTTTGAAAAATCCACATTAAAAGTTAAAAGTATGGTGGTAGGTGAAGTAGCATTTAATGCTTAAAAATGGGAAAAACTATAAATAGAGGTTCAGACATTTCATTATTCACTTTACGAATACAAAGAGAAGAGATTTTGTGAACTAGGGTTTCTAGAGTTGATCCGTGCAAAGAAAAATTGCAAGAATTTGAGCGTGAGTGACCAATTTGGATTTACAAACCAGAAAGGAAGTGATTCACGGGCATGGGAAGAGTTGTGGAGAAGCATCATCTGGTGAAAAGAGATTCCAGTTAGGGTTTGGTATCTAGGGCATGGGTTGAAAAAGAGTTTCTTCACCAGTTTGAGATCTAAACTTGGAAAGGGGTAGTAAAACAAAGCAAGTGAAAGAAGTTGAAGTGTTAACATAAACAATGGCACCCAAGAAACCAGTTGGCACACCTAAGAAGGGAAAGGGAAAAGGAAAGAGCAAGCAACAAGAAACTGTCACAAGTACAAATGAAGAGTGGTATGCAGAAATGTAGTACCTAGACAGAGTATTGCTTGGGTGAGAGTGGGAGTCCCATTTAAGAAAAATGGTAGTAAATGATTACAATCATCACTCGAGCATGATCGAGAAGGAAATGGCATTGGAGTTAGTGTGCCTTGATGAATAAAAGGACACCAGAGGGTTTTCCCATCTATAAATGATGAGGTAAAAGTGAAGTTGGAGAAGTCAAGATTATTACAACTCTTTGAGTTGCCCTACTTTGGAAAGCCTGAGTGCCTATATCAATGGTTGATGTCATGCGTGCATGAAGATTACTTTCACTTCGCAGGGCGCAAGATGCACATTACCCCTCATCTTGTTTCACATTTCACAGGCCTCATCTATGAAGGAGAAAGTTTGGAGGACAACCTATGTGACAAGGAGGCAATTAAGGAAACCATCACTGCTTATGCGTACAAAAAGGGGTCAAGGTACTTTGATATCACGGACATCAAGGACCCAGGTGATGAAGATGGCCACACACCTTGTGACAAAGCTAAATGGCTAGGAGAGATGGACCTAGGTAAACAAGTCCTAGCTGAATGTTTGCAGGAGGATTTCAGAGGGCACCATCTACAACCTATCTGCATACATCACATGGATAAGATTGTTAAGCAATGCGTAGAAGGTGATAAAATCCTCTTTGGTAATGTCTTGTTAACCATTGTGTTCTCAGAGATTGGAGTGCGATGCAGTGGACAAATTCATGTGGGAGTACCTTACTGAAGACCCTTCACCCGCGAAGAGGTTTGAGAAGTACACTCTGATATAGTATGATGGCCATGCACAAGGCATGCCTAGAGAAGTGGTATACACCGAGGAACACGTTTGGGGGTGGAATGGAGGATCCCTAAACAACTGCTAGCAACCAAAAAAAGGGAGAAGCCAAGTTTTCTATGTACCAACATTTCTACCTTGGTAGATTTAAACTGATAGATGAGACATGGAGCCCATGGTGCAAGCTCCCTTTTTCCTTCACAACTCAACACTTCCAAGTGGGAGTGAACATGTTCAAAGAGTCCAAGAATTTGAAGCTAGACCTTGGTAATCTAGATCGGGACCATAGAGAAATGCGCAAAGGGTTGGTCTACCCCAACAAGTGCGCGTACATGGAGAAGTACGTGTCGCATGAGGTCCAAATGGTGAAACCCATGACTTTTCCCATTACAGGAGGGTCCGCAACAGTGTGAGTATACCTCCGCATAAGACCCAAATTTGAGAAGGGTGCGTATCTGGAGAATGAGGTGTCCATACCTAAGGACCCAACTAGTAGGAAGAGACCCATGCCCAAACAGGAGGAAAAAGAACCAAAGAAGAAAGTACCAAGTGTAGTGGATACACAGGAAATAGGTACCCCTAGGACAAGTGCCAGAACAAGTATGTATTCACACAAGAAAAAGTCCATAGTCAAAGAGAAGACTCGGAGCCAGAGAATCCATTAGACAAGGAGTCATCAGAAGAAGAAGAGATAGAGTCACCTACACCGGAATCCCCGGTTAGGAAGAAGCAAAAGATGATAGAGGAGTCAGATTTTGAGTACACTAAAGTTTGAGGGCCTACCAAGGTGAAAAGGATGATGATGATGAAGAAGATGATGATGAGGAAGATGAGCCTGAGGTAAATCAAGAACAACCTATGTTTCAATGTACATGACTTAGAGGAGGGAGAAGGAGAGAAGGATGAGTACATCTTCACGTGGAGAAAGGGAAGCCAAGAGGAGGAAGGTGCCCGGACAAGGAAGGGAGCGAAGAGGTAAACAAGGTGGCGGAAAGAGAGGCTGAGAAGATCATTGAGACCTTGGTGGAAGAGGAGTTGGAACACAACGCTGAGCTGGTGATGAATGAGGATAAGGAAGAGAGCACAAAAAAGGACCACGGCAGCACTAGAGGCCCCACTTTAACTATAAATATTCCTAAGGGCACACACTGGGAGGAAAGCACGTAGAGGAGGAGAAATTCAAGGATGGGTTATATTGATGACCCCAACAAAGTGTTGCATGCATGGTTCCAAAGCATGGTTCCAACAGAGGAGCTCCTGGAAATGTCATCATTTGATGAAGAGGGCGCGTACCCCAGGACAAGGAAGATGCTCTCTTGGGCGTTTGAGTCCCATATTGACGAGCCAGAGTTTGAAAATATACCAAGGGGAAATCATACCAATACCGAGTCTAAGGGAACCAACCCCTTGGTAAATTCCTAAAAAATCTTGGATGAGAGTAGTTATGTAATGTGCTCAACAAGGTCGTGGTCAAGACTGAGGCTAGGCTCTTCGGAAGAAATGAAAGAGTAATATTTCTAGAGGAAAAGCTAGAAAAGAAGGAAGAGGAGCTGGCTGAGAAAACTAAGGGCTTGAAACAAGAAGAGTTGATCAGCACCCAATTATAGCATGATGAGTTAAAGGATGAGAAGGCTAGAGTGTGTGAAGTATACAAAAAGGTGGAGTCCATTACAGATGCAATAGTGTTGAAGCATCCGGACCTAGCGCCTCCCACTGTGTAAAAGTATGGATCTGCCCTGGAATGCCTGAGGACTTAACAAGAATCCTCACCATGGAGAGGTAACTGCTAGCCTTGGAATCTATAGAAGAAGTGGCCACGCATTTAGAAAAGGAGGATAAATTGAAAGTCATGGCACTCATAGCTGAATACAACAAGGTCCTTATTGATGTAAAGATTACTTCCTAGACGAGGCCACGTACAACAACTCATGAGGACAGAGACAAAGTGGCAAGCATGTTGGTCACCAATGATGAAGCAAAACTTAAAGAGTTCCAGAGAAGAACAAGGGGAATAGAGTGAGTGAGAAAAATATCCTCACCGAGGTAGAAAATAAATCAGAAGCTATTGAGGCCTTACGGGGCTCAATTAAAAACTAGCTAAAGGAACTATACCCACAGATTACAAAGGATGGATGCGTTGCTGGGATATAGGCAAGGAGTTAGAGAAAATTGTTGACACCATGAGTGCACAAGGGGATGGGCTGGGTTTTGATCAGGTGAGCACCTTAGTAGGTGATATTTTCCAGAGAGCACAGAATGAGGTCGATGCCTAGAACAATCTGAGGCCGACTTGTAGAAGAACTTTCCTCTCTTATTTCTTTAAGTAGCATCATTCCCCATTCTTCCTTCTTTTCCCATTCTTTGTCCCCTTTATTCTTTTTCCAAGACATTAAGTCTTTGTGTATTCTTTATTCTTTGAGGAAGTTTCTGAGGGTGGAGAATAGGTAAAGTGTGGGGTGATGTTGGGCCCCTAAAATATCAACTAAGTCCAAAAAGGGTGCATAGGTGCGCAAGGTTGAAAAAGTGCACAAGATAAGGTGTGTAGGGAAGGGTTCAAGTAGGTTTTGGTAGAAATCAGGATGTGCACCCATGGAGCAGAATCCAAGACTTATCCATTTTTGACCTATCAGCAGGACGCGAAAAATGTGACCCGAGTGGATAAGGTGCCAGCCTGCGACAAGGTGGCCTAGAAGGAATATACTCTGTGGTTGAAGCTTCTAGAAGGACATCATGGTAAGGAGTGGTGAGTTTAGGCCTGAGGAGCATGCACCCATGGAGGACCACATTCAGACACTTGGTGACAAATCTAAGGCTGCAAAAGAATGAGTTGGCAGTTCAGGAAGGCTATATATACAAGTGCCTGTAGTATATAAAGAGAAAGGAAGAGAAAAGAGAAAAAGGAGAGAAAGAAATGGATAGAGGGTGGAGCTCTATAGAAATACTGCAAGGAATATGTTAGCTTGGGTAAATAAGCATAGGAAAGGATGTATCAAGGGTTTGGGGTTATAAATTTTCTTTTGAGAGCCTAGCTATATGAATCTAGTTATAATGCATGACTGTGGTCTGCTCTTCTGTGACATTCTGTAATGGGCCTAATGAATGTAATAAGGTTACTAGTTTATGTGAATATGAACATTAATGGTTCTGATGCATACATCCTTCTTCATAGCTATTTTTCATTTATGTTTATGAACTAAGTATGAATGCTTGTACAACTTCCTTTCTATTTTGGTGTAAGTTCTATAATCTATTAAGCACTTTTCTATCTGGAATGACTACAAGGATCTAGAAGCCATTCTAAGCTCTATGGTGCTTGTATGTCTTATTTCCTCTCAAATATCTTAAACTTGGATCATAGATGATGCTGCCTCGGTGAGCACCCAAGTACCGGTAGGCGATAGGCTAACGTGCATGGGGTTTCCCTATTCTTTGATGGGTGTAAAAATGACTACAAATAGTGAGATGATGTATGTGTTGTTTAGATTTACCTAAGAGGTCATCAACATAGTCTTCTACCATTTTGTGAATAAGATCATGGAAGATTTATGGCATTGATTCGTTGATAAGTCACCTCGGTGTTTTTACTTCTAAATGGAATTACTCAATAACATAAATACCCTCGAGGAGTGATGAAGGACATTTTGTGTTGGTTATCGAGTGGCGATAAATATTTTATTATAGCAGAAAATCCATCCATGAGGAGATCATTTTATGGTCGGCGGTCAAGTCGATGAACAAGTGTATATTTGGAAGGGGAAAATCATCTTTAGGGAAAGTGAGGTTGAGATCTCATAAATATGTACAAATGCCTAGTTTTCCCGAGGCTTTGGTCTCGAGAACTATATTAGAGACCCATTATTGGTAGTCAATGGGTATGATGAAATTAGTAGAGAGTAGATGTTGTAACTCTTCTTTGATGAGAAGAGCTATGTGAGGGTGTATCTTGTAGAATTCTTTCTACATTATTTCGATGCTCTTATATTAATGCTACCTTTTGTTGCCTCACCACTTATTCCTTTTGGATTTCTTTTGTATTTTTTTGGGACTTTTTTGCCTAAGTATGGAACCAAACATGGAGGATATCCACATGTCCCTTTGGCACACTTTGTAGAAGGCACAAATCATCAGGAGTCTTCGAGCAGTGAGGATCCTCCACATGGCTAAAGCATGGCTCGAAGCACCAGGAAAGTTAAAAATACAAAGATAAAGCGGAGGGGCACACATGCCTCCACATGTCATCCAGGCATAGGTTTAAAAGGAGAGAGAAATGGAAAGGCCCCAGATAAGTGTGAATCCTCCATGTGTCAAGAAAATAAGCCACTTTGCCATGAAAATGACCAATTAAAGAAGTAAGGGCTTGAACTTTGGTGGATTGAATGCAATCTCAGGTCCCAAAACATGCAGTTGAGATCTTCTCCAAAGTTCAAAGATCTCATAGGTAAGAAATAAATGCGGGTAGTGGAAACCTTAATGGAGGCACGTTGAAGTAAGATCCACAAAGATCTATAAGAGAATGTTTTGGTGCTAGAGAAAATATACTTAGAGAAGGGGAATATAGAAAAGAAGTTCCAGAGCTCAGAGTATTTAGGTTTAGTCTATTGTGTTAACTAACCTTAGCAAGGCTCTGTTGTAAAAGAATATTGTAATATGTGTCATTTTGGCCTTATGTATTGTTTTCTCTATTAATAAGAGCCCATGTTACGTGTACTAAACTTTTTCAATATTCGGTGTCCTTTATCTCTTCATGTTTACTTTTATTCAGTTTTAGATGAATGTTTAAATATCTATCATGTTACACACCCTTAGATATTTTACATAAATCTATTCATTCACTCATGGTTATGTTTTAGTTTCATTTGACCTTTGATAATTTGAGATATCTTTGGAATATTTGATCATGCTTTGAAAGCTCTTCAATTAATCTAGTAGCTATTTCAATAATATCTTTGTGTTCTTTAGTAAAGTCTCGATGCATCACCTTAGATAGGATTTATTTACTGTTTTATTTCTCTCTCTCCCCTTATCTCAACCCAAAGCAGAGAAGATCCAACTTCTATAAAATCTAGAGGTTATCTTAGGGGCCAAGTCCCACATCTCTAAGATTTCCCACAACTTTGGTGGTTCATCTGCAAATATAATCATCAATAGTTTTCCTAGCATGCCTGGTGGGACAAGCATTGAAAGCTTAAAATTAAAATATTGTTAGGTTTGGTGTGTGACATAGCAATTTATAGCCTTTGGAGGCTCTGTAATAACACATCTGGTGACTCTATTTGACATATCTACTGGTCTCAACAGTATTGACAGTTTAATCCTCTCTAGTTCATGAGAAGGATTCAAACAAGCTCGATAATAAGAGAAGTAGGAATATTTGAATACTTGTAGCTATCTCCATAGGTAGAGGCAGAAGAGGTAGACATATTCTAAGATCTCCATCTCCTCCAAATTGAACTCTTTCAAAACTTCCACCTTCTAGGCCTTTCTTACAATCCACTAGAGTTCTTAGGCATATCATAATGTCTCATCAACCACATCCTCCCCCAAGATAGTTCATCTCTTGGAATCAAGGAAGTCCATTGATCTTGTCAGTACATCTAACAACATGGAATCCCATCCCAACAAATGCGCTAAAGGAACTACCTAAATTCAGTAGTGAAGACTTCAAGACCCCATAGGAACATCTTCAAGACATTGCAGAGATCTGCACGGTACATTACATCACCGAGCAAGATGTTTCCTTAAGATTACTAGCTACCTCCTTTAAGGGAAAATCTCTCAACTGGTACAGATCCTTGACCCCTAACTCCATTGGTACTTGGGATCAATTGGGAAATGTATTTGTTAGAAGATTCAACAAAAAGGAGATAGATCTTCACTCTTACAACAACTTATCAACATCAAGAAAGGTCTGCAAGATTATGACTGATTTCAATACCAGATTCCATAAGACATGGCAAAGGATTCTAGTTCTAGCTAGACCACCTATAGGTATGGCTATTGTCTTTTATCTAAAGTCTCTAAACTCAAATATCTCCATCATGATTCAGTCATTGGGGGATTCTTTGCCATAAGCATATGATCTTACAGTCCAAGATGAGAATAATTTGATAGATGTTGGGAAGCTCCCCCAAGATCCCTTTGCTAGTATATCTTGAGATATCTCCCCTTCCTCAGGCACAAACCTCAAGTTCTACCCAAGTTCTTGCATCCATATACAACTACCCATCCTCTCGAGGAGTCGTCACCCCTTATTGCACCATCATCTTCTTCTACAGAGATGGAGGAAGTAAAAAATATCCTTAGGAGTTTCTCTAATGAGATATTCAATCTTAAGAGGAATCAAGGCACGTACCCAAGACAAAATTATCAAGGCTACCAAGGGGTAGACCCACTTATCCTCTATAACATCAAAATTCCTAGAGACCACCATTGATGCAACCATCTAACCAAATTGTTCTAGTCCGACACCACTCCATACACTCACCCAATAGTGGGAGAGAAATGATTCTGAAATAATAATTTGGTGGAAGATCCCAATGCTTGGTGTTTCCCTTGCAATACCCCTCATATGCCAAAATATTTCTCCCAAGGAACCTATAGCAAAAAGTAGCAGAGCAAAGAGCAATGGAGGGCTATGAAGTCAATACTGGCGGAACTTACTAGTCCTTAGGAATTTAAAATGTGGTGTTTGTTGCACAAATGCAAGGGATGTCCCTAGAAAAAGAGGCAAAAATTACACCTAAACATGCACTTTTCTCTTGGATCAAAGGAGAAGAATTTGTATTCACAAATGATGCATCCACATTTAAGAATCTGGTACATTCATATTACAATACTCGATCCAAGAGGTGGATGATAGAATCCATGGTCCCTACTCCTACAATAATGAATGAAGCAAGGAAACAACCTCCAACGTTCACCATCCCTCTAACTGCCAACAACCAAACAAGAGACTCCAACAACCACTCAGAATCAAAGTACCTTCCATCCGATGGCTGAGAGAATGAAATACCAACAAGTCTCCAAAGTACAACCGATTGAGATAATGAATGTAGTTGAGTAACTTAAAAGGGAACCAGCCAATGTATCCTTGTGGGATATCTTGGGCATTCTAGAACAAAAGGAATTTCTTCAAGAAGCTTTGAAATCCAATAGCGGTCCGACTGCAACCATGAAGGGGAAAGAGCAACTCAAAATAACTAAGTTTCAAACTATGTTAAATCTTGATGAACCAGAAGGAAGTAGTAGGTAAACCCAAACCCCAACCCTTCTTCATGACTCTTATAATTGGTAAGAAATTATTACACAATTCCATGATAGAATCTAGCACAAGCACTACAGTGATGCCCAAAGCAATTGCGGATGCCTTAGGAATTAAATATGAGCCCCTAAGAAGAGGATTCATGCAACTAGAT
Source organism: Taxus wallichiana var. yunnanensis (assembly GCA_018340775.1). Classification (NCBI taxonomy): domain Eukaryota; kingdom Viridiplantae; phylum Streptophyta; class Pinopsida; order Cupressales; family Taxaceae; genus Taxus; species Taxus wallichiana. Next base: position 47,833,808 of record CM031238.1, read on the forward strand.
GGGAAATCAGTTCAAACAATTGGTGTTATTAGAAGTCTCCCATTACAACTCTATTCCTTCCCAAACATAACCATTTCATAAGATATAGTGGTGATTAATGTTCCTGCAGTGCAGTGGAATTTGTCTATCCTGTGACTTCATAGCTAAAATTGGAGGCTATATGTCCTTGGATTGGTCTCATCTAATTCTAAAAACTATGGATCTAAAATGATGGTACTATCAGAGCCCTCATAGAGGAACATATAACAGATCAAGTGGCCTCAGGTTTTGAAGCCTCACATACTATGATCACCCGAGAAGAAGAATCATATATAGACAAAGAAGACCCTCAAAGTGGAAACTATTTGGTTGACCTGTCACCCAGAGACCCTTTCGAAATTTTGATTCCACTAGGTTAGGTACTTATGTCATTTTTGATGAGAATCCCACTATTCCAAAGGTTATAAGGGAAGATAGTAAAAGTGAAAATAATCCCACAAAGGATTCCCAAATATGGACTCTGCACTTCGATGGAGCTAGAAGAAGAAATGGATTAGGAGTTGGAATATGCCTATCCTCACCAAGTAGAAGGAAGATACTCCAGGCGTTTTTCTTCCACTTCACTTGCACCAGCAATGAAGCAGAATATGAGGCTTTAGTTCATGGTTTGACATTGGTACGTAAAGAGGGCATACAACAACTAAGATTCTTTGGGGACTCGAGTTAGTAGTGACGCAAGTTAGAAATATTGCTACTCAAAAAATCCAAGGATGAGGTCCTATCATCACAGAGTATGGGATCTTATTGAAGATTTTGAGGCCTTTAACATTAAGGTTATCCCTTGGGAACAAAACATAGAAGTAGATAGAATATCCCAAATAGGATTACAATTCAAAATAATCCGCAATATGATAACAAACAAAGAAGTAGTGAGGTTGATCATTTTCCCATCTATACCCAAATGTGGATCATTGGTAGGTTTTTGAAAGTGACCAACATATTTTTCTCTTCTTATAGCAATCTGAAGAGTTTACAGACCAAATCCAACCCAAAATTGAAGAAGCATACGAAGATCAATTCATCTAGCTAGAGATTTTCCAATGTTAGCATCCTATTTGACTGATAACATTGGAAAATCTCTTTGACTCTGATGATTCTAATACAAATAGGATGAATTCACGGTAGTCAAGGATGAATATGTAGAGCTTGAAGTGGCTAGTGGGAATAAGCTAAAGTTTTGGAAATTAGTCATTCAAAAAAAAGAGAAAGGCTTATGGCTCTATGTCATAAATATGATAGGGTGATAGCTTGGACTTATGATGACCTATGTGGTTATAATAAGGACATCATCCAACATATTATTAAACTAGAAGAGGGGAATAAACCTGTGTGTCAGAAGTAGAGGCCTATGAATCCAAAAATAGAATCTCTCATGGCCGAAGAGCTCAGGAAGATCCTGGAAGATAAAATAATCTTCTCGATCAAGCACTCCACATGGGTTTCCAATCTGGTACTAGTAAGGAATAAAAATGGTGAAATCAGACTCTGTGTGGATTTTAGAGATCTGAATAAAGTGTCCCTTAAATATCACTACCCCTTACCATCCATGGAGAAGATATTACAAATAGTAGTAGGTTCAGAAAGATTCTCTTTGCTAGATGGTTTTTCGGCTACAACTAGATATGGCTTACAGAGGAAGACCAACATAAGACCACTTTTACAAAAAAGTGGGGAAATTTTACATATGCAAAGATGTCATTCAAACTCACCAATGTTGGGTCAAATTTTCAAAGATCCATGGATATCACATTTAGAGAATTGATTAACAAGGTAATCCTAATATACTTGGATGACCTCACAATGTTTACCAAAATAGTGGAGGATCATTTCGATGCCCTGAAGCTGTATTCAAGAAGTGTCAAGAATTTAGAATCTCTCTTAATCAAAAGAAGTACATTTTTGGGTTACCACAAGTCAAAATCTTGGGACATATTGTTTCAAAATATGGGATCTTAATCGATCCGAAAGAGTCGAGCCATTCTGGAACTATCTCTACCTGTCAACAAGAAGGTAGTATAATCTTTCCTATGAAAGATTAACTTTGTCAATGCATTCATTTCAGATTTTTTTGGAATGATCCGCCCGATCACACTGATGCTAAAAAGAATTTAAACTTCAAATGGACCAATGAAGGTCGCCAATCCTTTGAGGAGGTCAAAAAAAAATTACATCTCATCTCAGTAGTATGAAACCTAGACTTTTCAAAAGATTTCATCATGTACATATATGGGAGTGAGCATAGTGTAGCATCCATGCTAACGCAGAAAGGAGAGTCATGAGAAGATGAACATCTAGTTGCTTTCTTTTCAAAAACTCTCCATGATTATGAGACAAGGTACAAATTTGTGGAGAAGCAAGCTTACACCATTGTCAAAGGTCTGAATAAATTTAGGCACCTCGTTACTAATAATAGCAAGATCACGGTCATGGTGGCACACTCCAGTGTCAAAGAATACATCACGAAGGGTGAGATAACTGATAAAAGGGCCAACTGGATCACTAAGATCTTAGAATATGACATTGAAATATAGCCCAAAAATTTGATACGAGGAAGAGATCTGCTTCAAAGATCTCGGCACAAGAATCATTAGTCCCAATGAATGAAGAACAAGATATGGTGCTCCGTATCCAAGAAAATGAATCCAAAAACTAGGTATCGAGATAGGATGCATTTCATGTAGACGGGTGAGTATCCAAGCCACCTTCCTCTTAAAAATAAAATATATTACATACAACAGGGATCCGAATTTATCATTATTGATAATTTCCTTTTCAAAAGGAAATTTGATGGGATCCTGCTCAGATGCCTAGAAAAGGAGGAGGCTAAAAGGGTCTTATATGAGTTACATCATGGAGGCTTGGGAGGTCATTTCTCTTCCAAAAATATAGCCGTAAAAGTCCTACAAGCAAGATACTTTTTGCCCAACTTGTTTGTAGATTGCTATGCGATGGTGAGCAACTAAAATTTTTCCAATTCTACACGGGCTTCCGAAGAAATGTCGCATTACCTCTTAACCCTATCCTAGTTGAAGATCCGTTTGCAAAATAGGGTTTGGATTTAATTGGAATGGTTAATATTATTTCAAGTGTGGGTCCCAATTGGATTCTCACTGCCACTAATTACTTTACTGATGGACAAAGGCAGTCTGTTGAAGGAAGCCATGAAAAATATGATCCTAGAACTCCTCCAATATATCACCACCCACTTTGGACCCCCACACGATCATATCAAATAATTCCAAAGTTTTTTTCGGGGACCAAAGTGTCGACTTTCTTGTGAGACATGGAATCTATTTAAGGACATCTTCCAAATACTACTGCAGGGTAACGGTTCGGTGGAATCCACTAACAATAACCTAATCAGGCTCATAAAGATGATGGGGGATGAACATAAGAGATCATGGCATGAGCATGTCAAGAAAACCTTATGGGATGATCAAATCACACCAAAGAAAATCCTTGTAATATGCTTTGGTCTATGGTAAAAGCACCATAATGCCCATCACTATGGAAGTCCCAACGACTACAATTATTAACACAAATTGATATTGAGGAACATGGAGTGATGCAAGTAAGACTTGTGGAGATGATGGAGCTTCAAGAAAAATGAGAGATAGCCCATGAATCCATGATCAGCCATCAACAGTTATCAAGACTTGGTTTGATTGGAAGACTTCTTAGCCTAATTTCCAAGTCAAAACTTTAATTCTGAAATGGGACACAGGGATTCCAAGCCCATCGATCATGGGAAATTTGACCCTCTATGGACATGACCATTCAAGATTAGTGCATGTAAACAACACAACACTTTCAATCTTGAAACTATGGATGGTTAGCTTTGTGGCGATTTCGGTGAATGGGATCCATCTTAATCCTTTCTATTAAGATTTTTAACATTGTAAAGTATGTATCATATGTATAGTCCCCTCTTTCTTTTGCTTTTTCCTCATTTTCGTGGTCTTTCCCCTTCGAATAAGTGTCTTTGGACATGTGTCTCCAGTTGAGACCCTTCTGCCCCTTTTTGAAATTTTAGGTGTTGTACCTTCTTGATTTTTCCTAAGTAAATGATCCAATGATTTTTTTGGAATAATGAATGAGAAGGATCATGGTGTTAATGAAAAATCTCTCGAAACATAGAATTCGGCGCTAAGGGTCATGTAACCAAAAGTGTCATTATATGATGTGACCCAAGGTATGCACGAGCCTTTACTTTACGAGGAGTTGAGGAGTCTATTTAAGGAAATATTTGAGCATACAAAAGAATCATTCTAAATGCTTGAGTCTCTTGTTTGAACACCCGAGTATCTAGTCCAAAGAACCAAAAATTTCAGTAGTTTTAGGACAGCCATGGCAACATCGATTCCCTACCACGGTCAAAATCATATGCAAGGTGACTTGTGCCACACCGATCTCTCCACCTCGAGGCTGAGTTTCCCTAATAGGGTAACACAATTCATTGACTTGTTCATAGAAAAGATTTTACAAATGAGGTATTTGATCCCATTCTCACCAAGAAATCAAAGGCTCTAAGGGATGCAACCCATGCTAGATTCCTGAATTTGGGGGATTCTGAGTCTTTTGGCTCCAAGATTTAGACCACCACACTCACACAATATATGGTGCCTCTCGTGCACCAATATCCAGAGCTTGTGCAGATGTGTATGTGGTGTTTTGACCCTAACTCCAACATCATAAGGGGAACAAACATACAGGTGGTTATTACACCAAAGACCATTAGGGATATATTGGCCTACCCTATGACAAAACAGCTAACTTCTATGATATGCCCAAGCTCCAAAACATTTGGGCTCAATGCCAAAATAAAATCACATTCCTCAACAGGGAGTTACAACAAGATGATTCAAGTAGTTCTAGGAAATTGGGATTCCCCATTCCCTTGAAGATGTTCTTGGTAGAATCTCAGGAAAAATGCTCCATGTTGGCATTCATTTTTAGCCAAGACTCAGACATAAATGTCCATGAATGGAAATTTTCAGCCCTTTGTGGATGAGATATGTGAAGAAGGAATATGTGTATTGGTTTGACTTTCCCGAGGTCGTTACAAAATCTATTTGCGAGTAGTTGGACATGTTCCTGTTAATGCCACCTTTAGGTATTCTTCCTATTTGTTCCACCTCATTTTGTACTAGAACTCCCAGTCCCTTAGCCAATTTATAGACCTAACGCTTTGGGACATGGAGGTGGACCCCCAAAATATCATCCCAGTATCTGCATGGACTCATGTGTTGTCCCACTCCTCAAACACATATGAATTTTCCAACTATTTTGTTACACCCTTCCACCCGAGTTTGACCTAGAGGGGTTGTTAAATAATGAATGACTTGGTTTGAGCCATCTTGGTGGACCCACTTATATTCCTATGACTATTTCTTTGGGGCACAATATTCAATGATCTGGTTACATGGATTCTAGAGATGAATCCTTCATGCTTCCAAGAATTCTCATGGAGTGAGTGGTTTCCTTGGAGGTAACTAGGTAGCTAGTGCTTCTCGATGTAGATTTTGGCTCTGCCAAAAGAAGAAAGCATTGTTCAACCTCCCTTTGAGCAAGGGAGGGATTACCATCATTTAATCAACTCTTTGTTGATGTCATATTCAAACTAGGGGTGGTGTCCAAATCTATATGCAACAAGAAATCTTAGTGATCTAGTAATTGACTGTAGGTATTTGTTTTCTTTTTTATATTTTTCTGGGGGATTTTCTCAATGTCTTGAGGACTTCTTGGCCAAAACCTTATTAAAATCAAACTATGAAAACTTGTTGGAAGTAAACACTCTCTGCAGAAATAAATTGTTGGAAATAAACACACATTTGTAGAATGAAATAGATTGTTATAAGTAAACACACATTATAGAAATAAACACACTTTCTTTGGAAATAAACACACAATTGAGAATGCTTGAAAGATGATTACAAGGAAATAAGAATCTAATCTAGAACACCTGTAGGAACAAGTATATGAAAAATTTCAACTTGAGTAATCAAAAGCATTTACAAAATTAATAGATCTATACTATTTTCTCTAGAAATATAAATACCAATAAAATGAAGATCCTAGTTCTTAGAGGAGTGGGCCCTTGCTCCACCTTGAAATAGGATTTGACAACTTAATATTCTCTCAAAACAGAAATGGCTATTTTATTGATAAAATGTTATGCATTACAAAAATGTATTCTCTCTTTCTATCTCTCTATGTGTTTGTATCTATGTATATTGATCTATCTCTATATTATATATATCTATCTATCTCATAGGTATGCATATATATACTCCTTCCAAAGGTGCATTTACAACCATAGCTTTCCTATTGATTCAGATGGAACCGAATCGTGCCCAAAATAGATGTTGAATTGGAACATGGATGGATGTACTTGTTGTATGATAGTTATCCCTAGATCTGTGAGTATGAAGAATTGGAAATATTCTAATTTTCTCATGATTGAAAGGATCATTGATTGCTAAATCATCGACGTTGTTGGAATAAAAAATTCTCATCGGTTCTGGAACTTTAGAGAAGTTCTAGAACTAAAGGAAATCATTCCAGATCTAATCGTGAGGGTTCCAGAGCTACATGCAAGGAGTTCCGGAACTAAGTCCAAAAATTCGAAACTAAGTACTAGAGTTTGAACTAAGTCTGAAAGTTCTAGAACTAAGTGATAGAGCTCATAATTGCGTAATGGAGTTCCAGAACTAAGTCTGGAAGTTTCGAAAACTAAGCCATATTGAAACCAATGCTTCCAAAAACATGTTGACCACTTCATACTTTGTTCTTCCGACTGATTGTGACCTATTTTATTACAAAACTGAATTTCCAAAGCACTTTGTTAGGAATTACAAAGTTTTTAAACGTTAGAACTACAATCAACAAAATATGGACAATTACATCCTAACTTATATTAGATCAAACAAAAGTCACAAAATGCAGTCAAACTTGATAAAAAGGAGAGTAAAATAAGATCATTTATTGTACATTAACGAGACATATTCTAGCCTTATCATCTCCTCGTACTTACTTGTTTGTAAGTCCTCTTACAAAATTTACTCTTCAAATCTTGGGTTGTGTATTACATTCCAATTGACTACTCAGGTCAAATGGCTGAAACTAAATATCTCAATGTTTTAGTTCAAAAATACTATACCCTGATCTTGTTTCTACTTTCCTCTTCCATTCCTCAAATTGAGTGGGATCTTGAGGTTCTCTATTTTTCCATGGAGACATGGGAGCGAGAAGAAGGGGAGGCCTTGTTCTCATTCCCATCCATATGCCCCTGTGCTTTTCATTGATATGAGGAATTAGTGTGCATAAATATTTTTCTCTTTCCAGACTCCAAATCAAATTTTTGGGAGATATTACTTCCCTTCTCCTCAAGGAAACCGTAAGAAGCTCCCATCTTTTCAAACATCCATCATAAATATCCTTCAAAATTTTCCTCCTCATAAGAGGTGAAGGCATCAATAATTTTCTATAAACTGGCAAGATAATGTGTCTTGAACCATCTATCAAAGGCATGGGTTCTAAAATGTTTAACAAAAGTAGATGGTTTACCATAATGAGCCCTCATGCAGAGACCAGATGAACTAGCTTTCAATAGATGCTCAGAATCCCTTTCCTTCCATGTAATCTGATTTTGAAGAAAAAAAAAATGCATTAAGTTGGATTTCTCCCACATACAAATTGATCATGAAGCCTGTGTTCTTTTCTAGCATAAGATTGTAGAGATAAAATTCACAGAGAATATTTTTCTACTTTGTACTGGCTGAAGAATAGGTTGTCATGAACTTAGATTCATCTTTTATTTCATGTGGAAGGCCACATGCAATTCTTGATAACTTCTAGTGAATGAATTGTTCCTCTAGAAACATGCTATATGCAGAGAAGGTCTCCTACATGCAAGCAATTTTTCACTCATTATGCAAACCATTTGTATTTTTACAAGACATTTAAATTTGTCTCCTTCTTCTTTGTAAAAATTTTCTTCCCATTCCTTTCTTGCTTTCTTTTCATCTTCCATATTACTTCTCAAGTCCTCATTGGATGTTTTGATTTCACTGAGTTCCCTACAAGTATCATCCCATAACTGCTTGAGTGGCCAATAAGTTAATTCAATATGTGCAGAGACTATTGACATAACACTTTGTCTTCTAGAAATTTGACATTCTTCCTCTTTCTCCATCATCTTTGTTTAACTCTTGTCAATTCCTTAGTCCTGTCTATGAGCTGAGTTGTTAGTTCCCCAATGAGCATTTCTCTATTCCAATTTGAGTTTGAGGAAGTTCAACTCCTCATCCTTTTCTCTGATAATGAGTTCTTCTCTGGATAAAAATAGAGGCTATCTAACCTGCTGTTTCTCTTCTTTCTCTGAAATTTCTTTGGGGGTTGAACATTCCTCTTCTACCAAAGGAATTTCCCTTTTTTGTCTCCAAGATGCCAACTCTTCTTCTTCATGTGATAGTGTTGTTGATTCACCCAACTCTTGAAAAACATGTTCCTCAAATCTCTCATCTTCTTTTTCCATCTCATTTTGGCTTGGTCTAGGAGGAGTCATGGCCATGCTTGCCCAAAATATCAACAACTTATTTTTCCAACTTGTCCTGTTCTTTCATCTCCTCTAGAATTTCTCTAGACCTCTTATGAATTCTTCTTCTTTGAGGAGCTTCAAATATGTCCAGAAGTGGGTTTCCTCCTAGAGATTCTTCTTGATTTTCACTTCTTTCTCTTTCCTAGGTGAACTGTCACTGTCAGAGATAGATATTAGCTCTCCTGTAGTTGCTGTAGAGGAAGGAGTTTCTTTTAAAGGTACAATAGGTTCTGCAGTTTTAATCCTTCTTCTAGATCTTCTTCTTTTTGGTATATTCTCCCCACCTATTTCCTTCTTTTCCTCTGTAGGGGCATCAATTTCCAAATTATTTGTAGGAGAAAAAGGAGTTGGTATTTCCCTCCTGATAATATCAGGGTTTTTCTTAAACTTGTTAAGAAATTTCTCCCATATTTCTTCTCCATTTTTCTTTGCAAGAAAATGGTGCTAGCACACCAAATGAACTAACCCATGATGTTTGATTGTTCCAACACCCCAAGAATACCTCTGGGCCATTGTATGGATGGAGTCAAAAAGAAACCCTGGAAGGTTTACTATATATTCTGGTTTTGTAGCTCCATATCTAAGATATATGAGCATCTTCAGACTTCTCTTCCTACCGACCCAAATTGACCATCACAAGTTAAATACTTGACTATCCAAAATGCCACTCTATCAAAGGGTTTGGGAAAGCTGGCCCTTTTGACCCCTTTTATGATTTTCTTAGTGTTGTAAATATATTGGGGTTCATTTCCCCCTCTTGTAGTAGGTTTCAACCAGTTCTTTTAAGGTCCCTTTGACAGATTTGGGACATGCACAATTAACACCAGATACATTGCTTATTGTATTCATAGAAAAAGGAATTACAATATTTCTAACCTTTTTTTGGATTGTTCTAAATTTATAATGAATTCTCTTACCAATTTTCATTTATACTTCGAGAACTTTTTCAGGAATTCCAACCACCCTACCTGTTCAAAGATAGCTTCCACTTCTTCATCTCGCAAGAAGTCAGGTATCATCCTCGTGTTCAATTCTTTTTAATCCCCATGGTAAAGAGGGTGATTCAAATTCATTCTCCTTCAAATTATTACTCTGTCCGATTGGCTATAGAACTCTTTGCTTAGCTACGGGAATGATGGGTTTAGTAACATGAACTATTGTGCTTAGCTGTGGAACTGTTGTGTTTAGTTGCGGAATGTAAATCTAATTCTTTTGCTTCTTCCTTAAAGTTTTTCTGCAACTACTTCTTCACTTTGTTTATTCCATACAAAATGATAGATCATTATAAACATGCCACCACTTTTTTTCCACCGACATCATCCTCATGATTACTCACTTTTAATCATAATGTACAATAGATGACTCATCATACCAAATTTTAAATCAAATCTAATCACACATGCAAACTTTTAATCTAACCTTTAATAAGTTAAAGACATAATTACCATCCTTGATGATGTAATCCCTCCATCATGATGACTCATCATTCCTAAAAGTGAAACAAAAGGAAAAATGGTTAGAAAAGACAATTGGAATTCCAAAGAAGTTCCTTTTATTTTGATTAGCCATTTATTGAGGAGATCAACCACCATTGCTGGTTTTCAATTGATCTCAAGAGAAATTTTTTTGGGGAAGAGAACGCCATTTACTGGTTTTCATTCCTTCCCTTTTTTTTTTTTTTTTTTTTTTTGGGGAAGAGAACGCCATTTACTAGTTTTCATTCTCTTCCCTTTATTCTGGATCTATCCATCTGATTATTTGATCATTTTGGAAGAACTGGGTTCTTCCATATGATCAAATTCTTTGTCTGCTTCAATCTACCTCAAGAATTCATCCTTAATAGGAGGCTTCCTATAAAGTTTTAGCCTATGTCCATTGACCAAAAGTGTCCTTCTACTGCCATCAATGGGAAGTAACTGAATAGAACCATTGTCAAATATCTACTCAATCTGATAGGGTCCCAACCATCTGGTTCTCAACTTGCCCTTGAATTGCTGGTACTTAGAATCAAACAGTAATGCCCAATCTCCTACCTTGAATTGCCTCTTCTTGATATGTGTGTCATGCCATTACTTTATTTGATCTTGGATTATCTCTATCTGTCTGAAGTGCTTCCATCCTTAACTCATCCAACTCATTGAGTTGAAGAATTCTTTCCTTTTGTGTTGCATCCAACTCAATACCTACTTTAGTTGTTGTCCTCAATGTTTGTAGTTCAAATTCAATAGGTAATAAGGGATTTTTCCCATAGACTAACTCATATGGTGAAAATCCTTGTTGTAGTCTTCCAAGTTGTATTATATGCCCAAATAGCCTCAGTAGTCTCTTTACCCAATCTCTTCTTCCTGATTCAACTATTTTGGTAAGGATGTTTTCCAATTCTCTATTTGTTACTTCAGCTTGTCCATTTGATTGTGGGTGATAGGGAGATGACTTCCTATGATTGATCTGATAATGCATTGTGAAGGCTTGGATCATATTAGACATGAATTGTGGCCCCTGATCTAAAACTATACTTCTTGGTGCACCAAACTTTACCATAATTTTGTGCCAAAGGAAATCAACAACTACTTCTTCAGTGGCATTTGTTAAAGCCTACACTTCTTCCCACTTTGTCACATAATTAGTACACACAAGAATGTACTCCTTTCCTTGTGAAGGAGGACTAAAGGGACCAAAAAAATCCAACCCCCATCTTTCAAATGGTTCAATCACCACTTGAGGTTGCAGAGGCATTTCATTGGTAAAAGTTGGTTGTCCCATCCTTTGATAGGGATCACACCGCTTGATATATCTCTTCACATCTTTGTACAAGAGATGGCCAATAATAGCAATGCCAAGTATCTTGTGAGCTGTTCTTTTCACTAAAAGTTCCTCCACTTGGTTCATCATGACATGCCCTGAGTATGTCAAAGATTTCATCTTCTCTCACACACCTACGTAAAACCAAATCAGACCACATTTAAACAACATTCCATTTAACCATTTAAATTGTGCACTAGTTTTGATCAACTTTTTCATTTGTTTCTTAGTGAAAGAAGGAGGAAACTTCCTGTTGCAAGATAATTTTCCATATCAACAAACCATGGTGTATCAACTGAAATAACAAACAATTGTTCATCTAGAAAGTTGTCCTTAACTAGATCTTGCTCCCCTATAGTGGTCAGTCTTGACAAGAAATCAGCTACCACATTAGATTTCCTGGATTATCTACTATGGTAATATCAAATTCTTGTAAAAGTAATAACCATCTAATTATCCTACCTCCAACCACTAGTTTGTTCATTAAGTACCTAATTGTTGAGTGATTTGTATGTACAAATATTTTGTACCCTGTGATATAATGTCTGAATTTATTAATTACATAGATCACAACAAGAAATTATTTTTCAGTGGTAGTGTAATTTCTTTCAATGGGAGTAAGATTTTTACTGAGGTAATAAATAGCATACATTTTCCTTCTTCATCTTTCTGTCCCAAAACTACACCAATGGAGTTATTTGAGGCATCTGTTTGATGTGAAAAGGTTTTTCCCAATTAGGTCCTCTCAATATTGGGGCAGTGATTAATTTTTCTTTGATTTCCTCAAAAGCATGCTGACATCTTTCATCCCAAAGAAATTCATAGTCCTTGGTAAGAAAATTAAACATGGGGGCAAAAATTTTACTAAAATCCTTGATAAAGTGCCTATAGTATCCAACATGCCCTAAAAATGACTTGATATCTATGGGGGTTTGAGGAATAGGTAAGTCTGAAATAATTCTAATTTTGTTTTGGTCAACCTAAATTCCTCTTTTTGAAATGTGGTGTCCTAATACAATCCCCTCATCAACCATCATCAAACACTTCTCATGACTAAGAGACAGATGGTGTTGCTCACATCTTGTTAATACTTCTATCTAAATTCCTCAAAGCATCATCAAATGTGTCTCCATGCACAATGAAATCATCCATGTATACCTCTACACAATCATTTGTTAGGTCTGCAAAAATTGCTAATACAACTCTTTGAAGGTTATTGAGCATTACATAATCCAAATGGTAATACCTATAGGAAAAGGTACCCATGGACATGTAAAGGTAGTTTTTTCCTATCCTCAAAGCAACTCTCGATTTGATTATATCCACTAAATCCATCCAGAAGGAAAAGTACTTTACCTGCAAGGTTGTCTAGGACTTGATCTATGAATGGTAAGGGAAAATAATCTCTCAATGTGGCTTTGTTTAGTTCCCTATAGTCAACAAAATTCTCCATTTTCCATTCTTTTTAGGAACAATTACAAGAGGAGACACCCACTGACTATCTGAGATAGGGTAGATAAAACCTACTTGTAATAGTTTTTCAATTTCTTGCTTGACTATATCTCTTAAGGATGGATTAATCCTTCTCTGAGGTTTCCTAACTAGTCTAATGTTTTCAATATAGATGTGATGAGTGAAAATACTTGGATGGATTCCTTTCATATCTTTGTAGTCCCAAGAAAAATCTCTAGTATGATTTTTTTAACATCAAACAATTTAGCTTCTTCATCATTCTTCAACCAACTGTTTATGTTCAAAATCTTACCCACTCAATCTCAACATGTTTGGTTCCAATGTGTGATGAACTGATTTGTTGAAAGGGTTCCATTAAGGTATTTAGTGGACATGCATGTGGTAAAAACATATGATATGTAGCAACATCTCCAAAAGTTCCTTGAGATAGAATATTGGAAAAGGACAAGTAGGAAGAGTTATGATACTTATCTTGTTATAGGTCAAACTCCTCATCACTGCTGCTTTCCAAAATTCTTCACCATTTCCTGATATATTTGAAATTAAAGCTACCGATTCTTCCTCTCCCCAAGAGAAATCTCATTCCTCCAGAGAGAAATTATGTATAGTCATAGGGAATTGCTATTGGTGTGGTTCTAGAACTAAATGTGATGGTTCCAAACTAAATCTGATGATTTCATAATAGAGTCTACAGAGTTCTGAAACTAAGTTCGTAGGTTCCGAACTATTCCCGATTGCTCCAAGGACAATTGGTGTTCATTCAATGGTTGATTAATCATATCTTCTACCTCATGTACATGATCCTACAATGTGATCATGGCCAAAGAAGATAGGTTTTTCTTATTAGTATCAAGAGCATCAACCCACAATTGTTCTTGATTATCAATAGAAGGTCATGCAGAAGGATATAAGGAAATTTTCTTAGAATTATTACCATTTGAGATAGTCATATCACCTGATCTATAATCAATTAAGGCAAAAATTGTAGCTAACCATGGTCTTCCCAAAATAATGGGATAACCAAGTGTTTTACCTTTTGGATGCAATATAAGGAAATCAAATGGATATTCCCATGACTCCACCATAACCGCCACATCTTTAATAACTCCTTCTAGTTTTGCTACAAATTGATCTTGCCATCTGCAATATGGTGTTAGTAGGTTGTATACCTGTTAATGGTAATGTTTTCAAAGTGTCCACTATCATCACATTTATAGTCGCTCCCAAATCAACCAAAACATTATGTATATCTTTATTCCCTATAGAGACAGAAATAACAGGACTTCCAGATCTCCATATTTGGGAAGCAAAAAGTTTTCCTGCTAATAAATCAACAAGTTTCCCATCTACCTTAATAGTCCTGGGTACTACTTCTTCCTTCCAGTCTTTTTAAACATAGCATTTTGATTAATTTGTTCAATTCTAGAATGTCCTTAATTACTTGTAACAATGGTATTTCAATATTCAATTTCCTTAGTTCTTGTACCAACTCAGATTCCTTAGTCTCTATGGCTTCTTTAAATCTCTCTGGAAATGGAGTCTCAGTAGAGTTGTTATCTAGCTCCTTATCTTTTTCTTTTTCATCCTTCTTGGGAACAACGTACTAGGGGTTTCAGTTTTTTTTCATCATCAAAGATTATAACAAGTGGACTATTAATTATTTTTCCAGATCTAGTTTGAATATCCTTACAATCCATGGCATTCAGATCAACTGATTTTTCTAGTTCTGTTCCAGACATGAGTTGTTTGTTTGTTTCTTGGGTTTGCTACTGGCTATGCTAGTATTTGGGTTTGGACCACATTTTCATTTTGTGAATTTTGTGTTGGGGAACCCATTATGGCTTGTTGATTCTTGATTGGGATATGTCCTCCTTGAGCATAATTATTAGGGCTCCACCTAGGTTGTGACCAAGCATTCGGGTTTCCTTGACCAGACCATGGTTGTTGGTGTCCTTGGGCATACCAAGATTGACTCTGCCCAATCCTGAGGATTCCATGTTGGTTGAGGTGCCCAAGGTGGTTGTCCCCAATTTTGTGGCACTATCTGAGCTACCCATGGCATCATCCAGGGTTAGGAACTGACCTGGGCATGAACTGCCCTTGCTAGGTTGTCTCTGACAAAATTTACTTCTTCTGATGTGGATGGAATGTTGGTTTGTTTAAGATGATTTTTAATAAATGGAAGAAGAGAACAAACATTACTCTCATGGTCCCTAGATTCACAGATAAGACACATTTCTATTTTGTCTAGGGGAAAATCTCTTATTGCATGCTTCTTCCTGCATCTAGGATAATACATAGCTAATGGTTCAATTTTAGCATTTTCTTTAGCTTGCAATCCATCCATGGTGGAGGTTAATTGAACTAAAATGTTGTTTTAAATTTTCCAATTCATCCATCAGTTTTTTCATATCTGGGTTCAAATTTTTAACTATTTTTCCTTTTCTAGGTCCACCCCTTGTTCTTGAATAGCTTCTACAAATGTCTTTAATATCATTCATTCTTATTTGATCAATGTTTCCACCTCCCATCAAGATCAAGTGCCTCCCTTGATTCATCATCCATACCTTTAAGAAAAATGGTTTTGCTTAACTCTTCTTGTAGTACAAATCCACATCTTTTTCTCAAAGAGGAATCTATCTAAATAATCTTCCATATTCTCATCCTCCTCCTACTTGATTTTGAAAAATTCTTCCTTCCTATTCCTCCCTCTACAATAATCTTGATACTTTTCTAGGAAGGAAACTTCCATTTGTGCCCAAGTGGTAATAGAATTAGATGTTAATCCCATAAACCACCTCATTGTTGCATCCTTCAGGGTAGATGGAAACAACTTGAGTTTCGATTATCTGTTTTGTAATCATAAGTTTGACACAATACTTTAAATTCAAATAGAAATTGGTCAGGGTCTTCAGATGACATCCCTCTAAATGTGGGTAAATGTGTAGGTGAAATATTTTTCATAGGTGTATCATCATCATCCAATTGAATTGGATAAGTAAAGGTCCTATCAGGTTCTCTTTCAGCTTCTCATGCCATTTTTGTAGTACCTTCTAGAATTTTCTCCCAATCAATATGGTATGTGATTTGTTTTGGGGAAGGTGAAAAGTCAGAGTAGGAGGTTGACTACTCAATTGTGAATCAAAACTTTCTCTAAACGGGTCTTGGGATATGATCTTTTTCTAAAGGTTCTACTTCCTTCTAGTGATTGATCTAAGAATTCCAAAGGTGGAAATTCTAATTCTTGTCCTAACAGGGACAATGGTGCTTCTAATTCTTGATCAACTTCCTTATTTGATCGAGAAGATGATGATTCTTATTCAAATATTTTTGGGAGGAATCGAACCTTGAGTCTCTTAGTCTACTCATAAATTTTATGATGACGTAGGGAAGATCCTGCAATTACTAGATGTATGATTGCTTCTCTTGTTGACACCTAATTAGACAATTCTAACTATTGTGTCCCTAAAATGGCGCCAAAAATGATGGGTGTCATTATTCCCTTCATTTAATCAACTCTTTGTTGATGTCATATTCAAACCAGGGGTGGTGTCCAAAGCTATATGCAACAAGAAATCTTAGTGATCTAGTAATTGATTGTAGGTATTTTTTTTTTTTTTTATATTTTCTAGGGGATTTTCTCAATGTCTTGAGGATTTCTTGGCCAAAACCTTATTGAAATAAACTATGAAAACTTGCTGGAAGTAAACACTCTCTGACAGAAATAAATTGTTGAAATAAACACACATTTGTAGAATGAATAGATTGTTGTAAGTAAACACACGTTACAGAAATAAACACACTTGCTTTGGAAATAAACACACAATTGAGAATGCTGAAAGATGATTGCAAAGAAATAAGAATCTAATCTAGAACACCTACAGGAACAAGTATACGACATATTTCAACTTGAGTAATCAAAAGCATTTATAGAATTAATAGATCTATACTATTTTCTCTGGAAATATAAATACCAATAAAATGAAGATCTTAGTTCTTGGAAGAGTGGGCCCTTGCTCCACCTTGAAACAAGATTTGACAACTTAATATACTCTCAAAATAGAAATGGCTATTTTATTGATAAAATGTTCTGCATTACAAAAATATATGTCTCTTTCTATCTCTCTGTGTCTTTATCTATGTATATATATATCTATATATCTATCTATCTACATGTCTGCATATATATACTTCTTCCACAGGTGCATTTACAACCATAGTTGTCCTACCAATTCAGATAGAACCGAATCATGCCCAAAATAGATGTTGAATTGGATCATGGTGGACGTACTATCTTTGTGATAGTTATCCCTGGATCTACGAGTATGAAGAATCGAAAATCTTCTAATCTTCTCCTGATTTAAAGGATCATTGATTGCTAAATCACCAAACATTGTTGGAATAAACAAATTCTCATCGGTTCCGAACTTTAGAGAAGTTCCAAAACTAAAGGAAATCATTCCAGATCTAACTGTGAGGGTTCCGGAGCTACATGCAGGAGTTCCGGAACTAAATCCAAAGTTCCAAAATGGGGTTCTAGAAATTTCAAAGTTCGAACTAAGTGATGAGTTCATAAACTAAGTTCCTTTCTAAAATGATTCTAAAATTCGAACTAAGTGATAGAGCTCATAATTACGTAATGGAGTTCGAACTAAGTCTGGAAGTTCCAAACTAAGCCGTATTGAAACCAATGCTTCCAAAAACATGTTAACCACTTCATACTTTGTTCTTCCGACTGATTGTGACCTGTTTTATTACAAAACTAATTTCAAAGCACTTTGTTAAATTCCAAAGCACTTTGTTAGAATTACAAAAGATGGACAATTTTTAAATATTAGATTAGAACTAAAATGGAATAAACTTGAAAAAAGATGTAAAATAAGATCATTTACATGCATTAATGAGACATATTCTAGCCTCATCATATATGGAGATCCCAAATGGGTGCAACCAAAATCCCGTCGGTAGTTGTGCTCAACAAAGAATAGCTCGCATAATATATGGTGGGGTACCTCATCCCCTCTAGATAACAAATGCCACCATGGCCCCCTCTTTCTTCTCGTCGGTCCAATCCTACATGCCACACGCCAATGATTTAAACATCGTTAAACCCTCGGGGTTAGGGGTTAGCTACTTAGCTAGTCCCGAGTCCAGCCCAGGGGCTCACTTTGGCCCAACGTATAGTCTCACCCTATGTAATCGTCATTTTGGAGTCACCAGCCCTCGATCCCTTGAAAACTTTGAAAAATTTTGAGGTCTCTCCTTCTTTTGTCCCTTTTTCTCCTCTTATTCATCCATCTCTATCTCCTCCACCTTTCACTTCCTCAACTAGGAGTGTTCCTATCTTTGAACACCCCAACCTACACTCTTCCTCCTCCTGAGTCTTCTCTTCTTCCTTCATTGCCATCTACCATTCCCATATTCTATCCCCGAGTTATAATGGGCCCTTGTTCGGATCTTATGACTTCCTAGCCCTCATGAATAGTTACAATCCCTTATGGCATGTCACCAGATTCCCATTTACAAGAAAGATAGTTCCTTCCTCCTTTGATCTTTTGAATCAATGCGAGAGACGGCTAAAGTGGCACGAGATAGAAGAAATGAGAGGAAGAAGAAAAAGACATGACAACGGGAGTAAGCGAGGCGAGATGCACTCATTTTATGACTATCAAAGTAAGCTCTTGATCATCACCAAATGGTTCCCAATGCCCAAAAACTCGTGGAGTAAATAGAACTATATGATTAATCCATCAATGTTGTTGTGGTGGACCTAACTTAGTTCGATCTCAAGATAAGGTTGATTTGATGAGTGAAATAGCTATCATGGTCACCACGCATTATCTCAAGATCGAAATAAGCTAAAAAAATGGAAGCTAGCCTCCTACAGACACAAAGCATTATGATCCACCTCGGTGCCAAAATCAAGGGTAGGAGCAAAGAAATAGAGCATATCTGTAAGGAGTTAAAAGAGGCAACATCGAAGGAAGATCTTACAACTTCTCAAGAAAGGACCATAATGTTAGAAGCCAAACTTGTAGCATCCAAGGTTGCGGCTAGTTCACTTGATCAAGAGAAGAAAATCCTCATAAGGAGGCTAATTCCAAAAAAGTAGAGGTCACTTCACTTCAAGTGAAGCTACTTACCTCAAAGGCCGAGGAGGGTAGCTTACAAACAAAGTGCAAGGAATAAGAGGACATGGTCAAGGATTTGACTTAGAAGCTCACTCAATAACCCTAGAAAGGGGGAATCATCACATTGGTGTAAGTATTATATACCTCTTGCATTAAGAGAATGGCCATTAAGGCTACAAACCTAGGGCCCACACTCAGATTCATATCTGATGCGTAAATCCTGTGTGCCAATGTAGAGTTCTCACCTCGAACCATCAAGTAGACACCACATCCCCCAAGGTCCATGAATCACTAATGCTAGTTCGAAAATTTATGATTCTTTAGACTCCACCCTACAAGGGGATGGTATTACAAACAAGCAAATGGTTGCGACAAAATTTAGAGAGATTCGAGTTGTAATAAGGCCACTATCAAATGCTGAAATCTCCTCACTCAAATCCAAATAGGGATCAGAGAGAGGAAGCAATGCATCGAAGAGTTAGTTCAATTAGGATTCCCCTCTCCCTTTCCCAATGACTCTACCATCCTATCAGAGGACTAAATTCAGCAACTACTTACAGCTAAGTAATAGGATAAGATTGTCTTTTAGTCTTTAAAAGATGATTCTAGTGTTGTTGAAGTGGAGGCCATTCTGAACCCGATTGTGAAATTGGAGTTCCGTTTGCATGCAATGGTGTAGGATCTCCAAACATTATCTCACAAGGAGATCATTGAGCTGGATAGATCCTTCCGGGATCTAATACAAATGACTTACCCAATAGAGGCCGAATGGGTTCGGTACCGCAGGCTACTTTGAAGCAGCTCTAAGTGGTGTCTCTTGTAGAGCCGCATTTTGAAGTTTTGTGGAAAATTTCTGGATTCTTCTACAACTGGAATGGTGTCCTTGGTGAGTCTCCATAACTATAGAATGATTTCTACATTATTTCAAGGCTCTTATATTAATGCTACCTTTTGTCACCCCGAACCCTTGTTCCTTTCGATTTTCTTTTGTAATTTTTTTAGACTATTTTTGGCTAAGTATGAAACCAAATGTAGAGGATATCCATGTGTCCCTTCAGCGCACTTTAGAGCAGCGAGGATCCTTCACGTGTCCACGTTTCCATGTATCCATGTGTCCCTTCGGCACATAGGGAGTTTTTGAGTAGCGAGGATCCTCCACGTGGATAAATCGTGGCTTAGTAGCCCCAGAGAGTTTAAAAGACAAAGATAAATCGAAGGGGTGCACATGTCTCCACGTGTCGTCCAGGCATAGGTTTAAGAGGAGAGAGAGATGGAAAGGCGTAAAATAAGTGTGAGGCCTCCATGTGTCAAGAAAATAAACCACCACCGTTGACAAGACCAATTAGAGAAGAAAGGGGCTCGAGGTTTGCGAAATTGAATGCAATCTCGGGTCCCAAAGCATGTAATTGAGATCTACTCCAAAGTTTGAATATCTCATAGGTAAGAAATAAATGTAGGTGGTGGAAACATTAATGGAGGCATGTTGAAGTAAGAGCCACAAAGATCTATAAGAGAATTTTTCTAGTGCCGGAGAAAATATACTTAGAGAAGGGAAATATAGAAAAGAATTTCCGAGCTCCACATGAGTATTTAGGTTTAGTCTATTGTGTTAACTAGCCTTAGCAAGGCTCTATTGTAAAATAATATTGTAATCTATGCCATTTTGGCCTTATGTACTATTTTCTCTATTAATAAGAGTTCTTGTTTTGTGCACTAAATGTTTGCAATCTTTTGTGTCCTTTATCTCTTCCTATTTACTTTTATTTAGTTTTAGATGAATGTTTAAATATCTATTGTGCTACACGCCCTTAGATATTTTACATAAATCTATTCATTCACTCATGGTTATGTTTTAGTTTCATTCGGCCTTTGATAATTTGAGATATCTTCAGAATAGTTGATCATGTTGAAAGCTCTTCAATTAATCTAGTAGTTATTTCAATAATATCTCTGTGCTCTTTAGTAAAGTCTTGGCACATCACCTTAGATAGGATTTATTTACTATTTTTTTTCTCTCTCCCCTTATCTCAACCCAAAGTAGAGAAGAGCCAGCTTCTATAAAATATGGAGGTTATCTTAGGGGCTAAGTCCCACATCTCTAAGATTTCTCATGAATTTCTTGGTTCATCTTCCAAGATAATCATCAACACATCCTAAGTAACTTTCATTTGATAGGTTTAGCGTTAGGATAAGTGATGATATTATGAAAAATGATGTTGGGGTCAATACTTGGCATATCGTTATACGACCATGCGAAGGCTTGACTATGTTTGGAGATGAAGGTTTTGAAGTCTTTTAACACTTGTGAATCTAAAGATTGTTTGAATTTGACTATGTGAGGCTCCTACAGAGTTCCTATATTAATGTCGATAGTGGATTCGTTGAGAAGTTTCAATGTGTTAGGTGGTAGAGTTTTTTTAAGGTAATGGTCCTCTACTCCCATATGAGAGAGGATGGATTGGTTGTCTTGGCATTGAAGGATGTTAACAATGGGTGAAACATCTTCTATCATTTCGGACCAAATGAGTAGAATGGTATCGCACCATGGTTAGTTTGATAAGTTAGTGGTCCTAAAGTGATAATGTTGACTAAAAAAATTTAGATGGGATGGAAACAATGTCATTTGTATCCATGGGGTCATTGTGTGTAGATGGGGAAGATGGTTTTGGTTCTATGATGGGTTCGAGGCGGTGCTCATTGAAGACTCAGAGGTTGGTTTTTTAAACCTAACACATATTTTTCATGTGGCTTATGGGAATGGTCAAGGATTAAATCGTTGATTCCTTGCTCATAAAGTCTGAATCCAATTCCCTTCCAAGCACAATGATGGAGGTACGTCTATGTAAATACTTGGTTATATAGGAATGAAAAATCTAGTATGAATGGTTTGGCATGGATCGATTAGCGGGATGTGGAGAGGGGTGGTCTATCCCTCTATAGAGAAGGTTAATTTTGATATGTGGTGGATCAAAGGAGATAACATCCCCAATATTAGGTTCATACATGGGTTGTATGTTGGGTCTTCCATATGTATTTGGCATAGGAAGATAATTAAGTGTAAGGAGAGGATATTCCCCAATGAAAGGTGTCGCATAACATCATTAAAGTAAATGTCATACGAAAACTTTGAGGCAATGGATGAGCTAGTGGAGGCTTCATTATAGGACCCAAAGTTTGTTTCATGGAAAAGCATGTCATTCGGTCGATGTGATATGTGACATGCTTTTAAAATGTTTGGATCTACAGGGACCATAAAAGTTTTACCCTCATGTTTGTATTTGATAAATTGATGGAGTGTAGAGGGAATGTAATGCATATTGCATATTAAGGGCGGCCTAATAGCATATTATATTGAAATTATCCTTCTACTAGATAAAAGATTTTTGGAGGGTTTTGACACTAAATTTGATTGGTAAGATGACCGTGCCTAATGTGGGGGTGATGATGTCATTGAAGTTTTCAAGATCTGAAGGTGACTTGGAGACATTGGTGTTTAGTAGTTGGAGTTTATCAAAATCATATGAGGATATGATGTTAATGTTAGTTCCTTTTTCGATCATGACCCTTTTAATGAGAGTATCATCGATTTGGGTGGTGATAAAAAGTGGGAGGTCATGGTCCTCTGGTTGTAATGATGGGATTTCTTAGTTTTCAACAAAAATAGAGGTAGACATCTTGAGTGTACCGATTAGGTTTGAAAACCGTTGTGGTTCACATGAGGCTACCAATTTTTATGTTGATGTGAAGTGTGAACAAGGTCGTAGAGGGATATATTTACTAGAGCTTGATGAAGTTGTTTGTTAATGGTGGTTTCTACAATAGTGATTGCGTATTTGGGGTGTGGAAAGGATGGATACCTTATCCTTAGAAGGGGGTGTTAGAATATATGAGTTGGGAGCGAGAGGGATGGAGATTTTGGACTTTTTTATTGGAAACCTTAGGATCATGTATATGCGTTCTAGTGGTGATACGTATTGCAATAATTTGATGAATTGGGGTTTTGTTGGAAGAGTCCCCACTTGTGGCAGATGTGAATGTAGGTAATGGTTTAGATGTAGTAGTTTTAGATGTCTGATGGGTTTTATTTGATGGTTCTAAATCTATAGGGAGAAGGCCTTTGTTAACAATATTTTTAATATCATCATGAAGGGATTTATAATCCTTTGTATAATGTCCTGGTGTGCAATGGTAATCACAAAATGCTTCAAAATTATACCAGGAGGGTTTCCACCTCAAGAGCTAAATGGCTTAAGAGGAGGTAAAGTGATGATATATTGTTAGATGAACCTTTCAAGGGTTAATGCATAATTTCCTTTCGAGGTGGAGGTTGAGGGAAGTGCATATTTCTTTGATTGTATGGGTGTTGAAAAGACCTTTTTTTGTGTGATACTTTTAGGTTCTTGTTGGGAATGGATTTTGATTCGTAATAATGACTAATAATTTAAATAAAGGGTGTGGCCCTAAAATAGAAGTCATGGGTTTGATTCTATGTTGAGGAGGTCATATGGTTAAGGTATATGATTGTCACTTTTTTATATGGAGGGATGTGTGACCTTGTAACTAGATTTTTAATTTTACGCATTTAGTGTTGAGTGACATGGTCATCGTAAGATCTTTTCACACATTGTAAAATAGGTTTCTTTTTTAAAATTTGCAAAGATTTTGTGGATGGGCTTGAAGAGAATGATATGGATGTGGATGAATTCATAATTTGTCCGATGTAAGGATAAGGAGACGTACCTAATTCCATAGGTGCTTCTTATGTGGAAACACACGATGTAGTGGATGGTTTTTCTATTGTTTTCGTAACATGCATTTTTATGGATTGCTCGGATGATGCCTTTGTGATGGAAGCAATGGATGTTGAGGGTGTAGATGATTGATCTTTGATCATGTTGATAGTGTGATGAGAGTGGATGACATTAGATTGTGGTTGACTGGTAGATTGGGGGTGATTTGGAAAGGGTTGTTTAAAAACATCCAAATTTTGATTTGAAGGTGCATTTGGGTTATCCAGTTGTAACTCACCTTTGTCGATAAGATCTTAAAGGATGTTTCGAATGAATGAAACCTTTCGATGTAATATCCTTTGACCCTATGATATTTAAAGTAATCATTCTCTCTATACCAAGAGGGTTTTGAAATAGATGTATCGATAGGATGGATGGGATGAAGGGTGATTGTACGTACCCAAAATTGTAAGGTATTGCCTTTGAACGTGACACGTGCCCCAATGATGATATAGGTCTCCTTACAAGGTGTTCGAGATTCGAAAAAGCTCTCCAAGTATGCGTTATCATCCCGCATGCCCCGCTTAGCCCCACATGCTTTTTTTTCTCTTTTCCCCTCTATCTTTGCCTTTTGCTCTTGATTCTGAAACCGCCCGCCTGGCGGCGGTCTCATGATCTGCCACCACTGAAGGCGATGGTGATCCTTCACACATTTTCTAGAATGCTCTTTTAACATGACTCACGTAAATTTCAACGTTTACCAGCTTTTTTCACCGCCTTGGGCTTGCATTAATGATTTTGGTTCCCTGGAATAGTGTTTTGCCATTGTTTATAGTTTAAGAGATCAATTTGGTTTTTACCTTGGGTAAATGCAAATGCTATAAATAGTTGGCTTGTGCTCAAGCAAATGGCCCCTCAAATTTTCCTCTGAATTTCTCATTGCAATAGATTAGTCTTTCATTTTGCTTAGAATTCTTAGCTTCATTCATTGCATGCTTAGTTAGTGTTGTCTTGTTGTTAGGAAGCCACATATCCATCTTGTGCAATTGTTGTTATCACTTCATCCAAATCAATTGGAATAGGATAGTTTGTTTTCAATAGGAAGCCATTAAAGTTGCAGGTTTTGTTCTTCAAACAGGATAGTTTCAGGTTCTGGACATTTTATGTTGCATGACTCACAATAAATCCCACTAGGAATTACATAAGCCAAGCTCTGTACTCTTGCGCTATCTCTCTCCTACTCGCATTGTATTCAGTCTGTATCCTAAGCTGCCTTTGTCCCAATATCTACTTCTGTTGATGCTAGCATTACATGCTTTTCTAGATCCACGTGAGCATGAAGGAGCGAGGAGATCACACTGAGGGGAAAAAATCACACACACCATCGGATTCACCACTATTCTGCAGAATCCAAGTTCTAGCTTTCAAAGTTCTAATTAGGAGCATATCAAATAGAGTAGCCAATCACTTTATTTTAGTCAATTTTACTTTCGATATTGCCAGGGAAGTTGTGGGGATTGATAGTTTCTGAGAGACTATGATTCATTCCTCACTTCTGAGGTAGGATCGAGAGTCTTTCAAATAGATTAGATCAGTTATTTCATTGTTTAGAATAGATTTACAACTACACAGGCAAGTAGCTATACTCGGTTGCTTTGTTTGTTTTAAATTTGTCATTAGATTAGTTTTCAATTTCTAGATATATTAAAATAGTTGCTCCTTCAATTTCATTCATATAAATTCATCAGAAAAATACAAAAATATAGAAGTTATATATGTTATAGATATATTTCACATAGTTAATTTTACTTTGTTGCATTTAGTTTACATTGTTGCTTTTGTATGACAATCACGGGCCCTAGAGAGCCCAGGGAATACGTATTTGAGCCAATCATGCCCCAACCCAATCTCATCACAGCAATAACTGATATAGATCAGAATCTTAGGATCCAAATCTTTTGAACAATGGTAAAACTTACAATAGATCAGCCTCCAGTTAAGCGGGTTAAACATAGAAGACGACCAAGCGCACACGTTTTGGTCAAATCAACCAAACTATAGATTACCCTAGATACATATCACATGACTATGGAAGGGTTTGAAAGAGAGAAAACATTCAGTTTTGATCCTTTGGTCCCACAACCAGACGCAGGAGACACTCTCACAGATATAGATACCAGCTTAAGAATTCAAGTTACACGAACGCCTGTATGAGATACTCTGAAAAGATCACACAACTGTTAATTCTGAATATAGAGGCTGAGAAAGCATATGACTATTGGATACTAGGGATCAGGGACTAAATCCGCACATGACCATAGCAGGACCACAACAAACATGAATCTATGGTTGTGACCCACAAATCCCATAACCCAACGAGTCCATAGGTGAATCAGACATAGATGTTGGCCTACGTACATTAGTATTCAGATCTACTCCACTTCCACCTATCATCATCGAAATAGTTATCCTTGTTAGACATAGCAGCTAACGAAGCTAAGGAGTTCTGGACTAGGCCAGAGAATCACCCATAGAGTCAATTATATTTACCATCCACCCTATGACCTTATCTGGAGACATACACGAAACTATCCCAGGTCATTTTCCACGTATTCCACAACCCATAGACCGAATCACGCCAGAGCTCGATATTGATTGGAGCCTTCGAGCAGTCATCCTTGTTGATCGATCTATCACACCAGTTCAGGTTAGGAGGGCCTTCTTTGCCTTAGATTCACAATTTCCACTAGTGCGCGTCGAAGACATCAGATTGCCTAACTAGTTTGTCTGCATCCCACGCATATTCAATCCCCACCGGCTATCTCGGCATGACCTCGGGAGGTCGGGTGCGAGGAAAAGTTACTTGTAGATTCCCACGCTCACTTGTCACTTTTCCATCATACAAAATTGGTGAACCCGACGTGAAACAAAACAATTCTTCTTTATTTTTTTTTTTTTTTCACCTTCGCTCCTTCCCATTATTCTGCGGGTATTCATATACCCCCCGAATATGTCAGGATTCGATGCATATGGTAGGCCTCTCTTAGGTCTTGAGGCATACTACGCTCAACTGAATAGACAATCATCGCCCTCACTCTCAGTATGGGGTGACAACTACTCAACTAACCAGTTGTCAACACAAACTCCAAGGGTCAGATATAGCTCATCTTTCCAAATAGAGGAGTTGGATCAGCTCACTCAAACACAACAAACAGAGCCTTCAGGCTCGAACAATATGACGTTCACAGGAGAATCTGGTTCGTCTCCTCAGATACTACTTAGACCACAAATTAGTAGACAATCAGACCCATACCTAGGTTTAGATGATGAACATTCAGTACGTTATGTCAGGAATGAACAACGCTCTCGGAGTATGTACCCACCTATAGGGAATTTACAAACACAACCCGAGGTCTCTTTTCAAGGAAATACCTTCATGCCACTACATACAGGAAATGCCCTCGGGAAACTTGGCAGGGCAGCGATCAATTCATAGTAGGATATCACATGCCTATACAACACCATGATATACAACAAACGCCACTAAGGAAAAATACCGTGACTTCACCAAATGAAGTCATTTCAACGTTAGTAGAAAAAGTGAGGGGGTTAGAACTTGCTCAGGAAAATCACCATTCTCAACTCATGCAGGCAGGAAATTCTAATCCTAGCCAAATAGACCTCCTCACAGGAATAGGCACATTAGGCATGACCCCTCAGTATTCACAACAAACCCCAGCAAGAACCACCATTTCTAACACCATTCTGACACCTCCCGGTCTAGTACAAAATAATCCATTCTTGGACAATACCCCTTCATACTTAAACATGTACTCCAAATCACCACAAGGGGATATGTTCTCCTCTCTCGGCATGGTTCCTCAAACACAGGGGTTTCCTTATGCCCCCACCAATGTGTACGCTACGCCATATCAACAACCCATTCCACCTCCACTCCCTCAACAGGCACCATCAATGGTCGAAACCTATGCGATAGGGACATATTCAGAATACTTGAAAGAGCCCTTAGATTTCACCATACGAAGCATCATGCTTCCAAGACCTCTTCTGATTTACCCAAATACAAAGGTGAGGGAGATCCGAATGCACATATCAAAGGCTTACGCCACAGCCATCCGAGAACTACTCCCTTGGGATGGGGTTGTTGCTAAAATATTTCCCAAAACCTTGGAAGGTATCGCTCTCGATTGGTATTATAGAATACCTGAGGCTTCCATCCATTCATTCAAGCAACTCATTTCAGAGTTCATCAAGGCATTTGACATGAACAAACTATTAAGAACAGGAATCAGGGAATTCTTGCACATCAAGCAAGAACACAATGAATCCATTGCTCATTTCATCCAAAGGTGGCGTACAATTCTTTATTCTTCAGCCAGTGCTCCAAATATGGACCAAATGGAACTATGTGATTTATTCCTTCATTCTCTCAGTAGAGAAGTGAAGGAAGAAGTCCAGAAGTTCCCACTAAGGACTTACGATGAAGTACTTGAAAGCGCTCTCCGAATAGATCAAGCGGCAATAGATAGTGGTCGTAAGACGTATGGAACAAACGGGAGGTTAATCACCGCCAACCAGAATACTACGTCTTATTCCACTACCACAAGCGTCAATCAAGGACCTAAAATCCTTAATAGAAATCACGGAGTGACAATAGATGGAGTAACTGATCAGGCCAAAAGGGTAAATGTTGTGAATACTCCACCACTAATAAACAACCAACGAAACAACAATTTTACCCCAACAATCAATACAGTGGATTTTAACCATCCACAACAACAACAACAACAATGGCGAAACCCTACACAGGGTCCAAGCCAAAACTCAACTGGATATCAAAACCAAAACCAAAACTAGAAAAACAAAAATGCAAAACTTTAATCCTAATAGGCAACGGTTTGATCAGAGTTTTAGGCCACAATATACACCAAGCCAACAAACTAGGAATTACAATCCTAACTCGTATTGTGGTTTTCACAAAATCTGAGGCCATGACACTAGAACGTGTCGTGACTACAATAAATTCATGCAACATTTTCCAGAGGAACAAAGACAACTTTTTATAGATATGTTCTTGGCAGATCCTACGTCACCAACACCAAATACTTTTACAGGGGCAGTTTCCCCTCAAAATGCACCCCTCAAGATCTTCAATGATCCACTCCCAAATCACAACAATAACAAGTTAAATCCAAATGGGACAAACAAGGGTGTAATTACAGGAAACAATGATCATGAAGCCTCAACTTCACTGAATCCATTAGTTGCGCCACAATTAGGAAGTCAGCCATGACCTAAGATAGTCGGTTTAGTGGAGTTAGATGCCGAACTACCCGTAGAAGCTATAACAAGGACACGAGAGTATTCCTCTCAGCTAAGTCCAAACTACCCGCTAGAAACAGACAATATCCAACAAGTATTAATAAAACCCATGGTGCTTATGATTTAATTAATGATCTAACAAAACCTTCTCGCACATCTCCTTTTTGGATTTATTGAAGAACTCCCCTGCTCACAGGGCTGCTCTTTTAGAAGCATTGGGTTTAGGTCATCTAATTAACATCACTCCACCTCCCGAAACACAGGTAAACCATATAGACTTTGATATCCACCCTCCGGGGCAGCCGGATAGGGACACCAAATTCATATTCGAAATAAACAAAATGCCAACAGACGTTGAGATTGCACGCCGAGGTGATCCAGCCTTACACTTGCAAGTGTGGGTTTATAACAATTATGTGAAATGCGCGATGGTTGACGATGGGGCAGCAGTTAACATAGTCCCTTTTTCTTTCCTTCAAAAGCTAGGGTATGGAGAAATGAATTGTTCCACGACGCGAAATACACTAAGAGGCTATGATAGCCTTAAAGCCACCTCGATTGGAACTATAATACTACCGGTCACCTTAGGACCCAAAAAAATCTTGACTGAATTTTATATTATAGATCGGGAAACTAACTATAATATGATCCTCGGCCGACCATGGATACACCGTATGAAGGCAATCCCTTCTACGCTATTTCAAGAAGTAAGGTTTTTACACTTAGGAAAGATATTCATAGCCAAAGGTGATCCAAAACCATTCGATATACACTTGGCTGACTTAAAGAGAAGACCAGGCGTTCACTCGGAGTTTGAACTCCCAACAAACCAACTTAATAAACCCACTGACGCAAAACCAGAAGAAAAGTTGGTACCTACGACAGATCTTGAAACCATGAGCCTAGCCAAGACAATCCTAGCCCTCGAAGATGAGGCTAAAATTGTAGAAATAGTATCATTAGGAACTACTTGCAAAAATTGTTGAATTACTAGAAAAGGATCTACCAATGTTCCTACCATTTGATTCTGTAGGCATGGGATACACCCTAGGTGTTGGTTCTCTTCCAGCAGTAGATCTCTGCATGGTAGAGGTAGAGGATGTTAACACAACAAATATCCCAACGCCCATATTCCCAGCTAAGTATTGGACTCTCCATTTCGATGGAGCTAGATGTAGTTATGGAGCTGGGGTAGGAGTAATCCTTACTTCTCCCGAGGGAAAAGTCCTACCATTTGCCTTTAAACTAAAATTTGAATGCACAAACAATGGCACTGAGTACGAAGCCCTCCTCCTTGGCCTCATCTTAGCTAAGAGAATCGGTGTTGATAACATCAGAGTGTTAGGAGACTCGCAATTGGTAGCAAACCAAGTTTCTGAGATGTATGAAACCAGAGCCGAGCACTTACAACTCTACAAAACATTGTATATTGAATTTAAGCAAGGAGTTTGACTTCATATCAATTGAAGCAATCCCACGAGAACAAAATCTTCTCACCGATTCAATAGCAACCTCAACATCACGCTTTACTCCAAATAGTAAGTTAGAGGACACCCGTTTCATGGTATCCCTTCGTTCTTGAACCGTTGGTAAAAGCAATGTCAAACCCTCTTTTGAATGAGAGATGAGAACAAATCTACTATCCTAAACCACATTGATAGTGATACAATCACTCTTGATTACTTAAACACCTATGCGGCGTTACATCTCACCCATCACGTAATAGATTTGTCTTTAATCCCACATTCATCTTCTTACTTCGGGAATCCCATGACAGAACTTCCCCCACAAAAGGAACTTAGCATATACACAGTCGAGAACGAGATGATCTGGAACTACCTCCAGCCCTGCCTGAGTTTGAAGAAGGTAACACTTCTTTAATCGAAGAAACAATTGATATTAACATCGGAACGGAAGATGAACCAAGGATATTGAAGTTAGGATCCTCGTTAACTCCATCAGAAGTAGAAATACACACTCGGATCCTCAAGGAACATCAAAAGGCTTTTGCATTTAATTATAAAGAAATGACAGGGGTTGCACCACACATTGCGGTGCACAACCTCATCACTAAATCAGATGCAAAACCGATTAAACAAAAATCGAGACCAATGAAACCCAAGGTAGCTCTCATGGTGAAAGAGGAGGTAATGAAACTCCTCCAAGTAGGATTCATCAAACCAGTTGATTACTCTCAGTGGGTATCTAATATCATTCCGGTTCTCAAAAAGAATGGAAAGATACACATCTGTGTAGACTTTCGAGACATTAACAAGGCATGTCCTAAAGATGACTTCCCATTACCATCTATAGATGTCATTGTTGATGCAATAGCTGGGTTTGAGATTTTGTCTCTCATGGATGGATTCTCGGGATACAATCAAATCAGAATATCTAAACAAGATCAAGCTAAAACCACATTTACAACTCCTTGGGGAACCTATTGCTATGTTGTTATGCCATTCGGTCTCAAGAACGCTGGCGCTACGTACCAGCGGGCTATGACGTATATATTTCATGATCTTATTCATAAAATTGTGGAATCCTACGTAGATGACTTGTTGGCCAAGGCCAAGAAGCGTTGTGACCATCCGGAAGTGCTTCGCGTCATTCTTTCACGTCTGATAGAATACGAGTCACGCTAAATCTAGAAAAATGCATCTTTGGTGTAACAGGAGGGAAGCTCCTAGGTTACATTATATCATCACACAGGATCGATGTTGACCCAACCAAAATTAAGGTTGTTCTCAAAATGGTCCCACCTTCGGATGAATCTGGAATCAGGTCATTTCTCGGAAAACTTGGTGCAATCCGGAGATTCATCCCGGACTTAAGTTTTGCCATTCATCCAATCAACAATCTACTCAAGAAATATTATAGCATTGATTGGACCAAAGACTGCAATGAAGCTTTCGACGTAGTTAAGTGTTTCTTGTTATCACCACCTACGCTAATGCCACCTAAGCGGATCGCCCGTTAATTTTATATTCACGAGCCACCAATGTCTCATTGCTCTGTATGCTTGGCTCAAGAAGATGATGACAAGAGAGAACGTGTGATCTATTTCATTAGCCGACATTGCTCAACTATGAAACACTACTATACATAGGCAGAATGAGAATGCCTTGCCATAGTCTTTGCAACCAAATGCTTAAGACATTACATGCTAAATCAAGAAACAAAGGTCATTGTAAAGACAGAGCATTTACTGAACTTTCCTCACGCAAGGGTCCTTATCTAAAAAGGTTGGACACTTTATAACCTTAATGGGTGAATTTGAATTAACATTCATAAATCAGAAGTCTGTTAAAGGACAAATCATCATGGATTGGTTAGCTGATAATCCATTAGATGGAGGTGATCTAGTAGATCTAGACTTTCTCGATGAGTGCATATACTACATCGAAACCCGACCTTCTATCTCTGAGTGTCCTTGGTACACTGATATTATTAATTATATCATGGACCATACATATCCAGAAGGTGCTACACCACAATGAAAAAGGCGTTTACGCATTATCGTAGCTAAATACGTCATCATAGAGCAAGTGCTCTATCGAAAAGCATTCGATGGAATGCTTCTAAGATGTGTCGACACAGAAGAATCCAAGAAGATTCTCCATGAATCTCACAGTGGAATGTGTGGAGGCCACTTCGGTGGCCATGCCACCACTCGTAAAATACATCGAATGGGCTATTTCTGGCCTACTTTAGAACACGATGCAGTAGAGTTTGTACGAAGGTGTCATAAGTGCCAAGAATTCTCCCATGAGATCCACATGCCGACACAAGCTCTACAACCAATCGCTACTCCATGGCCCTTTTCTACGTGGGGCCTCGATTTGATAGGGAAGTTCTCTCCCTCATCTATAGATGGCCATAATTTCATAATCACGGCCACCGAATATTTTACCAAGTGGGTAGAGGCCATGCCTCTTACTACTGTACCAGGTTCTGTGATCACCAAGTTCATTTTGAACCAAATCATTTGTAGGTACGGTATCCCGCAAATCATTATCTCGGATAATGGGACTTCTTTTAAGAATGATGAAGTTCATGAATTGTGCAATAAATTCAAAATAAGCCATCATACGGCCTCCTTGTATTACCCCCAAGCCAATGGACAGGCTGAGGCGACAAACAAAACATTAAAAGCCATTCTCCTTAAAACGGTGAAAGAAAACAAACGAGATTGGCATTTGAAGTTATATCCGGCCTTATGGGCCCACCGAACCTCAATAAGAACACCAACAAGAGCCACTCCTTTTCACTTTGGTATTCGGGGCAGAAGCAGTTCTCCCGCTTGAGGTTGAAATACCCAGTCTCCGTATCTCATTACAAGGGATTCTAGATGAAGACGCTTACAGAGAAGCACGTCTCTCCCAACTAGAAAGCCTAGATGAAGCTAGGATAGATGCTGAACAGTGGCATAGAGTCTATGCTGACCAGATGTGCTGGCAGTATAACAAGAAGGTCTATGAACGAGACATATATGAGGGTGATCTGGTTCTAAGGCTAGACAGCCGGATCGACAAAAAGACCGGCGAAGGAAGGAAGTTCCGACCCAAATGGTTGGGCCCATACCGAGTCATGAAGGACTATGGAAATGGTGCATATCTCCTATGTACGATGGAAGGTGAGGAATTTGGTGAAATAGTCAATTCCCTACACCTCAAATGATTCTACGCGTAAGCAACTAGTACTACTTGTATAGTTATATCTACATTGCATCTTCATATAGTTAGGATCATTTTGTCCACTTGTTTTGTACAACTTTGTGATCGAGGAATTTATTCTTAAAAAGCAATTCATTACAAACTTCTGATGGTATTGGCATAAACACTCTAATCATACTTCTCCATTTCCATGATATCATCAAACTATTTCGGAATCATTTCATCAAACAAAGTTAGATATGACAAAGTCTTAATGGTAACCATACCAAGATCTGCATGCTTGTTCTCACTTTTGGTTTCTTCTTAGGATAGGTGTCTTGCCTATGGTCATTCTAGAAGCTTCATCGTGTCACATCTATCCCATATGAATATCTCTTTGGAAGTAAGAGCATGTTGACATTTTACTCAAACAAACAAGTCAAGTATAAATCAAACAAAAATTTTAAATTTACACATTTCCTTGCCCCACCAACCTTTGGTGATGAGCTTGCATCTCTTACTAGTGACGTAGGGTTGGGAAAGGATGGAAATGCCCTTACTCACCTATGCCTTGCCTAAGGTGATAAACCCACGCTTCTTACTAGTAGCATGGGGCAAGGTGTGGGGGGTCCTCTTGACAAACAAACGTAAAAGGTCATAAACAAACAATTCAAATCTTGAAGTCTTGAGTCAAAAACAAATGAATCGGATGTCCAAAATTCCAAGAGAATTAAAAATCCTAAAACCCATATTTTGTCTACCATGTGGCCATCTACGGATCTAAGTCTAGATAAACCACAAAGCAAGTTGCATCCCAAAACTATGAAGTCACTCGAGTGGAGTAGGCTTGTAGCATCCTAATTTGGTTCCACCAAAGCTTTGTCTATCTTTCATCACTATCATTTCAACACATTTCATAACTTGTGCCCTTTCCAGCTCTCGGTGATGAGCCCTCGCATCTTACTAGTTGTGGGGTTAGGAGTGGGGCAAGTCTATCTACTCATCATACCGGCTTGTCTTCACCACTTTGCCAAAACAAATATGAAGTATCCAAAATTGCTTACAGAAACTAAGATTCAAAATCACATTGTATCTACATTATCATATATCAGCATCATGAAATACGAAAAGAAAGTAAACATTTGTATCATTTGTTCTCCATTGCATACATTCTAAAAAGCATATAAGCATAACATCATAGTTCACATGAGGAAACGGAAATGCAAGCAAAGCCATAAATGCCAAAAGTTTGATCCAAAAAGAATATATATATATATATATATATATATATATATAAATGATCAAAATTCCTGTACAATGCCATCATGCGCTAAGCATGGTCAAAATGCTCAAAGAGCCCGAGATATACAAAAATATCATACAAAATCTAGGAGAGCCAAGTGGCTTCTCAATCCCTATGAGACCCCTCTGAAGGTGCACGCCCATGCCTAGGACTCGGCTACGCCGGCTGCTCTGAGTGCACGGAGGGCTCAGGATCCCGAGGGGCAGCCGTAGTCTCACCATGAGAATGACTCCTCATCAGGTGCTCGGCTGTCCTATACCCCGCTAGCTCCGTACGGAGAGTCGATACCATCCTGGCCACATGCCAGATAGGGGAAAAGATGTCAGTATGTCTGCCAGCTGTTGAGGGCTCCCCTGCATCCACAGACAGCTCTGCATGGGTCCTCTCCATAGGGATCATCAGGGTATCGGTGCATACCCTGCGAATCAAGTCTCGCCACTCATCGGCGGTCTCTGCAAACAAAGGAGAAAACAAATTAGAAATAAAACAAGAGATAAAACACAAGTGTAAACAAAAGGAGAGATAGCAACTAAGGCAATCCTAATTAAAAACAAACATTAAAAGGAAGGATGGTAACTTACTCGGATCACCAGGCCTCCAGGATGGATCTCTAGGGTCCGCACCTGCCACAGATGCCACCACTGACTGAGGTGCTCCCCCATGGCTGGAGTGACGTAGCATCCCACAACGGACTCATCCTCCCCACCATGGCCCTGGGAGAGTGGCTCCTCTGAAACCAGAGTCACCCTCTCTGCACTTCTTCTACCCTCTCTACCTGCATGATATCCTGAGTGTCATGCCACTCAGGATCACTGTCCTCCTCTCCCCCTGACTCGCTGTCCTCGGCCTCGGTCTCCTCCTCTGTCTCTCCCCCTGTGAACTCCTCGGACTCGAGTCTATGTCGATGGGGTCATCACTGCTATGGGCAGGACCCACGGCAATCTGAAGTAAGGGTGCCTGAGGAGCACCGGCTCTCCCTCGGCACGTACTACCCACCTAGCCACAATAGGAATGCTAGGGTAACAACTATCCAACCCCGGCCTCTAGGACCCCCTCTGGCCTCTCGAACTGACCTGTATACTGGCACTACTGGGGGAAGCATGCCCATGTAAGGTAGGCCAAACTGCTGAGGAACTCGGCCAAAGGGGTGTATCTCCACTCGCCCTACTCTGTCAATGAGCTGCCCTGTGGTGGAGCAGGAGATCAAAGTAAGAGCCTCCTCGCCCCATAAGCCTGCCATGGCCTGATATGGTGTGGCCTCCATGTCATCGGTGGTCAGAGAAGCAACTGGCTGATGAGGTGCTCTGAGCACCGACATGTCTGTCCATCTGGCTGCCCTCACAGCTCCGGGATCTGTCACCTCTACACCTCTGCCATAGGGAATGAAGTGCTCATAAACCCAGCTCATAACTAGGGTCGGGTGGCTCAAGGACTGCCCCTGTAAATGGACTACCCTGTATAAGTCATGGTAGGTAGTCCCAAGTATATCTACTCCCCAGGCGTAAATCCGGCCATGACCCTCGATCTGTGCAATGATGGGGGACCAGCAATATAGCAGTGTGTCTCCTCCCTTGTCCCCGATCAATCTCGAGGCAAGGATCCCCATAATAGCCTAGCGAATCAAGGGGATGGGCAAGCTAGGAATAGACCAAACTCTGACCCCCTTCTTGAACCCATGGAGATGACTGCATCTCCCATGTAAGAGGCCCACTGTGCTATCTGGGCCCGTGAACCTCTGTCTCAAGAGTAAGATGTCTCCCGATGATCGGGACCCCCAGGATACGGTAAACATCCTCCAGTGTGATGGTCCACTCACCTCGGACCCCTGGTAATCGGAAGGTGTTCCGATCAGCATCCCAGTAGGAAAATAAGTCACAGAGTATGTGACTGGATGGTGCAACATGTGGAACCCGATATACGTAGTATACCAGCCCTCTGAAGAGTATCCTGCTCGTCCTGTGAAAGGGCATCTAATACTGTCGGGAGCCAGTCACACTCTCTCTCTCTCGGCTCCACCGAATGTACTCCTCCCTCACCTGCATACACCCAAAAACACACAAAACAAAGCAAGTTAGCATCCGAATGACATTAGAAAAATCATGAAAACACATAGAAATGCTAAAAATGCAAAAACAATCTCAAACAAGTGTTCTTTTGACATTCTGTGAAGAACCGCCACCCTGAGCAGGGCGGCGGTTTTGTAACCGCCGCCTTAAAGGTGGCGGTCTTGTAACCGCCACCCTGAACAAGGTGGCGGTCGTGTAACTTGCCACCCTACAGGCGGGCGGTCATGTAACTGCCGCCCTGGGCAGGGCGGCGGT
This sequence comes from Taxus wallichiana var. yunnanensis, assembly GCA_018340775.1. Lineage (NCBI taxonomy): Eukaryota > Viridiplantae > Streptophyta > Pinopsida > Cupressales > Taxaceae > Taxus > Taxus wallichiana. Next base: position 47,871,204 of record CM031238.1, read on the forward strand.
CGTGTCCCGAAAACCCACGTGGGTTTTATATCCTAAAAAGGCCTAAAAACACCAAAAAGGACCATTTTAACTAAAAAAAAGCCTACCCAGTAGGCGCCCCCCCTAGATGGACCTTTTGAACCTAACATTTTCAAAAATAACCCCCCCATGACAAAGATTTTAGCATTTTAAAATTTTGGAGGTAAAAATGATAAATTGAGGAAAACTAACCTGTGATCTCGCGATCGATGATCTACTCGCGGAGGCATGATCGCTATCTCGTCACAAACGTTTTGACTCTACTCTCATAAGAAACCATCACCGTGGGTCCCAGAGCTCAGAATCAATCAAATCAACATGCGCAAATGAATAGGAAAATGGGCCCACTTTCATATATATAGCAACTTGACTTGTTTTGAATGCCCTTTTTCGCAGGTTTGGAGCACGACGGAGGTAAGTTCTTACCCCCGCACAAATGGTACATCCTCATTTCCCATTATTTTAGCATTTATTTTCCGATCTATTTTGTCTATCTACACTTGATTCCTCTTTTCATTTTGTAGGTGGCGGGAATTCCGGATGGCATCATCTCGACACACAGACGTATCAGGTATAACTTCCAACTTCCCATTTCGGACCGCCATACTCGGATCCACCGTTTTACGCCTCTTCATGGCTAAAATGCTTCTCCGAGGGGGCAATATGTACGTACCCAAAATTGTAAGGTACTGCACCACTTGGAACAATGTGACACGTGCCCCAATGATGATACAGGTCTCCTCGCAAGGTGTTCGGGATCTAGAAAAATCTCTCCAAGTATGCGTTATCATCCCGCATGCCCCGCTTAGCCCCCACGTGCTTTTTTTTCTCTTTTCCCCTCTTTTCTTTGCCTTTTTCTCTTGATTACTGAAACCTTGCCCTGCACAGGTGGCGGTCTCGTGTGCCGCCACAGGGCGGTGGTCTTGTAACCACCACCTGCTCAGGGCGGCGGTCCTTCACATTTTCCAGAATGCTCTTTTAACGTGACTCACGTAAATTTCAACATTTACCAACTTTTTTCACCACCTTGGGCTTGCATTAATGATTCTAGTTCCCTGGAATAGTGTTTTGCCATTGTTTATAGTTTAAGAGATCAATTTGGTTTTACCTTGGGTAAATGCAAATGCTTATAAATAGTTGGCTTGTGCTCAAGCAAATGGCCCCTCAAATTTTCCTCTGAATTTCTCATTACAATAGATTAGTCTTTCATTTTGCTTAGAATTCTTAGCTTCATTCATTGCATGCTTAGTTAGTGTTGTCTTGTTGTTAGGAAGCCACATATCCATCTTGTGCAATTGTTGTTATCACTTCATCCAAATCAATTGGAATAGGATAGTTTGTTTTCAATAGGAAGCCATTAAAGTTGCAGGTTTTGTTCTTCAAACAGGATAGTTTCAAGTTCTGGACGTTTTATGTTGCATGACTCATAATAAATCCCGCTAGGAATTGCATAAGCCAAGCTCTGTACTCTTGCACTATCTCTCTCCTACTCGCATTGTATTCAGTCTGTATCCTAAGCTTGCCTTTGTCCCAATATCTACTTTTGTTGATGCTAGCATTACACTTTTTACGGATCCACGTGAGCACGAAGGAGCGAGGAGATCACACTGAGGGGACAAAATCACACACACCATCGGATTCGCCACTGTTCTGCAGAATCCAGGTTCTAGCTTTCAAAGTTCTAATTAGGAGCATATCAAATAGAGTAGCCAATCACTTTATTTTAGTCAATTTTACTTTCGATATTGCCAGGGAAGCTGTGGGGATTGATAGTTTCTGAGAGACTATGATTCATTCCTCACTTCTGAGGTAGGATCGAGAGTCTTTCAAATAGATTAGATCAATTATTTCATTGTTTAGAATAGATTTACAACTGCACAGGCAAGTAGCTATACTCGGTTGCTTTGTTTGTTTTAAATTTGTCATTAGATTAGTTTTCAATTTCTAGATATATTAAAATAGTTGCTCCTTCAATTTCATTCATATAAATTCATCAGAAAAATACAAAAATATAGAAGTTATATATGTTATAGATATATTTCACATAGTTAATTTTACTTTGTTGCATTTAGTTTACATTGTTGCTTTTGTATGACAATCACGGGCCCTAGAGAGCCCAGGGAATACGTATTCGAGCCAATCGTGCCCCAACCCAATCTCGTCACAACAATAACTGATATAGATCAGAATCTTAGGATCCAAATCTTCCAAACAATGGCAAACTTACAACAGATCAGCCTCCAGTTAAGCGGGTTAAACATAGAAGATGACCAAGCACACACGTTTTGGTCAAATCAACCAAACTATAGATTACCCTAGATACATATCCACATGACTGTGGAAGGGTTTGAAAGAGAGAAAACATTCGGTTGTGATCCTTTGGTCCCATAGCCAGACGCAGGAGACACTCTCACAGATATAGATACTAGCTTAAGAATTCAGGTTGCACGAACGCCTGTGAGATACTCTGAAAAGATCACACAATTGTTAATTCTGAATATAGAGGCTGAGAAAGCATATGACTATTGGATACTAGGGATTAGGGACTGAATCCACACATGACCATAGCAGGACCACAACAAACATGAATCTATGGTTGTGACCCACAAATCCCATAGCCCAATGAGTCCATAGGTGAATCAGACATAGATGCTGGCCTACGTACATTAGTATTCAGATCTACTCCACTTCCACCTATCATCATCGAACAGTTATCCTTGTTAGACATAGCAGCTAACAAAGCTAAGGAGTTCTAGACTAGGCCAGAATCACCCATAGAGTCAATTATATTTACCATCCACCCTATGACCTTATCTGGAGACATACACGAAACTATCCCAGGTCATTTTCCACGTATTCCACAACCCATAGACCGAATCACGCCAGAGCTCGATATTGATTGGAGCCTTTGAGCAGTCATCCTTGCTGATCGATCTATCACACCAATTCAAGTTAGGAGGGCCTTCTTTGCCTTAGATTCACAATTTCCACTAGTGTGCGTCGAAGACATCAGATTGCCTAACTAGTTTGTCTGCATCCCACACATATTCAATCCCCACCGGCTATCTCGGCATGACCTCGGGAGGTCGGGTGCGAGGAAAAGTTACTTGTAGATTCCCACACTCGCTTGTCACTTTTCCATCGTACAGTGAACATATTTGCGGCCAAGATCTTATCAAAGGTTGTTCTATAAGACTCACCAATATACGTATAATTACATTGAGGATGGATGCATTTAGAAGTTGAACTTTCCTTAGAATCAATTTTCAAACCGACTTCATTTGCGAATGTATTAGATTTATCGTGACTAGAGGATGGTTTGAACAAAGATTTAGGTTTAGGCTTCTTTGATCTAAGTTTGAGCCTACCATCTTTGAGAGCATGAATCTTGAGCTTGCAAACCATGGTGAATAATTCCTCAAACATTTGAAAGGATTGGATTTGTAATGTAGATGATATGTGTTTGGCACAAGAGTGAGAAAATAACTTGATTAATTCATTTTGTGGGAGAGAAAGGGACAATTGATTGATAATACCCCCGAGGTGACAAAGTATGTGATAGATTCTTTGTAGAATTTCTTGATGGCGTATAAATTAATGATAGTGATTTTACGCATAATGTTAATTGAAAAATGTTCTAAGAAGAGTTGTGCGTGATGAGTTAATGAAAAGAGTGAGTATTAAGGAATATTGTTATACCAATCTAAGGCATGTCCAACTAAGGACATGGGGAATGTTCTCAGCATAAGGTCCTAGTCATGTGCTATGAGGTAACAAGCATGTCGGAAGGCTCGAATGTGTTGTTGAGGGTCTTCTTTATTGTATAATTTGAGGAACTTAGGGAGTTCCCAATGTGAAGCGTACGAGATAGGTGGATGGGTTTGTTGTAAAAATTTCATTAAACAATGTGTTTTAAGGACCCATAGAGGTAGCTTCAAGGCTAGAAATTATGTTCATTAATGCCTACAAAGGGTTGTTTTGTAATGGCTATTACTGAGAAGTAAATGACAAAGGACCAAGTTTATTGTATGTATATTTATTTGGTTGCTGCTATGGTTGGTAAGAAAAGGAATATTATGTTGGAGAGGGGTATTCATAGGAACATTATATGTAGGTTGTGAGACTATGGGTTGTGAAGATTGAATATATTGATATTGGATGGGAATGGATGTGTTTAAGAGAGGTTAGAATTACTAGGGTATATGTTGAAAGGGAATTAAAGTGTGGGTGAGAGGTTGGATGTTGGTCGGTCAAAATATGACACTTAGCAAAAAACATACAAAAGGTTCACGTGGAAGAATAGATTGTGTTCAAAGTGCGAAGGATCATGAACCAATCGCACACAAAGAAGAGAGATAGATTTAGGACTTAGCCTTTTCACGTGTATGAGCTATTTTTGGAAATAGCGTGTCGAACACACAAACCGCTGTTTAGACTTACATGTCACACATTGGATATTTTTGAGGATCGATTACTGGCGCAATTTGCATGGTTACATGCTGAGAATAGATTTACTACGATAATAAACTAGAAGAAGTCTATTGTTAGCGCACTTGCATATGTGGCTATTATTATAACGGCACGTGGCTAATAATAGTATGTGACTTATTTTGGGATTAGATAAGTGGTGAAGGGAAATTCCCCACCCTTATAAATATGTATCGATCATGTAGTATGAGATATATAGATATACAAAGATAGATATAAGTATGAGAGTGTGAGAGAAGAGTTAATATGAGGTTATCTTTGTCAGTTACATTTACATGCATAAGCATATACTACTTTATTATTATAAGGAAGATTCGTGTATTACTAAATTTAATATAATGGAGGTTATTGGCTAAATCAAGGTGTTAATCATGGTTTTAGTTTATTACTGCATAAATAATTCTTCTATGTTTATCACGTGATTCATGATTATGTAAGATCTAGATCTGGATATGCTCTGTAGAATGTTATATTAATTATGGATATGAATGTATTAAGTCTTCATCATGCTAACCTCCTATAAACAACAACCCTAAAGAGGGTCATGGTACCTTTGTGCGCTTCAAGTGAGCACTCGGTCTAGGCTGATTGATGCATCGGCGCGCATGGGATTTCTTTGGTGAATTCTAGAAGACATCATTTTTACATTTATGGGACCTCCTTTTTAGTTTTTTTTAGGATGGTTGACGATGAAGACATCTTGGTTGACCCTAGCAAGTGTTGAGGAGCGGATACATGACCTAGAAGAAGAATAAATACGGATGTTCAACACTAGATCCGAGTTTGACACACGCTCTTGGATGGAGTAGAATCTATATGACTATTGTGCGAGAGATTATTCGCTATCTTTCGGTAGATTTTTATGAGTGGCGATTCTTATGCATCTAAACGAATGGAGGTATCACACACTAGTCTGGACACATGAATAATTTCAGACCCTTTATAATGTTGGTATAATTTGGACTCACTTATTGTGGATATGTGGTTCCGTGGTGTTTTGAACAACTATATCTTGAAGTACTCAATTTCAACTTAATTGTGCCCAGAGGTAGCTCAATTCCAATTTTTATGATATCCCAGGGAACTTACCTACAAGACATTCCACCTGGCTATCAAAATTATGATGGTAACCCTGAACTTGGAGAATAAACTGATTACAAACTAAACCCCACCATGCATGGGGAAGGAGCGAGGTTTGGTAAAAGATGGCAGATATAGTGATAGATAGGCAAAGAGAGGAAAGATGTCTTAAGTATAATGAGGTACATGAGAGGGAGATAGAGAAGCAACAGATGTTGTAGAACAAATGGCATTGTGGAGAGAGATAGTTTGGGAAGGGTTTGAAGTTCACATAGAAGACGTGGAACCCGAGCATTAGGAACTCCCCCATTTGGGAAATCATGACAGGGAACCCTCCTCGGCCTCACGTAGAAGCGCGCCAGCAGAGACAACCTAGGCCGCGGGTGCGCATCTAAATCCACCTAGAAACCTTGCCCTTGCACTTGGTTTTCTAGTATCTAGTACAACAAATAGTCAACAAGCTAATTTAGGTAGTGGGAGAGCATGAGTGAGTCATATAAGAAGCACAACAATGGCAGTGTAAATGGCTTCATTATTATATGGGAGTACCTTTTTGGGTGTATCAAGCGTGCGACTTTAGGACTATCTTATGAGAGTAGTAACACTTCATAGACTATCGGGGTGTAACTCATTACTACTATTAGGACATAGGGAAGTACATCTTCTGGTCCGACTCTAGCTATGGGGTCGGGATCAGGAGGTATAGGTGGCTCTAGTTCGGTGGTTTTCAAGGAAGAGGAAACACATAAGGTTTTAGATGAGGTGGGCAAGGTCCATACAAACCCCAAAATATTTACATGGAAATGTCTCTTCGTCTCCCACAGTAAAGGGGAATAGAAGATGTTGTTGAACACGGGCACATGTGTGAAATATTGGGGCACGCAAAATGAATCACAACTTCTTAGCATAGGGCAAGTTAATTTACTACTATGTTACAAGGGTGCGCACACAATTGGTACATAAAGTTTGACCCTAATTAGACTTGTGTAGACTATGCAGCCTTAAAAGATGCTTTCCTTAAAGAGTTTCACATCCTTGAGTTTGAGCAGAAGAGTATAAGTATGTTCAAGGATATTAAGAAAGGCACTACTGAAAGTGTCAGAGAGTATGATGCTCATTTCAAAACACTGTTATCCAATATTTATTAAGATATTCATGTAAGCTAGCATGCACAATGATTCGTTTGGGACCTAATAACACCTTTTAGAAGGGCATTATCACATTAGACATACACTAATCCACACAAAGAACTTGAAGCAACTTTACGCGTTGAGATAGTTGGAAGTATAGACATTGGGATTGTAACACCTTGGACAAACTGTTATATTTCTCTTTACATTACAAGCGTTGGCATGTGATTTTCTTGAATAAGGTGTGTTTCCTTGATTGTTGAAAATCATGCTTGTTATGGATAAATCATTTCCGCTCTTGGATTCATTGGACTGAAATGTTATGGCTTGCAAGAATCCACTTTCACTTCTTATTGATAAGCTACAATCTAATTTTGTGAGTTGCAAACTTATCTCTTTTGACTGACTCATCCTTGGATCAATTTCAGTGATCCAAGGGATGTTTTAAATCTTCTTAACAGACTGAATGGAAAAATTGACATTCAATAGTTTGAAAGGCATAGCGGACTGAACTTTTGTATTTTACAAATTCTATGGTCTTGTGTGAAAGTGCCTTCATTCGGCTGTATGTTTGTGCTTGGGTCTCTGGGATTGATCTCCAAGACATTATTGGCATAAACAAGATATAGTCTGCTTAAGACTAGGAAGGGGATCGAATCCTAAAAAGGACTATCCTAATGGTATCCTAAGCTAGGTAAGAACACCTACTTCCTAGCTACGTCTATTTAATTGGGTTATAATCTAACCTAAGCTTCTTATTATATTGTGTTGGGGGGTGACCTAACCTAAGCTCTTGTGCTAAATGGATATGGGAAGGGGAGATTACTATAGTAATTCTTGGCTATGTTAACCTAATGCCTAATACTTTATGGAGGTGAATTTAATCTAGCCTAAGGTGGAAACTACCTAAGGCAATGTTTTAAGACCTAAGGTGATTGATGGTTAGACTAACCTAAGTTTTGGGGACATCTAGCCTAAACTATTTGAAAGGGGCCTAAGGTCGCATGTCACTACGGTGATAGTTCCAATGGATTTTATTTGATTTGATTGGATTTAAATGCTTGGAGGTACTTGCCATTTGGAAAGGGCTAGTTAAATTTTAGTGGGGCTTATGTGGAGGCTTCGCTAAGTATGAAATTGCATGTTGATTTGGAATTGGTACTCACCAGTTTTGGGAGGCGGTGGCAAGGAGAGATAAGCGGGAGAATTAGGAGTTATGACATTAATGAATCTTGGTTTTTGTGTGCAAACCATCTTAGAAACACGGGAGGCGGGTTTGTGAGAGGTTGTTTGGTTTTGCATGCCTCACAAATTTTTCTACATGGAGCTATCTAGTTCTTTGAACTAGTAGTTTGACTTCTTCTTCTTCTTCTTCTTAGCTATTTTTGGTTTCTCTGGTCTATTTTCAATCAAGGGAATGTATAAGAGGCATTGGAAGAAAAATTGTTTGGTTTTTGATCTATCATGGAGAAGAAAAAGGGTTGGAAGCTTGGTTGGAAGTCTCCTTCGAATTGGCAGAGGAACTATCAAGCATGATAGGCTCTACCCATTAAGATTTCTTGCTTTCTTCTAAATGATTCATTAAAACAATTCTGCTCTCATGAGATTTATACTTGCATGATTTGTCTAGTTAATTACTTGCATGTTTTCATGAAATCTCTATGGTTTTTGGAATGTAAATCCATTGTTGGTAATGGTAGTTTTTGGGAAACTTTTTCTATGCTAGTTTAATGGTGATATTCATGTGAACTTGTATTTGAAGCTCTGTAACTTGTATTTGAGGCTAGTGTTGACTGAACTGACATTCGTTGCCTTATGTTTCGTTCTGAACTATTAATTGGAGCCTATGTTTCATAGAATTTATAGTAGAGCTTCTTGGTCGTTCTAAACTGGCATTTATTGCTTGTATGATTCTGAATCTCTATGGTAGTCTTGTGTTTCATTGAGCTTGTGTTGGAACCTTGTATTGTTCTGAACTGTGTTGGAACTTTGTATTGTTCAAAACTTTTGTTGAAGCTCTGTGATCGACACTGTACTCGTTTTCAGTTCTTGTGAATGCTAAAATTGTAGTTGAGTTGTTGAGTTTTGTTTTATACTTATGCTATGAGCTGGATTTTTATTCTTATTTAAGGAATTGAAAAAGGCTTGAACTCATAATAGAGCATTGGTGTTTTGTTATGAGCTTGTATTTAGGACTTTGGGTTTTATTATAGGCTTGTATTTGAAATTCATGTTTTTGAGCCAGTATTAGAGCCTTATGAAGTCCTAAAATTTTGTTGAAGCTCGTGTTTGACACTGTACTGGTATTCCATTCATGTGTGTTTGAACTTGTGTTGGAATCGACGTGTTTGATTCTCTACTTGTATTCTGAGCTAGAGTTTTGTTGGTATTAAGGATTTGAAAAGCTTTAATCTCATTTAAGGACTGTCTATTCAAAAGGGTCTTGAGAGATTTGTTTGTTTAGAAGTAGACCTGGTTATCTCTTTTGAGATCTTCTTCTTGTAGTTTCTTGTTGGACTGATTGTGGTACTTCTGTCTTTTAGACTATACTGCCTTCTTTGAACTTGATAGGGCATGTGAATACGAAGTGTATCCTATTCTTCTCTACCCTGAGCGAACCCGTGTCCTATTGAAGGCTTGACTGTATTTTTAAAAGGATTAAATGACTAGACTTATATCTTGTTATGGGTATTGATGATTTATAGTTCATTTGGAATAAGTCGTTAACAGTTTTTAGAGACTTCTAGAAGTACAGTAGTTACTCTCCTTCTTGTTATTGATGTTGAAACAAATACTTCCCTGTCATAAGCTTTTAACTAGAACTCGAGAGGCTTGTGGTGATTTTGTTTCAGTCGAGTTGGAAGTAAGTTTGGGACAATACTTGTCTTAAACGTATTATTTAGTTTTCTTTACTCTCTTCTGATATTTTATTTGATTCTTGGGTTTTAATAGAATGTTGAATCTAAAACCTAGTATACTGAGTGTTGTATGAAAGGATACAATATTACTGTTTAGAATGCTTTGTAATATTGTTCTTATTTGGGGATCGCAGACTACTTACTCTGTTGCATCAAGCTGTTGAAGCCTTGTAATAGGATGTCAATATTTTGTGTTCGTGAGATGTATTGATCCTTGTGTATCTTTCACTATTGTTGTGGATTTATATTCCTTGTTGGATTCATTGAACGAGTCTCCAGTTTTAAAAAGAGAATTGAATATGTTCTCTTGGGGACAATATATTGTTAGGGACTATACTGTGTACTTCGTTCCGAGATTTGAATTTGAACTTGAGCTTGGTGAATGGAAATAGGAAACCAGTTTGTAAGATTTGTAATGGAAAGTTTGTAGTGTGCATTCTTTGACTATGCATTCGGTTTTGTGTTCTCTTTTGGGAACTAGTTAAAGAATTTCTAAGTTTGAATTGGATAAGTGAATTCATTTCATAGTATAAATGAAATGAATTATGGATTGGGTCCTTTTCTATTTGAGATCCTTTTTCATTGATTGTATAAGTTCATTGACTGAGCTTCTCTTGATATGGAAACTTCTTGTGGATTGGTTAAGAGATTTATTTTGTTTGAGTATAGCTTGGATTTGTGGAAAGTATGGTTTCAGATCCTTGAATTATATCTTCTAACAGGAAGAAGTTAGTAAGACTTTCAGTTAGACTATTTTGATTTCTATTCTTCTTGGATGGATTCGGATTCTTGTTTAGAGGTTGTCTCTTATTTATGGAATCCTTATATTGATATCCTTGAACTGAAGTAGTTAGATGAGTTCTAAACCTATTTTTGTCTTTCAAATGATGAAGTGTGTAAGGAGTAGTATGTATTGATTCTTCTTCTTTGCTTAAGTTGTAGGATGAATCATCCTAATATGAGCTAGGCTGAAAGTAACTTCTTTTGCTACTTAGAAAAGATAAATGTGTATTTCTATTCTTATGGAATTATGAAACAATTGGATGACAAGACTTGTTGATTGTTTTAAAGTAATTGATAGGATCAATTAAACCATATGATATAAATGCAGGTGTTGCAGGTTATATTATGCTCTTTTCTTAATAGGGAATTTAGACTCTTTAATTGTGCTTCTTTTCTGGATGTTATTACTTATGATTGTTTGTATGATATATATTAATTGTTTCATTAAAGCAAAGTTTTTTTAATGGAACAATTAGTGGAATGCACTTCACTTTAATGCTTAGTGCTTATCATGCTCAATTCATTGAACTGACCCATGCTAGCAATTTTTGTAGATGGACATCGTAAGTGATAAAAGAAGACATAAAATTTTATGATGCATTGGTTTATTTATGGATCTTATGTAAAGAGTTTCAAATCATTCTTGAGATGTATTGGAATGGGAAAGTGATGTTCTTTTAAGATCTTAATTATGATTGACATGTAGAATGCCTGAAATGCATAGTCTTGTAAATGTATATTTAAAATCATGAATTGAAAGGTTTTGGGTTGGACTCCAATTTGTAATGTGAATTCTTTTGTACTTGTATGCTGGAAATAATAGTGATATCTTGGCAATATTCCTTATATCTATTTGTATACTATTGTTGTTATCAGATATTGAGTTGGATTAAGGAGATAGTATAATCTCCCTTATTATAATGAACTTGTTAAATTGTAAAAGATGTCATTCTCTAACTACACAACTATAGTTTGATAATGAAATATGCTTGGGACATACAATTAAACTATATGAGTAACGAATGATAAAAAGGTTTTGTTAAAACTAACATTTAACCATGTAGAGGAAGACTCTTCCTCTCCCAAAGAATGAAAGATAAAATGAATAGTGGTTATGATCCTTAATCTTTATACTAAGTTTATAAAGTAAACCCTAGTTGAATCTAGGTGGATGACACAATTGATTTGGATAGCTAGGTTATGTTATGAATTAAATGTTGATGTTTGTTGTCCTATTTTTGGGATAACTACTTATTATGCCATGTTAATAAACAACAATGCAAACTTGAATTAATGAAGTTCTCCATATCTAATCAGGATAAGTATGGGTAAAGAACTTAATGAATGTTGGAATTAGGGTTAGGCATGGTTGTTGTAATCTGAATCTTAATCCAATTTAATTATGATTAATGACCACTAAGGGGGTATGTACATCTTGATGAATCAGTTCTAACAGATGTTGGCACATGCCAACTGTAGGACTGTACCCTCAAGAAGTCCTGGGACTTCTCGAGGATACAATGTTGCAGTTGACATGTGGCAACACCCTTCCGTATTTGTTCATCTAGATTTACACACATCTAGACTTGAACTTAGTTTCTCTCTAGGTCAAGTTAGTAGCATGTTTAGGATAGGTAGTAACTTCCAATGACTTAGGGTACCTTGGCACATCCGGTTGACTTAGGTCAACCGAGTATGCCCATATACCCTAAGTCATTGTGAGCATCTTCTTATAATAAATTATGTTGCTAACTCGGGGCTAGGGTCAAACCTTGGGCAAGTGGATTGACGGTAGTCAGTAAAGACCATTCAAGATAATGAAAGAGTGAGGTGAAGGACGTATTCTGGAATGACGAGTATGTCGTCTAGGAATAGTAACATGAATAGTATGTTGGAAATCTTTGGCCAAAGTATCACAAGTTGTTGGTTGTGTTATCCTCATCACCTAGTTTAAAGCAACGTGATGTCGATGAATATTGGTAAAAATATCCGAGATAGGTTCTTTAAACAATCACTCAAGACTCGTAATAGGGTAGCAGAACCAAGTATACGTAGTATACATAAATTATTCTATACTTTAAGTAAACATGAGAGATCGGTTGGTAACCAAGTCATGGAATGAGAGATTGGTAGTATACTGAGTCATTACAACTGCATATGGTTATCTGTTATGAGATTGATTGGCATGGAATGTGTGTTTTAAATGATGTTTTATTTAGAACAGAGAACATTATGTTTCAAAAAAATCCCTTTTCTAAAGTCTTAAAATGGGAATGTTACGGGGTGAGCCCATTCTTAGAAGCATAGATTGCAACTATGCCGAAGTTGTTGGAGAAACTATCACCAAATTTAGCACATGAGACACGCATAGAGATTTGGTGCCTGCAGTTGTGAAGTGGAATGTCACAAAAATATAGTTTTCCTCGTAGATCAATGCGCTCATTGTTATTTGATTTTGAGATATGCCATCTAAACCATGATGCTAGCCACTGCCCATTACTACAATACGTGATAAGGAGGAACATTTCATGTTACTGTAAAATTTGTAGGTCTATGACTCATGACATGGAAGACTACCGGATAATTGGTCAGATCCATGATGCTATAGACATTGATGTATGATAGACATGAGTTTTAGATAACTCTAAAGGCAAGAACAAGCATCAGGATCGGGATCACAATCAAGCGCGCTATGATCAGAGTGAAGGACATTTCAAAGGAGGTCATGGTAGAGGTCAAGGGTTTTGAGGAGGATATGGAGGTCGAGGCCGTGGTGGTGGAAGAAGTGAGTTCCCTCGTAGAACGTGTTACACATGTGGATCTCTTGACCACTACAGGTGTGAATGTCCTCAGAATATTACATGTTCTTTCTGTGGAAAGAATCATAGTTATGAGGAGTGTCCTGGACTTGTATGAGCATCTTAGCAAGTAACATAAAAAAGAAAGCAAAGGCATAGGGATGGTAAGGATACAACGCGCTATGGAAAATTAGTGGATGCCAAAGTTAGAAATAGAATACAAGGCATTGCAGGTAAAGATCATGACCCATGTCTTTGAAGCAACGTGTGCCAAAGAGGAATTGTAGTAGAAGCCTACCATCACTAAGGAGGAGGTTCTACATGCACGATACCCATATCTTTCCCATTAGAAGGAGTTTTATCATGAAACCATAGAGGTACTTAGGAATTTTTAGGGTGAAATACAGTATTTAAAGGAGCAATCGTGAACGATGGAGCAAAAGAAAGCATCAGAGGTGGTCCAATCTGATATGGATGATTTGAAAGAAGTGTGCAAGATGTTACGTCAGGATAATATCATTCCACTATTGGGGAATTGGTTCAAATGAGACACTCTACATGAAATTATTGAGACTGGATGGTAGATCCTGCATGTAAAACTCCCCCTCATAGCCTAGATTATGAAAAGGAAATAACTTTGAATGTTGTTGTGGATGGGTGGCTATTGAGTAATATATTGATTGATACGGGCACAAAATTCAATGTTCTTACCTTAGATGCATGGGTACAAATGGGGACACCTCCATTACATCCATCCTCTAATGTGTCTTTCATGGCTAACTAGACTAAGGCCACTCCCATCGGAGTTTTAAAAGATGCATCCATTACCATACAAGGAGCCAAATTCACTGGAGATTTTGAGGTTTTAGTGTTGGTAGAGTTAGATAGCTTCCCAGCTCTATTGGGGCATCCTTGGTGTTATGCAAATAATGTTGATCTTCGGTTCAACAAGGGTTATATTAACTTTGAAAATAAGGAGGAAAGAGTTATTATCTTTTAATGAGATGGAAAATCTACACCATATGTTGAGCTCTTGAGTGAAGAAGACTTGAATAGGATTTATGTGCGTGTCATCCAAGATCTAGAGGTTCTTGATCCATATAAAGAAGGAATCCTTTAGTGGGAGGATGCATAGTCTATTAGCAATACTACAACTGTTTCTTGTGATAATTGGGCTCACAAAACTTATGATTTGGTAGGGTAAAAAGTAAAGACCATATTTCCTAGGGTCAAGTGAAACCGCATTATATTAAGAGAATAGGTAACAACTTAATACCTTATTACACTGGAGAAGGAGACTCTATGTTGTTCCCATGTGCCATGGAAGAATAGTGGATAGACTCGTTTGAAAGAAGGAATATACTAGCATATACCCCATATGGGACAAAAGCGTGTTTGGTGGGTGGTCCACAAGGATAACCTTGTAGGATGGAATGAAATTAGGATTTCTCTTTCCACTAGGTTCTTCAGGATAAATGCACCTACTCAAATCTGCACTTATCATGGTAATCAACTTGTTCAAATGAATGAGAGAATCTAGACAAAGGGGCAGGAAGCTTTACCACCTTCACTCGGGTACACAATTTTTATTCCACTTTACATGGTTGCATGCGTGCTTAGTATATATATGCGAAATCCATAGAGAGATTGGAAATTGGCAATATTTACTTGCGAGAATGATCCGGACATTTGAATTCTTCTCTACCAAGCCTCCGTTGGAAGAAGAATTTAAATTCTTAAAGTGTTTAACTATGGGAGATAGTGCCAAGGTTTGTTGATCGAGAATACTAGTTAGAGAACATACAAGGAGTCCATATGGGAGAGAAGGCTAAGATCAAGGGTGCAAAGATAGCAAGGACCCGCACGTAGAAGGAAAGTTCAACATTTAGGAATTAGCTGATTTTGAGCATGATGACCTATTTTTAGAAGATGGCGTGTGGAACACACCAATGATGTAGAGACGTGTGTGCCATGCATTGTCTATTTTTGGAGGATCGGATCAAATCATTTTTCATGGAGATGATCTAAGAATAGGATTGTCACTTCACTAACTATAAGAGGCCTATAGATAGCACACTTGCATGTGTGGTTATGCCTATGAATGACATGTGGCTATTAATAGCATGCGGCCTATTTCTGGAATAGATAAGCGGTGAAGGGAAAGTCCCCACCCTATATATATGAGTGTGATGGATGTATGAAGATATAGGGATATACACATATGACTAAATTACTGTATCAGATCCATATGCACATTGGTATCATTTGACATTATTATAAGGAGCTTATGTGCTTATTAATAGATGGAAGATATTGGCTGAATCTAAGTGTCATTCTGTGTGTAAACGAGTAGTGTATGTTATTGATTCAATCATGATTACTGTTTAACGCTTGTTCTGTCATAGATCTGAATGTAGCATACAATGTAGAATGATAGATTAGTTATGAATCTATGTGTTTCTTCCTTCATCATGATAACATCCTGCTACTAAAACCTAAAGAGGACCCGTACCTTTGCGTTCTTTGGGTGAGCACTTAATCGGGGTTGAGTGATGTGTCGGCATGTGTCTAGGGAGTTATTTGGTAAGTTCTATGTTGCAACATTGGTTCTTTGCTTGGGACCTCTTTTCGATTGTTTTCAAGATGGTTCATGATGAAGAGTTATCGGTTAACTCTATCAAGTATTGAGGAATGGATACAAAATCGGAGGAAGAATATGCATGGTGGTTTAGCAGTGGATCTGAGTTTAACGCATGCACTTGGGTAGAATAGAATCTATATGACAACTTATATGAGAGATTTTTCACCATCTTTCTAGTAGAACTATATGAGTGGCTTACTTCTTATGCATCTCAGTGGAATTGGAGGTATCGCACACTTATCTGGACACGGGAATAATTTTAGGCCGTTTATGATGTGGATTTTATCTGGACTCGTCTGCTGTGGATACATGGTTTCATGGTGTTCTAAACAGTTATATTCTAGAATATTCAATTTCAACGTACTCTTTCCCGAAGGTAGTTGAATTTTAGTTTTTGCAGTATCCAAGAGGAGTATATTTTTGAGGTATCCCACTGGTGATCAAGATCTTGATGGTAACTTTGAACCTAGAGAGTAAACAATGGCTAACTAAACTTCACCACGTGTGATGGCGAACAGTTTTGTTGAAAGATGGAAGAGCTAGTGATAGAGAGGCGAGAGAGAGAAAGGCATCTTAAGTTTAATGAGGCCCATGAGAGGGAGATATAGAAGCAGTGTTACATTTGCAAAAGTATGGTGTTGAGGAGAGAGATGGCTCATGAAGGATTTATAGCTCACATAGAAGACATGGAGCCAAAGCATCAGGAACTCCCCCATCTTGGAAAACATGACAAAGATCCCCCCTCGGCCTCACATAGAAGTGCACCAGCAGAGACTACCTGACCATGGGCGTGCATCTTAATCCACCTAGTGACCTAGCTCTTGTGCTTGGTTTTCTAGTATCTAGTACGATAAGTAACTAAAAAGCTAATTTGGGAAGTAAGAGAGTAGGAGTAAGTCAGGGAGCAAGTACATCAATGGCAAGACAGATGGCTTCAATGATATTTGGAGGAACATCCTTAGGTGCATCATCCACATAGAATGTGAGCACGCAAAAATGTTGGATTCACCTCTGAAGTGGAACTACCTCACAGATTGTAGGGGTTCAATATAGTACTACTATCGGAGCATATGGGAGTACATCTACAAGTCATATTCCCGCTACAGGTGGAGGATTAGGAGGTATAGGTGGTTCTAGTTCGGTGGATCTGGTGGTTCGGAGGTAGAGGGAACACAAGAGGTTTTGGATTAGGTGTTCAAGGTCCGCAACAACCACAAAATATTTATATGGAGATGTCTCTTCATCTCCCAGAGTATAGAGGTATAGAGGATGTTTTCGAACATGTGCATATGTGTGAAATCTTGTGGCACGCTAAAGGGATCACGATTGCTTGAGTGTAAGGCAAGTCAATTTGCTACTACATTACAGGGACGTGCACACAACTGGTATAGGAAGTTTGACCCTAATCAAACTTGTGTGGATTATGTAGCATTGAAAGATGCTTTCTTGAAAGAGTTCCATATCCCTGAGTTTGAGCAAAAGAGTATTAGTGCACTCAAGGATATCAAGAAAGACTACTACGAGAGTGTATGTGAGTATGATGCTCATTTTAAGACACTTCTATCTAAGCTATCTTATGATATTCATGCTAGCCAACATGCACAATGGTTTTTGGAGGATTGATTACACCATTTAGAAGGGCACTATCACATAAGACATACACTGATCTACACAAAGCACTGGAAGCATATTTGTGTGTTGAGGAAGTTAGGAGCATTGACACTAGCGTTAGTCCATTCTTAGAGGCACAGATTGTAGCTATGGAAAAGTAGTTAGAGAATCTATCAGCAAATTCAACCCATGAAACACACTCAAGAATTTGGTGTATAGATTTTGAAGTGGAAGGTCACACCAAGGATAGTTTCCCTCACAAATCTGTATGCTCATTACTTGTTGGATTATGAGATCTTGTCATTTGAATCATGATGCTAGTCACTGTCCTTTGTTACAGCACGTGATAAGGAATAATGTATCTTGATTTTGTAATATTTTCAGGTCCATGACCCATGATCTCTGAGGATTTTCGGTTGATTGGTTAGATCTAGGATGCTATAGACATTGGGGTATGACAGATAAGTGTAATAGATAATTCTAAGGGTAAGAATGAGCACTAGGATTAGGATCATAATCAACATGCTATGACAGGAATGAGGGGCATTTTTAAGGAGGTCATGGAAGGGGACATGGATATCATGGTGGATATGGAGGATGAGGTCGTGGTGGAGGAAAGGTGATTCCCTCATGGAAAATGTTATATGTGTGATCTCTTGACCACTATAGGCATGAATGTCCTCAGAATATTACATGTTCTTTCTGCGGAAGAACCATAGCTATGAAGAGTGCTCGAACTTATATGAGCATCTGAGTAAGAAACATAATCAAGAAAACAAAGGTGCCAGATGGTTTAGAATCTAGTGTGCGGTAGAAGATCAGTGGATTCCCAAGATAGTAGAAGGACCTAAGGCATTGACAATGAAGATTACTACACGCGCTGAAGTGGCATGCACAAGAGAAGCATTGCACTAGAAGCCTACGATCACCAAGGAGGAGGTTTTGCATGCAAGGTACCCAGATCCCACTCATCAGAAGGAGGTTTACCAGGATACCATGGAAGTGCTAAGGAATCTTCAGGGTGAGATATAGTACTTAAAGGAGCATAAGAAAGCATCAGAGATAGTCCAAACTAATATTGATGATCTGCGAGAAGTGTGTAGAATGTTGCACCAGGAGAACATCATCCCACTATTAGGAAGTTGGTTAAAGGGGAACACTCCACACACAAGTTTTGAAACTGGACGGAAAATCCTGCATGTAAATCTTCCCCTTGATAGCATTGACTATGACAAGGAAATTACTCTGAATGTTGTTGTGGATGGGTGGTTGTTGAGAAACATATTGATTGATACAGGTGCGGAAGTAAATGTGCTTACATTAGATGCATGGGTACAAATGGGGAGGCCTCCATTGCATTTATCATCTAATGTGTTTTTTATGGCAAACTGGACTAAGGCTACTCCCATAGGAGTTTTGAATGATGCATCTATAACCATACAAGAGGGCCAAGTTCACTTTGGGATTTTGAGGTATTAGCACTTGCGAAGGGAAAATTTTCTAGCCTTGTTTGGACACCCTTGGTGTTATGCAAATAATGTTGACTTGAGATTAATAAGGGGTATATCAGCTTTGAGAAAAGGAGGAAAGGGTTGTGATACCATTGATGAGATGTGAATTCTACACCATATGTTGAGCCTCTAAGTGAGGAGGACTTAAACCAAATTTATGTATGCATTATTCAGGACCCAAAGGTCAATGAGCCATCAAAAGAAGGCATCATACAGTGGGAGGATTCTCATTCCATTAGTGATACTACGAGTATTTCTTGCAAAAATTGGGCTCATGGTACATATGAATTAGTAGGGCATGAAGTAAAAAGTGTGGTTACATGCAAGAATGGAATTCATTTGGTTTGACGGATAGGTAGCACAGTACCTTGGTATACAGGGGCAAAAGATCTTCCTACATTTTTGAAATCCATGGAAACATAGTGGATAGATAAAATTAAGAGAAGAGATATGTTAGTATATACCTTACACGGGATAGTAGCGCATTGGTGGGTAGTCCACAGAGATAATCTTATAGAATGGGAAGATATTGGAATTGCCCTATCTATTAGGTTTGTAAGGAACAATGCACCTACGCAGATCTGCACTTATCATGGTGATCAACCTATTTAGCATCACATTCAGCAGTGTGAGAGACTCGGACAACAAGACAAGAAGCATTACCACTTTCACTCTGGGTGCATAGATTGTACTCTACACTACTACGAGGATGCACACGTGCAGGTATGTATATGAAGAACTACATTGAGAGATTGAAAACTGGAAAAATTTGATTGTAGGGATGATCCAAACCTTTAACTACTTTTCTTCTCAACCTTCAATAGAAGAGGCATTAAAATTTATTAAGCACTTAACCATGGGAGATAGTGCAAAAGTAGAAGAGCATATTGAGGAATTATTTGGTGAGATAGAGTTCGGAGCGCGTTTTGAGAAGGAAGAAGAAATGGACTTCATACTACTTGAATGCTTGAGAAAGAGAAGGGAAAGGTGGTTTACATTATGGATGATGAGGAAGTTGAGAACCTAGATATTGAACATTCACAAGGGGTTGCGAGGTCTTGGACAATACGAGAAAGGATATTCATGCCTATCACGAACCCATGAAGAAAAAGAAGGTGAAATATAGGTTTAGAGGATGAGCCTAAGGAGGCCATAATTGGAGACTACTTTGGTCGACTCGGAGTAGTAAAGATCATTGAGTTACTCAAGGATTATCGGTAAATATTCCCTCAATGGTATCATGAACTTAAAGGCACACATAAATCACTTGGGAAATGAAGATAAAGCTTAAGGATAGTGCACACCTAGTTAGAAAGAGGACTTACAAATGAATCCTAATTTACGTGAAAATGTAAAAGAAGAAATTGATAAAATGTTGAAATTTGGAATTATCAAACCCCTTGATGATTCATAATGGGTTAGCCCAATGGTGATCGATATCGAAAGGATGGATGAATTAGATATGTGTAGACTATAGGGAGTTGAATTTTGTATACATCACCAATCCATTCTTAATGTCATTCACCGAGGAAATACTTGGAAGGCATTGCGGGCACAAAATATATTCCTTTACAGATGGGTTTTCCAAGTATCAACAGGTTAGGATTCCTCAGGAGGATTAGGAAAAGATAATATTTACTACTAAATGGAGAATTTTTTCCTATACTATGATGTCTTTTGGATTGAAAAACATTCCTACTGTATTCTCGTGCATAGTTGTTCAGACATTCAAATATTTTATTCACAACTTCTTACAAGTCTACCTAGATGATTAGACAATATATGGGCTTGTGAAAGATCATTGTGATAATTTGTGCTTAATGTTTGAATGGTGCAGACAGTTGAGTATCTCTTTGAACATCAAGAAGTGCATATTTTCCACACCATTTGGAATATTATTAGGACATATAATCTGTAAGGAAGGTTTGCTCATTGATCCAGCTAAGGTTGTAGTCATTTTAGGCACTAGGAAGCACCTACCCGGTCAAAGCAAGGTGCATGAGATTTTAGGTCATATAAGATATTATAGAAAATTCATCAAAGGGTATGCCAAAATTGTTACACCCTTGGAAGAGTTACTAAAGGGGAAAGGTACATTTTATTGGGGAGAACCACAGTAGAGCGCGTGTTTGAGATATTAAAAGATAAAATTAATACCACACCGATTCTACGCTTTCCTCATGGGATAAACCATTTCATGTGCATGTGGATGCCTCTGGCATGGCCATTGGTACTATGTTAGCTCAACCTGGAGAAGGTATTGTCGATCATCCATTTTTTTGCTAGTAGGAAGCTGACTCCTGCTGAATAGAATTATACAACTACAGAGCACAAAGCTTTTCCATGATCTATGCATTGCACAAGTTTTGAAAATACTAATTAGCAACACCATTTTTGTTTTATACAGATCACATGGAATTGAAGTACTTGGTAAACAAGCCCATCTTACAGAGGTGCATATGTAGATGGGTACTCTTATTTCAAGATTTTGATTTCACAGTTGTGGTGAAGCTAGGGAAAAGCAATTCTAGACCAGACCATCTATCTAGAATCAACTCGGGAGAGGAAGCACAGAAAAATTAAAGAAACCATGCCAGATGCACAATTATATAGGTTACAATGTGTGCCATCAAATTAGAAGACATTTCTTGTCTTTCTGTGAACTGGTATAGTACCAGAAGGAATGAAGGCATTAGAAAAGAAACAACTTGCTATATGTGTGGCACCATTTATGTTAATCAGTGGTGACGTCTACAAGTTAGGCAGAGATGAAGTATTACGTCATTATGTATTAGAGCATGAGCGCAAGGATATTATGGAAGAATCTCATGGTGGTATTGCAGGAGGCCATTATGTAGGTGATGCAACTACCCAGGAAGATCCTACTTGCTAGATTATGGTGGGAGACATTGTATAAAGATGTAAAGAATATTATAAGGCGTGTGATCATTTTCAGCGCTTAGGAAAACTAAGGCAAAGAGATGAGATGCCTTTGAGACCAATTACTAGTGCATAACCATTTGAGAAATGGGCCATTGAATTTGTAGGACCTATTTCACCAGCCACGCGCAGAGGATGGATCGTGCTATATCATTACTTGCACATATTATCTCACACGGTGGGCAAAAGCAACACCTACAAAGGACTGTACAAGCTACAGATGGCTAGGTTTCTATGGGATAATTTTCTTATAAGATATGGATGTCCTTTAAGCTTGACAAGTGATAGGGGTACACACTTTTTGAATGAGATAATCAAGATCCTATTAGATGAGTTTATGGTTGTACACCATAAAACTACACCCTACCATCCTCAGGAAAATGGAACTACTGAGGCTTTCAACAAGATTTTGAGCCAAAATTTGACAAAAATTTGTGATGTTGGAAGAAATGATTGGGATGACAAAGTGTCAGCTATTATTTGGGCATATAGAACAACTTATAAGCGATTGAACAAAGCCACATTGTTTCAGCTAGTGTTTGGCATGGAATTCATTCTCCCTATAGAATTTATGTTACCTTCTTTGTGTATTGTGCATGTTGGAGGTCTAGCTGATGAATAGGCTTTAGAAGAGCATATCAAGAAGATGATTCAACTAGATGAGTGATAAGCCATAGCACGATGGAGTTAGAAGCAGAAAAGGCCAGGAAGAAGGCATGGCATGATAGAAACATAAGGGATAAGAAGTTTGAGATTGGACAAATGGTACTTCTTTATGACTCTAAGTTCTTGCACCATCTAGGCAAGCTCAAAGTACATTGGTTGGGGTCGTATGTCATCACTCACATACTTGAAACAGGTGCTTTCCAGTTAGAAGAACTTGATGGAACACAACTACCCGATTACTTTAACGGGAGTAGGCTGAAGCCCTACTATAAATAAGTCTTCTTGGTGTTTGTAATAAGGTAGTATTGCCATTTAAATTAGGTGTCCCTTATGTATTTCCTTCATTATTGTTATGCTTTGTCAATTTAGTTTTGTTCTTGTGTAAAGTTCGCTTGCACATGAAGATAATTACTATGTGAAGAATGTTTATGCATAGAGGACTGCACATACCTTTAGTGTGGGGTGGTTGTAGTTATCCAAGTAAAAGACCATGGGAATTGAAAGGTGAAAGGAATAAGCTGTTATGGGTGCGCTTTAAGTCAAAAGAAGATTGCTTCTCAAAAGTGACCAAGGATGGAGATGAATGAAAGGATAGTATAATGTGAGGTAAGTGGAGGCCATGATAACTACCAGGAGAAGGTATAGTGATGAGGTACTCGGGCGTAAGGGCATGCGCTGAAGAGAAGTCTGTGACCAGAGGGTAGGAAGGTGCGCTAGAAGGTTATAGCTGGGGTGTGAAGATGTACCATGTGGAAAGAATAAATTTGGTCAGTAAATGAGAGGATATTTGGTAGGTGAAGGAGCAATAAATGCATCAAAATTTGAAAATTTGAAAAAAATATATAAGGATGGGATGCAGATTCATTTTTACCATTGCGAATAAGAGAATTTGAGGAAAGAGCCAATTTTGAAGAGCCGAGTGATCGGGTTAAGGTGTGAAGGGTGTGAAACCAAGCGTGATAAAAGATCTATGTGAAAAGAAGCTTGTCTCCCCAAGTGGTGAAGGGTTTGAGTGAATCAAGGAGGTAGAGAGGAGTTAGGGCATGAATTTTCCACCTAGGGCATGATTAAATTGAGCTGGGGTTTGATTCACAAAGTTACAAAGTTAAAGAGGAGATGTTTGTAAAGGAAAAAAAATGGCACCCAAGAAGGCATCTGCAAAGATCAAAAAGGAAAGAAGAAGGGTTATCGAGGAATAAGATATGGAACCTAAAAGCCATTTTTCAGAAATGAAATATCCAGAAGGAGTCATCATTGGCTAGGAATGGGATTCACCCATCAGAAAGAGAAAAGTGAGTGAATACAATCACAAGACTAGAGAATAAGAAGGAGCTCAATTCCTTTCTCACTGCTAGGACAAACAAGCATACGGCGGATGACATGCCAGTTTTTGATGATGCAGGTGAGAAGCTTCTAAAGAGAATTGGGGTCTACCAATTATATGAGCTCCCATATTTTGGGAAGTATGATCCCTTGTATCAGTGGCTCATGAGCAGAGTGCATGAGGACTTCTTCTACTTTGCAGGATGCAGAGTTAGAATCTCATTTGTGCTTATCTCATCAGTTATAGGTTTGAAGGCCACAAGAGAGGACATAAAGAATGATCTAATAGATAAAGCCATGTCTTGAAGACCAGAAAAGATTTGGGATACCTAAAGGGTCCGCGTGGTATGGATATAGAAAAATTGAAGAATTGCTCGGTTGTGCAAGCAGCAGCACACCTTGTTACAAAGTTGAATGATCAAGAGCGGTGGTCACAGGTAAATACTATGTGGTTACATGTTGCACGTAAGATGTCAAAAGGAGAAATCTACAATATTGTAGGCTATATTACAGAACAAATAGTCGAGGAAGCATGCACAGGAGGGAAGATCAGCTTTGGGGTTGTTCTACTATCACTAGTATTCATGGAAATTGGAGTACCAGATGGGCCGAAGGAAAAAGTATGGGAATACCCCATGGAGAATAAGTCACTAGCTGAAAGGTTCAGTAAGTATCTATATAAAGGGGCCATGATAGATGACATAAAGTAAAAGGTGGAAAAATGGTATAACAAGGCTCCATGTAGCATTTGGAGAAGAGTGGTTCATCCCAAAGGACCTTCCATTAGTAGTAGGACATAAGTCTAGTTTGTTGTGTATCAACATTTACGTATCACACGCTTCCCAATAAAAGATGGAGTTTAGAGGCCTTGGTGTAAATTACCTTATGCATTCATTACAAGGTATTTCAAGCATCTGTTCACATATTAACAGACACGCGACGACTGGTATTCAATGTAAATAAGGTAGACCATGACTACCACATGTTGAGAAAAGAAGTATGTGTGTCTCTGAAGAAGTTCCTTCACCGAGAGGATCATTTTAGAGGTGTTGAATATTAAGCCAATAAGTCTAGTTGTAGCAAATGTAGGGGCAGCATTGGTGTATCTTCACCGAAGCCAAAGATGGAGAATAAAAAATGTGGAAAGTGATTTCGCACTTCCAAAGGCACCACCAAAGGGACAACATACAATGGAGAACATCCCAATGCGCCTAAGCCCACAAATCCAAGTGAAGTGGAGGATGAGGGGGGGGAGCACGAAGATAGTGGTGGTTTAGAGCATAGAGGTAGGAGACATCCTACAAATAAGGGTGAAGCAGCGCATGCATTACACCTCCTCAGCCACAAGAGGGGATGATGAGGACTTGAATGCAGTCTAAGGGGAGCACAAATTTAAAAAGGTGTTTAGGAGAACAAGGACCCAAGGTGCTACTCCAACCACGGTGCATAGATCACCCAAACTCTCTCCACAAAAGGAGGAAATTGTGTAAAGAAGGATGGAACTGAAGTTAGATGAGGAGGCGGAATAGTCAAAGGAAAGCATGCCTAATTCTCCTACACTTCCTAGAGAACATAGAAGAACATGGTGAGGAATCAAAGGGAAGAGAAGAGGACGAGAAGAGACCAGAGGAGACAACTACCGAGAATGTTCAAGACATGGAGACACAAGTTCCAAATTTGGAAGCTAAAGTCCCTAAGCAACAATGGTCTAGAAGAACAAGTGGAGAGCACATTCCACTAGCCATGGGATATACGAGGATGAAGGAAAAATTGTCTATGCCTTCTTCCAAAGAATGATAGCACATAATGATTTATTCAGCTAGGAGCTAATGGATGAGGATATGGTAGCTATGTGCATTCAAAAAACTATCATGGTCAATGCACACCCACATGGATGATCCTAACTTTGATGTATGTGAAGAGTCATGCATTTCAAGATGGCTGAAAAAGGCACCCCAAGCTAGACACATGACAATAAATCCTACTATCATGTCAGATGAGCAGGTAAGCAATGCATTGGTGAAGGTTTCTATAGAAGTGGCTATAAGAAACATGGACAAATATGTAGCTATCATAGCATTGCACGAGGAGGTGAAGACAAAGGATGTGGAGATAGCACGTATAACACAAGAGAAGGACTTCATGCAGAAGAAGAATGAAGTATTTATCAAAGATCGCAAAGGAGATTGGGGACAATGTCATCAGAGCGAGGCCAAACTTGGAGGCCAAGGTACCACAGACGTTTCCTTGATGATACACTATGTTTGAATGTTTGTGGACTTGGTACTTAAAGATGAACCTCTACACATGATAATGCCAAGAAAGACAGAGAAAGATGTAGAACAAGAGAAAGCATCGGTGATGTAAAATATTGCATCTTATGAAGGGCTACTGCAAGAGTTACAAGAAGTATTGAAGAAATCAGACCAGGATTTAAATATCTGCACAAATCCAAAGGCATTTATCAAAGCATAAAGACCCTAGAAGAAAATAATGAGGTCTAAAAAGCAATGAAGGATGAGACATTGGGCCACGTAGAAAGATTGTCAATAGTTAAGCAGAATGAGAGGCCATGGCAGCAGCACAAGAGCCACACAAGACTCGGTTGGAAGAGCTTGGGAAGCTAATTACACTGGAAGATGGATCTTTTAGAAGGAAGAATGACATCAATGTCCAGATGTTGTGTTGGTTCTATAGAATGAAAAGGGAGAGATTACAAGGGATGAGTTGGAATCCATTATTATGGACATCCCAAAAAAAGTAGAACAAACACTCACTGAATGGCAAGTTTTGGAGGCCAAAATAAAGGAGGAGTATCCAGACTTGATAGTGCGAGAATGATACACAGAGGAGGCTATCTCATAAAAATTCTTTAATTGTCTACGTTCTTTCATTTTGATTCTTTCCATTATTTTGTTCTTTACTTCAATTTTGGAGGAATACCCATTGTCGGGACATGATAATGAGATTAGTGTGGGGTAATGTTGATAAGAGAATACTTGTTAGAGAACACACAAGGAGTCCACGTGAGAGAAGGCCAGGATCAAGGGCGCGGAAGGATAGAAAGGACCTGCACATGTGGAAGGCAAGTTCAATATTTAGGACTTAGCCAATTTTGAGCATGACAACCTATTTTTAGAAGATGGCATGTGGAACACATCAATGATGCAATACATGCGCGCCATGCATTGTCTATTTTGGAGGATCATATCAAAGCATTTTGCATGGAGACGAGATAAGAATAGGATTGACACTTTAGTTAACTATAAGAGGCCTATAGATAGCACACTTGCATGTGTGGCTATGCTTGTGAATGACACGTGGCTATTAATAGCATGCATGGCCTATTTTTGGAATAGATAAGTGGTGAAGGGCAAGTCCCCACCCTATATATATGAGTGTGATGGATGTATGAAGATATAGAGATATACACATATGACTGAATTATTGTATCGATCCATACACGCATTGGTATCATTTGACATTATTGTAAGGAGCTTTTGTGTTTATTAATAGATGGAAGATATTGGTTGAATCTAAGTGTCATTCCTGTGTGTAAATGAGTAGTGTATGTTATTGATTCAATCATGATTACTATTTAACGCTTGTTTTGTCATAGATCTGAATGTAGCATATAATGTAGAATGATAGATTAGTTATGAATCTATGTGTTTCTTCCTTCATCATGCTAACATCCTGCTATAACAACCCTAAAGAGGGACTTGGTACCTTTGCGCACTTCGGGTGAGCACTCAGTCGGGGCTGAGTGATGTGCCAAATATCTAGGGAGTTATCCGTAAGTTCTAGGCTGCAACATTGGTTCCATTGCTACAACAGTAGGTGTGAGGTGTTGGAAAATACGAGACAAGACCATGTGCACCTACCATGAACCTATGAAGATAAAGAAAGTGAATATTGGATTATATGTTGAGTCTAAGGAGGCCATAATTGGGGACTATTGTTCAGACTCTAAAGTGGAAAAAATCATAGAATTACTACAGGATTATCAACATTTATTTCCTTAGGGGTACCATGAGCTTAAAGGTGTGCATGAATCATTAGGGGATGTGAGGATAAAGCTTAAAGAGGGTGCACACCCAATTAGAAAGAGACCCTACATGATGAACCCCAACTTGCGTGAAAAGGTCAAATAAGAGATTAACAAAATGTTGAAGTCTAGAATCATCAATCCCTGACGAGTCAAAATTGGTTAGTCCAATGGTGATTAGTATCAAGAAGGATGGTCGATTAGGATCTGTGTGGACTATAGGGAGCTGAATGCTACATGTGTGATTGGTCACTTTCCTATGCCATTCACTAACGAAATACTAGAAGATGTTGTAAGGTGTGAAATCTACTCGTTTACATATGGGTTCTCTGGATGTCATCGAGGTTAGGATTACATAGGAGGATCAGGAAAATACTACTTTTACTACTTTTGAATGGGGTAGCTTTGCCTCTCTTTGTGATGCCTTTTTGTCCGAAAAATGTGCTTGCTATGTTTTTCGTGCATAGTTGTTTAGGCATTTAAAGAGTTTATTCACAACTTCTTACAAGTTTATTTAGATGATTGGACAGTGTATGGACTGGTTAAAGATCATTGTGACAATCTGCACTTAATGTTTGAAAAATGTAGATAGTTGAGTATCTCTTAGAACATTAAGAAATGCATATTTTCTATACGATTTGGAATACTGTTAGGACACATAATCTACAAGGAAGTTTTGTTGGTTGATCTAGTTAAGGTTGTAGTCATTATCGGCCTAAAAGAGACTACCACCAAAGTGAGGTGCATGGATTTTTGGGTCATATAGGATATTACAGGAAGTTTATTAAAGGATATTCCAAGGTTGTTGCACCTTTGGAGGAGTTAATAAAAGGAAAAGGTACATTATCTTGGGAGAACCACAACAACGCGCATTTGAGATATTAAAGGAGAAACTTACTACCTCACCTATTCTATGTTTTCCTTCATGGGACCGACCATTTCATATACATGTGGATGCCTCGGTGTGACCATTGACACGATATTGGCTCATCCCGAGAAGGTATTGTAGATCATCCTATATGTTTTGCTAGTAAAAATTTGACTCTGCGAGAAAAATTACACAACTACAAAGCGCGAAGCTTTATCAATGATCTATGCATTACATAAATTCATATAGTATTTTCTAACTACACCATTTGTCTTTTATACATATCACATGGCATTGAATTATTTGGTAAATAAGCCTGTTTTATAGGGGCATATATGCAGATGGGTACTCTTATTTCAAGAATTTGATTTCATAGTTGAGGTCAAACCAAGGAAAAGTAATTTTGAACCGAGATCATTTATCCGTAATACAATCAGAGAAGAAGCAAAGGAAATCAAGATACCATTCCCGATGCAAATATATATAGGTTACAATGCACACCATCAGAATTAGAGGACATTGTTTTATTTCTAAGAATAGATACAATGCAAACATATATAGGTTACAATGCACACCATTAGAATTAGAGGACATTGTTTTATTTCTACGAATAGGCATGACACCAAAAGGAATGAAATCCTTGGAGAAGAAACAACTTGCTATACGCACGACCCTATATGTTAATTAGTGGTGACCTGTACAAATTAGGTCGGGATGAAGTATTGTGTCATTGTGTACTAGAGCATGAGCACACAGATATTATGGAAGAATCTCATGGTGGTATTGCAAGTGGCCACTATGCAGGTGACGCCACTGCACGTAAGATTTTACTCACTGGATTATGGTGGGAGACCCTGTATAAAGATTGTAAGGAATTTTGTAAGGCATGTGATCATTGTCAACATCTTAGCAAACCAGACAATAAGATGAGATGCCATTAAGGCCTATTCCTAGTGCAAAGCCATTTGAGAAATGGGTAATTGATTTTGTGGGTCCTATTTCACCATCTCGCACATAGGACTAGATCATGCTATATTATAACTTGCATAGATTATCTTACAAGGTGGGTAGAAGTAGCACCTACAAAGGATTGTACAATGGCTACAATAGCCAAGTTTCTATGGGAAAATATTATTACGAGGTATGGATGCCCTTTAAGTTTGACCAGTGATAGGGGCACACACTTTCTGAATGAGACAATCAAATTTTATTGGATGAATTCATGATTACACACCATAAGACTACACCATATCATCCTCATGCCAATGGGACTGCTGAGGATTTCAACAAAATTTTGAGCCAGACATTGATTAAAATATATGATGTTGGAAGAAAGGATTGGGATGAAAAATTATCCATGCAGTGCTTTGGGCATATCACACAACATATTAAAGGTTGAACAAAGCAACACCATTTTAGTTGGTGTTTGGAGTGGAAGAACTTCTTCCTATAGAATTCATGTTACCATCTTTGCGTATTACGTGCGCTGGAGGTCTAGCTGATGAGCAAGCATTAGAAGAGCATATTGAAAAGTTAATTAAGCTAGGTGAGCGATGAGAAATAGCACGTTGGAGTCAAAAACAAAAAAGCCCGGTAGTAGAAAGCATGGCATGACAGCACATCGGGATGAAAATTTCACAATTGAACAGATGGTGCTCATGTATGATTCTAAGTTTTTTTTCCATCTAGGAAAATTCAAAGTACATTGGTTGGCCGTATGTTATCACTCACATACTTGAAACATGCACTTGCCAATAAGAGGCACTTGATGGAACACTTATTACCTAGTTACTTCAACAGGAGTAGGCTGAAGCCCTACTATAAATAAGTCTTCTTAGTGTTTGTAATAAGGTAGTGTTGCCATTTAGATTAGGTTTTCAATTCTATATTTCCTTAATGTATTTCCTTCTTCATCACTATGCTTTGTCAATTTAGTTGGTGTTTTTGTGTAATAAGCGTGTTTACGCACCAGAAGCTAATTAATATTTGAAGAATTTATATGCACAAAGGACTGCACATACCCTTAGTGTGGGGTGGTTATTGATATCCAGGTACAAGACTATTGAAAAATAAGTACACATGAAAGGAACAAACTACTACGGTGTTATTCAAGTTGGAGAATTGTTAGAAAAGAGATTGCTTCTAGACAAGATGACCATATATGGAGATAAATGATGGAACATTATAACTCGATCTAAGTGGAGGCCATGAAAACTACCAAAGTGGAAGGCACGGTGATGAGGTACTTAGGTGCATGGAAGCGCATCAAGAGAAGTCTCCACCAGAAGGTAGGAGGGTGCGCTAGAAGTTATGATCAAAAGTGCGAAGATGTACCGCATAGAAAATGGGAAAAAAGGATCAATTAATGAAGATTGTTGGTAGGTGGAGCAATAAATACAAAAAAATTAAAATCTATAAAAGAATGGGATGTGAGTTCATTTTTACCATTGTAATCATGATAATTTGAAAGAGCCAAGTGTGACCGAGCTGCAAGAATAGTATTCTAGTGTAAAGAGTGTGAATCGAGATGTGATGAGTAGATCTATGCGCAGAGGAAGCTTATATCCCCGATTACAAAGGGTTTGAGTGAAGAAATTCATTGCAAAAGAGCTAGGGCATGTAATTTCAACTAGGGCACGTTGAATCAAGCTAGGGTTTGGGTTTACATGTTGCATGAGATAGAAGGTGAGTATTTGAAGTTAGAAGATTACAGGTTATAGATGGCACCAAAGAAAGAACCTACCATAGGAGCTAAGGGGAAGAATAAAGTGGAAGTAGAGGTTGAAATGAATCCTGAGAGTAATTTCTCATAAATACAATATCCAGAGGGTGTGATTGTGGGTCAAGAATGGGATTCCCACATCTAGAAGAGCAATATCAATGATTACAACCATCATACACCTAAAAATAAGGAGTTGGATGCATTATTAAACACAAAGACAAATAAGCACACAACAGAAGACATGCCGGTGTATGACAATGCTAGGGAGAAGTTGTTGAAGTAGATTGGATTTTACCAGTTGTATGAGCTCCCCTACTTTGGTAAATATGAACCCTTTTACCATTGGTTGATGAGAAGGGTACATGAATATTTCTTCTACTTTGTAGGACACAGGTAAGGATCATAGCCACGTTGATCTCAATAGTAATAGGGTTGAAAGGCATAGGGGTAGATCTAAATAGTGATTTAACTGATAAGGCCACAATCCTAGAGACAAGGAAGGAGTTGGGGTATACCAAGGGTCCATGCGGCATGGACATTGATAAACTAAAGAAGTACCCAATCATATAAGCAGCTACACACTTGGTAACAAATTTGAATGACCAAGAAAGATGGTCACAAGTAAACACAATGTGGCTACACATTGCGAAGAATATGTCACAGGGAGTGACTTACAACATCTCCAGTTACATCGTGGAAACTATCATTGAAGAAGCACACATAGGAGAGAAAATTAGTTTCGGGGTTGTTCTATTGTCTCTGGTGTTTATGGAAATCAGGGTGCCCGATGGGCCAAAGGAGAAAATATGGGAATACCCTATGGAGAACAAGTCACTTGCAGAAATATTTGGCAAGTACTTGTGTGAAGGATCAATGAGTGGACCATTCAAGAAGAGGGTAGAGAAGTGGTATGATAGGATCCATGCAACGTTTGAAGAAGAATGGTGCATACCCAAGGAGTTACCTTCGGTAGTAGGGAAGGTAGTGCAATCGTGGTATACCAACACTTTTGCATTGCGTGGTTTTCCATGAAAGATGGGGCTTGGAGCCCATGGTGTAAATTACCATATGTCTTCACAAAAAGATATTTCCAAGCATCAGTTCACCAATTTATAGATGCACGCCACCTAATATTTAATGCAAACAAGGTAGATTGCGACTACCACCATACACCGAGAAAGATATATGTATATCCAAGATGGACTACCTACATTGAGAGGCTAGTCTCAAATGTTATAAGCATGAATCCCGTAAGCTTGGCGGTTGGGGACACTGAGCAAAGTGCTTATGTACCTTCAACTCAAGCCCAAGATGGAGAACAATAAGTATGTGGAGAATGATTTTGCACTCCCAGGGCCACCAAAAGGTAAGCATATAATAGAAAATGTTCTAGTTCATAAGCCCAAAGAGATAATAGAAGTAAATGATGAAGAAGAGGATCATGAATATAGTGGTGGTTTGGAGCACGTGAGGTAGGAGGAAGCCTACAGACTGGATAGAGTAGAAGATAACCGGGTGACTACTTCACCCCATCCACAAGAGAGAGATGATGAGGACTTAGATGCAAAAGACAAAGAGAGTGCCACTTCAAAAGGGTATTCAAAAGAACCAAAACCCAAGGTGCTACTCCACAATCAGTGCGCAGATCACCTTGACTCTCTCCATAGAAGGAGACAACTGAGAAGAGAAGGAGAAAGTTGAAGCTAGACATGGAGGAGGAAGATTCTAAGGAAAGCACACCCGAATCTCCTACACCTCAGAGAACATGGAAGAGCCAAAGGATGAAGAAATGAAGGATGGAGAAGAAGGAGAAAAGGAGGTAGGTGAGACAGTGCAAGAGATTGCTCAAGGCATCATAAACAAGCTCCAAATCTTGACGCTCAATTTCCTAAGGGGCCAAGATCAAAAGAACAAGTGGAGAATATGTTGCACCGGTCATGAGCTACACTGAGGACACATCTAAAATTGTCTATGCCCGTTTTCAAAGCATAGTGACACCAAAGGATTTGTATGGGTGGGAGATGATGGATGAATATATGGCAACCTTGCATACAAGGAAGAAACTATCATGGTCTATGCACACACATATAGACAAACCGCCTTGATGTATGTGAAGATTCATATGTATCAAGGAGGTTGAATAAGACATCTCGGGCCGGACACATAACAAAAATCTTACTGTTATGTCGGATGAACAAGTGACTAATGCTTTGGTGAAAGTCTCGATAGAGGTGGCATGAAAAATATGGATAAGGCTGAAAAAATAGGGCATTCAGAGAAGAACTCAAAACTAAGGATGTAGAAATAACGCACCTAAAGCAATAATAGAACTTAGTGCAAGAGAGGAATAGTGCATTTATAAACATGGTAGAAGAAATTTGAGACTTGTTCTGAATGTGAGACCACACCTGGAACCCAAGGTACCGAAAATTTTCCTTCAATGATGCATTATGTACGTTCTTTGGTGGACTTGGTGCTTGAAGATGAACCTCTACGCATTCCAGCACCAAAGGATCCAACATAGGAAGCAAAGAGGGAAAAGGCTTGGTGATAAGGAAGATTGCATCATATGAGGCATTGCTCCAGAGATTGCGGGAGGAGGAGCAAGAAAGCATATCAAGCGTTGAATATTTGTATAGCCCCATAAGCCATTATAAGAACCAAGACCATTATGGAAGACAATGAAGTCTTGAAAGCCATGAAGGATGAGACCTTGGGCCATGCAAAATGATTAGCGCTTGTCAAGAAGAAGTGTGAGGCCCTTACAGAGCACAAGAACCACACAAGGAAAGGCTAGATGAGCTTGAGAAACTCATCACACAAAAGATGGACTTATTAGAAGGAAGAACTACAGCAATGTCCGTCATTTTTTGGTCTTGCTGAACGAGAAAGGAGAGATTATGACGAGATGAGCTAGAGTCAATTCGGTGGATATCCCAAAAAGGCAGAGGCCATGCTCAATGATTGAAAAAAATTAGAGGTGGAAATAAAAGAATAATATACAGAATTGATTTTTTTGGTTGAAGTAGAAGATGCTACAGGG
This sequence comes from Taxus wallichiana var. yunnanensis, assembly GCA_018340775.1. NCBI lineage: Eukaryota > Viridiplantae > Streptophyta > Pinopsida > Cupressales > Taxaceae > Taxus > Taxus wallichiana. The sequence goes on from CM031238.1 coordinate 47,905,792, forward strand.
TAAAGTCATTCTTTTATTCATAAAAAACTTTATATTCTTCTATTCATATTCTTTGATTCATTTTAGATATAACCATTGTCAGGGTGGTAATGCAATTAGTTTGGGGTAATGTTGGTCATTTAAAATATGACACTTAGTGAAAAACATATAGAAGGTTCATGCAAAAGAACAAGAGTGCGTTGAAAGGCACATAAGGATTAGGAAAGAATCACGTGTGAAAAGAGAGATAGATTTGGGACTTAGCTATTTTCACATGTATGAGGTATTTTTAGAGATAACATGTCAAACACACAAACCAGTTAAAGACTTTCACGACACCCATTGGCTATTTTTGGAGGATCGAATACGAAGCACTTTGCATGGGTACAAGTTGAGAATAGATTTACTATTGACAGTTAACTAGAAGAAGTCTATTGTTAGTGCACTTGCATGTGTGGCTATTATTGTAATAACACATGGCTAATAATAGCATATGACCTATTTTGGGATTAGATAAGTGGTGAAGGGAAATTCCCACCTTATAAATATGTATTGTCTCATGTAGTATGAGATATATAGATATACAAAGATAGATATAAGTATGAGAGTGTGAGAGCAGAGTTAGTATGAGATTATGTTGTCATGTTTTGTTATGCGCATAAGCATATACTATTCTTATTGTAAGGAAGCTTCACATATTAATACATTTAATATAATGGAGGTTATTGGCTGAATCAAGATGTTAATCATGGTTTTAGTTTATTACTACATAATAATTCTGCTATGTTTATCACGTGATTCGTGATTCTATAAGATCTAGATCTGGATATGCTCTATAGAATGTTATATTAATTATGGCTCTAAATGTATTAAGTCTTCACCATGCTAACATCCTACAAATAAAGCAACCCTAAAGAGGGGTCTCGTACCTTTGCGTGCTTCAGTGAGCACTCAATCTAGGATGAGTAATGTGCCGGCACCCGGGCTTTTACTGCTGAATTCTAGGCTACATCATTGGAATTGTTTAGGAACATGATGGAAAGGAATAGAAGTGTGGATGAGAGGCTTGTATTTTTGAGGCATTTGTTGAGAGAATATAGGGGTGGTTGACAATTGTTGTGAAGAGGGGTGAACAATAGAGATGGAACTCGTATTAATGAGTGGCGTCGATGTTGGGATAGACATGAATACATTTTGAATAGATGATGTGGGTTTTTGAGATGAGATAGGTTGGCATATGTTTGATGGGATGGTTATAAAACTTATACGGGTAATTTGATGGTGGAAGAGACTAAAGGACTCAACTTATATGAGGATGTGTTGGTGTTGTTTTGAGATGAGGCGAGCTAGATGAGGGACCTAGATGAGGATGATGATTGTTGATTATTTGCATCCTGCAAAGAAACAACATTAATGTTGAATGTAATGATGGGGGTGGAAGATGCAAGATTAGATGTTTTAGGTTTTCTAACAGCAGGATATGGATGGACTTGTTTGATGACCAGCTCATGTTTAGGGTCAACAGTCAAGAGAAGTAATATGTAGTGTTGGTGATAGGGGTCATTGTTCGTGTTTATATTGTTTAGGAAGGCCACCTGGGTGGCTAGGTAAGCGTGAAGGGAAATGGGGTTTGAATTCAAAATCTCGGTGAGGACTAGATCCCCACTATTAAAGAAAACAACAACAAATAGATCGTGAATTTTGGACTTGGCGGATTGACTATTAGGAGAGTGTGGAGGTTCTTGATCGTGTATTGGAGGTGATAAATATGCTCGATGTTGGTCAATTAGATGTATGGAATCATCAATGGGGGTTTGGATATTTTTAAAGATTGTTAGAAATTCCCAACTATGTTTCTCGGATTTTTGTTGATTAGACATTTTTCGGTTAGGACCATGAAAACAAACAATCACTAGAATGGAAAAAATCTAGAGATTTGATTACAATCAAGAAAGCAAGTCACACAAGAGAATTTTTATTATCTTGATTAAATTAGAAAGGATGAAATGTGAAAAAATGGTTTATGAGGTCCTAGGAAATGGCAATCTATGGTTGGTTTCAAGAAATGTTAAAGGTTGAGTCCTCGATATACCCGAAGGTATGTGAGGCCCGAATTTATCTTGTGCAAGTACAAGGTGTGGTATTTTGGCCTACCCCTCACTTCATGTTCTCACGTCAATAAGGGTGTTGGGTGCTTAGTTGATACCACCCACTAGTTATTTATACTCATCCGAATAGTGAGTCATCTTATCCTCTTGGTGATAAAATCTAATTAGGTCCACCTGGGTAGGATTGTTTTGATGCAAATTTTATTGAATGTGGTTTTGGTTGTGTGTGAGATAAATTAAGTGAATGTAATTCATTAACTTCCTAATTAGTCTATGTGATCAAGTAGATATGAAGGCTTCATTTTAAATCCTAAAAATAAATATTAATTTGATGAGGAAAGTTGACAAATGCGATGCAAAGAAACAAAAATGAAGGGAACACACATGTATTTGATTTTTATTTTTTTTTTTTTTTAAATTTAATTTTTCATTTTTCATTTACAAAAATAGGTGCTCCAAAGGTGGAAACCTGTAATGGTTATATGGATACAAAGAAACAAAAGAGAAATCACAATCCTAAAGGAAGAATAGCTAACCAATAAAAAATAGACCAGATAGATTGTCGACGATTTAAAGGAATTGTGGGTGATTCACTAAAATCGCGGTGATTTCGTAAAATTGTTAACAATTACAAATAAAAAAACCAAGAGAAATATTATAAGTTAATTTTAATAGCAAAATAAAGGGGACAAGGTCATACTAGACATGTCGAATGTATTATTTAAATTTCAAGTTTATGCTATCAAAGTTGGAAAGCACCTAAAACTCAAAATATGGAAGGGTTTAGCGATACACGCATCGATGAAATGAATAATGTCAAGATGATCAAATTTAAATAGTGGATAAACACTCCTCCCTTTTCCAAGTTAAGACAACTAAACAAGAAATATTAGATAAAATGGGATGACAAGTTGCTCGGCAAAGGCCGATTCTAGGAATCCAAAGGGACTTCCTTGGAGGATTTCATCTCATTTTGATACAATTAAGTGAGTTGATAATAATGATAAGATAAAAATGATAATGAAAAGGATGGAAGATGACACTCAAGATTAAAAGGTAGATATGGTTCCTCTTCTTAGGTGGCCTAGGATAAATTGGTGGCAATGTGGATAGCTTCAAAGTATTCATACCAGTAGTATGTGATTTCTTGTTGGATTTTGTGGAGGAATTTGAGTTGTTCCTCAATGTCTTCCTTAGTCAATGCGAATGAAATAGAACACAAAGTAAGTTCATGAAGGATGTCAAACTATTCCCACACGAATGGTTGTTGGACAATTAGAATATCATAAATGCTTGTGATCTAGTAAGACTAACCTAGAACAATCATCTATAATAGAGGCATACTTACTGATAATGACAAGTCAAATCCAGGAATATAGATTAAATTTGAAAAAATGCTATTATTTGATAAAGGAAGTTAATGGACATAAATTGTAGGTGATTTAAAGGAATCCCTAGAAAATTAGGAGAATCGTGGGTGATTCTGCAAAAAATGATTTTATTAAAAATGATAAATTGATGAAAGCGTAGGCTTATAATGATTTTATTATGCTATATTTTATGTGTAACTAGACCAAAAATGATAATAAACAATAAATAATTGACCTTTTGATTTTAAGATAGTTGCAAGAGTGTCCACGAGGGTTGATTGATTTGATTACCTTGATTTATTGATTGTTTGATGGTTGAAAGGCTTGTGGATGCAAAAACCAATGTGTTATGGATCCTGGGAGTAGTAGAGAGATTCGTTGTAGGTCTTAGTGATAGCTAGAGTGATGGAGCTTTGTTTTTAGCTTGGGATAAAATATGTACAATCATGCAAAAGGTCCCAGAAGATCCCTAAAATAGGAGTTCAAACTCCTATTTATAACTACTAGCGATTTTAGAGAATTGTCGGCAATCTCATAAATTCATGAGAGGGTGTTCGAAATGGTTTCAACCACCTCCAAAATAGGATTTTTGGGTATAAGATGAGGTAAAATGGTTGGGAATTAGGTTAAACAAGGTTAAGAGGTTAAAATGTTGTGATAAAAAGTCTTGCATATGTTTAAAGATGGTTTAGGAGGTTTTAGGGGAGTTATAGTGAATTTGGATGAGTAAATATGATTAACGAGAGGGAAAATGACTTTACTGGGATGAATAGGAAAGGCTTAGATATGTTTAAAGTGATAGGTTTGATAAAATAATGTGTGTAGGTGGGTGACAAAAGCTAGTGTCTACATTGAGATCAAGGTTGATGCATATCTGAGCATAGTTAAGGACTCCTAGGTTCTTAGTGAACTTTGATGTTGTGATGTAGTTTTCAAAGGCAAATCCAATCTTGAGAAGACTAGATCATGCTAGTATTCACTTGGTAACAATGGTATCCTAACATATAGGTGCCACACGGGGATATCTTCAAGATGGGATTATATGCATGAGACCAATGTTTCATAAACAACCCCGATGTATTATAGATCTAAGGTCCTCCTTTAAAGGCCTTTCTCTTGCACTTCATGTCAACGATGGCCTTGGATTAACCCTTGGGTATCATAAGACTATTTAAAGTTCTCATTTCTTTATTTCTATCTTGAACCCAAAACTTGAGGGTTTGGGGTCCAGAAAAATCTCCTATGAATCTACAAATGAAGACCTTTCTTTGAGAAGATAGGGGTAATTTTCCATTTCAGCCAAAGAGAAAGATACCTTGGTAGTTTATTTTTTCCAAGGTAGAAATCATTAGTTTTCATGGCAGGAAAGTAGGGTCTTTTGATGGTTTGGTGAGCATGATATTACTTAAAATCTACTAGAGATCTCGATATACATAATACAAGATTTTTAAATTAAACGCACATTTAATCTTGGAACATTTGGGCTAGTATATCGAGAGGAGGCCATGGCATTGTCCATCGATGTAATAGAAAGGATCATTTTATTATGTTTTTCCAAATATCTATTGAGAAAATTTTAAAAGATGCTTAGTGGATGTAAAATATTTGGTGCCCAACAATAGTAGTTATGTGCCCAAAGTTTGCATTTGTGAACAAAAATAACATGTCTTTGCCCAAAAATTAGTAGATTGGTGTCCAAACATACATATGCTCCATCAAAATATCATCACGTGTCACAATAGTGAAACATGAGATGGTCTTCAAAAAAATATCTATGCAACGCAAAATTGAAAGTAAATGCTGAAAGTAAAGCTGAAATGAAAGTGTAAAAAGGAATTAATGAATGTTAAATAAAATGCACCTACCTCTTACTTACATGTCTAGTGTTGGTTAGCTTTCCTGTGGTGGGCAAAACCATGAACCATGTATAAGAAAATTTGAAAAGAAACACTAGAAGATAATCAATAAAATAATACACATGAATCACTTAGCTAGAGGACATGGGAAGGAGAGTAGCTTAAAGATAGATAACAATGGTGAAGAGCACAAAAAACCAGTTGGTAGATGTTATAAGGAAGTGAAAGTGTGATAAAATACATTAACCAGAAGATATTCCATGGAGTTAGCGGGCCTAAAGAGATAGATAAATTAACAAAGTAGCCAAGGTAGGAAGAAATGTTTGTATAAATCCACGTGGGAATGATAAACCGAAGCGAGAAGAACATAAAAGTAAGGTAGTAGGTTGATGAAGTAGATAATTTAGAGAATTTTGGAAATGGATAAGTGAGTGAATCAAACATAAAATTTCTTGAGAAAATGAGCATTGGTTGGTTCTTTGAAGATGTGGCCCTCATTTGTTTGTAGACAATAGGTGCTTTGGGACCTAAGATGTCTTTAATGAGATAAGGACCCCACCATTTTTAGCATATTTGCCTTCTTTGTCATGGGTATAATCTAACTTTAAGACTAGGTTGCCAAATTTGAATTTTCGGGTTTAATGAGTTTATTGTGTTACTTAGTGACACGCTCTATGTATTTATAGTTATGATGGACAACATTATTACATTTTTCCTCAATGATATTGAGAGTGTGGCAATGGGATTCACGGATATTCTAATTAGGAATGATTCCATTTAGATATATTCGGAGGAAAGAAGTTCCACATCAAGTGGAAGGACTGCTTCAAAGCTTAATACAAGAAAGAATTGGGTTGTCATAGTGACCATATGGACATTGGTATGATAAGTGAGAGCATTGGATAGAGCTTGATATGTCGATAAATGTGTAATTATCAAATGGCCTTTTAGAAAATTTTGTTAAGGAGTTTGTTAGAAGATTCATCCTATCCGTTGCATTGGGGGTGATAAGGGGTCAAGAACTTGTGGTTGATTTTGAATTTTGCACAAAGATGTTTCATTTCTTTACATTTGAAATTCCCACCATTGTTGAAAATGATTGTGTGGGCAATTCCAAAGTGACATATGATTTGGTTAAGGATAAATTTCAAATTATTAAGGATGGTCATATTAGTAAGAGGCATGGCTTCAACGCACTTGGTAAAGTATTCGGTGGCTATCATGATGAAGAGTTGTCAATATTTAGAGAGAGGAAGTTTACCGATACAATCCAATCCCCACATACTAAAGGGCTAGTGGGATTCAAGGATTTTAAGCTCAACGGGTATAGAGTGAATAAGATCATCATGGTATTGATAAGGTTTACATTTCTTAGTAAAGGCATGGGCATTGACCTCTAGAGTAAGCCAATAGTAATCCATATGCACACATTTTTGGGCTATGACATGGCCACTGAAAAGAGTTTGCGAGAATCGAATCGGAAACAAGGCACCACAAAGTAGTTTCACTCCAACAGAATCATGAAATCTCTAGCGATAGCAAGGAAAAAATGATCAGTAATGGAAGAACTTGCTCAATAGAAACAAAGCTTACATAGAGGAAAGATAGTAGAGTGTCTTGGCATGCTCATAAATGAATAGAAAAGGGGTACATATAGGGTGTTGAGTAACCCTAGTGCATGACACACATGAAACCTTAAACCTAACCCATGTGAGATGACCCTCCAACATGAGAGGAGGACACATAGGATAACTCACACTAACATCCCCCCTTCATCAAAGTTGGCGTAATGGCTATGATGAGTCAGACGGAAGAGGAAGACACTCCTAAACAACTAAGAAAGATGTTTCAATGGGGCCCGGCAACTAAAGGCCTGATAAGGTGCCCATATACAAACAAAATCTTCCTAAAAGAAGAAGAAGAAAAGAATGACTACATAGCCCTAAGAAGATGGGCAGTTGTAGAAGACCTCACCCCAAGAAGAGACCGTAAGTGAAGAAACTTCATCTCAGTGAAGGGTTTGGTGAATAAATCTACAATCTGATCACTTTACAATGATATCTTGAATGTCGATGATACCATCATGAATAAGCTCCCATATGAAGTGCATATGGATCTTAATGTGCTTCATCCGCTGATGTTGAACTAGATTTCTACAAATAGAGATTGTGCTTGTGTTATCACAGTAGATAATGGTAGGCCGCCAAAAGTGGATGCCAAACTCTACAAAAAACCTGTAGCCAAGCGACTTCTACGCGCAAAGCATTAATCGCTCCTCTATATTCTCCCTCTTGTAGATGATATCGCAATTACATTCGCTTCTTGCTAGACCAACTAATAGGACCCGAACCAAGAGAGAAATCGTGGCTTAAGTAGATTTTCGATGATCTAAGTCACCGGCCCAATCAAAATCTGTGAATCCAATCAAGTCAATATCAACCCCTCCATGATAGTGAATGTCATCAGCATAAGTGCCACGAACATAATGAAGGATCCATTTAGCTTCTTTCCAATGCAGCTCATGTGGCTCCTACATTAATCTAGACACGATCCCAACAACATACGATAAATCCGGTCGAGTGTGAGTCAAGTAAATCAAGCTCCCACCAACTATCGATAAAGAGTACCATCAACCAAGGGAGTAGAGCAATTTGAAACCAACTTCACCCCGGAAAGAAAAGGAGTAGGAGAAGACTTGCAATCGGACATCTAAAACCGAGCTAGCAAATTAAGAGCATGCTTAGGTTACGAAATAAAGATTCAGTCAGATTGTGAAATCTAGATCCCAAGGAAGTAATGAAGCAAACCTAAGTCAGTCATGGAGAACTTGTTGGCTAAGGCGATCTTCACAAAATCAATAATAGAGGAAGAGCTGCCTGTGATCAACAAGTCATCAACATATAGAACAAGAATGAGTATGGAGTCATCTTGCCATAGAATATAAACATTTGGATCAAAGTGACACCTAGTAAACCCTAATGTAATTAAGGATTCTATCTTGGCATACCAAGCCCGAGGGGCTTGTTTAAGGCCATAAAGAGACTTCTTTAACTTACAAATGAGGGAGGAATTTTGGACATAACTCGGAGGTTGTTCGCTGAAAAATGGCTAGGGTCGGTCGAATAGAAGTCATCTTCTGGCAACTGGAGCAAAGGTTTTGTATAATCAACCCCAGCCTATCTAGGAGAAACCCTTAGCTACTAATCATGCTTTAAACTTTTCTACGTCTCCATCTACTCCATACATTGTTCGAACACCACTTACACCAAATGTTTTTCTTCCTTTCGGAAGAGTGGTGAGATCCCAAGTATCGTTCTTCATGAAAGAGGAATACTCCTCATCCATGTGACTCCCACTCAGGGAATACCAAGCCTCCCGGAAATACTATGGATCGGAAGTAGAGGCGAAGAAAGAGTGGGGTCCAACAAAATCTGAGTGAGTACGTCTCATATCCGAAGCATCTCCAACTAAATCTCCAGCACTTTGCAAAGTTTTCCTAGCCCAAAGGGGACAAGGAGGATCGGGCTCGAGTCGGAAGATTCTTCACTTGAGAGAGAAGGGACATAGTCCTTGTCATCACTACTATCAGATTCATAATACTCAAAGGTCCCGGTCGGGAGGATCTGGAAGAGGAGCGTGCTCAACAGTGTCATCATCACTGTAACATCCTCATTTTAGACAATGGAACAAGTCAATTTTTTTTTTTTTTTGATAAATGCATCCTGGTTCTAAATACATAATTTAGAACTCACAAATCAAATAACCATTCATTTAACAGATAACCATATGCAGCTGTAATGACTCGGAGTACCTCCGATCTATTCATTTCATGACTCGGTTATCTACCGATCTATTCATGAGTAATATGAGTTGGCGTTATTATTTAACACTTCACTCCTGTGGTTCTCTTCCCTATTCTGGGATTGAGATGCTCTGTCAAGGAACCTAATCTGAATAATTGTTACCATTATTCATCGGCATCTCATCCCTTAGACTAGGTGAATTAGGACAACGCGATCGGTGCTTGCGATACTTTGGCCAAAGATTTGAAACATATTGTTTATGTCTCGTATTCCTTAACGGCATACTCGTCGATCTGAATACGCCCTTCACCCCATTCTTATGTTATATAGAATGTCTTACACGACGACTATCACCCTTCCTTTCACAACGAATCACTCGAGATAGTTAGCAAGGTGATAATGTTATATGGATGCCCACGAGGATTAGGGATACGGTGACATACTGGTTCAACCCAGCAGTTAAACCAGTGTGTCATGATACCCCGAATCTCCTAGGCAGCCTTATAACATGGCCACATTCCTAATTGGTCCCTGAGTAACTCGTCGAGATCAAAGTGTAAATCTTAGCGATCAATGCAAAGGGTGTCGCCATAAGTCACCTGCATTGTTGTAACTTTGAGAAGATCCTAATCTTCTCGGAGGTACAACCCTACAGTTGACTTGTGTCGTCAACCTTTAAATCCGCCTCGAAAAGATCTACTTAATAATATGCGTTACGCACGTTGAGTTTTAAATTACTTTAAAGACTTTCCCCATAGGTTAGCCTTTCCCAATCCCTGGATTCTTCGTCTTAAGACGACCTTCCTCAATAAAACCCATTACATGGTAGAGGTATTAAGGTCAAGCTCTCATCAAGGAGTCATTAGAATACACATGATTCTAAAACAACAGAATTGGACATTATCTCATTACCTTCATATGAGATTGCCATCTGAACCCCATTAGATTTATTTCAGTTCTCTTAACTGAATTTATATCATACTTATTAGTATAAAGATATAATTGGTTAAGAATCCAATTTAATGTTGTCCTGCCATACTAGGACTAGGGATTAGTAATTTACCTCAGCTTGATTAGTGTTCTGTTTAGGTTCGTTTTAACCCTATCTTTTAAAAAGACAATGATTTAAATTTCAATTGAGCTTTCGATAGAACAAATTAGAGCTACTAAACACTCATAAGAATTTATCACATTTTCTTTAAGCTTTCATTATCATCACAAAAGCATCCAATTACACAAAGATAACATTGCCACTCTGGTATATAAACCGAAGAAGGTCAACTATCAGAATTAAGAATACAACACATAAGTATCAATACTTATTTTTATTTCTTCAGAACTATACAATTACATTTTAAGCAAGCAGCATACTTGATACAATGCTTAACGGAAAAGAAACATCTTTCCACATATAGTACATTTAGAAAATCAAGCTGTAATTCATTATAAATCAACTTAAACAATCTGATCATCCTGTCAGATCTGCATTGCTTTACCACTTACGGCAACCATCTGCAAAAATAGTCAACATGAGTCAGTTCGATGAACTGAGCATGATAAGCACTAACTTTTAAAACAATTGCAATCCGTCAATTGTTTTCATTAAACACCCTGTTTAAATGATATAAAATCACCAACGAGTAAACATATTCAGACTATGCCTTGGTAATACAAAAATGATTACAAACGTGTAACTCTATCATTGTTACAGAATAGTCCTAAACATTTCTCAAATATTTCATCAAGTATTAAGAATCAAAGAACGAAAGTATCCAAACAATTATCTTTAATCCAAGATCAGCAACATTGGACAGATCGTTCCATTCATCCGAAAAGGAAATATCATAACAACTCTTGAGATACATCAATATTTAAAACAGCTCCTACTAGATACGATATCGGCATGTATTAAAGTAATAGAAGAGAAGGAAACCAATCATTCACACTTCCTTCCACACAAGTTCACTACTGTACCGTCTCCACATATGGAAAACATTCATCTGGTAAGTATACGAACAAGTCCGACAAGCCACAAGAAGAATCACTATTTTATTAACAAAATAGAACACAGCAATAAATCAGTCGAGACGTCAACAACACACTGTATTATTTAAACCTTTAATTAAGCAACTACAGTCGGTAGCCCCCATGCCAAACAATGATGTCTATCTACCAGGCAGACTCAGAGTGACCTTTCACAAGAAGCGACGGACAAGAAGATAACACAGCCGTTACCTGCTTTGGTACAGTCAACAACTCCAAATTCAAACATACACAAGAATGGATAACAATGCGAAGAAAACATATTACGTCTTCAATCCCAATAACAACCTACAGCCTGTTCAAGCCTTTCTTCTGTGTAAGGCTTTAGACCCAAGGTCAAATTCAGAGGATCTCCTTTGTTGTCACAGTCGACAAGAGGCTCGAAAACATTAAGCCATGACATTTACCCATAACTAAGCAAAGAGATTTTAAAACGAAAACCACGCACCATGTACGGTCTGCTTGAAGCAGAAGTAAAATCGGGATGGAAGCATAACATGGGACAACGAAGCCACTTCAACGCAATCGAATCAGGCTGAAAGTATGTGTTTACAACCTTCTTTACTGAGAATCCATAACTCATGGCGTCAAGATATTGAAGAAAGCCAACAGGGGCCAAGAACATTACCCGTTCAAACTCGGGCTTATACATACAACAGGTGACATGTATACCATTCGAGAATTTAAAACAAAGTCCATAAACAATAGTATTCACCGTTTAGCTTTGTCCAAAGGCCGATATACAAAATATCCTTCCATACCCATGGTACCCAATGGTGTCAAAACAATAGTAAACCAACAAAGCTTAAATTGAGTCAATAACATTGTTTAAATAATAAGTTCAACGAGTTTAAAAACGATAAACAAAATAAAAAAAAGAAGATAATGAATCCATCCGTGCCAACAATGGCAACATTTAAATTCAGGCATAAGCCAATTCTGAATACCGAATTTCCAAACAAGGAATCCAACGGAACCCTTACCAATATTTTTCGCACAAGATGGCACAGGAAGGAAACGTAGAATTTCATCCAAAGAGTATATACCACAATTTCTTGCAACACGAAGGTAAAATAACAGAGGTCGTGTTACCAGTCACTCCTCGAGTACAAAATCAAATTACCAGTATTCAAATAGATATTTAAACGAAGTTTCAACAGTGATCCACAATACGAATCATTCAATGGACTCAACAGAGTCGTTCGAATACAACAATACCTATTTCCATAATGCGTCTTCAAACGGGTAAATCCTTTAACCACAACGCAAGAAATACACAATTTCCACAAAGGTCGCAATGAAATACTGAAACACAACAAATTAACCGTTCATAATGAACTTAAATTACCATAGCGATACCTTACTAGACTCTGTAACCTTCAACTATGACAACCACCACAAAATATACAAGGAAGCCCAGGTAAGAATGAACATTCACACAAAAGTTCAACAATATCTTTTCCGACGCGATACCACAATAAGCATCGACGACCAAAAATCGACAAGCATTACGGTGGCCTATACCCATCACAGGGAATAATCTATGGACTCTCGCCGAGCAAGGCCGAGCAGTCATACTTTTCATATATATATCTCCCATATTTAAGCGAAATGAAAACACGGAGAATAAAGCCACAATTCAATTTAACAAACACCCATCAAGGGATAATTGAAAAAATCGAACCGAGAAGAGATACTGATACCAAAAATCACACAAAACCACCATAGAAAATCATTCATTTCCATAAATCATTTGAACAGAGTTGTTCTAATGAAATCACTTGAAAGACAGCAAGATTTTTAAAGGTTAGGGCCTAACATGCCTGGATTTTTGCTCAAAATTCCGAAGCAGACCACTGGAAGAGCTCGGACTTCCTTTTCCTTTTCCAAGTTAGAGCGACCAACAAAATTTTGCTATCTCCATGACATATATATTTTCCTTGCCAGAGAAAAGAGCTAGATACCCTCATACTCGCCATGCAACTCAAAGAAGACTGGTGCGAAGAACCAGTGAATAGGCAGAAGGAAAACCAAAATTCGCGACAAGCCAAACAAACCAACAAACTTCCTGTTTGCATGCCTTCACGCGAGTTCCGAGCTCGACTACCGAGCACATTGAATGCATTTACACCAACTTTCCCGCTCAAACTCCACTGCCACCGACCGCCAAAGTTGGCGACAGACAAATGAAATCTCAAGTCCATTTCCAGTTTTGGCGACCTGCCACGTCGGCTTAGGTTAGCTGTTGCTAAAACCTCCGCCATGACCTGTCCTTCATACATATCCTTAGCATTTAATCCCATAGAAAATGCCGCCCATGGTTCGCACCCCTCCATAGGTCCCCATACGTTTTGTTTAATAGTTAGGTTAGTAACTTAGGTTAGAATTTAGGATAATACTTATTCTAACCACATTACACGTAGATACTAACTTAGGACATTAGCACTTAGCCTAGGTCTAGGTTAGATTAACATTAATCTAACCCCTAGGTTAGGTTTAGTTTTAGGTTACTAACCATTAATAATTCTAGTTAGGTCTACATTCTGTACACTCAGAAAAAGACCTACATCATACCTTCTTGAACAGGGTTAGCTCCTGTTCTGCCTTAGGCTGCAGAATCGTATGTAACCGAATTATTACCTGGTCCACGATCGAGACCTTCCAGATATACTTCCATATCGGGAACCAATTCATTTCACTTGATCAGCCTAAGTCATACTCCTGACTAGCTTATTCAATGCTTCTAGACCTTGCAACCTGTTCAAGGTCTATAATTTTAATTCATCATGAACAAACTTAAAGCAATACTTGGATCAATTCCACTGATCCAAGGTTAGATCTTATAGATAGATAACTCAATGATTCATTCCGAGATCAGATTAAACTCAACTGTGAAATGAAATAAATAAAAGAGTCCAATCATATTCTGACTCAGTCAAGATCTGCAATCTGCAAAGAAATTACAGTACATATCAAGCATGATTTCTTAATCGAGGAACACATCCTTTTACAAGAAATCACATATCAACACTTGTATGCTCAGGAGGAAGTAACAACAGTTCAGGGTGTTACATGCTTCCCTCCTAAAAAAGATTCATCGTCCCGATGAATTACATATTAAATTAACCTTCAGGTCAATCAATTTATCAGTACACAATAATGTGACTATCCCATATTTGAATAGTTCCAGAAATCAATGTCACAGCATATTTTATTCAACCTGAATAATGTTTGCCATCATCTGGCTTTCATAAATACTTAAAAACAATACGTTTATAAAAGTATGTTTTGTCAACAGATTTCATTCTGTTGAAAAAGAGAAGGAAAAGCAATTTTCATCTCTTCCGATTTTCCCAAGTTGCACTTTCTTCGCTAAAGCTGGTCCCACTGGACCTTACATTGTTGAATATCACGATTTCTTAAATGCAATTGGTGAGTTTCTAGCACTCGTGTGGGTTTAACCACGATTATTCTGGGTCTTGGACCTGCAGGAATTCCAATTTAAAACATGTGACAGATCGAAACGTATTTCTTAAGCAAAGAAATATGGAAAACATCATGCATGCGAGATAAAGCGGTGGCGATGCTAAGCGATAAGCTACGGGATTGATTATTTCGACAATTTGAAAGGTCCCACGAATCGAGGTGACAACTTGGCAGCCTTGCCAAAAGTTATAGAACTCTTTACGGGTTTAACACGAAGAAAAACCTTATCACCAAGCTCAAACCTTCTATCAACCCGCTTAAGGTCAGGCATAGCTCTTATCTATCCGCGGCTTCCTTTAGTCGTTCACGAATCAGCTTAACTTGGCACTTGTTCCATTTCTGTGAGAATCTCTGGTCCAATTACCACTCTATCCTCAACACTGTCCCAACTAACAGGGGTTCTGCACTTTCTTCCGTAAAGTGCTTCAAATGGTGCCATTTTAAGAGATGAGTGATAAGTATTGTTGTATGCGAACTCAACTAATGGAAGATACTCTTCCCATTTATCTTTGATCCATCCATGCAATACATTCGCAACATGTCCTCCAACACTTGATTTACCCTCTCGGTTTGTCCATCCGTTTCCGGATGATATGCAGAACTGAAGTTTAGTTTCGTTCCTAGGGCTGCGTTAAGCGTTTGCCAAAACCTTGACGTCATTCTAGGATCCCCGTCAGATATAATCAATTCTGGTACACCATGCAATCTAAAAATTTCGTGTACGAATCTTTTGGCTAGCACTGGTGAATCATCCTTTAGATTTCCAACGATGAAATGAGCTACCTTGGTCATTTTATCTACAACTACCAAGATAACATCATGTTTGTTCCTGGACATAGGTAGTCCTTGTACAAAATCCATGGTTATTACTTGCCATTTGTCTTTGCGGTATGCTTGCTATGAGGATATAACATCCAGCCGGTGCATATGTTACTTGCCTTCACCGTGACATTCCGATAATGAGTCACAAAATTAATTACATCCTTTTTCATACCTTTCCAGAAGTATTGTTGTTTTAAATCAGCAAGCATTTTTGTGATACCTGGGTGTCCAGAGAAAGGTGAATTATGAAATTCAACTAACAACTTCTTTCTCAAATCGTTCAGCATAGGTACATATACCCTATTTTCATAACGCAAGATTCCTTCATTATCAAAATGAAAACCTTTATACCTTATATCCTTAGGTTACTGTGCCGCTTTTTACTTCTTGCCGAAAGTATGCATCGATTCTCAAGCACTTTTACCTCGTCTTTAAACTGAGTTCTTAATGTTATAAGAGCGAAATGTGCCTCCTACGACTTAGAGCATCGCTACTTATTCTCCTTCCTTTGATATAGCTAATATCAAAGTCATATTGCGATAAAAATTCTAACCACCTTCTCTCTGGCATTGATTGGGTGAGTAAAAATATATTTTAGTCCTAAGTGATCAGTTTTCAGCTCAAAAGGTTTCCCAAGTAAATAGTGTCTCCAGACTTGAAGTGCATGAACAATGGCAGCAAGTTCCAAATCATGAGGGGCATAATTCAGCTCATGTAACTTAAGTTTTCTACTTTCATATGCTATGACCTGATCATTTTGTAGCAAAACACCTCCAAGGCCTTCCCCAGAAGCATCCGTTACAACAGTAAAACTCCCATTAGGGTCTGGTACAGCTAGTATAGGTGCAGAAGTCAACTGGTCTTTCAAACTTTTGAAAGCCACTTCGCACTTATCATTCCATATGAATTTCTTATCCTTCTTCTGCAATGAAGTTATTGGTGCAGCTACTTTAGAAAAATCCTTTACAAATTTTCTATAATAACCAGCAAGACCCATGAAGCTTCTTACTTCGCATGCACATTCTTTGGTGCGAGGCCACTCGATTATTGCCACTATTTTTGAAGGATCTACAGCAATTCCTTCGTTACTTATAACATGACCCAAATAGTGAACTTCTGAATCAAAGAAAGAACATTTGGATAACTTACCGTACAACTTCCTCTTTCTCAAAATTCCCAAAACTATCTTCAAATGCTCATTGTGCTCCTCAACGCTTTTAGAATAAATGAGAATATCGTCCAAGAATACAAGTACAAACTTGTCCAGGTATTCTTGAAAGATATTGTTCATTAAATTCATAAAGGCTGCGGGTGCATTAGTTAATCCAAAGGGTAGAACTGTGAATTCATAATGTCCGTATCTTGTTCGGAAAGTTGTTTTATGAATATCTTCCTCTCTAATCCTTAACTGATGATAACCAGATCGAAGGTCTATCTTAGAATAAACCGCTGCTCCACGCATCTGATCAAATAGATCATCGATCCTAGGAAGTGGATATCGGTTCTTGACTGTTGCTTTGTTCAACATCCGATAATCAATACACAGCCTTAGTGTTCCATCCTTCTTTTTCACAAATATTACAGGTGCTCCCCAAGGTGAAACACTTGGTCTGATCAAACCTTTAGACAAAAGCTCTTGCAACTGTGCCTTAAGCTCGACTAACTCTGTAGTAGTCATCCGATAAGGCGCTTTGGATATAGGTTCTGTTCCTGGCTTGATTTCAATGGTGAAGTCAAATTCTCTCTTGGGTGGTAACCCTGGTAATTCCTCAGGAAAAACATCCCTGAAACCTTGTAAAAGAGGGAATCGTTCCATGAAATCATCATCTTCTTCGGAAGATTCAGATATCTTTACCGCATAAAGGGTACATCCTTTATTTTTAGCCTTTTTAAGCTGCATAGCTGACAGTTTTCTAACTGAAATTTCCCGTTTCACACCTTGAATCTCTGCTGATTCCAGCTGATCATCTAAACATTTTATGTTCTTTTCATAGCAATCTACCTTTGCTTTATGGTCAGCTAACCAATTGACACCGATGACAATGTCATACGATCCCAAAGGTGCAACATAGAGGTCAACTTCCGTGGAAAAGTTAGGTAAGTCAAGGACTGCCCCAAAAAGACACATACTCACTGTATGAACAAAATTATTACCATACTGTATAGTCCAAGATTTATCCATTTTTCCAGCTTTTCTTTTAAGTTTAGAAGCAAGTTTATTAGATATAAAACATTCAGTAGCTCCTGTATCAAAAAGAATAGTGACAGGTATGCCGAATAACTTACCCGGAACTTCTATAGGTGTCACTTGCTTTTCAGCTTGCTTGTCCGCTACTGCAGCATGTATCTTATGCTGCTGATTACGATCATCCTTCTTCAAAGGGCACTGATTTGCGTAGTGATCTTTACCACAATTGTAGCAGCCTCCTACAGGTCCCTTTTTAGGCTCAAAGTTGCCTCCAGTTTTGTAATTGTCACGTTGTCCTCCATAGGGCTTCTGCCCATTATTTTTAACAAAATTTTCCCTTGCATTTCCAGCAGGCTTATTTACTGCTGCTTTCTTATTGTTATCTCCTGGAAACTTACTCTTGTTTCCAAACTTTTTCCATGGTCCTTTTCTAGGTGCAAGAGAGGTTGAAGAAGGGTTTGCAGTCTTCTTCCGCACTTCCTCCTTATGAGCAGAAATAGCCTTTAATTTCTGTTCTTGCCTAATGGCCTTTTCAACAACTCCTTCCATAGTGGTTGGGTGTGAACATCGACCTCTCCCCTATCACGGGATTCAATCCCATGATGAATTTCCGTATTCAACTTTTCGTCGGTTTGATCTTCGCGGTACATACTTAAGGAGTTTTGTAAACCGCTCCCGGAATTGATTACCGTTAGCTTCCCTTGAGCTAAGTTCTGAAATTCTGTCATTTTCTGATCATAGAAAAGTTGTGGCAGCCAACGTTGCCTAAAATAGCCTTTAAATTGATCCCAAGTAATATTGGTCTCATCAATGTTTAGTTCAGCTTTACGGCTATCCCACCACGAAGATGCTTCGTGGGAAAGCTGATAGGCTCCCCAAATAGCTTTGGTTTCCTCTGAGAAGTTCCTTATTGCAAAGTACTTCTCCATTTCGCTGAGCCAGTTCTCAGCTCCATCTCCTAATGTGGTGCCATCATACTTAGGTGGACTTATCCTTTTTATATCATTAGTGAGTTCTGCTGCCAATCTGGCCTTTTTGTTTTCTGGTTGGACAGGTGCATTCCCAGCATTAACATCAACACCCATGTCGGGGTTGTCCTCAGGAGGTTGCTGATTATTATTATCAGCTTCTTCATCCTCCTCATTTCCCATCACCTGCTGTTCAAGTACAGCTAAGCGATCTCTTGTGTCCAACAGGGCAGCAAGGATCTCATCAAGTTTCTGGGTTGTTGCCGCTCCTCCTTCAGGTGGAGCATTATTATAACAACATTCCTTTGTTCTAACCATTTTCTCATTACAAAGAAAATTCAGGTTTTATCGATTATGGACTCAATAGGTCCAAGAGCTGCAACCTTCAGCTCTGATACCAAGATGTAACATCCTCATTTTAGACAATGGAACAAGTCAAATTTTTTTTTTTTTTTGATAAATGCATCCTGGTTCTAAATACATAATTTAGAACTCACAAATCAAATAACCATTCATTTAACGAGATAACCATATGCGCAATAATGACTTGGAGTACCTCCGATCTCTATTCATTTCATGACATGACTCGGTTATCTACCAATCTATTCATGAGTAATATGAGTTGGCGTTATTATTTAACACTTCACTCCTGTGGTTCTCTTCCCTATTCTGGGATTCAGAATGCTCTGTCCAAGGAACCTAACTGAATAATTGTTACCATTATTCATCGGCATCTCATCCCTTAGACTAGGTGAATTAGGACAACGCAATCAGCAGCTTGCGATACTTTGGCCAAAGATTTGAAACATACTGTTTATGTCTCGTATTCCTTAACGGCATACTCGTCAATCTGGAATACGCCCTTCACCCCATTCTTATGTTATATAGAATGTCTTACACTGACTACTGTCAGTCCTTCCTTTCACAACTGAATCACTCGGAGACAGATTAGCAAGGTGATAATGTTATATGGATGCCCACGAGGATTAGGGATACGGTGACATACTGGTTCAACCCAGCAGTTAAACCAGTGTGTCATGATACCCCGAATCTCCTAGGCAGCCTTATAACATGGCCACATTCCTAATTGGTCCCTGAGTAACTCGTCGAGATCAAAGTGTAAATCTTAGCGATCAATGCAAAGGGTGTCGCCATAAGTCACCTGCATTGTTGTAACTTTGAGAAGATCCTAATCTTCTCGGAGGTACAACCCTGCAGTTGACTTGTGTCGTCAACCTTTAAATCCGCCTCGAAAAGATCTACTTAATAATATGCGTTACGCACGTTGAGTTTTAAATTACTTTAAAGACTTTCCCCATAGGTTAGCCTTTCCCAATCCCTGGATTCTTCGTCTTAAGACGACCTTCCTCAATAAAACCCATTACATGGTAGAGGTATTAAGGTCAAGCTCTCATCAAGGAGTCATTAGAATACACATGATTCTAAAACAACAGAATTGGACATTATCTCATTACCTTCATATGAGATTGCCATCTGAACCCCATTAGATTTATTTCAGTTCTCTTAACTGAATTTATATCATACTTATTAGTATAAAGATATAATTGGTTAAGAATCCAATTTAATGTTGTCCTGCCATACTAGGACTAGGGATTAGTAATTTACCTCAGCTTGATTAGTGTTCTTTAGGTTCGTTTTAACCCTATCTTTTTAAAAAGACAATGATTTAAATTTCAATTGAGCTTTCGATAGAACAAATTAGAGCTACTAAACACTCATAAGAATTCAATCACATTTTCTTTAAGCTTTCATTGTCAATCACAAAAGCATCCAATTACACAAAGATAACATTGCCACTCTGGTATATAAACCGAAGAAGGTCAACTATCAGAATTAAGAATACAACACATAAGTATCAATACTTATTTTTATTCCTCTTCAGAACTATACAATTACATTTTAAGCAAGCAACATACTTGATACAATGCTTAACGGAAAAGAAACATCTTTCCACATATAGTACATTTAGAAAATCAAGTTGTAATTCATTATAAATCAAATTAAACAATCGATCATCTGCCGATCTGCATTGCTTTACCACTTACGGCAACCATCTGCAAAAATAGTCAACATGAGTCAGTTCGATGAACTGAGCATGATAAGCACTAACTTTTAAAACAATTGCAATCCGTCAATTGTTTTCATTAAACACCCTGTTTAAATGAGATCAATTATCCAAACAAGTAAACATATTCAGACTATGCCTTTGTAATACAAAATGACTATAAAAGTGTAACTCTATCATCGTTACAGAATAGTCCTAATCACTTCTCAAATATTTCTTCGAATATTAAGAATCAAAGAACGAAAGTATCCAAACAATTATCTTGAATCCAAGATCAGCAACATTGAACAATCGTTACTTTCATCAGAATAAGGAATATCATAGCAAATCAATAAGACATCAAAAAAACAGCTCCACTAATACGAGATATCAACATGTATTAAATAATAAAGAGAAAGAAACAAATCATTCTCATTTGCCTTCATACAAGTTCACTACTGTACCGTCTCCACATATGGAAAACATTCATCTGGTAAGTATACGAACAAGTCCGACAAGCCACAAGAAGAATCACTATTTTATTAACAAAATAGAACACAACAATAAATCAGTCGAGACGTCAACAGCACACTGTATTATTTAAACCTTTAATTAAGCAACTACAGTCGGTAGCCCCCATGCCAAACAATGATGTCTATCTACCAGGCAGACTCAGAGTGACCTTTCACAAGAAGCGACGGACAAGAAGATAACATAGCCGTTACACTTTGCACGTGCGATCAACAACTCCAAATTCAAACATACACAAGAATGGATAACAATGCGAAGAAAACATATTACGTCTTCAATCCCAATAACAACCTACAGCCTGTTCAAGCCTTTCTTACTGTGTAAGGCTTTAGACCCAAGGTCAAATTCAGAGGATCTCCTTTGTTGTCACAGTCGACAAGAGGCTCGAAAACATTAAGCCATGACATTTACCCATAACTAAGCAAAGAGATCTTAAAACGAAAACCACGCACCATGTACAGTCTCGCCAAACGGAAGTAAAATCAGGATGGAAGCATAACATGGGACAACGAAGCCACTTCTGAACGCAATCAGAACTGAAAGTATGTGTTTACAACCTTCTTTACAGAAGCCATAACTCATGGCGTCAAGATATTGAAGAAAGCCAACAGGGCCAAGAACATTACCCGTTCAAACTCGGGCTTATACATACAACAGTGACATGTATACCATTCGAGGATTTAAAACAAAGTCCATAAACAGTATTCACCGTTTAGCCTGTCCAAAGGCCGATATACAAAATATCCTTCCATACCCATGGTACCCAATGGTGTCAAAACAATAGTAAACCAACAGGCTTAAATTGAGTCAATAACACTGTTTAAATAATAAGTTCAACAGAGTTTAAACAACAGTAAACAAAATAAAAAAGAAGATAATGAATCCATCCGTGCCAACAATGGCAACATTTAAATTCAGGCATAAGCCAATTCTGAATACCGAATTTCCAAACAAGGAATCCAACGGAACCCTTACCAATATTTTTCGCACAAGATGGCACAGGAAGGAAACGTAGAATTTCATCCAAAGAGTATATACCACAATTTCTTGCAACACGAAGGTAAAATAACAGAGGTCGTGTTACCAAATCACTTCTCAGTACAAAATCAAATTACCAGTATTCAAATAGATATTTAAACGAAGTTTCAACAGTGATCCACAATACGAATCATTCAATGGACTCAACAGAGTCGTTCGAATACAACAATACCTATTTCCATAATGCGTACTGTCAACGGGTAAATCCTTTAACCACAACGCAAGAAATACACAATTTCCACAAAGGTCGCAATGAAATACTGAAACACAACAAATTAACCGTTCATAATGAACTTAAATTACCATAGCGATACCTTACTAGACTCTGTAACCTTCAACTATGACAACCACCACAAAATATACAAGGAAGCCCAGTAAGACTGAACATTCACACAAAAGTTCAACAGTATCTTTTCCGACAGTACCACAATAAGCATCGACGACCAAAAATCGACAAGCATTACAGTGGCCTATACCCATCACAGGAATAATCTATGGACTCTCGCCGAACAGGCCGAGCAGTCATACTTTTCATATATATATCTCCCATATTTAAGCCAGAATGAAAACACGGAGAATAAAGCCACAATTCGAATTTAACAAACACCCATCAAGGGATAATTGAAAAAATTCGAACCAGAAGAGATACAATACCAAAAATCACACAAAACCACCATAGAAAATCATTCATTTCCATAAATCATTTGAAGAGTTGTTCTAATGAAATCACTTGAAAAACAAAGAAGATTTTTAAAGGTTAGGGCCTAACATGCCTGGATTTTTGCTCAAAATTCCGAAGCAGACCACTGGAAGAGCTCAGACTTCCTTTTCCTTTTCCAAGTTAGAGCGACCAACAAAATTTTGTTATCTCCATGACATATATATTTTCCTTGCCAGAGAAAAGAGCTAGATACCCTCATACTCGCCATGCAACTCAAAGAAGACTGGTGCGAAGAACCAGTGAACAGGCAGAAGGAAAACCGAAATTCGCGACAAGCCAAACAAACCAACAACTTCCCAGTTTGCATGCCTTCACGCGAGTTCCGAGCTCGACTACCGAGCACATTGAATGCATTTACACCAACTTTCCCGCTCAAACTCCACTGCCACCGACCGCCAAAGTTGGCGACAGACAAATGAAATCTCAAGTCCATTTCCAATTTTGGCGACCTGCCACGTCGGCTTAGGTTAGCTGCTGCTAAAACCTCCGCCATGACCTGTCCTTCATACATATCCTTAGCATTTAATCCCATAGAAAACTCCGCCCATGGTTCGCACCCCTCCATAGGTCCCCATACGTTTTGTTTAATAGTTAGGTTAGTAACTTAGGTTAGAATTTAGGATAATACTTATTCTAACCACATTACACGTAGATACTAACTTAGGACATTAGCACTTAGCCTAGGTCTAGGTTAGATTAACACTAATCTAACCCCTAGGTTAGGTTTAGTTTTAGGTTACTAACCATTAATAATTCCAGTTAGGTCTACATTTTGTACACTCAGAAAAAGACCTACATCATACCTTCTTGAACAGGGTTAGCTCCTGTTCTGCCTTAGGCTGCAGAATCATATGTAACCGAATTATTACCTGGTCCACGATCGAGACCTTCCAGATATACTTCCATATCGGGAACCAATTCATTTCACTTGATCAGCCTAAGTCATACTCCTGACTAGCTTATTCAATGCTTCTAGACCTTGCAACCTGTTCAAGGTCTGTAATTTTAATTCATCATGAACAAACTTAAAGCAATACTTGGATCAATTCCACTGATCCAAGGTTAGATCTTATAGATAGATAACTCAATGATTCATTCCGAGATCAGATTAAACTCAATTGTGAAATGAAATAAATAAAAGAGTCCAATCATATTCTGACTCACTCAAGATCTGCAATCTGCAAAGAAATTACAGTACATATCAAGCATGATTTCTTAATCGAGGAACACATCCTTTTACAAGAAATTACATATTAACGCTTGTATGCTAAGGAGGAATTAACAACATTCGGGGTGTTACATCATCGATGAGTCGAATCTAAATCGGCGTCTTTGAAGAACCTCAATAGGTGGAGAAGTAGAAGTCGAAGAAGACTCATCGAACTTAACACTTCTCTCAATATATAGCTCATGAGAATTAGGATTCATCAATCGATATCCCTTCACACCATCAGGATACCCTACAAAGATACAAGGTTTGGATTGTGGTTCGCATTTCTTCTTGGGAATCCAAGCCATAGCCTTGGATTCGAAGACTTGAAAGTTCTCAACATCAGGCTTACGTCCAAACTAGGCTTTAAAGGGTGTCATCCCTCTTACTACCTTGTGTGGAACACGATTCTGAATGTAATTTACACAATTCACTGCTTCAGCCCAATACTGCGAAGGAAGAGACTTCGAGTGAATCATACAAGTGGCCATCTCCTTCAGAGTACGGTTCTTTCTTTCTGCGAATGGATATAAGTAACAGTATGCTGCAGAGAGATCCCTTCAGAAGTATAGAAATCCATGAACCTATTGTTTACATATTCACCTCCATTGTCGGTTCGAAGAACCTTGATAGACCATTCCACCTATTTCTCAACAAGAGCCTTAAAGTCCTGAAAATGTTCAAAGACTTCAGACTTAAGCTTAAGAAAATATACCCAAGTATATCGCGAATAGTCATCAATGAAGGTTAGCACATAAAGAGCTCTAGTAAACAAAGGAGAAGGAAATGGACCAGAAACATCACTGTGAACAAGATCCAAAGGACGAGTGGCTCTCCAGGCTTTTCCTTTGTCAAAGTTCTTTTCAGGATGCTTTCCAAGGGTACAACCCTCACAAAGACCCTTAGAAAACTTGACGCGAGGAAACCCGTTGACCATTTCATTTTGACTCAATTGTTCAAGGTAGCAATAATTTAGATGTCCAAAATGCTCATGCCATAGCTTACTAACCTCATTTGCATGAGTGAGCAAGGCAGTGGGCGTAGAATCAGAAGTAAAGTGGGAGAAGGTGTACAACCATGAACGGTGATCTACCTTTCCCTCAGCCACTGTAGTGTCATTGTTAAGCTCACAAATGATCACCAAGTTAGGACCAAATTCCACTCGCATTCCTTCACCAAGGTGAGTAATTTGTAAACCGATAGAGATTGGTAAAGAGATTAGGAACACTCAACACTCGGTTAAATGTTCCCCATCCATTTCTACTTGATCCACTCAGAAGCGAAACCGACACTGTCGTGTCATTACCCATCGTGATTTGGGACATTCCACAAGGTTCGATGTTGGAAAACTCAACATGCAAAGAACCTGTGTGGTGTGAGGCACCGAATCTATAATCCATGTCGATGAAGGAGAAACTTTGGCTACAAGGGCCTTTCCTTTTTTCTTATCATTTTTATCACCTTTTGCAGGCGAGAAGACTCGGCCTTCGAGCAACTTGTTTTATGGATTCAGAACACTTATTTTATTTTTCTCAAGTAAATGAGATAAGTGATCAATCTGCTTTCTTAAAAAAGTGTTACTCGTTGTGACCAGTCTTCTTGTAATAGGAACAAAATACTTGCTTTTCTATGCCTTAGGCTCAGAATTTGAAGTGTTTGTGTCATTTTTAGGTTTGATCTTGGTTTCTTTCTTAGGTTGATCCTTTGTTTCTTTCTTCTTTTTAGTCTTCTTTCCCTTGCTAGTACTTGCTACAAGGGCATGTGACTTGGACTTGAGAGACCCCATTTGAATGATTTTTTCCTATTCTCAAATGAGTTGGGATGAAAAACAGTCAAAGGAGGGCATTGTCCAAGTATCGCCCAAAGCAGCTTTTGTAGCATAGAAAGTTGACACGAAGACAGAATATTCGGGACCTAGCTTAGAGAGAATCGACAAGATCAGTTGAGAATATTTCTTTTCTACTTGACATCCTTTTAACAATAATCTAATGTGGACAAATTTTGAGAAGAAGGCTTGTAGGTTTTCAAAGTCACTAGGATTTAACCCTAGTAGTTCGTTTTCCAACTCATGTGCTCTCATGTCATCTAGTTGTCCAAACATCACATCCAGCATTTTCCACGTAGATTTAGGTGTTTCGGATGCCTCAATGTGGAAGAGCAAGTCAGGAGAAATAGACATGCAAAGAAGACCTAAAGCTTCATCACTACGGTTTAACCACTTAGATTTTTTAGGTTCGTCATCTGGTTCAGTCTCAGTTCCCATGGTGATGCGGAATAACCCTTTACCCCTTAGTTTCATTATTATTTTTGATCTCCATTCAAAAATTTGAACGGCGTAAGCAAAGGAATTGAAAGTGCATCCATAGTGAGAGAGAGAGAGAGAGAGAAATGCAGAAAAGAAACACAACCACCTAGGACAATAATAACCCCCTGCTTTCAGCACTTTATATTTCAGTGCATTGATTACAACTAGATGTGACCATGTTCCGAGAACCGCTTTGTCACTCACCTTGCAATTAGCGTAATAATGCGCAATGGTGGAGACAACAATCAAGGTTCGTAGGGCGCAGCAAATGATCGACATGACAAGAAAAACCAGAAAGGAGGTGTAAGCAAACCCGATGGTGATAAAAAACATCTCATGTCGCATGAAAGAATCCCTTTGTCGTAATACTATGGCAGACACGCTCACAAGTCCACAAAAAAAGGAATAGAACAAAGCTCAAAAAAATGAGTTGAATTAAGCAATACAAAGACACCCCCCCAGAATGTGGCACTTTATAAAATTAGTTCATTTACAAATCTAATGATCCCATCATCTAGAGTGTGAAAAAACATGCAACTTTGACTAAAGAAGTGCTCAAAACCGAGCAACGAGTCAAAAGTTATAGCAAAAACCAATTCCCGCAATTGATGAGAAAAAGCCAATAAGCCTACAAACGGATTAAAAAAGTGCCCTAAACACATGAAAAAGGTGTCATATGTATGCCCATTGGAAACGGCATGGAATTTGAGATAGGGTTTGTTTGTATTGCGAGGGGGGATTAGCCACCTGCCAATCCCGGACCTCACCCTTCGTCTTCGGCACTCGACGGAAGGTTAAAAATACAACAAGCCAAAAGACCAAATTTTATAATGCCAAAGAAATAGTGTTTAAATAATGTTAATGAAATAAAATTAGATCTAATTTAATTAAATCTAATGAATTTCGAAAAAGGCTTTAATTAAACAAATTACTGAAAAAAGCACTTTTTTTGAATATTTTCTAAAACTTACAAGTTTTAGAAAGAAGCGTTTTAAAAGAAGATTTTTAGATGAAGATTTTTTAAATATCTATTGAAACTTCTAATTAAAACAAATTTCTAAATTGGTTTTAGAAACTTGATATATATTAAAAATCACGGTAAAGTTAGAAATGTTTTAAAAACTTACAAAAAAAAAGGAGTTAGATTTCTTTTTAAAAAATAAACTCAACTTACCATATACAACTTACGGGTCATTTTTTTTTAGTAGAGGATTTTATAGAGTAAGATTTAAAAAAGGAAATAAATTAAAAAACTTACCAAATCTTACCAAAAGTGACCGAGAGGGCAGCCGCACCAAAACGCAGAGGAAAACAAGCCACGCTAGAGAGTTTTCGTGCCATTTTGGAGTTAGCAGATGCATGGGCGCCAAGGGTACAGTCCATGCATAATAATTTACAACCCCATAATGTGTAGCAACCGCACTAAGTAGAAAAAAATGTAGAAAGAGTGCAAGTCGTGCCAAGGAGAGGTAAAAAAATGTAGAGATGTGATAAGCAAGCCGCGCCAGTGAAAAAGGAGTTGTTTGCGGGTGGACGCCAGGAAAGAGCCTACAGTCCATGCATAAGAATGTAAAACCCCTTCAATAAAAAAATGTGGTAGAGGTTTAAAAACACATGTGAATGAAGAAAAATGCAGGCAGCGCGTGAATGAACGGTGATTTCAGCCACAATAGTCCACAGATATCCTGCAACCACGAATAACATGCATAGACAAATATCCTGCAAAAACCAGAGATATTTAAAAAAAAAATCACTTCCATTTTAATAGATTAAAAAAATGAAATGAATCTCTATCTTGGATTTGGTTACATCCAACAAAAAAATAGTAAAGCCCCTGATTTCTCAAGATATTTTGAAAAACCTGCACATGCACAAGAAAAAAAACACAAAAAAACTTTCCAAGAAAGCTTGTTAGAGATATTTGCAAGATAATTTCTAGAAAATAGTGATCAAAGGACTTGCATACAGAGTAAAATAATGAAACCAAGTAAGAGTAATAGCAACAAAAACAAATCGAGTGCACATTTACCCGATCTCAACTCTCGGTACCATGAAAACAAATCCGTGTCACTACCTCCTAATGTCGTTGGGCCTAATTGGGTGTATACGTGGTGGGCCCAAAGCTCACGTGGTTGCATCCGGCTTCATCGTGTGGGGGTGTGTTGGTGTAGCAGCTGATTAACACGATGAGATCCCTCTCCACCACTAGTTCGAGCTTTTGGTGTGACGGCAAGTCGTGCATCTCTGATACCAGAAGCAGTTAAGTGCGCCAGCCCCAGAGTAGTTTTGGGATGGGTGACCTCTTGGGAAATTCCCGGTGTCACTTCCTCTTAATATGTCATTGGGCCTGATTGGGTGTATACCCGGCTCCATCATGCGGGAGGGTATTGGCGTAGCAACTGATTAACACGATGAGATCCTCTCCACTATCGGTTCAAGCTTTAGGTGTGATGGCAAGTCGTGCAGCTCGATGCCATGAAAACAGCTTGCGAGAATCAAATTGGAAACGAGGCACCATGAAGTAGTTGCATTCCAACAGAATTGTGAAAGCTCCAATGGACAAGCAAGGAAAAATGATCGATAATGGAAGAACTTGCTCAATAGAAACAAAGCTTGCATAGAAGAAAGACAGCGGAGTATCTTGGCATGCTCATAAATGAATAGAAAAGGGGTACATATAGGGTGTTGAGTAACCCTAGTGCATGACACACATGAAACCCTAAACCTAACCCATGTGAGATGACCCTCCAACATGAGATGAGGAAACATAGGATAACTCACACTAACAGCCACAACAACATATTTATGTGCCCAAATTTTGCATCGATGAACAAATGTATACACCATATTCTTTATGCTTACTAACCATTTTTTTTGTGTAGGGTTTGTTGATGCATTTTCCTCTTGAGTGGGTACCTTAAGGTTTGTATTCATATTTTCATCTATTTCAGACCCTAAAATCTGGTTTTCACAATTTCCCTAGGGTCTCAAGGTTGGTCTTCCTCTTTGGGTCTCTTTTTAGGGCTTCTTTTTGGCCAAATCACCTTTCATTTCATATCTTGCAATTAATGAATCTATTTTAAAATCCCTCAGAGGTTTTTCTTTATTTTCATAAATTTAAAGGAAACCTCTTTTTGTTTCACATAAATATTAACACGATTTTCAAGAAATTCAAAATTACTATTTTTAGTAATAAGGGCATAATTCAAAATATATTCACTTTTTGAAAAATTCCTTGGAGGTTTTTATTCCACACATTAATGTGATAAAATATCTTTTTGTATCTTGTTAAATTCATTTTCTATTTCCATAAATGGTCATTTTAGTAATTTCATGACAGGTGCCTTTTATTAAAACATCACTTTTTGGGCCTACCTTTATTACTAATTTTGTGATCACTCTTATTCATCTCCAATCATCAAATTTTTGCTCTCTATTCCATGACTCGTAATCCATTGTATTCTATACTTTTCTTGTTCATATTTTGCATCAATTATATTATTTTTTTCTTTGTTTCCTATTCCATCGAACTGTGTAAATCCCTTACACAAGTGTTGTCATGTGTTTTTACAAGGAAAAATTCAACTTGAAAACATGAAAAATTTACCCTAGTGTCAAAATTTTTTTTTAGCTTGTAGGCCCTCCGAGCACCCCTCTGGATTAATTTTTCCCTTTGTCTCGTGCCCCTCTTATCCTAAAAATTATCGTATGTGTTGTAATAACCTTTCCCATGTGTTTTAAATGTGAAAAATATCATGAAAGTCTTTCGATGTAGTACTTCTCAAGGTAGATTCTTCAGTGAACCTAGAAAGGCTATTTTTAGCCTTTCTAGGGACGATTGTGCACCATCCGGGAGAGAGTTAAAGGCCCAAATTCATCAAGAAGTGGTATTTATGAGACAAGAACATTGTACAGGTTTAGGATTATTTACAAAATATTTGAAGGTTTGGGAACAAGTTCAAAACGGGTTTTTGAAGGTGAAGGAGCTTGCAATTCAAAATAACACTTGAGCTTTGGGAAGTGATTTTGAGAGCTCCGTAATGAGTTGGAGGTCAAAAAAGATACCATTATAAAGGTAATTCATTGTTATAAATGATGGTGGTTTCATATTTTTCACAAGACATGGGCACTTCTTCCCAAATACTATTTTCAATGCAAGCACATATTATGGTCTCGAGAATAAAGGCTATTTTTAGGGGTTATAGACATAATCTGAATCATGGGACCCATCCCATTCTTATAAAAATGTTTTTTCAATCACATTAATATAAATAAGTGCCAAAAATACCTCCGGATGCTCTAGAAACTTTGTCATCAAGCCTCTCTCAAGCTAAGCTTTCGGGACTTGGCCACTTTTTATCTTGTTTGTCTCGTACCCTTAAGACAATAGCACACAAAAATGAACCCATGCCTATTTAAGCCCCATGGATCATCATATTACCCTAACGAATCCCAAAGTTTCAAGTTAAGCCCCTTCTCACCTTTTCTCAACTCTTCCCATCGCGCAATCATGAAGTGACACTTGTCACTCCCATGTGAGGGCACACTTTCTTATCATGTCTGTCTCATCCCCTTAGGACATTTGTGACACAAAAATGCATCCCATGCCCATTTTTTTTTCGTAGAACACTTGATAGAAAACACACAAGAAGTTAGTGTGGGAAAGTAGGTCATATTTAAAGGCATGAATGGATAGGGAGAACATGCGCGCAGAGCAAAAGTTCATCTTTCGGGACTTAGCCGTTTTCACTCATGAAGGTCTATTTTAGAGATGGTGTGCAGAGCACACAAATGAGGTAGAGACATGTGCACCATGCATTGGCTATTTTTGGAGGATTGGATACAAAGTGCTTTGCATGGATACAGGCTAGGAATAGGATTATCACTGTAGTTAACTGATAGAAGTCTATAGTTAGCACACTTACATGTGGGGCTATGCTTGTAAATGGTGCGTGGCTATTAATAGCATGCGACCTATTTTTGGAATGGATAAGTGGTGAAGGGAAATCCCCCACCCTTATATATATGTAGTGAATGTAGTAGATATACATGTATGATGGTGAATATACAGACATAGAGAGAGTGGGATATGTATGTATGCACGTGTGCAAGATTGGATTATTAAATCAAATCTATGTGTGTATAGGCGCAGATTTTCCATTACTGTAAGAAGCTTCCATGTAATTGTTATCTTTAATATATGGAGGATATTGGCCAAACTTGAGTGTTATTCTTGTGTGTAATTAGATATTGCATGTACTTAATTCCATCATGATTATTGTTTAAAGTCTATTCTTCCTTAGATCCAAAACTTTCGTGTACTGTAGAATGATGTATTAGTTATGGATCTATAAGCTTTAAATCCTCGTCATGCTAACATCCTTCTACAAAACCCCGAAGAGGGACCTAGTACCTTTGTGTGCTTAACGTGGGTGCTCATTCTAGGTTTGAGTGATGTGTCGGTGTGTGTCTAGGGTGTTACTAGTAAATTCTAGGCTACATCAATGGTTTTGTTTTCAAGACATTTTTAGTTATTTCCGGATGGTTCGTGATGAAGACATACTAGTTAACTCTAGCAAGTTTTGACGAGTGGATACATGATCCGGAGGAAGAATACACACACAAGTTTAGTATTGGATCTAAGTTTAATGCACGCACATGGGTGGAATAGAATTTGTATGATAGTTTATATGAGAGCTGCTTTTCTATTTTCCCAAAGAGAGCTATACAAATGGCTGATTACATATGCGTCTAAAGAAAATTGGAGGTATCACGCACTTGTCTAGATGCAGAATAATTCTAGGCCCTTTATGATTTTGATATGATTTGGACTCGAGCTATAGATACATGGTTCTATGGTGTCTTGAATAGCTATATCTTAGAATACTTAATTTCCACTTATTTGTATCTAGAGGTAGCTAAATTCCGCCTTACGATATCCAAGGGGACCTTACCTACAAGGAATTCCACTGGCGATCAAGATCCTGATGGTAACTTTGAATCTGGAGAGTAAACCAATAGCTAACTAAACCTCACCATGCATGGGGAAGGAGTAGGTTTGGTGAAAGATGGCAGACCTAGTGGAAAAAGGAAAAGAGAGGAAAGGTAGCTTAAGTATAATGAGGCACGCGAGAGGGAGATAGAGAAGCAATGTAATATTGTGGAAAGTATGGAGTTAAGGAGAGAGATGGATTGTGAAGGATTTGAAGCTCACATAGAAGACATGGAGCTAGAGGATCGAAACTCCCCATCTTGGAAATCATGACATGGATCCTTCCTTAGCCTCACACATAAGCACGCCACTAGAGACTACCTAGGCCACAGCACGCATTTGAATCTAGCTAGTAACCTTTCCCTTACATTTGGTTTTTCAGCATCTAGTACAACAAGTGATTAACAAGATAGTTTAAGTAGTGGTAGAGTAGGAGTGAGCCTTATAAGGAGCATGGCGATGGCATCACAAATAGCTTTGTTGTTATATGGGAGTACCTTTTCAGCGTATCATGAGCCACGTAATATAAGCATGCTAATTTTTGGATTAACTTTTGGGGGTAGTAACGCTCGTAGACTATCAAGGTATAGTTCAATTCTATTGTTGGAACACAGAAGTACATCTTCTTACCCGACCCCAACTACAGTTTAGGGATTAGGAGGCATAGGTAGCTCCGGTTTAGGCGGATCTATAGGTTCTGGAGGTAGGAGAAACACAGAGGTTCTAGATCGGGTGGGCAAGGCCTCGCCGCAACCTCGAATATTTACATTGAAATGTCTCTTTCTCTCCCATATTATAGAGGAATAGAAGATGTTGTTGAACATGTGCACATGTGTGACATACTATGGCGTGCAAAAGGGATCATGGCTTTAGAGTGCAAGGCAAGCCAATTTTCTACCACATTACAAGGACGTGCACACAATGCACAGAAGTTTAACCCCGATCAAACTTGTATGGATTATGCAAAGATTGAAGGATGTGTTCTTGAAATATTTCTATATTCCATAATTTGAGAAGAAGAGTATAAGCACACTCAAAGATATTAAGCAAGGCAATATTGAAAGTGTTAGAGAGTATGATGCATGGTTTAAAATGTTATTATCAAAGTTTTCTTATGAAATACATGCAAACCAACATGCATAATGGTTTGTTGGGGGTTTGATTACCCTTTTTAGGAGGGAATTATCACATAATACATACACTAATATGAGCGAAGCACTTGAAGAAGCCTTACACGTTGAGGTAGTTAAAAGCATAGATATCGGGTGAGCCCATTTTTAGAAGCACAAATAACAGCTATGGAAAAATGGTAGGAGAAACTATCGATAGAATTCAGCACATGAGACGCACATAGGATTTGGTGCACATATTGTGAAATAAAAGGTCACACAAATGATAGTTATCCTCATAGAATGGTACGATCGTTGCTAATGGATTATGAATTATGTCATTTAAACCACAATCCTAACCACTTTCCATTATTACAATGCACGATAAGGAAGAACATTTCAAGCTATTGTAAAATCAGAGGTCCATGACTCATGACACAAAATCATGTTGGATGATTGGATAAATCCATGATGTTATAGATATTGGGGTACAATAGATAGGAGTTTTACATAACTCTAAGGGAAATAATGAGCATCATGACTGGGATCACAATTAGGTGTGCTATGATTGGAATGAAGGGCATTTTGAAGGTGGTTGTGGCAGAGGTCAAGGATACCATAGTGGATTCGGAGACCGAGGTCATGGTGGTGGAAGAAGTGAGTTCCCTAAAAGAACATGTTATACATGTGGACAGGGCATGAATTTCCTCATAATATTGCATGTTCTTTCTGTAGAAAGAACCATAGCTATGAGGAGTGCCTAGACTTATATGAGCATTTGAGTAAGTAACATAAACAAGAAAAGAAAGATGCATGGATGTTTAGAATACAATGTTCTGTTGAAAATCAATGGATGCCTAAGATGGAGGAGGAATCGGGGGCACTACAGACAACATGTGTTTTGGATGCTTCATGTTGTGTGTTCCCCGAAACCCAAAACCCGCATCAAGTAAGTATTTTGGGTTTGCGGGTCTTCCGAGCATCGGAACATGCCTTCATCAAAACATGCTTCATGTCGCATGTCTTCCGATCCCGAAACCCGATTTACTCCTTTTGCTGGTTTTGGGTTTGTCGGGTCTTCCGAAAGCGAAACATGCCTTCGTCGGAACATGCCTTCGTCAAAACATGCTTCATGTCGCATGTCTTCCGATCCCTGAAGCCCGATTTACTCCTTTGTATCGGGTTTTTGGGACCATCAAGCATCATGCTTCATGTCGCTTGTTTCCCACAACCCGAAACCAATTAATATGAAATCCTTTGTGTCGGGTTTCGGATATCCCAAGCATGCTGACATGGCATTAATGCCGAGTTGTCGGGTAGTTGACACGTGTCAATTGAAGTGTATTAAATGTGAAATTTCTTATAAATATTCAGATTTCCACGTCATTTTTACTAGACGTACTTTTTACCTCGTGGATTTTCGTGCATGCATCTTCGACCCAGAAACCCGACTCGCCTCTGTGCCTGATTGCATTGCTCATTTTTGATCATTTTTCATTCTGATTGAAGGTATTTTCCTTTATTCTTTGTTTGTGGTTTTTGTGGAATAATTGTGTAAAGATTCTTCCAAGTTTCTATCTTTTTCTTGTTGGGGTTATTGGGGTTTTATCTTTTCCATTTTGGGGTTGTTGTTTTCTAAATCAGTTTTGTTTTTAGGGTTCCCCCTTTGGAATGCTCACTTTGTTTTATTCCTTGAATGTCATTGTAATTAAAAATATATTTGGGATATCAACAATGAAGAAGAACTTGCATGTTTCAACCTAACAATTACCCGATTCCCTCTTTTCGGGTTTCGCAGGGTGCTTTGCAGTGTTCAAAACCCACAGTGTATCGAAAAGTTTAAGGTGTCGGGCATTTCAAACATTCCGGCATCCTCCCGAGTGTGTGGACATTTCAATTCTCGAATCTCTCGAGTGTGTGTCGGGTTTTTCAAACTTTCGATCCTCCCAGTGTGTCAGACATTTCCATCATTCCGGCATCCTCCCAGTGTGTCGGACATTTCCAACTTTCTGGCATCCTCCCAGTGTGTCGGGTTTCCATCTTTCCGGCATCTCCAGGTGTGTCGGGTTTTCAAAGTGTTCAACACCTTCTGATCTCTCGACACTCTCCTCCTTTGAAATTCCTCATGTCGGACCCTGGTTCATCACAAGATAAGACTAAAAAATCGGGAGGATGAAGTACAAATTTAGGAAGGTGGAGTCTCCCTCCTACATTGATTGTAATTACGACATCCGGGATACAGAGCTCGAAAACATAGATATGGAGGATTTTTGGAATAGGGTCAAGAGCTCTTCCCAGACTCCATGGATGAAATCAATAGTTGGCAGTGGTCTACCTCTTGCAGCAGGTTTCCCTATGTCCACTCAGTGCCCCGAGTTCATCTTAGCTTGTGCTTCGAACTATGACTCTGCTTCTCGTTCTGAAAAATCAGGCGGGAGAAGTTGTAATCAAGTTGGATGGAGGTTACTTCGATGACCTTCTCAAGCTGCCTAATTTTGAGGAATATGGAGATGTGGATCTCAAGTCAGCCCAAAAATCTTGGGACAATGATCAGGAGGATTGCATCAAGCACGTGAATAAGAAGTTCCTAATCAAAGCCAAACCGGTTGTTTCCAGGTTCCCAAGACTTGTTCCTAGAAGTGATTTCATTCAGGAAATCAATGATATCATTACTCTGTTGAGTCGGGTTTTGGTTTCCCAAATCAAATGTTTTCCAAGGATGGATGTACCAATTCATGATCATTATTAAGAAGAATCAACAGGGGAATTGATTGGGGTACTCTTATCAGTAACTGAGATAGATTCTCAAATGACAACAGTCTTGTCTACGGGGAAGTTTTATATGTCCTCGTATGTCACCTATGCAGCGGCCGGCATGAGGAACTATCCTGGATTGGACACCAAGGGGAACAAGGTAGTGGAGCATGTTTATCGGTATTTTCCTCAGCTAACAAGAAAAGGGTCTGAAGACCAATTCAGAAGGGTAAACGATGCCTTCTTTTACGAGAACATCTGCAGGTTAAACCCCGAACTAAGGAAAATGAGAGTCTCTGATGAGGCATGGGCTGAAGTTTCAAAATGGGGTTGTGTCTTCTTGCAATTTAAGAAGTTCACATATCTTCGAGTAGTCATGTACCCAGGGGATCCTTTCCATTTTCCCAGATATCCAGGGGACAAACTAATCTTGATGGAGTTGGTCAAGCAATTGTTGGATTTTCACAAGTTCCAACAGAGTAAACACAAGGCCGTTGTATCTTTCCCAATTTCTATTGGAAGGTATACTTGTTCAACGGTGGTGAAAGCCAAGAACGTTGTACATGAGCTTCAAGATAAGTTGAAGAAGCACATGAAGCCCCAGATGGGTTTGATTTTGAGGAGTCCTCAAGTCATATGGAACTCTGCACCTACACGTACCAAGCATAGAAGACATCTGGATTGATTTACGTGATGAAGTTGTTGTTCGAAGAAAAGATCATAGCAGGTTGACACTTGCAGAGATTCGAGACACTTGAGCTCACTGACATACCGAGAAGTCTTGCGGCGATAATGAAAGTGTTATGGATCCTTCCTATGATGGACTGAATGAAGATCAATATGTTTTCCCACCTATTGATTGGTCTATCGGTGAAAAAGCCTCTATTACCAGATAGATCGGCCCCCGATTCTTGCACACACACAAAGCATGGCTCACCTCTTGGGAATGAGTTTCAAAGAAGATAATTTTTCAAAGTTGGTTGCTGCGAGAGGGGCCTCTCAAAAAGAAAAGGACAAAAGCTCTTCTAAGGGACCTATAAAGGTCAAGTTTGTCAAGAAGAAGAGAACAAGAAACCTCTTCAATTGTTACTCCGTTGAAATGGTGAATGTGCCAGAATCACCAACACCACCAGAAATAGGAGAAATTTCTTTGGAAAGAGAAGTAAGCCAGCCCCTAGTTTCACCATTTGTTGACTGCCCAACTGAAGTGACCTTATCTCTTGCATCCCAGGCTTTGGCGTCGGGATCTGCGCTTCCTCCTTCACAACCACTTCTACCTCCTCTTTCCCCATCTACTTCATCGGTCATGGCCAGCATTTTCTCTGGACTCTCACCCCTCTCTGCTGGGACCAAAGTAACTACCAACATGCCCCCTCCTGTGCCTCTTTTCACTGAATCTGCTACCACATTGGTAACTGTCCCCACTCCACCAGTGGATCCCTCTCCCCCTAAAAGTATGATCCCAACTTCTACAATAATGGAAACTCCCTCTGACATGCCTCAATGGTTACTTGAGAAAACTCAGGAAAAGGAAGGTGGTTGTACCCATACCAGCCTTTGATTTTAGTTCACTCAAGGCTTCTACTGCTAAATCAGCCAAGAAACCCAAAATAGTTTCAAGGGTTTTAGTGGACGCTTGGGGCATAAGTTTGTAGAGATCACCACTCCCACGACTAAAAAAACCAAAGAGGACATAACGGCCTCTGACTATCAGATAACCAAGGTGGCTCTAGGAGAAGTGACAATAGAAGGAGCACAACAGGATGCACGAGATGCTATGAACGTGCTATGCCAAAAATTGAAGGAAACAAAGGACAGCAGAGATGAGCTTAAAGAAAAGGTGGAGCAGTTAACTGAAGTATTACTTAAGCTCTCAAAACCCCTTGAATCCATACCATCTTCCTCTGTCCCTGTCGGGTTTGATTTCTCATCAGTGCCTATAATTGAGAAGATTAATGAAAAAGGAGAGTGGTCGATGAATGGAAAGGCTGCTCAACGGGGGAAGAAGTGATTCAAGACACCGTGGAAGTCTATCAATCTTTGGGGAATATACAAAGTGATGGGGAAAATATGGATGATGATTTCTCCCAAGAAATTGGACACCTTGATTTGACTTTCGAAGCTCTCCAGGTGTTGAAGCAAATTCCATCACGCATCTTGGTAGAAGAAGGTGTCATCCCACATGCGGATAAGCATTTCCAGCTGACCAAAGCCATCAGGTTCAGGGTAAAGATTCTCAACGAAGCTTGCGGTAAATTGAGAGAATCAAGAGATCAATTGATTGATGGAAAAAGTGACCTGGAAGAAGAACTGCTAAAAATTTGTGCAAAAGTGTCGGTGGAAACTCGGGCATCCTACCAGCTGATGATCTTTTCAAACAAATCCAAGAATCTATTCAGCATGAACCAACTCACGGATTTGGTATTGAAATCATTGACAGGTTTGTAAAGATTGAACATTCTTTGGAGGCCTTGAGAAAACTCAACAAAAGATTGAGAAAGCTTCCCGGTAGTGCCAGTGACACTCATGAAACATGTGAAGTCTTGAGTGATCATTCCACTTGCTTTGATGAAAATGAGATGCAAGGTATAATCCGGAAGTTCCAAGAATTTTGAACAAACAGGCTCAGTTAGAGGAAGAGAAAGATGAGGAAGAAAAAGATGACGATTCAGACTAAGTCTTGATGTAACGTGTCATTTCAATCTTGAAATTGACATGTCTTTTTCATTTCTGTTTCATCACATAGGAATCATATTTTGACTTGGTCTCCTGCGTGAGAGTCAAGCAAAATAGGACTCTTGTTAAAAAACTGTTTTATAGGGTTTGTCCTATTTTCTCTCAACTATTTTTATTATAAATAAGGGATGTACATACATTCCAAAGGGTTGAGATTTTGGAATATTGAGAACTATTGTGAAGAAGAAAAACTTTGTGTTTTCTTTTAATCATTTGAGGAATAGAAGTTGATGCTATTTTTGCAAACTTTGTGTTGTGAGATGTGTTTTTCTTAAGATATTGTTCTTATGTTCATAATCTTAAGCTATTCTTTGTTTAGCATCTTGATGATTCTAATCATTTCAAACATTACATTTGTTATCTAAAGCTCGTATGATTATTTCGTGCTCTGTGTTTACTCGAAAGAAAATACGTTCCTCTCATTTCCTTTCCATTGTGTTTCTTCCATTGTAATAATTTCCGACCCAGTCCATTTATAAAAACAACATCTTCACATAGTGTGGATATGGATTTCAGGATTCTATCCCAACCCCAATGGTTAGATTAGTGTGAATATTGTATGCATTATTTCTTATTGTGTTTTAGATTAGTAATAAATAGGCAGCCTCACTCACTATCTTTGAGGAGGATTTAATCCCATGTATTGTGGTTGAACCTCATATTTTGACTTGACAAAATATCCAACCAACAGTTTTTGGCGACTCCGTTGGGAATACGGATTAATAGTATAAAGCTTATCCTCTTGGTGTCTGCGACTCCATATTTGCCTTATTTTCAACAAGATCTCTTTCCCGGTTCAAGCTGGCGGAAAGATCTTCACTCGGTCCCACCGAGCCCGGGGTGAAATTGATCCACTCTTTGAGTTACTACAATAACATAATTTTAGTCTTTCCCCCAACAACGTTATTTCTAACCGAACCAGAAGTTCTTCACCTGTTCGGAGAAACTAGATCCCATAGAATGAGACGTGTCTGCAACTTGTCATGCATTATTCTTGTCTGACACTCGGATCCCCATACACACTCTTTTCAGAAGGATGGCAGCACAACCTGTGCCCTAGGGCGCAGCTATTGGTCCTCTTTCTTTAACTCCACCATTGCACGAGTTACCACATGGATCACGTAAAAACATTCCCAAGTTCAATGGGGATGGGAAGCAGCATCCTGATGAACACATTGCATCTTTCTTTGTAGCATGCGGTGTCCTTGGAGTAGCTCACGAAGATGTCTCTGTTTGACTCTTCGTTGAAACATTGCATGGTGCAGCAGCCGAATGGTTTTATCACCTTCCAAATGCATGCATCACAAACTGGGCTACCATGAGGACCAGATTCAAAGCACATTTCAAACCAGCCAAAGATTCTCATGCTTTGTTAGCACAACTTACCCATATGAAGAAGGAATCACATGAACCCATGCGGGACTTCATGTGGCAAAGTTTAACAAGCTGATCCAAAGATTCCAGAAAATAGTTGTACCTACTCCGAAAAATCAGAAATGCTTCTTCATTAATGCTCAGCCTCCCGATGTGAGCTTTCTATTAAGAAGGTCGGCTATCCCAGATTTGGCTATCACTCAGTCAACAACTATTGAAATAGAGGATGATCTCATTTTGGCGGAAGAATCAGGAAAGATGTACCCAAACCTAAAAATCAAGGTTCTTCCCAAGGTAATACTGACCCTATGATTCAAAAATGGCTAATGATTTGATTGCTTTAAAAAAAAATGTCCCAGCAGGTGAGTAATGTTCCGTATCGGGATATCCCTAGATGGAATTTCAATAACACCAATGGTGCACTGCAAGAGATAGGCCACGCGGTTAACTCCTGCTCAACCAAGACTGGTGATCGAAGCTCCTCCCATTAACGTGGTAGTAGAAATAGTTGAAGAAGAGGAAGAACCAGAAGAACAAGATTCCCCCGAGGCTTTTGAAGCTTCAGGATACGTTGATGAGTCTTATGACGATTCAGCTGCGACTCCAGCATTGGGTATTTGGAATATGAAGAAGATGAATGTGCACTAGGATGGCCAGTCATTTTCCATCTTCACTCGATCCCAATCTCAAAATCCAAGAAAACCTCTTGAAAGCCCCAAGGAGAAGAACAAGGAACCTTCCATCGCCATAGTTAAGAGAGGTGCTCCTATTTCAGCACAAACTGAAAGAGAAGTCACCAAAAAAGGTAACAACTTCTCCTCATTCTCTTTCTCCTAAGGTCAGTGCCCAAGCTCAAGCTCATGAGATTAGAACCAAACTTACCATCACCCCTTCTTATACTACTTTTGACATTATCGATCATGCAAAAAGAACCAAGATCCAAATGTCAGAAGCAGAATACCTTCAGTCAAATCCTGAACAGTTCGAAAAACTTGCCAAATTCATTAGAAGTAAAGCCACCATTCCCCCACCTTCAAAAGGTCTTTTTCCAAATCCTACTCAATCCCCACCTCAGAACAATCTGACCTCTACTTCTTCTTCAGGAAAGATTGAACCATTTTATTTGTCTTTGCTTAATAAATGGGTTTAAACTCAGCAATTGCATCATCGACTCAGGGGCCTCCGACAATGTTATGCCCACAAAAGTAGCCCATGCCCTTGGGCTTACTTTGACTAAGTCATATGGATGGTGTTACTCCATGGAAACCAAACAAGTTCCCTTGATTGGTCAAATCAAAGATGCACAGTTTGCATTCGTTGCCTTCCCAGAGAAGAGAGTGAAAATGACCATTCTAGTTGTTGACATTCCTGCAGCTTACGGTATCCTCTTGGGTAGAGGTTTTTGTAAAGACGTCGGAGGAGAGATTAATATGGATTGGACCAAGGCCAGGATTCCAGTCAATGGGGTTTATCATGTTCTCCATCCCGAACCTCAGGCAAAGTATTTGGTAACTAAATCAGATGACCCTAAGGCTCAAATTCTTTTCGAAGATGCTAGTTTTGGAAATTATTTCATGACATCAGAATACCAGCTGTAGATGTCAAGAAAGAAGATCCTAATGCTATTTGGACCCTCGAATTTGATGGTAGCTATTCAACCACCGGATCGGGCGCTGGTGTAGTTCTTATATCTCCTAATTCCGAGATCTTCCCCTCTTTCAAATTGCAGTTTGATAATACTAATAACACGGCTGAATATGAAGCTCTGTTACTAGGATTAGAAATGGCCAGACAAAAGGGAATTCAAAATCTCAAGGTTCAGGGGATGCGGAGCTGATTGTCAACTAGGTCAAGGAATCTATCAAGTAAAAAATGATCGCTTGAGACATTACAGGAATAAAGTTTGGGATAATATAGAATGCTTTGATGCATTCTCCATTAAGGTAGTTTTGAGAGATTATAACGACAAGGCTGATTCTTTGGCCGTGTCTGCATCCCTCCTTCTCCCTCATCCCCAGTTCAAACAAGATACATACACCATTGAGATTGTGTATCATCCCAGTATCCCGGATAATGCGGCTCATTGGCAAGTGTTCAATGATGATCAACAAGTGTTGTCTTTTCTAGAAAAAGCTGACAATTTTAGTGAGTTATGTACTTTGAAGGTTCGAATCAGCTTTCCATGAATCTATTTCAGATCCATATCAAGAGGTTGATGGTGAGTTTATTCAGCTTAAAGGCAACAAGATTCCCAAAGGGTTGGTTTCTCTGGAGGGTTTGTTTGACAAGCATGACCATTTCATTCAAAACAAGAGACAAGTTGAAGGAGCTTCTTCCTCGGAAGTAGATCAAGTCAATCTAGGTTCGTCTGATCAACCTCGGATGGTGAATATTGGGAAATGTTGTTCCCCTGAGGAGAAAGCAAAATTCACTTCACTCCTGAAGAGATACATGGATGTCTTAGCTTGGTCCTATGCAGATTTAAAATCCTTCAAGCCCAAAGACGTACAACACACGATA
Source organism: Taxus wallichiana var. yunnanensis (assembly GCA_018340775.1). NCBI lineage: Eukaryota > Viridiplantae > Streptophyta > Pinopsida > Cupressales > Taxaceae > Taxus > Taxus wallichiana. The sequence goes on from CM031238.1 coordinate 47,948,770, forward strand.
TTCCTTTGAAGCTTTGATGTAAAACCTTACGGGCGAAGCAAAGACATTACAATCCCAAGATCTCGGGGACTATCCTTGTGGAAATTCAGAAAATGTTAGATGCCAAAATTATTTTCCAATCCATCACTCCACCTGGATTGCTAACATCATCCCTGTCAGGAAGAAGAATGGTGAAATCTGAGATTTGTGTTGATTTCGGAACCTAAATCAGTCTTCGTTAAAAGACAACTATCCCTTGCCTATCATGGATCAAGTGTTACAGACCATTACTGGATCAGAAATGCTATCCATGCTCGATGGATTTTTAGGATATAATCAAGTTGAGGTAGCTGCGGAGGATCAACACAAGATGGCCTTCACAACCCCATGGGGGACCTTTGCTTACTAGGAGGATGCCTTTCGGCTTGATCAACGCGGAGCCACCTTTCAGAGAGCTATGGACTTGGCATTCAGAGACCTAATGGGAAAAGTCATAGTGGTATATTTGGATGACTTGACCATTTTCTCTAAAAAATGGAGTGATCATTATGATCATTTAGAGCAAGTACTCTTGAGATGCAGGCGTCACGGGATTTCATTAAATCCCAAGAAGTCCATGTTCGGAGTGACCGAAGGAAAGTTGTTGGGTCATATCGTGACTAGAGAAGGAACCAAAATCGACCCAGAGAGGGTAAAGGCCATTCAGAGCCTTACCCTACCCACAAGTAAAACTGGAGTTCATTCCTTCTTCGGAAAGGTCAATTTCCTAAGAAGGTTCATACCTGATTTTGCTGATAAAACCAAGGATATCCTTGGGATGATGAAAGGAAAAATTCCATTTCGATGGAGTACGAAGGAAGCTTACATTTGATGAAGTCAAAAGGGTAGTTGCTTGCGCTCCTATCCTAGTATGTCTAGATTTCAAAAAATATTTCATCATGTACAGCTACGCCTCTGCTCACTCACACAGTGTCAGCCATCCTAATGCAGGAGAACGGGGAGGGCATTGAAGCTCCCATCACTTTTATGAGCTGTCCATTAAAGGAACATGAGCTAAAAATGTCACAAATTGAAAAGCATGCTTATGCAGTGGTACGAGCGGTGAAACATTTCGAGTCTATGTGTTTGAACTCCCATACCCTCGTTCTCGTTCCCGACACTGTTGTTAAATCCATTTTGACTCAACAAGAGCTTGGGAGTCAACGAGGTACCTGGATAGCTAAAGTTCAGGAGTATGACTTGGACATTAGACCTACCAAGTTGGTACGAGGAAGGGGCTGTGCCCGATTGATCATGCGAAAACCATGCTTTGAAACGAGAATGTGAAAAGACCAAAGATACCTCTTCAAAGTTGCCCATGGTGCTTTTCGTGAGTACAATTGATGAATGGTACATAGATATTGCTTTCTTTCTAACTTATGGTGAATGCCCCCACATTTAAGCCAAAAGGAGAAGAGGACAGTCAAGTTAAGATCTGCAAGATACCTCCTGTGGGATAACGGAATATATAAGAAAGGTATTGATGGTGTATTCTGTGTTGTGTTGATAAATCACAATAGGTTAAAGTTGTTAGAATCCTTCCATAGCCTAGCATGCGGAGGACATTTCTCATCCTCTGTAACAACTTATAAGATCCTATGGGCTAGGTACTATTGGCCTACTCTCTTTCGGGATTCAGCAGAGTGGGTGTCCAAGTGTGAAGCTTGTCAACATTTCGTTGGTCATCCTAAGCTAGCAGCTCTTCCCCTGAAGCCCGTAGTGATTGAAGAACCTTTCCACCAGTGGGGAATTGACTTCATTGGAATGTTGAATCCTACCTCTAGTGCTGCAGACACAATTACGTGTTGACTGCTTGACTACTATGACTATTTTTACCAAGTGGGTGAAGCTGCGCCCGATCAAGCAAGCAACCTCAGAAGCCGTGTGCAAGTTCCTTAAAGAAAATATAATTGTCAGATTCGGTGTGCCTCACAAGATTGTGGCTGACAATGCCTCCAATTTCTCATCGCATGAGTTGACAGAATTTTTCTATGGATTCGGCATCACCCTGGCTCACTCATCTGATTATTATCCCCAAGGCAATGGGCAAGTGAGTCCATGACAAGAACACAGTTACCATAATTAGAAAGCTAGTAGATGAAAACCAGAGGACATGGCACAAAGCATTGTATGATGCGTTGTGGGCTGATCGGATTACCCCAAAGTGAGCTATAGGAATGTCTCCTTTCCAAGTACTGTATGGGATTGATGCTGAGATACCTATCTCAGTAGAGTTTCCAGCCTTACAGTTGGCCAAAGCAGTCGAAGATGTGACCTTTCAAAATTCTATTGAAAAAGGGTTATGTACCTAGCTAGGCTAGAAGAGGAATGAAGCAAGGTGGTTGATCACATTGCAGATCATCAAAGCAAAGTAAAGAAAATTTTTGACAAGAAATCAAGGCAACGTAATTTCCAAATTGGAGACTGGTGTTGCTTTGGGATAAGAGGAGGGAGTAGAAAGGAATGCACGGAAAGTTTGATTCTTTGTGGAAAGGACCTTTTAAGATCCATCAGCTGAGTGGTGAAAATAGTTTCCATCTATCATATCTTGATGGAGAGTTACTCCCTTTTCCTTTCAGTGGCCAACATCTAAAGTTGTTCCATCATTAATGCAAGATGCTCTTTTGCATTGTACATACTTTACTTTCTATCATGTGTGTTTGCTTTTAGTCTTCTTTCTTTCCTTGTTTTGTTTTTTTTGGTTTTCTTCTTTTCTGACTCCATGTAGCCCAATGGATAAAGCCAGAGATTCTGAGTTCTCTTCCTTTGATATCACAAAGAAAGTCCCCAACTAGAGCCAGTTGTTATCTCATTTTTGAGTTTACGCCAAAATAAGATAACCCTAAGAAATTTTTTGAGCTGGTTTTCTAAGAATGCCCTTTCAGAGAGATAATCGGGTTTTGGGTTTCATAGCAAGACAACATGTGTTTTGGATGCTTCATGTTGTGTGTTCCCTAAACCCAAAACCCACATCAAGTAAGTCTTTCGGTTTGCGGGTCTTCCGAGCATCGGAACATGCCTTCGTCAAAACATGCTTCATGTCGCATGTCTTCCGATCCCCGAAGCCCGATTTACTCCTTTGTTTCGGGTTTTGGGTCTTCGAGCATCGGAACATGCCTTCGTCAAAACATGCTTCATGTCACATGTCTTCGATCCCGAAAGCCGATTTACTCCTTTGTTTTGGGTTTGGGTTTCGGCATCGGAACCATCAATCATGCTTCATGTCATGTCTTCCGATCCCAAAGCTGATTTCCCTTTGTTTCGGGTTTAGGGACCATCAAGCATGTCATGTCACTTGCTTCCCATGACCCAAACCCAATTAATCTGAAATCCTTTGTGTCGGGTTTCTCGGATATCCCAAGCATGCTGACATGGCATTAATGCCAGTTGTCGGGTAGTTGACACGTGTCAAATGAAGTGTATTAAATGTGAAATTTCTTATAAATATTCAGATTTCCACGTCATTTTTACCAGACGTACTTTTTACCTCGTGGATTTTCGTGCATGCATCTTCGACCCAGAAACCCGACTCACCTCTGTGCCTGATTGCATTGCTCATTTTTTATCATTTCTTGTTCTGATTGAAGGTATTTTTCTTCATTCTTTGTTTGTGGTTTTTGTGGAATAATTGTGTAAAGAATTCTTCCAAGTTTCTGTCTTTTTCTTATCAGGGTTGTTGGGGTTTTATCTTTTCCATTTTGGGTTGTTTTCTAAATCAGGTTTGTGTTTTAGGGTTCCCCCTTTGGAATGCTCACTTTGTTTTATTCCCTAGAATGTCATTGTAATTAAAAATATATTTGGGATATCAACAGTGAAGAAAAACTTGCATGTTTTAACCTAACAATTTCCCGATTCCCTCTTTTCGGGTTTCGCAGGGTGCTTTGCAGTGTTCAAAACCCACAGTGTATCGAAAAGTTTAAGGTGTCGGACACTTCAAACATTCCAGCATCCTCCCAGTGTGTCGGAAATTTCCATCATTCCATCCTCCCATCCTCCAGTGTGTCGGGTTTCAAACTTCTCTCAACATCTCCCAGTGTGTGGCATTTCCAAACTTTCGGCATCCTCCCGTGTGTCGGGTTTCCAACTTTTCGACATCCTCCCAGTGTGTCGGGTTTTTCCAACTTTCGAACATCCCGAGTGTGTCGGGTTTTTCCATCTTTCTGACATCTCCAGTGTGTCGGGTTTTCCAAAGTGTTCAACACCTTCTGATCTCTGACACTCTCCTCCTTTGAAATTCCTCATGTCGGACCCTGGTTCATCACAAGATAAGACTAAAAAATCAGGGAGGATGAAGTACAAATTTAGGAAGGTGGAGTCTCCCTCCTACATTGATTGTAATTACGACATCCGGGATACAGAGCTCGGAAACATAGATATGGAGGATTTTTGGAATAGGGTCAAGAGCTCTTCCCAGACTCCATGGATGAAATCAATAGTTGGCAGTGGTCTACCTCTTGCAGCAGGTTTCCCTATGTCCACTCAGTGCCCCGAGTTCATCTTAGCCTGTGCTTCGAACTATGACTCTGCTTCTCGTTCTATGAAAAATCAGGCGGGAGAAGTTGTAATCAAGTTGGACGGAGGTTACTTCGATGACCTTCTCAAGCTTGCCTAATTTTGAGGAATATGGAGATGTGGATCTCAAGTCAGCCCAAAAATCTTGGGACAATGATCAGGAGGATTGCATCAAGCACGTGAATAAGAAGTTCCTAATCAAAGCCAAACCGGTTGTTTCCAGGTTCCCAAGACTTGTTCCTAGAAGTGATTTCATTCGGAAATCAATGATATCATTACTCTGTTGAGTCAGGTTTTGGTTTCCCCAAATCAAATGTTTTCCAAGGATGGATGTACCAATTCATGATCATTATTAAGAAGAATCAACAGGGAATTGATTGGGGTACTCTTATCAGTAATGAGATAGATTCTCAAATGACAACAGTCTTGTCTCTCTGGGAAAGTTTTATATGTCCTCGTATGTCACCTATGCAGCGGCCGGCATGAGGAACTATCCTGGATTGGACACCAAGGGGAACAAGGCAGTGGAGCATGTTTATCGGTATTTTCCTCAGCTAACAAGAAAAGGGTCTAAAGACCAATTCAGAAGGGTAAATGATGCCTTCTTTTACGAGAACATCTGCAGGTTAAACCCCAAACTGAGGAAAATGAGAGTCTCTGATGAGGCATGGGCTGAAGTTTCAAAATGGGGTTGTGTCTTCTTGCAATTTAAGAAGTTCACATATCTTCGAGTAGTCATGTACCCAGGGGATCCTTTCCATTTTCCCAGATATCCAGGGGACAAACTAATCTTGATGGAGTTGGTCAGGCAATTGTTGGATTTTCACAAATTCCAACAGAGTAAACACAAGGCCGTTATCTTTCCCAATTTCTATTGGAAGGTATACTTGTTCAATGGTGGTGAAAGCCAAGAACATTGTACATGAGCTTCAAGATAAGTTGAAAAAGCACATGAAGCCCAGAGATGGGTTTGATTTTGAGGAGTCCTTAAGGCATATGGAACTCTGCACCCACACGTACCAAGCATAGAAGACATCTGGATTGATTTACGTGATGAGGTTGTTGTCTGAAGAAAAGATCATAGCAGGTTGACACTTGCAGAGATTCAGACACTTGAGCTCGCTGACATACCAGAAGGTACTGGTGATAATGAAAGTGTTCTGGATCCTTCCTATGATGGATTGAATGAAGATCAATATGTTTTCCCACCTATTGATTGGTCTATCGGTGAAAAATCCTCCATTACAGATAGATCGGCCCTAATTCTTGCACACACACCAAGCATGGCTCACCTCTTGGGGAATGAGTTTCAAAGAAGATAATTTTTCAAAGTTGGTTGCTTTGGAGGCGGGGCCCTCCAAAAAGGAAAAGGACAAAAGCTCTTCTAAGGGACCTATAAAGGTCAAGTTTGTCAAGAAGAGAAGAGAACAAGAAACCTCTTCAATTGTTACTCCAGTTGAAATGGTGAATGTGCCAGAATCACCAACACCACCAGAAATAGGAGAAATTTCTTTGGAAAGAGAAGTAAGCCAGCCCCTAGTTTCACCATTTGTTGACTGCCCAACTGAAGTGACCTTATCTCTTGCATCCCAGGCTTTGGCGTCAGGATCTGCGCTTCCTCCTTCACAACCACTTCTACCTCCTCTTTCCCCATCTACTTCATCGGTCATGGCCAGCATTTTCTCTGGACTCTCACCCCTCTCTGCTGGGACCAAAGTAACTACCAACATGCCCCCTCCTGTGCCTCTTTTCACTTGAATCTGCTACCACATTGGTAACTGTCCCCACTCCACCAGTGGATCCCTCTCCCCCTAAAAGTATGATACCAACTTCTACAATAATGGCAACTCCCTCTGACATGCCTCAATGGTTACTTGAGAAAACTCCGAGGAAAGGAAGGTGGTTGTACCCATACCAGCCTTTGATTTTAGTTCACTCAAGGCTTCTACTTGCTAAATCAGCCAAGAAACCCAAAATAGTTTCAAGGGTTTTAGTGGACGCTTGGGGCATAAGTTTGCAGAGATCGCCACTCCCATGACTGACAAAACCAAAGAGGACATAACGGCCTCTGACTATCAGATAACCAGGGTGGCTCTAGGAGAAGTGACAACAGAAGGAGCACAACAGGATGCACGAGATGCTATGAACGTGCTATGCCAGAAATTGAAGGAAACAAAGGACAACAGAGATGAGCTTAAAGAAAAGGTGGAGCAGTTAACTGAAGTATTACTTAAGCTCTCAAAACCCCTTGAATCCATACCATCTTCCTCTGTCCCTGTCGGGTTTGATTTCTCATCAGTGCCTATAATTGAGAAGATTAATGAAAAAGGAGGGTGGTCGATGAATGGACCCAAAGGCTGCTCCAATAGGGGAAAGAAGTGATTCAAGACACCGTGTAGAAGTCTATCAATCTTTGGGAATATACAGTGATGGGGAAAAGATGGATGATGATTTCTCCCAAGAAATTGGACACCTTGATTTGACTTTCGAAGCTCTCCAGGTATTGAAGCAAATTCCATCACGCATCTTGGTAGAAGAAGGTGTCATCCCACATGCGGATAAGCATTTCCAGCTGACCAAAGCCATCAGGTTCAGGGTAAAGATTCTCAATGAAGCTTGCGGTAAATTGAGAGAATCAAGAGATCAATTGATTGATGGCAAAAGTGACCTGGAAGAAGAACTGCTGAAAATTTGTGCAAAAGTGTCAGTGGAAACTCGGGCATCCTACCAGCTGATGATCTTTTCAAACAAATCCAAGAATCAATTCAGCATGAACCAACTCACGGATTTGGCATTGAAATCATTGACAGGTTTGTAAAGATTGAACATTCTTTGGAGGCCTTGAGAAAACTCAACAAAAGATTGAGAAAGCTTCCCGGTAGTGCCAGTGACACTCATGAAACATGTGAAGTCTTGAGTGATCATTCCACTTGCACTTTGATGAAAATGAGATGCAAGGTATAATCCGGAAGTTCCAAGAATTTTGGAACAAACAGGCTCAGTTAGAAGAAGAGAAAGATGAGGAAGAAAAAGATGATGATTCAGACTAAGTCTTGATGTAACATGTCATTTCAATCTTGAAATTGACATGTCTTTTTCATTTTTTTTCACATAGGAATCATATTTTGACTTGGTCTCCTGCGTGAGAGTCAAGCAAAATAGGACTCTTGTTAAAAGACTGTTTTATAGGGTTTGTCCTATTTTCTCTCAACTATTTTTATTATAAATAAGGGATGTACATACATTCCAAAGGGTTGAGATTTTTGGAATATTGAGAACTATTGTGAAGAAGAAAAACTTTGTGTTTTCTTTTAATCATTTGAGGAATAGAAGTTGATGCTATTTTGCAAACTTTGTGTTGTGAGATGTGTTTTTCTTAAGATATTGTTCTTATGTTCATAATCTTAAGCTATTCTTTGTTTAGCATCTTGATGATTCTAATCATTTCAAACATTACATTTGTTATCTAAAGCTCGTATGATTATTTCGTGCTCTGTGTTTACTCGAAAGAAAATACGTTCCTCTCATTTCCTTTCCATTGTGTTTCTTCCATAATAATAATTTCCGACCCAGTCCATTTATAAAAACAACATCTTCACATAGTGTGGATATGGATTTCGGATTCTATCCCAACCCCAATGGTTAGATTAGTGTGAATATTGTACGCATTGTTTCTATTGTGTTTTAGATTAGTAATAAATAATTGGGCTCACAAAGACTAACAAGTTGGTAGGGCACGAAGTAAAGAGCATATTCCTCGAGGCACAAAACCATGTTATGTTAGGAGGATAGGTAACAACTTTATGTTAGGAGGATACCTTATTACATAGGAGAAGGGGATCCCATGATATTCCTATGCACCATGGAAGAAAAGTGGATAGACCAATGGAAAGAAGAAATATGCTAGCATATACACTACATAGGAAAGTAGCATGTTAGTTAGTGACCCATAGGGGATAATCTTGTAGGATGGAATGAAATTAGGATTCCTCTTACTACTAGGTTATTCAGAGCAATGCACCTACTCAAATAAGTGCATATCATGGTAATCATCATGTTCAAAGAACATATTCAAAAGTGTGAGAGACTCCAGAGACGAAAGGGCAAGAAGCTTTACCACCTTCACTATGGGTACACCAATTTTATTCCACTTATAGTATTGCACTCGTGTTTGGTATGTATATGCATAACTCCATAGAGAAATTGGAAATTGGCAGAATTTAATTGTAGGAATGGCCCAGAAATTTTCCTTCTTCTCTCTAAAAGCCTCGAGTAGAAGAAGCATTGAAACTTATCAAGCGCTTAACTATGGGGGATAGTTCCAAGGTGAAGAACTCCTTCAAGAGTTATTAGATAAAGAAGACTCAGGAGTGCATCTTGATGAAGAACCAGAGGCCGATGCAAAATTACTTCAACATGCTTTCCTTGAGAAAGAGAAAGGAAAAATGGTATATGTAGTGGCTGACAAAGAAGTAGATAACTTGGATGTAAACCATTCAACAGGGAGGCATGAGGTATTGTATGCGGTGTGGATAAGACCACACATGCCTATCATGAACCGATGAAGACAAGTGAATATTGGAACAGATGTTGAGCCTAAGGAAGCCATAATTGAATACTATTGGTCAAACTCAAGTGGCAAAAATCATAGAGTTACTAAGGGATTGAGAGGATTTATTTCTAGGGGGTACCATGAACTTAAAGGCATGCATGAATCGTTAGGGAGATGAAGATAAATCTTAAAGAGGGTGCATGCCCAGTTAGAAAGAGACCTTATAGAATGAACCCCAATTTGTGTGAAAAGGTCAAAGAAGAGATTGATAACATGTTGAAGTATGGGATTATCAAGCCCCTTGATGAGTCAGAATGGGTTAGTCCAATGGTGATCAGTATCAAAAAGGATGGACGGATTAGAATATGCATGGACTATAGGAGTTGAATGTTACATGTGTAATTGATCCATTTCCTACACCATTCACTGAGGAAATACTAGAAGGAGTTGTATAGCACAAAATGTATTCATTTACTTGGATGGGTTCTTTGGTTATCATCGTGTTCGGATTACCCAGAGGATCAAGAAAATACTACATTTACTACTGAATGGGGCAGCTTCTCCTATACTATAATGCATTTTGGTATAAAAATAGTGCTTGTTGTATTTTCGCGCATAGTTGTCCAAGCATTCAAGGAATTTATTCACAAATTCTTACAGGTATATTTAGATGATTGGAGGGTGTATGGATTAGTTAAGGATCACTGTGACAATCTTCCCTTAATGTTTAAATGTTGTAGATAGTTGAGTATCTCTTTAAACATCAACAAGTGAATATTTTCTATACCATTTAGGATATCTTAGGACACATAATCTGTAGGAGGGTTTGTTGGTTGATCCAAAGAAAGGTTACGAAATTATAGGCCTAAGGGAGCCTACCAGTCAAAGTGAGGTGCGTGGATTTTTGGGTCACATAGGATATTACAGAAAGTTTATCAAAGGCTATGCCAAATTTTCCGCACCATTAGAAGAGTTACTGAAAGGGAAAGGTACGTTCTACTGGGAGAATAGTAACAACGCGCATTTGAGACATTGAAGGAGAAACTTACTACCACACCTATTCTGTGTTTTCCTTCATGGGACAAACCATTTCATGTACATGTTGACACCTCTGGCATGGCCATTGGCGTGGTGTTGGCTCAACTTGGAGAAGGTATTGTAGATCATCCTATCTATTTTTCTAGTAGAAGGTGACTCCTGCAAAAAAAATTACACAACTACAGAGCGCGAAGCTTTGTCAATGATCTATGCACTGCATAAATTTTACCAGTACCTACTAGCTACACCATTCGTCTTTTATACATATCACATGGCATTGAATTATTTGGTAAATAAACCTATTTTACAAGGGTGCATATGTCGATGGGTGCTCTTATTTCAAGAATTTGATTTCACAGTTGTGGTAAAACTAGGAAAAAGTAATTTTGGACCAAACCATCTATCAAGAATACAATCAGGAGAAGAATCACAAGAAATTGAGGATACCATGCCAGATGCATAGTTATATAGGTTACAATGCACGCCATTAGAACTAGAGGACATTGTTGTCTTTCTATGAATAGGGATGGCACTAGAAGGAATGAAATCCTTGGAGAAGAAATAGATTTCTATACGTGTCACACCTTATATGTTAATCAATGGTGACTTGTACAAATTGGGCCGAGATAAGGTATTGCATCGTTGTGTATTGGAATATGAGCGCACATATATTATGGAAGAAGATAATGGTGGTATTATGGGTGGCCATTATGTCGGTGATTCCACAAAGGCGTAAGATTCTACTCGCTGGATTATGGTGGGAGACCCTCTATAAATATTGTAAGGAATTTTTTTAGGCATGTGATCATTATCAAAGTCTTGGAAAACCAAGTCAATGAGATGAAATTCCTCTGAGACCTATTACTAGTGCAAAGTTATTTGATAAATGGGATATAGATTTTGTGGGTCCCATTTCACCAATCGGTGCGAAATGGATCGCGCTACATCATAACTTGCACAAAATATTTGACAAGGTGGGCAGAAGCAACACCTACAAAGGACTGTACAATGGCTACAGCATCCCAGTTTCTATGGGAACATATTTTTACTAGGTATGGATGTCCTTTGAGTTTGACCAGTGATAGGGGCACACATGTTCTTAATGAGACAATCAAAATTTTATTAGATGAGTTCATGATTACACACCATAAGACTACACCCTATCATCCTCAGGCAAATGGAACTTATGAGGCTTTCAAAAAAATTGAGCCAAAAATTAACAAAAATATGTGATGTTGGAAGAAAGGATTTGGATGACAAATTGTATGTTGTTCTTTGGGCATATAGAATAACTTATAAGAGATTGAACAAGGCCACACCATTTCAGTTAGTGTTTTGCATAGAATCCATTCTTCCTATAGAATTTATGTTACCTTCTTTGCGTATTGTGCATGCTAGAGGTCTAGCTGATGAGCAAGCTTTAGAAGAATGGATTGAAAAGATAATTAAGCTAGATGAATGACGAGCCATAGCATGTTGGAGTTAGAAGAAAGAAAAGGCCAAGTAGAAAGCATGGCATGACAAAACATAAGGGACAAGAAGTTTGAGATTGGACAAATGGTGCTTCTCTATGACTCTAAGTTCTTGCGCCATCCAGAAAACTTAAGGTACATTGGTTGGGGTCGTATGTTATCACTTACATTCTTGAAATAGGTGCTTTTCGGTTAGAAGCACTTGATGGAATATGGCTACCCGAGTTACTTCAATGGGAGTAGATGAAGCCCTACTATAAATAATTCTTCTTAGTGTTTGTAATAAGGTAGTATTTCCATTTAGATTAGGTTTTCAATTCTATATTTCCTTAATGTATTTCCTTCCTAGTCGCTATGCTTTGTCAATTTAGTTATTGTTCTTGTGTAATAAGCACACTTGCGCGCATGAAGCTAATTACTATATGAAGCATGTTTATGCGTAGAGGATTACACATACTTTTAGTGTGGGGTGGTTGTCGATATCTAGGTACAAGATTGTGGGAATTGAAAGGTGAAAGGAATAAGTTACTACGGGTGCTTTTCAAGTCAAAGGATTGCTTCTAAAAAGTGACCAAAGATGGAGATGAATGAAGGGACAGTATAACGTGAGGTAAGTAAAGGCCATAACAACTACCAAGAAGGTGTAGTGATGAGGTACTCGGGCGTAAGGAAGCGTGCTAAAGAGAAGTTTGTGACCAAAGGGTAGGAAGGTGCACTAGAAGGTTATAGCTGGGGTGTGAAGATGTACCACACAGAAAGAATGGAATTGGTCAATTAATGAGAGGATATTTGGTAGGTGAAGGAGCAATGAATGCATCAAAAAAATTTAAAATCTATATAAGGATGGGATGCGAGTTCATTTTTACCATTGTGATTAAGATTATTTGAAAAAAAGCTAAGTGCAAAGAGTCGAGTGATCGAATTAAGGTGTGAAAGGTTTGTAGCCAATCGTTACGAAGAGATATATGCACATAAATATCTTACATCCTGGTGGTGAAGGGTTTGAGCAAAGCAAAGTGATGGAGAGGAGCGAGGGCACGTTGAATCAAGCTAGGATTTGATTCAGACATTGTAAAATTCAAGAGGTGAGTATTTACATAGAATTGCAAGGAAGAAATGGCACCAAAGAAAGCAGTTGCAGCAGGAGTGAAGGGAAAGAAGAAGGTGGTCGTAAAAGAAGAGGAGATGGCTCTCAAAAGTAATTTTTCTGAAATGTAATATCCAAAGGGGGTCATCGTAGGCTAGGAGTGGGATTCTCACATAAGGAGAAGCAAGGTGAGTGAGTACAACCACCATACCACAAAGAATAAGAAGGAGCTTGATGCCTTGTTGAACACAAAGATGAATAAACACATGGCGGAAGACATGTCGGTGTACGACGATGTTGGCAAGAAGCTCTTAAAGAAGATTGGAGTTTACCAAGCTATACAAGCTCCCTTACTTCGGAAATATGATCCCTTATACCAAAGGTGGCTCATGAGCGAGTGCACAAAGATTTTTCTACTTTGCAGGATGCAGAGCTAGAATTTCAACCGCACTAATCTCCATGGTAACAGGATTGAAGGGCACAAGAGAATATTTGAAGAATTATTTAATAGACAAGGCCACAATCCATAAAGAAGCTGGGGTACACAAAGGGTTTGTGCAGCATCAACATAGATAAACTAAAGAAGTATCTAGTTGTGCAAGCAGCCGCACATCTTGTTACGAAGCTAAATGACCAGGAAAGGTGGTCACAAGTGAACACCATGTGGTTGCATGTTGCAAAGAGGATGTCCAAAGGGGTAGTCTACAATATTTTAGGCTACATTGTAGAGACGATAGTCAAGGAAGTGCGTATATGAGGAAATATCAAGTTTGGATTTGCTCTGTTGTTGCTGGTATTCATGGAGATTAGAGTACCTGATGGACCAAAAGAGAAGATATGGGAGTATCCCATGGAGCATAAGTCACCAATGGAGTGGTTCAACAAATACCTATGTGAAGGATCCATGACAAAACCAATCAAGCAAAGGGCTAAGAAGTGGTACGATAGGCTTTGCATGGCCTTTAAAGAAGAATGGCCGCATCCCCAAGGAATTTCCTTCGGTGGTTGGAAAGGTAGTTCATTTCACTGTATACCAGCACTTTTGCATAGCGCAGTTCACCATGAGGGATGGAGCATAGAGCCATTGGTGTAAGTTACCATATGCCTTCACAAAAAGGTACTTCCAGGCATCAATACATAGGTTCTCAGATGCGCGATGCCTAACATTCAATGCGGACAAGGTAGATTGTGACTACCACATGCTAAGGAAGAAATATGTGTATCCATGGATGGGGTACATATATTGAAAGGCTCATTTCAGATGTATTGAGCATTAAACTAGTAAGTTTGGTTGTGGGAGATGTTGGAGCAGCACTGGTGTACCTTCAACTAAAGCCCAAGTTAGAGAATAACAAGTATGTGGAGAATGAGTTTATGCTCCTAGGGCTGCTGAAGGGTAAGCATACCATGGAGAACATTCCAGTGCCTAAGCCCACAGAGCCAATTGAAGTAGAGGATGAGGAGGATGAGCACGAAGATAGTGGTGGTTTGGAACATAGAGGTAGAAGACATCCTACGAATAAGGATGAAGTTGAGCACGCAACTACACCACCTCAACCACAAGAGGGGGATGATGAGGACTTGGATGCAGTCCAAGGAGAGCACTAATTTAAGAGAGTGTTCAAGAGAACAAGGACCCAAGGTGCTACTTTGAAAACAGTGCGTAAATCACCTAGACTCTCTCCATAGAAGGAGACAACCACGAAAAGGAGAAGGAAACTAAAATTGAATGAGGAGGTGGAAGATTCAGAGGAAAGCATGCCTAATTCTCCTACACCTCCAAAGAATGTAGAAGGACAAAAAGATGAAGAAATGAAGGAAGGAGAAGAGGAAGAAAAGAGAACAAATGAGACAACTATCGAGACTGCTCAGACATGGAAACACAAGTTCCAAATTTGGAAGCTCAAGTTCCTAAGCAACCTAGGTCAAGAAGAACAAGTGGGGAGCACATTCCACTAGCCATGGGTTATGCTTGAGGACACAGGTAAAATTGTCCATGCCTGTTTCCAGAGAACACTGACACAAAATGAGTTATATGGCTAGGAATTAATGGATGAAGATATGGCTACAAAGGTGCACACAGGAATCAATTATCATGGTCGATGCACACACACATGGATGAACTGGATTTTGATGTGTGTGAAGATTCATGCGTGTCGAGGAGGTTGAAAAAGACACCTCAGGATAGACACATAACAGTAAAGCCTATTGTTATGTCAGATGAATAGGTGAGCAATGCATTGGTAAAAGTCTCAACAGAGGTGGCAAGGCATAATATGGACAAGGCTGCCACAATTAGGGTGCTAAGGGAAGAGATAAAAACTAGTATGGGGAAATAGTGTGCCTAACGTAGGAAAGAGACTTAGCGCGAGAAGAAGAACTCTATATTTATCAAATCGCATTGCAGAAATTGGTGATAATTTCATAAGGGCTAGGCCACACTTAGAGCCAAAGGTATCAAAGATAATTCCTTTGGAAATACATTATGTAGGTACATTGGTGGACTTAGTGCTTGAAGATGAACCTCTACACATTCCACCACTAAAGGATCTAGCACACGATGCGGAGCAATAAAAGGCTTCATGATGTGAAATATTGCATCATATGAGGGACTATTACAAGTGCTTGCACAAAGAACTAACAAAGACAGACCAAGCCTTGAACATCTCAGAAACCTCCGTGAGGTGCTCATCAACATAAAAACCCTTGAGGATAAAAATGAGGTCCAGAAAGTGATGAGGGATGAAAAATTGGGCCACACAGAAAGATTATTAATGGTTAAACAGAAGTGTGAGGCCTTGGCATAAGCCCAAGAACCACACAAAAATTGGCTAGAGGAGCTTGGGAAACTCATTGCACAGAAGATGGATTTTATAGAGGGAAGGATGACTGCAATGTCCAACATTGTGTTGTTCTTGTAGAATGAGAAAAGAGAAATTACACAAGATGAACTAGAAGCCATTGTTGTGGATATTCTAGAGAAAGCACTCACTGAGTGGCAGGCCTTGGAGGAAAAAATAAAGGAGGAATATCCTGAGTTGATCCTTCAAGTTGAAGCAAATGAAGTTGCTTTGAATAGACATTATTCTTTATTTATACAAAAATTCTTTTTATTCTTTCCATTGAAATTGTTTACTTCAGTTTTGGAGATAACCATTGTCGGGTGACAATGAAATTAGTGTGTGGTATTGTTTATCAAAGTACACTTGACGTAAATCACACAAGAATTCCGCATGAGAAAGCAAGTCATATTCAAAGGTGTGAATGGATAGAGAGAACACATGTGCGGAGCAAAAGATCATCTTTCAGGACTTAGCCATTTTTTCTCATGAAGGTCTATATTTAGAGATGGCGTGTAGAGCACACAAATGAGGCAGAGACATGCACACCACGCATTGGCTATTTTTGGAGGATCGGATACAAAACACTTTGCATGGATATAGTATAGTAACATGATTATCACCGTAGTTTGTGAAGTCTATAGTTAGTACACTTACATGTAGGACTATGCTTGTAAACAGCTCGTGGCTATTAATAACATGCAACCTATTTTTGGAATGGATAAGCGGTGAAGGGAAAGCCCCCACCCTTGTGTGTGTGTGTGTGTGTGTGTGTGTGTGTGTGTGTGTGTGTGTGTGTGTGTGTGTGTGTGTGTGTGTGTGTGTGTGTGTGTGTAGTGAACTACGTAGTAGATATACATGTATGATGGTGAATATACAAACATAGAGAGAGTGGGATATGTATGTATGCACGTGTGCAAGACTGGATTACTGAATCAGATCTATGTGTGCATAGGCATAGATTGCCATTACTGTAAGAAGCTTCCATGTAATTGTTATCTTTAATATATGGAGGATATTGGCGAACCTGAGTGTTATTCTTGTGTGTAATTGGATATTGCATGTACTTGATTCCATCATGATTATTGTTTAAATTCTATTCTTCCTTAGATCCAGAACTGTCATGCACTCGTAGAATGATGTATTAGTTATGGATATGTAAGCTTTAAGTCCTCATCATGCTAACATCCTGCTACAACAACCCTAAAGAGGGACCTAGTACCTTTGCATGTTTCGTGAGCCTCGCCTAGGATGAGTGATTTTTCAAAGTGTGTATAGGGTATTACTGTAAATTCTAGGCTGCACCACCCATGTTAGCATCAAGTTCATCATTTGACCCTAGGTAGGCTCCGTAGGCCAATTTTCAACCCCTCTCCTCTCCACATCACCGAATCAACTTCCTCCACTTGTCCTCACCAGGTGAGGGTGCATTTTTACACCAACTATCACATCTCCTTGGGAAAATTGGGACACAAAAATGTACCCAAATCCAACCCTTTTCCAAGTCCACCATGTGATCCAGCTTTCAGCCCTTATGAGCTTTTTGAGTTTTTCTTCTCTCTCCTCTACCAAGCAATCAACCTTCGCCATTTATCAAGCAGAGGTGAGGGTACATTTTTCTACCCCATCTATCCCATCCCCTTGGGATAGTTGGGACATAAAAATTCTCCCATGTCCAAGATGATAAAAATCAAAAAATTGGAAATTTTCAAACAGTCTTGTTTCTTCCTTCCATATGCAAGAGAGGTATTACCGAAAGAATGTATAAAATCCATTGCAACTCATTTCCCCTTAATATTTCTTCTAGAAATCCATGAAGGCTATTGTAAAACCTCCATTAAACCTATAAATTCTTCAAACACCATGTCAAATTTCCCTCAAAGCATTCGTGGTTTCTAGAATGAAGATTTTTCACCGCAAGTGAAGGAATTGATTGTACCAAGGTTTGAGATGATTTTTATTCTCAAAATAATCTCTATTATATCTGAAGATCAGTGACTCCATTAATGGATGTCATGAAATATTCAGACTTAAAACCCTCATCAAGAAAATTTTCTTTTTTATTTCTAATCATTCCAAATGGATGAAACACGATGAAATTTGGAACATGAGATCGCGACAAAGAGCCAAATCTAAAAATAATGTTTCACACAAATCAAGTCATTTTTTCAATTACAAAAATATCATATGCTATGCCCCTCCACATTCTAAATCTTTTAAGTCCCCCAAATTACAAGTTCATATCACCTGAATAGTCACAAACGGTGCAAAATGGAAGGCAGGGCAAAATTGGTAATTTTCCCAAAATAGCAGTGTCCGGAAAAAGTATCTTCTAAAAATAGTAATGCATCACCAATAGATGGAAAATGGAGTGTTCTAGAAGCTTCAAGAGGTCATATTTGAGAAAATTAAGTTATATGTCCCAAAATAATAGGTCATGGTCTTTCCTACTAAAAATAAAGTCTTCAGCTTTGGGTACGAAAAGTTACATATGGCTTCATTTTCACTCATCTTTCCACTTTTTACACTCTTCATAGGGTTATGGGATGATATCATAGCTCAAAAAAAAAAAAAAAGTCTTGGAATCATCATCTTGAGTTCAGTTGTGTCTAGAAGCATAATCTTGGTGCATTGCAAGAGAAATTCAGGGGACAATGTACATTCAAAAGAGATTCCAAAAGATTCAAAGCTCAAGAGAAAGTAAAGCCAAGAGTTAATTTTTGCTCTTTTTCCATAGTTGGATTCATCATTATCTCTCATTAAGCTAAGTGATCTGAGCTCAGGTGATTTGATTTGATCTTGGTGAGCTAGGAGTGAGCTAGGAGTGAGCTAAGAAAGAGCTCACATCTCTCGTGAGCAATAAAGGAAAAATTTCAATTTTACACGCATTTTTCGTAACAAGGATGCAAGTGTCAAGAGGATCAATCATCGTGAATGAAAATTGTAAAATCCTTAGGAATAAGAGAGTGGTCCTCACTCTCATTGTGAGATCAAGAATGCATCATCATGGGTGAGGTTCATGTTCATCTTGAGCTCACATTGGGAGGTCTTGAAACAGTTTTTATAAACACTCATTTGGAAGTCCAGGTGCCTGTGCATCATCCAAAATGAGGATACTATGATCATCATCAACAAGTTCTTCATCAAAAGGAGATTCTTCAACAATTTCAATCAATCCCCTTCCCTTATTCTCTTCTCTCCCTTTCTTCTAATTCTTCGTTGTACACAATCATGGTATTTTTTCCTATTCACTTAAGTGACAATATTTGTAATTTGTAAAAGTATTCTCTCAAAATTATAAGAGAGATACTAAATTTTTCTCTTCTAGGGGAAATTGAAAGGTCACAAGTGGAATAGGAACATGAAGAGTCATGTAGAGGGAGATGAAAGGTCAATTCACAAGGCTATAAATTGGGATGGCTTCTCCATTCCAAAAGATCCTAAAATCTTGAATTTTAGCTCTTGATAACAATTGTTAATTGTTGTAGATTGATTGATGTTTTGTATT
The DNA here is from genome assembly GCA_018340775.1 of Taxus wallichiana var. yunnanensis. Taxonomy (NCBI): domain Eukaryota; kingdom Viridiplantae; phylum Streptophyta; class Pinopsida; order Cupressales; family Taxaceae; genus Taxus; species Taxus wallichiana. Next base: position 47,967,797 of record CM031238.1, read on the forward strand.
TATTAGAAATCTTTATTTTGTGCTCACATTATTATGAAGGTTGGATTATTATTATAATGTGTGAAATTATTATATAATGATAAATGTAATTAACTATTGTAAATTAGTTGTTTATAAAAAAATCAATATTTGTTAGTAAGGTTATAGGTTGTTTGGGTGAGATTTGGTTGATAAACCAAACTAACGTGAATAGTTTTTTTATCGGTATTGTTGAGTGATTTTCAAAGTTTGTTTCTCCTTAAATGTAGGAGAAACTCCTATATATTTGTAAATTTCTACGCTAAATAATGGTGAAGCTAATTATTATTTGTGTGATTAAAATTACTTTATTGTTTATTCGATCTCCATTGCATGAGATAAATCTATGAATAAGATACATTAATCTCTATCGGTGGTAACAGAGCATGGTTAGTTCCTTTCCTCGATGGTCATGTAGCGGATTTGTGTGGGGGTTGTCGATTTTTCTTCGCCCCCATGAATGGGAAATTGTTTCTTGAGAAGAATTTATATGGTGTTGTCATAAAGGTATCTTATAGTTATTAAGTACATTGGACATGATCATATTGCACACTATCCATTGTTGAAGCTGTAGACACCAAATTTGGGTCACACTCCCCCTTCACCCCACATGTATATTAATTTAATTACCTACAATTAAATTAATGCCCATGCTCACAATATTCATTATTTAATTACCTTAATTGAACTAATTTCCACCTCACCTAGACACCTCACCCCACCACATCACCTAGACACCTCATCACAGACCTATTCTTAGCATGTTTCCTTTTAACTAGGAATCAATCTCCACTTACCATAACTAACTAAGACTTAGTCTAACCCTAACACTAAATGCCTATTCTTCCTCTAACCGCATGCACACTTATGTGAAAAAATCCATTTTGGATCCACAACAACAAGTAAAACTAGCCAAAAGATAGCCAAGATTTGTTATTTTAGCAACCTAGGATATCCCACCTTAACCGACATCGGTCAACCCGAAACCAACACCGGTCACCCTAAACCATCATTGGCTACCATATATTCACTTTGGTAACCTTTTTTGAGAGGTTGGAAGAATTATTCGAGTTTTAGAGAAGAGATAACTACATGCAAGCATGCACCAGAGAACTCCTGCACATCCAGACAACATGAACCAGCACCAAGCACTAATATGAAAGGCAAGCATTCATGGTAACATTTCGGGAAGCATGGCTATGGAACTGGTCATCAGTTCCATAGATCAACCATCACCTCCATCTAACCACTAGGTCTGTAAGTACAAGTAATTACATTTAGATATGTGTCTTTCCATATTTAGTTAGATCATTTTCTTTATCTCTGTTTGGGAGTCCTAGTCTCTTTTACATATCATCACCTCTCACCTTCCTATCAATCCCTCCACCTAACCACTTACAACCTCTCATCCCTCCATACCGACTCTTGACATCTCTAAGTACTCCCAACACTATCATCATCAACCTCACTATTCTCTCGTCCATTCTCTCGTAATCACAAAGAATCATCAAAACAAAACTTTATTGAGTTTCTATTAGCCTAACTATACCGATGTTGGTTAACCTAAACCATCATTGGTCTCTTCTCAATCGACATCGGTCATAATACCAAATCGACATCGGTCACTATACCGTAAATCTTCCCTGTAATAGTGACCTCATAACATTCACCCAAAACATGACCCCCGACCTATCCCAACCACCTTATCCACCTGCCTGACTTCCAAATCTGATCATAACCTAGCCTATTAGATTATATTTTCTTATTGTACTTGAATGAGACACCTAAATCATATCAACTATAGTAGGACATTATTGATTTACATCATTTCTTGCATTAAGTTGTTTTAAATAGTGGATTGACAGCCATCTAGGAAGTATCACACTTCTCGGATCTAGCATACGTTAGGCATTCCACTGACATATATTATTTAATATTCTTCTTGTGGTCTTGTTTTGTATTTGCAGGTAGTTCCTCCTAGCAAAAAGGAAGTTCTCACAATCAGCATTAGATCGGGAAATCAGAACACACACACTCTACCTTCCACCTTTATTTACAAATATTCCTCCTCACCCATACCCTATATGTTTTTCTCTACATACGCAACTATTCGGTGAAACATTTTGGCATGCACTGTGGGACCCGGTCTTGGGTTCATTACATTTTCTTCATATAGGGAAACTTGTTGTGTGTTTCTTTCCTTTTTAAAAATACACATTTAATCTTCTCCCTGGTAATATTATTTTTGTCTAATTGTCTAAACGACATTTGTCATTTGGTTCTTAAAAGTTATACAATTCTTCCTTCTTGCATTTGCATAGTAGTGAAAGATCATGTTCTTGATCTATTCATCATTTGATTCATTGAATATAATTTTTTATTTGGGATATAAAAAAATTCATTTCATCCTTGTATGCTCCATTATTGGATAACATTTAAAAATGAGGGAAACTTATATGTTGGAAGTCATGCCCAACTGATGGTTGACACAATTGAACCATAGAAAGCACTTTCTTCTCTCTCTCTTTGCTAAACTACAAAAATTTGAATTTACACATCTTCTTAAACAACATCCCACCCAAAAGAAGTTGTCAATGATCACACGATCAAAGGATTGACAATGGGCACCCAACTGGTTATCTCTGTCTAGTCATCACCTTAGAGAAAGGACCACCCCCACCATAACATAACTTGAAACCTCACCTTTAGATTTCCTTCTTCATAGGATGCCTTCCCAACCAAAAAATTTGTTCTAAATTCACAAGTCAATCTTAATATCATAAGCTAAAACAAACATAAATTCACTATTAGGATTGCATGTTTTTCTTAGCTTTGTTCTTGAATTTCATTTGAGTTGTGAGAGTTACGATTATTCATTTTTCTTCTTCCCCCCATCATATTTGGAGTATTCTAGATTATTTTTGAGTGTGTCAAGACCTCATCTTATCATTCTCATATTTCTGGTTTGATCCTTCATCTAGTTTAATTCACCAAAATCCATTTTTTCTTCATTTCTTCTAATTTCACAAGAATCGCATCGGTCCAATGACCATCCTCGCTTTACTAACCAAAGGTCGACTTTTTGGCTCTTTTGGTTTGTAACGTCTTGATTTTTATAAGCTATCATGGTAATCTCTTTTCATGATGTTGTAACTGCTGAAATGAAGATAATTATGTTAAGATATATCTTTAATCTTAAAAGGAATGTGTTACTAATCTGGACCCTTGTTACTGTAATTTGTTTGCTTGGGACGGAGGTTATTATAACTTGTGTTTTGCAAGAGAGAGACAACAGACTTGTTTGTATGTTGATGAACTCTTGTTGCTGATTGACAACACACCTTGAATCAATTCCATTGATCCAAGGTATGTTGTGGCCTTCTTGTGATCGCTTTGTCGATTTACTTCTAAACCGGAATGAAGTCTGAAACCAGACTGAAGGTTGATATAAATGTTGCAGCACCTGATTTCAGGTATAAATATCTGGTACATAGATGCCAATGGAAAAGGTTCGATTCTGAACCACATACAAGTTGTAACGCTAGACAGCGTAAGACAATAAGAGCCTGGATGCAAGTGACACAGGTATGTGTTGAACATAGGACGAAACGTCCTGCATTGTGTTGAATGTGAACGCCAGTCGGAAAGACTTGTTGGAAACTATTAAATAAATAGTATGGGGATTAAATTCTAACCTACAACTAAGTTTTATCCTATAACCTAACTACTACCCTACATGGATTTTAAATTGCATGGGATGAAAATTGATGCAAATCCTAATAACTTAAGAACTAGGTGAAAAACCTAGCTATGGACTATAAAATCCTAAACTATTACTAACCTATGGAAGGGGACTTATGGACCCATGTTGGTGAAGTGGATAAGATGGAGAGGTTAGAGATTTATTAGGACAATAAATGATGTCCTTACAGTTTCAGCGCCAAGTTTGGCGGGAACATGGGAAAAGTTGGAGGCATCCAACTAGCTAAGAAGCTAAGAAGGAATTACATGCAAAATTTGAAAAAGAACTCGCCAAACCCGAGTCGGTGGTGGCGTGAAAATTTAGGAAAAAGCAATGCATTCAATGCATTAATGATCTTGGCCTTAGCGACCAGCTCGCCTTGGAAAGAGGATAGAGGAAAATTTGTTGGTCATTGTGTTCATTCGGGTTTTTAGTTGCTCTGCATTTCTTCCATGGTTCTGTCGAACCTGCTGTTATTTTTGTTATTGTTGCTGTTGTTTGGAGTAGCCACGGCTATTTTTGAGCCTGAGGAAGTTAGAGGATTGTTTGGAAAGATTTACTGTTGTCTCCGTGGAAAATAATAGCTCCTGTGGCGTGGTTTTCTTCGAGCCACAAGAAAAATTAACAGGCATGTTGAGCCCTTCTCCTTAAATCATTTTGCTCTTGTTTAAGCATCTCATTAAAACAACTCTGCTCTTATGATTGGGTGTTTTTGAAAAATGGAATGGTTGATTTAGTTAATGTGATTTTCGGGTTGAAATGTCTGTTGAGAAAGAATTTGAATTGGGTATTTCTTTGCAAATGGGTAAATCGAATGAATTTGTCCATGCTGTGTGAGTTTGTTTTGACAGTGTTGGGTATTCGTTCTATTACCCAATATGGGTTTGAGTTGTTGAATGTATTAGCTATGCGTGTATTATTTTCTGAGTTCTGTGCATTTTTTTGTAAATATGGAAGGATAAAATGATTCGTATGACCTCTGGTTTGAGCTGTCATTATAAAACAAACTCGACTTGGGTATTCTTGTTGCGTTTTGAAGAAAATGAGTGTTTTTCTTACTGAAATAATTAATGGAATGAATTTTTCTCTTTCTGTTGTTTTGAATTCTGGAAATAATGGCAATAGGGCTTCACTGTGCATTACGGGTCGAACTTGCTGTAGGTAACAGCAATGTGCAAATTGTTATCTATGATTTGTGTGCGTTAATGGATATGGAAAGCCATAAAAATATTTGACAAGACTGTTCTGTATAATTGTTCCTCTGGTTATAATACAGTGTATGAGGTATGAATCCTTCTATGAACAGTAAGAGCATAGTAGCATCTTTACATTGTTTGTTCTAGTTGGATACGATGTTCTACCTACTTGTTCTTGGTATTCGTATATCCTGTTTGAAAGGAAGTTCTGATCTGAATGGGAATAGGATAGCCAGTCTATAGAATGGACTGGGTAGAACATGCAAATTATACGCTGCGTCTTGTTGAACTCAATATATATATTTATATATATAATTTACGGATTGTAAATTCTTCATTGTTTTCATTAAAACGGAATATGAGTGGATTTCTTACTTGCTGTTTGGAAAGTGAATTCTCTTATCATTTAAATGAAAGCATGATTTGTTGTTGCTGTACACTTTTACTTGATATTTCTGGATGAGAATGTCCATTGAGTGAAATATTTCAAAGGAAATGATTGTATTTAGAGGTACCTTTGATACTAATGCTTACGGACCAGATGCAAATGAATTCTGGCCAACTTTCTGGAAAGGTAGTTAGTGGTTTTTGAATACTTATATACATATTTATTCAGAAGGGATCACACTATTGGATCAGGTCTGTTCTAAATAGTGGTTATCCGGTTAGGCAGTAAGAAGAGGTAATATGATCCTTCTTCCTTTTATTTGATTATTGACTTTATTTACTTCTCTTTGGGCTGTTATCATTGATTGATATCACGTCTGAATTAAATTACTCAGTACAGTTATGATGAAAGGAAAGAGAGTGTTGGATGGATAATTTGAAGTAATGTTCATTTCTTCTCTTATACAGTTGAAAATCTATACTTGTTATGGAATGAATTTTGTACTGCCTTGGCATAAGCATCTGCATTTAACTGTTGTTTACTTTCTTTTGAATTGAAAGAAGTATTATGCTGATTGATGAAATTGAGAAATGACACCAGTATTGTCATGGTGAATGACTGCTTTTCTCTTCTGCATTTGATTGTTTGAAATTGAATGAGTAGTATGAGAGGAAAGTAGTTCTGTTGGAATTCTTACTTGAAATTTATCTCTTGAAATTTCAACTGTTAAAAAGAGAATGGAACTGACAGCAAATACATTAGAAACAACATTATATACATATGTGTATTAGCTCATACAAATGTTTTTAATCTGGAACTACTTAGAAGAAATTACTTCTGTAGTAATCATTTGGGAGAAAGTCAGTAATCTTTTGTTTGATTGTGATAGTAATTAGAAGATTGGGTTGTTAAGTTGTTCATCCTTATCAGTACTTAATTGTAGATGATGTCCATCTCAGTTTATTAACATTTCATAAAAGCAGAGTTCTTTTATTGAGACAGTTAATTAAGAGCACCTCATTTTAATGATAAGTGCTCAATATGCTCAGTTCAATGAACTGACCCGTGCAAGTAAATTTTGCAGATGGTCCTTTGAGTAAAAATGAAGACATGGTTGTTTTCTGATGCTTCTTCTGAGTAGCTAAGGATGGATCGTATTTGATAGTTATTATTCCTCTACGAGGAAATGGGAAAAGAAGAAGTTACATTTTTCTTTCCTTATGTGTTGTAATGTTGTTTGATATAAACGAAGTCCAGTTGTTTGGACTGGCAATTGTATAGATTGTAAATCTTATGGATGAATACAAGGAAAAGTGTGATATTTTAATGGCTGTATCATTTTGAAACTGTTTGAATAAGATTGAGAATATAATATTATTCATTGATTGGGAATTATTCAAATGATAGTGGATAGATTTTAAAAGGACATAATATCTATTCTTTACTGGAATACATCTTTAAGTTGGAATGTGTAATTAATTCCTACTTGGGTTAATATGAAATTTAGATTGACATTGAAAAGGGTTTAAATGAATATGAACTCTTAATTGAACGATATTCGGGATTAGTTATAAGCTAAGGAATATCAAATATATATAAAAAAAGAGGCAGTTGAACCTTGTATTTGGACTTTGTTAATATCCTCGAAATGTTTAAATTCAGAAAATATTAGATATGAGGAAACATATCCATTGGTAACAAACCTTAACTGAAGTAAGGTTATGGAGAATAAATGAATATATTCATTTAGAATTAGACCTCGTACAATTGATGTCTAATAAGATGGAATTCTGAATTTAAATACAGTTGTGGATAAAAACTTGGTTAAAGTTTAATAGGTTGAACTTGCTACGTTAAGCTGTAGTGGACTGTTTTTCCGAAGCTTGAAGTAAAGAACCAAGATGGAAATATGTGATCCTTCGGTATGGAGGAGTAAATGTATATTAAGCTATAAGACAAATTGAGTCTCTCTTAGCTATATACAACTGTAACGAGTAACGAGGTTAAAGGATCAGCACGGTTGCTGAAAATTGATCTTAAATATTTGAGATCAAACCCAATCACACTAAAGTTGGATGTGTACTCCTTGATGAGAAGACTCCGTAGGACCTTGACACATGTCAGCTGCAATATGGTGTCTTCACGAAGGTGGGGCCTTCATGACGACACAATGTTGTAGCTGACATGTTACAATGCCCTCCCGAATCAATCATCAAGTTTACATAAGCTAGAACTAGTTATTTAGACGATGATAGGAATGTGACCGCGTATACGGAGTGACTCAAGAGCTAAAGGTAACTAGACACACGCAGTCGTCTAGGGTCGACTCAGTATGTCTGCGTACCTTTAGTTACCACGAGTGCTTTCCTATACTCTTTCATATTGCTAGTTTGGGTTATAGCTTAACTTTGGATGGAAGGACTGACAGAGGGTCGAAAAGACCATTCTAGATAACAGATGAAGTGGGGTGAAGGACTTATTCCATTGATGTGTATAATGTCTGGGAATATGATCATGCAAAGCATGTGAAAATCTTTGGCCAAAGTATCGCAAGTTGCTGGTTGTGTTGTCCTAATCACCTAGTTTAAGAAGCAGGATGTCAGATGAATATCAATAACAGATATTCAGATAGGCCTCTTAAATGGATCACTTCGATAACCGGAAATGGTAAGAGAACCCTGTATACTTATTATACAATGCATGGATTAACATGAAGGATCGGTAAGTCACCGAGTCATGAAATGAGAGATCACTGAAACTCCAAGCCATAAAGTGGGAGATCGGTAGTTCTTCGAGTCATTTACAGCAGCATATGGTATCTGTTATATGATTGAATGGCATTGAATGTGTATTCCATATTGTAAATATGTGAACAGAGAACATTGGTTTTAAAAAGAAATTGTGTGATCCGAATTACATTAATTGGGCAGAGAACAATTATTAAAACTCGAATGTGTGTTTGAATTACATAATTCGAATGTAGAATGTTGTATTAAAAAAATCCTTGTTCTAGTATCTTAAAATGGGTATGTTACATGGTTATTTTACCCGAAACAACCTTCATCACCTATTATTTTCTAATTTTGGTCCTTAAGACACCATTATATCCCCAACATTCTCATATATCTAATAGATACGCTTTCCCCATTACATATTCATCAATTCTATTTCATTTGCTGAAATTGGTATTTTCCATAGTGACCGATATCGGTTATCATAACCGTCATCGGTTATACTTGACCATTGTTGATTTTTGTGTTTGATTTTTAATCAAAAAAATGACCAGATCTACCCCAAACTTCATCCTTCTTTGCTTATGTTGTTTTCTGTGTCATTTATAGAATATAGTTTTACCAGGTCAACACTAATTCACATGGTGTTGAATCATAGCCAAACTAACACCCTTGTATTTCATGCCAGCCATCAGCCACTCCCACCTAGTCCAACGTCATTGTCCATCCTATCACCTATGGATCCAACGCATCCTATCACCATTTCTACTCGCGACGAGGATTTTTCAAGGCTCATTTATTAGAATCTTGCAGCCTTACAATACTATCTTTCCCACTCATCTACCCAATACTCCTTAGGATAGCTAGTGCACGACATGCCTGTATCTATCACTCCTGACCTCGCACCCACTTCTACATCAACTAACACTAAACCGGTGTTGCCCTCATCCATATTACCCTTGTGGTCTCTTAGTTAGGTTCCACCTTTGCCATAATGGCTGCCCCAACGACGTTTATTACACCCGTGGTGTCAACCATTCCTTCATCGATCGGCTTTGAGCATAGCCCCACCTACCTCCTTTTCCTCGTATATACCGCTACATCACAAACCACCTCCAATGTCGGCAACCCACACATCGCTCCAAAATCTGGTTCTTTGATTCCCTCATTCTCTACCATCCATTACCACGACAAACTGATCGTTGTGACCACCCCACCTATTTACATGCATCACTAGTAGCCCCCAATATCATATGTCACTTATTTAGGGTACATTCCACTTGTATCTATTCCCCCTTCACAGTTTTCATATTTGATACCCCCATGTACTGGGATGTCATCCACATCATACACCCATCATCAACCTCCCTTTATTGTAGGAGGCACCCATTCCTCACAACCCACCAATGACCTCATTAGGATGATGATGGAAAAGATGCAGACATTAGAAGCATCAATTTCCAGCTCTCGTAACTCCTTGACCTATGACGAAATTTGTAATGAGCCTATTCATCCATCCATTCCTATTCACCCATATCCTGTGCATTGGGAAATGCCCAAGTTCAACCATTTCAATAGTAAAGAGGACCCACAACAACACTTGTGGTCATTCAAGCATGGGTGCTACCTAATTTCCCATGATGATGCTTTGCTCTTATGAACATTTCCCATGTCCCTAACAAGACCCACCTTAGATTGGTACAACAGTTTACCTAGAAATTCCATCTAATCCTTCAACCAAGTGGCTCAAGCATTCCTGGACCACTTCTCGATCAATGTAGTAAAAAAATGCACCATGACTCGACCTATATTCGATGCGACAAGATGAAGACAAATCTATCACAAATTTTGCTGCCCACCGCGAAGTCTTATCAACTAGTTAACATTCTAATTACCTCAAACTAAACTTATTGAGTTGTTCACTGCAGCTTGTGCTAGACATATTTCACCAAATTTGCATGTACAAACCTTCCGAACCTTCGATGAAGTGTTCACCATGGCATGAAAGCTAGAAATTTGTGCCATTGAAGAAAAGAAAATCCAATTATGAAATAAGAACACCTTGTTCAAACCAAATGATTCTTCTTTATCTTCAAAACCCCAAAATAATTATTCAAAGGCCAAAGGGTCTTCCAACGTGGTAATTCTTAAAGCGGGTCCATCCCATCCCTCTAATCAAGCCCAACCTTCTACCAATATTTCCCCTATCTAAACCTTTCGGTTCGGAAGGAGCAACGGAAGTACACTTCGATTGGCAAGCCCTATTCTTCAAGATTGGAAAACTTCTTAAATATAGAGCCATTATACTTCCTCCTATAAAACCTCATACCGGTTTCAATCCCACTCATCCTATGCCCGCATGGTATAAGGAACACAACTACATCGTAATTATCATCATGTCAAAGGCCATAGTGACTGTAACTACATCACTTTCAAGAACATTTTCCAAGAGATGATAGATAATGGAGACCTCGTCATGGACAACCCAAACGTGCTGGAAAATAAAAAATTACACATATTTAAGAATCCATTCCCTAACCATTAACCATCATCTAATCAAAATAATGAACCTTCATCCAAAGATAGTAATATCCGTGAAGTCCAAGTGGTGTTTGATATTGTATCGGTAGTTTTACAACTTCTAACTATTTCTTCTATTGAGGAAATTTTGGCACGAGCTTCTCTACCCACAAAGGAGCATATCTCTTCTACTCCTTCACCTACAGAGGAGTCCCCTTAATCTCCCCCTGCTCTCATGGAGGAACACACATTTTCTTTTGATACCATTCCATCATCTACCTCACCTCATCTCCCATCTCTCCTACCCATAGGAGATTCTTCAAACATGTCACTACCTATTGGGGGTAATTCTCCCTCAGCATCCCAAGACCCCGTTGACCTGATCTTAGCTCTTTTACCCATAGATTCTAAGGCTAGCCAATTCCCTGTCTCATAGACATATTTTACAAGGATTGCCACAAAACCAAATCCATCTTCTCCTATAACAATCATATTTTCACGAATGGTTGATCGCTTGGATTACATTGATAATTCCATGCTCTAGGGATGTCTTTGACTCCCTTTTTCGACCCAAATGAAAATTTTGCATGAAGATACTTCCACGATCTACCCAAAGGTATTTCCAAAGAACCTTATCGACCCTACCTATGCCTATTGAAAATGGATTATTCCTCATCCCATCTACCTACATCGAACCTTTACCCACTATTAAAACCATTCCAATACCTAAGAACCTACCCACACCTATATCTTCGTCTGTATCTAGACCCATCACTACCTTGGGTGTCATGCTGACATCAAGCCTTACCCATCCACCTGTCAAATTGGATTTAGCCACATCTTCCCAAACCCACACCAAAATTATTCCTCTGCCTAAAAGGAAGACCCAACCTTCTAGGCCACATACACCGCCTCACCTACCACACTTTTTGTCACCTTTGCCCTCCCGTCCATCCTAGTTCCTCACCCATAAACCTTGGCCAAACATTCTCCTACCCAAATCCACCAAAAGCTAAGAAACCTATTTCTTCATCAAGATCCTTCGTTACACCTCATTTACCCACATGACAAACACCCTCTCCCTCACCCATACATTTCTTACCACCTATACCTCCACCAATTACTATAACTCCAAATTTTCCTATACGAATTCAACCCATACCGTCCCTACCAACCACTTCCACTGCAACTCTATTGTCCCCATGGGTAACCCGTCCTCTTCCACCATCTACTTTCCCTTTTACATCACGTACTCCCGTGTCACCTTTACCCAAGAAGGTGTAACCCAAAGATAAGAACCCACTACCCTCCAATAAGGTAGTTAAACCAACAAAAACTTCCATCTCTAGCTCTTTTACCACTCCTTTACCCAAGAAGATGCCATAAAAACCTAAGGCAATACCACTTACCAAACCAGTGGGCCAACCCATTCCCCCTCCTATACCACCTCTTCCCTCATGACCATCCACACATTTACCCAAACCCACACTCACTTCCCATTATGATCCGTTGGCAAGGTCCTACACCAACATTCTAACCAACCTCTTAGATACTTCCATCATCACATTACCACCAATTCAACCTTACAATCCTCTCAAACCCAAACCAAAAGGGTTTGATGAAACCAATTTTTGCCTATCATCATGTGCCAGGACATGATGTAGAACATTGTAAGGCTCTAAAACCGCTCTTCTCCAACTTTGTCCTCCTAAAAAAATTTCAATGACAATGATCTTCTTAATGAGGACCATGTTCCACCTTCACCTGTCACCACACATCATCATCCCTTACTTCTTCAATGACCTGCATATCCACCCCCACAACCCTTTTTCACCTCCAAAATTTGATGTCAACATGGAATGTATCATAGAGTTGGCCAAATCACAATCCAAATGCCGGTGTGCCGAGCTCACTTCACAAGGTTTTCCCCACCCCATTAGGTTTTTACCATCATGCCATTACACTACTCATCCCACACCTTCTCCATTTACCACCTCCCCTCATATTAACATGGTCCAAGTTGCCACCCATGCCTAGAAGGACAAAGGAAAAGAAAAAGCAACTAGCCCATCAACCAACCCCATTCCCAATATACCATCTACACCCACACCCAAAATCACCATTTGAGGACCCACATACCCTATCTCTGACGGGGTCACCCATTGCATAATGATAAAACAATTACATCAATATCCTCTAAAGATGTCTTTGTACGATCTTGTCTAAACTTTTGAATCTCATAGACAAGCCCTTATGGAGGTTTTACAATCCATCAAATTTTTACCCAATGACCCCACACCAGTGGCCTCCATTATCACCCCTCACCACATGGCCTTGCTTACCAAATCATCTCCTTCTTCTACCCCCATACCCACTCATCAAGTTGTCGCCTCTCTATATTAATTCCTATTTTCAAAGCACACTTTGTGAAGCTTAAGTGAAGTGAAGTGTGGAGGATTAAATTGGATTAATTTAATTTATCGATGGTTTGTCCTTAAACATGCTATTTTTTTTTAAAAGAGAAAAGCATGATTTTTAATTAATTAATTGCCTTTAATTGTTAGGGCAATTATTAATTATAGAATTATGAAGGTTATATAAGCATGGGCAGCCATATGGATTTATTATTCAACACAGTAAGAATTGCAGCAGAGAAAAAGTGCGCCCCCATTAGAGGAAGGATTTTGCACAGACAAAGTGCTAACAAAGGCTAAAAGCTTCCAGATTTGGCGCATGCTTTGGAAAAGGTTCATCTTCGTCTGCACAATTGTTTTCACAGGTGTTAAAGGAGCTCAGGTGTTGATTGAAAGGATTCATGCTCTCTTTATGTGCAAATTAGACACCAATTTTTGGGGCAGCAGGCTTGAAAAGTGCAGATTTTTATAATTTAAATTCACTATTCATACCCCGGTGGCCATTTTTGTCTGAATAAATTGCAGGAATTCATTACAGGTGCTTTATAAAAGAAGAGGAGCTTTTATCAATGTCCAATACATTGCATATATCCTCCGAATCTGAAGAATTGTCCAGATCTACACCAGTATTGAAGAATTCCAGTCAAATAAGAAGAAAAAGACATTCAGACAAAGATAGACAAAGCTATGGCGAAGAAAGATGAAAAAGAAACCTCTTGCTAAATTGATAGACAGATCCAGAGCAGGAGAAACTTCACTCATGCGTGCAGATTGAAAGCAGTGGAATTATTCAAGTTGCAGCTTTTCCATCCATAGCCCAGTTGCCAAAGTTTGTTATGCAGGTGCAGATCTATATCCAGATCCATATGCAGATCCAGATCCAGATCTCATAGTTGCAAAAGCTTCTGGCACAAAGGCTTCATCCTCTTGTTTTGAATGCAACCCGTGAAGAAGATAGTGCGTGGAAAATTCCTTCCAAGATCCGGTGCATGTGCTCTCATCTTCCAGTTGAAGCTTTCATTGAATTTTCATTCATCCGGAGTGCTTTCCAGAATTTTTAATTGCTCATATGCAATTAAAAATAAGGATGATGAGTTATCTACGGCCAACCTTGCACTGATGCATGTACAACAGAAGAACTGCAAAAGCTTCAAAGGATAAAAGAGAAGACAATGTGAAGGAAAAATTCCAGCTTGCTTCCAATTCCAACTGCTTGCAATTCCAGCTTGTTTCCAGATCCAGCTTGCTTCCAATTCCAACTGCTTGCAATTCCAGCTTGTTTCCAGATCCAGCCGCTTCAAGATCCAACTAATTCTAGCTTGTTTCCAGATCCAGTTTGAATCAGCTGCATGCAGACATGAAAAAAGACAAAGTTAGCTTTCCTCTTCCTTCTTCTTTCCTCCGACAAAGTCAGCTTTCCTCTTCCTTCTTCTTTCCTTCGACAAAGTAATTGAGCGATCAATTCAATTATACAACTTAAGTGATTGGTTTAAAAGCCATTACTTGAAGAAGTCAATTACTTGGAGATAGGTGGCGGACGTGCATAATAGAAGGTTCTATTTTCAGTTGCAAATCATACATGTCACGCAAAGAGGAATTCCAGGAAGGAGATTGCCAGCTGTTTCTTTTTCGACTTCCACATGTGTCAGTTCAACTAAAGCTTCCAGCTTGTAATTGCCCCTCTACATTCTATAAGTAGAGGAAGAACCTTCGGGTTAATCATCGATCAGAATTTGTAAGAAGCAATCTTGTGTTCTAGACTTTGTGCTGAACCCCTGAGAGCCACTTGTTGCAGAGGAATACAAAGAAGCAGGTTTCCGGAGAACTTTGTGTCACGGTGTATTTTGTTTCTTGCTTCTAAATCTTAGATCTCTTAATAGACTTTGTGTTATTTTAGATCTGGATCTAGAGCTGCCTTTGCTTTATAATTCTGTGTGTTCAAATCTATTTGAGTTTCTTCTATGTGCATGCAATTTAGCTCTGCATCTACTAGTTGGGATGCACATCTTCCTCATTTCTTTTACGTAATTCCTTTACTTCCTTCTTACAAATTTCCTTTCTTAAACAAAATTACTTCTTTGCAAAAACTTCTTAGTTATGGTTCATGAACTAAGTTGTTAAAGTAAAACCCCTGATAGATAGAAACACATTTTTATTGACAAATCTGACACGGGAGCCTCACCGGTTAAATGAGGGAGATTTATCTCATGACTGCCTAGGTTTGATGCTATGCAGAAAATCTAGCCAACACCCTCGATTTCTCTAATGAGGATATTTTACCTCTCTAGTCGAACGACCCTAATCCTACATTTTTCATTTCCATCTATATCGATAACATATGCATATGATGCATCATGATTGATGGTGGTGCTAGCATTAACATCATCTCCTCCCACACATACAATCAAATGCACATCCCTTCCAATTATATGCATAATAACCTAGTTATGTTGTGCTCCTTCAACGACGCCATCACCTCCACCCTTGGCACCATTATTCTCCACATTCCGGTGGGCCCTTGAACTGTCCCAGAATTATTCTACATCTTAGAGGGAGAGTTCCAGTATAACCTATTACTCGAAAGACCTTGGATTCATGTCATGGGTTGTGTCCCTTCAACTTTACACTATTGTGTAAAATTTGAACATGAAGGGCATAACTATACCATCCTGTCGACCCGTCACCATTCAAAACTTGTAACATGTTGTACCGACCTAACAATGTACTTGTACCAATCAAGGAATTTGTCACTACCCCCACTTCTCCTTCACCCATGACCCCATCCACCAATGGTGTTTCACTCTCTCCCACACCTAACTCTTCTATTCATACTATTTTCGTAGCCTCTATAGCTGACCCATCTACTTCCCAACCAACCGATACCCCTCCTACCCAATCATCTAGTGATTCGTCTATCCATGCTATCCACATATCTACTACTAATCCCTTAGAAGGTGTTTTCAATGCCTCACTCTGGGGAGTACCGCCTCTACAATATTAACACATTCCTCACTCTGCAAGAGTATGGAAACCTATGCCAACACCCTCGTTATGACTATCACATAGGAGAGGTTTTCCTTATGGTCCTCCCCACCTTCACACTAACTTAACATATGGGGGACTTGATACTACCACTTATTCACCTGAACCTCCATCCCAAACACGAATCTTTTTATTTGACCTCTAATATCTTACTAACGGTTGCTTCGCCCACACTTTCCTTCACTGCATTGCGCATGGAAAGGCTTTGGATTCAATTTTTATGAACAAGGTTTCCATACCATCATTTCATGTACCACCCATAAACACAACAATCGTAGTGGCATTGGCTTTTCTGCACCATCTTCCAAGAAGGCTTGCATCGACCTCATTGAGGAAGACAAACCTTCTCCACCCCATTCACCAATGTCACCACCTTCACCCACGAGTCCATAGATCACAAATCTATTCCCTCTAACTTTTTTTTTGTGATCATAATATCCCTAGGACCTTTGACTTATCAACGCGATGGCAAGGCTCCCTCTTCTCTTCCATTCTTGTATCTTGACATGATTAATGACAATACACCATCTATTAATGTCATTCAATGTCAAGATGATGAGTCTATACTCACCTACCTTGGTGCGGAAGATTCTTATATTCACTAGTCATTACCTTCTGAGATGCAAACCATGTTGAATGAATCAACCATTAAAATCAACATTAACACTCAGGATGACCCACACATTCTAAAGATAGGCCAATCTTTAGATGTTCTTTGAACAGAAGATTTTACTTCTTTCCTTTGGGACCATAGCAATGCTTTTGCTTGGTCCTATGTTGATATGCCTGGTATTGACCCAAACATTGTGGTCCATAATATCATAACCATTCCTAATGCCAAACCCATAAAACAAAAAGTCTGCGGAAAATGCATCCTCGCATTGTTCTTCTTGTCAAAGAAGAACTTCAACGCCTTCTCTTAGTTTCCTTCATCCTACCCATTGACTATCCCCAATAGATTTCTAACATCATTCTGTTCACAAAAGTGACAAGGGAACTCTGCATTTACACAATTTTTTGTGACCTCAACCTAGCTTGCCCCAAATATGACTTTCCTTTACCAAAAATTGACCAACTGGTTGATCTCACCGCCGGTCATGAGATGCTATCACTCATGGATGGTTTCTTGGGTTATAATCAAATATTACTCGCTCCAAAAGATTAACACAAAACTTCCTTCATCACTCCTTAGGGGACCTTCTACTATCAAATCATGCCTTTTGGCCTTAAAAATGCTAGTGCTACATATCAGCAAGCAATGACTTATATCTTTCATGACATAATGCATCACATATTGGAAGATTATGTGGATGACCTTCTTTCCAAATCCAAACATCGATTGAACACCTGATAGTCCTTAAGGTCATCTTTGACTTCCTCATCAAGTATTATGTTCACCTTCAACCTAAGAAGTGTGTCTTTGCAGTACTTTCAGAAAACTCCTTAGTTTCATCATTTCTTTGCGTGGCATAGAATTTGATCCTGCTAAAGTAAAGGCTATTCTCGAAATGCCTCCACCTACTAATCTCCATCAACTTTGAATTTTGCAAGGTAAGTTGCAATCTATTTGTCGGTTTATTTCACAACTTTCCGACCACTCGCCAACCATTTCATCATCTCCTCAAAAGGACATCTCCTTCAAATGGGATGATGAATGCCATAAAGCCTTTAACGCCTTAAAACAATACCTTCTCCAACCACCAATGCTCATTCTCCCTAAATATTACCAACCTTTTTACCTATACATTTTTGTTACCGACCATTCCTTAGGTGTCATGCTCGCTCATCGTGATGAGAAGCACGGAGAGAAATTAGTTTATTACATAGGCGTACCCTTTTGGACTATAAAACTAGGTACACCCATGCTTGAAAAACTTTGCTTAGCCTTATTTTTGTCGCCACTAAACTTCATCATTACCTAATCAACCACAAAACCTTTGTCATCACTAACATTTCTCCCATGCATTACATGTACGCAAAAAACCTTACCAACATCAATGTGTTGCACATTGGCTCATGCTTCTTATAGACCTTGACCTTGAATTCATCCATCAAAAGTTTGTCAAAGGCCAAGCCATCGCTGACCAACTAGCAGATGCACCTCTCTCTAGAGATCAACCCTCTAACTTTGATTTCCCAGACAAATCCATTGTTACCCTCTCTTTGGATGATACCACTTACCAGATGACCTTATTCTTTGATGGTTCCAAATGTCAATGTGGAGGTGGTGTAGGTGTTATCCTCATTCCTCTTGATGGTGAACCTATGCCTTTATCTTTCAAACTAGATTTTGATTTTACTAATAACATCGTCGAATATGAAGCACTCATATTAGGCCTTCAAACCATCATTGTCCTAGATGTTAAATCAATTAATATATTTGGTGATTCCTAACTAGTTGTAAACCAAGTCAATGGTATATACTAGTGTCGTAATGAAATACTACAAAATTACAAATGTCATGTCGACATACTTTTGACTACCTTTGACCGTTACAAACTTCAAACCACCCCATGTTCTACTAATAAATTCATGGATACCATGGCCTACCTAGCTTCTTAGATACCCGCTTCGCCTTCCGACTCCAAAATATTTGTCACAATACAAAGGTTGCAATCACCCTCTTATTTATCTTGAGAGGTCAACTCCATCAAAACCATTGCACTGAACCACGTGACCTTTGGTATAACCAATTTGTTGACTACCTTTCCTTTTCCATTCTCTCACACCGATCTCACTCATAATAGACAACATGTCTTTCTTAAAAATAGAGGCTAACTATGAAATCCAGCCCTATATCACCTTCTTTGTATTGACCACTAATCCCTTGAGCATCGCTCACCTTCCATGTTACCCATTTTGAGGATCAACGACTAAACAAGAATCATGTGATTACTCTGTCACCTTTCAACCTTATCTTCAATATGAGTACCATGACTCTACTCATGGCATGATTCTCATGGATACTTTTTATATTTTTCAAAGATGGAATCCCATGGTTGTTCATCATTTAAAATTTTCTCTTTCATAAGTTAACCTCTCTGTGTGTTATGGTTTTGTCTTCTAAACAAGAACCCAATTTTCCTCTATAGTCTTGTCCATGACTTAAAAAGTCCAAAAACACAAAATGGGATTCAAATCCTTGAGTCAAAATTCCACAAAAAGATGACTCCCTCAAAAGGGACATATCTTCTCTCTATCTCACCACTATAAATAGACTGCTCCCTCGAAGGAAAACTATATAAAGTCATTACAAAAATACAATAAAATATTCGAGGCTTCCCACATTGATCACCTCATGAAGACCTCAAGGAGATAATATAATCATCCCATATAGAATTCCTACATCGATCAGTCTATCAAAAACAAAAACAAATGAAGAAAATGATAACTTTTTGTCATGGACTTGCCTATTTTTGATCATGGGTTTCTTGCCAGGT
This sequence comes from Taxus wallichiana var. yunnanensis, assembly GCA_018340775.1. Taxonomy (NCBI): domain Eukaryota; kingdom Viridiplantae; phylum Streptophyta; class Pinopsida; order Cupressales; family Taxaceae; genus Taxus; species Taxus wallichiana. Next base: position 47,987,289 of record CM031238.1, read on the forward strand.
AAACATGTTGTCGTACATTAAGTTACACTAAAACCACCTATTTTCACCTTATTGCCTTTTCACCCTACTGTTCTATCTTCTCAAGGGACTTGCCACAACTGCAACATTTCATGATCATGTGACTTTCTTCACCCTTAGAATAGTCCATTATGTAACACCTTTAGGGTCTCACGTTCATAATCCAATCTTTGGTATGATAGACTCATTAAGGTTCTTATCAATTAGGTGGCTCTTTTACCACCTCTTACCATTCACCTTCTTCATTACTTATTGATTACCCTATACAGGACCAAACCATCGACACCTACATTTTAAAATATTTCCACTATCACCTAAGACTCAACCATGCCTATGACCTAGACTCAACCATGCATATGACCTAGACTCAACCATGCCTAAAACCTACCAACTCATTCCTCTAATTCATCATATTCTTCCCTAGCTTATGGGAGAAATACATCGTTATGAGGCCCCTTTTCATCGGGGCTATGTAGGCAACACTCCTAGGGCATGGGGCCCTTAGAGGTTAGCTCAGCCTCTTTACCCTAACCCATTTCCTCCCACATGTTTGTCTATTAACATTTTACCATAATTAATTTCCATTTTTTATAACACTTGGAAAATTACCACACATACATATCTACCATGTTATCACATTATAAAACAATTCAATCAATCATTTCACATTTCCATAATATCAAAGATTTTGGAAATTTACACCATAACATACATATAACTCATCATTTATTTCCCATGTTACCAATAACTTGGAAATTAACTCAAAATTAAACCAACCTGACTCCATCATGCCTAAATGACCTGAATCCATCATGCCTAAACCAACCTAACTCCATCATGCCTAAACTGGCCTAACTCAACTATGCTTATAGTTGAATCCATCATGCCTAAACCGACCTAACTCCACCATGCCTAATCCACCTAGTTTCCACCCATGTACATATAACAATGGAAATTTTACAACACAAGTACATCATCCATCCAATAAACATCATCAACTATATAAATGGGATAGTTTATGTATCAATACATATATATACAGATACAAATGTAGACACCCATTTTTGGTATAAGCACCCTTTATCATCTCACATTCATGCAACTTTCCCTCTCGCCATTCTCTTTTCTTAAATTTAAATAAATCCCATCCATTTACTCACCTTTATGTAATTAATAATTAAATGGGCTCCATGTGGACCCATTTGATAATTAAGATTTGGGCATTTTCTCCCATATCAAATTATTCAATCCATGGGTATTAATATGCCCATCCGACACCCTTTTCTTAATTTCAAATGGAATCTTTTATCTCACCTACCCATTCAAATCATGTTCCCCACTCCATCTAATAAGTCAAACCATGGGCCCCATGTGATCACATCATGCCTCTTAACTCAAGTTACTCTACCCAACCCCTGTCATTTGTTAACCCCAATCTAACCTCACTTCTCAAGCTATAAATATGGGTTTTCACCCACATTTCAAGGAACTACAAAAAAAAAGGAAAAAAGAAGGACCGATCGGAGGAGGAGGAAATAATTGAGAAAATTTGGGAAAATGTATTTTGAATTCTAAGCTTATTTTATCATTTATATCCTCATGATGCCCTAGTAATGACACTATAATCCCCAAAATACACTTTGCTCATGATTACTTAGTTCACGTAGCGTGGTTCTTGTTACATAATGTGTTCAAATCGATCAATAACACCATATACATACCTACAACGTCAGTTCATTGTTCATCAGCTTGCATGTTATCTATTTATCTTGTATTTTATCATTATCTTTCTGGACATGGGGTTGACATCCTCCAAGGGAGTTAAAATCCTCTTAGAACTAGGATTATCCAGAAACCCCCACATATTGTTATCTAATCCCATATGTTTCAGTTTTGCAGATCTATCTTATTTTATCACGTATTTATCTTCTTTGTGCTCTGTAGATCCACATCTGCATCTGAGGTCCTAAGCCCTCCATCATTTGAAGTTGCTAGTGGCTTCTAGTATCGACTTTCACCCGCGCAAGAATGAGGTTTCCTGTACAACATTTGGCATGCCTCGGTGGGACCATATCCTAGATCTAGTCATTTTGTTTGTTATTTTACTCATCTTTTCTAACTTGCTTGTTTGCAATATCTTAGTATTTGTCAATTTCATTTCAATATGGTCACATGTTGAAATCACTAGGAGGTACGTGCTCTTCTTGTTTTCTGTTAAAATCTACCCACATAGGGAGTGAATCCAAATTAACCTTATTCTCTTAATTTTCATCATGTGATATATATTGATCATCTTTCATTGTTCTTACTCACTTGTTTACAAGGTTTAGTATTATTGCCCTCCGTGCGGTGTCATCTTTCCATTCAGTGGTCTAGGTTGTCTCGAGGTACGTGCTTCTGGTTTTTAATTAACTTGTTATGTGGTCATTATAATTAATATCGCATGCATTTTTATTATTAATCATAATAATATTAATATTAATTAAATAAATAACAATTAATTAAAAAAATAAAATTATGAAATAAATTAGAATTAAATTATAAAAAAATTAGAATCCTAGCTATCCTAATTTACTCATCCCCTACCTATCACCCCACCTCTTCTCTATCTGATCCCACATCGCTCTCCACTAACGTGGCCAACTCGGCCACTTCCCCACCATTCCCATCTACCATTACCATTCCCTCGACCAAGCTATTATCTATACCTCTCTCCACGTCCCAACCCGCTAGCTCCACACATCTCCACTCGACTCTCCATCTGCGCTCCCTATCTCCCTTCTACCTCACCTCCTCACTCCATTTCCCAACCGAATCTCCACCTACCTCACTGCTCACCCATCTTTCCCTCGCTAAGTTCTCATCCTCACCCAACTCCCCCACAAACCTCGAGCCATACTTCCCTTCTCTCCACTCAACCACCCATCAACACTCTTCACCTTTGCTCCACATCCCAACTCACTAGTTTTTCACCCATCCACTAGACTTGCTACCCACCGTCTCCATTCTCACCTTCATACTCCCCAAGCCCCTTCATTCCCTTCTTCCCCTAACTGACCTACTCTTCTCCTCACCGAGTTCCTCCCATCCACTTCTCTCTCGGTTCCCTACTCGATATCCTCCTGCTGCAGATTCTCCCATACGAAAACATGTATGACATGAGACTAATTATCCTCCTCTTCCATGTTTTTCAAGGATCAACAAAGAAATTGGTGAAGCAATTCATGAGTATCAAAATATTTCTGATTCTATCATATAAATATACTTATATTTCCCTTCGACTGGATGTGGCGCTTGGTATTACTTTATTTCCACAATCATTTTCCTCATGAAACTTTTCACACAAGATATTTAACATTGTATCTTTGCTAACAACATGAATCCACATACTAGTTATGTAGGGCATTTCCTTTTCTCGATCTTCATGCAAGTGTAATATGGTAGTATCCACACGTATCACCTGCAGTTCTCCATTGAGTTTCTCTACAAATTCAACAATAAGACCTTCACTGTCAACTTCCATAAGCACTGAGCATGGCCTCTGATCTTGCATATACTTACCATTACAGAATTCTATTCACGATTTTCTTAGAACCTTTAATTTATCTCACTTAATGTTTTTATTGTCACTATTTATTGATGACCGACATGCTCTTGTTCCATAATTGATCGACTATTTGGTCTTGGAAACCCACATCACTATACGGTCTACTTATACTGTATTCCACACAACAATTGTTCTTCCTAATCCTAGCTTGAGCAGTTTCTCAGTCCTTTATTCATCTAGCCATCACAAGTCCCCACCACCCCTGCTATAATAGTTGATCCCTAAGGGATATGTGGGCAAGCAAACAAAAAAAAATATAGGTGATAGATCTACATGGACCCACAATCAAAATATTATTTCAACCTAACAAATGAGACAAACCGACCACGTATTTTAGATACCATGATCACCACCCCACAACGAAGGTGGGATTAGATCCTACTTTATATAAAGTGGATGTTAGCGATAGAAACGTGGTTGGCCGAACAAGATAACTAGAACCTAACTCGATGGGCTAGGATGTTGAACCCGAGAGCTGAGTGATTGAGAGTTCATAAAATCACCTCCTAAGAATATCCTTCTCTACTCATGGTCACTCGCTTAATCCTTTTTATCCTTTCATAGGTGATCTTCTATATAATTTTTCATTTAATTAGTCCATAATTTATATGGTTTATATCATTTCCTATCGTTGGTATTCATTTCATTAGCTTTGGTGTTCACTTTCCTAGCCTTCTTATCTTACTAGTGATAGTCTATCATTTCGACTCATTCACCAAATTATTTGACTTTTATCACCATCGTCCAAGTACATTATTGCTAGTCTTCCTTTCCTACATCATGTATTTTGTCGTTTAGAAAATCTATAATGATCTAAGTCATTTTTTTGTCCTCTTGTCCAAAAATTTTTTCCTCTATTTTGTCCTTTGCCTTTTTGGTCTAGCCTTTTTCATCAATCTATAGTTTATATTATTTGTATCAAATTGTTTATAGTATATTTATTTATCTTATAACTAGCTTTTATAGCTCGTTTGTTTTTATTCTAATTGAATACGAGGTCGAATACATTTAATCATTTCAAATAGTTTATCACATAGTATTTAGTTTTTTCGATTTATAGGATTTTATATCTATTGTTTGCTTCCTAGTATAAATTAATTATTTATTAATTAATTTAGATTACTTGTTTCATGATCTAAATTCACTATTTTTATTGTTTTGTTTATACTCTTTGTACACAAATGACTTACGACATTTGCATCATTCTTCTTAACCATATTAACTAATTACATTTCTTTTCTTTTGTAGGTGAATTTAACGACCTTGCAACCATTAAATCATGTCGTCAAAGACCATTTTGCAAAACATAAAACACATCATTTTCACTGGCCTCGTATGCAATCGTAAACGATGCCATTTTAGGGTACCCGGGCATTTTGGGCCACTAATTGGTGCTTTCAAAATACATCACTATCACATGCACTCAAATAACAAGGAAAAGCATTCTCCAGGTTTTTCTCATTTTTCTCAATTTAATATTTTTTGCATTAAACTTTCCTTTTCTCGAGTGATTGTCTACATCGAATGTCACATTTCATTTTTGTCTAAAATGAACCTTATGCATCCTACTTGCTCACATAAACTAAGTAAGAGGTCTAACTCTCTGCATTTCACTTATCACACATTTCTTGAAGCTTCACGAACATAATTAACACATCAAAACATTCCTCTCACCTAGTTAATTGATTGGGACTTAAACACCCAACAAGTAACCGTCTCAGACATCTCCCAATCCAAAACTATCTGAAACCAGCCTTAGACTTCTTTAGGCACCTTCATTATCTGTTTTACCTTTTTTACATCTCAAAATTAATCATGATGATAAAAAATATTTTACTTGATTTGTTTGTCAACAAAATACATAAACAAATGTTTCTCTATTTCACACCTATTGTCACTCTCTCTCAAATTGAAACAACAAAACAATCTGCTCTATCCAATGATATTACTTCTTCTAACGATCTCGCCCAACAAGATACTAAACTCAAAACCACGTTGTCAGTTACCCAACCTCCAGTCTCCATGGTCTCACCTCATGAGAACCATGTCATCCAAAATTGTCCCCACCTTGACACCAACCCTCATATCCCTTATCAATCTAATCTTCCTAAACCGACCGCACCACCATCTCCTACTCCTCTAGAGACACTCAGCCTCCTCCTAACCCCATATATGACTTCTTACTCTAAAATCCCCTCTGACAATCTCTCTATCCTCCCAATATCCTAAATTGGTGGATCACATTCCACCCACATCCCATTTTGACAATTCTATTTCATCCACTATTAATAGGCCCATCAAACAATCTCAACCTCTGAATACTCATATTCCTACCCATTTTATGTCCTAACTGTCTCAACCTCTTAACATTCACACCCCCACTTATCATTTACCACAACAACCTATCCAATTTCAATGAACACATCATGTCCCTATTGTCCAAAGTTAGCCTATGCAACAATCTCAAGCCATGAGAAATTTTAATCCTTACCAAAAATCCTAAACACCCACATATCCACAAATTAATCAAATGTCTTATCATACCATTCCATAAACATCCTATCCACAAACTTATCAACAACCTTATCAAACAATTCCCCAACTACCCACACATCCAAAAACACATCATTTACCTTATCAAACTACTTTTCAAACCACGCACCAATCCAATCTCAACCTTAAAACACCTCAAGTGATCCAATTCACACCTTAATGAATCAGTTGGCCAATTTAGAAACCATTACCTTGGCATCCAAGAACACCTTATCTTACGAACACATTAGTAAAAACCGATTCACCCATCTATTCCAATCAAACCCTACCCTCCTCATTGGAAAATTCTTGTGTTTATTAAGTTCACCAATAAGGAAGATCCCCAAAACATCTCCTCGCATTTAAACATGTATTTTGTCTTATTGCACATGATCATGATATACTTCTTCACACTTTCCCCATGTCTTTGTCCAGTCCCATGTTTAGATTGTATACAACAAAGATCCTATAAAATTCCATATTCTCCTTCACCCAACTTGCACATTTGTTCTTAGAACACTTTTCTATCAATATCACATGTAAAACCACTATCGCTGATCTATACACCATTCAAAAATTTGAAGATGAGCCCATCACCGACTTCGTTGCATGATGGCATGGTGTTATAAACCAACTATCCTTCTCTCTTCCACAAACCAAACTCATCGAATTATTCTCACATTCTTGTGCAAAACATATATCATCTACTTTTAAATCCAATCATTCCAAACCTTTGACAAAGCTTTCACAATGGCTCGCAAACTTGAAACCCATGCCATTGAGCAAGGTCATCTTAAACTTAAATCAACCAAACCTAAAGTTAAATCTACTAAACCATTCACACATAACAACACATTTAAAGGTATGGCCAACGACATGGTCATTAAACCCTCATCCGCATCTATAACCGACACATGGCCTCAACAAAAATTCCTCAACCGACAATCACCTATACCCTTTTAGGAGAATCATACAATTCTATATTTGATAAGTTGATGACCATAAACTCCATCCAACTTCCTCCCATATGACCCATGGACAACTCGCAAGCCAAGCCTATTTGGTATTACAAAGCCCACTATTGTAAATATCATCAAGTTATGTTTCACCTAGAATTTACTGTATAACACCCTAGTCGCGCTAGCACATCACTCACCTTAACTAAGCACTCACCAAGCACGCAAAGGTACCAGGTTCCTCTTTAGGGTTGTTGTAGTAGGATGTTAGCGTGATGAAGGAGGAAACATATAGTTTCATAACTAATCTATCATTCTAAAATGTATGCTACATCCAAATCTATGAAAGAATAATCTTTAAACAATAATCATGATTGAATCACTAACTTGTACTACTCAATTCCACATAGGAATGACACTTAGGTTCAGCCACTATCTTCCATCTATTAATAAACATAGAAGCTTCTTACAATAATGTTAATCTATACCAATGCACGTATGGATCTGATATAGTAATTCAATCATATGTGTATATCTCTATACCTCCATACATCCCTCACACTCATATCTTACCACCATGTACCTCACATCATATATATAGGGTGGGGACTTTCCCTTCACACTTATCTATTCAAGAAATAGGTCGCATGCTATTAATAGACACGTGTCGCTTCATAGGCATAGCCACACATGCAAGTGTGCTTTCTATAGACCTCTTATAGTTAACTCAAGTTTCAATCCTATTCTTATCTCATCTCCATAAAAATGATTTGATCCAATCCTCTAAAGATAAAAATACATGGCGCACACGTCTCTCATAGTTGGTGTGTTGCGTATGCCATCTTCTAAAAATAGGTCATCATGCTCAAAATCGGCTATGTCCTGAATGCTAAAATTTCCTTCTACGCATGGGTCCTTCTTGTCCCTTCACGCCCTTGATCCCGGCCTTCTCCCCATACGGACTCCTTGTGTGTTCTCTAACAAGTATTCTCTTATCAACATTACCCCACACTAATCTCATTTTCATTCTAACTATGGGTATTCCTCTAAAAATTGAAGTAAAGAATAGAATAATGGAAAGAATAAGAATTAAATAATGTAGACAAATAAAGATTTTTTCTGAGGTTATGAGACAACCTCCTCTGTATCAATTTGAAGTATCAATCCTAGTTACTCCTCCTTTATTTCGACCTCCAAAACCTGTCATTCAGTGAGTGCTTGTCCTAATTTTTTTGGGATGTCCACAACAATGGATTCTAACTCATCCCTTGCAATCTCTCCTTTTCATTCTACAGAACCAACACAATGCTAGACATTGATGTCATTCTTCCTTCTAAAATATCCATCTTCTATGTAATTATCTTCCCAAGCTCTTCCAGCCAAGTCTTGTGCGACTCTTGTGCTGCTGCCAAGGCCTCGCGCTTCTGCTTAACTATTGACAATCTTTCTGCATGGCCCAATGTCTCATCCTTCATTACTTTCTAGACCTCATTGTTTTCTTCTAGGGTCTTTATGCTGATAAGCACCTTTGGAGCTATGCAAATATTTAAAGCATGGTCTTCTTTCTTCAATACTTCTTGTAACACTTGTAGCAGCCCTTCATAAGATGCAATCTTTTACATCATTAAGGCTTTCTCATTTTATATCTTTCTCTAACTTCCTTGCACTCGTCATGCGCAGAGGTTCATCTTAAAGTACCAAGTCCACCAGCTTTCCAACATAGTGTATCATCAAGGAAACATCGTGGTACCTTGGACTCCGAGTGTGGCCTTGCTTTGATAAAATTGTCCTCAATATCCTTTGTGATCTTTGATAAATACTTCATTCTTCTTCTGCGAAGTCCTCTCTTTATGTTATGCACATTATCTATACATCCTTTTCTTCAACTCCTCGTAGTGCTCTGATTATTCTGACTTTGTCCATGTTTCTTCTAGCCACTTCAGCAGAAACCTTCACCAATGCATTGTTGACCTACTCATCTGACATGGCCATGACAAGTAGTTTTTATTGTCATGTGTCTAGCTTTGGGTGCCTTCTAAAGTTGTCTCAAAACACATGACTCTTCACATAAATCAAAGTTAGGTTCATCCATGTGGTCATGCATTGACCATGATACTTACTTTCGAGTACGAATAGTCATCATATCCTCATCCATTAGCTTCCATCTAAATAAATCCTTCTATGTTATCGTGCTCTGAAGTGGCACAAACATTTTTTCCGCATCCTCTCGCATACCCCATGGCTAGTGGAATGTGCTCTCCACTTGTTCTTCTATACCGCTTATTGCTTAGGGACTTTAGCTTCCAAATTTGGCACTTGTCTCTCTATGTCCCGAACATTATTGGTAGGTGTCTCCTCTCGGTCTCTTGTCATCCTCTTCTCTTCCCTTTGATTCCTCACCTTTTTCTTCTATGTTCTCTCGGGTGTAGGAGAATTAGGCACTCTTTCCTATGACTCTTCCACCTCCTTATCTAACTTTAGTTTCCTCCTTCTTTGCATAGTTTCCTCCTTTTATTGAGAGATTTTGGGTGATCTGTGCCTTGTGGTTGGATCAGCACCTTGGTTCCTTGTTCTCCTAAACACCTTTTTAAATTTGTACTCCCACTGGACTCCATTCAAGTCCTCATCATCCCCTCTTTGTGGATGAGGTGGTGTAATGGTGCACTCGCTTCACCCTTCTTTGTATAATTTCTCTTACCTCTATGCTCTAAATCACCACTATCTTCGCACTCCTCCCCTCATCCTCCACTTCAATTGACTCTGTGGGCTTAGGCGTTGGGATGTTCTCCATTGTATGTTTTCCCTTTGGTGGTGCTAGAAGTGCGAACTCACCTTCCACATACTTGTTATTCTCCATCTTTGGCTTCAGCTAAAGATACACCAATGTTTCCCCTACATCTGCTACAGCCATACTTATTGGCTTAATATTCAACACCTCTAAAATGATCCTCTCGGTGAAGGCACTTCTTTCAGGATACACATACTTATTTCTCAAAGTGTGGTAGTCATAGTCTACCTTATCTGCATTGAATACTAATTGGCGTGTGTCTATAAATCTATGAGCATATGCTTGGAAATACCTTGCAGTGAATGCGTAAGGAAATTTACACTAAGGGCTCCGAATCCATCTTTCATTGGGAAGTACGTGATGCGAAATGCTAATATACAAAGCAAATTGGACTTTTTCCCTACTACCGATGGTAAGTCCTTTGGGATGCTCCACTCTTCTCCAAATGATGCACGCAGCTCGTCATACCATTTCTCCACCCTTTGCTTTATGTCATGTGTCATGGCCCCTTTACATAGATACATGCTAAACCTTTCAGCTTGTGACTTATTCTCCATGGGGTATTCCCATACTTTTTCCTTCGCCCATCCGTCAGTACTCCAATTTCCATAAATACTAGTGATAATAGAGCATCCCCAAGGCTGATCTTCCCTCCTGTGCACACTTCCTTGACTATTTGTTTTGCAATATAGCCTACAATATTATAGATTTCTCCTTCTAACATCTTACGCGCAACGTGTAACCACATAGTATTTACCTGTGACCACCACTCTTGATCATTCAACTTTGTAGAAAGGTGTGTTGTTGCTTGCACAACCAAACAGTTCTTCAATTTGTCTATAGCCATACCGCGCTGACCCTTTAGGTACCCCAAATCTTGTCTGGTCTTTAAGATCGTGGCTTTATCTGTGATATCATTCTTTATGTCCTCTCTTGTGGCCTTCAAACCTATAACTAATGAGATAAGTGCAGATGAGATTCTAACTCTATGTCCTGCAAAGTAGAAGTCCTTGTGCACTCTGCTCATGAGCCACTAATACAAGGGCTCATAATTCCCGAAATATGGAAGCTCATATAATTGGTAGACCCCAATTCTCTTCAGAAGCTTCTCACCTACATCATCATAAACTAGCATGTCATCCACCGTACACTTGTTCATCCTAGCAGTGAGTAAGGAATCGATCTCCTCCTTGTTCTCTGTAGTCTTGTGATTGTATTCACTCAATTTTCTCTTTCTGATGGGTGAATCCCACTCCTAGCCAATGATGACTCCTTCTAGATATTACATTTATGAAAAGTCACTTTCGGGTGCCATCTCTTCTTCCTCGATGACCACCTTCTTCTTTCCTTTTGTTGCTGCTGCAGATGCCTTCTTGGGTGCCATTTTTTCCCTTGCAAACGTCTCCTCTTTAACTCTGCAACTTTTTGAATCAAACCCTAGCTCAATTTAATTGTGCCCTAGGTGGAAACTTCATGCCCTAACTCCTCTCTACCTCCTTACTTCTCTCAAACCCTTTACAACCGGGGATGCAAGCTTATTTTCACACAGATGTGTTTATCATGCTTGGTTTCACACCCTTCGCACCTTAACCCAATCACTCAATCTCTTCATAATTGGCTCTTTTCTCAAATTCTCTTAGTCACAAGGGTAAAAATGAATCTGCATCCAATCCTTATATAAGTTTTTCAAATTTTGATGCATTTATTACTCCTTCACCTACCAAATATCCTCTCATTTACCAACCAAATTTGTTTGTTCCATGCGGTACATCTTTGTGCCCCAGTATATAACCTTCTAATGCACCTTCCTACCCTCTCGGTCACATACTTCTCTTCAAAGACGCACTTTCGATTACCTCATCACTTTGTACCTTCTCCTTGTATTTATCATAGCCTTTGCTTACTAGCGTTATATAGTCCTTTCATTCATCTCCATCCTTGGTCACTTTTGAGAAGCAATCTTCTTTTGAATTAAAGCACACCCATAGCAGACTTATTCCTTTCACCTTTCAATTCCCATGGTCTTTTACTTGGATAACTACAACCACCCCAAGCTAAAGGTATGTTTAGTCCTCTACGCATAAACATTATTGACATAGTAATTAGCTTCATGTGCGTTAGCGTGCTTTACACAAGAACAAGTTAATTGACAAAGCATAAAAATGAAGGAAATACATAAGAGAAACCTAATCTAAATGGCAATACTACCTTATTACAAACACCAAGAAGTATTATTTATAGTAGGGCTTCACCTACTTCCGTTAAAGTAACTGGTAGTTGTGTTCCATCAAGTACTTCTAACTAGCAAGCACTTGATTCAAGTATGCAAGTGATGACATACAAAATTTCAAGCATTGTACCTTAAGCTTGCCTGGATGGTGCAAGAACTTAGAGTCATAAAGAAGTACCATTTTTCCAATCTCAAACTTCTTATCCCTTATGTTTTTTTCATGCCATGCCTTCTACATGGCCTTTTCCACGCTTTTGAATCCATCGTGTTATGGCTCATCACTCATCTAGTCGAATCATCTTCTTGATGCACTCTTCTAAAACGTGTTCATCAGCCTAGACCTCTAGCATGTAATACACAAAGAAGGTAACATAAATTCTATAGGAAAATGACTTCATGCCAAACACCATAAAATGGTGTGGCTTTGTTTAATCACTTGTAAGTTGTTCTATATGCCCAAAGAATAACTGACACTTTGTCATCCCAATCCTTTCTTCCAACATCACAATTTTTTTGTCAAATTCTGGCTCAAAATCTTGTTGAAAGCCTCAACAATTCCATTTTCCTAAGGATGGTAGGGTGTAGTTTTATGGTGTGCAACCATAAACTCATCTAATAGGATCTTGATTTTCTCATTCAAAAAGTGTGTACCCCTATCACTTGTCAAAATTAAAGGACATCCATATCTTGTAAGAACATTCTCCCATAGAAATCTAGTTGTTGTAGTTGCTATATAGTCCTTTGTAGGTACCACTTTTCCCACCGTGTGAGATAATCTGTGTAAGTAATGATATAGCGCGATCCGATTCTATGCACGGCTGCCGAAATAGGTCCTACAACGTCAATGGCCCATTTCTCAAATGGTTCGACACTAGTAATTGGTCTCAAAGGCATCTCATCTCTTTTCCTTGTTTTCCTAGAATCGACAATGATCACATGCCTTACAATATTCTTTACATTCTTTATACAATGTCTCCCACCATAATTCAGCAAGTAAGATCTTCCAGTGCAAGTCGCATCACTTGCATAATGGCCTCCTACAATACCACCATGAGCTTCTTCCATAATATCCTTGTGCTCATGCTCTAATACACAACGGCGTAATACTTCATCTCTGCCTAACTTGTAGAGGTCACCACTGATTAACATAAACGGTGTCGCACATATAGCAAGTTATTTCTTTTCTAATGCCTTCATTCCTTCTCGTACTATATCGGTCAGAAAAGACAACAATGTCTTCTAATTCTTATGGCATATGTTGTAACCTATATAACTGTGAATATAGCATGGTTTCTTCAATTGTTTGTGGTTCCTCTCCTGAGTTAATTCTAGATAAATGGTCTGGTCTAGAATTACTTTTCCCTAGCTTCACCACAAATGTGAAATAAAACTCTTGATTAGGAGTACCCATCTGCATATGTGCCCCGTAAGACGGGCTTGTTTACTAAGTACTTAAATGCAATGTGATCTGTATAAAACACAAATGGTGTTGCTAATAAGTACTGTTGAAACTTGTGCAATGCATAGATCATGGACAAAGCTTCACACTCTGTAGTTGTATAATTTTGTTCAACATGAGTCAGCTTCCTACTAGAAAAACAAATTGGATGATCAATAATACCTTCTCTAGGTTGAGCTAACACTACGCTAATGGCCATACTAGAGGTGTCCACATGCACATGAAATGGTTTATCCCATGAGGGAAAGTGTAGAATGGGTGTGGTAGTAAGTTTCTCTTTTAATATCTCAAACATGTGTTGTTGTGGTTCTCCCCAATAAAATGTACCTTTCCCCTTCAATAACTCTTCCAAGGGTGTAGCAATTTTAGCATACCCTTTGATGAATTTTCTATAATATCCTGTATGACCTAAAAATCCACACACCTCACTTTGATTGGTAGGTGCTTCTAGGCCTAAAATGACTGTAACCTTAGCTAGATCAACGAGAAAACCTTCCTTGCAAATTATATGTCCTAATAGTAGTCCAAATGGTGTAACAAATATGCACTTCTTGATGTTCAAAGAGATACTCAACTATCTCGCACCATACAAACATTAAAATCATATTGTCACAATGATCTTTCACGAGTCCATATATTGTTTAATCATCTAGGTATACCTATAAGAAGTTATGAATAAAATCTATGAATGCCTAAACAACTATGCACGAGAATACAAAAGTAAGCACATTTTCCAATCCAAAAGGTATCACAAGATAGGAAATACTACCCCATTCGGTAGTAAATGTTGTCTTTTCTTGATCCTCCTGAGAAATCCTAACCTAATGATACTCGGAAAACCCATCTCTAAAGGAGTATATTTCATGCCCCGTAACACCTCGAGAAATGGCATAGGGAATGGATCGGTGATGCATGCGAAAGCATTCAACTCCCCCTGTAGTCCACAAATATTCTAATTCATCCATCCCTCTTGATATTGATCACCATTGGGCTAACCCATTCTGACTCATCAAGGGGTTTGATAATTCCAGATTTCAACATTTTATCAATTTCTTCTTTTACCTTTTCACATAAATTAGGATTCATTCTATAAGGCCTCTTTATAATCAAGGCGTGCACCATCCTTAAGGTTTATCTTCATTTCCTAAGTGATTTATGCATGCCTTTAACTTCATGATACCCTCAAGGGAATATTTCTTGATAATCCATGAGTAACTCAATGATCTTTGCTACCTCCAAGTCGGCGGTAGTCTCTAATTATGGCCTCCTTAGGCTCACCTCACGAACCTCTATTCACCTTCTTTGTCTTCATAGGTTCATGATAGGCATGTGTATCCTTTTCTACATTTTCCAAGACCTCGCGCACCCCTTGTGAATGTTCAATATCCAGGTTCTCAACTTCCTCATCATCCACAATGTAAACCATCTTTCCCTTCTCTTTCTCAAGGCAAGCACATTTAAGTAGTATGAATTCCATTTCTTCTTCCTTTTCAAAATGCACTCCGGAATCTGTCTCACCAAATAATTCCTTAATATGCTCTTCTACTTTTGCACTATCTCCCATGGTTAAGCACTTGATAAATTTTAATGCCTATTATAGTGGAGTTTGAGAAGAAAAGTAGACAAAGGTCTAGATCATCCATGCAATCAAATTTTACTAATTTCTAGTCTCTCGATGTAGTTCTACATATACATACCAAGCACGTGTGCATCCTTGTAACATAGAGTATAATATATGCACCCAGAGTGAAGGTGGTAATGCTTCTTGTCTTGTTATTCAGAGTCTCTCACACTCCTTAATGTGATGCTGAATAGGTTGATCACCATCATAAGTGCATATCTGCATAGGTGCATTGTTCCTTATAAACCTAATAGATAGGGTGATCCCAATCTCTTCCCATTCTATAAGATTATATCTGTGGACTACCCACCAACGTGCTGTTATCCCACATAAGGTATATACTAACATAACTCTTATCTTAATTTGATCTCTGTCCATTATGTTTCCATGGCTTTCAAAAGTAGGAAGATCTTACTTTTTCCCTTTGTATACCAAGGTATTGTGCTACCTATCCATCGGACGGAACGAAGTCCATTCTTGTGTGCAACTGCACTTTTTACTTCGTGTCCTACTAATTCATATGTACCATGAGCCCAATTATCACAAGCAATACTCATAGTATCACTAATAGAATGAGAATCCTCCCATTTTAGGATGCCTTCTTTTGATGGCTCATTGACCTCTAGGTCCTGAATAGTGCGTACATAAATTTGGTTTAAGTCCTCCTCACTTAGAGGCTCAACATATGGTGTAGACTTCCCATCTATCAATGGTATCACAACCCTTTCCTCCTTGTTCTCAAAGTTGATATACCCCTTATTGAATCTCAAGTCAGCGTTATTCGCATAACACCAAGGGTGTCCAAGCAAGGTTGGAAATTCTACAAGTGCTAATACCTCAAAATCCCAGTGAACTTGGCACCATGTATGGTTATAGATGCATCCTTCAAAACTCCTATGGGGTGGCCTTAGTTCGGTTTGCCATAAACAACACATTAGATGATATCTGCAATGAAGGCCTCCCCATTTGTACCCATGCATCTAATGTAAGCACATTTACTTCCACACATGTATCAATCAATATGTTTCTCAATAGCCACCCATCCACAACAACATTCAGAGTAATTTCCTTGTCATAGTCAATGTTATCAAGGGAATATTTACATGCAGGATCTACCATCTGGTTTCAAAACTTACACGTGGAGTGTTCCCCTTTAACCAACTTCCTAATAGTGGGATAATGTTCTCTTAGCGCAACATTCTACACACTTCTTGTAGATCATCGATATTAGTTTGGACTATCTCTGATGCTTTCTTCTACTCCTTTAAGTATTGTATCTCACCTTGAAGATTCCTTAGCACTTCCATGGTATCCTGGTAAACCTCCTTCTGATGAGTGAGATCTGGGTACCTTGCATGCAAAACCTCCTCCTTGGTGATCGTAGGCTTCTGGTGTAATGCTTCTCTTGCGCGTGCCACTTCAGCATGTGTAGTAATCTTCATTGTCAATGCCTCAAGTCCTTCTACTATCTTGGGCATCCACTGATCTTCTACCGCACGCTAGATTCTAACCATCCTAACACTTTTGTTTTCTTGCTTATGTTTCTTACTTAGATGCTCATATAAGTCCAAGAACTCTTCATAGCTATGGTTCTTCCCGTAGAAAGAACATGTAATATTCTGAGGACATTCGCTCCTATAGTGGTCAGGAGATCTACATGTATAACATGTTCCACATGGGAAATCACCTCTTCCTCCACCACGGCCTCATCCTCCATATCCACCATGATATCCACGTCCCCTTCCATGACCTCCTTCAAAATGCCCCTCATTCCTATCATAGTGTGTTTGATTATGATCGTGATCCTACTACTCATTCTTACCCGTAGAATTATTTGTTACACTTGCATGTCGTACCCCCGATGTCTATGCATCCTGGATCTAACCAATTAACTAACAATCCTCGATTATCATGGGTCGTGGACCTACAAATCTTGCAAAAGCAAGATACATTCTTCCTTATCACGCGTTGTAACAAAGGATAGTGACTAGCATCATGATTCAAATGATATATCTCACAATCCAACAGTAATGAGCGTACGAGATCTACGAGGGCAATGATCCTTGGTGTGACCTTCCACTTCACAATCTGTACACCAAATTCCTGAGTGTGTTTCATGGGCTGAATTTGCTGATAGCTTCTCTAACTACTTTTCCATAGCTATAATTTGTGCCTGTAAGAATGGACTAATGCCAGTGTCAATGCTCCTAACTTCCTCAACACGCAAAGCTTCTTCCTGTTCTTCACGCGAGATCGGTGTATGTCTTATGTGTGACACCCTTCTAAATGGTGTAATTAATCCTCTAATGAACTAGTGTGCATGTTGGCTAGCGTGAATATTATAAGATAGATTAGATAGAAGTGTCTTAAAATGAGCATCATACTCACGTACACTCTTAGTTAGCCATCGGTTTACTCTCCGTGTTCAAAGTTACCATCAAGATATTGATCGCTAATGGAATACCTCACAAATATGCTCCTCTTGGATACCACAAAATCGGAATTCAGCTACCTCCGGGCAAGAGTATGTCAAAATTGAATATTCCAGAATATAATTGTTTAGAACACCATGAAACCATGTATCCACAGCATGAGTCCAGATCAGATCAGCATCATAAAGGGCTTGAAATTCTTCCTGTGTCTAGACAAGTGCGCGATACCTCCAATTCCGCTTGAGATGCATAAGTAATAAGCCACTCGTATAGTTCTCTTTGAAATATGGTGAAAAAGATCTCATATAAGTTGTCATATAGATTTTGTTCTACCCAAATGTGTGTGTTAAACTCATATCCAATGTTGAACCTTCGTGCATATTCTTCCTCCAGATCATGTATCCATTCCTCAATACTTGCTAGAGTTAACCAGTACAACTTCATCACAAATAATCCTTAAAAAAGCTGAAAAGAGGTCCCGAGAAATGGAACCAATGTTGCAGCCTAGAATTTACCAAATAACACCCTAGTCACGTTGGCACATCACTCATCGTTGAATGAGCACTCACCCGAAATGCACAAAGGTACTAGGTCCCTCTTTAGGGTTTCTGTAGTAGGATGTTAGTGTGATGAAGGAAGAGACATATAGATTCATAACTAATCTATCATTCTATAATGTATGCTACATTTAGATCTATGAAAGAACGAGATTTAAATAGTAATCATGATTGAATCACTAACATGTACTACTCAATTCCACACAGGAATGACACTTAGGTTCAGCCAATATCTTCCATCTATTAATAAACATAGAATATCCTTACAATAATATTAATCTATACCAATGCGTGTATGGATCTGATACAATAATTCAGTCATATGTGTATATCTCTATACCTCCATACATCCCTCACACTCATATCTTACCACTATGTACCTCACATCATATATATAGGGTGGGGACTTTCCCTTCACCGCTTATCTATTCCAGAAATAGTCTACATGCTATTAATATCCACACACCGTTCACATGCATAGCCACACATGTAAGTGTGCTATCTATAGACCTCTTACAGTTAACTGAAGTGTCAATCCTATTCTTAGCTCATCTCCATGCAAAACGCTTCGATCCGATCCTCCAAAGATAGATAATGCATGGTGTGCATGTCTGCATCGTTGGTGTGTTCCACACACCATCTTCTAAAAATAGGTCATCATGCTCAAAATTGGCTAAGTCCTGAATGTTGAACTTGCCTTCCATGTGCGGGTCCTTCTTGTCCCTCCGCGCCCTTGATCCTAGCCTTCTCTCTCGCACGGACTCCTTGTGTGTTCTCTAATAAGTATTCTCTTATCAACAAGTTAAAGGTCACAACATTGAGAAATGTCATTCCTTCAAAGATCATGTCCAACAACTCATAAATCAAGGGGATATCCAAATCGATACCTCCACTGCGTAAACTAATCAACCACCAACAAATCAAGCCACGCTCTTTACATCTCAACTGTTGAATGCTTACACCATTAACACTGTCAATCAAGATCCCATCTTATCACTAACTCCACATGTTCCTATAGTGGACATTATTCCCATCCCTTATGTGGAACCTGTCACACCTACATCAACTTTTACTACTTGTGTTGAACTTGCACCTTCTCCTATCCTTATCACATCCACATCAAATTTGACTATACCATCCACTTCTTCCACTTTAATCACACCCTAATCTACCACATTAGATTCATCCTTAACACCTATTTCAGCCCCACTGATATCCACACATATCCCTACAACTCTCACATCTATTCCTTCACCCACATTTTCATCAAACACACCTATTACTACACCTACATTACTCACAACCATCCCAACTAAAATCAGTTCTACTACATGCACCTTTACAGACCCCACCTTCGACATCAACCCCATTAGCAAACATATCATTCTTACCCCTCAAAACATTTATGAAACAACCAATCCCATCTACTTCTACACTTGAAAATACTCTTGCATTTGTTGCATTACCCATAAGGTCTACTCCATCGGCTATCACATCACCCACATCTCCAAATATCCCAAATATGCCTACATCTCTATCTATCCCACCTACCCCTATATCTATCATATCAAAAAGTCCACCTATCCCTACCTTGACATATGTACCTATATCCTCACCCATGGCCACATCACCCGTTTTATCCCAATATTCCTTACCTAATCCTTCTATCACACCAACCAAATCCTCTCGATCTGCAACCCTATCAAAGATACCCTTTGAAACATCTACTGAACCAACACATCCACCTAAATAAAATAAAGATGGTTTACATTCTCCCTCTACAAAATCAAATTTTCCCATGCCAAAACCGAAACACTCCACATCTCACATAGATATCATTAATTGCATCATACAAACACCTATCTCTCCATTAACATCCTCATCTTGTTTTAGGACATTTTCTCCATTAATAACCACACCACCACTATCAGATCCTCCAGTTGAAATTATTATCATCCTGCTAAGAAGTAAATCTTCTCGGTTGAATTCTAAGGCTTGGGGAAAACATCCTATAGTCCCTTGTGCATCCTCGAAGCATTCATACTTTTCCTCTTTTCAACAATCCAATGCCACAACATCTATTTTAGGATCAGTCTCTCCATCTACGACATCTTGCAAAAATCAATCCACATTAGAAAAATATAATCCTTCAAACAAATTTGATTTGTCCTCCAAAACACTCAATTCACCCATCCAATCTACATCCACTTTTATCCTAATTCTAAGCCAAGATATCCTATCAAAACCCACCAGAATTACCTTCCCCATGACACTTCAATGGGGTCTTATGCAGATATCCTTTGACGACATTTAACTCGAATATCTGCCATCACACTTCTTCCCATTAAATCCTTTAATCCCTATGGTCCCAATCCATCATGGTTCAATCCTAATTGCAGTTGCACTTATCATCATACCCCGGGCCATGACATTGAACATTGTAAGGCATTTCGGACAATCGTCCAAAACCTTATTAAGAAATATGATTTCCTCATTTAGGGGAAAGTTCCTTCTCCATCTACATTGAATCCAATTCATATCCCATTTTTCAGGCCTCCCATGATTCCTTCATCCACATCATCCCTTAATATCTCTCCAGCCCATGCCATTCCTCCTAAGGAAGGTCCTTTATTATTCATCAATACCACTTATCTTGCCAAGAAAACTTGTCGTCTCTAATCATTTACCCCATCCAAATCCAAAACAATCTCATCAAAATTCTTTTGACATCCTTTAACTCCATATTTAACTCATTGGGGAACAACCTTACCTCACTCTTGAGCACATCATTTGTACAAATACATTGTCACTAGGAGACTTCGCTCCTTGAAATTGTTTCATTTACCTTCTTCACATTCATCCAATTTAAATTATTTCTACCCAAATCCTCACTCATTTTAAGTCCACCATTGTGGCCATGTTTATGCCCCTTTTGGGGCACCATCTTTTTCATCAAAATCCTCTTTTGAGGCCATGTTTGTCTCTCCATTGAGGGACCTTTTTCTTCAAGTCCACCATTGCGGATATATTTGTGTCTCTTTTGGGGCACCGTTTATTTCATCAAGTCCTCCTTTGAGGCCATGTTTTTCCTTCTATGTTTATGTCTCTCTTGGGGCACCATTTATTTTCATCAAAATCCACCATTGTGGTCATATGTTCATTTCCTTCAAGACATAGTTTTATTTCCTTCTTGTCTATCATCTCATCTTATTGCAACTTCACTATCTTCCCTCTCATGGTGGTAAACCAAAGATGGAACCTCTTAATGCATTACACTTGTGACCAGTCTATTGTTAGCATATCTACCAATGAGCACTTAGTTACATCCTTAGATTATTCCTCCATCCTTAGCCCCTTCCATTTGTCATTATAATGATTTGAATTATGTGGTCCACCTTCACTACTTTGATGTGACCCCATAACCATTACATCCATCACCTTCTCATTCTCCTATTGCAGCCATGCAAAGGGTCCAAGGGTGTCTCTTGTACATTCATTATCCCCTCCTAAGTGGTCTACTTCACTATTCCCAGCTCTCCCCATGTGAAGCTAAAATTCAAGTATGCAAAAGACAAAATCAAAGTCATCAAAAATATATTGATCCCTCAAAGGACATCTACTTGTATATGAGAAAAAGAAAAATAAAAGCATACAAATCAAAATCAAAGAAAAATCAAAAGAAATAGACCGATCCCTTGAAGGACGGCTATCATATTATTCTTGCCATCCATATTATGTATAAAGTAGACCATACCCTTGAAGGATGGCTACTTTGTTATTATGGCATCGGAAGGTTTCTCGCATTGATTAGCCTTCATTTTATCAACATTTTCCAAAAGCTTCCCACATTGATCAACTTTCTACTATTGTTCTTTCCCTTTCCCAGAGTTGGGGCATAGACTTAAGGAACACCACCTTTGGAGATCCCTCTTCCTACGTACGAGTTACATTTCCCCCCTTGTTCAAATATGCCTACATTATTATCTATCTTTCATCCATATTTCCCTCATGATATTTTGGTATAAATAGCTATCATTGGCTATGTGTTAGCACATATTATTGGCTACAAGTGCAATGCTTTGATTGGTAACTTTTCTTGTTTATCTCTATTCTAGTTCAAAACATTGTTCCTTGTATGCCATTCTTTAAATATGTTTCGTTCATCTCATCAAGGTAATATTTTATCAAAATCACATCAAATTTTACACTATTTATCCATAATATCAATGAATGTGCCCGCAAATACACTTTTCGGTTTGTGAATTCTACTTGATCACCATTGCATCTTGTGAATCCTACTTGAGGATCCTTCTCTAGGAAAGTTCGTTATCCTGTAGCTCCTTATCTCCTAACATGTTCAAAAATTTCTTTGATCCATTGCTCTTTGTTCCCCATTTCCACTCATCCCCATTTGTCTCCACATCATCCTTCTCACCTTTTTATCCCCTTGCACCACACAATATATCTTACTTGTCTTTCCTCTTGAGTTTCCCTTTCACTCTTCCACTTTCAGGTTTGAAAATATTACTTAACCATCCATACAAACCGAGAGAATCTTAGTTAAGGTATATCTTCTTCCTTGATCCTCCCACTTGTAGAAGCTTCTCCACCATTTCCTCTTTCGAAGATGACAATCACCACCACAAACATCTTTCCGCTCCTCCTTTTTCACTTGACACACTTACATCATCAATCTCACCACTATTAAGGATTTCCCTTACACTCTCCATCTACACTACATATGTTCCTCCATCCACTCATGTCACACTCCTTTATTTCCTTGTTATCACTTTAATATCACCTATATTCATCTCTTATTCCATTTTGGTATACACTTTGCTCTCGATCTTTTCATCATCCTTCTTCTTTGGCTTGGTGATCCTACTTAACCGTCCCGTCGCAGGAAATCTTACTTAAGAGTTCCTCTTAAGAATGGTTTTCCATCTGACCCTTCCACCTCCCATTATATATTCCTCATCTTCTGTCTCCCGCATCTCATCGTACTTGTCCACTCCAACTAGCCATTCCACACATGTATCCAATACAAGTTTGTCTTTCTCCTTCCATATTGTCATTGCTGTTTGGTGATCTTACTTAACTCTTCCTACAGCATGGTGATCTTACTTAAGAGTCCCTCTTAAGCATGATCAGTCATCTTGCACTCGCCCACTACCCCACATTCTCTCCATCTACATTTTCTCGTCATTCCCCATCATCACATCCTCTCACCTCCTCTTTCATTCTCACAAACACCACTTCCTACTTGTCCCTTTTTCATCTCCATCATCCATCATTGGGTAATCTTACTTAACCGTTGCTTCTCCATTCATTTTGTGTCTTGTTTCTTCATTTTCTCTCATTCATTCTCATCCACTGCATCCTCTCCTCGCCTTCATCTTCCTACACATCGTTATCCCTCCTTTCTTTACTCTTTCCACTCCATCTTCTAGAGTTCTCCCACATATCTACCCCCATACCCGTCATTTTCATTGATCATCTCCTAACATTCTTTCATCATCATCTTTTGTCTCCGTGCTTTATTAATTATCTATGGACTTCTCCTAAAATCACTCATCCGCATTCCACATAACTTGAATTATTTTCTTTGACCCCCTCCATTCTATCTTCATTCCTTCCTTCCTTTGTTCCCTCTGATCATTATTGGGGTAATTTTCCTAATGTCCCTTCATTGGTGTTCCCCTTCCATTCTTCGTTTACTTTTTGCCTCGTCTCATATTTTATCCCATCCTTTCCTACTAATCATTATCGGTGGATTTCTCCTAACATCCATTCGTTGGCATTGCCTCTCCTATCCCTTCCTCTCTTTTTCCTCGCCACCTCTCCATATTTCATTCTTCCTTTCCAATTTCTTCATTGTCTTCATCATGCACCCTCTCTCTATTTTATCATCATCAACTTATCCTCATCTCATGCATCTTTGCTTCTTTTCCAATCTATGTCATTCCTCCCCTCAAGCTTCTCTTTACGTTCCTTATGCTTCTCACTCTTTATCGAATATCTTCGTCCTTGGTTCCCTACCATCTGCATAATTTTCTCCATTGTCTTCTCCTCCTTTCTGATCCTCGTCTTATTTTACTTCCTCTATATCGTCTTCTTCCCATTTTACCTCACACTTCCTCCTTACTTACCCATCGATAACCTGACTCTTCAGTGTTGTCCCATATTCTTTATCATCTCACCATCCACATGCATTTCCATACGATCAATTCCATATTCTTTTCCTTGGATTTCCTCACCATGTTTTTTTCTCCTCCTCCATCTCCATTCCTCTATTCCATACCCCTGTCACCTTCACATTCGATCTTTCTTACTCTTCTCATAACTAACCAATCCTCTTGTCTATTCCTTTTATCTTTCTCAACATCCCTCACACATAGAATTCATGATCAATGCCCATGTTTCTTCGTTTACGTACTCACATCGCCAATCCATTTCATCTTGTCTCATTCTTCTCTCTACAACATTGACTTCTTCTCTTATTGAGAACCCTGTCACATCTTTTATCTTCGCCAATCCTCTCGTAGGGACATCGTCATATCTATTTCTAAGAATCTCTTCCCATATTCCTTTGACATTTTTGTCTTGGAAGATACCATAATGGCCATCACTTATCTGATCTTGTTCTCTTCCATGAATATTTGCTCTACTTTTGTTTTATCACAAAAGTATCGTGACTTCCTATCCTACTTATCAAATAAGTAGGACTGCTTTCATATTTTAATTTTCTAACACTTATGCATCTTTCCTATGAAACATGATTGCCATCATATTTATCACCCTTTTAGGGAATTTTATCTCACCTTTCTATCCTATCTGCTCATCATGTGCACATTTATGATTATTCCCCTAGGATATCTTATTTCAACATCCATCTATGTCTTATATTGGGGCACCTTTTCATCCTTTTACTTGTCAACGCATATAACTCACTTTGTGTCCTTCTCGTGCCCTATGTTGGGGCATTATTATTTTCATCCTTGTCCCCTTTTGCGAGGCGCATATTTTTCACACGATTCCTTGTAGACAAAGGATTTTGCACATCTTTTCGCATTCAGTTGCACATATTTTGATGTTTTCCTATGACCCATTGGTCATCTTGGTTTACATCCATACTGCAGTGGTCTTCACCCACTCAATGGTCTATAAAACATTTTTGTGCCATCTCCTCCGTTGAGACCACAATTTTCCTCTACTGATGTGATATTGGAGTCACCACCATACTTGTTTTTCATTATTATTGTGATCCTTTTTTACCTAAGGCATCTTGCCTTTGGTTATGTATTCATTCATCCTCGGACACATATTTCATCTAACCCTTTTTATTTTTGTCTCGTGGCTTGCTATCGTAAACCACTCAATAAAAAGGGGCAAATGTAGACACCAATTTTTGGTATAGCGCCCCTCCGTCATCTCACATTCATGCAACTTCCCCTCTCACCTTTCTTTTTCTTAAATTTAAATAAAACCCATCCATTTACTCACCTTTATTTAATTAATTATTAAATGGGCTCCATGTGGACCCATTTGATAATTAATATTTTGGCATTTTCTCCCATATCAAATTATTCAATCCATGGGTATTAATATACCCATCCGACACCCTTTTCTTAATTTCAAATGGAATCTTTTATCTCACCTACCCATTCAAATCATGCTCCCCACTCCATCTAATAAGTCAAACCATGGGCCCCACGTGATCACATCATACCTCTTAACTCAGGTTACTCTACCCAACCCCGGTTACTTGTTAACCCCAATCTAACCTCACCTCCAAGCTATAAATATGGGTTTTCCCCCATATTTTAGGGGACCTGCAAAAAAAAGAAAGAAAGAAGGACCACTGGAGGAGGAGGAAATAAGTGAGAAAATTTGGGGAAATGTATTTTTGAATTCTAAGCTTATTTTATCATTTATATCCTCATGATGTCCTAGTAATGACACTATAATCCCCACAATAGTCTGTTCATGATTACTTAGTTCATGTAGCGTGGTTCTTGTTGCACATTGTGTTCGGATCAGATCAATAACACCATATACATACCTGCAATGTCGGCTTCCGTTGTTCATCGGCTTACATGTTATCTATTTATCTTGTATTTTATCATTACCTTTCTAGACACATGCTTTGACATCATCCAAGGGAGTTAAAATCCTCTTGGAACCGTGGATTATCTCGGGAAACTCCCACATATTGTTATCTAATCCCATCTGTTTCGGTTTTGTAGATCTATCTTATTTTATCACGTATATATCTTCTTTGTGCCCGTATATCCACATCTGCATTTGAGGTCCTAATCCTTCCATCATTCGAAGTTCTTTGGTGGGTTCCAGGTATCGCTTTCACCCACGCAAGAACAAGCTTTCATGTACAACGATAAATAAATACTAATATCTCAAAACTCTCATATACTGACCTCACCATCTTGAAAGACGCAGTTAGTGTATGATCAAAAATCTCAAAAAATCTCATGTACTACCTCACTATCATTGCCATGTAGGCCGATATATATAAAAATAATAATCAAAATGACGAAATCAATCGTTGGCTCCTCGATGTCCGAGGCCGCCTCATTTGTCTCCTCCTCTCCTCCAGCCCGATGCCTTGCCATCATCTCTCCACCCTATATGGGTCTAGGTCTCACCTTTACCTAGCTTACAACTGGGTCATTCCTCCATGAACTAGTGGCCTCACCCCTAACCTTGTCTCTGGGCTCACCATCCCCCTGTACTCTCTGCACTATGCATGTGAGATCTCGTCCTCTCACTCAAGGCCTATTGTACCATGTACTCTACATAAGAAGGGACATCTATCCTAATAACAGTCAAATGATCCTGATAGTATTTGGCCTCATTTAGGGCATCCTGAATCTAGCCATCACACTATACGTGGGGGTGTCTAAGGTCTCGTAGAACTGCGAACTCTATCTCTTCTACAGTGAACTCATTTTATACCTATGACCCCTACCCTCCTCCCTATACCATGGGACCATGTCCCATTACTGCTTCAGTAAATGGGACCTTGTCCTCGCCTACTGAGAGTGCTTGTCTTTGTGACACAGGGCTATAAGGCCACAATTTGAGCCTTTACAAGTGGCCAAATGACCCTTAAAACCTATTATATGTGCTCGTAAGGCGGCCACTGTCCCCATCACAATGCCCACCTGCAATGCGGTACTACCCTGTTCAACATGGGCTCGAAGGGATACTTACCATGCATATAATGAGGCAACATGTGCCTTAGATCCTATCAACAGCCCCTGCACTACTCCCAGCTGTGTCAAAAGGGTAGTCACCTACCCCTGTAATGTGTCCCTTTGAACCGTAATCATGGCTAGGTCAGGTTGCACGACCTCGGGTGTTGCCCATAGATGTGCTTCCCACCTACCTCCGTATTTTCCATAACCCCAAAGATCATCAATCTTTCAGTCCACCACCTTCTCCTCTTGCCCTTTCGGCACCTTTGGTTAAGGTAGAGGCATAGGCCTCTCCACGTCATCTCTCTTGTACTGTGGGAATGGTGGAGGCACATCTTGAGGTAGCCCAAACTGCGCCCGACCCTATCCAAGTGTATCATCTCATACTCATCAAAGACGATGTCCCTTTATCCATCTATTAGTTGTATCTAACTCTCTGTCATCTGCTTGTATGAAGGGAATGTAGACACTAAAATTGGTTCACACTCCCCTTTGCGCCCCATCAAATAACCAACCCAAACATATTGTCCTAACCATGACCCCCTCCACACCACATTAATATTAATTTAATTTGATTAATACCCATCCTGATAATATTCATCATTTAATTACATTAATTGACCTAATTTACACCTCACCTAGACACCTCATCCAATCACCTCACCCTAGACCTATTCTTGGCATGTTTCCATAACTAACTAAGACTTAATCTTACTTGCCTTAATGAGCTAAGATTTGGTCCAACCCTAAAATCAATGCCTAAGATCTCTCTAACCACATTCTCACCCATTAGAAGGGAAGTTTATGTTAATCCGCGTGAAGAAATGAACTAGGCCAAAAGAAATCAAAAAGATCTGCCCATTTTAGTAAACCTATGGAATCCCGCCTTAATCGACGCGATCAGACCTAAACCGATGCCGGTCAAGATAGAACTATTGTTGGTTACCATTTATTCACCCAAACAACCTTGTTTTTGGGTTGGCACATTCTGATATCAAGAAGACAAGAAGAGAGCCACATGCAAGAAAAACTAGAGTCTTTCACGCACCCAAGCATCCATAACCAACACCAGGATAGATCTAGAAGCATTGAAACTCATGGTAACATTCTGCAGGAAGTGTCACCACTATGCACCAAGCCCCCTTTCATCAGTTGATCAACAACCATCTCCATTCATCTATCAAAACCTACATCACAATAAGTACATCTCTACCAGCATTGTCTATTTCAGCATAGTTAACTTTTGTCATTCCTGTCATTAGTTTATACTTTGCATGTTCATTCCTCCATTGCTTATTAGCTTGTAATTCAACCACTTCCCTTACCCACATCACCAAATCACCATTCTAACCTAATATTCATTTTTGAGGATTCCCAAGATCTCCATGACCTTCTCATCCACTCTCCCAACTTCATTTGACCCTAGATCAACCCCTACCATTTGATCTATTCGAGTTTATTTTACCTCGACCATACCGACACCGGTTATCCACAACCGTCATCGGTTCTACCTAAATCGGCATCGGTCATACCCGACCGACATCGATCTCTAGTGTTTTATACCTTGACCAAGAACAGACCCAATAATCATCTCACCAGTTGACCTAAACAACCCAAAACCTGACCCTGACTAGTTCCAGCACCTAACACCACCTACTTATTATTTAGATCTGACTATAACCTAGCCTGTTATATTAGATTTTCTTATTGTGCTTGAATGAGATACCTAAATCATATCAAATATAGTAGGACTTTGTTTATTTCTCGCATTAATTTGTTTTAAATAGTGGATTGACAACCATCTAGGGAGTATCACACTTCCCGAATCTAGCACATGCTAGGCAGTCCACTGTCATATATCATTTAACTATCTTTTTGTGGTCTTGTTTTCTATTATAGGTAGTTCCTCCTAGCCAAAAGGAAGTTCTTGCAATCGGCATTAGATCAAGAAGTCGAATGCACACAATAACCATTAACCAATCCATTTAATAGGTATTCCTCCTAGCCCCTATCCTTATCTATTTCATCATTTCGAAAATGTAAAGAAAATGGTGAAACATTTTGGCACACCGGTGGGACCCATCAGGGGTTCTATTGCATTTTCTTCATTCCTAGGTGAAGGTTGTGTGTTTTTTTCCCTTCAAAAAGCTTACACATTAATCTTCTTCCTGGTAATCTTATCTTCTTTCTAATTTCTCTAAAGGATACATTTTATTTGGTGCATTTAAAAAGAACCATTCTTCTTGTTTTCTTTGCATTTAGTGAAAGAGCATACCCTCTCCTATTCATCTTTTTGTGTCATTGAACATAATCTTTCGATTTGGGCTTAAATTTGGTTGCATTACATTCTTGATTTATACATTTAGCTCACATTAAAATGAGGGCAACCTATATGCTTTGGAATTCATGCCCATCGATGGTTGACACAAAGAATCGTAGAAAGCACATTTTCCCTCTCTGTGTGTCTTACCAAACTTGCACAAAATTAGAATATACACATCTTTCTTAAACAACATCTTACTCGGGAACATCTTTCCACAATCACATGATCATATTTCTAGGTACTCACCAACTCATTACCTCTATCGAGTCATCATCTCAAAAGACGGCCCGCCCCTTCCATAACATATCAAAACCTCTCCTTTTAGATATCTTTCTTCGTAGGAAGCCTTCCTCACAAAAAAACTCTATTCTAAAATTGATGAGTCGGTCTTATAAATAGCATAAGCTCAATACATTAGTAATAACTTGTTAGGAGCATGTTTTTAGTGTTTGATTGACATGTGTTTTGAGGTGTGAGGATACGCTTCTCCATTTTTTTATTCTGTTTCCTTACACACTCCACAATCACAGTTGGAGTATTTTGACTTCCTCTGAGTGTGTTAGGACTTCATTGCATCATCTCCAGACCTCTGGGTTGGTGGTTTATCTCATTAAAAACTCATAACAATCCATATTTCTACATCTTTCCAATTTTCACAGTAACTGACATCGGTTACCCCTGACCGGCATCGATTTTATCTTAACCGACATCGGTTTGCTGTTCTTTTGGGTTAAATTGCCTAAAAGAGCCCTTATTTCATTTTCTTCATTTGTCAAAGTTCTGTAGTCCTGTACTCTCTTTGCTCTCTAGTCAATAGTCATCATTCACTTATTCATCGACCAATCAACAATATTTTCTTCATTTGATAAAACTATTCTTGTTTCATAATAACCGACCTTGGTTACCCCTTAACCAACCTCGCTTACCCTTAACTCGCATCGGTCACCTTAACCAGACATTGGTTACCCTGTATTTAACATCAACTAATATATTACCCAAATCTACCTATAGACACCTATTTTCTTCATTCTTTTATGTCTTGTTGCTTTCTTTGTCATCTACGAGAAAATAGTATTATCAGTCGAGTGCTTGTTCACATGGTGTTGACTTGCGCAGACTAACACCCTCATATTCCAAGCTAGTCATCAACCACTCCCACCTAGTCCTTCACCACCCTCTGTTCCATCACCCATGGATCTAACCTTACCTACCACCATTTCCACAAGTGACGAAGAATTTGCACGACTCCTTGACTAGAATCTCGTGGCCTTACGGTTCTACCTTTCCCACTCTTTCACTGAGACTCCTCAATCGGTTGATATAAAATATGTATGTATCCATCTCTCCTACCCTTGTTCCTACTTCCACATCAGCCCCTAATAATGCAATGTTACCCTCACCTTCACCCCCGGTGGTTTTACAGCTTAGGACCCATACATGTCATGATCGTTGCATCTGCAATATCACTCACGCCTATCATATCTATTGTCCCCTCGTCGAACACCCATATCATATCCCAATCCACACCCATTGTCTCACAAATATCCTTTGCAAATAAAACCACCCATGGTATCGGTGACCCCTTGTCCATTCTAGAATCTTGACCTCTCCATCCCACAAACACTACCCCCAATCACTACTAGAGTCACCACGACCAGTCCCACCTACATACACATACTATCAACCACCCCATATCTCGTCTTTTACTCATTCAGGGATATGTGCCTTCTATGTCGGTTCCTATTCTCAACCTCTCTATCGGGTTCAATACCCCCCCTTATGCCACAGAGATGTCTCCTCATCACAACCTACCAATGACCTCATCAAGTTGATGATGGAAAAGATGCGGATACTTAGAAGCATCGGTTTCCAGCTCACACAATTCCCTCACCTATGATGAAATTTTTAATGAGCCTATTCACATTTCCATTCCTATTCGACCATACCCGTACATTGGGAATTACCAAAATTCAACTGCTTGAATAGCAAAGAAGATCCACAACAAAAATTTTGGTCCTTTTAAACATGGGTGTTACATAAATACCCATGATGACACTTTACTTTTGAGGACTTTCCCAATGTCCTATGGACAGACTTGCATTAGACTGGTACAATGGGCTACCAAGACATTCCATCTACTTGTTTAATCAACTAGCCCAGGCCTTCTTAGACCACTTCTCAATTAATATTGTCAAGAAGGTTACCATGACTGATCTTTATTCCACTCGATAGTACGACGACGAGTCTATCGCTGACTTTGTCACTCGTTGGCGCAGTTTAATTAATCAACTCACATTCCAACTACCTCAAACTGAGCTTATAGAGCTATTTACTCGGGCTTGTGATAGACACATCTCACCAACCCTGGAGGTGCAAACCTTTCACATTTTTGATGAGGCATTCACCATGGCATGGAAATTGGAAATTCATGTATCGAAGAAAAGAAGATTTAACTTCGTAACAAGAACATCACGTGCAAATCCAATTATGCTTCTTCATCTTAGAAACCCCAAAACAACTATTCAAAACCTAAAGAGTCTCGCTTGACACCATAATTCTCAAAGTTGTCCCCCTCATCAATCAAACCTAGCCAAAACTCCTTTTAATCTCTCCCTGTCCAAGCTTTCGGTTCGGATGAGAACAACGAAAGTACACTTCGATAGGAGAATCTTACTCTTTTATTTTGGAAAAGCTTGTTAAGGTTGGTGTCATTACCCTTCCACCTATAAAACCACATACTAATTTTGACCCTGAGTGACCCATGCCCTCATGGTATAAGGAACATGACTTTTGTAACTATCATCATGTCAAAGGTCACAGTGACAATAACTGCATCACCTTCAAGAATATCATCCAAGAAATGTTAGACAATGGATATCTAGTCTTGGATATCCCGAATGGACATGCTAACCAAAACTTTCATATCTTCAAGAATCCATTCCCTAATCATGCCCCATCTTCCAACCAAGCTAATGACACCTCAAACAATGATAAGCATGTCCAGAGGTCCACACTATTTTTATGACATGTCGCTTGCTTCCCAATTGCCTCATGTGCCTTCCATAGATGAAATCTTAGCCCGAGTTCCCTTACCTACAAAAGAGTCTATTTCATCTACTCCTCCACCCACAAAGACACCCCCTTCATTTTCTTCTTCACCTATGGAAGAGCCTATAATCAACACACCGCCTTTGACCCCTCAAAATTCTGAGCAGTTGTCAGTGGCACCTCTCCTACTCATAGAAGATGCAAGTCCACCACCTACACCAACACAAGAAGAGTCCACTTCAGCTGGCCCATCCTCTCCTCTACCCATGGAGGATACTATAGAAATACCACTACCTTTAGATGACCATTCACCATCGAACTTTCAAGATCCCACTAATCTACTTTCAGCTCTCTTACCCACATAGTCCAAGGCTAGCCATTTCCTTGTATCTCAAACACATTTTACGGGGATTTCCACTCGATCCACGTCAACCCCACCTACGTCAATACCATTCTCATGCTTGGTTGATCACCTGGACTATGTCGATAGAGCCTTACTTTGGGGATGCCTTCTACTTCTTGTTTCAACACAAATGTAGTTGTCGCTCGTTGACACCTCCACTATCTATCCAAAAGTGTTTTGAGAAACCAAACCAAACACAATCATGACTATTACAACACCTTCCACATCACCACCCCTAGCCCAACTCACACCTCTTCCCATAGCCCAACATACATCTACACCCAAACACCTACCCATGCCTATTTCATTTCCCTTACCTAAACCTATCACTACCTTAGGGGTCATACCGACAACTAGCCTTACTCACCCACCCATCAAATTAGATTTAGCCACATCCTCCAAAACTGACACTAAACTCACCCTAGACCCTAAAAAGAAGACCTAACCTCCTAGACCTCATACACCAACCTCTCCTACCATGCCATTATCATCTTCACCCATGTCGTCCATCCTAGGACCTCACCCCTCGACCCTAGCAAAACAACCCCGTCCACCAGTAAACCAAGAACACAGCAACCCACCTCCTCATCAAGAACCTCTAATGTACCCAAGAGACCCACACAACCTCCATCATCACCCGTAACCTTCTTACCACCCATACCACCACTACTATCCATAATTGCTTCACTACCCATGACATTTTCTTCTCTTTCACTCACACCTCCTGCCCAACCTACACCACCTACCTCCATAGCACCTCGATTACCCCCGTGGGTAACCCATCCTCTTCCACCATCAAATTTTCCCTCCACATCTCATACACATGTGTCACCGTTGCCCAAAAAGATGCAACCTAAAGCTAAAAATCTGCTACCCTCCAATAAGGTAGTTAAACCAACCAAACCTTCCATCGCCAGTTCTTCTACCTTACCCCTACCCAAGCAGATACGACCAAGACCTAAGACCACTCCACACACCAAACTAGTGAACCAACCCATTCCCTCTCCTATCAAGCCTCTTTCTCCACAATCAGTTGTACCTATACCCAAACCCACATTCACCTTCCATTGTGATCCACTAGCAGGTCCTACACCAAAAACTTAACCAATCTCCTCAAAACTTCTGTCATAACATTACCACCTCTTAGACCTTACGACCCACTCAAACCCAAACCAAAAGGGTTTGACGAAACCAAAATTTATGTCTACCATCATGTGCTAGGACACAATGTAGAGAACTATAAGGCCTTAAAAACTGCCTTAATCCATCTATGTCCTCCCAAAGAAAATTTTGATGATGACGATCTTCTTGATGAGGACCCCATTTCACCTTCACCAATTTCCAAAGATCTTCCCCCATTCCTACTCAACGACAAAATCTCCACCCCCACAACTCTTCGATCCACACTTGATTCGAGATCAACATGGTTCATATAAGAGAGTTGGCCAAATCACCACCCAAATGGTGTTGTGCCCAACTTCACTTCACAAGGATTTTCTCCCCGGTAGGTTTCTGCCATCATGCCATTATACCACTCATCCTACACCTTCTCCATTTACCCCTCCCTCAGATTAACATGATCAACATTACCACCCATGCTCAGAAAGACAAGGGTAAGGAAAAAGCAACTGGCCCATCAACCAACCCTGTACCCAACATACCATCCGCACCCATACCCAAATTCATCATTCGAGGTCCTACATATCCTATTTCGATGGGGTCAAACATTGCACAATGCTTAAACAACTACACCAATCCCCCCTCAAAATGTCTCTATATGACCTCATCTAAGCCTCAAAATCACATCATCAAGCCCTCATGGAAGTCCTTCAATCTATTGAAGTCTTACTAAATGACCCCACACCCATACCCTCCATCATTACCCCTCACCACGTGGCCTCTCTCACTAGGTCTTTGCCTTCCTCTACACCTCCACCTACTCACCAAATGGCTGCCCTCATCTTTTCAGACTAAAATATTTCTCCCTTCTAGTCGATTGACCACGACCCCGACCCCACCCTACTCTTTTCATCTCCATCTTTATCAATAACATACGCATACGATGTGTTATGATCGATGGTGGTGCTAGCATATCATCATCTCCTCCCGCATATATGACCAAATGTACCTCACCAAATTACATACACGGTAATCTGCATGTTATGTTCCTTCAATGATGCCATGACCTCTACCCTGGGTACTGTTGTTCTCCATGTCCGCATGGGCCCCTGCACTGTCTCGGAACTTTTCTATGTTCTAGAAGGGGAGTTCCAATATAACTTGCTACTCGACCAACCTTGGATCCGTGTTATGGGTTGTGTCCTTTGACTTTACATCGATGCCTCAAATTTGAACACAAGGGACATAATTACACCATCCTTGCCGACCCCTCACCTTTCAAGACCTATAACATGCTATATCGGCCCAATGATGTGCTTGTGCCGGTCAAGGCATCTACCACTGTCACCACTTCACCTTCACCCACGAGCCCATCCACCAACATTTCCACTACTTCTACTGCATCTAACCTTGTTATCCCTACTTGCAGTTGTAGCCTCTACCGTTGGTGCCCCTGTTTCCCCAACATCTAATGAGCCATCTATACCCACTACCAACATACCAACTACTGATCCCTTAGAAGGTGTTTTTCAACGCCTCACTCTGGGGGAATACCACCTATACAATATTGATACCTTCCTCACCCCACAAGAGTATGAGAATCTGCGTCAACACCCCAGCTACGACATCCGCATTAGTGACATTTTCCCTTATGGCCCTCCCCACCTTCACACCAACCTAACGTATGGGGGACTTGATATTTCCACCTATAAAACCGAACCTCCATCCCAAGCCCAACCATTTTTGTTTGACCTACACTCCCTCACTAACTGCCACTTCACTCACACTTTCCTCCACCAATGCATGTGGAAAGGATTTGGCTTCATTTTATGAACAAGGCCACCATACTGTCATTTCTTATACCTCTCGTAAACACAATGATCGTAGTGGCATTGGTTTTGATGCTCCACCCTCCAAGAAGGTTCACGTCGACCTTATCCAGGATGAAAAACTCCCCCTCTCATTCACCCACATTACCATCTTCACCCATGGAGTTCATAGATCCTAAATCTATTCCTCCTAACTTTTTTTTTCATAAACACCATTTCCCTGGGACCGCTAACCTATCAACGTGATGGCGAGGCTCCCTCTTCTCTCCCATTCCTATATCCTGACATGATCGATGATGATATGCCTTCAATTAATGTTGTTTAATGTTAGAAAGATGAGTCTATCCTCACCTACCTTGGTGCAGAAGACTCTTATATTCATCAATCGTTACCCTCTCGAGATAAAAACCATGTTGAACGAATCGACCATCAAAATCAAAATTAATACCTAGGACTACCCACACATTCTAAAGATCGCCAATCCTTAGACGCTATCTTGAACATGAGGCCTTCACCTCTTTGCTTCAATTCCATAACAACGCATTTTCCTGGTCCTATGCCGATATGCTCGGTATTGACCCAAAAATTGTGGTTCACAATATCGTAACCATTCTTGATGCCAAACCCATCAAACAAAAGCTGCGGAAAATGCATCCTCGCATTGCACTTCTAATCAAAGAAGAGCTTGAGCCTTCTCTCTCATTTCCTTCACTCTACCCATTGATTATCCCCAATAGATTTCTAACACCATTCCTGTCACAAAAGCAACATGGAGACTCCACATTTGCATGGATTTCATGACCTCAACCTCGCCTATCCCAAAGATGATTTCCCACTACTAGGAATTGACCAACTAGTTGATCTCACCGCTGGCCATGAAATGTTATCACTCATGGATGGTTTCTCGAGATACAATCAAATATTACTAGCCCCAGAGGATCAACACAAGACTGCCTTCATCACCCCTTAGGGTACTTTCTTCTATCGAGTCATGCCTTTTGGCCTCTAAAATACTATGCTACATATCAAGAGCCATGACATCATGACATCATGCATCACATATTAGAGGATTACATAGATGATCTGCTTGCCAAATCCAAGCATTGAACCAAACACCTACCCATTCTTAAAGTCATCTTTGACCACCTCATAAAGTATTGTGTTTGTCTTCAACCAAAAAGTGTGTCTTTGCGGTACTTTCTAGAAAAATCCTAGGTTTCATCGTTTCTTTGCATGGCATAGAAGTCGATCCTACTAAAGTCAAAGCTATTCTTGAAATTCCGCCACCCACTAATCTCCATCAACTTCACATCCTATAAGGAAATTTACAATCAATTGATCTTTTTATCTTGCAGCTTTCCGATCGCTGTCAACCATTCCATCATCTTCTCAAGAAAGACATTTCATTCAAATGGGATGATGAATGCCATAAATCCTTCGAAGCCTTGAAACAATACCTCCTTCAACCACCAGTGCTCATTCCTCCTAAGGATGACCAACCCTTCTACCTATATATTTCCGCCACTGACCATTCTCTAGGTGTCATGCTCGCTCATCGTGACAACCAACACCAAGAGCAAGCGGTTTATTACATAAGTCGTACCCTTCTTGACTACGAAACTAGATATACCCACACCAAAAAAATTTCCTAGCCTTATTTTTCATCACCACCAAACTCCATCATTACCTACTCAACCAAAAACCTTCGTCATTACTAATACTGACCCATTACACTATATGTATGCCAAACCTTATCAAAATCAATGTGATGCACGTTGGCTTATGCTTCTAGCCACCTCAACCTTGAATTCATTCATCAAAATTCCATCAAGGGCCATGCTATTGCCAACCAATTTGCCAACACACCTATTTTTGGGAATCAACCCTCTAACTTCAACTTCCCAGATGAGTCTATAGCTACCCTTTCCCTGGACGAACCCGCTTACCAAATGACATTCTTCTTTGATGGCTCCATGTGTCAGCATGGGGGTGGGGCTAGTGTTATCCTCATTCCGCTTAATGGTGAACCTATGCCTTTGTCTTTCAAACTCAATTTTGATTGTACAAACAATATTGTTGAATACGAAGCACTCGTATTGGGTCTCCAGGTTGCTTATGCCTTAGATGTTAAATCAATCAACATCTTCGGTGATTCTCAGTTGGTCATAAACCAAGTCAATGGTATATACCAGTGTCGTAATGAGATACTTCAAAAGTATAAGCATCACATAGACATAATTTTGACCACCTTTGACCGTTATGCACTTCAAACCACCCCATGTTCTACCAATAAATTTACGGATACCATGGCCTACTTGGCTTCTCAAATACCCATTTTTCCCACTGACTCTAAAATATTTGTCACTATACAAATGCTACAATCACCCTCTTATTTACCTCATGAAGTTTACTCCGTCAGAATTATTGCCCCGACCCACTTGACTTTGGTATAAGCAATATGCAAACTATCTTTCCTTTCCATTCGCCCATTGATCTCAGTCGTAATGGACAATGTGCTTTTCTCAAAAGTGTCTCCCATTATGTCCTCATGGATGGTCTTCTTTACAAGTGTGGCTTCAATGGCATTCTCTTACAATGTCTTATGAGTTCTGAAATTCCCTACACCATTAAGGAAGTCCACGATGGAATTTGCAGGGTCACTTTAGTGGTTTAGCCATCATAAAGCGCATTCTTTGCCTAGGTTATTATTGGCCAACTTGAATCGTGACTATTGTTGTGATTATGTCAAGCGTTGTGTGAAATGCCAACAACATGCTAATCTTCATCACACACCTAGTCACGCCTTATAGGTTGCATGAGACCTTTTGCCTTTCTCTCAAAGGGGTTTGGATCTTGTCGGTGAGATCAACCCCATTCTTCACAAAGCCACCAATGGATCATAACCGCTATCAATACTACACTAAATGAGTAGAATCCATTCCCCTCATTTTTACAAAATCTGAGAAGATATGTGAATTCATCAACCATCACATCATCTGTCGCTTTGGTGTCCCTCACCGCATTATCACTGATAACGAAAAACAATTCAAAAACAAAACCCTCCACAAACTATGCGATGCTTTTGGAATCCAACTTGGTTTCTCATCACCTTATTACCCACAAACCAATGGCCAAGCCGAATCCACCAATAAAACCTTGAAAAAATTCTTATGAAGGTAGTCAACGATACTGGGAAATATTGGCATACGCACATTCCTTTCACCTTGTGGGCTTATCGCACTAGTATTCACACTTCAACTCTTTCCACCTCCTTTTCTCTAGTCTACGTATGACGAGGCTCTCTTACCTCTCGAAGTCCGATTCCATCTCTCTATCTCACTTACAAGACATGCTCAACGACGATGACTTTCACTAGGTTCATTTGGCACAACTTGAATTATTAGATGAAAGTCATCTCAACGCTCTTGACCATCTCCAAATCTACCAAAAATGTATCAAACGTGTTCACGAACGGACCTTTCAGTTTGTGACCTTATATCAAGGAAAATCAACATGTAACCAAAGAGGAGAAAAGTAAACGGGAAAATTTTCTACTAATTGGCTCAAACCCTATATCGTTACCCATGCCTATGGATCAGGTGCTTATCGTTTGTCTTCACTTGAAGGTAAACCCGAACCTGAGCCCCTTAATGCCTTGCATCTTCAACCATTCTATTGTTGATATCAAGTCCTATATCACTTTTTATCAGTTGATCGCTCGTCCCTTGAGCATTGTTCACCTTCCATATTACCCATTTTGAGGATCCACGACTAAACAAGAATCATGTGATTACCCATCACCTTTTAGCCTTGTCTTCAATATGAGTACCACGACTCTACTCATAGCATGATTCTCATGGATACTTTTCATCTTCTTCAAGATGGAATCCCATGGTTGTTCATCACTCAAAACCACCTCTTCCACAATTAATCTTTGTGTGCTACGTTCTTGTCTTCTAAACAAGAACCTAATCTTCCTCTATAGTCTTGTCTATGACTTAAACATCTAAAAAACAAAAAGGGA
The DNA here is from genome assembly GCA_018340775.1 of Taxus wallichiana var. yunnanensis. NCBI lineage: Eukaryota > Viridiplantae > Streptophyta > Pinopsida > Cupressales > Taxaceae > Taxus > Taxus wallichiana. The sequence continues at coordinate 48,027,450 of CM031238.1, forward strand.
TACCACTCCTTGAGTCAAACTTCCAGAAAAGATAACTCCCTCAAAAGGGACATCTCTTCTTTCTATTCTACCACTATAAATAGATTTGCTCCTTGAAGGATAACTATATAAAGTCATTACAAAAATATAATAAATATCCAAAAGCTTCCCCATCGATCAGCTTCACGAAGACCTCAAGGAGATAATATACCCATACCATATAGACTTCCCACATTGATCAGTCTATTACAAACAAACAAATAAAGAAAAGGATGAAATTTTTTCATGGACTTGCCTATTTTGGTTTATGGGTTTCTTGTTCCGAAAAACACATCCTATCATACAATAAGTTACACTGAACCACCCATTCTCACCTCATTTACCTTCTTATCCTAACTCCCTCTCTACTCAAGGGACTCGCCACAACCATGACATTTCATGATCATGTGACTTTTCTTCACCCTTATAATAGCCCATTATGCAAGGCCTATAGGGTCTTACGTTCATAAGCCCATCCGGGGTGAGGTAGACTCATTAGGGTTCTTATCAATTAGGTGGTTCATTTGTCACCTCTTACCTTTCTACCTTCTTTATCACCTATTAATTCTCCTATAACAGGACATGCTCATCGACACTTATATTTAAAACAACTCAATCATGCCTACAACCTAAAATCAATCATGCCTATGACCTACATCACCCATGCCTAACACCTATCAACCCATTCCGTTATTTCACCCTAATCTTCCCTAGCTTATGGGAGAACTACATTGGCCTGAGGTCCCTTTTCATCGGGACTATGTAGGCAGCACTTTGAGGGCATGGGGCCCTTAGAGGTTAGCTCGGCCACTCTCTACCCTAACCAATTCCCTCTTCCCCTTTCCTATTCACATTCTACCCTAGTTAGTTTCCTTTTATATCAATAATTGGAAATTAAACCAAACAAACAACAATTGCTTAACATCTTTACCATCATAACTTACACATTCATTTCATCTTGTCTACAATTTCTTTACAATAATCATACATTTCCATACAAATCATCTTAACACGATCCACATCATCATTAATTTCACAAATTAGTGAATTAGAAACTCACCCATACCTAACCAACTTGGCTCAACCATGCCTAAGACGACCTCACTCAATCAATCATTAAACCAACCTAACTCCACCATGCCTAACTCAACCTTACTCAATCATGCCTAAGTCAAACCTAACTCGATATGCCTACATGACCTTGACTCTATCATGCCTAATCCACTTGATTTCCACACACACACACACACACACACACACACACATATATATATAATGAAAATTTAGTGTATGTACACCATCAATACCATAAACACCATCATCTATAAATCGGATAGTCTCAGTATAAAAATACAGTGAACATATATCCCAATAATAATCACAACCATCTCAAATCACTCGATACATCCTAACCATCTACGGCACACAGTCGGATATCCACAAATCTCAAAACTCTCATGTACATCCTCACTCTCTTCGACACGCAGGCCGGTATATATAAAAATACACGACTATATAAAATAGGAGGTACATATGGCTATCATACATCACCCTACTGGATATCCTCCATATTTGTCTCACTTGTCTCCTCCTCCTCCTCTTCCCCGTACGACGTCCAGCTAGCATCTCACCACCCATCATCGGTAATGATAGGATCTCTGTTGTTACCTCACCTGGGGCTGGCCTCTATGAACTGGTGGCCTCGCCCTGACCCTGTCTCGAGGCTCGATGGCCCCTATTCTCTCTACACTGTGGGTACATGACTTGGTCCTCTCACTCAAGGCTTGTTATGCTCTATACTCCCCATAGGATAGAAAATATATCCTTGCGGCCATCAAAATATCTTGATAATACCTAACCTCACCCAAGGAATCCTCAACACCATGCCTGTGGTGGTGTCATCGCCTCGGCCCATGTATTTGTCTCTCGGGACACTGCCCTATTATCTATTAGTACTGAAGCGGGACCATGTCCACATGCACGTGTCTGTCTTGAGGGAACTTGTACATGTGCTCTCGTATCTCGGCTCAAGGGCCGACTTGCATGTGTGTGGTGGCCAATTGACCTGCAAAAATTGTAATCTACGCATGTAGGGTGGCCACTGTACCCCATCCCCATCTCCACCCTGCAATGCGGTACATGTCCTGTCTGCTACCCGGGCCTCAGTAGATTCACCACCTATCCCTAAAAAGTGGCCACTGTGCCTTCGAGCCTATCAACTACTCCCACTATCCCCAACTATGTAACTAGGGTAATCACCGCCCCTTTTAGGGAATCCTCTCGCACCTTGATGGTGGCTAAATCTAGCTGCCCCAGCCTTAGTGGTACTACTCGTAAATGTGTGCCTACCATCGCTTTGCTGTATTTATCGGTCACCCCGATCATCAATCAATGTTGGTCTATCACCTGCTCCTCCTGCCTGTCAAGATTTGCCGATCATGGTAAGGCAGAGGCCTCTCCACGTCATCCCTCCTATACTTATGGGAAAGGTGGCGGTATATCTGAAGTAGCCCGAACTACCGTCTAACCCTATCCATAGGTATCATCTCGTGCTCTCCTACACATCGCCCCTCTATCCACCGGAGCAGTTGTAGCTCCTGTAGCTCCTCTGCCATCTACCCATATGATGGAAAACCCACATAGGGCCTCTAAATGATGTCCACGCTAGACAACCCCTCTAGAAATCTCCTGTAATAGGCTACATCGTGTGTAGCTCTAGCAGCTCGGTGCTCCCTAATCGTAGGCACCCATCTCCTGAAGCCCACTCAACAAAACCTGGCTTGAATGCATCACTCAAGGCATACCAATTGGATGCACACATACAATGTGCTCATATGCCCAGCAATGAAGTAGGAAAGTACAACACAAAGCTAAACCTCCATAGCCACCTATAAAGCCCATAGCTCTCTATACAATCAGTACCAGAATGCGGGTGCATAGGAAAAAGTCTTATCCTCCACCATGTCATGCGAACCCCATTAAGGATTGTGGGAATATCCCACCCTCTGCATCCGACAATGCAAAGCAAAGAAACTATCTCCATCAGCAACACTACCAGCCTCATCTCCTCTCGAATGGGCTCCGGTACATATCACCATAGCTCATATATTTTATGGAACCTCAACTCTGTCTGCCCACTTGCCAAACACAATCAACATCAACTCCTCAGAGGCCTCTGAGGAAATAGAGTACACTTGCGTCCCCACTATCGGTAGATGTAGGATCCTGGTACACATCCTCCAGGGTGACTGTGATCTCACTCTTCTGAAAATGGAAGGTATTGGTCGTTAAGTCCCATCTGTTGATGAGAGCGACCATCAAACTCGGCTCTCGGACCACGTGTCGGTAGCATTTGACCCCGATCAAGCCAACCTTTGCAACATGGCACTAGTCCTCAGCTATCGCACCCCCTCCCACCTCCACGAGCAAGGGAGGTACCTATCCCGCATCCGTAATCGGGTCCTCGCTTGCACTCCAACAAAACACACTATTGTCAAAACCTTACCATACTTATGCACACCCCTTACCTCAAAACCTCAATCAACCTCACTTCTTGTCACCAACCCTTACCAATATATTCATGCCATTTACACACTCCCATATTTTTCTCTCATAAAACTACTTACATCTCTTGACCCTTACACTTCTCTCTCTACTACCCCATTCTCCCATAAAGTCCCTACACCCAACAATTAAATCGATCATGTGTAACCGATCCACTTACCCCTGTTACCACCCAATTCATATTAACTAACATCGGTTATAAATGCCATTTATACCTTACTTTTCAAAAATCCCAAAATCTACCCTAATCCTCCACTTTAACCTACCCAAACCTAGCCTAATTTATTCCCAATCCTATTTAACCTACATTGGACCTTCCCACTCCTCATTTCCTTCCTCCTTACCCATACATTCCCAATAATAAACTTTAACCCAAATTTTCACCCAACCCCATTTAAATGTCCTCTTTCAATCACAAACACAAGATCGGATAGAATCCTACCTCATCTCGATGTCATCGGCGCAGCGGTGGCATGTTTGCCACTTGTGCTGGGTGGACCACCCGAACCTTCTCTAGCCTCTACCATGTCTAATCATCAAATACAATCCTCCTTCCTCCACCTGGGCCACAATCGATCCCCCCGTGCTCGTGGATCCGTCTACGTGGCTCCTCTAACCAACCGGATCTCCCCACCTTAGCAGGATATCGTCCCTCATCCTTTCCTCCCGACAAAGCACAACTCGCTCAGTATGGTCTATGTCATTTTCACAAAAGCCAAACCATACAAATGAATCTATATTATATGGATTTTTTTCTTTTATATACCCATGTCGACTGATACGCCAATTATACCTAAACCGACATCGGTCCTCGTGCCCTAAAGAAACCGTGGTCGGTTGTACACAAACCAACATTGATCATATGCCCTAATAAATTGTGATCATCTTACATAGACCATCATCGGGCCGCGTATGACCAGCATCGTTACCCATCATATCTTTCCCATAACCTTTCCCCATTTCCGACCAACACTTCACTAAACCAACCACCGTTTGACCTCACCCTCCCTTATCACAACCTACCTCCAAGTCTCGCATGATTAGGGATCATTTCTAAAAGTTCCCTAAACATCTCTAAATGGTGTTAATGCAGAATTTCATCTCGAGAGCTTTCCAACGACTATGAGAACGCGACAAACGGACATCGGGAGCTCTAGATATGTTCGGTCAAAGTTCGGTCAATGGGAAAGTCAACTCTAGTCAACTAGTCAATATTTGGACCAATCGCACTATGACACGTGGCTTGCCAACACTCGTCGAATTCGCTCGATTTGCCTATCGAGAGACGACAAGTGGACTACAGGATTACCGAGTTAATTATTTCTATTCCACATTGTATGGGTCGAAATTATATTGGTAAGGCCACTTTCCAAATGCCACATGTATATACTAATGTTGATACATACGTATTAAACTCCACTAACCGCCAAATTTCCACGTGGAGGAGGAGTGAAGCGGTGGTGAGGAGCAGGTTTAACGGCATGCGTGGTACCAAATCCACGTGGTGGTAGGGGGCGGTTATGCTCCAACATGGTTTTTTTGACCACCTTATGTGCGTGGAAAGGCTTAAAGCCTTAAACATTATCAAAACCGCCCACCCCTCTTTAAGCGCTTCCTATGGGATTTAATCCCATTAAATATTCAATGCCATTTGCGTGGGGATTTAATCCCATTTCATATGCAAAACGGCCAATATGGGTATTTGATCCCATTTATTTTGGTACGGGTAAGGCTATTATTAGCCTTAGGATAATTTGCAATGCATATTTGTAGGGCCCTAAAATTGTATAAATAGGGTACCTAGTTCTTTGTAAAGGACACACATTACACACCGCGCAACGGAGAAGCTCATTCTTGCTAGAGCGGGAACGGTGGACACAACTCAAGCTTATTATTTGTTAAGCTTATTTCATGGATGTGTCGATAAGTATTGTCTATTGGCCTATTATTTTAGGCAATATCGATGGAATATTTGTGATTGGGAGTGAAATGTAAACTACCCAATCGCCCATAGCGCCACACCAAGTACTTGTAAATCCTAGATTGTCGACCGGAGTGCTAGCTTCACATTGTTTGCGTCGGGAAGGCCGATCGAAGCCGAAGGAGATTATGCATCAGGAAGGTGGAAGTCGGGTGCTATTTTTCACCCTTATCGTCCAGGTCTAGTGTACTGATAGGAAAGTAAAATTCCATTAGGTTTTCTTGTGAAAGTACTATTGTAACTTACAAGTTTTGACTAGTGGAACGGTTCGATCACGAACCCAGAGACGTAGGTGATTGCCGAACTCCGTAATCAATCTGTGTGCAATTGTCGTTATTGTCTTGCATTATTTTAAATTGATTACTTAAAAGGAGTAAATTATCGCAAATAATTAAAGCCTATAAGGGTCCGAGATCGTGTCGTAATAATCGATTATTTTCGGATCACCGCATTACCTATCCTTGTCCTTAATTGCATTTAGGGACTTGTTATTTTACCCGTACCTCGGCCCTACCTATGTCGTGACCTAACTACCTAGGACTTGGAACATTGTTAATGACCTATGACCTCATGTGCTCACTATACCTTATGACATTGTTACCCGTGTTGTTTGACCTAATGACCTTACCTTGCCTATTGTCATGTCATTTATCCTAACCCAACCTTTGGTGTATCGGAACATACCTAAACGTTCTTGCACCTGACCTATGATGTGCTTCCGCACCATATCCTATACCTTAGATACTGGAATCACCTCAACCTTGTTTGGATAAACCTATCGACCTTGGACGATGTAGAGTTTGCATGCTCTTCAACCTGGTACTGTGCCGCAGTTTATACGTGTGTGTGTGTTTGATCTGTCACTACCTTTGACCCTGGCCCATTACCTTGATTACCCGATTGGACCTTTACCCCATTACCCCGTTGTCCACCTTCCTCTACATCACATCCACCTTTATCAAACCACTCACCGATTCTATTTTTTTTCCTCACCAGCCTCCTAGTTTGAGGGGGATCACCTTCACCCACACATGAGGCAACCACATCATATTTTTTTCAGCATCGCTTACCAATACAAGTAATGCAACAAAAGGGGGCAAAATGTAGACACCAAAATTGGGTCACACTCCCCTTTGCACCCCATCGAATAACCAACCCAAACATATTGTCCTAACCACGATCCCCTCCACACCACATTAATATTAATTTAATTTAATTAATACCCATCCTCACAATATTCATCATTTAATTACATTAATTGACCTAATTTCCACCTCACCTAGACACCTCATCCACCACCTCACCCTAGACCTATTCTTGGCATGTTTCCATAACTAACTAAGACCTAATCTTACTTGCCTTAATGAGCTAAGATTTGGTCCAACCCTAAAATCAATGCCTAAGATCTCTAACCACATTCCCACCCATTAGAAAGGAAGTTTCCATTCGATCCGCGTGAAGAAATGACTGACCAAAATAAATCGAAATATCTACCCATTTTAGTAAACGTAGGGAATCCCACCTTAACCAACACCGGTCGACCTAAACTAACACTCGTCCAAGACGGAACCGTCGCTTGGTTACCATTTATTCACCCAAATAACCTTTTTTTGGGTTGGCACATTTTGAAAGCAAGAAGATGAGAAGAGAGCTGCATACAACTGTAACTCCAGAGTCTTTCACGCACCTGTGCATCCATAGACAACACCAGGACATATCCAAAAGCATTGGCACTCACGGTAACATTCTGCGGAAGCGCCACCACTACACCAAGCCCTATTTCATCAACCGATCAACAAATGCCATCAAAACCTACATCATAGTAAGTACATCTCTACCAACATTGTCTATTTCAACATAGTTAACTTTTTTCATTCCTGTCATTAGTTTATACTTTACATGTTCATTCCTCCATTGCTTATTAGCTTGTAATTCAACCACTTCCCTTACCCAGACCACCAAATCACCATTCTGACCTAATATTCGTTTCTAAGGATTCCTGAGATCTCCACATACCTTCTCATCCACTCTCCCAACTTCATTTGACCTAGATCAGCCCCTGTCATTTGATCTATTCGAGTTTATTTTACCTCGACCATACCGACGCCTTGGTTATCCACAACCATCGTCGATTCTACCTAAATCGGCATCATTCATGCCCAACCGACATCGATCTCTATGTTTTATACCTTGACCAATAACAGACCCAACAATCATCTCACGAGTTGACCTAAACCACCCAAAACTCCGACCCTAACCGGGCCTCCAGAACTCCGACACCTACTTATTATTTAGATATGACTATAACCTAGCTCGTTATATTAGATTTGATTATTGTTCTTGAATGAGAAACCTAAATCATATCAACTACAGTAGGACTTTGTTTATTTCTCACATTTATTTGTTTTAAACAGTGGATTGACAGCCATCTAGGGAGTATCACACTTCCCGGATCTAGCACATGCTAGGCAGTCCACTATCATATACCATTTAACTATCTTTTTGTGATCTTGTTTTCTATTACAAGTAGTTCCTCCTAGCCAAAAGGAAGTTCTTGCAATCGACATTGGATCAAGAAGTCAGAATGTGTGCAATAACCATCAACCAACCCATTTAACAAGTATTCCTCCTAGCCCCTACCCTTATCTATTTTGTCATTTCAAAAATGTAAAGAAAACGGTGAAACAGGGAAGTCAATATACGGCCTCCAAATGGTGTCCACTGGATAACCCCTCTAAGTACGTGCATGTAGTATGCTACATCAAGTGTAGCCCTAATAGCCCTACGCTCTCCACTAACATGCACCCAAAGCCTATAAGCTAACTCAAACCAATCCCGCATCAAATGCATCAGGTTGGGGCATACCAACTAGATGCACACACAAGATGTGCTCGTATGCCCAACAGTGAAGAAGAAAGGTACAACACAAACTGAACCTCCGAAGCCTCCCATAGCACATAGCTCCTGTATAATCGCACCAAAAATGTTGGTGCCCAAGAAAATAGGTTCTATCCTCCATCATGTCATGGAGAACCCCATCGGCGCTCATGGGAATCTCCCACCCTCCGCATCCGTGCAACGCAAAGTAGCACACTTCCTCTATGATCGGGACAACCAAGATCATCTCATGAGGATGGTCTCGTGACATGTCTCTATAACTCAAGCGCGTCTTTATGGAACCTCATCTTTGCCATCCCCTCTCCAAAACGCCAACATCAACTCCTATGATGCCTCTCGAGGAAATTGAATACACTGCTCTCCTACAATGGGTAAATTACAAGATCATGTATAAATCCTCCATGGTGATATTCATCTCACCGCTTGGTAGAGCGAAATGTATTAATTGTTGAATCCCATCTATTGATGAGTGTGACCATCAAGCTCAGCTCTTGAACTATATTCTCAGTAGCATCTAAATTCAATCGAGGTTGAATTCTATCACATGCCTCCACTCCTCTGCGGTCACGCTCGACCATACCGCTAGTAACAGAGGTGGTACTTTGTCTCTCATCTGCAGCTGGTCCCTAGCTTGCATCCAACAAACCACAACATTGTTAAACCTTGACCATACCCAACATAATTCTTAACCAACCAACCTATTCCAAATACTCTCACTAAAGACTACCCCTTTTCCCCCATCCCAATTTCATCTCTCCACTTGTAGTTATTTGTACCTATTTCCCCACCCATTCTCAATATACCCGCCTTTATATCTCATTACCTATCGTTCCCTCCCACCATATCTCATTTATTTCCCTATTTTCCTCTAGAGCTAACCGACATCGGTCACTATTGACCGGCATCGGTCCATAATAATTGGCATCAGTCACCTAATACTTAACTAATGTCATCCAAGGCCAACCAATGTCACCAACCCTTAACCTTCGTCTTGGTCCACCGTCAGCGGCATCAAAATCCGCAAACCCCTACTCTATTTTTCAAAAATTCACAAATCTGATGTAATAACCTACTCTAACCCACCCAAACTTATCCTAGCTTCATTCCCAACCCTATTTAACCTACATTGACCTTCCCACCCCTCATTTCCTTCATTTTTACCCATAATTTCAACAATTAACTTTGCACCCAAAATTTTTAATGAAACAATTTCAACAACAATCTCTTTAACTAAATACGTAGATCGGATAGAATCCTACCTCATCTCGGTGTCTTCGGTGTGGTGGTACATCTATCCGCTACGCCGGTGGCCCACTTGATCCCTCTCCTACCTATGCCATCACCAAATCAACTCCCCACATCGCGACCAATCGAATCACTCAACCCGATCTCGTGGACGTGCCTACCGAATGCTAATCACCTGCTACGAGGCTCACTAACTTAGCTCTTCGTCTCATTCTATCGCTTTCCAATTTTCTACCTCTTCTATGTCATTTTCTACAATTGGCAAATGACAAATGATTCTAAAAAGCATAATTTTTCTTTTTTAGCCCAATTCGACATGACCGACGTCGGTCATATTTGTGCCCTAGCCAATCGACGTTGGTCATCATATAATTGGCATCGGTCAACCCTTATAGTTGTTTATTAATGCTAGGATTATTTTTCCTACAACCATTAGTGCTCAAACACCTTTTATCATTATGAACACCTATTGAACCTTACCCACCAGCCTACACTACCCGCACATTTCCTTAATTGCATTTAGGGACTTGTCATTTTACCTATACCTTGGCCTTACCTGTGCCATGACTTATTTTCCTAAACCAAACCTACTTCATGTGACCATTGACCTTATGTACTCATTGACCTTACGATGTTGTTAACTATGTTGTTTCACCTAAAACCATACCTTGCCTATTGTCATGTTGTTTATTCCACCAAACCTTTGGTGTACCGTAACATACCTAAACATTCCTGCACCTAACCTACGTTGTGTTTCCGGACCATATCCTATACCTTGGATACCTGAATCACTTCACCCTTGTTTGGATAAACCTATCGACCTTAGACGATGTAGAGTTTGTAAGCTCTTCAACTTGGTACCGTGTTGCAATCTATACATGTGCATGCATTTGATTGTCATTACCCATTACCCGATTTTGACCCTGGCCTATTACCTATTACCCGAGTTGACCATCACCCTTTCCCATAGTACTCATACCCTTCCCCACCTACCTCCACTTCCACCAACTACACATTTTTCAAACCACTCATTGATTCCGTATTACACCTCATCAGTGCTGGTTTGAGGGGGATCACCTTCACCCACACATGGGGCAACCACTTCCTATTTTTGTCAAGCATCACTTACCAATACAAGCTACGTGACAAAAAGGGGCAAAATGTAGACACCAAATTTGGGTCACACTCCTCCACCCCACATGTATATTAATTTAATTACCTACAATTAAATTAATGCCCATGCTCACAATATTCATTATTTAATTACCTTAATTGAACTAATTTCCACCTCACCCCACCACATCACCTAGACACCTCATCACAAACCTATTCTTAGCATGTTTCCTTTTAACTAGGACTCAATCTCCACTTACCATAACTAACTAAGACTTAGTCTAACCCTAACACTAAATTCATATTCTTCCTCTAACCGCATGCACACTTACTTACGTGGAAAATGTCATTTTGGATCTGCAACAATGGGTAAAACTGGCCAAAAGATAGCCAAGATCTGTTATTTTGGCAACCTAGGATATCCCACCTTAACCGACGCCGGTCAACTCAAACCCACACTGGTCACCCTAAAACGTTGTCGGTTACCATATATTTACTTTGGTAACCTTGTTTGAGAGGTTAGAAGAATTATTTGAGTGTTGGAGAAGAGATATCTACATGCAAGACGGACCGAGCACTCATGCACATTCGGACATCCTAAACCAAAGACTGCACCGATCTAAAGGCAAGCATTCACGGTAACGTTCCAGGAAGCACCGTTATGGAACTAACCATTAGTTCCACAGATCAACCATCACCTCCATCCAACCACCAGGTCTGCAAGTACAAGTAAGTACATTTAGATCTATGTCTTTCCATATTTAGTTAGATTAGTTTCTTTATCTCTGTTTGGGAGTCCTAGTCTCCTTTGCATCTCATCACCTCTCACCTTCATGTCAATCCCTCCATACCCGACTCACGGACATCTCTGGGTATTCCCAACACTATCATCAACCTCACCATTCTCTATGCAATCACAAAAAATCGTCAAAACCAAACTTTATTGAGTTTTTATCAACCCGACCCTACCGACGTTGGTTAACCTAAACCGTCGTCGGTCTCCTCTCAACCGACATTGGTCATACCCTATCTATTTTTCTCTTACGTATGCAACTATTCGGAGAAACAGAAGCATTCAAATCACTATTGACCATGATTATATTGATCCTGGTGCATAATAAAATGCCTACAGTCTAAATCTGCATTGCGTAGATTTTTCAATTCATAGTTTCAAAACATCAGAAAGTTGCATGTTTTATTCAAAGGGAAAATTGTTGGGAGAGGTCTGTACATAGGTTTCTGCAGACAGATATATTGTTGCGATCATTGGCATTGTTGCATTGTTACAAGACTAACAAGAATCTACTATCATTCACGTGCAGTTGTCGAAGGCACCGTTTCCCACATTCTGACGCTGCTAATAACTTACCAGTTATTCCATTGCTTTGCAAGAATTTTATCAACATTCTGTGTTTGCAACGCTCGCTATTTATAGTATATTTTTCATTGTTCCAGTATTGGATGACGTCCATGCCTACCAAAATGCCCAGTCTTCTACTGATGTATTCGTGAGAAAATTGATAGAATGGGTGCAATATTTTGATGCCATATCATTCCTCTTCGGTATGTGCTTTTATCACGATTGGTCACCATTCAAAAGTCTGCTCATAAACCGTTTAACCTGCTTTTCTTTCGTCCTGATTATTGTGACAGCTGGAAGGACATCATTTCTTCACTGGACAACGCAAATTATTATGCCGAAGGCGTGAACTATGTGGGAAAGCCCGACCCCTTCTGACAAACAACAAGACATCAACGATCACGATTAGTTGGTCGACGATGCACGGATTATCTTCTTGTACACGTGGCACGCAACAGGGTCGAAATTACTATTCTATTGTTGATTTATTTTTGAAATCCTCCGGACTGACCAGGGACAGAAAACTTGTGAGGAGACCCCTGCACCATGCGCGACAGAGGGAGAAGCATTCCGTGAGTCAGAAATGGAGGACAGGTTCAGGAGTCATTCCTGAAGGTGGACATGCCTCTGTCATCACCAAGAAAAAGGAAGTATGGTTTCCCCCTTTTAAGCTCGTACCTCTGCATCCAAAACAATTAAAATCCCTGAGTTCAACGAACGGAGCAGAGTCATTTGTGAGCAGGACGCCGGGAAACTGATCCATGAGTTCAACAGCCGGGAAGAAGGGAGTAAATCCATATGTGAGCAGGAGTGGATGTTGAAGAAAGAGATCAAGACTCTCACCGAACAGGTCAAGAAACAAAAGGATCTCACTTCGCTAATAGAGGAGCGCCTACATTTCCGCCCGGATTTCACCTTTGAGCAACTCCGTCTCCTCAAATACCAGGTCGAAACCATGCTTGGAAGCGTACAGCTGCTACTTTCTCAAAAGACGCCTTCCTCTCCTTCTGATGCTCAAAATTGCATAGAGGGGAGCCAGACCGAGACCGAGAAACGAGAGCGAGAGCGAGAGCGAGTGGGGACCTGGCTGCAATTTGACTAGTCTGAATCGCTATATGCACAACTGGCCGTTGGATTCTTGTACAATAAATTCATTCTAATCATGTAATGATCACTTATGTAGGGTTTATGTAATAATTCTTGTATAATGTTCGCTTCTATGAGCATGTGCATATCTGGGCGGGTTAGGGTTTCTTGGTCCAGCACCACAAAATAATCCCCCCCTTCTTGGAGAGAGTTTGGCTTTTTAGAATTACATTACATCCTTTCTTTGTAGTTTCTGCAATGCAGTGCATTACGGCTACGGGTAACTTAGTGCTCTCCTTGAATTGCCCTGTCAAGGGACTGTATCACCGTGTATTACTAAAGCTAGATCAAATTCTAGCTTTTCGAAAAATAATAGTCATCTTTATCTATAATTATACTTCAAATGACTCTGGTTGTTTAGCCTTTATGAGGTGGATGTCAAAACAAATGAATTTATTTGATTATTGGTTGATCTCAATCAGGTTTTATTGAGTGAGGTAGTGCTGGTTTGATCTCGAATTTGAGTGTTTTTGAAGCTAATGAAACCATTTGGCTACAATTTACATAAACTTGCATAATGCTATGGATTGTGAATGAGTATTCCTCTGCCTACATGAGGTTAAAGAATATTGAAAAAAAGTTTGTTGTTATAAAAAATAGAGCTGCAACAGAGAAAACTAATACAAATTGCATTAATCTAGCTTGCATTACATTTAGTCCAATCTTCCCTCAATGTTGTGCATGGTTACATTTTTATAGTTTTTCTAAAATATAAATTGCCTTCTACCCGGTTATTAGTGCTGCTACCAAGATTGTTGGCTTGCACAAAATAATGAAAATGTATGTTCTGATTCGAGGTTTCTAGGAAGGTAAGGAGAGAATGTTTTTCCAGAACAAAAAGTGTTAGAAACATGTCGGCGAGATTTTTGGTTCTGTTGGCCTTTGAAATTTCTGTCCGAAGCAATTTCCTTTGAGTAGCAATTTATTGGAAAGAAACTAGATACGGATCATCGCATTTCTCGGTTGTCTAATCTTAAGAACTTTGGTATGTTAGAAGCCTCTGTTCAACATTTTCCTGTAATTGTTGTGTCTTTTCTTCAAATTTCCTTTAATGGGTATCTTGAACTGACTTTGTATTTTTTCTCATGGTTGGGCGGGATACCATTTTTGGTTGGAGATCGCACACTGATTTCAGATGAACCACAAGAATTTTGAAGAACAATAGATTGTATCTGAAACTTAGTAAATTCTACATGTTCAATATCGAAGAAATATATTAGTAACCTTAACTTCCATCATCGCTAATAATAGATTGTGGAGTAGTAATTTCAATTCTACTAGCGAAAAAAATGATTATCTTTAAGTAGAATTGTTTTCCGTTATGAAGAATACAGGGTGGTCCTGTGAATAGTCAAGCCACCAAAGACAATAGAGATTAGAATTTTCGTGTAATGATTCCTAACTAACCTATTTCATTGTTCGTAGACTGGAAAAATAGAAATGAGTACGTCCAACGAAGGTGGGAGGAGTGCGAGGATTGTCCTGGGCTCAATGGAATCAGTATTGATGTATTCAATGGAGATTTCAAGGCTTGTGATAGAAGTGTTTCATTTTCTTCCTTTCTCTCTGGAAGTGATTCTTGCCAAGCGGTACATCGACCTTCCATTGAAGCAGGCAGTGGGAATACAAACAATACATTTGTAAAAGGGTTGGAGAAGCAAATCTCTTTGAGCAAGAGCGTGACGAAGGACACTGAGATCAGTATCTTCCGAGCAGAAAAGTATTTCAGCTCTGAGCAAGAGAAGAGAACTGACGCAAATCAGGATTCCACAACGCAAAGCTCCAAGCCAAGAGAGAATTCCAAAGCCAGAATAGAGGTAGGAAAGGACAAGGTATTATTCTCTGGTACTCATGATATATATGATTCTGGTAATCGAATTCCCTCTCTTGCATCTTCCATCGGAGCAATAAATCACACTTTCAGGCCAGGAGGGGCAACTCCAACAACTTCTTCAGAGGCGAGCTGGAACAACCAGTTAATTTAAGTCACCAGCATCGGCTTCCGTCTCTGTTCTAAACCATTCTCTTTGCTTTGAAAACTATTCTTCCATCTGTATTATGAAGCTGCACTTTCTGTTATGGAGCTGCAATTCATGTACCTTTTATAATGCATCATACAACTTAATTATTTATAGTCGAACAACTAGGAAAATATAAGATGTAGTCTATAGGAAGCTCCTATGGTTGCCTAAGAGCGCTTAGGCAAGTGTAATGGTACTGAAGAACTTCTAGGAATTTTTACAATTTAGAATTTCCATTTTATCATTTATATTGTTGTTTTGATTCTCTTCTTATGTTGAATTCATTTTAATCTATAGGAATAGTTTGGTGATTATTTATGCAAGAAAGATCTTGTTTTCTTAAGCGGGTTGTGGAAGTGTTATCTCCCCAACTATTTCTACAGTTTAGTCCACCACGAACTACCTTCTTGTGTTTTGTTGTGACACTTGGTCATATCCAATCCCATCAGTGGTGTCCATGAATTAAAGAATTGTAATTCATTAAAATGTAAATAAAAGAACTGTGACAACATCTCTGCAAAGAGATGTCAAGATTTGAACACTAGTTCATAGCTTGAAGATATTTTGAAGAATTAGAGAACTAAATTGAATTAGTCAAAGGTACATGATGATAAAATAAAATAAAGTTACAAATCAACAAATGAAAGGCTAGAAAGTTGGAAAAGTTCAACTTCCAGGCATTACAAATATAGTAGTTATTGATGCATTGCACTATGGCATGGATTTGGAAAGGTCAGACTTTGATGCAAATCCTCACTGAAAGTGATAAAAGGATTGGCAACGGTCAACTAATGTGCAATGCTGAAGTTGGCACCATTCAAATAGTTGACAATAAGTGCAAGATTTTTCTGACTGGATTGGTGTTGGTACCAACTTTGGAAGCTGAATGTGGAAGCTACGCACCGTAAGCATTGGTGTCGGATGGACAAGGCATTGTGCTGATGTTGAAAGCATTGGTGTGAGTGAACTCTTGGCGGGATGTTGAGTTTGGCAAAAGGTACATAAAGTCGAACAACTAGGAAGGAACAAGGACATACAGCTGGTTTTATAATGCATCGTGAGAACAACAATTTGTCGAATTTAGAATCCAAAGCATTTTGTTGGGTCTTGATTTCAGTTTAGATATAATTTGCAGACCCACTACGAATAATTCAAATAGAGGAGTAATTTTGAGTTTGCCAACATTATTATGTTTAGATCTTGCAAATTCTACTTTATTACAAGTTTTGAAAGTGTAGAAAACTCCACTACCTATGGAATGAAAGTAAACACCACATTTAGACACTCAACTCATAGATTATCATCGCGTATGTAAGAAGTGGTTATACGCCTCTGTATGCATTGGATTTGAAGAATGTAGTTGTCAGCTGAATTGACGTTCAACTTCTCACTCTCTTTTCATGTTGCATTACCTACCCTTTTTTAATTAAACAACCAAATGAAAGTGCATTAAAAGAAAAACTTTTTTCATTCATTCCTTCCAATTTAGGTAAATGTAATACAATATTTCTTTTATCTTCTAAACGAATTTGTATTATGATTCCATTAAATAGAACAAAGTTTAGGTTTAGCACTTGAAAGCAGGCTTGGAAATTGACAGGCTGTAGGCCTTTTTTTGTGATTTTAACTGTATATTAGAGGTGCTTTTTTTTTTAATGTCCATACACATAATACTTATTTACATATATATATGAATAGATTGTAAATATATCTATAAAAAATTTCTGGAATATACAACCACCTGAAAGAGTTGGAGAATTTTGATTTGAAAGCCGCACATAATTTGAATTTCACTTAGTTGTCTAATCTGCCTGTATACAGCCACCTGGGACTTTCACTTAACCTTATCTCTTTAACACTTTTTGCACTTCGTCCCCCACAAAACCAATTTATTTTGACACATTTTGTCAAACAATTCCTATGTTGTATATGCTTCCCTGTTTCATATGCATTAACTTTTAAATGTGTATGGCATTTTATTTTACCAGAAGTAAATCATCCAATGTTTTATAAATTTAAAGTATGGTTCTGAATCGCAATTGAGATCTTTGCACATATTGTTTGCTGTAATTTTCTTCATGCCATTGGTTTACAGCATTTGAATTGCACTTAAAGATGTTAAACGTGTTAAATTTCATTTTGGGGTGTGAGTTCAAATATTTTCTTTGAGGAGGATAGATGTACTGATTATGCATGGGAATTTGCAAGCTATTGAGTGAGTTTGTTCCAAGTATGTTTCATTGTATGTTGCTCAAGTGTGTCTTTGGGATTAGTTTGTTATTTGTAGAGATCTTTTTGTTACTTATGTTCTCCAGCTAGATGCTTATATTATTGGCCAATTTTGTAGTGTGACCTGTAATGCTTACCAAATAAAGTGATACTGCATTTATGTTAATAGTTGTTGAGGTGTTGTGAGGAAGATTCTGATCATTAAACTTAAAAATCTGTACTCGTTACTGCTCTGTTTCCTCAACAAGTTTCAAGAAGATGGACATTTCTACCAAAAATATGTAGATTAATTAGTAAAAATTTGAAGAATAAAATGTGTTGATAAAATTCTTCTTGATGAGTACACTTGATTTTTTTTCCTTAAGCTTTATTAGAATAAAGGGGAACTTTAAAATTTAAAACTGCAACTCGTCTTACAGAAACATGGAACATTCTGAATTTCATTGCTGCTTGTAATATTTTATCAAATATAATGTGGTATTTTTCTCTAAGAGATTTGTTCTATCTTATGGGAGTGATAGTGAAACATATTTCATCTATGGAGATGAAAGGGAATGTTTTGCAAATAAAAAAATAGAAGTTAATAAAGGGTTAAATTTGGGCGTCTATGAACTTTTCAAGTTTTTAAATTAGGCTTATAAGCCCGAGTTCTTCAAATATTGGTGACTGATAAATCATGTTCAACGACACACGAAGTGTTCCGAGAATACTTGCCTTCGAAAAAAAAATAGTTGGCTCCAGTGTCGATACAACGCACCTTGGGAGAATAGAGCCACTTCTTTATTGTTTGTTGATGAGAGTGCTTCAGTTAAATACCTCCCTTCAAGGAATGATGATAGATTGAACACACACAATCCAACAATGTTATCCATATGGAGAGCCAATATCGATTGTCAACCTGTGCTATCTTGCCATGATGTCCTTAAATACATTTCTAAGTATGCTTCCAAAGCGGAACAAAGGTCAGAAACATACCACCAAATGCTTTCTACATTGTCAAGAGGTTTAGATCCTGATCTGCCTGCACATTTAGCCATAAAAAAATGTTAACTGAGAGTGTGGTTGAACATGACATTAGCGCACAAGAAACATGCCACATGCTCCTCAAATTGCCACTTCTAATGTGCAGTCGCACTTTTGTGACGCTAAATGTAGGCAGAAAAATCTTAAGAAGTTGGGTTGAAGCAGAGTGTGAGGATGCAGAAACATCCCTGCTTTTAGATGCATACAGGGTCCGCCCTTCAAACATGGAAAGCCTTCCACTCATTGAAGTTGCTCGCGACTGGAGTTACAAAAAATATCACAAGCGCACTAGGTGGAAGAGTCGTACCCATCCAACTATTGTTCGGGTGTTCCCCAAATTTCAATGCGTTCCATCTAAGGACTCCCCCTCTTTTGAACTTTTATGTTGGTCTGAACTCCTTCTATACAAACCTTTCCGCAACATTTCTACTAGTATTGGTTCAATACCTCAACAAACCATTTCCAATTGGAGCTTTTTCAGATACAATTATCGGCCTTGACATATTGCACGGCGTGAATCAAATCCGTCACTCACCTCTGACAGAGACACTGAGTCCAAGGCCGAGCCCCCCTTCCTGTTGAGCAACTATATGATTGGCAACTGTTGGCTCGATTCCACCCCTGGAACACTTCTTTCCTTGACATCTTGCAAATGTTGGGCCTTTGTGAATTTGACACCCTCCACAATTGGAGCGCACATCGTATTCCTATTGCTCTGTAGTCTTTTGGCACCACTTTCATTGAAGATAATAAGGCAGACCATATTTCAGCTTCCTTCGTGGAAAGATTCGACCCTCCAACTT
Source organism: Taxus wallichiana var. yunnanensis (assembly GCA_018340775.1). Classification (NCBI taxonomy): domain Eukaryota; kingdom Viridiplantae; phylum Streptophyta; class Pinopsida; order Cupressales; family Taxaceae; genus Taxus; species Taxus wallichiana. The sequence continues at coordinate 48,046,851 of CM031238.1, forward strand.
CAGGTTTATCCCCAGAACAACAAGCAACTTTCAACATAGTTATTCAACACTTCACGCACATATCCAACCTTCCTCCACTAAGACTTATTATACAAGGGACTGCAAGTACTGGAAAATCATTCCTCATTAACATTGTAAAGTCTTCATTTGCCTCTTCATCCAGCCAGGGCCTTTCACCTCTCCTTTTGCTCGCCCCAACAGGAGTTCCTGCTTTCAACATTTCAAATTCGACAATACACGCAAGCCTCTGGATTCCCATTAAAGAAATCAAACCCTTAGAGGGCCAAGCTTTATTGTCTCTTCAAGACTCCCTCAAGCACATCAAATACATTTTAATTGATGAAATGAGTTTCGTCGGGCCACATTTGCTTTCCAGAAATGACTACCGTCTTAGGAAGGTTTTCCCGCACTTCAAATATTCAACATTTGGAGGTAGATCTATGATCCTTGTTGGAGACCTCGGTCAACTTCATCCAGTTATGGACATCCCACTTTATGCTAGTAAGTCTTACGTAGCCACCCTTTGGCGAGAATTCAACATATCTGTCTCCCTTCATTCAATCTTCCGACAACAACACTCTGATCCAGCACAGGCATCATTCCGGAACTTCCTACTTAACATTCGTAACGCCGTCCCTCTGATCTAGGACTGGGAAGCTCTTATGTCAAGATCTGATTCCTCCCTTTTCGAACAAGAAAGCATTTAATTTAAAGAAGGCCCTCATCTTTTCACTCAGAATGACCTTGTGGACTCGCACAACCTTATTATGTTGAAGTCCCTTAACTCTCCTATAGCCAGATCAATTTCCGAAAATACCATACATTCTACATCTGGCGATACCGAAGATGATTAGTTGAAGCCCAAGGTTCTTCTCCCAGCCCTCGTCTTAGCTCCTTATAGCGATCATGCAATCATGGTGCCATACCTTCTTTATAACAGTCATGCATGTGTATATCACGTGTATTTTGTGTCGATAACCCCTTTCGGTTCGTGTTTGTATTATTCTGCAACTAATTTAAACACCATATTTGATCTATGTTTGTTTACAAATATGTTCAAAGTTTCTTCCTGCGCTCTACTTCTAACCAGTCTAATATAACTAATGGATTTTTTATACCTCGCTATTATTCTTTTATATTTAATGCTCAAGATCTTGTTGCTTATGTTTTTTTTTCACATTTTTCTTAATTTGACCATATCCCCACCACACTATATAATCTTCTACTCTGATATATGTTAAATTTCATTTTATTATCCATTCTTTTAGATTTGCTCCACTACTTTTCCTTTTTTGACTCCTACCATTACTTGCATTTACGAGATATATTGGTTTTTAACACTCTCCACTTTCCTTCGTTTTACCTCTTCTCTTTCCCTCCTCCATTTCCTTTTCCCTTTTTCATTTCTTTTATCCTTTCATCAAATGCATTCTTCTTCTCTACTTCCTTCTCCTTGTTCCCCAACCTCTCTTTCGGCGTTATCATCGCACACCTCACGTGCGATTGCTAGTTCTTTATTCAAGGCTAGTAATGACTCTTCATTGCCCTAGTTTTATTCGGTTCCATGACATTACTACCTTATCTCAAAAATTCTTGATGTATGGTCAAATAGGTGATTAGATATTTTTTTGTATTGTCTTTTAGACTTAGAAATTGCAAAGCTTGTTATTGGCAAATGTTAAAGTCTTGACCGAGTCCAAGGATCAAATGGACAAGGTTGTGTTAGTCCAAAATAAGTATTGTCATTATCAATTAAATACTTTCGTCATCAATTGTTATTTGTAATAGCTATGAGAGTAAAAATGTGTATTACTAGTGAAGTGTCACTATGTCATTTTAAGTCGTTAATGTCAAAAGTTTCTCGTGTAAACAATTTAAGTCGTATTATCGTAGTCATTTTAAAAGAGTCGTGAATATTTGTGTCATTTAGGTCGTGTTAATTAGTCCAAGTATTTTATTGACTCATTAATGTCATTGTCAAAAGTTGTCGTGTCATCAATTTAGATAGTCAAGTCATCAAATTAAAAGTATCATTTGCGAGTCACTCTCAAAAAGTAGTCAAAATATTGTAAAACTAAAAAAAAAAATTACCTCACTGGACCCATTATCGTTGGAATGCAACATTCAAGTTGTTATTGAGCCTAAAAGACAAATCAAGTGAACTAGTAACATGACATTGGAGGATGGCGGCCCAAGAGGATGGAGGAAAAGTAGCATCTTGTTCTTAGCCACAAATGACGGGCCGCAAAATGAGGTTGTGACATTTTGTTTCGACATGTTTTTTAATTACAGTGTATCTATTTTTATTTAGTTTTCAGTATGTTCTTGTTGTAATAAAGTGAGAAATTTTTCTTATGTTAATTCCCTAATGTGAAGATATTGTGGAATGATAAAACCACAAAGAAAAAGCATCATCATGATACTTGAAGAGGATGAACAGTGTTCATACCTGAATAGGGTTCTTTTTTTTATGAACATGGGTTCATATTGGATGAGCAGGGGCTCATATTGAGGTTGTTGGTCATCCTTTTCAAAACCATCAAAGAGCCAAGATCATGAGCACGCACGGCAACAAGCTATAAAAGAAGTGCAATTACTTTTCTCCCATATTCACACTAAGGGGGAGAATGTTAGGAAATATTCATTTTGTGCTCACATTATTATGAAGCTTGGATTATTATTATAATGTGTGAATATATTATATAATGGTAAATGTAATAAAATATTTTAAATTAGTTGTTTATAAAACAATTAATATTTGTTAATAAGGTTATAGGTTGTTTGGGTGAGATTTGGTTGTTAAACCAAACTCACGTGAATAGTTTTTGTGAGAGTATTGTTGAGTGATTTGCGGAGTTTGTTCTCCTTTAATGTAGGAGAAACTCCTCCTATATATTTGTATATTGCTACGCAAAATAATAGTGAAGCTGATTATTATTTGTGTGATTAAAATTACTTTATTGTTTGTTCGGCTCCATTGCATGAGATAAATCTATGAATAAGATCCACTAATCTCTATCAAGATTCATCACTACACAAGAAATGAAAGCTAAATTTCTTCCATTTTATCTTTTCATGTATTCCTTTATTTTATCTCTAATATGCTCTTTGTAAGGATAGTTATCAAAAAGAGCTTTTTATCTTCGATGAATGGGCCTCGAGAACCGTGTATCTATGTGGGTTTTGTTTGTCTTGCCAATGGCTTCACTAATCTTTCGCCAATTGAATGTTGAGATAGCCTAGTTATTTGGTGTGAACTCTGCAATTGGTCTACTCACAACAAGAACCTACCCTTTGTCTAATTTATCTCCTTCACCCCTCCATCGCTACAATTTCTCCCGCACCCCATGCAAACACCTTCCACAAGATCGGTGAAGTGTGCTTATTGGATCCCGACCTACTTGGGCCAATCCACAACATTTAGATAGGATTAGATTAGTTTACATTCAATAAATAGGAGCTACCCCATTTAATGTAGATGAACCTAGTCCCGTGAGCATTGGTGGAAACACCTAATTTTCCATGCAACAAGTTATTTCACCAACAAGTTTTGTTGACTCTGTTGGGTAGAGATCTTCCTCTCCGCACCCAAAAAAGATCTCTGTAAAATACAAAAAAATCAAAAAATCCAAAAGCCAAAAAAATTTGCTTGAATGATCAAAAGGCCTTTTTGCAAACCACTTGAGAAAAGTTGGCAGAAATGTAGTACACACGAGTTGATCGTATAGGTTACGTCGTTAAACCTACATTCAAGGAACAACAAAGAGCTTATTTCAGACTTCCTATTGTATCGGTAAGAAGACAAGTTCTTGAAAATCCTCTTAAAGGTCATATTGAAGAGCCAATTGTTGAACCACTAGTCTTCATTCCACACGAAGAAGAAAGAGAGGAGGAAGAAATGGTAAAGACAAGCACTGTCTTAGTGGAGACAGAAAACTGGTTCATTGGCTTTGGCTCCACCACTCCATGAACTGCCATGAGGGTCAAGAAATAACTTCCCGAAATTCTATGGAGACAAAAAGCAACGTCCTAACGATCATATCACATCCTTGGAGTGCAACATGAAGATGTTGCCTTGTGGTTGTTCATGGAAGCATTGCGAAGATGCGGTGAAAGATTGGTTATACTACTTTCCATCATACACAATCTCCATTGGGATGATATTAAAAATAATTTCAAAGAGATGTTCAAGACTGCCAAAGATGCTCATGCTCTCCTTACTCAACTCACTCAAATGAATAAATAGCCATATGAGTCAATGAGGGACTTCGTGTCAAAATTCAATAAGATGATCAACAAAATTCCCATCGTTACTCTTCCCACTACAGATAATTTGAAGATGTTCTTTGTGAATTCTCAATTTCCTAAAGTAAGCTTCATATTGTGGAGATTTCAAAAAGGATATTTGGACAATGCTCAAGAAATTTTTGCGGAGGTAGAAGATGACCTCATCTTATCAAGTCAGATCAAGAATCCTTCGATGAAAGATAAAACCTCAAGTTCCAAATATGAGAGAACGATACGATGTTGCATAAATTGGAAAATGAATTGACTATGCTAAAAAGGGAAGTTTCTCAACAAACACCTCATCCAAACAAAAATAGAAATCAAATTGCAGGAGCACCTCGAAGGCTAACCTTGGAGGCTCCACCACCAATGAAATGTGTGAGAGAAATGAAGATAAAGAAGAAGAAAATTTTGAGTTAGAAGTTGGATATGAAGGAGAATGAGAATGTGCTTGGATCGGTTTTGTGAATGCACACTTGATGATGAAGAACCCACAGATAGTTACACATATGCAATGTTCACTCGATCACAGAAGGAGAAAGAAGTCTCTTCTTTTGTTGCCCAAGATAATAAATTGAATCCTCAAATGGCAAATCCAAGAAAAACAACAATGAAAGGAGGATCATCAAAGTCCACTTCAGTAGGGTCAACTAAGAAGAAGCATGAGACCATTCCAGGTCAAGAATCCTTTTGCCTCTTCAAGTAAGTCCCTTACAACTTGTCTTGAAAAATCAATTTCTGCGAGTCCCAAGAACATCCATGTCAAAACTACCATAACCCATGATGTTCCCACCACCTCTTCATCCTTTGATATCATTGACCATTTTAAAATATCCAAAGTCCAAATTTCTAAATTTGAGTACTTGAGAACTCATCCTAAGAAACTTGAGAAACTTGTTTAACATATCAAAGGAAGTTGTTATGTTTCTAAAGATGCCACAACCAAAGAACCACCTCGTGTATCTCAATCCACTCCATCTCTAGAACTATATTTCCTCCACACCCTCCACCTCTAGGAAGGTATAACCTTTCTACATAGCCTTATTAGTCGGTGGGTATTCTAAATATTACATCATTTACTCTAGTCTAACGTCATGCCTATAAAAGTTGCTAAATCCCTAGGCCTTTCCCTTTCCCCTACCTCTGGCTAGTGTCTCTCCATGGAAATGAAACAAGTACCTCTCATTGGAAAAATCAAAAATGTTGAGGTAGCATTGGAAGACTTCCCTGACAAAGGCACAATGAGAATCCTTGTAGCCAATGACGAATCTATGAAGTAAACAAAGATTCACTCCAATAAAAACATAAAAGGGTGCAATTGCAAGGATCTAATCACATTGATTAGATCTCAATATTAGGATTCCGATGGTGGTGGAAAGTTTGTAGATCAACTCAAACGGATGTAGGATGTTAGAGAACATTTCCCAGCTCTAGAAAAACTGCATGAGGATGACAACACTCTCCTTGTCGAATACAACCATAATACTCTTGCCTTTTTGTCGGGGGTTGATCCCTGGGAAAAGCTATCAAAGTCTGTTGGGAAGCTTTGGATCTAATGAATTTTGTTGAAAGTGTGATCCTCAACATCTCAATACCATTAATTTGCTTAATGTTAGCGACATTGGACGTCGATATAATATGTATGATCGCTTCTGATGAATTCTAAAGGCTCAAAAATCGCATAAGCAAATTCTTGATTTTCCAAACAATTTGGCCGATTCAATGACAGACTCTCTGTAATCGAAAATATGGCCCATGAAGCCATTGAAAAGGTAGTGGAAGATGTTAAGGCGCAACTGAATGTGCAAAAGCTCTTAATAGTAGCCAACAAAGTTGAGGGCCCCAAAGAAAATGTGGGTGCGAAGATTGTGAACCATGAGATTCAAAGGATTGGGGTGCAATACCAATCTATTTAGTGTTGTCTACTCAATCCTAAAATATTTTGATGCGACGTCAAAACTCGCACTCATTTTGCAACTATCCAATTACTTGCTAAATTTACACATTAACTTGTTTTCTAGCGAGAGTCCAACAAGGACTGCAAGAGGGATGGGTATGAAAGCCAGGTTGGTAGTCTACGTAGTTTACCTTCTACACACCAAAGGGGCAATTGCAAATAAACATGACGTTAAAGAATCGTACTAAAAGGAGCTCTCATCGCAAACAACTATCCTAAAACTAGTGCCATTATGGGTTAATCGGCCTGCGCAAGAGAGAAATTTTTGGCCCTAATTGATATTAACTAAAGTTTCAAACCTTATTTTTAAAAAAAAAAACTAAATAAAATAATAATAATAATTAATCTAACATTAAAATTTTTAAGCATTTTGAAAATAAATATATTTAAAAAGGTATATTAAAATCTTTATCCCCACATATTTAACAAGAAAATAAAAGTTGAGCGAGAAAATAGACCCATGTCAAAATACCCACCAATCGACTTAAGTTCTTTTCAAAACCAAAAGCAGAGCATGGTGAGGACACATCCCACGCGACCTTACACACCTACCACTTTCCTTGCATTTGTCAAAAACAATTCCAATTGTTCGATTGCACCTTTTTGCTTTGTCGCATGTACCCAACAAAAATCCAACCGTCGATTCATTGATGTCGTGTCGAAGTCGACACTTAACTATAAAAGGGAACACACTGTTGCGTAAAAATGCACATTTAGGCTTTGCATAAATGTGCATGAGATAATTATTTTTTATTTTCTAGATATATTTGAGTCCGATTTTAATAGTAATAGCATGGTGCAACTCTCATATCCTTTCCATTACAACAAAACCTTTCTTACCTAAAATGTCAAATATTAAAATAATAAAATCATTAATAATTTTAAAACAAGTAAATATGTCTATCGTGTAATCATGGAGTAAATGACCAAATAAAATACAATTTAATTAATTAATAATTTTAAAAAGTAAATATGTCTATCGAGTAAACATGGAGTAGATGACCAAATGAAATACAGTTTAATTAATTAATAATTTTAAAAGAAATAAATATGCCTATCAAGTAAACATGGAGTAGATGACCAAATAAAATAAAGTTTAATTAATTAATAATTTTAAAACAAATAAATATGCCTATCATCTAAACATGGAGTAGATGACCAAATGAAATACAATTTAATAAATTAATATTTTTAAAACATGTAAATATGTCAATCAAATAAACATAGAGTAGATGACAGAATGAAATAAAGTTTAATTAATTAACAAAGTCAAGTACAAAAATCACTACCCTATACGAAAGAGGGAATTGAAAATTCTCAAATTCACAAGTCTACACACAAATTTAATTTTAAAATCATTGTAAATTGTTATTACTCGTTATAAAATAATTTCCAATAATGCAACAAAACCTTTCGTATTATCTTCCCACGCCATTTTCATTTGGTAGGCAGACAAACAAGTAGCAATATGAAATGTGACAAAGTACTACTTAACACGTTCTTAGTTCTCATTCAGATGGACAGCTGTGAACTCGTAAACATTGCCTCGATAGCGGAGTGACGGACTCCTTCCCCAAATACCGTCCAACCGATTTATGGAAAGTTTTTGTCAATCAAAATGACACGTGTCAGTACAAGCTCAAGCGGTCCGCAGCCTTACTCAGTCCAGCGACTGGCTGAGCCAGTCGGAGCGGAGTTCGTCCCCAAATAAATTCAGCTCCACTGAAGCCCTTGTTGTAACCAAGGCTAAGCTCCTTCAGAAGCGAATGAATATTCGATTCCGCCGTTACATTTTCAGGCTTCAAGGTACGCAAATTCAAAATCGGATCCCTCGATTTATGCCAAGAACTTTTACTTCTTTCAAATTCTTAATGGATTTTTTCTGTAAATTTTGCCGTCGAACGAAGATAATATTGACCTTTTTCGGTGGATTAATACCGGATATTTAAGGTATGCAAAATATGATAGATCTGCTATTTTTACCGTATGAAATTGTTTTGTCATTCTGCATTTCTTTTCCGTTTGTATTTTTAGTTGTTTGTTGTTGTGTTTCCATCTGTGCGAATCAGCAAAGCATTTTGAATTATCCTTAAAATATGAACTTTAAGCTTTAATTTGAAACTTTAAGCTTGAATGCTTCTCTCTATTTGCTTTAGTATCGTTATTGTTTCGAAAATGTTTCATTACAAATTGCTTGAAGATAAGAAGGTTATGTCATTTTTATAGTCTGTGGAATTAAATGAAAACATCTGGTATGTTCATTAAAATAGTCATGGTACATGGTTTCATAATTAGTTTCATTTTGAATTCAAAGATTGAACGCTTTCTTAAAGATCTTGTTTTTTTTTCTGGAAGCTGGATGAGTCTACGAATCAGATAAACTTTTGATACTTTATATAACGACCAAACTTACGGGCATTTAAATGTTAACTTAATTTTCGGCTACCTTTGAGTGAATATGCAGCGAAGTTTTGGGCTTGTGATATTTTCTTTAAGAATTGCGACATTTTGCTCCAGTTTAAATGAAGAGCAAGTGAAATTTAACTCAGTTTCGACTTGTTTTGAGTGGGATTTACAGTTTTAAATTTTTTGTTTCACTATATTTCTGCTAATATTTTTAAAAGGTGAAATAATTGTTTAACCCCTCATTAAATTTTAGGTCAATTTAATCACGATATATTAGAGTTGATTTGCAAATATAACAAAGATGCAACAATACAAGAATTAATTTAGATTTGTAACTTAGATCATATACGAAAAATTTGCATACTCAAATTAAATTAACATGTAATCGAAAGCATAAACAAAGGTGTAGAAGCAATTAGTTAATTCGTGATGGTTTCTAGAGAGATCTAAGATTGTGAAACAACCTGAGCAACTTGGATTGGAAGTGTCTGCACCTAGGTCAAGATCAGATCGTGCACGGTCCAACCCCGTTTGTATCATCTTGGACTGCTCAACCCGACTGCTCAACTTTCTAAGTTGTTTGTCTTCCTAGACTTGTTCGTCGTTGTCAAACCCTAGTTGTCACATGCAACAAAGCTCTCCGAATGGACTAAACATCACTGCAAACCCTAGCCATAAATGAAGAGCCCTGCAAAACAAACATTAAAAGGGTCGTGGACACCCCAGTGCACCACTAAAATTGGCGTGTACTCAAGAGACCTTAAACCGCATGTTGTTCTCCACCTAACATAATATCTAAATAGATCACACAGATTTGACAATTGCTTTGACTTGCTTCTTGCTAAAAACACTTCAAGAAAGGATGATTGAATGCTTGTAGATGAGAGATATAGTTATCTTGACCTGGTTTGTTGCTTCAGACCTGCTGTGGGTGCTGCCCTAATGAATGTAGATGTGTAATTATGAGATTTGAGGAGCTTTGAATGCCTTTTACAAGTGTTGTAGCTTTAGACCTGTTGTGGGTGCTGCCTAATGAATGTAGATGTACAATTATGAGATTTGGGGAGCTTTGAATGCCTTTTACAAGTGTAAGAAATGAGTGCTCTAGTGCATTGCCGTAGAAGTTTCAAGTTAGCGAATGAGGTAATGTTTACTTGTTTATATATGGTTTCGTAGATGATTTTTCTAAGAAAGACCGACCCAAATGAAGTATAAGACCCAACAAAAGATTTGATTTAAAAGCGCAGCTTGGAGGATTTGTCGGTCCAAGATTGTACAAAGAGGTTATGACCATATGGTACGACTCGACCGAATTATATAGAGCTAAACAATGGACCTCAAAAAGTGCTAAGCGGGAATGAAAAATTGGCATTTTCAATAACAAGAGTGCATAGTCAAATCAAGGGTTGCCAAAGTGCATATTACCAAATTTGAGTGTCTACGATAACAAGGCACATTTTGAATAAAATCTTCATCAAGGACAGGCTAATTGCGGTTTTGACAGAAGTTTATTGACGGAAGACGGCGTATGAATGTATTTAAGCTTTTTAACCATAAAAAATACAATAGAAATTTGAAATTTGGGTGGATTGTAAAACTTTTAGTGGATAACCATGTAAATAATATTACGTGAAGACCTTGACTTTAGCACCTAGACTCCATAGGGTCGGTTTGACACATGAAATGTATCTTTACTTCAAATTTGGACTTTTTGATGTCATTCAAGTGGTTTTGAAATTTACATGAATAAAATACCTCAAAAAAATTATTGATCTATCATATGTTTAATGCTTTCACACTTCACAATATGTTATAAAAGTCTTTTGATAAACTAGATGTGATCCATAAAAACGTTGGTGGAGGGGTGTTCATCTCACCACAATTGTGGTAAAGTTGTTGTTACATGTAGATTTTAATTTAATTGTGAAAATGAATACTTTTGTTAAGATATATGTATATATGTAATTACTAACAAAACCAAATTTACGATCTTCTCATTAAGAAAGGAAAAAAATTAATATCCTCCTCAAAATAAATTTATTAGATAGTGGAAGAATAAGTATCTTAGAAATCAAATGGAAGGCAAAAATGTTAATGGATCAATTAAGGATTAACTCACATCATTTTAGATATGATATCAATAGCTAAACTTGCCTAAAGAAAAATGAGAAAAAAAACACGCATATATTAGTAATAAGGAAGTGGTGGATACAAAATAACACTACATCACGAAGTGTGCAACCTATAACAAGTAAATCAATTACAAAAAGACAAACAAAAGTTGACAATCTACCCACCTTATTTGAGGAGATGAAACTTGACAAAACAACAAAAAAATTGATCAACATCAAACATCATAAAAAGAATAGACATTCCCCACAAATAATTAGACTGGTGTCATGTGACTCTTTTTGCATTAATCTCTTAACTCTTTTTGCATTAGTCTCTTACTATTAATTACATAGATTGCTGCTCAATTTCGTGAATCATACTCAATCTTCCTTTCTTCCATTGAAACTTCGATCAAAAATTTCCACTATTTATCAATAAGCTTTTCTAGCATATTGTGGACCTTAAATTATGTTGTAAAATTCTACGTAAATATGCCAAATTAATTACTTTATAAAATTATATATCGTACAATTTTGTTTGGAAGGGTTTACACGATTGATTCTTGTGAACTGGATTTTATGAGAGAGAACAAAGAATCCTCATCTAGGGTCGGTGTTTTCCACGCCATAAGCCATCTAGGGTCGGTTTTTCCAATATCAGCTCAATGACCGCTCCTTGCGAAAATGAAAGCCTATAAGATAACGAGAGATATCCGTCGATACTAGATTCTTGTATTTTTAAACCGTCAATTGGCACCTGCTTCAATAACCAACTGAGACGGTTAAGCCAGAATTGGTTCGAAAATATCATTACACTGAAACCCTTGCAGATCTACACTCCTAATGCCGAAAAGATCGAACAAGATTCTCCGCCGTGCACTTTTCATGCTTCAAGGTACGTAGAAACACAATCGTTTCTTTTACTTTTGTTTCTAGAAAGATCTTTAGCAAGATCTGATGTCCCATAGGCTGTCTTTGGTAACCTCGTGGACGTTAAAAGTTCTTCTTCTTTTGTTTTTAGATGATAAAATTGTTTTTTTGAATCGATTAATTTCATATCCTTGAGCTGTGTTAATTTGATTGTCAGCCTGCTATTTTTTCTGTACGAGGTAGTTCTGTTATTCTGATTTTTCTTCATAAGCACAAACATTTTACTATAAGATGATGGGATGCTAAATATAAAGCTTTAGTTTGGCTATTCTCAGCGAAGATGGTGCAAAATTGAAATTTTTATGGTTGCTTAAAGGTCTTGCTTGTTTCCGTGTGTGAAACCAGACTCCACTTTTGTGATGTTTTCTAAATATGTATCGAATAACCCCAAATTTTATGCTTTGAAGTTTGATGGATTTGAGAATCAGTAAAAACGTCAATATAAAAATGATATATGCTCCGCACATAAAGTTTAAGGTTTTTTTTTTTCTCTTCTTTTTTGTGATTGAAGGTGGAAACATCCAGATCTTTTTGTTGGTATCGGGTGCACAAATGATCAGCCTTCTTGGTTGAGACCATTTTGAGTAAAAACACGGTGAACTTTAAAAGCTTAAATGGTTGGGTAAAGGTGTTGTTCTTCCCACTTGAATTATGTGAAAGCTGCTGAATCAGTAAAAACATCAAAATATATAAATGAACTATGCTCTGAATATAAAGTTTAACGTTTTGTTTTGCTTTTTCTCTTCTATTTTGTGATTGAAGGTGGAAACATCCAGATCTTTTTGTTGGTATTGTGTGCACAAATGATCAGCCTTCTTGGTTTAGACTATTTTGAGTAAAAACACGGTGAACTTTAAAAGCTTAAATGGTTGGTTAAAGGTGTTGTTCTTCCCACTCAATTATGTGAAAGCTGCCAAGATTTCACGCTGTTTTTTAGATTTTTTAATTTATTTTTAGTGCCAGATTAGAGATTTGATCCTTTATTGAAGTTGATAGTTATGACCCATACTCACTGAGTGGGCCTGATGGTGACTGCTTGTGTACTCCATAGAGGAAGCATGGATTTGGTGATTAAGGGCATCAGATTTATGCCTGTTTGGGACTACTATATATTTTTACACTTTAGTTTGAGATGATAGTATGTTAGTAGATTGAGTCTCACTTAAACATTTGAACTGTTTTTATTTTCATTAATAAGAAATGTGAACGTCCTTTCAATTTGTTCTCTTAAATATATGATACAAGATTGGTTTTGCTTGATTGTTCCCATTTTGAGTGCGCTTTGCTTAAACACTTACTATTTTTGGGTTCAGTTTATGTCAAATGTAGGCAAAATTGAAGTCAGATTTCACTCTTGATTTTTATTTATATACTCAGGGTTTGGGTTTGTGCTGTCTTAAAGATTTTCTTTTCTTTTTGCTCCAAAATGCTGAAAACCATTTAAGTTCTCAATTTATATTAAAAATAAATACAATTGGATATATATTTTAAGCTTTAATTTGGCTTGATTGTTAGTATTTTGAGTGAATATGTATTAACCTGAAGTTTGAAACTTTGATTGGAAATTTATCTGTTTAAACTCAAATTCTGTCAAAAGAGGGTGGCATTTAAGTTAGGCTGATCTTGACGCAACCCGAACGACATACGTAAAGATTTAATTGAGTCAATGCACAATGAATTAAAAGAAATAGGGACAATTCAAGGTACTTTGTCAGATGCAATTTAGCTTGTTTGAAGTGCCATACAAATAAGATTTTAAGAAAAATTGCAAATTTGGACAGCCTCAAGTATGATCTTTAATGCGAAAAATTCTCTCAACTTCATCACATAATTTCCATAAATTGAAGTATTTGTGTTTATTTGCAGGTTAGATAAAACATTACATTCTTTGAGGGTTGTCTCCACTCATGGCGACCATTTCTGCACTTCACTGTAACATAACTGCCATTAAAGTTCAATACCATTCACTTGATAAGCTTTCGGCATCTTCAGCCTTTGCCATTGGATTCCCTCACACATCTGCTCTTCTCTCTCGGCCTTTGACCACTTCCATTGCCAGGAGACCAAAGAGGTCATTGAATTTTATAGTATATGCAGGTGATGCAGGTTATGAATATGGTGAGGAAAAAGCAGTGAGGGAGAAAACACAACTGCGACTGGTACTGCAACCCTTGACAAGGAAGAGCCAAGTGAGATCAAAGACTTGAAGCGTGCTCTAGTGGATTCATTCTATGGTACAGACAGGGGACTGAGGGCTAGCAGTGAAACAAGGGCTGAAATTGTGGAATTGATTACTCAACTGGAGGCCAAAAACCCTACTCCTGCACCTACAGAAGCTCTCAGTCTTCTCAATGGCAAATGGATCTTAGCGTGATTCCTTAACCCAAATCTCATTTATTTCCTTTCAATATCGGGAGTAATGTTTTATTGGTCTGAATTTTGTTTCTTCTTTTGAAAACTATTGGAGGGCAAGGATTGCTCAGTAGAATCCAATATAGTTATTAGTAAGTGTTTTTAAGAAGAACAAAATAATAAATTGTTAATAAGCTGACTGGGAAACAGGTCTCTTTAGGGTTTAGATGCCAGTGCCAGAAGAAAAGAAACTATTCTACCAGAATCAGCTGAAGACTTGCACTCAGCCTCATCTTTTTCAAGCATGTTCGGCCTAGCATTCTGCCAAAATTCGCCCAAGACTCACATCTTTCTGTCCCTTCAACACATGATATCAGGCCTGGCATTTTAGCAAACTCTGGAACTTGCCCAACCTCATCCATTTTTGGTAAAACTTGAAACAGAAAAAAACATAATTTCAAAAATTAATCTTTATATTTTGAAACAGGTATCATAGAGAGAGAGAGGGATCATTGTAAACAGAAAGCCAGCAGCGTAGAATTATTTGTTTGAATCCACAGATACCAAATCTCACATAGGTCAGACCAACAATCCGTAGGATTGAGGTTGAGGTGAGAGCCGTTGTCCAATCATGTAGGGTATGCAGTGGTGAGACTATTGGCGTCTTATCTTTGTAGGGCTGGGGTAATTCAGTTAGATACATTCCAAAGTTTCAAAATTGCCTGGCCTTAGGATTGAGGTCAGACCAACAATCCGTAGGATTGAGGTGAGGTGAGCCGTTGTTCAATCATGTAGGGTATGCAGTGGTGAGACTATTGGCATCTTACTCTTTGTAGGGCTGGGGTAATTCCTTTTCTGCAGTTAAATACATTCCCAAAGTTTCAAAATTGCCTGGCCTTATTCACCCAATCACAAATCCCTGCTGGACAAATTTTCCGAAACCCAACTTTGTGCACTCTAATAAGTGTGAGGTAATGCTTTTGCTGTGCAGAGGTGAGAGTATTCACTGGGATTGCAGAGGTGTGTTTTCCACAACCGTGTCATGAGGTCCAATATCCTTATATCCTAATAAGTGGTGGGTGGAGGTATAGATAAAAAGAATAAGTTGAAGAAGACAAAAGGATTATTTGATACAAGGATCATCCACAAACCCATACACCCCACAATTATACAGCGGTTCAGCCAGTAACCTATAAAACTAAAGTCAAAACATAGAGGGTGGGCAAAAAAACCTAACATAAACTAAAAAATTTAAAATTGTTACAAATCAATGTGGTTGAATTAAAACTATCCACGAGTATGGGTAAAAAGATAATTTTAAGTTTGGGTAAAAATTCTTTTATCGAGACTGCTTGTGGGAAACAATGTGGGTAGCAGTAACCATGTACAGAAAATTAAAATATAATAAAGAAATAATGAGCTGCAATGTGGAACCCCGAATACATTTCCAGGCTGTGAAATTAAAAGAAGAAATGGGCTAGTGTACTTCTAGAGAAGTAGAAAGCTAACCCTCAAATGTTACTATAGGAAGAAGGATTATTATTCCAATGGAAGATCAACTCAAAACCTACTCACCAGGAAAACTTAGGGTGTTAGATATCTCATTAGTGATAAAAGATAATGAAACACTAGTACCACTTAATAAATGAATTCAAACCGTAAGCTCCTGATGGATCAAATTGGTATGAGGATGTCAACAGGGTTGGTAGGTAAAAAGAATGCTTCAAGAAACTAAATTTGTACCGACACTCCATTTGACAGGGAAAACTCTCTTGCTGGGTATATTCAGAGCTGAGACCATTGAGCTTTTATTAGTGGGACTGGGCAATTCCACCTGTGATTAGGTGTAAACAACCCCTGGTCAGCAGGACCACTTCATTTCTTGGGACTGATGTGTACCGTCCAGTTGGCGATCCTCAACAGCTGAGTTTTGAAATTTGGTGCCCTAATAAGTGCAGATAGTGTCTGAGCCCTGAGCCTCACCAGCTAAAAATCAAACTCTAATAAATTGCTTTTGTCTGAGGGTAAATAAGAGATATTTGTGTGCTGCTGGAGTCCGGGGGACCTCTTGGTATTCTGCACCAGATACCATCATCACAGAAAACAACCTTACATGAAGAGGTGAACAAAGTTTTTATAAAGTCTATTTGAC
Organism: Taxus wallichiana var. yunnanensis; assembly: GCA_018340775.1. Classification (NCBI taxonomy): domain Eukaryota; kingdom Viridiplantae; phylum Streptophyta; class Pinopsida; order Cupressales; family Taxaceae; genus Taxus; species Taxus wallichiana. Next base: position 48,063,046 of record CM031238.1, read on the forward strand.
TTTACAAACAGGATTAAATAAAAATCAATTAAGGCTTTAATTCTATCAAGCTAGGCTTTATTGGTGTTTCCACGGGCTTATTGTATGGTTGAGTTTAACCATGGCATTTGAGTTTTACTTAAACAAGTATGCTTGGTTTGGCTTGTGCATCTTATTTGTCTATGTGGTATGCAGGCATTCTATGTAATGACTGGAATTTTTGTTTGTGTAAATAAGCTTTGAGTGCAATCTTTTACTGTTTCTTAATGGTCCCTGATTACCTTTGCTCTGAGTTGTTACCATTTTTATGCTGTTTATCACGATAGAGTCTTTAATGTATCTCTCATATGATTTTGCAGGTATACTTCCTTTTCAGAGCTGTACCCACTTCTTGCCGCCGAACCCTGCCTTTAGTGAAAGTTAAGGAGATCTCCCAAAAGTTTGACTCGGAGACTTTAACAGTGGAGAATACTGTCCAATTTGCAGGACCTTTGGCCACCACATCCTTTAGCACAAATGCAACTTTTGAAGTACGCAGTCCCAAGCGAGTACAGGTATGGACTCCAAATGAGGACAGGATCTTTTCCTATTTTCTTAGCAGAACTAGTTTTTCTCTGGCATATTTCTCACATGGCGAAGATTAAAGATTTAGAGAAATGTATCATGTTTTAAGGCCCACTTCTGAACCAAAAGTGAAAATCTTATGATATTTCCTATATGCTGCCTTTACTGATTTAAACTTTGTAGGCATGTACTATCAGATGAATAGATTTGGTGTTGGTCCTGAATAATCATTAACGGCAGTCCCAAAAACTAGTTCCACTAAAGCATGTATTTTCCGTGTGGACTATACAGATTAAATTTGAAGAAGGAATAATTAGCACTCCACAAATAATAGATTCTATAGAGATACCAGAAGATGTAGAATTTCTGGGACAAAAGATTGATCTTGCTCCCTTTAAAGGGGTGCTAAGTTCAGTACAGGATGCTGCATCATCAGTAGCTAGGACCATATCTGAGCAACCTCCTATCAAGTTTCCCATTCGCATTGACAAGGCTCAATCTTGGCTGTTAACAACGTACTTGGACAAAGAATGAGAATCTCTCGAGCAGACGGGAGCAGTGTTTTTGTGCTAATCAAGGAAGGAAGCCCTTTACTGCCTTCATCTTAAATCTTTTTGTATTATATACTTGGTTTTCATATTAATGTTTAAAAATAAAACACCAAGACTAGCATTTACTCGACTAGTCATTCATATACTCCATAGCATGGGTTCTCCAACTAAATACAATCTTTTAGCAAGAAACTATTCTGATCTACTGGATTTTTGACACGTCTAGTTCGAAATATTTATTCAGTCACTAATACAGTTCGTATGTTGTGACATCAAGGATGCCTCTTGTTGTAAATGTGCTGAAATGTACAATCAGAAGGCTGTTTATATATATATATATATATAGTGATTTAGTGAAATGTTTTAAAGATTCGATTTCCTAAAATGTTACATTTGATTGGAGAACATGAAAAGGTTGGCTCTTGTCATTAATGTGGTATCCTTTAAAAGATATTTTGAAGAAAACCAATTTTAACAATAGCAATGAGAGCTATTCAATTGTGATGAGCTCAAGTGGTAAATTAATGGGGGCTTTTTATTGTGAAAGTCAATTGGAATATTAACATCCAGTACCTGGAATTGGATGGTGTAAATGTGGTATCTTTCAAAAGATATTTCAAAGACAACCAAGTGTAACAACAGCAATGAGAGCTATTCAATTATGATGAGCTCAAGTGGTAAATTAATGGGGGCTTTTTTATTGTGATACTCATTGGAATATTAACATCTAGTACCTCGAATTGGATGGTGTATGTCCACATCTTTAGTCAATTGTATGCTCCCACCTTAATTAAGAATGGAACAAATTCACCAGTGAATATTTATTTTTAAGTGTATGGTAGATTTATACAACAGATAAAATCATATTTTATGCTCAGATACTTCTAGAAGATGGTTTGATCTTTTAAGTTTTAACTGCCAATTAATTAATGCTGCAAGAAGCTCGGTTTAGTTAGTGTGTAATCTTAGACATTAATAGCTGACTAGATTATCGGACCATTCTGCTGTACCCTTCATCCTAATACACATCAATAGCTGACCAGAATAGTACAGCTGCACACAACCATGACTTCTTCATAATTACTATCAAGTGTTAAATGTTTTCAAAATGTCCTAAAATATGTGACACTTCCCTAAGGCCCTGGTACATTTGTAAATAATATGCTCTGGGCAACACTGAGCGTGTTTACAAAAGCTAAACCTATTAAAAATATATCATTTTGAAGATGAACACTATCCAATAAATAGAATATTCGTGTCAGAAATGCATGTATTGTTGCCACAAACTCTCCTCTTCAAACACTGCCCTCATGCTCTTGCAGTAGTTTGTTGTAACAAATGGGATTGTAGTTGTCCCAATAGGATAATCTGCATTTGTTTTGTAAAGATTTAACCAAGGTTCTCTCAAATGTAGGCTGCTTGAATGGACAATTTTGAAGTGTACCAAAATCAGGCAGGCAAATGCAAACCTTTCACTGTTTTCCCAGCTGTACACAATCCAATAATAATCATATTATTAAATATTATCCTCCCAGATGTTGGGTAAGTTGATTAAATCGAAATGAAAATGCAATAGGAGACACGGGCTTGGTTGTAATTCAAAGAATTCTTCCTTTAGAAATAGTAGTAAAAGAAGTCTACATAAAGTCCTGTCTAAAAAGTACCAGAAACCCAAGCTGCAAAACCCAGGCAGAAATATTCTCCAACCAGCACGAATTTGAAAATTTAATCCAAAACTGACCATATTTAATGTCAAACCATCAAATCAAAAATAACAGAAATAGAAAAGTTCTTACCTATCCAGCCCCTGTAATGCTTCTCTGTGAAGTAGCGGTATATCCAATTTAGGAGGTAGAATCCCCTGTAACTGCATTTCAAAAGATAATAAATCAAGGAACAAAAATAACTGATTAGGAACTGCAAAATATGTATGACAATAACATTTGCACCATATGAATGTCCTATGTACTTTTAAAATGCATGAAATCTATTAATTTGAAATTTTGAATGACATAACAAAAGAAATGACACTATCTACAAATTCTGCAAAGTGTAACTGTGTTTCAACAGATCAGGAACATCAAAATTATGAAGATAAAGTAAAAGAAAAGAAATAAAATTATTTACTAATTCTATGGAAAGGTAACCATTTTTCAACAGATCATAGACTTATTCTGTTTTACAGATATTTAAACATGCTTTTGAAACCCTGTTAGAAGTCGTTTTACAAGTAGGTGTTGAGCCTAAGCATTGAAAAATGTAAAGAATACAACACTACATTCATTGCAAATTAAACTTACAGCAATCTGCAACAGGTATTTGTAACATTTCAAAAATAAGAAATGTTAACAGAATATTGTAATGAATTTCTTTTGTTTCTTGTGAAATTGGTTGCTTCCCAACTTAAATTCAAACTAATCATGTCACTAAGGGATCCACAACTGTTAAAAGGGTCATTTCCACAAAGATAACCAAGCATTAATCATGCCCGCATAAGATTTTTTTAATAGAAAAGATAATTCTATTGATCAAAGTATTAGTCTTACAACAGGGAGGGGATATTTCCATTGTGATGATAAAGCAACATAGCTGTAGAAGAAGGCTAAAGACTGAATCAAGGGGGGATCAGATTAACATATTGCAGCTACAAAATTAAAAGAGCCAAGATTTATGGTAGATAGTCCATGGTCTCCAAACACTGAAGAGAACCCACAAATAAGAAGATTGCAGAATGTAAGACTTACTGAAATTCTTCTCCAAATTTTTCATGATGAATATGGGCAGTAGAATGACATTTAGTTCTCAGCTCCTGGGCACCCTTCTGTGGGTTCCAAATGGCGACAGCGGTGGTTGGTACTGGTTGGAAGAGGATGTTGCTCACATGTTTCTTCTTTTGATGGCATTAGTGGTGCTATGAGTTCTAGTGTTTTGCTGTTTTATCATATTTTGCCAAACATTGAATTCAATCTGTTCAGCTAGCCTTTTCTACTCCTAGAGGTGAGAATTCGCTCAATGGCCACACTACAGCCCTAAAGCTTGTTGAAATTGTGTGGGTAATGTGTTGGTCATTACTCATTAGGACCTAGGCCTTAAAGATGTAATATTTTGTAACATTGTAAAATCCTGTGCTATATAGATATCTGTATATCATTTTGTATAAAAATAAAAGACAAATAGAAATTTAATGCTCCTAGAGCAAGGAAGGTGAACTGATCAGTCATGAACTTGAAGAGTCATGAAAGACTATGAAGTATGTAAAAGACTGTGTGCATGGGTTGGTTTGTGATTATTGATAGTTGTTCACTGTATTGTTGATTTCTAACAGTAATGACAATATCTATTCTGTTGCCAGTATACGTTGTTTTTGAGTTTTGATACAGTTCTATGGTAGCCACTGTAATGGGAAAAGGCAAGTATATAGTTCTTTATGTCTTTCAAGTTCTTGCATACAAAAAGGAAAGAATCACCTCTATTAATGTTTTAATTGCATGCTCTTTTAATGATGTGGTCTTAACAATGGACCTTGCGAAAAGAGATAAAACAAGTAGAATACAGCAGTAGCATGTCCTGATGACCAGGGACCACTGCTAACATAAATTAAGGCATTCTTTTTTTGAGTGTCAACATCCTGTAAAGCAAAAATACTATCTTTTTGTTTCTGCATACGTGAGAGCATAAGAGATGAATGTCTTTCGAGGTATATATTAATTTCCTTGTCATCAATTTTGACAAGAGGTGATGTATCAATTCCCTTGTCATCAATTTTGACAAGAGGTATATATCAATTCCCTTGTCATCAATTTGACATCCATTATCAAAGCTTTGAGCGATAATTTGCAATGCCTCATGTATAGAGAGAGTTTCTGGCATTAGTGTTTCTTTTGGGCAGATGGATGAGGTATTGAGCTTGAACAAGAGATACATATCAATTCTCTTGTCATCTATTTTGACAGCCATTATCAATGCTCTGAATGATAATTTGCAAAGCCTTATTTATACAGAGTCTCTAACATTAGTAGTGTTTCTCGTCGGCAGATGGGTGAGATATTAAGCTTGAACTTTTGTACTATTATTTCACTGGGAGAGAACCTGTAAGCAAGAGATTTGGATTGTCATTAGCTGTGTTAGGGCAAAAATTACCTGCATGAATATTTGTAAGTTTGAAGGAATTATTTCCAAGAGGGTGGTTGTAGGTAGGGTGAGTGGCGAGCTCAATTTGTTTGTTTGTACTTCCAGTGTAAATCTCTGCAATTGATATAACCCTAGGGGATTGACTGATGTTAGGTGGAAGAGGGGTGTGTGATAAGGGAGGGCTAAATGCTCTGAAAGGATGAGATGTACTTGATACCATGGGATTATTTCTTAGTACAAAGAATTCTTGTTGCTCTGCTGTGATAGAATTATTTCAATACAAAAGGAAAATCAGCAAAATATTAAATATATAACTAAGCCACTTTGAGGGGGAAACCTCCACAATCTTACAATAAGACAATAATTCACAATATGACCATATGGGAGAGATTTACTCATCCATATATATATATAGGTATAATTGCATAGGGTTACACACCTTCATCCTAATTAGGGCAGCTCCACACATATCTCTATATATGATATAGGTTAATTGTTAACATGCTCTGCCCCTTCAAACCAATGTTGTCCTCAATGTTGACTACTCTAGGATGCTTCTACATGAACGCTTCAAGCTCCCATTTCACATACTGACTGACTGCATTTGATTAAATATGTTGCTACGCCGAGAGGCGCTCTCCAATGGTATCCTTGGGGGTGGTGGTGGGCTGTAATGGAGTGAGTGTGTTCACTTTTAATTCCAACCTTAAATTTGACATCTTTTGACCATCACTTAGAGGTCTACCTTTTCTAGAATGTTTACCAAAAATCATATTATCTTGTCTAAATGGTGGATTTTGGAGCCCTTTTTTGCTGCAAATATTTTTTCAAGCCTCACACATTAGTGTATCTAGATTGACACCATTTGTCACCTAGACTGAATGGGTATGGGTATGGGTATGGGTACATGTATGATACGTTGAAATGACAAATTTTTAAAAACCTCGGATACAGTACGTTGTGGGTACGTTCGTACAATATATATTTAAAAAGTAAAAATATAAATATATATAAATTTAATTTTATATTTAATATTTTATAATTTATAAATGTTAAATAAAAATAATTTTTAAATACTAAAACAAGTTAAAAATTAAAAAAGTAAAAAAATAAATAGTTAAAAACTCAATAATTAAAAAGTTAAAAACTAAATAATTAAACATTTCAATGTTTAATTACTTTATTAAAATAAAAAACTTAATAAAGCAATAGACATGGAAATACAAAATCGTGACTATACATATTTGATATTAAAAACTAAAAAAATTGAAGACATTAAGATTAAGTTTAATTTTTTTAACAAAATTGAACATTTCCAAAGTTTTTGGCTCTATAATCTTAGAGTCTCGACATCCCTATAGCGGCTCCTCTGGAATGGCATGAATGGTGGTGTATAGCAATGAGTGGCGATAGTTTACAGTCCTCACTCCTCACTAGCTTGTGGATTGGCATTAGCAAATTCCTTTGGCATTTTCACTGATATACAACCGACTGCTAGGGCTTTTGATTCTATGATATATGTGTGTCTCCAGACCACTCTCACAGGCACAACCACTCAAGGGAACTTCCACTCTCACAGGTCACTCACAACTCGACTAGGGCACTTTCCTCGCAACACGACCAAGGTTTTTTTGGCCACCCTCTAATAAATGTTCGCGAATTTCCTTCGCTCGATTCCAGTCAAAGCCCTCAAGTTTTATTTATTTTTGCACTTACAAAAAAAAGCGTGAGTACATCAGTAGGTACGTACCCCATTGGCCTTGGGTACATTCCGAGAACAAAAATCCATACCCAGGCTAGTGGGGTATGTACCCACGCATACCCATACAGTACGTATCATCCCCGGTAAGGGGGTACTTGGCGTTTTCGAGTAGTCTAGTTTGTGACTAGTTATGGAAAATGTGTCATAAAGGAAATGAGGTTATTAATAATCATGGAATGTAAATGAGATTGATATTTCTCGGCATTTTTCAGATAGATGTATTTAAGATATGTACTAGTAATATCCATCTTCTGAAACCTCTTAGTGCGTGTTTGAAGTATTCCCTTGAGTTCAAAAATGAGTATTATCTCCTCATCAAGTTGAGATAACTTTGTCTATGTTGAAGCTCTTTGTCCAACAATTGGTTAGGAAATTTATTATTAGTGCTTACATAAGTGAGGTTGGTTTGTTAAATTGTTGTACTCGTATTCATATAAATGGGTTATTTGTTTCCTTATTTGTAGGACAATGTTTTCCTACATCCATGGCTATATAATAACCATTGTAATAGTTGAAGAGTAAGATAGTGTGAAATAATATATTGTGCATTCGTGACTATTCTAGTTCTCGATTTCATTTGGTATCGAGAGCGAGAATTTTCGACTATGGTTTTATAATTTCTTCCAAGGGAAGAAGTATTTTCTTCTTCCCTGTGAATGAGATAAAATAATGTCTAATAAGTTTGTAGCTTAGCTGCAGGATAGATATATCTGTAGATTTCCCTTTGATTTTTTCATGTATTTGTGATTCATACATATCTGGAGGCTGAGGGCATCACTATTATGGAGGAAATGGCGCATAGAAGAAGTTAATGCATGAAATTGAAAGACAGAAATTGGAAGGTGTGAGGATTTGAGCGGTTCATTTTTCTACACAGCTATTACCGGTCTGTGTTCCATATTTCTCAACCTTGTTTCACTGCATTTTGTATTAGATTTCTGAGGAGAGCTAATTGCATTCTAATTTTGGCTGACCATCGGATCATGGTTGTTTTCTATCCTTCACTCACCCCCCTCAACGGCGACTCCCACTTGGTCATTTTCCATTTGCTGCAAATCTCGTTCAACAATGTGGAGATCATTCAAATGTATGCAGGGATGACTGTGCATGAGGTATAAACATGAAGTGGATCGATCTGATAAATTGATCGCCCAATCTCTCTGATCTATGAGAAGCCCATTCATTTACAGATTTATATCATTTCAATCAACAAACGCATGAATTCTATTGATTTCAACTTGCGAAATCATTTCAGGTCTCATGCGGCTCTGCCAAGCCATCAAATCCCCCATCTATCAAGCCCACGTGTGGTGGATTCCATTCGTGCACATGAAAACAGTCTATATGTGTAATCTAATGATTTGTTCGAGTCTCAAAAGTTGTCTTTGTTTATTATATGGACCGTGTATTACGTAGAGTCTATAGTTCTCAATAGTGAATACGTAATTTAATATTGTAATTATATTCAAAGTGTTTTGTCACGTTGTCACTATATTGTCTTTCTGTTTTTAGATGTATCATAGTCAATATTACGTCATTGAGTATAAGTTGTGTTAGTTGATGGTGTATAGGTATTTTGTGTTTAAATATTTTGTTGATTGTGTAGTCATGTTGTTTAGTCCATCATTGTTAATAGTTGATATTATTACCCTATCATTTGTCATTATAAAAATAAAATAGGTGATTATAGGTTTTTTGTTATCAAGAGTCAAAGTTGAGTCATTTCTGTAAAGTGTCATTGTAAAAGGTGTAAGAATAAAAAAATTGCCTCACAAACACATTTTCGGTTGAACCCGACATTCGATTTAGGCATGTAATTGAGCTTCAAATTCACATTCCGTTGAACTAGCAACTTCATAATGGAGGACAAAGGCACAGAAGGTTGGTGGTCGATCAACGACCTCTCATCGGTCGCCAATGACGGGGCCACTTCAATTGTGGTGACATTTGTGTAGTGTGAGTATGTGCTTATCAGTTTTGCAGTGTGTTTCTTTGTAGTGTTCCTGTTGCATTATGTGTATTGTGTATCTGGAAAACGGTTGTATAGGATGGTAGATAATTGCGGTGATCCTCTGACCACCGTACTTTGTTGGAAGATGATCGGTCAATGAATACATTCATTGGCAATGGTGATCATGTGCAACAAGATCCAGACAGTAGGATGCAACATGATATAATTTTCCTTTTTCTTCCTATTTGGAATTTCACATTGTGGGGGGAATAATAACCAATGTTCCATTCCCATTTTGCGCCAAAATAGTTAAAGTCAAGGGCAACGTCTTCTAAGTGAATGGCGTTTGTCTATGTTGTTCGAGATCAAGTGGCAGCGATCGACAACAATGGCTGCAACTAAGAACATTGCGATTCTTAGAGGTGGAAATGTGAAATCTTTCCAGTATGTGTTCTATTGTTCAGTTTGGTGAGTTATGTTTCCTATGTTATTCCCTGCAGTGAGATATTGATAAGGGCTAAAAATAGTACTTGGCACATCATGATGTGGTTTGTGGTAAACCACTTGAAAACCACCATGTCGGTTTATGGTCAGTCGGTGTAAAACCATCCATCGAGTTTGTGATTGTCCTATGAAAATCACCTAATCATGAAAGCAGGTGCAAGTACAAAGATAAGTTTTCCCCATGTTCGCACTAAGGGGGGGAATGTTAGGAAATTTATTATTAGTGCTTACAAGTGAGGTTGATTTGTTAAATTGTTGTACCCGTATTCATATAAATGGGTTATTTGTTTCCTTATTTGTAAGGTGTTTTCCTACATCCATGGCTATATAATAGCCATTGTAATAGAGGAAGAGTAAGACAGTGTGAAATAATATATTGTGCATTCGTGACTATTCTAGTTCCCGATTTCACAATCTTCATCAAGCCTTAAACATAGAAGATCAAATGTATTTTTCCTAGGTGAGGTATCCCAAGTTTGTTTTGCATGACACCACCGATCTTGTTCAAGACTTGATATGAACCATAATCTGTGGTGAAAGCTTTTATCTATTTTTGTTGTTTCATGGGCATTTACTTATATGGTTGTATACACACAAGAACCCTATCTCCAATTTCAAAATTCCTTCCACCATGAGGTGGGGCAGCTTGTTGCTTCGTGTGGTTCATGAGGGGTGCTAATAGTTGATGAGGAATGGAAAGATATGGAGGGTTGGGAATCTCTAGACTCTCACTCATCAAGAACCTCTACGTGAAATTCTCTTTTTTTCATTGATGACCTCAATGTAAAATAACTTCATTTTGACGTATTTAATTCTCGCAATGACTTTTGATGTCATAGTTAAAACATAACCCTTTGGCCCTCATTTCATAAATTTGTTGAGGCATTAAGTTGATCTTCCATCCACACGAGAACCGATGGACATCATAATATTTCTCCATGTGGTTGATCTAGGTGATTGGATCCTTCCCATCAAATTTATGCATTTCCATTTGTGGCCTCATGTTACGTGGCCTTGAATGGGAACTAGATGAAGGCACCGGTTGTACTCAAGTTGAGTTGGCCAAAACGATCCACAATGGTTAAGTTGTGTTGTAGTGACGTGTGATTGATTTTGTGGATTCATTTGCAAATTCAACATTTGATTGAGTCTTTACTCAAGCTCCTCCAATCGAGTGATTAATTTTGGCCATATCAACTTGTATGTTGTGTATACTATGCTCACGCCCGACTCAATTTGCGATCCATCAAAGTAGAGATCATGTTTGAAGTCCCATCTAGTTCTAATTCGGTTGTATTTCATCTTTGTAAGGCATTTTCCATGATGTGTATGAATTTTTTCTCCATCCTCTAGTTTGCGACCCTAGCATGTTGAGGATTGACAACGCAAAATTTGATTTTCACCTTTGACCAAATTTGATCAAATGATTTCAAATTCAAGTTGGCCTTAAATCGAGAAAATGTAAATAATAGACCCCTCATAAATTTTTGTGGGATTTCCAAAATGTATAGAAATCATAAAATCTCTGAAAATTAAGGCATGTAGAGCGAATTTATGAAAACCTCTTAATTTACAATAACTTCGTTAAAACAAACAACGACAACCTTTGTAAAGTTTACTGTAGCTTTTTTGAATAAATCCGGAAAGTATTGTAAAACAAGTGCAATGTTGTTCAAGATATTTTTATTATTCCAAACTAAGATTCTACCCACACTGTTGTCCAAATCAAAGCTTCGATACCACTTGTAATAGAATTATTTCAATATAAATGGAAAAATAGCATTATACTGAATATATAACTAAGTCACTTTGAGGGAGGAACCTCCACAATCTTACAATAAGGAAATAATTAATAATATGACCATATGGGAAAGATTTACTCATCCATATAGGTATAAATTATGTAGGGTCACAACTCTTCATCCTAATTAGGTCGGCGTCAAGGAATAACTAACTAATTAATGTAAAGATAAATGTTATGTAACCCATAAGTCGCCGCACACATACCTCCATACATGATGTGGGTTAAGGGTGTAACATCGAGCATCTCTTTCTCAATAGCCACACAAGACATAACCCAAGGTAGAACCATTCCTTACCCATCTATGGAGATTTGGATTGCATTTTGGTGTCACTCGATTTCACCACCGAAATCTGCGACTACCCAATCCAAAAAATTTCGTACTTTTAAAATTGTGGGTCTTTTGTTGTTTTTATTGCACGAAAGTTCCCGTATTGCGTCAAAATAATCCTAAAGTGTCATATTAGCCTTTTTCGCCAAATACCCGGATGCCCAAAATTGTTTTACTCAATTCGTTGGGATTTGTCTCATGGGAAATTTGTATTTAATTATTTTGAGCCCCGTATGAGACTATTTGCGCTCTGTTTTAATTCCCTTATAAGCGGATATGTTATTATTCCTATGTACCAGAAGGATTTTAACTTATTTTAAGTTTTGGGCTTTATTTGTAACTTTTGGCAATTTTCGTGTTTTTGTGGTGTCTCGTTCTATTTTACTGTAAAATTTCTGGAACAACTCCTTGTGCAAGGTAAGCCCGATTTTGGCTGGAGCAATCTGGAAAACATACACGCACATTTTGCCCGGAGGAAGTCGTCATCGGAGGTCTGGATCACTGGGAAAAAGCGAAGTCGTGCACACAAAAGCCCATGCGGGATGGGCGCATTTTTGGAAAACAAAGGATTTAAGCTACGATGGAAAAATATAAGCCGCAGGTAGGGTGGGAATTGTATACCAGCCTGGCAGGGTACTTTTTCCCGTGTTATAAAAGTCACTTAAGCTGCAGTGGGAAAAATAGAGGTCAAGATTTGACGCGGTGGGAATTTATTGCACTTGCAGGTAAAAATTCCCATGATATAATAAAAGGAAAGTGACTTAAGTGAAATCATGGGATTTTAGTGCCTGCCTTGCAGGGTAAAGAATCCCATTGTCAAAGTCAAATCACTTAAGTGGATCACGGGATTTTGGTGCCTGCCTGGCAGGGTAAAGAATCCCATTATGGAAAAAATTCTTAAAAATAGAATTACATGTGCAAAAAAGTGCGCCCCCTTTGGTGATTGATTAAAAAGATTAAATTGATTATTTTTAATAATCTTTCTTCTTAAAAAAGTGCGCCCAAGCTTGAGGAGGTCAAAAAGTCAAAGAAGGAATAAAAGAAAGGAATTAAATTAATTAAATTTAATTTATTTAGTGGCTGCCCCCTTCCTCTCAAAAAGTGCGCCCCATTTGGGCATTATTTAATGTTTTTTGAAGCATTAAAACATTAAATTAATTTCTATTTTCAGTGGCTATGGTCAAAGCACACTGTGGGGCTTGAGTGAAGTGCTGTGTGAAGGATTAAATTGGATTAATTTAATTTATTGGATGGTTGTCCTTAAACATGCTATTTTTAAAAGAGAAAAGCATGATTTTTTTTAATTAATTAATTACCTTTAATTGTTAGGGCAATTATTAATTATAGAATTGTGAAGGTTATATAAGCATGGGCAGCCATATGGATGAATTATTTAATTCACGGTTAAGAATTGCAGCAAGAAGGAAAAAGTGCGCCCCCTTAGAGGAAGGATTTTGCTCGGACAAAGTGCTAACAAGGCTAAAAGCTTCAGTTTGGCGCATGCTTTGGAGAAGGTTGATCTTCGTCTGCATAGTTGTTTTCACGGGTGTTACGGGAGCTCGGGGTTGATTGAAAGGATTCATGCTCTCTTTATGTGCAAATTAAACACCAATTTTTGGGGCAGCGAGGCTTGAAAAGTGCAGATTTTTATAATTTAAATTCACTATTCATGCTCCGGTGGCCATTTTTGTCTGAATAAATTGCAAGAACTCATTACGGTGCTTTATAAAGAAAAGGAGTTTTTATCAATGTCCATACATTGCAAATATCCTCCGAATCAAGAATTGTCCAGATCTGCACCAAGATTGAAGAAATCCGCCAAAGTTAGAAGAAAAAGAATTATTGGACAAAGATTGATAAAGCCATGGCGAAAGGAGATGAAAAAGAGAGCACGATGGATTCATGCATTGCTTCCAAACTTTCAGACATAGGAGACACGGATCTAGGCCCAGAACCTCTTTCTGATTTGATTGATAGATCCAGAGTGAAAGACTTCACTCATGCGTGCGGTCAAAAGTAGTGGAATTATTCGAGCTGCAGCTTTCCGTATGCATGACCCAATTGCGAGTTTGTGATGGAGTGTGCTAGATCTTATCATCCTTCATCCAGATCAGTGCGTGATGTTGCGGGAAAGACAATAATTAGTTTGGATGCGGAATTCTTCAATTATTGTTTGAAGATTCCAGTGCGAAAGGTGGTGACTTCTATTAGCATTCGGGATGCTTGACGGAGGTGGGAAAAGCATAGAGTGACTTGTGTGTGAGCATCATGAATAGCCGGTTCATGAAGAAGCCTAGATCCCCTTCCAAGTTCCCGAGAACTCTTCCACGATCCAATTTGGTGCAGGAGGCGGATGATATCGTCAAATTGCTATGCAGGTTGAATGGTGAAGCGAATGCCTACACTTTCCGAACATGGATGTATGCTTTCATCAGGACCATTGAAATCAACAAGGTTGATTCTATAATCAATTGGTCAGAAATTATTAAGCAGAATGACATCGGTGAGCAACTGCGGAACGTGAAGCGTACCTTCAGCTTCAAGATGACTTCATACTTGGTGTATGCTGCAGCTTCACAGGGTGTCTTTTCCAAGCTGGATAGATGTGGTATTCTTTCCAAGGATCCCATTTTCGAGTGCTACCCACAGCTTACTGTACCTGCGTGCGAGAAGGACTTCAAAGTGATCAACGATGACTTCTTCTACGATTTCATCTGCAGGTTAGACAAAGACTTGAAGACTCACAGGGTAAGCAAGGAAGCATGGGAAGCAGTGTCCAAGATTGGCAGTGTATTCATCCAGTTTGCAGATTTCACATACCTCAGGGTTACGAGCTTTTCAGGTGAACCAATAAAGATGCCAAGGTACCCGAGTGACAGATTGATCGCCATGGAGCTGAGCAGGCAACTTGTGGAGTTACACGACCTTCAGTCGAAGCGGCACAAGTCTACGGGCTTCTTCCCACTCACTGTGGGATATTACAGTTGCATCAGCATTCACAGAGCTCGAGGGATGGAAGCACAAATGTTGTCCGAGTATGAGCAAGAGTTCTTCCCTGCGCGGCTTAATTTCGATCCATTTGGAATAGCCAGGAAGACAATCTCCCGAGTAGTGTTTGTTAGAAGATTTACGGATGAAGTGCGAAAGTGAGTACGAGGTTAGAAAGAAAGATTTCAGCGATACTATCGACAAAGCAAGTATTTGACTTTGGACTAGCGCGGATACCTGCGGATCTTAAAGATGATGGGAACGTGGTACTTGACACTTACCATCAAATGGGAGGAGATAAAGCTATACTTTGCCGGATAGCATGGCGGTTTGCAACCTGATAGAAGAGAGATCCGAGGCTGTGTTGGTGAGTACTTGAGCTGGTCGCTACGAAGGGATACTTGCCTTGATGAAGTATTGATGAATCAAATCATGGGCAACTTCGGCGCAGGAGATTCCCTCAAACAAAAGCATGAAGGAGAAAGCACCAGAAGGTCCAGAAGTTGAAAGTACACAGAAGATCTCAAGAGAAAGAGAAGACCACTTCTACGACCATAGCTTTGACTTCGACTTCTCCAATACCTAGAGGATCACCAACTGTTTACCACACAGCGAGGATGTTTCCATGCCTTCATTAAAACCAAATGACGTTCGTCTTCTCTCCATGCCCACTTCGTTCATCACCCGTTCTAAGAGGTGTTGAAGCTGCGAGATGATGGAGTTCGAAAGAGCTTTGTCCTTGGATGTTTCAAAAGATGGCAGCCATGATACTCAGTGGCACTTTCGATGGAGAGGATGCGAGAGGGAGATGGTAGTGCACTCGGCGACTTCTCACTCTCAGAAGTAATTTCTCGGAATGGTTAGCTTTGTAGTTGGTTCCTAAGCAAGAGTAGAGATGAACTTAGAGGAACATGACTTGCAAATTTTTGTGATCCTGAGGGGAGAGAGAGCAGAAGGCCTAAAGTTGCTAAAACAACTTCTAGGTTGATCATCACGGATTCGGGAGAGAAGTTTGCTTTGAGATATCAATTCCGGCGGAAGGAAAGGTAGAAGAGAGGAGCTCACGGCGAGAAGATGTGATGGTGACCAAAATACCACTCGGTCGAAGCTACCACCGGGATTGAAGCGAGGACACGCAGACGCGTTCTTTGGATGCTTTGTTCCTTAGGCTTGATAATGAAAAGGCGGAGAAAGAAGAGTGCAAGCAAATATCTCAATTATGTGAGATCATAGCCAAGGTTGCTAAATCTTCCGTTCACCCATTTCGGTGCGGTGAGTGATCATCTTATGCAGAAAATGGAAGATCACAAGCAATCAAGTAAAGGCTATTGACAAATGGAAGGATCTCGATTATTCGTCAAGCTTCACTGACTTGGGAAGTGCCGTACCGCTTTAAAGGTTATGAACGATGCAGCAAATCAACTAAAGCAATCGATAGAAAGCATAGAGGAATGAATACAACGAGAGAGTAACTTTAGTATTTTGGCGAGATCAACAAGGCTTAGGGAGATGTATTGGTTGCAGAAACAAATTGTGCTTGGATGGATCGGTCGAGAAGGGGAAGCGGTAGAGTTTGCGTATCTTTCCGTTTGGAGATCTGCGAGAGTTTCTTTGAAAAGGGATGCGGCGCTTGAGAGTAGAACATCATATTTGCTTAG
Organism: Taxus wallichiana var. yunnanensis; assembly: GCA_018340775.1. Classification (NCBI taxonomy): domain Eukaryota; kingdom Viridiplantae; phylum Streptophyta; class Pinopsida; order Cupressales; family Taxaceae; genus Taxus; species Taxus wallichiana. The sequence goes on from CM031238.1 coordinate 48,079,266, forward strand.
GACAGTATCATTTCTTTCACTGAGGAAAGAGTGGATGGAGGTGACTTCATACGTGCGGATTATTTCTAACGAGGTGCATGATTCCTGGAAAGTTCTCTTCGATGGTACAAAAGAGAATTGATAAAGCTACCAAGCCTTTCACGATGAACTCTATCAATAGGGTTGGTGACATTGCGCAGACATTGTGAGATTTGGGCCAAGTTTGGAAGAAGTGGAAGCATGCGTGAAAGTGTTGAATGAAGGGTTGCTGCATTCGGGACGAAAAGGAAGCGATGGCTAAAACAGATGGAAAGATCTTTGAATTATATGTTCGACAAGTATATCGAGATATCGAAACAAGAAGAAGATGTAGATGTTACGGCGGCATAACTTCTTCTATTCTTTCTTCTTCTACTTTTCTATGTTCACGGATGAAATTGTAAACTTCTAAGTTATTGGTTTCTGAACCATTACTTGAAGTCATGTGGAACCTTTCTATTAGTTAAGTGATACATGTGTCACTTAAGAAGAAGTTAGTTGAGGATGATTGCCAAATGTCATCTTTACTTGTTATTCATGCTTTAGTTCGGTTTGAGTCTTCTATTTGTACTTTCCCTCCTACATTCTATAAGTAGGAGAAGAACCTCGGTTAATCATGGATCGGAATTTGTAAGAAAGCAATCTTGTGTTCTAGACTTTGTCTTTGAACCCCGAGAGCCACTTGTTGCGAGAGGAATACAAAGAAGCAGGTTTAGGAGAACTTTGTGTCACGGCGTATTGTGTTTCTTGCTTTTAAATCTTAGATCTTTAAAGTAAACTTTGTGTTATTTTAGATCTGGATCTAGAACTGCCTTTGCTTTATAATTCTGTGTGTTCAAATCTATTAAGTTTCTTCTATGTGCATGCAATTAGCTCTGCTATCTACTAATTGGGATGCACATCTTCCTTACTTCTTCTCTGTAATACCTTGACTTTCTTCTTCTATCATTTTTCCTTTCTTAAACAGCTGCTTACTTGCTGCAGAACTTCTTAGTTATGGTTCATGAACTAAGTGGTTAAAGTAAAACCCCTGATAGATAAAAACACATTTATATTGACAAATCTGACACGGGAGCCTCACCGGTTAAATGAGGGAGATTTATCTCATGACTGCCTAGGTTTGATGCTATGCAGAAAATCTAGCCAACACATTCTCAACCCTAAATCTCAATATCAACAAATAGTAGAAAACTCCATAGTTACCATGTTCAAAAAGTTTGGGTTGTTTGGACATGGAAAAAAATTCGGAAGTTCGGAATTTTGCAAAAATTTGGTTCATTATATGGTTCAAAAAATATAAATTTTCAAAAATATAAAAGCCCGAATAATTATCCATAACACCTCTTAATTCACAATAACTTCATTAAAACAAACAACACAACCTTTAAAGTTTATCGTAGCTTTTTTGAATACATCCTAAAGTATTGTAAAACAATTGCGATGTTGTTCAAGATATGTTTTATTATTCCAAACTAAGATTCTACCCACACCGTTGTTCAAGATATGTTTTATTATTCCAAACAAGATTCTACCCACACCGTTGTCCAAATCAAAGCTTCGATACCACTTGTAATGGAATTACTTCAATATAAATGGAAAAATAGCATAACACTTAATATATAACTAAGTCACTTTGAGGGAGGAACCTCCACAATCTTGCAATAAGGAAATAATTAACAATATGACCATATGGGAAAGATTTACTCATCCATATAGGTATAAATTATGTAGGGTCACAACTCTTCATCCTAATTAGGTCAGCATCAAGGAATAACTAACTAATTAATGTTAAGATAAATGTTATGTAACCCATAAGTCAGCCCACACATACCTCCATACATGATGTAGGTTAAGGGTGTAACATCAGGTATCTCTTTCTCAATAGCCACACAAGACATAACCCAAGGTAGAACCATTCCTTACCCATCTATGGAGATTTGGATTGCATTTGCAACCCTGAAATCTCAATATCAACAAATAGTAGAAAACTCCATAGTTACCATGTTCGAAAAGTTCGGGTTGTTCGGACATGGAAAAAAGTTCGGAAGTTCGGAATTTTGCAAAAATTTGGTTCGGTTCGGTATGGTTCAAAAAAATATAAATTTTCAAAAAATATAAAACTGAATAATTATCCATACTTGCTTCAAAAAAATCAATCACACATACAAATAAATAAACATACAAGTATACTAAAGTCTTAAAACATATAAATGTATAGCAAAATCCATGTTAAACTTAAGACTTACAAGTTATATTTATGACTCAAACAATGAAAATTCATAGTTCATACATATTGATATAATATATAGCAATGAGAATTATCCATTGCTCAAACTTTTATAATATAGAGCGATGATATAATATCTTGCATTTTAGTTTTAGATGGATACGATTTCTCAAATAACTAATATAAAAATTTTAAAATGTCTATAGTTTTGCAGCTCGCTACTTACCAACAGGTTGTTCTGAACTTCACAGGTATTCGTATAGCTGCTGCATGATTCCTGTTGCGTGTTCCAGTGCCTTCCACTGTTCCACGTTTTCCAGTGGCTGCGACTTGTTTTTCAGTTGCTGCGATGAGGGCTTTCACGTTTTGTCACGTTTCACACATATTTTGCCACTTTAGCTTTTAGTTGTTAATGTCTTTGCTTTAGGGTTTGGGTTTACGGTAGGTACGTATTTAATTTTCAAAGAAAAAAATTAGAGTTAAAAGTCAACGAATTAACCGAACAAGTTCAGTTTTACCAAAAAAATTGATCCACAGCAAATTTCGACCATGTTCGGGCAAATATGGCGACTATGGAAAACTCTATTGCCTACTATGTCTCGAGTTCAAAATCAAGATAGAATAGTTGCATTGGCTAATATTTGATGATCTTCTCTAACTAGGTTCTGATATAAACATTTACAAGCTTTAGTTTGTTGAGAAATCTCTTGTTAAGACTTGAGTCTATATAATTAAAGATCGATAAGGCTTCAATGGTTCACATATCTGATATTACGTTACTCGCTTTTATTTTTGCATGATTATACGCTTTTCCTTATCACCCTTATCCTAGTATGCCCTAGTTTCTTGAGAAATATTTTCATAGGTCCAGTCCTTTCTATAGGACAATAATTTTGCAAAGTAAAATTCTCAAACCAACTATTTTCATAAACATTCTCTGACGTTTATATAAATGGATTTGATTGGAGTTTGCATGATGGGCATTGCAAACAATTCGTTATGCAGACACCTATATTGTATCAGTATGTCAGATGTTTTATACAAAAAACCTCTAGACAGTCGAACAATCCAAGAGATTACATTTGCATGGTGAACTCCATTTATGAAATTATTGTAGATACATGAGACATTTCTATATTCCAAGATCAAGGAAGCAATGAAGTGCATGGTTGTTTTAAGATTCAATAAATTGTTAATAGCAAAACCCACATAAGAAAGTTGTTGAAGACCTTTCCATGTACGTTTTCCAATGTAAAGATCCATAGTTATGAATATAGAAATACAAGTAGCCAGACTGAGAAGCAGCAGCTTTTTCCAATTGTTAAAAAGATGGAAATTTAATACTACGTTAGGACCAATGGTAGGTTCTGCAATTCGAAAATAATTTATAAGTGTGCATCTTTAAGAATTCAATGCTACGAAGGACCAATGGTTGGTTCTGCAATTAGAAAATAATTTCTATGTGTATGCACCTTTAAGAATTTAATATGACTACGGACCAATAATTGGTTCTGCAATTTGAAAATAATTTCCAAGTGTATGCACCTTCAAGTCTGGGCAACTATTACCCTAAATGAAAACGCAAAATTTCAGATCTGCCAGAAGATGTGCACTACTATAGCACAACCAGAAGGGTACTGCTCAGATTTATATAGAGAATCTTTTAAGAAGAATGCAAGGACATTTGCAAAAAAATCTCCCTCATAATCTCTCAATTCTATCCATCTGGAGAGGAATGAGGGTGCAGAATTCAGCAAGATTTCAAAGCTGCATTATTTATGTGCTACGCGATTAAAAAATAGAATTTCCTTGGAAACTTTTCTTCTGTCAAACTACATAAAACAAATAATCATAATGTCCATGCAGTCTGTAGGTAGGATACTGTCTATATTATGGTTGTTCTATAAGACTGTATGCTGTACATTTTTGCATAACAATGGCTTGCTCTACATTTCTATGAATGCACTATCATAATTGCTAATCCTGCATTTATGCCCACAATTTCACGAAGGAAATAATGAAACAAGTAATTCTTTGTTTTTGTATAATAATAGAACATTTACAATACTTTTATATATAATCCACAAATGCAGATATAATGACAACTGATTCTTTACCTAAAGTTTATGGAAAATCATATTGTACAAAGTGATTTTCAGCAACTCACCCAAGAAGACAGACATATTGACCTGTCAAATTGTCAACATTACTCATCCTTTGCAATTTGCAACAGCACCAATTGAGGAAGTATATCAACTGCCTCCACGTATAATGAAAATGTCCAAAGAATCTGTTCCATAATGCAGAAAATGTATCAGTGGATAATTGGATTTTGCAGACAAGTTCCAATAGCAATAACCTTTGGGTGTGTAATAAAGAAGAGAAGATATGTTGAAGAGCCACATAGGACAAACACTTGGTAAGATATAACTTGCTCAATTGATTAAAATGGATGGGACAATGTTTTATAAACACACTATTAATCCTAAAATATGACATGTCCGCTACATAAAGCGGCCATTGTAATATTGAAGAATATTAGAAATGATAAGCAATGTCAACCATATGAAAAGGTAGTGAGCAATATTATTTTCAACACCCCCTATAAGATTGCCATGGAATTATACACATGGTGTAATATCCCCTTTTGGGATTGGGATATTATCCAAATATGCAAATTCACTCAACCAATTGATGCTAGAAAGACTAAACCCTCATAGTTCGAGCTCAAATAATCCAATGTTAGCTTCAATACAACCCAAATAGGGTTGGAGTGAGCCAAAGTGGTGGATTAGATGGGAGAACCAGTTAGGAAATTAATCTCTTCAAATCTAAAATTAATTACAGCAGTAATTAATTAATAAATGCACTAGACTGCTGAAAACTTCAAAAATTAATAACTTCTTTGCTACTCAATATTTCTCTATCAAACCAATGCCAAAAGATTCTTCATATTTTTAGCTTTCCAACAAGCTATAGAACACAATTTTTCGATGAGTAGAAGGCATGCAAATCAACCCACGAAATCTGAAACTGTGTAGATGAAACCCTGACACATAATAATTAAATATTGCTCACAGACAGCTGAAACTTGGAAAATTCATAACTTGCTCAATACTTTGTCTTTTGCCATGAAATAAAGTGCAGATTAATCTATAATTCAAGAGCTTTCCAAAGAGATATAAATCTGAATTTTTAGACCACCGAAAACCCTCCAAAACAGCCCCCAAAATCCAAAAACCAATCACTAGGGTTAGAGTGAATGGCATAAATTATTATCAGCTCTTTCTATGCTTCAAAAACCCTCCAAATAACAGTCCTACACTTGGAAAATTATGCCAAAACAGATCAGATTATATATTTAACTTGTTCACCCTCAAAACATGACCCCACACAAGTCGCCATAGCTGGAATTAATTGCAACATTAAAAATCAGATCATAGAACACTCTAAAACTCTTCAACATTCATCAATAACATGCATATTTCACTCTAAATAAATGTGTCAATCTTCTAATGGAGTAATAATGCATAAAACACACATCAACACTAGAGAGCTCAATGAATAGAACAAGAGAGTCTTCAATATCTTCAACAATGGCTTCCAAATGAAGCTTACAATGAAAGAGAGAGAGCTAGGGCATACATCCCATTACTCCAAGCATGGAGTGAAATCAAATAGATTCATCAACATCCCCCTCACAATGATCCCAAAATCTCCTTTTATAAACAAGGAGCACAAAGTTCGAAGTCCCTAGAGGAGGGAAATCATAATTTAAAAATAGTTTATTCTCCCTAAGTGTGGCGTCCCCTTTCTAAAGGGTAATTTGACATTTAAAAGAGCCACCCAAATATTATTTAATTAATTCCCCTTTTTATTTTGCATTTTGGGAATTAAATTAAATATCAATTGTTCCATAATTAAATAATTAAATAAATATTGCTTTATAATGTCAAATGATAAAAATCACTCTCCAGGCAATATTATTTAATTATTTAGCATAATTTCCCCTTGCAACATCCCAAAAGCCCACGGGGAAAATAGGCTAAGGGTCTTCAAAAATGGGGACATTACACATGGATGCAAAGGAAGGTTGGCATCGCGCTTTCTAAGACTTGTCACCTTCCAACGACGCATGGAAGCCCGTCCCTGTCACATAAAGAAAGAAACTACATTTTTGAAAATATCCATGAGAACCAAAATCTGCAAAGAGTTATCCTTCAAGAGTCTTCTCCATGATGCCACAAGGATCACGTTAGGTTCCACATTGTTTAAGGTGCAATCAAAGTATGAAGCCTCGACAAGCCTCCAAAATTTCCAATTGGAAAAAAATACTTCACTAACTTGAAGGTCAGAGTCATCATCATCAAGATGCTCTTCATGGTCCTCATCACTCAAGGATAGTCGACTACGTCTCCAATCATTAAGAAGCATAGAAGGTGCAAGCAAAGGCATATAGGATGACCCACCATGTTGCCAAAAAATTCAATGTGCTTTCTCCAATGCAATGGAAGCAAAAAGTGTGTGAGTCTCCAATATAGTTGAATACCAAATTTTCATCAATAAGACTTGATGTCTCCATGGTATGGCCCATTAAATGTGGTTTCCAAGAAAGGAAAACCAACCTCACATTATGCCAAGTGTCACAATTTTTAGCACCATCTTCTAGAACCCAAGAAGTGTGAAGTGATGCAAGATCCAAACTAGGAACATCACCATGAATCGTACATACATCAAGACCAATATGGGGAATCCTCAAAAAGTCTCATCCAAATCACCTAATGTCACAAATGACTCATAAACGACATCCTCAAAAAGCATTTGATGCTCACTTTGATCAATAATATGATTTTCACTTTAATAAAAAAGAGTCTCACCATGCCTCATACCTAGTTGCCAAACCTTCTCAAGAAGCACTACCAAAGTCATATGAGAAAGCAAGAGAGGTTCAAGCATTCTCCTCAACAAAAATAGGGGATCAACTCCATTTTTTCCCGCGAGATCAACAATATTTGAGAAGCCGATATTTTCATGCCGCATGATCTCTCTTGCACATTGTTACCATGGCGCTTGAAATACACTTTGCACACTTTTGCAACAATATCAATCATGAACAAGTAATGTCTCCTTATTAATTCAATGATCAATATACAATCTGCAGCATCCTCTCACAACAATATAGGAGATAGTAAAGGAGTGCTTCATAAATAGGACTAAGAGTTTGTTTCATGCAATAACAATTTGTCGTATAAAACCAATATTAGTCATGAGGAATATTTGCTCTCTCTAAATAAAGACGCTTGCAAACACAACTAATTAACAACTCTCGAATCAAGCTTAGCCCCCATAGTGGGTGTGAACAATAACCCAAACCATTAGCCAATGTGAACACGACCACTCCAACACCCTCCCTTAAGCGCAGAATAGGGAGTGAAAAAAGAGGAAACAAAGAGACTTATGGGTCCCGACAACTAGGCCTGATTAGGTACCCATTTACAAACAACTGGAAAAACGATTTACCATTGATGAAATAAGTCACCGCAAGGTACCCATAAAACAAATAAAACAATAGTTAAAGTGGAGCGAGAACTTATGCCGCAAGGCATCCCAAGAATCAAAACTCAAAGATTAACCACAATGTTGAAGTAGGTCACTCAAAGGTCACAAAAAATTGATGAGAACACGTGGTTGGAAAACTCTCAAGAGCCGACAGTGCTTAGGGAATACTAGAATACAAACACTGCCAAGTCCGAATCCACAACTCTTCCTGAGAGTTAAAGTTCTACTAACTAGAAGAAATGTTTGGTAGACATATGTTCACTTAAACTCATTCTGCACTAGTGGTTTGGATCCACTACTTGATCACACAAAACAAAATAGTTGACATTGTAATTCACTAGAATAGCTCCATGCAAGGAGACTTCCAAAGTGGTGTCGATAATGCAATCTTGTTCTCCAAACTTTAAATTCAATCTATCGCTAAAAGATGTGGTCGTCAAATACTAAAACAATCGCCAAGGAAATGGACACGACACCTAAAACAAGATCAACACCATACCCCCTATTGAATGGGTGGAGTGACACTACAAATCTATATGAGTGGACAAAACAACTACTCAAACATTAACAAGTTGACACTGGATTTCACCAAACTAGCTACACTTCAAAGGAAGGCAAGCTCAAATACAAATTGAAGGAGACTATCAACTCGCAAAAGTGTCGAAGATACATATGCAATATACCTCTCGAGACGATGGCCCTAGTGGCAATGGGAAAGTCATGCTGCTGAAGTAGAGAAAAGTGCTCAAAATGGAGCACAACGTCGTGAACAAACTCCGTGGCTCTGTGAGACTCAATGCGACTTAAAAATGGTCTCATACAAAATAACATCACCAACTGATGCATAGAAACTCCAAAATGTTGTCAATCTCTAAAGGACATCATCTAAAACAAGAGAGTTGCTCTACAACTACCAAAGAAAAAAGCTTAAACAAAAAGAAGCATTACAATGCAAGAGGAGCGATGAGCAGATCAAGAAGTTGAATGGTGGAGGAGCCACACTTGTAGTGCCCTCTCAATGAACGCTTACATTGCCACCACAAGTGATCAGAAATCCATCCCAATCAACACAAATGGTCGAGGAAGATACCTACATACAATTTTGTGCAAAGTGCACAACTAGAGCATGCAAGGAAACATCAAAATATGTGTTAGGTTGATCATGTCTGACAACTGAAATCTCAAGTTCCTCAAGCCTAAGTAAAGGTGTAGAAAAACTCATGTGTAGCTCATGATCCTCACTAAGAGTCGAGCAAACAAAAACAAGAGCTTTGTCATCGTGTGATCTCAATGGATTATTCCTTGCTTTGTAGAACCAATGCCGCAAGGCGAGAATGCCACTTAACAGATGAATAGGAAAGGAATACCTGTGAATGTCTCTACCAATACCTTCGCTAGAAAATCCCATGGAATGGAACATGCAAGAACCAAATGCAGAAGTATGCTTCTCAAAGAAGCTAGGAACATAAGTAGGTGGAGTAAAAGCAGATACATAGAATGTGCAACTACAATAGGCACACGCCAAATGTATGTCTTCGAAACAAAAGCAGCAGGCATAGTAGTAAAAGCTGCAATAGCACGCTCAAGTATTGATGAATCAGGTTCAATAGGGCAGGAATTGCAACAAAATGTGGACTAGGAATAGGGTGTAGTAGGTCCACCTGTAGGAGGGAATGTTGCAGGCTCTGCAATTGTTTGTTGTAGGGAGCGAATAAGGGCATCTTTGCCGTGAATGAGAGTAGAAGAAGAGAATTTTTCCTTTGAGCTTTTGTTTTCTTCTACATATTTGACCATGTCCTTCTAAATGGCACAAATTTCGGAGAGAAAAGCGTCTCATTCTCGAATCAGAGGGGCACAAAGACGGGGTATGAAGCCATGGCAAAGAGAAAGAGAGGCAAGTAAGGAGCAAGAATTGTTTACCTATGAAGGGGCAGACCTTCTGCAAGACCAGACCTTACACTCCAGTCTTCAACACACATGAGGGACAGAAAAAGCACTTAAAAGTATCCTTGAAATTAACAATCTTTAAAATAGCTTCTTGGTACAATATTATCTCTTTTACAAAAAAATACCCCCAACAATTTGTCAAAAATATTTCCCACATAAATAATTGCCTCCTTTACATATATTTTCCTTCATAAAAATATTCTCGCTATACAAACAAATTTTCCCACAAAATTAAAATAGCTCAACAAATAATAGTCTCCCCCAAAAAGTAATATGTCCTTCCAACAAAATAAGGTACCCCCTTCTTTTTAAATAGTATAGGCTCCCATATTGATGTGTTCCAAAAATATAGCCTCCCTTTACAAAAAAAAAGCCCTCCCTTAAAAATGTCCAATATCCTTTTCCAAAAAAATTGAAGAAAACATAGGGTCAAGGGATTTATACCCTTCACCTCTTGTAGAAGCGAAAGTTCTACCAAAATACAATCCACCAACTCCACTTAAAAACTTGACAAATTTAATTTTGCATTACTTTCTTTTTTCATTTAAAAACATTGCGAACCTTTTTAAAATTAAATTGTTCTTACTTTAGGGTTCGCCAACAGTTGCTTGGCGGTCAAGTCGCTTGGATTTTGTTTTGACATGAGCCACTAACGAGCCCGAGTTGGACAGACTTTGAGCGAGAAAGATGTTGATGTCTTGGAATGCAAGGTTGGCAGCGAGTTGTGCTATCTCCAGTGGTAGTAGAAGCCACAATGAAGAGGTGACCAAAGGTCCGAAACAACAGAAACAAATTCTCAATTGGTGGAGAATCAAATTTCCAATGCTTAAAAAATTGCGGTTGTAGGAGGCCTTTGAGAGGGCTGTGATTATAATTCTACACTGCTAATTGAATAAAACTTGATGCCAGTGTGGAAGGCAATGCCTACGCTTATGCCAGAGGTAAATGTAGCTAAACAATGACTTGACGTCAACAGTCAGGTCGTGAGGGTTTGCAAACAGGCTTCCAATTGGAAAAAGGCAATGTCATTAGTGCAGTCAACAGATCTGCGATGGTTTCAATCAACAATAGCCCGCAGTCTTCCAGAAAGGCACGAAAAGGATGGCAATCGTCTGGTTTGAATGTTCGATAGAGGGGTGTCGCTCAGTCCAATACGTACTGAACAATGCAAGCCTCAATGCTAAGGATTCTTGCCAAGCTGGTTGGAGGATGCTATGAATGCAAGCCGTGGAATGCGACAAACAGGGTGTCAATGCAACAATGGACAAATGCAAGTCTGAGTTCCCAATCTAAAACGGTTGAACAAGGAACAGAGAACAATGCAATAAAGAATCTCGAACTCTCAAGACAATGTACAACCAGCAACAGGGGCACACCAGATCTGAGTAAATTTGTATGGCTTGCACAGACTAAACTATATAATTTTTTAAATTTGATCTAATCAATAGATGAATATAGGGCTAACTTATGGCTGCAAGAGGCTACTCTAATACTATATTGGAGAAGCCAATGTTTCTCATGCCAAAGGACCTCTCCTGCACACCATTACCATAGTACTAGGTCATGAGGGTTTGCAAACAGGCTTCCAATTGGCAAAAGGCGATGGCATTAGTGCAGTCAACAGATCTGCAATGGTTTCAATCAACAATAGCCTGTAGTCTTCCAGGAAGGCATGAAATGGACGACAATTGTCTGGGTTTGAATGTTCAGTAAAGGGGTGTCGCCCAGTCGAATACAGACTGTGAACAATGCAAGCCTCAATGCTAAGGATTCTTGCCAAGCCATTTGGAGGCTGCTATGAATGCAAGCCTTCAAATGCAACACACGGGTGTCGATGCAACAATGAACAAATGCAAGTCTGAGTTCCCAATCTAAAATGGTTGAACAGGGAACAAAGAATAATGCAATAGAGAATGTTGAAGCCTCAAGACAGTGTACTGCCAGCAATAGGGTCAGATCAGATCTGAGTAAATTTGTACAGCTTGCACAGACTAAACTATATAATTTTTTAAATCTGATCTGATCAATAGATGAATCGAAGGCTAAGTTATGGTTGCAAGAGGCTGCTCTAATACTATATTGGAGAAGCCAATGCTTCTCATGCCGTAGGATCTCTCCTGCACACCATTACCATAGTGCTAAGAAATACATTGCACACACACAACAATATCAATCATGCACAAGAAAGTCTCATTATTGACTCAATGATCAATATACAATCCGTAGCATCCTCTCACAACAATATAGGAGATACTAAAGGAGTGCCTAATAAATAGGCCTAGGAGTTTGTTTCATGCAACAACAATTTGTTGCATGAAACCAATATTAGTTGTGAGGAATATTTTCACTCACCAAATAGTACATGCAAACACAACAACTAATTAACAACTCTCGAATCAATCTTAGCTCCTATAGTGGGTGTGAACATAGCTAACACAAAACTAGTTTAGAAATAACCCAAACCATTAGCCAATGTGAACACAACCACTCCAACAAAGAAAAAAAGTCATAGAGCTGATATCACATAAGGAAGAATCTAGTGCAATGTCCTCTTCATCCACATAAGGAATGTCATCCTCAATGCCGCCCACACGAATAAAGGAACCAAAATGTGGGTTTCATCATGAATATCCTCGCATATAGCATCACAATCCTCCATATTGCACATAGAAGGAATAATAGGATCACAAGAGTTATCACAATCTCCATACAAGTCCACATGCACGTATGAGCAAAGGTAGATCTATGTGATAAAAAGTCTTTATAATCCATAGAATGCTCAATAATGTCAAAATATGTAACCTCAATTGAAGAATCTGAATCTGACATAGCCCCATCACAAACCTCATGAAAGATCACTAAATCGTCCACATTGTAATGTCCCCATTCCTATGCAGGAGGCTTAACTCAGTCTTAGCCTTGGTCATACCCAAGAGGCTAGAGACATTGGAGGCTATTGGGTATGGGTTTTTGTCACCATCTTCACCTTATGTTATATTTCATTGACTTAGGTGATGGGTGAATATGTGGTACTTTATGTTATATTTCATCGTTGGGATAACTTAAGTCATTTTTTTTAACATGTGCACAATAAAGTCACTTAAGTTATAATTTTTGCACATGGGAAATTCCCAAAAGGGGGCACTAGGGATTCTTTGGTCTTTTTGGAGTTAATAAAGGCTTCTTCTATGGTGAGCGTTGGATTTGCCTAATTTGGATCAGATCTACGGTGGAGATTATAACATCTTTTTGGAAGATGATTATATATTTCCCCTTGAGGTTGTTTGAGGGGGAATCATCTACTTCTATTTTCAGATTTTTCTTGTGCAAACCCTAGAGCTGCATGTTCTGGGAGTTCTCTTGCTTGTGGAGGTCAGATTCTGCAGGATCCCTAGCTTCGGTGGTGAGAGATCCATTCCTAGCTAGTAGAGCATTCTTCGGTGAGGGTTTCAGATCCATATCCCTAGCTTGCTGTCCGTATTTGGGGATATTTCATATTTCCAGCCTTCTACATTCAGATTTTCAATTCAAATTTGGAACAACTATTTTCTAGGGTTTTGTCTACTCAGTTCCAAATTTGAGGAGCAGTTTCAGGTGCCTTCCACCCATTGGAAAATTGTGCTTGAATATGCATTGGATAGATATTGGATTTATCTATCTTTTGAGCTATCATTTGTAATCAGATTCCAAGTATTTCCAGAGTTATTAATTTTGTAAGTTTCAGCTATATTTTCATCATTAAAAATTCAATTATCAGAATTTCGAAATCTGATTGGATATATATTTAGCCATCTTGGGTATTAATTTCGTCAAATTTGAGTAGCTGGAAGTGATAGATCTCAATTTTGCCCTAGGCATTGGGGTTTGGGTGTTTTCAGATTTTGTTCACTGCTGTCATAAAAATCAGAATTTCAGTCTGCAGCTATTTTTAGGATTTATCCCGAAAAGGGATATTCCACACATTCTCAACAAAAGGAACAATTGGGATTGAAGAACAATCATCACCTTCAAAAGTATCCTTCACCACATCAAAAGAAGAATCACTAATAGGTTCCTTGAACAAGTCTTCACAATCCACATGGTCATCACGAAGATGAATCCAAAATCATAGTCATAATCGAGTCACACTTGTCATCTCATATAAAAGGACAACTTCATACATAAGAACGCTCATAACACCCTTTTGATAAAGTCAAAATCGAGAAATTAAGACAATTCAGGGTACCTTTTCTCTGGTTTTCTGCGAGTTACATAATTAAGACTACGCTCGTAAAGCCTAGTCAAGTATATTCAGGTACCTTTTTCTCCAAATACAAATTAAGACAATTTTAGGGCATATTTGTTTGCATTTGCCAATTTTAGAGAATTTTAGGGCACATTTCTCCCACTCCATTTAAAAAAATGTCCTCACAAAAAGAATATAAAGAGATAAATTCAAAACAAGAAATTGCAAAGAATCGGCTGAGGCTTAGAGCCATGGCCGACATGAAGAAATTATTTCTTAGTACACTCTTTACATTTATATACAATGGTTTTTGGGAACAATGTGCAAGTGGCGATGTGAGTTATATATAATCACATAGCCCTTATTATCTATGGAAAACAAAGAATTTTCATCTCAAGTAGTATTCACTACCCAAAAATCACTCCAAAGATGTGGTCGACATTATACAAAAGTCCAAGGATGGCAATTTAAATGTTATTGACACCTATGTGTTTTAGAATCTCCATGAAGCAATACAAGGGCAATATTATTTTGGAGGAGAATTTGATTTGGTGAGGTTTGTGAAAATAGTGCAGCAAGCAAGCCTTTTTGTGCACCTACGAATTGGCCCTTATGTGTGTGCAGAGTGGAATCATGGGGGGATTTCCTATCTCTTTGCACTTCATTCTAGGAATTGAGTTTCGAATAGACAATGAACCTTTCAAGAGAGAGATGCAACGCTTTACTGCAAAGATTGTGACTATGATGAAGGAAGAACTTTTTGCATCCCAAGGTGGACTTATTATCCCGTGTCGTGTTGAAATGAGTATGAACTTGCTAAAGATTCTTATGGAAAATAAGGAAAATTGTATGTTAAAGTTATTTTGCTAAATAGTATGCCTTCTAAATACAAGGGAAAGCTCAAAGAAAAATCAAATGGGTGAAAAAATTGATGATGAAGAACTACACTTTATGAGGGTTAGGAAGGCAGCTTGAGTTCTACCTAGTCCAAGAATTTTTGTTCAGAGAGGAAGCTTCTATGGAATACATGACTCTATTTACTCTAAAATTCTGTCAATATGGTTGTGTTAGCTTTCTATGGTGTAAGCCTTAAGAGGGTGTAGGAATATAAGGATTAGAATTTAATATTAAATCAATGTTAGTTAAGTACTAACGAATAAACAAATTGTAACCACTTCCACCATTTTGTAGCCATTTCCTACAAAATGAAATGAGGGACACACAATGAAAGATGTGTGCATTCTGCTCCTCCTTTATTCCTTCTTTGTTCACCTTTTCTAATAGATATGTTGAGGAGCCCTATAGTACAAAGTTCAAACACTAGAAAAGATATAACCCATCTCAATGATTAAAATGGATCAATAAAGTCTTTATAAATAGAATTAGTCCTTAAAATATGACACGGTTGCTAAACAAAGTAGGCCATTATAATATTGAAGAATATTTGAAATAATGAGCAATGCCAATCATATAAAAAAGTAATAAGGCAATATTAGGTCAATTATTAGGTCAAAAGAACCCAAATTTTCTAAAGTCTTCTATTCTTGTGATGGATGATCTGTCATACTTTGATACCAAATAGGATTTCGCACAAGTCCCAATAGAAATCACCTTTAACTTTGTTGGTGTCATTGATGTCAACGGAGAATGCACAACGATCAAAAGAAAAATAACAATGATTAGATTGATGTGTTACAGTGATCAAATTTAATAACAATGAATGTAATAATTGTATACCAAAATGTGCAACATTTATTCATGAAGGGACAACATTTATTTAATGGGCCAGCCAACCTCCATTAAGATTAAATGATTTGTTTTTATGTGGTCGACCTCCCTTGAAGAAGGCCAACCCTATTGGGTGAAGAGTCATGACCATTCGAAAGGGCATTTTTGGGCTATAAAAGGAATATTTGTTGGATGGAGGAAGGGAAGATTTTGAGCGAATATCATTTGAAGAAGAGCAAAATTTTATAAGTGTGAAATAAGAGTTATATCTTGAGAAGACAAGCAGATTTGTGAAGAGGAAATAAAAGTCTCCATCATTCGTTGAAACAACACTACGAAGGTGGTATCGTCATCGGTTTGGAGGTTGGTGCCTCATAAAACGAAGAGATTGGTGTCTCTTGTTGAGTTGGTGCTCGCAAAAAGATTGGTGTCTGAATTGCTAAGTTGGTGCTTGGCATTGGGGATTGGTGTCTCTGTAAGAGGTTGTGCCTACACGAATTGTAAAAGAGTTATATATAAGCAAATATTTTGTCGTGGTTTTTCCCGAAAGGGTTTCCACATAAATATTGTGGTTCCTCTTGTGTTGCATAATTTTTAGATCTTGTGAGATTGTTGTTGTTCTGACTATTAAAGTTTTGAATTATTAAAATTTTATCTTATACTGATTCACCCCCCCTCTCAATAAGTGTGTGTTTAACAATTGGTATTAGATCCGGTTCCTTCAGGACAGTCCTAATCAATAGTAAAGTAGATCTCGGCAAAGACACACGACCCGGTAATCAAGTACCAGAGGGTTTCTCCACAAACAAGGCTTCGTTATTCGATGGAACAAATTATGCTTTCTGAGCATACAAATGAAAACCTATCTAATGGCTCTAGGGTTCGATATTTGGCAATCGGTAGTAATGGGATATATAACTCCTCAAACTCCACCGACGGATCAAGCCGGAAAGAGGGCCAGTGAAAACAATGTCAAAATGCCTTAACGCAATATTATGTGGCTTGTCTGAATTTGAGTTTGTCAAAGTTATGCATTGTGACACGACAAAGGAGACATGGGACAAACTGCAAAATATCTATGAGGGAGACACCAAAGTAAAGTAAGCTAAGCTCCAAACCCACGAAGGCAGTTTGAGAGTCTAAAAATGAAAGAAGAAGAGAATGTTGCAGCCTATCTTCTTCGTGTGGACGAAATTGTGAATACCATCAGAGGGCTCAGGTGAAAAGATAGAAGAACCAATAATAGTACAAAAGGTGCTAAGGTCTCTCCCCTTAAGATTTGATCCTAAGGTTTCCGCAATTGAGGAAATAAAAGATCTAAAGATGGATGAGTTGCATGGAATCCTCACAACATATGAAATGAGGACAGAAACAGAAAAGCCATCAAAGCGAGAAGCTGCCTTCAAAGCTTCAAAAAGGGTCAAAAATGCAAAACCTAAGTCAAGTGATGAATCAAAAGAAGAAGAAGCTCTTTTTGTGAGAAATCTAAAAAGGGATCTGACAAGTATAAAGGTAAGCTTCCTTTCAAATGTTTCAATTGTGGTGAGATAGGGCATTTCGTTGCTAAGTGTCCTCATGCAAAAGATGATAGTAGTGATGAAGAAGAACATGCTAAGGTAGGAAAGAGCAAACATCCATACAAAAAGAACTATAAGCCGGGAAAATATGAAAAGAAGAAAAGCTCTGACAAGCATAAGAAAAGCCTCTACACCAAGGAGAGTAGCTCAGAAGAAGAGAGTGATAGAGAAGAAACTCTTTTCATGGCAATAGAAACAAATAACGATGAAGACCAAATGTTTCGGAAGAGGATGAAATATCCTTAGTGGGATACCACTTAAAAATGCAAAAATAATGAAAATTTACAGCCAAATAAAATTTTTTGCAGATTTTTACAATAAGGACAGCGGACTAAAGAAAATTAAAATCTCCCAAAATATCCACTCGAATTACATGAAAATTTAAAGAGAGCTTGATATTATTATAAAGGACATAATAACATTGTTTTGGAGTTTTACAAAAATTAAAATGCTGCCAGAAAAAGCACAGCGTGCCCTAGACAACTGGAAAACTTCAGAGGTTCGTAACTCTCCAAATACAAGAGCAAAAATTAAGGGTCTTTGGAAATAACATTAACAGTATAGAAATGACATTTCAACCTTTAGATCTGAAAGGGGTCAACTAGAAACCCTCCAAATAAAGGTTGCAAGTCACCTAGCTTGGAAAAGGGTTGGAAATTGATGAGATGCCTTCAAAGTGATGCTAAGCCCTGCCCAAATGGCTGTCGTAAATCTGATCTAGAACCCTCTAGATTATCTTCCCCAAATGCCCCCAAAACCCTCAAATTCCTTCCTTTGAAACCTCTGATAATTTCTATAACACAGCCCATAAATGGCGGCTCCAAAATGACAACTAGGGTAGATCTCTCACTACCGAAGAATGCCTTGCTAGCTAGGGACGTGTCTCTCACCACCGAAGCTAGGGTCCCTGTGGGATTTCACTCCACAAGTTGTAGATGCGCAAACAACAGTTGCACGTGAAGGGGATAAAATGTATGCCAAAAAGTTCCTTTTCCTTTCTCACCCAACTCCTTATATACTTCCTACACGAAAAAGAGCCCCAATAACCCGTTGGTACCCAAATTTGTTCTCCTTTTCATTTCAAGTCCATCGGAGATATGGCATGAAGCTTGAAGTCGATAGATTGATGTGTATACATTTTTAAAACGGGATGTATCCAACTAAGTGACTTTCAGTTGTGGAGAGATGGAAAGCACTCAAATGGACTTTCTCAATGTCTAAGGATGTTTTAGGTTGGCCTTTTAAACCAAGGTAAGATGACCTATTTTGGACTCGAATCCCTTAGGCCTTAACATTGGAAAAGGGGACATTAAATCCTCCTTCTTGGTGAAGGAGATGAAGATATCCCTCAATTTGTGCAAATAATATGGAAAGGGCCTTGGGAAAAAAACTATGATCAACACTCCAAATCGACTTTCCAAGTTGGCACTCACTTTGACCAGGATTATGGAGATATTTCAATGCAAGGCAAGGGTTCACTCCACCCTGAAGACATCACGATGATCCCGATTTATCTCCTTTGTGTCATTTTGTAGATGGATTGAATTCTTTTCCAAACCACTACACACAATGCAATGCGGGGGTAGTATGGGGTAGGATTAGTTATTCTGAATGAATTTTTGGTGGGAGATATTAGACAAGACTAACCAGAATTTGTCAAATTCTTTGAGGACCTTTGTGATTCAGAAATTTGTAAGACCTAAACATCGAATGCTTCAAAAGGGTTAAGGTACTCCTTCAACTTGGGATATGTGCACCAATGGAGGCCCAGATCTGCACTCTTCCACACAATCTTCTGACAACTCGCCACAAAAGCTTGAAAATGCGAATGAACCAACAAAGCATCCAAAATCTCTATTTTATCATGCCCTAAGGTGCACCCACCCACCTCGGTTTACAAACAATCTCTAAATTCA
Organism: Taxus wallichiana var. yunnanensis; assembly: GCA_018340775.1. Taxonomy (NCBI): domain Eukaryota; kingdom Viridiplantae; phylum Streptophyta; class Pinopsida; order Cupressales; family Taxaceae; genus Taxus; species Taxus wallichiana. The sequence continues at coordinate 48,098,463 of CM031238.1, forward strand.
AGGAAGGTAAAGTGATTTTAAATCTGTTTAAGGAGCCTTTATTTATCGATGAAACTCTCTTTTGAATGTGAGGTTGGGTGAAATGCCACTAAACTATCAACAAGAAATGAGACCATGTATGATCAAGAGAGATTTTAGACACAAGAAACTGCAACATGAAGAAACACAAATTGAAAACATTTTGAAACATAAGTGCATGCAAATTTTGCCAAGAGACAACACAAAATAATCTAGAATGACCAAATTTATCAGCGGGGAATGTTATGAGCCATCTGAATCTCTTAAGAGCTTCCTTGATGGCTTTACAACTGAAACCAACTCAACATGATACAAATCTGATCAAAAAGGAATTAGAAATGGTTCTCGGGCGGTTTCTCAACCCCGAGTCGAGAATGGGCTTCTTCCCATTTTCCCGTGAAATTCTAAGTTTCTCCGACCTCAGCGGTTTGCATGTCAAAGAACATGCATTATATAACTTTCTATTACATTTGATCCTTCTTTCCCAAGAAAAGAATATGTCTAGCATCAAGTTTGTTACAAATTTCCAACATGATTCGCAGATAGGGACATTTAACAAATTTGCAACAAAAGTTGCAGGTGTGTTTCAAAAAAAGGCTAATCATTACAAATCCTTCATCATTATCCATTGTGGAGGCACATTTTTCATCCTCAAAGCATGCAAAGCCCCTTTCATTTCATCATTTCATCCCTATCCCTCCAAAATTCGAGCTCTCGAAAATCTTGATTTGATATTTCATGTTTTCCGGGTCAGAGCAAAAATTATTTGAAAAACACCTCAAATCTGAAATTGATCCCTAAAACCACTTGCATTGGTCCTTTCACAAACGACATTAATTTGCCAAAAATTGATGCAAAATTCGCATTTCCACACTTCCCGAGCAAAAATGGCGGCCAAAATGAAAAATTTAATTACCGATTGATTTGCCCTTTTTTCTTCAATCTGAGCCTCCACGTGTCAAAATACAATTGGGAATGGATTTGGGATCACTTTTCTGACTTTTTGGGGACATCTTTGGAAAAATGTAAAATTTTGACTTTTTTCTCCGCCTTTAGAAATTTGGTGCTAACACGTGTAAGCATATGGTGGGTCCTATTGAAGTCGCAGCTTCAATTAACACATTTCCACCCTTTTTGGAAATTTGGAAATTTTTCACTTTTTTCTCCGCCTTGGGCCCGCGCCTCCGACTTCTTCCCATGTCTCCTTCTACTTGGTCGCATGGTCCACGCCTCAAATTCTCGCACTAAGTCTTTTTTACCAAAAGGGAAAAATTTCCCTTTTTCCTCCGGTGGCCCGCACTCCCTTCTACATCCACCACGTGTCTCCCCGTGATTCATTGTGGACCACGCGCAGCTTAATTTTTTGCTCTAACTCATTTTTGCAAAAAGGGAAAAAAATTTCAGCTCATTTGTCAGGTGACCCACTTGGCTGTTTCACGTAAGTCGCCACGTGTCTCCTTTCTACATTTGGCGGACCCGCGGCCCCTTTTGCAACTTTCATCCCTTTCACCAAAAAGGAAAAAATTTCCTAAGTTCCCATTTGAATGTTCCATCCCGCCTTTGAGTAAGATTTTCGTGACATGTGTCCTCCTGTGATATATGCTGCATCCAATCATGGACCATGTTTCTTTTGTCCAAAATAAAAAATGCTAAGTTTTTAGAAAACAAAACGCGATCTTTGTCCAACCAAAAAAACCACGTAGGAGTTTATGCCGTTTGAGATAAAATCGATGACAAAGTACATCCATATGACATCAAAAGGAACAAAAACAAATTTGCGAGATGCCAAGTGATTTGATTTTTTCTTCGTGGGTGAAGGATTTTTTGGTCAAAAAACAAATGGAAAATGATTCAAGGCAATTTTCATGCATCCATGGGATAGATTTTTAGGGGGAAATCAGCACAAAATGAACAAATTCAGCTCCAAAGGCCGGGAAAGATGGAAAAAATTATAAAGGCCCGTCGATTTGAAATTTTGGGCACAAAGCAAGGCATACATGTATTTTTCCTTCAAGTAGGATCCTCGGGGACTGAGGAAAGTGAAGAAGAAGTGGGGACCAAGGCATATGGGCAAAATAATAAGTTTGGAGCTTTTCAAAGCATTCAACTGGATAAACTTAGTTTCTTGACAGAGCGTGGACAAATTCAAAGAAAACGCTTCTAGAGCACACAAAACAAAGGGGAAGGGTGGTAATATAACAAAGGATCAAAAAGGGTCCAACAAACCCTTTCCACGAAAATTACTCCTATTACGTTGGTAAGGTTTAACAAAATAAAAGTAACTAAAGTATTTTTCCTGTTTAAGTCGCCATGGTCCAAAGTGACCCCAAACGCAAAACTTGAATATTAGAACCATGCGGCCCCTTCCCAAAAGCTCCTAGCGTCCATAGCCCCTTGGTATGACCACGGCTTGACTCGACTTGACCCTTAGGCCTTTGGCATAAGAAAGGGGACATTACAGTCCTCCCTTCCCGAGAAATGCTTGACCCCAAGCATTATCCTATCATGTTGCAGAAGCTGAATACCACGCCGTAAGTTTCTCCACCTCACCCTGCAGTCAACTAATGATCGGTGTGATGCGAAGTAACCAAGACACCCCATGTAGTGATCATGCTCTCCATGCCATGTAGAGAACAATGTTGCTCCTAAAGTAGTATGATGCCCACACCGACTCTCCACTGGTACCCACACTAAAATTGCCAATCTATCCAATCCCTGCCAATGCAAGGCTATCATCATGTGATCACTCACTACCTCTCCAATCAACTCCTGGGTATGAAAGTTCCTATCCCTGTAGAATCCCCTGAATCAACCTGTGAAACAACCTATATATGCACAAATGGTGCTAACTCTCCCACATGACCTGCACTCATGTGAGAGAAAGGCTCCTCATACTGTATCTCAATGTGTCCCATGGAGGAAAAGTCCCAAGACTCCAGTAGATAGTCAACCGATAATATCAGCTCCACATAGTCCACCTCCTACATTGAATGTGAACCTACTGAATAACCATGAGTCAATTTCGTCTCTCCACTGACTAACACGTGGGTGAAGTGCTCACCGGGCATAGAAGCAATAAAATGCATAGGAGTGTTATCCCATGTCGATTCAAAAAATGATGAACCCGTAAGCTCTGACTTGTCATAGTGACAAACCGTATATGCCTGTATAAAGTTGAGGATATCCTCCCTCAACCTATGCCATATGAACCTCTCTGACATGAACCTGTAGGTCTCATCGAAGCTCAAGTGCCCAGTCACGGAAGAACAATGCACATGTCGCAATATCTCCATCCTCAACCATGAATCTGACACAAGGCTCAATCTTCCCTGATAGAAGATCATCTCATCCTCCAATCTGTAGCTATCATCCTGTATGTGGCCATCCAGAATCTCACAAGTGTGTCGGTTCTTGGAGTACTCAACAAGCAAATGAGATCTCCAGTCTACCAACCCCTTAGATAACCAACATAATGATAAACTCAGATGATCTAAACCTATAACCCCAATCTCTGTAACTAGTCTCATGTGCAACATTGCTGGTCACATCCACATCCATCATACTCCGCATCGATCCGCAATAATAAAACTCCTCACCATGTCGAAACGTCCTCTCCATCCCCTCGGTTGTAACCACCCTAGGTGCTCCTGTAGATAATCCCCTCAAAATCACATTCCTACCCTCGGATTTAAACTTCAACTCCATCATCTGAAAGTTAGTCCAAAACTCACCAAGAGAGTGAAGCCACTACACTCCCAACACTATGTTGGTCACTCCCATACCAACGATGTGGAAATCATCGGTAACTATATAGTTACCCATCATGATGCTCACTTGGGGAACCCGTCGTGTGCACCTCATAGACTCTCCATTGGCTACAACCCCGTTGAGGCCCTCCAAATCCTCTGTCTGTAATCCTCGCCTCTCAACCAATGAGGCATCAATACAGTTGTGGGTTGCCCCACTATCAATGAGTACCCCAACTTGTTGACCTACATAACTCCTCTAATCCTACATGCCTTGTACATCAGAGTACTAGACAATGTGGCTATAATCTCCCAGGAAAAGTCTCCTACCCGCATCAGCACTATCCAATGCAACCCCATCTCCATCATCCATCTCGTGAGTCTCTAACTCCTCACCTCTATCACCCTCACTCTCCTCGAAGACCTCAATGAATTGGGCCTTCCCTCTACCTCTGCAATCATGTCCTAACCCAAGGTGTGTGGCAATCGAAACATAGTTTCTTTCGCCTCAACTCATCTTTGTCCTCTCAGGAAATGATTGGCTTCTTAACCACCTCTTACCTCGGTGGAGGCTCCCTCTGCTGAAGTTCGTCTGATCCAGATGGAGGTTCCTTTCTTTGACGCGAGGTGGAACCCTCGACTTTGGAGTGGATAACTCCAAGTCCCGAGCTCTCCTAATAGCCTCGTGCAAAGAAGAAGGTTCAAATGCCTTCACAAACCCAACGAAAGCATCTATCAAACCTACTATGAATAGTGAAATCAACCTCATCTCCGTGACATCAGGTACCATGACTGATAATCTCTGAAAATCTGCGATGTACTGATCCAGGGGACCGGTTTGTCTCAAATGAGTCCACTCCCTAAAATACCTGTCAGGGTCCCTCCTATCAAATCTGCTCACCAGCCTCTGCGCGAACTCTGCATAAGTAGTAATGTGTATGTGTCCTTGTAATCAACCCATGATGCCACCAATCATGAGCGTCTCCCTCAAGATGTAAGATTGCAAACTTAATTGCATCTTCCTCACGCATAGGATTCAAGTCGAGTATGTCTTCAACTTCTGAACCCAAGACGGTGCAGTACACTTCTTAGACCCATCAAAGTGTGGAATGGAAATCTGTCCCAATCTCCTTTGTAACTCTGGTACCTGTATCTGATGATCTCTCTTGGGTCTACTACCAATCTTCATTTTGCAATATTCCTGGAATGGCATGTTGTTACAAAAGCCCTCTCTCAAGGTCTGGTACCTCTCCCAACAAGACTCCTCATCCAAAATATCTACTGGTTTTGTACCTATGAAACTTCTGGATCCTTCAAGAAAGAAGGTTCATGAAGCCCCAAAGGCCTGGTAGAAGAATGGGGAGGCCACTACCCTGAATGTCCACTCTCACCTCTTTGACCCTGTTGTCCCATATTGCTATTTTCTCCTCTCATTATGACTGTTGTTATACACAGTCCAACAGGCTGAAGATGATTAAAAAATATTCTCTTACCCTTTTTAGCAATCATAAAACCAACGCTAGTACCTTGAGAGGTACTCTCCTTTTTGCACCGGAGTCTCCAATGAAGAAATCATGTTTGCCAACACTTGTAATCCCACAAGACACATTTGAATTCCTTCTTTTGCTTATGAAATTAGTCACAAAGTTTTTAAAATCAGAATTGATAGTTTTGGATGATTGCCACATACTACCAGGATCCCATACCTTATAATGCCCATGAACCCTTGTATCATGTAAGGTCTTCCATCTTTGCTTCTCTTGTATCTCCTCATAAAGAAGATCATCACTCTTTGTCTTCATGATGAATTGACTCTCCTTATAAAGAATATCATCAAAAGGTTCACCTTCTATTGCTGATTTAGAACCCTCCAAAACACCATCCCTTGGAGTATCCTCGTCAAGCTTGGTCTCCAAAATGACTTGACTTTTTTGCCACAAATCCAGAGCATTCTGGTCTACAATGGACTGAAATTCTTCATAAATCAGCTTATCATGAGTTGTTAGTTTGGAAATTGCAACAGCGTGCAATTCCACACAAGTGTCCATGTGAGGCTCCTCCTCATGTGCCATTGCGCTCCCTAGAGTCTTCTTTCGTGGGTGTAGACTTCCTTGCATCAATTGCCCTCATCGTTTCCTTGAACTCTTGTAAGTGTTGTCTTGCTTGAGTCACTATCAACCTAGCAACTCTAGCTTTGCTATTCCATTTCTCACACTTTTTAAGAGTTTTCATTACATCCTCCTTGCTTGCATATACAAAGTTCGTCCCTGGTTGGACCTTCACACTTCTCTCGATCACCACCAGCAGAATCGGATACACACACGTACTCAAAGGGCAGTCCAGCTCCATTCGTCCTCATGACCGTCGTGTTAGTCTCAGAGCTCAGCAGGGAAGGAGGCTTCCGCCCCCTCGTCGGGTTGCCGCTACCCATCGGGAGCTTCTTCCTCGGCCTCTAATGTTAGGAGGGGGTGGATACCATTCGTGATTAGACCATTGGTCCTTGTTTGTCCCCCCCTACATTCCCTTCTTTGCTTCCCTCATTTTCTCCACCGCTTGCTCCATTGCCCCACTTTGTGGGGTATTTGGCTTTTCGGGTTTCCTTTACTGTTTTTTCTCTTCTTTTTTGTTTTGGGAACTCATTTTGAGTTGTCCTGCTCACACTTTGTATATGGTTTGGGCTGCAGTCCCATTGACCTACTTTTGTGGTCATTCGTTGGACATTAATATATTTATCTTTATCTTTATCTTTATCTAACAAGCAAAGTTTCACTAATGCAATTATTTTGCTCAATGGAAATCATACCCTTTTGTCTAGAAGCTTCTTCTTCAAATGAGTTCTTTTGTAATTCAGGTACCGGCATATGATGACCTCACTTGGGCTTGCTACCAATCTTCATCATGCAATAATCTGGAAATGACATATTATCTCTGAAACCCCTACTCAAAGATTGGTATTTCCTCCAACAAGAATCCTCATCAATCACCTCTATTGGCCGCCCTTTATCACTGTTCTCACCATGTTCCTTATTGTCCCTAGATCTGCTTTGATTCACATTTTGAGTGAGTTGGCTCAAATAAAGGTTAGTGGCTTCCTGTTGTTTCACCATGTTGGTGAACATTTCCTTCATAAAACCCACATTGAGATCTTTCCAAACTACCATATTTAACCCACACAGGCTGGAGGAACAACAACTCTGATACCATTGAAATATCCCTAGTGGGATACCACTTAAAAATGCACAAAATATTGAAAATTTACAGCCAAATAAAATACTGATTTTTGCAGATTTTTACAATAAGGACAGCGGACTAAAGAAAATTAAAATCTCCCAAAATATCCACTCGAATTACATGAAAATTTAAAGAGAGCTCGATATTATTATAAATGACATAATAACACTGTTTTTGGAGTTTTACAAAAATTAAAATGCTGCCAAAAAAACACAGCATGCCCTAGACAACTGGAAAACTTCAAAGGTTCGTAACTCTCCAAATACAAGAGCAAAAATTAAGGGTCTTTGGAAATAACATTAACAGATATAGGAAATGGTATTTCAACCTTCAAATCTGAAAGGGGTCAACTGGAAACCCTCCAAATAAAGGTTGCAAGTCACCTAGCTTGGAAAAGGGTTGGAAATTGCTGCAGACGCCTTCAAAGTGATGCTAAGCCCTGCCCAAATGGCTGCCATAAATCTGATCTGGAACCCTCTGATTATCTTCCCCAAATGCCCCCAAAACCCTCAAATTCCTTCCTCTGAAACCTCTGATAATTTCTCTGTAACACAGCCCAGAAGCGGCTCCAAAATGACAAACTAGGGTAGATCTCTCACTACCGAAGAATGCCCTGCTAGCTAGGGACAGGATCTCTCACCACCGAAGCTAGGGTCCCTGTGGGATTTCACTCCACAAGTTGTAGATGCGCAAACAACAGTTGCACGTGAAGGGTCAATAAAATGTATGCCAAAAAGTTCCTTTTCCTTTCTCACCCAGCTCCTTATATACTTCCCACGGCAAAAGAGCCCCAATAACCCTAGACGTGTTTCATTCCACGGAGGGGTCAATAAAATAAAAGTAACTAAAGTTACTTTTTCTTGTTTAAGTCGCCAAGGTCCAAAGTGACCCCCAAACGCAAAACTTGAATATTAGCACCATGTGGCCCCTTCCCAAAAGCTCCCAGCATCCACACCCCTTGGGTATGACCACGACTTGGACTCGACTTGACCCTTAGGCCTTTGGCATAAGAAAGGGGACATTACGGAGGAAGAAAATTTTGAGGATGAAGGAGAAGTGGATTTGGAAGAAAAACTTGTTTGTGCCTTGGGTGAAATAAAGAGGCTTAAGAAAAAGAACTTGAAGCAAAAATTACAGCTTCAGAAATATGAAGGTGGAAATTCACAATCGAACATATCTCAAAGCTTCGAAGAGTCTGAAAAGATTATTATCAATCTGAAAACTCAATTAGAAGAGGCTAAAAGAATTGAGGAGGTAGTAAGAGATCAGCTGAAATCAAAAGAGGAAAATTGTGCTAAGCTTGAATCTGAAATTGTTGATTTAAGAAAGGAATTGGAGAAGTCTAGTGATAAGCTAAAAAATAGCTTAAAATTTGAAAAGAGCACCGAGGTCTTGGATAACATTCTTAATAGCCAAAGGTCACCATGCATCAAGATGGGTCTTGGCTATGAAGAAAAACAAGAGGTTACTAAGAAGGATTTGAATTCAAAAATTGTTGAACCTCCGAAGAAAGAAGATAAGACTCCTCATAAGAACAATATTCCTCAAAAGGATAACAAAGATGAGAACAAGTGGCATAAGGTTCCCAAAAGAAACTTCAGAAGATCCTTCTATCCAAGGCAGCCTTACATGATCGGTATCAAAACTCCTTTTATGGCTATTGTTTCTCGTGCAACAATTTTGGTCATAAGGCAATAGATTGTAAGGTTCGGACAAAGGAATAATGGTTGGAATAAAAGTGCTTATGGTTATTCAAGTAGAAATCATAACTCATTTGCTGCACTATTGGATTACAATGAATATGATATTGTGTGTTATAAGTGCAACAAAGTTGGTCATATAGCACGATATTGTAGAAGTGTTTTTGTAGAGAATCCAAAGCAAACCAGAAAGTGGATACCCTGGCCAAGCAGAAAACAAAATCTACAAAAGCTTGGAAGAAGAAACAAAAGGAAGAGAAAGAGAAAGCTATGCTTGTTCAAACTGCTTTTCATGTGCAAAATGAAGAGCAACATTGGTACATTGATAGTGGATGCTCGAGCCATATGACAGGAGATAAGAGCAAGTTCCATTCCTTGAAGAAAGTAAGCGGAGGAACAGTAAAATTTGGAGACAACGCTACAACAAGGATAGCAGCAAAGGTAATCTCAGTCTCAATGATGGAAAGACAAAAATTGAGAATGTGTTGTACGTTGAAGGGCTGAAGCATAACCTCCTAAGTGTTAGTCAAATGTGTGATCAAGGACACATCCTCACTTTCCATCCTCAAGGTTGTGAAGTAAGGAAAGCTGATTCAGGAAGATTAGTTGCAGATGCAAACAAAACCATGAATAACTTGTATGTGCTCAGTGAAGTTAAGAAAGAAAGATGCTATATGACACAATCAGATGAGAGTTGGTTATGGCACAGAAGAATGGGCCATATGAATTTTGACAATTTGGTGAAAATCAGCAATAAGCAGTGTGTGAGAGACATGCCAAAAATCACGAAGCCTTCAAACACCATTTGCAAGCAATGTCAACATGGAAAACAAACTAGAGGCAGATTCAAATCAAAGGAATATTCAACAACGAAGCCTTTGGAATTGATTCATACAGACTTGTGTGGGCCCACAAGAACTCAAAGTTTAAAAGGTGAGAGTTACTTTATGTTGTTAATTGATGACTATTCTAGAATGACATGGGTTGCTCTTCTAAAGGATAAATCTGAGGCATTTGAGAACTTTAAAATTTTTAAAGCATTAGTAGAAAATGAAACTGGGTTGAAAATTAAGTGCTTGAGATCAGATAGAGGAGAATTTCTTTCAGACCAATTCGGAGAATTTTGTGAGGAACATGGAATAAGAAGACAACTCACAGTTGCACGAACTCCGCAACAAAATGGAGTTACTGAAAGAAAGAACCGAACAATTCAGGAGATGGCAAGGACTATGTTGAATGAGTCCAAATTGTCAGATAGGTATTGGGGAGAAGTAGTTAAGACGACAGTTTACATCCTTAATAGAGGACAAATCAAAGTAAACAATACCAAAACACCTTACGAACTATGGAAGGGTAGACCAGCTACCGTTAAATACTTTAGGGTTTTGGAAGCAAATGTTATATTAAAAGAAATGATGAAGATTTGGGAAAGTTTGACTCTAGATTTGATGAAGGTATTTTTCTTGGATACTCCTCAAGGAGTAAAGCTTACGATGCTATAATAAAAGACTTCAAAAGATTGTGGAAAGTGTCGATGTAAGAGTGGATGAGTTCAGAAAACATAAGGTGACCACACAAGTAAGTGATCACTCAGAAGAATCAGACCAAAATGAAGTCGAAGAAGAAATTGAAGAAGAGGAACGAGAAGATTCTAAGGCACCATCGAGATTTGTTTAGAAGAATCATGGAGAAAATTTGATTCTTGGTGATAAAGATGTTGGGGTGCAAACTCGATGGAGGATAGTAAGTACATCTGAGCGAGTCAATTTCTCTTTGTTATCAAAAATAGAGCCTAAAAATGTTGTAGAAGCTAGTAAAGATGAACATTGGGTCAACGCCATGGAGGAAGAATTGAATCAAATAGAAAAGAATGAAACTTGGGAACTTGTTCCAAGACCAAAGGACAAAAATGTGATTGGCACCAAATGGGTCTTTAGAAATAAGTTGAATGAAGATGGGGATGTAACCAAAAACAAGGCAAGGTTAGTATGCAAAGGGTATGCTCAAGTAGAAGGTATTGATTTTGAAGAAACCTTTGCTCTGTTGCTCGATTAGAAGCCATTAGAATGTTTTTGGCATATGCTAGTTGTAAGAATTTTAAGGTTTTTCAAATGGATGTCAAATCTATGTTTCTAAATGGAAAATTAGAGGAAGAAGTTTACATTGAGCTCTTTGGAAGGTTTTCTATTGTCAGAAAACAAGGATTTTGTGTGCAAATTGAAGAAGGCACTATATGGGCTAAAACAAGCCCCCAGCATGGTACTCAAGACTTGACACATCTTCTTCAACAAGGGTTCAAAAGAGTAGCAGATAGTAATCTCTACATTAAGACAGAAGGTAATCATCAATTGATTGTTGTGTATGTAGATGATATTATTTTTGGAGGAGATGATAGAAAAATGTACCAAGAGTTTGCTAAAGATATGCAAAATGAGTTTGAGATGTCAATGCTAGGAGAATTGTCATTTTTCCTTGGTTTACAAATTTCTCAATCTAAAAGGGAATATTTATCTCTCAAACTAAGTATGTAAAGGAGATGTTAAAGAAGTTTGAAATGGAAGATTGCAAACCGGTCAGCACACCTATGGTTACAGGATGCAAGTTGAGTAAGGATGATGAGTCTCCCGAAGCAAATCAGACTCTATACAGGTCAATGATTGGCAACTTATTGTACACAACAACCTCTAGGCCAGATATCATGCAAGCAGTTGGTTTAGTTGCACGTTTCCAAGCAGCCCCAAAAGAAACACATGTGCAAGCGGTTAAGAGAATATTCAAGATATCTAAAAGGCACTTTAGATTATGGTTTGTGGTACCCAAGAGGTGCAAATTTCACCTTAACAACATATACAGATGCAGATTGACAGTGACATGGATGATAGGAAAAGCACAAGTGGAGGAGCATTTTTCCTTGGTGGAAATTTAGTGTCTTGGTTGAGCAAAAAACAACCTTTTGTTTCCTTGTCCACAATAGAGGTGTAATGTCCCCTTTTTTGGGACATTATTAATATTTATTTTTCGATTTTCTTGGCATGCCCAACGCTACAAGTGGGAGTCTCTTTAGTTAGTTTAATGTGCACATAGGTTAGTTACGTTTATTTATTTAATTAAAAAATAACTAAAGTGCACATAGTCTTAATATTAAATATTTTAATGAAAGTTTATGTTTTCCCTCCAAAAGGGAAAGGTCTGTCTTTTATTGGATATTGCACCCCTTAGTTCTATAAAAGGGAGGCCACATTTCCTTAGAGGGTTTAAGTTGAATGATCATTTGATTTCACTCCATGCTTATTGGGTATTGGGATGTATGCCCTAGTTCTTGCATTTGCTCTCTCTCATTTGAAAGCCATTGTTGAAGATATTGAAGATTTTATTGTTCTCTCCATTGTGATCTCTTGTGTTGGTGTTGGCGCATTTATTTGGATGAAAAATCTGCATGTTATTGAATATTGTGAAGGGTTTTATGGTGCTTTAGATCTGTTGGTTATTGCTAGTTTTATTCTAACTATGGTGACTTGAATTGAGCATCTTTTGGCATGTTTTAAGGGTGAACAAGCTATATTTGTAATCTGATCTGAGTTGGCTTATTTTTGAGTGTGAGTAGTCATTTTGGGATGTTTTTGAAGGGTTCTAAGAGCTGGAAATAATTTACATGTTTTATGCTAACCCTAGCGACTGGTTTGGGGATTTAGGGGCTGTTTTGGAGGGGTTTCAGTTGTCATAAAATTCAGAACCAAAAAAAGGTTGTTCCTAAAACAGATGGGAAATTGTTGAATTATATGTTTGACAAGTATATTCAATATCAAAACAAGAAGAAAGCGTAGGGTGTAACATCTGGCAAATCTTCTTTCTTCTCTTCTTTCTCTTATTCCTTATGTTCCCGAATGAAATTGTAAGATTAAAGTTTTTGGTTTAAAAGCCATTACTTTAAGTTATTTGAAAAAGTTCTCTAAGATAAGTGGCAGATGTGCACAACTTTGGCTTAACCTCCAGATGCATGTCACTTAGAGAGGAATTCTAGGAGAAAGATTGTCAGATGTTCCCTTTACAACTTCTCGCATGTTTTAGTTCAGTTGTAGTTTCCATTTGTAATTTCCCCTTTATACACTATAAATAGAGGAAGAGCCTACGGGTTAAATCATCAAAATTTGTAATCAGCATTCTTGTGTTCCAGACTTTGAGCTGAAACCCTTGATATCTTTCTGAAAGCTAAGGAATAGAGAGGAGGCAAATTTCCGAGAACTTTGTGTCAACGGTGCATTTGTTTCTTATTTCTTTTTAGATCTTTGCATAAACTTTGTGTTATCTTAGATCTGGATCTAAAACTTTCCTTTGCTTTGAATTCTGCATTTCAAGATCTATTTGTTTCGTCTATGTGCATGTGACCAACTTTGTCAACTATTGGTTAGGCTGCACATCTTCTTTCTTTTCTGCTCGCATTCAATTATTTCCCTCTTCTGCACATATTTCTTTACATTGCTTACTTGCTGCAAAATTGCCTAGCTATGGTGCATGAGCTACACGGTTAAAGTAAAACCAACAAATAGATATTAGAAAATATAATTGACAAAATATTACACGGAGCCTCATTGGTAAATGAGGGAGATTTATCTCATGATCGCTAGGTTTTTAGTCATGCGAGAAAATCTAGCCAACGAGAATGTGTGCGCTTTTGTATGAACATGGTTTCCTCTCATCGTTGAAGAAATAAACATGATTGTTATAAGCATCTTATGTTTCTTCCACTTCTCTCATTTATGCACTTTGTAAGCATAGTGATGCAAGAGCTTTGTATCTTTGGTAGATGAACCTAAAGACTTTGTGTTTTGATTCATTGATCCCACTAGCTTCATTGTTTCTTTCCTCTATATTTAATGTTGAACTACTCCGGTTACTGGGTGTGAGCTCTCTAATCTACTCACGAAAGTAATCTTCCTTTCTTACTTTCCCTCATTTTCCCTCATCACCGTAATTTCCTCCTTTGTACCCCATACAAGCACCCCCGCCACACAGAGTTCGGTGGAGTGTTCCTGTGTGATCCCCGCCAATTTGGCCACCCACAACATTTTAGATAGGATTAGGATTAGTTGCATTCAATAATGGGAGTTGTACCATTCAATGCAGAGGGGTGTAGCCCGTGAACGTTGGTGGAGACACCTAATTTTTCCACCCAACAAATTTTCTCACCAATAGTTTTTGGTGACTCCACTAGGGAGAGATTTGCCCAAGTGCACCCAAAAAAATATTTTTGCCCAAAAAATCAAAAATACAAAAAAAAAGTATATATTCAAAAAAAAAATCAGATTTCAAATCAAATCACTTTTGAAGTCGACTCCAAGTCGAACGAACCCCTATCACGTTTGTTTCCCGCACCATGAAGAAATTTCCAGATTGGAGCAAAGTACCAATGAGTGACAGTGAAGAAGAAGAAGATATCTTCCCGGAAATGAAGATTGTTGATCAGCCATGGTTCCGGACCAGTCTTTGCAAAAGGAAAAATTCTTGACGGTAAAAGAGACTCCTTCAAACAATAATCTGCATTTAGACAAAGGAAAGAAAACAAAACTTGTCGGTGAAGAAGAAAGTACGGAGTTGTTGGAAAAGATTCAAAGAAAATACAAGATAAGGCGTGAAGCTCAAGAATATGCCAAAGGTAATACTCTCACTTATGCACAAGTGAATGAAAAGCTTGGGGCTATGTCTTTCATCACCCTCCCTTAGGAGGATTTCCTTGCATATAGAAATGACGAAATGGGAGTTTTAAAACTTGAGTATATGGAAAGAATCATTAGCACTATGCAAGGAAATTCAGTCCCCAAATCTACCTCAAAATGTTGAAATATGTTGAAGCTTTGCAAGAGATATACGAGCAACTTGAAGCATCCCATAGCAAAGAAAAAGAAGAGGATATTTATCTTATGGAGGAAGATCCCAAGGATCATTCATACCATAGGGTTTTCATCCCTGAAAGGTTCTTGAACATTGTTAAAGAAAATCCTATCCTCGAGCCTTCCGATGAAGATCAACCCAACATTCAAAAAGATGACGAAAGACAGGACGGTGCAGGATCCACTGAAGAAGACTCTTGCAACCTCACACAACTCACAATGAAATTGAGAACATTATCTTTCTTCGCCACTCTATAAATGACTTCCTTGCATATGGTGATGAAGAAATGAATACTTTAAAAGGGAATACGGGAATTCTGACCTTGAGACCTATCATGAAATTTGGAGGTATGCTTTGGCCTTGCAAAGTAGGTACGAACACCTTGAATCACTTCATGTTGTCAACAATGAAGAAACTCAAGAAGATCCTAAGATTGTCCATACTACGAGGTGCTCATTCCTGAAGATTCTTGGATGCTCCTAAAGAAGATCTTATCATGGAACCTTCCAACGAAAACCAAAGCAACGTCATGGAGGAAGAGGTAGAAGACATGAAGATAGAACCACCATTCAACAATTCTCTCTGGCTCGAGACACAACCCATTGGGGGAATAATATATTCGATAAAGGAAGATTCTTGTTGCATAATGGATGATTTAATGCTCTCTGAAGACTCCACCAACGATGAAGAAGATGACCAATTCAAAGTAAGCATGAATAATCTCCTTTCAAACTTTTATCTTTCAATTAATGATGAAATGGAGATATGTGAAGAAGTGCAAGAAAGCCACCCGACATCATGGACCAAAAATGATGAATTCAAGATGGTCATGGATGATTTTCCCTCCTATTTTGATCTTTCAAGTGATGTAGAGATGTTGCATGAAGAAATGGAGACAATCAAAGAACCAGATTCTCTTCCCGATTCAACCATGGATGATATGATGGAAGAATCTCACTTCCTTTTTGAAGCCAAGGAGAATGAACAGTTTGAACACAATCTCTTCTCACTCAAGGAGCAGAGTGATCATCTCAATGAAGACAAAGCCTTTCATTTTTCATACGAACAAGAAAATCCCATAATGAATGATCAGGATAATGTTGAAAGTTCTTCCCACATTGCTGCCTCAACATATGTTTGCAGACTGGTCTTTTCCTTCTTTCTTTTCTTCCAGTTGATGATGATCTTCTTGAGAGGTATCTTGACTGCATGCCAAGCTTCCCATGTCTTTATCAACTCCTCCATATTGTTCACCAACTTCTTCATGCTTGCATTGATCATGTATTTTCCCAAGAAAGTGATTTTAAGACTGTTTTGAGTCTTCTTGTCTTTATACTTGAGATCATTCACCTATTCCATGTTCATATGAAATGAAATTCCTTCATTTATGACTGTTGTACTGCCTTCACCATCCTCTTTTTGTCCTTTGTTCTCACTTTCACAGTTAGAATATACTAATTTTGACTTGAAAAATTCATCTTTTCTTGATGGTTCTTCCTCCATACTAGGTATTAGACATGTACATACCTCATTCAAGAAGAGTTTAGATAGAAAATATTGATTGACAACCATCTCCTTGTTCACCATTTCTTCTTCATGATTGCTTCCTTTATGTCCTTGTACTTTTCTTGCCTCTTGGACTATGTTTCCATGCTTTTCAAGACTGGTTTTATCATTTTCAAGACCTGATTGTCTTCTTGCTTCATCATGCTTTGTTCTTTGCTGATCCTTGATTGAAATTTGTGCTCTCGAGCTCTTCTTGGTATTCTCTCTCAATGTGATTTGCAAACCCTCCTTTGTCATCTTCTATACTCACTTTCTTTTGCAAATGATCTTCCATCTTCTTCATGCTCCTTAGCAAATGATTCATATCCTCTTTCAACTCATTCACACCTGCACATTCAAAGTTCAAGACAATGTTAGAGTCAAAATTTGGAGGCTTGTATGCCTCTTCTTTCTCCCTTATAACCTGTTCTTGTTCACCCTCTTTCATAGCTTCCTCATTCATCACCTTCACTATGCTTGTCTCCATCTCACTCTTCTCATCACCTCTTGCATCTTCATTCACTGATTCTTTGTTCACTTCACTATGTGCTTCTCTACTCTTACTTTCACCTTGTTTTTGTTTCACTATATCATCTTCCTTAGTTCTCTCTTCATTCTTTTTCTTGAGTGCTTCTTTGTGCACTACACCATGCTTGTCATCACAAGGATGTAAAAACAACTCTAAGGCCTCCTCTAGGACCTTGTCAACCTCTTGTTCATTCCCTTTATACCTCTGCTTTGTCACTTGCTTCTGCTCTCTCTCTTTATTCTCACTGATCTCACAAAACTCTTTCTCCTCAAGCTGTCTTGTCCTCTCACAAAACTGAAAATCTGCTTCTTGCTTCATATCTGCACCATTACCTTCAAAATCAGTTTGTGCATCAGATATATAAGGCTTAACAACCCTCATAAGTGTCTCTTTACATGTTTCTTTTGTCTGCATCAAATATCTCTTTGATGATAGCATCACGACCAACCCTGTTTGTGGTGTTTGTTCTCCTTTAAGGGGCAAAAGTGTATGACTCTATCCATGTAATGTCCCTCTTATGGGGCCAATAAGAATTTGCAATAAGGATTAGAGAACAACACCCAAAAGATTAGCTTAATCAAGCAACACCACAAATTCTCTTGTCAAAGGTATGAGGAATGCATAACCAGTTGATAAATAAATGAGAACTTCATGCATTTGGATCAAACCCAGCCACTAGAACAAATATAGGGATCCCTCAACTAGATCGCTGCAGGTGTGATAAAGCAAACTAACAACAACTAGCATCCCTCAGACATTTGTAAACCTTGACGGTTGGGGTATGAGATAATTTCCAGAATTCATAACTTACTTGAAAGAAGACCCGAAGATGGACAAAATACAGATCTGACCCATTATGAGGATTAAGCCATCAATGAAATCACTTTTGTGTCACCCAACAACATGCATAAATCACGGAATACTTGCCAAGTGAGTCCAATACAGTTCGCTGTCACAGGGAGACTTTTTCATGCATCCAACACACTCTAAACCCAATCGATCCCCTTAGGAATCATTATAGGATGAATTCGCTGTTCATAATTATTTAAACTTGCATCATAGACAAATCTGGAAGTACTTCAATACTGGTTGCTAAAAAGAGATCAGCAGTCATGCACCAACAGGTCGCTAGGACAAGGCAAGAGATTAGTAATCACAACCAAGCTCTATACATCCAATCGTTGCCCTAGAGAGGCTTTAGCACCCAGATTTACACTCCTAAACCAGTCGCCCAAGCTAGGAGTTAAAATATAATGAGATCGCTGCCAAAAATACAGTCCAATTCACTTAGCGTGGGGTGGCCCAGCCAGCCAGCAAGGATTAATATGTTTTCCTTCCAAATCGTGACTCTCCAACACACTCAAAATCAGACCTGAATATGGTCGCTCAATGCTAATCGCTGTAAATTAGGCACACCACACCCAATCACACCAGTCGCTGGGCAAGAAGCATTTAACATCCACAAGCATCCACAAAACATCCACAAGCAATTCGCCAATGATAGAGATCAGCGATAGATATTTGCAATAAACACGAAGTGGCTATTTCTTTCAATAGGTGGTGTTGATAAACACCTATAAGAACATCACGGGCATGCATCCCATTCTTCAAGCATGAAGAATTAATTCATCAATAATAATAATCAGCATACCCTCCTTGGTCGCTCCTCCTTTGGCTTTATATCCTTCCTTTTAATGTGGCGACTTGCATTGGGGAAGTGATCTTCCTTTATTTCTTCTTAGCTGACCTTAGAGCATTGCTTTATGTTATTATTAAAATATTAGATGCCTTAGTGTGCAAGAGTAATAATAATTACTCTAAGACAAATAATAAAATAATAATATTAATTAACTAATTAATTCCTCAAATGTGCCATAGTAATAATAATTACTTTTGAGGGATTAATTAATCAATTCCATTAAGCCATATTATTTCACTAATTAAATATCCTTGCCGCAATGATAATAACCACTCTACAAGCAAGAACACTTAATTAATAAAATAAACCCCATGCTAAACCTTAAGTCCTTGGGGAAAGGGACAAAAAGGCCTTCAATTCCCAGCGCTAGAAATGTCCCAAGAAAGGGGACATGACAGCCCTCCCTTCTTGAATTTGCTTGTCCTCAAGCAAAAGGATTCTTGGCTGGTCCAAGTCTTCAATATCCAAGTGTAATGTCTTCCATAAGCGAGCTCATGTGCCTGTCAGGTGAGAGCTGAAGCAACAAGATCATCTTGCAATGGCTGCCCAAAAATTCAGTCATATGCTTCCAAATTTGGCTGTACCTTTGCCACACACTTCCCAAGAAATGTTAGCTATAAAAATAAGCCATGCATAATTCCTCATGAAACTCCATTTGATGTGGAAAAACTTATCAATCATAAAAAGATTTGAGTTGGAAACTTCATTACTCTTCCTAATATGTGGTCCATGATCATAAGGAACAACGAATGAAGAAGATAGCAAACTGAAAATGATAAGTACAACAGTCCTATGTTGCATGACAGCTTGTACTAACAACAATAAATCATTCTTCTTCAAGACCCAAGCATCATCTTTTACCTCGAAATCATACAACCTTGTTTGATACTCATATGGGACTTCTTTGGACTTCACTTTCAGCTGGAAGAGATTATTTATTAGCCCTCGAATGTCTGTTGTAATAAAACAATATTCTGATGAATAAGCAGCAGCTTGACAATTCCATGAATGCTCCCATGTGATCATTATTATACCGTCAAGTTTATACATGAGTGCATCAAAAAAATGACTTAAACCTCCATCTTTCACAATGCATGTTGTCCATGAGAGCCAACCTTGAAACATATTCTGACCCAAAAGAAACTCTATCTCTTTCTCTCCTACAGCTGAAAGTATACCCAACTTGCAACTATTCATCAAAGCATGGTATGAAGAAGCAATGTCAAAACTTACCCCTTGCTGCCCCCAACATGACAGCAGCGTTAGATGGCTTGAAAATGTCTTCTCATCATGTGCAATGGGTGCCCCAAGCTGTACTTCACCTTCCTCTTTGTTTGTCAGAGTATGGCACAAAAAGACAACATCAAATTTTCCCCATTGCTGCCCTCTTGGCTGTTCCCAATGTGACAGCAGCGTCAAGAGGCCAAAAAATACATTTTTATCATATTCAAATGATATCACAAGCCAAGACTTACTTTCTTTTGTTACCTTCTTACTTCCAGGGCTTGAAGGTGTGTCTCTAGGTCCCTCAAAGCTTGTATGATAGCTGCATTGTTGTTGAGGCAAGATGAGTTGTCATTCGTGCTCTCATCATCCGGAGTAGACATGAGTTGGGGGTTTTGTTTTCCCCATCAACCAAGTGCCCAATATCTTCCTCTTGAAGGGGCTGTTGTACCAATATCTCTGATTTTTCGGAGTTAAGGCAGCTTGCTTGCATTCCATTATGAACTCCTTCCAACCTTTTAATGAATGCTTTCTTTGGTGCATGGTTTGGGAGTCCTTTGAGGACAATTCCTTTGCCATCTTTGAGGAACTTCAACTCCATATGACTCGGTGTAAACTCTCCTAGAGCATGCAACCATTGAACACCCAACACATTGTCAATATTGCCAAAATCATTAACCAAAGAATTAGCTATCACCTTGTGTTCTCCTTCATTTGCTGTCATAAAAAATGTAGAATGCGGATCTGCCCATTGAGGCCATGTATCACCCAACGCAAAGAACTCTTATGTGATATTTTGTCAAAAACTCTTTGATGGTTTATTCCTTTAGAAGCATGCCTAACACTTATGCAACAAAAATTCTTAAGGAATGATGAATTATCTGAAGATGCATGGGTGAGACTTACCCAATCAAGTGCTGTCCTTTGCAGATTAAAATCGTACCATGGTAAGTCATGAGGCACCAAGCCATACACATGTTCATCCTTCTTTATAAGATGCCCACCAAGGTGGCCTTCAACCTTTGTTTCATCAATAACTCTTGCATATATTTCATGGGAAAGACAAAACTGAAATGAAATAGTGTGTAACCATAGATTACTCAGTTCATACCTTGGAGTGGTATTTCATGATCCATCTTTATTAGCTGCCATCACAAATTTTCCAACCTGAAAATCACTATCAGCCCCTTGGAAAATATCTTTCCTCATCATTTTCGAGCCTCCTAGGACTCCATCATGTTTTCCAACATCCGTGCTTGCCATATGTAATTTTGAATCTTCACTTAATCCCACAAAATCATGTGCAAACAAAAATCAAAATTGATACTTCTTGGAAAAATATTCATTTTCCATACCTCAGAGTGCCCACCATGTGCTCCTTGTCAATGGCTGTCCTGGTATGGACAGCAGGTTGCACATTCATATTCGCAGTAGAAATTGGTTCTTCACCCATCAAAATTTCACTCCTAATTTGAGGATCTGAAATTTACTTGGATGCATGGACGTTGGAAACCCTTGAAAATGAAATAAGAGTGTTGCCCACTTTCATAGTCTGCTCATCAACCTTATTCCCACTTGACATATGATTAGCATCATCAAAAGCAATCTTAGAATTAGAAACCATTACTTCACAATGCAAATCTTTCTTCTTTGAGTTGTCTAATGTATCATTGATGTCTTCTAGGGGCTGCATATGGCGCAAGTCTTGCTTAACACCTCGAAGCTATAATGTCCCCCTTTTTTATAAAAAATTAAAAAGAAGATAAAGTCGATTTGCACATGTAATTTTAAAATGAAATTTTATAAATTGTGCAAATCGAATTAAAAGGGGAAGTTCGACTTCACCTTGAGAAAATAAATAAATGTTTTTAAAGATAAAACAAGTGACTAGGCAAGTCGCATTTTCTTGGGAGCATGTAATAATTAATATTTGAAATAAAGTGATTATTCCTAAGCATGGGTCGACCCATAAGAGCATCTTTTTAATATCCCTATGCATTTAATATTTGTTGTTGATGACTTTCAGGCACATTTTTAAATGAGATTTCCTCCTAGATGATGGCGCCAAAGATGGAGAAGAACTTTGGAGGATGTGCAAGTAAAAGTTATAAAAGAAAATGTGGCTACTCCTTTTTTGGCATGTTAACGGTTTATAAAAACTTATCTTCATGCTTGGAGAAGGGATGTATGCCCACTTGTGATAAAAATAAAAGGTGTTTATTAACACCACCATTTGTGAAGTGTGTGTGCCCATGAAAGTTTGAAATAGTAAGTTTTGCAATCATTTCTCATTATATATATACAAGGCACCATTTTTTTGAGATGATATAAGCTTGCTTGGAGGGTTTGAAGTGTGATTTATGATGATTATCTTTCATTACATGCTGTTGGTTTTTATCTAATGAAGTCGACTTGTTTAGGCATGTGCTAAGAGTATTTTGGAGTGATTTTTCAGTATTTATAAATCTGTTGTTTGGATTTATTAATTGCAGATATGGAACTGCATTTTATTGACTCTTAAAGTGAGAGAAAAGTGCAGAAATTGTATTGCAGATTTTACCCTAACCTAGCAACTGGGTTTGGGATTTTGGGAGCTGTTTTGAAGGGTTTCAAGTGTGTGAAAAGATCTGATTTTTATTTTGGATTGAAGCTCATAATTTTCCCTTTTCGCTGCACTTGGTTTCATATCAAAAGAGTTAATATTTTTAAAGTTATGGATTTTCAAAGTTTTGATTGATTTTCAACAGTTTAATTTATTATTTTACTTCTGCAAAAGTATATTGGAAAAAGGAGTATAAATACCGACTGGATTGCCCATCTAAACCCTCACCTTGGCTCACTCCAACCCCATTTGGGTTGTATTGTAGCTGACACTAGAGTTAGTTGAGGTAACCCTAGAAAGGTTTATCTTCCAAGTTGTTTGTTTTTGCAAGTAACTAATAATATATTATCAATATCCCACAAGGAGATATTACAAAAGCTTACAAAACCCTTGAAAAGACAAGAGTTCCTTTGTGGCCAATTTAGAGATGCATACTCTCATTGCAAAGTCTCAAAAAATCATCATGATGAGTTCACTTACCCTTCTTTGTTTGTCCTCCTTGGTAATGATTCTTGATTGAATCTAAGGTATCATGCATCATGGCTGCCATATGATTCTGAAGTTCTTCGAAGCTTGCTTTGACCACATCTTCCAAGAGCTTCATTTGCTTTGGAGTGGGACCTCCACTCTCCATTCCCATCTTCTTTTCCTGTATGCAACAACCTCATAGGTGCAAAGGAAAGTGGCTCGATACCACTGTAATGTCCCTCTTATGGGGCCAATAAGAATTTGCAATAAGGATTAGAGAACAACACCCAAAAGATTAGCTTAATCAAGCAACAACACAAATTCTCTTGTTAAAGGTATGAGGAATGCATAACCAGCTGATAAATAAATGAGAACTTCATGCATTCAGATCAAACCCAGCCACTAGAACAAATATAGGGATCCCTCAACTAGATCGCTGCAGGTGTGATAAAGCAAACTAACAACAACTAGCATCCCTCAAACATTTGTAAACCTTGACGGATGGGGTATGAGATAATTTCCAGAATTCATAACTTACTTGAAAGAAGACCCAAAGATGGACAAAATACAGATCTGACCCATTATGAGGATTAAGCCATCAATGAAATCACTTTTGTGTCACCCAACAACATGCATAAATCACGGAATGCTTGCCAAGTGAGTCCAATACAGTTCGTTGTCATAGGGAGACATTTTCGTGCATCCAACACACACTAAACCCAATCGATCCCCTTAGGAATCATTATAGAATGAATTCGTTGTTCATAATTATTTAAACTTGCATCATAGACAAATCTGGAAGTACTTCAATACTGGTCGCTAAAGAGAGAGATAAGCAGTCACTTTAAGCACCAAAAACATGCACCAACAGGTCGCTGGGACAAGGCAAGAGATTAGTAATCACAACCAAGCTCTATACATCCAATCGTTGCCCTAGAGAGGCTTTAGCACCCAGATTTACACTCCTAAACCAGTCGCCCAAGCTAGGAGTTAAAATATAATGAGATCGCTGCCAAAAATACAGTCCAATTCACTCAGCATGGGGTGGCCCAGCCAGCCAGCAAGGATTAATATGTTTTCCTTCCAAATCATGACTCTCCAACACACTCAAAATCAGCCCTGAATGTGGTCGCTCAATGCTAATCACTGTAAATTAGGCACACCACACCCAATCACACCATTCGCTGGGCAAGAAGCATTTAACATCCACAAGCATTCACAAAACATCCACAAGCAATTCGCCAATGATAGAGATCAGCGATAGATATTTGCAATAAACACGAAGTGGCTATTTCTTTCATTAGGTGGTGTTAATAAACACCTATAAGAACATCACGGGCATGCATCCCATTCTTCAAGCATGAAGAATTAATTCATCAAGAATAATAATCAGCATACCCTCCTTGGCCACTCCTCCTTTGGCTTTATATCCTTCCTTTTAATGTGGCGACTTGCATTGGGAAGTGATCTTCCTTTATTTCTTCTTAGCCGACCTTTGAGCATTGCTTTATGTTATTATTAAAATATTAGATGCCTTAGTGTGCGAGAGTAATAATAATTACTCTAAGACAAATAATAAAATAATAATATTAATTAACTAATTAATTCCTCAAATGTGCAATAGTAATAATAATTACTTTTGAGGGATTAATTGTTCAATTCCATGAAGCCATATTATTTCACTAATTAAATATCCTTGCCGCAATGATAATAACCACTCTACAAGCAAGAACACTTAATTAATCCCTAATTAGACCCTTGTAACACACTATTTGCCCCTTTGCACCTTTCTAGAGATTACAACTTTTATTTATAAGTGCATTCCTTTATTAAGCCAAATAAATTAATATAAGTGCTTTAATAATTTTATTTTTTTTTCTTTTAGGCACTTAATACTAATTTATTGTGACTTAAGTCACCCTTGGGTTCATCCTTTAGCCGTCGGGTAGACCAAATAGGCTAAAGGTCTTCATTACTATTATTCTAGGAAGAGGGACATTTCAAATCCCATGTGTCATACTCGGAAGCACAACCTCTTGGTCATCAAGCTTGAGCCTCAACTCCATGATTTGGTAGTCTTGGGTATATTGACCCAAAGAGTGTAGCCATGGCACTCCAAGTACCAAATTTGTATCTTCATTACAATTCACATAGAAATCGCCACTTAGAGTGTTCTTCACTCTATCACTGTGTCCACTATGTTGTCCATGATGACCACCCATTATACTATGAAGCATCAAACTTGACATAGGCTCATTCTTTTCAACCAGCTGCCCATTGGTGCAGAGGCTCATGACAAACAACAACGAATACAAGTTAGAACAATCAATATTCAAAATCCACCCAAATTTTTACCTTTTCACAATATGTCAAAACATGCTCTTTACCCAAATTTGCTATATACAATGATTCAAAGCTCAAGAATGATTTAGATTAGTCTGGAATCACCATATAATCATGATCACATGCTTGGAAAAGTTTCAAGTCTTCAATTTCATTCAAACTCACTCTAAACCTTCATACATGCTACTAGCCCTCCTAAACTGCACTTTTGAGCATAAAATCATCATTTCTGAGTCAAGCCTTACTGGTAAACTTTTTGAGGACCCATTTTGCCAACATTCATCCTACAAAGTTTCATCCCTCAATTCTTTACCCATTTCATTTTATACTCCCTTTACCATTTTTGCCAATTCCTCTCAATTAGCCCTGGTTTAATGTAAATCTCCATGTACAAAATAATCTACTAATCTTCATGCAAAAGTAGGATAAGATTTGGATAGCCATTTCCTCATTTGTGCTTTGTGCAAAGTTTCTAGGTTTATCCCCTCACCAATCTCTGCCAAAACAAATTCCTTCCTTCTAGGTCTTCTTTAGGCTTGTCCTAGGGTTTCTTGCTAAATTCATAGGGTTTGACTTCTTGGACCTTTTTCATTCACTCAGACCTCTTCTGTCACCTAAGTCTAACTTGATTAAGCTATTCTGCATCAATCTTACCTTGTTTCTTGGTTCTTGTCACTTTTCCTCCTTTGGTGCACTAAAGGCTTCTTAGGGTTACAATTACTTACTTAGGGTTTGTCTTTCCCAGTGTTTCCTCACCTCTCCTGCTCTTTAGATCCTCTTAAAACAAACTTGTTTGAACTCTTATCCTCCCTTCATCATTCCTTTTAACTACATTAGTCACTCTTCCTCTGTCTTTCTTCACAAGATCCTTGAACTTAAGCTTACAACTTGTTCCCTTTTCAACACTGTTTTTGTCTCATGAACCTTTACTCCTTTATCTTCACCTGAAGATCTCTTTATCAGTGTCACTCATTCATCCACACTCACCATTCACTCATCATACACTCACTTCCTTATGCTCTATTAATATCTTTCTTTCAAACTCTCTCTTGACTCTAAAGATTTTTACCAATTTCCTTCTTCAAGACTGTAACAGGACAGTCAGAGCATTCTTGGGGAAGTTGATCTCATAGGTTTCATGCATTGATTAGTTGTTCTACAACCATCCATACTACCTTTAGCAAATCATTTCTATACTTCCTTCACATCACAGATCTAGGACAACTAGTTCTTTGTTCATTATGACTGTCACAGGCTTGTTAGGACTGTACGTGCTCTTCACTCAATCTTCACCACCTTCCCAATCTATCTAGCATTCTCATAGGCAATTCCTTACCTCTGTAATCTTGTTATCATTAATAAATCCTCCAAGGCCCGTGAAACATGACTCACAATTCTCTCCAAAACTAATCTTTTCTCAAGAACTTCTTAAAATTGTATTCTACAGTCAAGACTGGGTTTAGTCAAATTTTAGCCTGCAAAACTCCTCTCAATACTCCCATGGTTAATATGACCTTATAGATACTCTTCAATCTCCTTCTCATCTTAATACATCATGTCCAACACTAGTCTACAAGGAAGGAAGAACAATTTGTCCCTTACTTTTACTAACTCTCCAACTGAACTTAACACACAGTCAACCTGTGGCTTTTCAAGATTTTCATCAAAACTTCCTTCTATCGGCTTTACCATTCTTGGACACCTCATTCATCCTTGTTCCCACCTGCTTATCAGTTTATCACAGACTCAGATTAATTTCCTCTAAGATATACTCCATTTTCTTTTGGATTCTAGCCCTGGGACAGGGCATACTGGATTGTATGGATCTTTAGTAAGTATACACGGGATTTGAGTTCTTAAAACTTGTTTAATGACTTAAAGGTAACTCTACAGACCTGAGGGTCAATTCACAACTGCATTACCAAGTTTCTCTTTATATCTTTGATCATGGTTCATCATATATTCATTCACAACTCTGTCAAGCATTTCACACAGTTTGATGATCCCAACTGTTCCATACAAGAGATATCATGCATAATTCTAACCTTTTATATTTTCATGGATTGATTAGTAAAGTAGACTCATTCACGCAAGTTTATATACAGTCCCTTACCCAAGCTTTTATCAAACAATCTTACCATCATTCTCAGTCCCACAGTCCTTGCACACAAATTGTTTTCTTGACTTCTAGGATCTGCCACCTTCTCAGGTTACCTCTTAACGCTTAAGAACCTGCAGAACCAATTGTAACTGTTGACACTTTGTCACAGATAATAATCAATCACATGTACTTAATCATTCATTTTGAATATTACATTAAGCCTACAAGAAACACAAATTATCTCATAAGAAGCTTCTTTAGATTATGATCACAAAACTGATACAAAGCTTCTCTGAGCCATAATGGCTCTATATCAGAGTTTTTCCCTCTCTTTCCCCTTACAATCTACCACACACATACATCTCCTTAGAATACCTCATATAAGAAAATGGGAAAATGAGTTAGTTAGGGTTTTCTCTCTCTCTCACTAACCATGAGAAGACTAACTTGTTAAGGCCTAGGTAGGTTAAATAGGTTAAAACTAGGGAAGAAGAAATCTAAGGAAGCCTTATAACACTGTTTATTAATCTTAAACTAACATCTAGACCTAAGAACTTCTAACTAGGAAATTTGAAAATTCAAATATGAGGTTTTGGAGGGAAACCTCTTATTACACACAAGATGAGTCCAAAAGGACTAAATACAGTAAAAAAACCTCCAAATGAACTCTTGACACACCTAGAAGCTAATACAAACCAAAATTTGTTTATACACAATGATGCTTCTACATCACCCATGGTAACACAAGTATGGCAGTGACATAGGCTGAAATGTAATTTTCAATATCATACCTTGGGTTGTCCTCCACTTGTTCATCTTCTTTTGCCAAATGAAGCATGGTTGAGATCTCTTCATATTCAACTAGTGAAGCTCTTTCCACCTTGACTTCATCCATATTTTGTTGGCACGTGCATGGAGCCTCTTCGTGGTCCTTGCCAAAGTCATGAACACCCTCAACTTGTCTCTTATGAGCATTTGTTGCTGATATGTAAATTCCAGCAGACTGAAAATGTAATGTCCCCTATTTCGAATTAGTTCCACTTGAAGGCTTCTTGCCATTTTTTTCCTATGCCCAATTGGGTTTCATTTCTATTTTCTTCCATTGCTATTAATGTTTTTCTTTTGTATTTCCTCCCTAAGGCAAGTCGGCTGGGTTGGAGCTCCTAACATGAAAATAGAAGATAAAACAAGATCTTAAGAGGCTGGTCTAGGGATAACTCACCCCTTAGACCTTTGGTAGTTTGGATTAGTAGGGGTACTTAGAAGTTGGCCCATAAGGTTCACGACACTTTCCAAAAGTTAGTGCGAGTATATCTGTGGCACAACACAAGAATATTGATTGCACAACTTCAAACCTGCGAAATCATGAACGCACTAAAATGCATTGCGCTACCTCGTCTATGTGCACAACATCTTGGTATCATTAGTTCATTAGCACAGATCTTGAAAGAAAATACAAGGCCATAGGAAGCATCAAACAATGGCACAACACTTACAGTCATAACACACATCTCTCGTGAGAAAGCACATGTAGTTAATATAAGTATAATGCTTCCCCCAAACATAGGAAGGTCTTTACATTGCTATTCTTGGCACAAAACTCGTACACTTGGCGTTGAGTCACACACAAGTCGAGGAAAGCTTTAACGTAGATGCGCCATCATGTGTTTACACAAAGGGTTCGCATTATGTCTACATGCTCGTCTAAATGGAGTGCATGCCTATGAAGCCGCAGAAGGAATTGGACGTCATTGAATCGTAATAGAGTTGAAGCATCAAAGATTGTGTAATGACACAAGCGGTTGGAAGTTGAAGAGTCACTTTGCGACACCAATTACACGACAACGAAATAATCCGTTTTGCAATGCCTATAACCATTATGTTTCATGGTGCCTATATATTGTTTGAAGACCATTGTCAAAAGGTTAGCCAATGCTCAAGGGTTGGTTACCTATGTGATTGGGAGATTTTGTGAAGATTGATGGTGCAAGACTTTGATTTAGCAAGGTTGTAGAAATAGCAACATAACCGGAGAACCTATTCGGAGTTCAAGCAAATATTTGTAGAAGTGGCAAGTCTCATTGTAGTAGAGTGTGTGTAACGTGTCCCTTGAAACTGTTGTGATTTCTAAGTCTGTGGAGTTTGTAACAAGACCATCATTTTTGTGTGTATCTGTATTTCCTCAATTAAATTTTAATAAAGAAAAGTTTGTCATTTCATGTTACACATGGACCTTTATGTATGTCCATTGTTTTTTCGAATGTGTAACTAGGTTACATGGTCTAAGCAAGTCCTTCATTTGTTCCCTCTAGCCGTGAATGCAATGCATTAGTTAACAATTTCTTACTTTGAGCTAGAAAATTGATGTCTTGGTAGAATGTTCATGGTATACTTGTTTTGCTTGATCTTGTGATTGCTTTTTAATCCTTTATGGATAGGAGATAAAGTTATGGGATTTTCATAGTGGAGCCCCGTGTTCAAGTAGTCCCCTCCTCGTAAGACATGTTCAAGTGTAAAATTGAGAATCGACATAACGGATACCCTCAATCATGCCATCTAAGCCAACATTTTCTCTTTCAAGCCTACAAAAATTACAAATTTAAGGAAACACCACAACATTAGACATAATTAAAAGGCTAAAGAATGAGTTCATACACAAAAATGCAAGTACATAAATCTTCATTGTGGTCAAATCAAAAAAGATTCAAAATAACAAAATCAAAGTGAATTGGTCAATGGTCAAGTCAGAAATCAATTGGGGTTAGGGTTCAAACCCATTCCCAAAAGGCATGTTGACATGTAATATTGACAACTAGTAGAATAAATACCCCTCGGTGTGTCATCTAAGCCACTCTAAAGGGCCCTAGAAATTACAAATTTAGGGAAAACCTAGAAAATTAAATACAAACATATGGTTTTAAAAGCACTTAAATGCATAACATGCAAATGAAAAATCTCAACATACACATTACGATGAAGTTAACAATAACAAAATCTATATTAGTCGGCATGAGCTTAAGTGGTAAAGCAATGATGACTTTCACAAAGCTGCCCCAAGTTCAAATTCCCTTCCCAAAAGACATGTTTAAATGTAAAATTGAGTATTTCCAAAATTGGAACCTCATTTGGATGGATTGAAAAAATGGAACCTCGTGCTTAAAAGGGTTGTCAAACCATGATTTATCACAAGCTTTGTCAAAAGGTCGAAACTTAAAGAGGTAGAAATTTGAAGAAAATTGATGTGTGTGAAGGATTGACAAGGCTTGATCTATCAAAGTTTTGTGAAAGGGTTGAAAATTTGAAACCTAAAAAGGGATAGCTTTGAACAAAATATAAGGTAAAGTAGAAAGGTCCCTTTCTCTAATGAAGGGGTCTCATTCTCCCACAAGGCATACTTGTTAGGTTGTGACCTAAAAAAATAAATTTCCTTGTCTTAGCCCCCTTAGTGGCATTGAAGTTAAAGGCTTGATCTATCATAAACTTTGTCAAAGGGTCAAAACCTACAGAGATACAAACTTGACCAATATAAATAATCTTAGGTATAAAGTTTGCTTTCTCTTACAAAGGAGTCCCATATGCCAATAAGCATGTTCACTACGTTGTGAACTAAAAGAACTACCTTACTATCGATGTCTTGAAATATCCGCTTGATGGCACCCACATTTCCAAACCAAACAATGGGATCTCCTGCCAGTTGTGGGACTGCATCTACAAGAGAACCTCCAGAGAGAGAGTTGATTCTCATTTAAAACCTATTGCTAATACCATCACTAACTACCTATTCTAATGCTGCTCTAAGGATGGTCCCATGGGAGGGGGCTCCTAAATTTTCTTAGCAGGTACTATAAAGTAATTTTAGGAGAATTTTTAGTAAGTGTGGTCCCATGGTATAAACTTTTTCTGGGAGTATAGGAAATATATTTAAAACTGTCATATTTTAATTTACAATAAAAATTTTAAAAATTAGTCATTTATAAATTGACATTTGGCAAAATATCTTCCTTCAAAATAGAAGTGGGTGTGGGAAAATTCCAGCCCCTCCTTTTTATCACTCGCTCAAACTCTCCTCCTAAAAACTTGTTGCTCCATGTTTTTAGGAAAAGATTCTAAAGTGTCCTATTTCCCTAAATTTTCTTCTTCATGGGGCCACCTGATGAATAAAAATAGGAGCAGCAGCCCCCTACATGGAACCCCTGCCTAAGAGCTTGCAGGGGAAAAGGGATAAAGGAACATAAAGATAAAGGATGGCGATATACCAAGAGTGAGTTTGGGGCTGTATGGCTTCCCTGTCTGAAGATAGCACAGAACCAATAAAATACACAAGATGGTTGGAGACAAAATACATATAAAAGCAAGAGGTAAGCACATAGAACAGAAACAAAGCTGAAGGGTAGACACAAAGAACAAAAACACCTCTATTAATGCTGAAATATGCACAGTTGTTGCTTGTAACATAAGGCCAAAATTCCTACATAAAACACAAATAGAAGCTAATACACCCTGAAATAAAATGGGGCTCAAGCAGGTCGAAGGAAGAGCCAATCCAACCTTTTGAACGTAGAGAGACTCTCTCTATGTATACAAATTGAGAAAAGAGAAGGGAAAAGAAGAATTTAATACTCGGCCATTGCCACCCACATTTTGCTGCAGAGAATCAGAATTTAGATCTGATTTTTTTTTTTAAAAGAGAAGATTTTATTTCAAAGGAAAAATATTTTTACAATTACATCTATGTCAAGCTTGGAAACTATTAGTCCAATCCTGAGCATTATAAAGGAAATTAAACATAACAGAAATCATTGAGGATAGTCTAATTTTATAATAGCTCTCATATCTTCTTGATCCCGTTGAGGCCACCAAAGAGGAGGATCACCATAGCAACTTATATCATGATTATCCAGAGCCCAATTTGCCAATGCATCTGCCACTTGATTTCTCTGTCTAGGAATATGTCTGATTTGCATAGTTTGAAATTTTGCCTGCAGACCTTTGATTTTATTTATTTCTCTCTCAATCTGCCAGTTTGAGCTCCTTTGTTTCTCAGTAATGGTCAGCATCCTAACAATGATCTTGGAATCAGATTCCACCTGCACTTGAGTCCACCCACACTTAATAGCCTCTTGCAATCCCCGATAAATAGCTCTGACCTCAGCAATCAATCAATTCTGATTGAAGAACAATCAATTCTCTATTTTTCTCCCATTCCAAAGCAATCTCTGGCTTTGTGATGTGCTCTCAAGTTTGAAAGGAGACATCCTGCCACCTAACATTATCTCAAAATCATCGTGTACTCAAGAGGCACTACATTCCTTTGGAATGCTCAATCTATTAAATATGGGACATTGGAGATGGTGAAAATCATTTAAATGCATTTGCAGATCTGAAAAACAGATCCCAGATACTTCACCTATGAATTGTTTTCTTTGTATGCATCGATTCCCTTCAAAATCATCCCAGTCAAAAGCACTCTTCAAGAGATTTCTAACGAGACCAAAAATGCACTAATTGGGGCTTTCTCGCGAAATATATTGCCAAAAATATGATATGCACGTAGTTTTCATGCAAGTGGGTCTCAAGGTGACACGTGACATCATTTTGATGTCTCCCATAGCAGACACATAGCATACTATTCAAAGTATTGAGGACTCGAGGTCTCTCAACCTCTTCTTAGCTCTTCATGGCCTCCATGAACAGCATTTTCGAGATTGCACCTCAGAGTCCCTTCACTTGAACTGTGGCCTTACCTTGACCTATAACAAACTTTGAAACCTTCCAAGATGGTAACAGGTGTCAATATCTTGAGACTCGGAGCCTCAGAGGTGTATTTTTATAATTGTGACCTCCATGATCACTTTCTCCAGGATTGCACCACATGGCACAATCTCGGAGTCCTGGACTGCAGAGTGAACTAAACCTCTTAACTGCCAACCCTTGCCTCTATGAGAAGTCTACATGATTGGCCCACGGGCGCAATCACAAAGCTTTTGTTCTTACGTTCAACACTTGGGCTTTTGTACTCAACTACTGTGAGGCTGCCATTGAAGACTCGCCTAGACTCTTGATGTTTTTCCTTTGATCGTGAAGTTGTTGAATACTTGTCCTTGGGGAACATGAAGATTATTGCGGCCGCAAGTGACTACCTCAAGGCTTTTGAGGATTGTGAGGATGTTTGTGACCACCATCGAAGCTCTGCAACTTTGGATAGGCCACAAATTGTGAAAGAGATTGAATTGAGGCCACAAGTAGAAGAGAAAAGTGGCCAATGCTTTGGAGGAATTATTGGAAAAATATTGGGACCACGAGCAACAGAAAATAGAACACAGAGCCTTAAGAACTGTTTTTCAAAGAAAAAGGGTGAAGCAAAAATAAGTTGCAAGGCTTATCTTATAGTGACATCTAAGTCAAAGGTCTCTCTACAAGGGAGCAATTTACTGAACCAAAAGGAAAAAGAAATAGAAAATAATGGACATATTTCTTCATTTTTAACTAAAGGCTTAAAGGGCCATTAAATTTACATAATGATATTGAAAAAACTATAAAACAGAGAAATTACATATAATGAAATTGAGAGGTCAAACAAATATAAGGAAATGTTTTCATTCATCAGCTTTAGCAAATCCTAAATGAAGCCCTAAAATTCCACTTTGAACTTTAAAAGAAAACAAAAATATAAAATATAAAATATAAAAAATCAGAAAAGAGTACAAAAAGGAATATGAATCTTGAATATAGGAATTTTAGTAGTTAGCACAAAAAAATCATGAAGCTTCTAAGTTTATTTTTTTGAGTGTAAACTTTGTTGAAGTTTAGCTATTAAGACAATAGGTTGTGGATAGTAATTCCTAGTGGTGAAAAAGGTAAAGTTTTGAAATAATGTGGTTTGTTAGTTAGCCGATGTAATTTGGCCACTATATAATATTCTTTTTCTGTTGAGAGACCCCGTAAAACCATATTTTCTTGTAAAAATAACAAAATTAAAAATTTCACTCTTTGATTGTTCTTAATTGTTCCTTCTCCCGCTTTTGCGATGGACAACAAATACTAGCAAAAGCACAGTGGTACAGATAAGGAGTTTGATAATGAAAAGGAGCAACTCTGGCCCATCTCTCAAGCGTCCCAAGTTGATTTCCGCTCCCTTTCCCAGGAGAATGAGTCTGGAAATCCTATGCAAGCTAGGGTTCATCCCTCTTGATCTGCAGCAGGCGATTTTGGATGTGGCGCGGAGTCGTCTCCTCGGAAAAATCTAGTCGCCTCCCAAACAAAGGCATGGGGGAAGGCCCATAGTTTGTTTGTGAATGCGATGGCTCAATTCGGTATGGTTGTTGGGCCTAAAAATTGGTGTGCATCCATCTTCCAAGGTTAAGCCTTTCTCCCGTGCAAAGACCTCTCCCATCGTCATTTTTAGGGAGGAGGTGCTTGAATGCGAAGCTTACTTTGCGGAAAGAGGTGTGATTTCCGCTTTAATATGTTTCAGCCTAGCCTCCCTGTGCTCCGCAAGGAGTTATCGAATTCTTAGCGGCCCCTTATCGAAGGTGAACCGGAGATTTATCCTCATGTCAAGTAGTTTTTCATCGTGGTTTTCAATTGTTCCCGAGATCAAGTTGTTCTCTTTGGCCGGTTTTGGGTTTGGGTCAGCATTATCTCTTGCTGAAACGCTGGTATCCGACTTTCAATCTTGTTACTGAATCCTTTAATGTTATGTATGTCTGGGTTAGGTTGTCGAATCTCCCGTTTAATTTTGGCAAGAGATTGTTTTAAAGCCATTGGCAATGCATTGGGCTGCTTTCTGATGACCAATTCTGCTACCTCGATTTTCACCCATTCAACTTTTCCCACATCCTTATAGATCTTGACATATGGAGAGATCTTCGTGTTGACACTGTTTTGAAAGTTGTGGATCGCCCTTGGATACAATCTTTAGATTACGGGGTTCACCATTCCTTTATCATAATTGCTTCAAAACAGGTCACATTGCTTCAGAGTGCCATAGTCTCAAACGTAAGTCGAATGGCGAGGCTGAAATAACTACACCAAATTTGAACACAATAACAATTATATTTTTCTCTGCATTGATCCGGGATATTTTATTATGTTGAGAGCTATTACATTTATAGACTTTTCCTTCTCCATCATACAAGGAGATAGACCTCATCTTGAAATCCCCTAAATCTCTCAACAACAAATCCCTAACATGTCTCCTTCAATCTCTAACACCTCACTAATAGTGAGTTGTTCTCACAACTCATGTACAAATGTGTAATAATGTTTTATTACACACACACTCATATTATTTTAATTTCTAATGTTCACACTAACAATATATTTTTCCTAACAGAGGCTTCTTGGTGGAAGGATGTTCTTCCCCACCATTTTATTGTTGAAATTCCTCAAGTAGACTCTCATCCTTCCTCAAAGCCTTCTCAAAGTATTTCCTCTAAGTCGGTCTTCAATGCTCCATTAGAATTTGTTGAGAATGCACCCTCTTTGGTAAGGCAAGCTCCAAATTCTTTAGCTCGAAAGGTGTTTCCGTGGCGAGGATAGATGGGGGCTCTTTGGTAGCTTCCCCTAAACCGAACGCCCCTTTGGAGTATGAGCAAAATGCTTTTTCTTCAAGTAGAAACGTTCTTATCTCCCCCACTCGAAAGTCGATCCTAACAATGAAGATGGTTGACGTTTCTTTTCCTATTGCTCCAAGTCTTGGTGTTGGGTGTGACAATGGTTCTTGGACTGGTGTGCAAAAGAAGAAGAAAGGTCCTCAAAAAATTGATTCAAAGCCACATGCTTCTTTGTTCCCAAGCTTGAAAAGAGTTAGATTTGGCTCTCGAGCGGGATAATTTGGTTGGTAAGTATGTGTTTGTTGACCTTTTGCTACTTGAGGGCGGTTATTCTGCAGAAACAAGTGGTTTCTTGTCTTTGGGCCACAATCGTATCTCTAGCTTGTTTCTAGTTCATTCATTGCTTGTCCTTTTTAGATACCTATCTTTTATGTTCGAGGGTATGGGCCCTTTCAAAACCCTTTTTTTACCCATAATAAAAAAAAAAAGACCATACAAAAATATGAAAATACATCACCTTTAGCAAACCCTAAGGGAAGTCATAAAAGTCCACCGAAATTTTAAAAATTAAATACGCAAATAATGGGAGAGCCAAATCCTTATTGTCACTCATTAGTTTCCATATTGCATGATAAAATGTAAAAATGGAACTAAATCCTAATTGCCACTCATTATTTTCAGTATATAATAATATGCATTATTCACTTGTGATTCTTTTAAGGCTTTCTCAAACTTTTTTTACTGGGCTAGGACCCTCTTCCTAAGTAAATGTAAAAAGAAAAGAAAATATATATAAAAGGAACTAAAACAAATTAAATATGAAAATAATGTAAAAAAGAATATGCACCATACGAAAGGAATGCCAAAATATAAAGAAATGTTTTCTTATCAGCTTTAAGAAACTCTAAGCGAAGCCGTAAAATTCCACTGAAAATTTTCAAAAAATGAAAAAAATTAATACGAGATGAATAGTACAAATTAACAGAATTAAAAGGCGACACAAATGTAAGGAAATGTTCTCTTTCATCAGCTTAAGCAAATCCTAAGTAAAAACCTAAAAACCACTGAAATTACTAAAAATTGAAACAAATAATAAAAATTAAATACGGAAAGGAGGGCAAAAGAGTATGAATAGTACCAGCGCAGGATTTTATTGCGCGGATCTTCAATAGCAACACGATGACGCTCATGAGATATCACCGGCAAGCCTGAATACAATCATTGTGTATGCGCTCTTTCTGATATTAGCAGTCAAATTATGTTGAAAAAAATTGCCTGGAATTTTCAGCTAAGACCCTTCAAATTTATAACCATCTGTCGTGAAATACAGGAGAGTTTGACAGCCGGGGATGGAGAAATATCGTGAATTCTTGCGAGATTTTAACACAACCGCGAAATGTGCAGTGTGAGTGTTCAAAATATTTTGCAACGGTTGAACAGAGGAGGGCTATTACGGGCATATAGGGAGAGGACCCCATAACTGTGCACCCTAACTTTAGGGGCACGTAGATATATGTAGGGGTCTCGTCAATATAAAAAAATTATATCATTGTATAGCGTATCATCATGCCACATCACTATTTTCGTTTTGCATGTTTATTTGGAGGGAAAAGTAGTTTTTGAATTGATTTAAAATGAAAAAATAAATATAAAGCATTTGAAAGAGGTACCAATGACCGAGCGCCCTATGTGTCACATTGTCATTGGCTCTTTAAAAGTGTCATTAATCAAATAGTGAACAACTATTAGTCATTTTTTCAACAACCAATGGTGAAAATCAATGTACATACATTGGTACCTGCACAATTATGGGGTCCTCTCCCTAGTAATTTGAACTCCGCCTTTATAATAATAA
Organism: Taxus wallichiana var. yunnanensis; assembly: GCA_018340775.1. Classification (NCBI taxonomy): domain Eukaryota; kingdom Viridiplantae; phylum Streptophyta; class Pinopsida; order Cupressales; family Taxaceae; genus Taxus; species Taxus wallichiana. The sequence goes on from CM031238.1 coordinate 48,135,968, forward strand.
TACATAAGAGTTACAAGACCCTCTCACTTAAAAACTCAAAATGTTACGAAGGCGGAGAAATGCCAAAAGAGGCAACTACAAAACTAGAAAATCACATAACTAAAAATTAGGCAACCCTTCAAGCAGGGGAGATCTAAAAACTTCCCGCTCCGCAGACGAGTTATTGGGGTGGGGGAGCCCCTATCTACCTCCCTCGCCCTTTCTACCTATCTAGGAGATCTCCCCTCTCTATATATTCAACCTCCTCCCGAGATCTACATAAAATAATGTATAGAGCTAGATATAGATAAGATATAGAGAGTGGGGGCCTAGAATCTATCTAGGAGGGGCTCGATGGGCGGGACCCCCTATCCTTAGATGGAAGATCAATCGTCCGGCCTATCGAGGATCCGGATTTGTATATTCAAAGGCACCATGATTCTCTAAGGCGGAGAATCTCCAAAATTGACCCCCCTCCCGCCTCTCCCACCCTTGAGGAGGAGAGTTCTAATTGTAGGAGTTGGCCACACCTTGTCCCACTGTCGCAGACTCCGGCCGATCCAAAATTGGATGGAGGTTGACGACCCCGAGGAGGGAAGGACGCTGCCGCAAGAGCGGCTTCGCAACACAAAGACAAGGGGCAAGTGACCAAGGCACTCGCATCTTCTGGAGGAACCCAACTCATAGTGCAAGGAGCACTCCCCCAGTGATCCAAAAATTGTTGTAAATACATGAACTCAGCGCCACTTTCTCGCCAGGCACGGATCTGCATAGTCACAGAAGAGATAATAACCACTTTGTTTTACCAATTAGCTCCAAAATAAGCTTATTCTCATTGAAAAGTAACATTATCCTATCTTTCCACAATTGAAAGAGAATAACACCCCAAAATAAATTCCATATAAATACAAGTCAAACAGGAACATTAACAAAGTTGCCAAAGAGGGCAACTTTCCAATCAAATAGTTTAGGATGGAAGGGGAGGAAGAGAGTATATCCAATTCCAAGCAGATCGTGCATGCTGACAAGTCCAGAAGACATGTTTGAAAGATTCAGGTTGACCACAGAAAGGGCATTTAGGATTGGGAAGGCCAATGTGACTTAATTGTTCTCCCAACGGAAGACCCTAATATATGAGACACCAAAGAAAGAAATTGAGCTTGGGTTCAAACTTGGGGTTCCAGGCCTTGTTAAGTCTTCAAAGCCCGGTGGCGGCCAGAGAAGAGTTCGAGGATTTAATGGGCATTAAGGTTGTGAATAGTAAGAGACAAGGGGGACCGAAGATTGTAAATCAAGCCGGCCCGATAGTTGAAAAAGGGATTTCCATATTCCACCTCCAGTCCCACCACCATGCTGAAGGAGGTTGTAAACCAAGCTTATGAAGCATAACATCATGCATCGCTCCTGAATTTTGAGCATAGATGGAAGATCAAAGTTGATCAAATTAAATTTCCATATTAGATCGTGCAAAGGAAGCTAGTCTCTCCGAGGAGACAAGGTCTCGAGATGGTATTGATGCCTTTGTGAGCAACTCGGCGCCTTAACACTAGTAACCTCTGCCAAAGGGACATTATCACTGGTAGTACAAATAGGAGACCACCAGATGTTATGATTGTTGAATGAAAGCCCAGCGAAATCCATCCCCAATCCAATGTAGCAACGACTCAACAACTTCAAAAGCTTTCCAGATACTCTTCACAACAAAGGTACCTATAATTTTAACCAACACTCTAGTGATAATCAAGGTATGTAGCCCAATGTTTTTCCAACATTTTTTTCCATAAGGAGAGCCTAAAGAGATGCAATGTCGTAGCAGGATTTTCCAAGCTTGGTTGTCATTTATGCATCGGATAACCCATTTAGCACAAACAAAAATACTTTGGTTGTAAACATCTATAACACCCATTCTACACTGGTCACGTGGGAGGTACAAATATCCCAAGAAACCCGATGAAAGCCACCCTAATGTTGCTTAGACCAAAGATAATCCTACAAAATTTTAGCCAGTTTTTCAAAGGATGCCCGCGAAGGGCACCAACAGGTAACATAATAAACTTGGGTGGCAACCAGAATTTTAGTGCAGACTTGAAACTTTCCGGCCAAAGAGAGGCTTAGAGACCCAACGTGGACTTTTTACTCCACTAAATCAATGACAAATTGCCACGAGTGGGAGAATCGCTTCTCAAAGACAAAGGGAATCCCCATGAATTTGAATCTTTCCCCATGATTGATCCATTGCCAAGGATAAGTTGTCAACCAATCGGGCATAGGCCAAGAACTCTATCGAAAACCAAGAGACTTAGCTAATTGAACATTAGAGCTAGAAGCTTGACGAAGGTTTCTAGACATGAAAAGGAAGCAAAGTTTCTTTAATGTTTTGTTCATTCTCAACTAAAGTGAGGAAAGAGTAGCTGCGAAATGCCCATTGACAAGTTGAGAAGCATGATCAGGGAGAAAGATTCCCCGGATGCGGCCTTGCTTCGCCCGATTGGCAAAAAAGATAGCCAAGGGCATCAACTACAAGAACAAAAGAGCAGGAGTGAGAGGGCACCCTTTCCTGATAAACCTAAATAGGTTGATAGCTTGAGATTGATGACCATTGATAGTGAGGCAAGAAGCGTCAACAAACAAAGTTTGAACAACATTGATAAAGAAAGGTCCAAACCCAAGGGCTTGAAGCATAACAAGAATAAAGGGCCATTCAATCCGATCATAAGCCTTTTCAAAATCAATTTTAAGGAAAATAACTTTGTTGTAAGGAAATTTTGGCCCACCCATACCTTTCCGCATTTGACAATGAGATTATCATGGATGTATCTTCCTTAACAAAACTTATCTGCTCCAAGTGAACCATCTTTGGAAGAAGGTTAGTACTCTAAATTTTATTCCTAAAAAGAAATTAAAAGTCTATTTTCATTAAGCATGAAGATATAAAGCAAAAGTGGTTTTATGCTAATCATCCCTCCAAAACAAATCAATAAGGATTTTAATAATATTCACTTGACCAATTCACAAGACCAAGTAGTGTATCGCAAGACTCGGTAGTGTATGGGACCAAGAGTAATGGTAAGGGAGTTATATGCAAAAATGTCTATTTCTTTTATGATGTTGGATGTTCTAATATGGATTTTGGGCAAATAAAAGGCGTTGTTCTATTAAGTCTCGCCTCCTCAAACAAAGCAGCTTAGTTTGTCAATTTTTAAGATGTCTTCATAACTAATTTGGATGTCATTATAGGTTGTGCACTCCATGATGTAGTGACATTTTATCTCCACATCCCCTAATTATAAACTATATGTGTTCTCTTTTCATGTTCTTCTTTATGTAGCATCCAAATGCCAATTTCACATCTAAGAGAGACATTAACAAATTTGCCTTACATTTAATTTTTGCATCTATGTAGACGTTCTTGTATGGCCCCATGTGAGATTAAACTCTTTGACATAGTATTCTATTTTCCGCCAAATTTTAACATGGTAGAAGAGAAGACATTAACGAAACAAGATCACAAATGCTCTTAAAATTAATATTGTAATTAAAAATAACTAAAGATAAGGTAATAAGAGTTGCTTATCATAATTCATTTTAAATTACTTATTTTTTATTAGAATGCCTCGTATATTAAACAATTATCAAAAATACATATGGTTATAATAAACAAGTGATCGCTTAATATGTGAGGCTAGATTTTAATACGAGTAAACACGTGACCGAAAAAATACAATATATATCCTTAAACTCAAAAATCAAAATACATATATCGTTAAAAATGGTTACAAATGGAGTCGGCAAATGCGTTTCACATTTTTTTCCCTAACCCTAGGGCCGAAAAGGATGGAGTTGGCGCTAGAAAGGAGGAAGTCGACGTTGACGGGGAAGGAGCTGTCATGATCAAAACGTGGTGGATCGATTGCTCCATGCAAGGTTCTGTTCACGCCTTTCTCGAGAATCATGACAGCATCATCTTCCCTCGTATCCGGCGCTTTGGGAGCCTGTGGTTATTAAATCTGGGCCGCAAAAAGAAATCGACCTCATCTCAAAGGGGGAAAAACATATTTTTGTGGCTATTGCTAGATCTGCCCCTCTAAGCCTATGGCTTTTGCAAAGAATCCTCCTATTGTACGCTTTGGTGTAGAGGTTCTGAAATCTGAGACTTATTTCAAGCAAAATGGATTGATATGCAGATTTAACAATTTCTACCCTGGGCTCCCAACATTGCATGATTGGATCTCAACTCACTGAGGCCTCTCATGTCAGGTAAATTGGACATTTACCCTCAATCCAGAGGTTTCTTCATTATTGTTTTTTACTGAAACACCTGATAAGGATGAGATTTTTGGTAAAGTTTGGGATTTTCAATCCCATTTTTTTGATGAAACCTTGGTTCCCTCTCTTTAACCCAATGACTGAAACTTTCTATGTTAAGCTTGTTTGGGTCCGTTTACCAAATTTTCCCCTCCAATTTTGGAGTGAGAACTATTTGTTGTCAATTGGGAATACTTTGGGTAAATGTCTAGCTATTGACCCAAGGACTTTGGCCTACGACTACACCTCATATGCCCGTATATTGGTGGAATTGAATATTTCTATAGATTTCCCGCATCAATTGAGCTCAAAGTGGAGGACAAGATTTGGATTTAGAATTTAGACTATGAAGGGTTTCCCTTCAGATGTAGAACTTGTTTCTCTCTCGAACACTTAGCTTCAGATTGTCAGGTTGTGAGGAAACCTGTCAAGAGTAGAACCTCGTGGTGGAAGAATTCTGACCCTTGTCAGTTGGTTGTTAAAGGTCCATTGGATAGTGATTCAGAGGTGGATTCAGAGAGCGAGGATGATTCAATCTCTAAGAACGAGGAGCCTGCTCCTCATATTTCTTCTACTTCACTTGATGGAAACTCTCCAACTTTAGTTTCAATGAGCTCTCCAAGTTCCTATGGAGAAAGAGGACTTTGAAATACCGGTTCATAGAAATGAAAATGAAGATCTGAATATTGAAAAGGGCTGGACTACAGTGAGTCAAAAGAAGAAAGGGAAAATTGTAACGACGCCTTTAAAAGGAAGTTAAGATCCCATGGGAAGGGATCTCTTGGTTAAGTTTTTTTGTTCTGTTGTTATTTGTTTCCTTGTTGTGCCACTGGAAGAGGTTGGATCTACTTGTTTCTTTAGTGCAATATCTTTATCTCCATATGTATTGGGGTAGGGTCCCCTTAACCCTTTTTCACCATTAATAAAAAAATGGTTACAAATCGATATTAATTGGACAACACAACAAAGTACAAGCACTGTGAAATCATACACATCCAAAATTACTTTTCAATGAAAAGAGATCACAAATACTCTTAAAACTCGATATTAAAATTAAAATTAATTAAGATAAGGTAATAAGAGTTACTTACCATAATCATCCACAATAAAGTTTCAGTACATAGGAGCAACTTATATAATAGGAACAATTAAGTAGTTGGAGTTGATGGACAATCATCTGCTTGTTACTCCAATTAATAAACCTAAGAATATATGTTGCATTATGTATCATCTCCCACCATCATTGTTATTTCCTTTTTCTCATTCATGTTTTTTCCTTCATGGTGAGGAAACGACAAAAGACAACTAAGGGAACTTGTCCTCACAACAATGACATGTACCCTTTGAGGTCATGAACCATATGGGAAAAACCACCATCCTTGCTACTATGGTTGGACAAAGGTTATCGAGAACATGATGTGTAGCTCGATGTCTACACGAATAGTGACACCTATGGCTCCCATGCCCGTGGCCTTAAGAAGGGGACCGATGGCGAGGGAAGTTAAGGGGCACTCAATTCATGGCACATGATCACTTCCTCCTTGATTTAGGAGAGATTAGAGATGTTCCACTTCCAACCTTACTTTACCCACTTAGACCTATATTTAAAACATGACATTGGAGATTGTTAAAACTTTGTTAATAACTAAAAAACCTTTCAAGAGGGAGATGATTAAGGATATAGTTATTTCTTTCTTTCCATATTTGATAATATAAAATCTTTACACAAAAATATGTTAGGAATGCGTTGAGTTAGTGCTCACATGTGTGAGAAATAATACAAGCGTGAGTAGTTATTATATATTTGGAGAGGTGTTTAAATAAATAATGTGTTTATAAATATTGTTATGAAAGAGTTCTTAGGAGTTGTTATGGATCAAATAAGTTGTTGATAAACAACTATCTCCTTATACTTTAGAGCTCCGTCTCCTGCGTATATTTGTAAAATGCGTAAATATAATGTAGAAGATTATTATTATTGTTGTGAAATGATTTTGTTATGTGTTATATCCGATTGAGTCTCTTACCAAAATTTCAAAATATGCCAAGTCAAGTTGAGTTTTGAGACAACATTCATTAATGTACAAAATTTGAAAGCCTCCTTCAAGAAAATAATTTTTATTTACAAAATTGGCATTAATGCCGAAATATTAAAGAAAAAATACAAATAATTGGGTAGTTATATTAACTATCAAAAATATAATATGTTGGTGATATAATTGGCCCTATGGAAAAGACCACACAAAAGTAACGAAAAATAATAGAAAGACGCTTGTGAAGATGAAACACTAAATATACTGGTAATTCAAAGACAACAAGGAGGTGAAGTAATGATTTTTTCACACGCTCATTACTTCATTTTTGTAATATCAAAATCGGAGTTTATACAATTAAGATAAATTACTTCATTATAAATGTTATGGTTCAAAATATAAATACCACAACATAGTAAATATAAAAATTCTAAACCATATAATGATAAGATATGGATAAACACCACTCTTTAAAGTTAGATAAATTGAAATTACGATTATAATTAGAACGATTTTGTTGATTAAAATAATACGCACTAGATAATAATCTCGCAATAACATTTCATCTATGTAAAATATGATCATTACGCATATGAGAAATGGTTTCAATGTTTATAGCACCGGAAAACCTAAATAAGCTCATAGAAAATAAGAACCATAAAAATATAAATTTGGCAACTTATCCTTTAGCGATAAAAAGTTTGAATTTGTTTCTATACCATGACTTGCGCACTCATCCTAAGCCTAATCGACACATTTTTTTCTCTTTTTGTAATGTGCTTAACTCTACACATTGCTCTATCATTCACTCACTTAGTTGTATTTATCCAATGCAAAGATATCACTCACAATCATCTTGCCTAGAATCTTACTTAAACATCTTGAACTACTTGTCCAAAACTCAGTATTGTATAAGACTAGGTTAGATCGACCCATATGGTCCCATTTCTTGCTATCCAATGGCTCTTTCATCAATTTGAATATATTTTTATGGGTTGTTTATCATCCTATAGATTGGCCTTAATGTAACGTTTAATTTACGAAATCCTATCAGAAACACTCAAATTTGGTAATTTACACTTTGGCAACCCTTGATTTGACTATGCACTCTTGTTATGATAAATACAACTTCTCTGTTCCCACTTGATTTTGTAATGACCCGGCTTCCAGCTCCCGGAAATATGACTAATAATTTTATTTATTATTATTATTTTGTTTCCTACCTAAAGAGAGGAGTTACCTATCCTTTCATCCTCGAAGTATTTCGCATCCTAGTTTTATTATAGGCTCAATGTAAATAATTCATTAACTACTCATTCTTATAATTGCTAACAAAATATCTCTGTTCATCATTTCTTCGTTGTATAATCAAAACTTACCAACAATACTAGATACAATCATTTTGTTTGATTTTCATAATAATCCCACAATGAATTCCTTCCATATTTCTCTAGTACAACTTTAATTTGATTCATTCTTTTCATTCATTCCTCTAGCTAGTTCCATATCAAAGTCTTATATAATAATATTTATACTTTAGGCCTTTAACGAAGGTTATCCCATTCATCCAACATATCTAGTGTCAATAACCACATGGGTTACAATTCCCATTGCAAAAGTGAACAATGTTAATGAGCTCAATCAAAACACTTCAAGGATGAGGTACAACTATGATTAACACGTATAACATATTTTCATTAAATCACCGCTCATACTAGCATCTTCCATATGCTTAGAGATACGGGCTTAGTTTTATTCTTAATTCATTACTCAAGGTTACATGTTATCAACACATCTTTTAGTTCTTTTTACAAGGTTCATGTCTCATTCATACCTTCATAAAAGGATAGGAGTATTCACCATGCCGACGAGACATATAGTTGTCAATTTTATTATAACCCAAAAAAGCTCCATCCCATTATTTAATAACCAAGATAGATCTTGTTATGAGGAATTAGGCACTACCCAAGTTGTTACTCATTTCCTATTTAAGTTGTTTAACATTTCATCAATTTTCTTACGATACTAACCCTGGTGGTATTTACGCAGTTGAAACCGAGAATGTATTATTTAAGTTACATACTCTCAACCTTTAAGAAGCCCTTCTTTTTCACAATAATATCTTCATAAGATATCACCAAATTATATCGAAGTCCATCTCTTTACATGTAGTTATCTACCAATATCATTTATATTTTATTCTTTTGTTCCATCGAACTAAAATCCACAAACTTCCATTAAAGGAATTATAACAACTATAACTACTTAGGTTCGTTTTTTAAATTTTATTAAGTACTTTTATTTGGAGCAAGGAAAATTCCAATCGCAACAAGAGAAGATGTTTCATCAAATGTCGATATTTCTTATGGGACTCCTTCAACTCCTAAGAGTGTTATCATATAGAAGGATCATCCGTAATCAATATAATAACACCATATAGAATTTTATAACATGAATATGAAACTCAAGTGTACTCATCTAATTCATGCTATAGGAAGATATTATCGAGCACCTACAAGGAGACCATATCATGTAAGCAGTGTTTGTAATCCAACCAAAGGTATTGCTTACTTACCCAATTAAGTACATGTTATCGGCCCCAAAATTCCCCTCTTTTGAAGTCAAGTTTTAAAAAAATTGAGTCTGTGGCATTAGAGTATCAAATTGCATTGAGCTTGACATTTTTTGCAGTTTCCTGCTCATGGAGAACAATTTGAAAGTCGGGCGTATGGTGAAGTTCCTTTTCCTTCTTTTTTTTTTCTTCCCGTAGTCGAATGACAGGCATATTTTCCTCGTTAATTTTTGCCTCAGAGTCCATGGGTAATACGTGGATATCTTTGATTAGATGCGGTTGGCCATATTTCAAGTTTAGCGGAAGCCTCCACGTGTTCAAACGACGCAACTCCAGGGGCAAGGTACAAGGGACATTCCTCAAATAAGCACAGCTTTCCACGTGTCCCAAGTACAAAATGAAGACAAAATAAGCTAAAATCGGCTAAGTATGGAAGGCTCAACGAGACAGTGCCACATGCCTCATCGGCATAGCTTCAAGAGTCAAAGATGGAGGTAGATCTCAAACTTGCACCAGTCTTCCACGTGTCCTAGGTCCAAAAAGGGATAGAGCCGATTATTAAAATTGACTAAGTATGGGTGGGTTGGCGGAAGCCGCCATGCCTTAATGGCACCATTTCGGAAGTGAAATCAAAGGGTCAGTCTCCAAGTAGCGCTAGCTCACCATGTGGTTAAAGTCAATGAGGAGACAGAGTTGGCCGTTGAAAATTCCAAGACCAACGGAAGGAGACACGCGTCGGCTTGGTGCAATTTTAAGGGGCACTTCCAAATGGAAAATCAAATGAGCACCAGCCTCCACATGTCTAGGGGTCAACATAGGTCAAGCAGGAAATAGACCCGAATCGACAAAGTATAAAGGAACCGGCGGAGCTCTCCACGTGTCAGCCTGGCACAACTTCAAAGGTGAAAATTGTAGAAGGTGTCCGCAGGCCCGCTCCAATTAATTTCTCCCACATGGGTGGCCCAAATTTGAAGTTGTAAAAGCAAATCAAATGGCCCATGTTTTAACTAGTAAAATAATGTAACGACCGTATATTTAAAAACTATTTTTCCGCCATTAACGTTTCTTTGCAAATCAAGAATTCAAAAGGGCGTGGATGATTGGAATAAGTTATAACTATTTCTTGTTGGCTCGAGGAAGTTGTAAACGCGTCTCTCATGAGCTATATCATAAGCTTTCAAAGCCATTGTAAGGGGTTGGAATTTTGATTATTTTGGAACTGTAATTTCAATTGGAAGAAATCAATACAACGGTTTTTCCTTTTTCTTTTGCTTTCTTTTCCTTCAGTTCTCGATCTATGAATCATCTAATCCTTATGTGCTTGGAAATTTTGTGTTCTAGTTTGTACAATCTCCGTAACTTTGAGTTTACAAATTGTGTTTGTTATAAATGCGTGAGATGGTTCATTCTATATCTTATTTACATAATACATATAAGGTTTTTCTCTGACATCTCTTTTCCCCGAAAGTATTGTCGTCTTCTCTCCCTCCTCTCCTCAAAGTCTTCTATCCTCATGTATTGATGACTTTCTAGGCCTAAAACACATTACAGATATCAAGAAACCACAATTGAATGAAAGACTATGCATTTGTACATAGGTTTTGCCCCCGCTTTCAATAAGGGAACCTTCCCATTAAAGAGGAGGGAATTGCTTGTCCTCTCGACCGTGGTTTCATTCCAAGTGCAAATATGAAACCCAATAGTTTTTGACTCCATTGGGGAATTTGTTCAACAAATTTCCTTTCTAAAAAGAACAACTAATTTGATCATTTCTTTGATCTGGCGACTCTAAGATATACTCGTGGTAGAAGGGCTCTTGGAATTGAAGATCCCCAATTTCAACTTTTGGATCAACAATATTTTCAACTTCCTCCAACAAAAAGAAATAGAAGAGCTCGCTCCACAAGCACACCTCCCTGTTGAAGACAAAGCTTCTGTAAGAACATTACTCAAGTACAACTTAGCTCTAATCTTTGTGCCCTAATCCTTGTTGGTGTCTCAGTTCCACTTCAAACAATATTTCCAAGGATGGCACCACCTCGGCCTTGGGGACAAATAGTTGGGCCTTTGGCTCTTCATCAACCATTGCATGAGTAACCTAGGGGTAACAGGAAGAATTTTCCCAAATTTAGAGGTGATGACAAAGTACACCTGATGAACACATCGCATCCTTCATCATTATGTGGGGTCCTTAGAGTTGAACATGAGGATATTTCGTTAGGCTATTTGTGGAGACCTTACAAGACAATGTTGCAGATTGGTTTTACCATCTTCCTGCTGGGACCATCATCGATTGGACTACTATGAGGACTGAATTTGAGCAACGATTTCAAATATGTTGAAGATGTGCATGCTTTGCTAGCTCGATTTCTCAAATCAAGAAGGAGCCACATGAGCCTATGAGAGAATTTGTGGCCAAGTTTAACAAATTGATTAACAAGATTCCAGTAAATACTAGGCTTGTTGATCCGATTCAAAAGTGTCTCTTCTTGAATGCTCAATTGTCAGAAGTAAGCTATGCCCCGAGGAGAGAAACCTCAGTAACTTTGGATGCCGATCGAGAGATCACACGGTGTGGAAGATGACTTGATTATGTCTAGAAAGCTGAAAAGGGAGTCTTCCAAATCCAAAGCATCTTCTTCTTCCTCTCCTCCTAGAGGTAATGCAGATCGGGCTTGGTGTAAAAGTCAAGCTAATGACCTCATTACCATTAACAAAAACAATTGGCTCAAAGATGCTCCATATCAATATGTTCCAAGGAAGAACTTTCATCCTAGAACCGCTTACCCTCTTCCCAAACCAAGTTGGCTATCAAGGTCCACCCTTAAGGTGCCTGTTAATGCTTGCTTGTGAAGTTCTTGAGCCTGATGATGAGGAAGAAAATGAGCTCTATGATGAACAAGAAGAGGAAGTCATGAAGAACTGGAGAAGCCTCGGTGGTTTTGAGTTCATTTCCTCACCACTGAGGGTGTGGATGATCAAGATGACTATGATGATGTAGTGGCTAAGATGAACAGTGAATCATATGTTGTTATGACCCGGGAGCAGACCAACAAAAGGAAAAAGTGGTGCAACCTACAAAAAGATCCAAGGAGTACCCCATCACCATCCCGGTGATTGCAAGAAGAGGAGCTCCTATTCCTACTACTTCCACCCAAAAGGTAAGCTCTAGTCCTTCTTCCTCTACTTCTGCTTCTGAGAATTCTTGTCCAACAAATGATAAAACTAATAGATCAAAAGCTCCTCCTACTCCTAGTAGTGATTCCCCATCCACATCTGGATCTTTTGATATTATAGACCATCTTAAAAAGACCAAGATTTAAATTTTTGAGGCAGAGTTCTATCAAACCCATCCTAAAGCCTTTTCCAAAATGGTTAACTTTGTAAATTCTAAATCTAAAACCCCAACCCATTCTTCTAAAGGCCTTTTGCCCACTCCTTCTCCACCTCAACCTGGCCTTGTGGTCAGCAATCACTTCACCTAATGAGAAGATCAAACCCTTCTATGTGACTCTCCTCATAGCTAGCCACAAGCTTAGAAATTGTGTCATTGATTCTGGTGCATTTGATAATGTAATGCCTACAAAAGTGGCTCATGCTTTGGGTCTAACCTTAACCCGCACTTATGGTTCTTGTTATTCCATGGAAAGTAGAGAAGTGCCTTTGGTTGGGAGAATCAAGGATGCACAAGTAGCTTTTGCTACTTTACCAGAGAAGAAGGTCTTGGCTACCATCTTGGTTGTTGATATCCCTCCTTCCTATGGCATGTTGCTAAGTAGGAACTTTTGCAAAGATGTTGGAGGTGAGATCTAAATGGATTGGTCACATGCCTTGATCCCTATCAATGGGAAGATGAAGAAGTCTGCTACTGAGAAACAAGAAAAGTATATTGTGCAAAAGACAAATGATCCTAAAGCACAAATATTGTATGAAGACATTGGGCATGGGAACTACATGATCATGTCACAAGAGGAGACAAGTCTGCCAAAGGAAGTGTTGCTTGATCCTAATGGTGTGTGGACTTTGGAGTTTGATGGAAGTTGTTCCTCAGCTGGTTTTGGAGCTGGTGTAGTGATTATTGCTCCTAGGGGTAAGGTTCATCCTTTCTCTTTCAAATTTCAATTTGAAAATACCAAAACTATTACTGAGTATGAGGCCCTTATTCTTGGGTTGAGCATGATGAAGGAAATGGGAGTGAAGAACCTTCTTGCTCGTGGAGATGTTGAGTTAATTGTAAAACAAGTTAGAGACCTTTATCAGGTAAAGAACAAAAGATTGAAGCACTATAGGAATCTAGTCTGGGATTCCATTGAATTCCTTAATGCTTTTTCCATTGAAGTTGTGCCAAGGGAAAGGAACACTAGGGCTGACTCTCTAGTCAAGCTTTCCGGGTCCTTGTTGATTCCTCATCCCGATTTTCCTCAGGAGAAATTCACCATTGAGATGATCCATAGACCTAATGTGCCTGACAATGCAAATAATTGGCAAGTTTTTAATGATGACCAACATTTGCTTTCTTTCTTGGAGCTCAGAGACAACTTTGATCAAATGAAGAGGGTTTCAAAGAAGAGATGGACCAAGATGGGTGCATTAAACTAAAAGGCAATAAAATTCCTAAAGGGCTGGCGAGTTTGGAGGATCTTTTTGATAAACATGGTAGATATATGAAGTCTAAAGTTTCCCAAGGAGCCTAAAGAATCACCGAGATCGAGAAAGTGAATATTGGGAGTCTTGATGATCCCAAAATGGTCAACATTGAAAATGTTGCACTCGAAGAGAAAAAAAGGTGGTGAATCTGTTGAAAAGGTATGTTGATATTCTGGCTTTCTCTTATGATGATCTTAAGGCTTTTCACCCTAAAGAAATGTAACATTTCATTCCTCTTAAGCTTGGGATCAAACCCTTCAAACAGAAGCAAAGACAATATAATCCAAAGATAGCTGATACAATTTTCCAAGAAATACGTAAGCTTCGAAGGCTAGGATCATCTTCTCCATCCACCATTCAACGTGGATTGCTAATATAGAATGGTGAGATTTGGATCCGTGTGGACTTCAAAATCTAAATCGGGGTTCTTTGAAGGACAACTACCCTCTCCCCATGATGGACCAAGTATTTCAAGTTGTTACAGCTCAAGATGCTATCTATGTTAGATGGATTCTTGGGGTACAATCAAGTAGAGGTGAATACTACAGATCAACATAAGATTGCCTTTACTACTCCCTTCGAGGCACCTTTGCATACAAGAGGATGCCATTTGGTCTCATAAATGCTGGTGCTACTTTCCAGAGAGTCATGGACTTGACTTTTGGCAGTTTGAAAGGGAAATGCATTGTTGTGTATTTGGATGACTTGACCTTGTTTTCTAAAGCAAGAAAAGATCACTTCCAACACCTTGAAACAATATTGCAGAAGTGTAGAGAGCATGGAATTTTCTTAAACTCTAATAAGTCTATGTTTTGTGTCACAGAAGGAAAGTTGTTGTGACACATTGTTTCAAAAGAAGGGATCAAGATTGATCCTAAGAGAGTTCAGGATATCCAACAAATTCCTCTTCCATCAAGTAAGAAGGGTGTCCATTCTTTCTTTGGTAAGATCAATTTCCTAAGGAGATTCATCGCCGATTTTGCAGAACTTACTATGAGCATTGCTCGCATGATGCAAGGGAAGCAAACTTTTGGTTGGTCCTCTGAAGGGAAGAAATCATTTGAGGACATTAAACAGGCTATTGATAAGACTCCAGTCTTGGCGTGCCTTGACTTTAGCAAAGATTTCATTATCTATTGTTATGCCATTGAAAATACCCTAGCTGATGTGTTAGCTCAGAAGAATGCTAAAGATCATGAGCTCCCAATTGCATTCATGAGTTATGTCTTGAAAACTCATGAGCTAAAGTACAATATGATGGAGAAACATGCTTTTGCGCTTGTCAAAGCATTCGAAGAAGTTCGGGTTTTACATTCTTAATTCTCATTCCGTGGTGCTAGTGCCTCGATACAACAATCAAATCCATTCTTACTCAAAAAGAATTTGGACCCAAGAGAGGTAATTGGGTAGCAAAGGTGCAAGAGTATGATCTTGATATCAGGCCAACAAAGCTAGTTCGGGGTAAGGGCCTGTGAACTCATTGCTTTGAGGGATCTGCCAAGGAGTTGTCCAAAGATGAAGTTGATGTCCCTGTTGTTTTGTTCCTTAGCTTGAAAAATGTATGGTATGCTGACATTGCTCACTTTTTGACTTATGGAGAGTGTCCTTCTCACTTGAGTGCCAAAGAGAAGAGAGCTATTAAATCGAGGTCTACACAATGTGTGCTATGGGAGAATGATTTATTCAAACGAGGCATAGATGGAAGGTTTTTGAAGTGTGTAGACAAGGAGCAACAAAAGAAGTTATTCTCTACTTTTCATGACCAGGCTTGTGGAGGTCATTTATCCTCTACTGTAACAACTCATAAAATACTTCGTGTTGGTTATTATTGGCCCACTTTGTTTAGAGATGCATCAAAATGGGTTGGTAAATGTGAAGCATGTCAAACGTTTGTTGGAAGACCTAAGTTGGTTGCTTTACCTCTCAAGCCTATAGTGATTGAAGAGCCATTTCAACAATGGGGTTTAGACTTCATTGGAACTCTTAACCCACCTTCCAATGCTAGACATACTCATGTGTTGACTACCACAGATTACTTCACCAAGTGGGTGGAAGCCATCCCGGTTAAGAGCACTACTTCCGAGGTAGTTTGTAACTTCATTAAGGAGAACATATTGATCAAGTTTGGGATCCCAAACAAAATTGTGACTGATAATGCTTCCAACTTTTCTTCTGCTAAGATGATGGACTTGTGTTATGGGTATGGGATCTCACTTGCTCATTAGTTAGATTATTACCCCCAAGGGAATGGACAGGTAGAATCAACAAACAAGAACTTGGTGAGAATAGGTAGAAAGCTTGTAAATAATTCTTAAAGGAATTGGCACAAGAAACTTTATGATGCACTCTAGGCTGATAGAATTACACCCAAGAGAGCAATTGGAATGTCTCCTTTCCAAGTGATGTATGGTGTGGAAGCTCAACTTCTAGTCACAGTGGAATTGTTAGCCTTGCATTTGATGAAAACCATTAAAGATTCAAGTTTCAGTAGCTCTTTGGACAAGAGAATTTTGTACCTTCAGAAGCTTGATGAGGACATATTGCAAGTGGTTGATAGGATAACAGCTCATTAGTTGAAAGTGAAGGCTTTGTTTGACAAGAAAGCCAAACCTAGAGTTTTCCAAGTGGGAGACATTGTGCTGCTTTGGGACAAAAGACATGAGCCACGAGGAAGCCATGGTAAGTTTGATTCTCTTTGGCTTGGTCCTTTTAGAATCAGACATTTTGCTAGAGAGAACTCTTTTTATCTGGATTACATGGATGGTTCTCCTCTCCCACTTCCTTATAGTGGGTAGTATCTAAAGTTGTTCAAGTCCTAGGTGACTAGGTGGTCCTTTTGTATATTATGTACAGTGTTTTGGTTTTGGGTCATTCCTTTGTTTTTCGTTTTTGTTCTTCCCTTTTGGTTTGTTTTGTTTCTTTTCCCATCTTATGTGTGTTTCCTTGTATTAGTTTTGCCTTCGACTCCTTTTCCCAATGGATAAGATATCGGTCCTCTTTTTCCTAGATTTATCTACGTTCTTGATCTTGTCTTGTGTCTTTGTTCCAAGCCAAGTCATCCCGCAAAGAGCTTGTTGTTGTCGGCCCCAAAATTCCCCTCTTTTGAAGTCAAGTTTCAAAATTTTTTGAGTCTGCAGGCTTGGAGTATCGAATCACGTTGAGCTGACATTGTTTGCGCTTTCCATGTTCATGGAGAACAATTTGAAATTCAGGCATATGGTGAAGTTCCTTTTCCTTCTTTTTATTTTCTTCCCACAGTCGGGAATGACAGGCATATTTTCCCCGTTATTTTTTCCCCAGAGTCCATGGGTAATACGTGGATATCTTTGATTGGATGCGGTTGGCCATATTTCAAGGTTCAGTGGAAGCCTCCATGTGTTCAAACGACACAACTCTAGGGGCAGGGTACAAGGGACAATCCTCAAATAAGCGCAGCTTTTCTCTGCGTGTCTCTAGTACAAAATGAAGACAAAATACGCTAAAATCAGCTAAGTATGGAAGGCTCATCGAGATAACACCGCATGCCTCATCGACCACACAGCTTCAAGAGTCAAAGATGGAGGCAGATCTCAAACTTGCGCTAGTCTTCCACATGTCCTAGGTCCAAAAAGGGATAAAGCCGATCATTAAAATTGACTAAGTATGGGTAGGTTGGTGGAATCCGCCACGTGCCTTAACGACACCATTTCGGAAGTGAAATCAAAGGGTCGGGTCTCAAGTAGCGCCAGCTCGCCACGTGGTTAAAGTCAATGAGGAGATAGAGTTGGCCGTTGAAAAGTCCAAGACCAACGAAAGGAGACACGCATCATCTCGATGCAATTTTAAGGGGTGCTTCCAAAATGGAAACTCAAATGAGCGCCAACCCTCCACGTGTCTAGGGGTCAACATAGGTCAAGCAGGAAATAGACCCAAATTGGCAAAGTATGAAGGAACCGGTGGAGCTCTCCACGTGTCAGCCTGACATAGCTTCAAAGGTGAAAATTTTAGAAGGCTTCCGTAGGCCCGCTCCAATTAATTTCTCCCCCACCGGGTGGCCCAAATTTGAAGTTATAAAAGCAAATCGAATGACCCATGTTTTAATTGGTAAAAGAATGTAACGATTGTATATTTAAAAAACAATTTTTTCCGCCATTAACGTTTCTTTTCAAATCAAGAATTCGAAAGGGCATGGATGATTGGAATAAGTTGTAACTTTTTCTTGTTGGCTCGAGGAAGTTGTAACCATCTCTTGCGAGCTATATCATGAGCTTTCAAATCCATTGTAAGGGGTTGAGATTTTGATTATTTTGGAACTGTAATTTTGAATTGGAAGAAATCAATACAAAGGTTTTTCCCTTTTTCTTTTGCTTTCTCTTTCCTTCTGGTTTTTATCTGTGAATCATCTAATCCTTGCGTGCTTGGAAACTTTATGTTCTAGTTTGTACAATCTCCAGAACTTTGAGTCTACGAATTATGTCATCTATAAACTTGGATGGTTCCATTCTCGTATCTTATTTGCACAATACATATAAGGGTTTTCTCTACCATCTCTTTTCCCCCCGAAAAATATTGTCTTCTTCTTCCTCCCTCCTCTCTTCAAAGTCTTCTATCCTCATGTATTGATAACTTTCTAGGCCTAAAACACATTACAGGGATATCGGGAATGTTAGGAATTAATAGAATCTAATGCGGAATAATTCCTCAGAATCACAATAATAAGAAGTATGAATAGAAATTACAGAAATGAAATATGCAAAACACGAAGACAATATTTAACGTGGTTCACCCAATGTGGGCTACATCCACCAAGAACACTTGCTCAGATTTTATTACAAGCCAACAGTCTTCACAATTACAATAACCAGATCTTGTTTGGAGCTACACTCAACAAACCCTCCCGAATTCACACTTGAATTCGCACACACTATTCACCTTCACAAAAACACTCATATAAATCCTATTGTATGTCCATCTATTTATAAGTACATCAATAGGTAGTTGAAGAGGCGGTTTTACAAAACAATGTGTCTTGAAAAGCCATGGGCCCAAAACCACCATAAAAATATCCGAGTGTAACATATGGAAGGTGTACCAAACTCTAACAAGAAAACAAGCTCCACAAACATAACAATCTCCTTAGAAGACCTCCTCACCGTGATAGGAGTTTGGGGTTCTGTTGAAGTGAGGTTCTGAGGTTCCTGTAAGTGTAACACTCGATTCATGGGTCACTTTCTCTTTGTCCCATCCAGGAAGATCCTCTACCACTTTGCATATTCTTTCTTGGATTCTTTCTTGTTTTCCCTATAGCAATGCTCAAATACCGAAGGATTGCTTATACATGACTTTCTCATTAAAGACCACATCCCTAGACCGAATGATTTTCTTGTCCTTAATACTCCAACATTTAAATCCAAAGTCATCACCACCATAACCAATAAAATTGCATTTTTCTGATTTAGCCTCTAGCTTGGTCCTATCATCCTTGTCAATATGAACAAACACCTCACATCCAAAGACTCTAAGAAATGAGTAATCGACTTTCTTACCGTACCAAGCCTCCTCAGGTATGCCTCCATCCAAGGCACTTAAGGGTCCTCTGTTTATCAAGTACATAGCATTGTTTCACCACTTCCCAAAAATAAAGAGGCAATCCTGCATGTATCCTCATGCTCCTAGCACATTCCATTATTGTTCTGTTCATCCTTTTTGACACCCCATTCTACTGCGGGGTTCCTGGAACCATCTTTTTCCTGCGGATTCCATTCTTAGAACAATAATCATCAAATTCATTGCTTTCTGATACTCCCCTCCATTATTTGACCTAAGACATTTTAACTTAAGACCTATTTCATTCTCTACTAAGGCTTTCCATTTAACAAAAGTATCAAATACATCATATTTTTTCTAATACAATAAACCCAAACTTTCCTTGTTGCATCATCAATAAAATCAAATACATCATATTTGTAAAAGTAACATAATAACTTGAACCCCAAGAGATGATACTTGAGCCGTCCCCCACACATCGAATGTAGCACGGCTCTAACTTACTCTCTTCTTCATCGGTCCAACCTTGAGAAACCTTACTCACTGTTTCCCATATATGCGCTTCTCACAGAAATCCAAACATGTTTCTCAGTATATCCAAGAAAATTCTTCTTTATGATGTCCATGCCCTTATGGCTCATATGACCGAGCCTATAGTGTCATAATGTTTTATCTACATATGAAGCCACAAGATTACAATTATTAGCACTATCGGTGATTAAATACAAGGTTCCAACCTTCTTACCTCTTGCCACCACAAGAGTACCCTTGGTAACCTTCCAAGAGTCACCAAATATCACAAGATAACCATCACTTCCCAATTGCCCCGATATATCAAATTTCTCCTTAATGTAGGCACATGTCTCGACATCCTTCAATAGCCATTTATTCCCATTCTCGCATCTTAACTCGAATGAACCTTTTCCAACTATACTTTGCAAGGCTCATCATCACCAAGAAAAACATGCCCAAAATCCCTTGAACATAATCGACAAAATAATGCCTATGTGAGAAAGTAGCATGAAAAGAAGCCCCGAATCTAAAACCCAAGATTTAATAATATTATGCAAAGAAAAATCAAAGCATCTTGGCATACATTAGTTGATGCCACATTTACCTCCTTGTTTTCTTCCTGTTGTTTCTTCTTGTCCCGAAGCTCCCAACAATCCTTCTTTGCATGCCCAGACTTTCCACAATGCCAGCATACTATCTTGCTTTTGGATTTTGACCTTGCCCGATCCTTTGATTTTCCACGGTTTCCTCTATTCTTTTGTCTCCCTCTAGTTTCCACTATCAAAGCATTCCCTGAAGTAGAAGATTCACCAAAGCTTTTTCTTCACATTTCCTCACTTAGAATCACCCCTACAACATCCTCAAACTTCAACTTTGAGTTAGCAGGAACCGAGTTGCTTACCGCCATTACCAGGCTATTCCAACTCTTAGGTAAAGAGCACAGAACTAATAAAGCCCTAACTTCTTCATCAAATTCTATTGTAACCGAAGCTAGCATATTTACAACCATATTAAAATCATTTAGATGATCTGACATCTTGAACCATTCTCAGACATCTTCATATTAAACAAATTTTTCATTAAAAATATCTTATTAGAGGTAGAGGGTTTTTCATACAACTTCCCTAATGCATCCATCAGTTCTTTTGTAGTCTTTTCCTTTGAAACATTAAATAATACCGAAGATGCAAGACACAACCGGATTGTTCCAAGTGCCTTCCAATCCAACAAATCCCATTCCGCATCTGTCATACTCGAGGGTTTGTTCACCTTCTCAAAAAATGGAGTATAAAGATCCTTCTAATAAAGGTAATCTTCCATCTGCATCTTCCAAAGACTAAAATTCTACCCGTTGAATTTATCAACCCTAGATCTTCCATCATCTGCCATAGCTGCCACTCAAGCTAAAAAACTTTCCCGTGATTCAACACTTCAGCAAACCAAACCAGGCTCTGATACCAATTGTTAGGAATTAATAGAATCTAATGCGGAATAATTCCTCATAATCGCAATAATAAGAAGTATGAATAGAAATTATAGAAATGAAATATGCAAAACACGAAGACAATATTTAACGTGGTTCACCCAATGTGGGCTACATCCACCAAGAACACTTGCTCAGATTTTATTACAAGCCAACAGTCTTCACAATTACAATAACCAAATCTTGTTTGGAGCTGCACTCAACAAACCCTCCCGAATTCACACTTGAATTCACACACACTATTCACCTTCACAAAAACACTCATATAAATCCTATTGTATGTCCATCTATTTATAAGTACATCAATAGGTAGCCAAGAGGCGGTTTTACAAAACAATGGGTACCGAAAAGCCATGGGCCCAAAAACCACCGTAAAAATATCCGAGTATAACACATGGAAGGTGTACCAAACTATAACAAGAAAATAGGCTCCACAAACATAACAGGGAAACCACCATTGAATGAAAGATTGTGCATTTGTACATAGGTTTTGCCCCTGCTTTCAATAAGGGAACCTCTCCCATTAAAGAGGAGGGACTTGCTTGTCCCCTGATTGTGGTTTCATTCCAAGTGCAAATCTGAAACCCAACAATACACAAACAAGTGTTATCCAAAGACCTTATATTATCATAACACAATTTTGACCGGACTATATTTATACTAGGTCTTTCCCTTCACATATTTATAAGAACAATTTCCCTTTTAGATTCTTCATACTTCCTTGTTTTATGCACACTCTATATTCAAATGGGATTATACCATTTTTATGAGTATGATGGTCGTAACATGATACTATGTCCCACACCTTGTCCTAAAAATGTGAGTGGGATGTTGGGTGGATGGGAAATTAGGGGGTTCGCGTGAACACTTCCTTCGCCCAAAGTGCCAAGTAGCACACGGAATTGCCACATATGACACGAAAAGGGTTCGTGCGAACTCCCCTTCGAGCAAAACCACCTTCGTATGAACCCCCAACCTATATATTGGAGGCGGCTGCAGAGGATCTCACTTTTCCTCTACCGCTCCCTTCACGCGAAGACACAGACATAGTCAAATCTTGCGTGAGCCCATAGCCAACCAAGGAGCCCATAATGCTTGACCTATGCGAGCCCATAGCTGGCCAACAAGAACCCATAGGTATGTTCAAACTCATTTTTTACTAAAATAGAGGACCTTGGGTTGTTGGAAATGGAACTACCTAAAAAAATGAAACCCTAGGTTGTTGACAATAGAACTAGCTACGCAATACTTACCCCTTTACTTAAATCTCTTGTATCATGACCAGGCTTCAAAATTTTGGTGTTCATTGTGCATCACAAGTATGTTGTGGTCTTCTTTCAATGCACTTATTAAGTTGGCAATTACTATTTTTAGGAACCTAGCAGAGCAGTCCTACCTATTATGGTTGAATAGAGTGTTCATTTTGCATTGAATGTTGGCAATAGAACTACCTACGCAATACTTGCATTGTTTACTTAAATCTCTTATATCATGACCAGGCTTCATAAGTTTGTGTGTTCATTGTGCATCAGAGTATGTTGTGGTCTTCTTTTAATGTACTTATTAAGTTGGCAATTACTATTTTTATGGACCTAATAGAGCAGTCTTACCTATTATGGTTGAATAAAGTGTTCATTTTTCATTGAATGTTGGCAACAAAACTACCTACGCAGTACTTACCCCTTTACTTAAATCTCTTGTATCATGACCAGGCTTCACAAGTTTGTGTGTTCATTGCGCATCACATCGAGTATGTTGTGGTCTTCTTTCAATGTGCTTATTAAGTTGGAAATTTCTATTTTAGGAACCTAGTAGAGTAGTCCTATCTATTATGGTTGAACAAAGTGTTCATTTTGCATTGAATGTTGGCAACAAAAATACCTATGCAGTACTTACCCCTTTACTTAATTCTCTTGTATCATGACGAAGCTTCACAAATTTTTGTCTTCTTTCAATGTGCTCATTAAGATGGTGATTACTATTTTTAGGAACCTAGCGAGTAGTCCTAGGTTCATTTACAGATCACCCCACACTTACTCCACTTCACTCCCTTGCATCTAATGATGATTGTTGATCAAATTTTAGAGCTTCCACTTTGATTTTATCAACTCTATGTTGGAAATTACTTCTCTTTAAAACAAGAGATTATGCAATTGCTTTTGGGGTTGGAAAATTCAGTTTGGATAATTTAGAATTTCATTTTTTTATAGATTAGATTTGGTTTCAAATTTCAAATTTTGAAAAGTTATTTTTGGGTGAAATATCAAGGGAGCATCATCTATCTTTTATGCTTATTACCATCTGATTCCCAACCATAAATTCAACTTCTATCTACTATTATAAAGAGGATGTCTAAAAGATAATAATCCAACACTCTTGTCAAGTCTAGAGCCCAACTACATACTGCTACAACCTCCTCTTTTATTCCATCCATTTGTTTCTTCCATCACCTTCATCGATGTAACTTTACCCTAGGTCAAATTGAGCACACAGTAAAGAATTACGAGAGTGAGGAACATCATTAAATTCATCTCCACCTCTTTCTTCGATTATAAAGAGGTTAGACATATTTGTCTTAGTGTTGTATTTTTTATTAGATTATACTTGCATTTATTTTTTTAAAAATTTAGAAAACATCAAAAAAAATAAGTAGATTAAGGATTAAGTATAGTTTTTCTTATTCAAAAGTGTTTCTTTGCTTTGGAAATATTCTCATTCCTGAGACGTGATCTTGGATTTTGTATCTTAGGTAGCATTTGCAGATCTAAATTAGTAAAAATATCATTTTTAAAAAACCATTTGAAAAGAAAATACCTTATTCATTTGTATTTATGCATTTAGAACTTGTATCTTTAAATGGAATTAAAAAAACATTCTTTGCATTTACATTTGAACAAGTCATATTTGTTATTGATTGAATTCAATTAAGGAACAATCATTCTAGATTATTTGCATTCAAACTTGAAAATCATATTTCTATTTTCATTAAAATAGGAGAATATCTTAGGAGAATATTTTCATTAAAAGTATTCTAAATTGAATTTTACTTTCATTTTTTTATAGTCATGGCTTCTTCCGCTCCTAATTTGTTTGAGAGGACCAAATTAGAGATAAAAAAATTGCAATCTATTCTCGAGGATCCAACTATAGTTGGCACTATAAAACCCATTGTGAAAAAATATTGGTTGATCTTTGAAGAATAGAAACAAACTTGAAAACATACAACCCTTTTGATTCTAAGTCAAAAAAAATTATGGATTCATTAAAATCAAGTGTCTCAGGAGATGTATGATATAATGAGATTATTACGAATTCTTGATAAGGAAGTCATTAAGAGGTCATGTTGGAGTAGTTATGTAGGCCAAAAGAAAATAAGGGCATATTATGTAAACAAATGTTCATGTCCCCTTTGTGCATGCTTGATTTATCCTAGATTTGTGGCCTCTCAAGGCCAATTTCCAAATAATGACCAATTACCATTATATTTCATATTGATGCTACATGTTGAGGTTCACCTAAACCTAAAGGTGAACTATTTAGACATCCCTAGTTATTATATGGGTAGGCATGGTCGTATGCCATTAGGCAGAAAACCATATCAGCGAGGAGATCCTCCAAATGTTGATGTGTGTGTCCTCTTATAGCGAGGCCATGACCACCTTTCTTAGAAGGCTTTAGGATGTCACAACGTATGTTGTTATGAGTGCCCATGAGGGTGCTATAGAGGGTCTTGTGAGCATTTCTCGTGAGACCCAATTGATCTCTTCTAATCGTGTGGGTCAGTACCTTGAGATACATGGTACTAGCATTTCAAGAGCTGTAGTAATCAACGGTGCATGTAGCAGGCATATGCTCGTGCAAATTTGATTTCCCCGATGACTTCCGGAAGTCATAGATCCCACTTGGACACATCGTTAAGACGGGACACATCATGGTTGCCGACTTGTTGCGTGTATATGAGGTGATTACATGACACTACGGCATTCCACTATCGGGGGTTTTAGATTTTATAGAGTAGAGTGACAGTGTATCTTCTATTCAGGGTAAAATGTATCTACTATAGCCAACCTCATGTTCTTGGGATCGTGACACCCGATGTTCAACACATTTATGTTTTGGTGTGTGAAAATTAAACCTTAATTTAATTAAAATTTATTTTATTTCATCATTACTTTACAATTTATTAATATTAATATTAATATTGATATTGTGTTTAGGTTTAGGCTACTACTCCAGCGTGTGGTGCTTCATAGCCCACACCATTTCCCCATATGACATATACACAACTCTTGAATGAGCTCAACATGGATCTTGATGTTCAGGGCTTGAGTCATCTTGGCTCACTTGGCTCATTATTTGTTGGTGTTGAGGTTATGGGTCAGCATCAGACAATTGTCGTTGGTGGTCCCATAGATTTGGAGACACATCTGTGAAGAGTATATACATGTAGAGATATATCTATTTTTATTGTGTTTTAGAATTAATATTTAATCTAAATTGAAATTTGTGAAATTAATGAACTTTATTCAAAAAAAAAATGTTTATGAACTTCTTACATTTAATTTATTTTGTTTCACAGGGATCTACGGGACATAGATCTACACATAGTGTAGATACTCCCAACATATGTCGGAGAGATACTGAGGTAATCAATTGTACATATTTGTTATATGATTTATTCAATTAATCAAGAAATTGTTGTAGAATTTTGCTTATAAATTTTAATATATAGTATGTTATATATAGTTTATGATGTGTATATTTCTTTTTATTAACATGCAAGGTGCAGCGAGTGAGCCTAGTGAGGGTCTTTACTACTTACTCCCCTACTTGCACGATGAAGACTTCAATGATACATGTTGTATGAGTATTTTCATCATGTACATGTATATCTATGTGTTTACATGATATTTTAGACATGTATATATACTCATTAGACATGATTTTTATATTTTGATATATGACTTAGACACATGTGTATATATATTCATTAGACATGATTTTTATATTTTTATATATATTCATTAGACATGAATTTTATATTTTGATATGTAATGTAGCATAAAATTACAAATATCATTAAAGCATGTTCTTAGGGCACTTCCTTAAATTGGAAAGGGTCATTTTATTAAGAAATGTAAGATTGAACTAAGGAAACAAAAAAGTCTAGTAAATTTCAAAATCAATATTACTTTATCTCAATTACTCACTATGAATTTGATGTCAATGTTTTTAGAAAAAATATAATATGCCCCTTACAACTCCAAAAATACTAGGTGCAAATCATAGAAGAAGAATCTTAAATATAATAAATTGGCTTCTATTTATCCTCTTGCATATTATGAGCGTCAAATAATTACTTCTAAAAACATTGATTGAGGCTAACTACTAAAATTTGAACGTATGAAGACCAAAATGTGAGGCTAAGAGAGATGGTATACTTATGGGTTTTACTTGTATGATTCTTATTCACTTTTCATGCATCTTTCATTGTAAGGTTCTCTTAGAAATGAGTATGTTGTGGGATGGGGAGAGAGAAAAATATAATTTTGGGTTTCATGAAAGAGATTGGAATTGTAAGTTGTGAGAAGGATGGGATATGATTATTATAGTGTGATGTATTCTTTTGAAAATTCATCCTTGCATCGATTAAAGTACCAAAAAAGTTATTAATGGGATGATATTTGTAGCTAAATGCTATTTTTTCATAAATATTTTGTTTATCATCAATCACATGCACATTTACATTGTTTTCTTGTCCATGGTTGTTTAGAAGAGGCTCTACAAAAATATTAAAATATCTATTTGGAGGAGTCATTGATTGATTGACATTTTTGTGTCAGTGTGTGCTCCTTTTATTTGGATTTGTTTGCTCTCAATGAGATCTTGATGAATGTTGAAGGATTTAATTATCTCACTTGAATAAAGTAAACATGTCATTATCAATCAATGTCTCCAAAAATTGTTTCAGATTCTCTTTGATCATATTGGATTGTCTCATTTCTCTTTATTAAAAAAATAACATTCTAAAATGGTTGTTCTATAGCAATTACTATGTTCATAGTGTCATTCTTAGTTGGAAAAAGATTATAATATTCTTAAATTATATAGAAATTTGGAAGAATAAAAAATATTGGGTCCATACTTAAGAACATTTGTGCAAGCTTAGTTTTGAATTCTCTAATAACATTGCAAACCTCATGTGGAGACATAGGAATGTAAAACATTTTTTTAATAATTGAAATAAAATATCAAAAAAAAAGCCTTTGGATCTCACTATTTGATGGCTCACAAGTTATTTTTAATAATTGAAAGAAAATATCAACAAAATAACATTCTAAAATGGTTGTTCTATTTGATGGCTCACAAGTTATTTTTAATAACCATTGTTTTGAATCTAAACATATAAGACCACTAATATGTTCTTTTGTACTTTGCATAGTTTCAACTAATTTAGAAAATGTGACCTTCATGCCAATGTTAATTTGAAAATGAGCTAAGAAATCATCAACTCAAATTTTGTTAAACAATTAATAAATTCATGTGGAAGATTATAAAACCAATCGATAACATAATCCTTACTTGGCTTCCAGGGAGATTATTAAACAATAGGTTATCATCATGCTTTTATAAAAGAAGTGTGAAAAGATCCAATATGATGTGAAGGATCTTCTTTTTCATTAAACAATTAAAATTTTAGAGAAACAAAGATGGGTAGAAAAGGGTATTTCATTTGAAGTGACCCTCTTATTACTTGATGTTTGAAATCTATGAGAAAATTTTATAATTTGATTTTTCCTGTTATGAAGAGTTTCATGCTAACCATTTCAAGATTTTGGATAAGCGTGGAATGTATAGAGGTATTTGTGCTAGAACATGGAATTTGATGGAGTGATTGGGAATATGGATATATCAATATTGAATTTGGAATTAAGATTAATTTTTACTCAATAATTACGTACAATTCGAACACTTATGTTAATACCTATATATTTAAAAATTGACCAAAAATAATATTTAGACATAAAGATTTGTGTAGAATATGTTTTACAAGGAAAAAAAACTATTACACTTGATTAATGAAATTTCTCTAATGGAAACTATATAATTGTATAGTACACTATGTATACCTTATATGATTCCTTTGTGTCCACAATTCCTTTCTATTATGGAGTGCATAATTATTTCTCAAAAATATGACCCATCCTCCATACTAAAGTACATATTATTCTCTATGAAAATAATGATGGTTCCATCTTTGAACCTTAACTTCACCTCCTTGACCCACAATCTAGTGAGTAGAATAATCTCGTATGTAAATAAATTACCACTATCACACTCCTAATTTATTTTTCTAATTAATAACTATGAAAAGTAATATGGTAGGACACTCTATAGTCAACCAACCATGCTTCATTACATGTATTTGGTATAATGTTCCCAACTTATTCCATTGTCCTTTTGTTAAATTTATGGGTGAACATTTGAATTTGCATAAAGGTATCTTGAGATGTTTTAAAATCCAATTAAGGGAAAATTGATTTGTGTGTTGTATACCTCAACTAATAGAAACATATATACAATCATGTGTAATAGGAGTGTAAGTGTAGTAATAAGAATCATCACATACATACATAATCATAACCCCATCTAGTATAAGCTTAAATTCATAGCAAAGAAATTTTAATCCATAACATATATAGGACTGAGGTTATAAATTTTAATTCATAGCAAGAAATTTGTCAAATATATATGCCAAAGTGAAAAATAAAATAGAGAAAATATTCCATTCAGAAGACATCAATATATAATATTATAGGTCCTTCTATATAATACCAAGTGGCTCATCTCGTTGTTCATGACTTGTAAATTTTTTCATCATTTACTACATCTAGTCTCCATTTTTGTGTTGACCACTTTTAGTCTTCACCGATGCAATTTAGTGTTATGTTGTGGATCCTGTTTTCATGTGTGGAAGTGTTGAAGAATGTACACTAAAAGTATTGTACAGATCTTCATGGTTTTCTCATTAAGGGTTAAAAATATGTGCCTAATATCTCGAGAAATGTTCTCTTCTCATATGGGTGAGATTTTTGACCCATAGGTTTATGGGGCGGTTTTGGCCCATGGTTTTGGTACCCACAGTATTGTAAAACTGCTTAAGTAGTTTCCTATTGATGTGCTTTTGGGATTTTTATAGGGTAGACATATCATTGTAGATGTGTGTGAGTTTAAGTGTGAATTCAAGAGAGTTTGTTGAGCATAAATCCAAACAAATTTGGGTATTGTATTGAGAGAAAGAGGTGGCTTGTAATAAAATTTGAGCAAGTGATTCTTGGTGGACGTAGCCCAAATTGGGTGAACCATGTTAAATATTGTCTCTATGTTGTGTTCTTTTATTTTCTACACTTTTATTTTAGATCTGTAATATTTTTCTGCATATTAGTTTCTACTATTGTGATTTTGTGTGGGATTGTTCTATATATTTTATCCCTTATTTCCTAACAATTGGTATCGATTTTGGTTTGGTTTGCTGAAGTGTTGAATTATAGGAAAAAAATTATCTTGAGTGGGAGCTATGACAGATGATAGAAGATCAAAGGTTGATAAATTTAATGGGCAGAATTTTGGTCTTTGAAAGATGCGAAGGAAGATTACCTTTATCGAAGGATCTTTATATTTCGTTGTCTAAAAGGGAACAAACCCTCGAGCATGAAAAATGTAGAATGTGATTTTCTAGATAGGAAGACACACGGAACAATCTTGCTTTGTCTTGCATCTTTGGTATTATTTAATGTTTCAAATGAAAAAAATAGAAAAGAACTTATGGATGCATTAGGGAAGTTGAATGAAAAACCATATACCTCTAACAAGATATTTTTAATGAAAAAGTTGTTTAATATGAAGATGTCTGAGAATAGTTCAGTAACATATCATTTGAATGATTTTAATATGGTTGTGAATATACTAGCTTTGGTTACAATATAATTTGATGAAGAAGTTAGGGATTTATTAATTTTGTGATCTTTATTAGAGAGTTGGAATAGCTAGTAATAGCATAAGCAACCCAGTTCAAATAACTCAAAGTTGAAGTTTCAGGACATTGTAGGGGTGATTATAAGTGAGGAAATGTGAAGAAAAATATTTGGGAATCTTCTACTTGAGGAATGATTTGACAGGTGGAAACTAGAGGAGAATGAAGAATAGAGGAAGCCATGGAAAATCAAAATATCAAACAAGGTAAAAATCCAAAAGAAAGATGGTATGTTGGCAATGTGGACAATCTCGACATGCAAAGAAGGATTGTTGGGAGCTTTAGAACAAGAAGAAAAAATAGGAAGAAAATAAGGAGGTGAATGTGGCAACATGTAATGTTTGCCAGGATGATTCGATTCTTTCTTTGCATAATATTGTTGAATCTTGGGTTTTAGATTTGGGGGCTTCTTTCCATGCTACTCCACATAGGCATTATTTTGTTGATTATGTTCAAGGGGATTTTGGGCATATTTTTCTTGGTGATGATGAGCCTTACAACATAGTTGGAATTTTTTTCTTTAGGTTAAGATATAGAATGAGAATACACGATTATTGAAGGATGTCGGACATGTGCCTACATTAAGATGAAACTTGTGTTGGTGTAAACTTGTTACACTTATCCTTGTGAACTAGATATTTTTCACCTTAAATAAGCTCATTTGAGAGCATAGGTTATAATTATTTTTTAATTAGTTTATGGGATATTGTTTCTTCCCGTAACTTCTTGGAGTTGTTTGAGTTGTTGCCTCCACTCCTTGATTTATGGAGATGTGATTATCTCCTTGTTTTAGTGTTTCCTCCCTATTTTTTGGTTGAGGATTAGCTTTGTAAACACTATATAATTGTGTGTTCACGGACATGAAATACACAAGCTTGAATAATATTTATTTTTGTTTTCTCTATAACTTACCTCCTTGTGAAATTGTGTGATTGGATTTGTTGCTAAGATCTTGTGTTGCTCCCCTTCATGGTATCAGAGCATTTGGTTGTTGCATAAATCCTTATCCCAGTTCTGTGTAATTGTGTTACCAAGTTTTTCATTCTTTCTTTCTTATTGGAGCTACCTTTTGTTGCTACTGTTGTGGAGTTTGTAATATCTCCCTTTGGGATATTAATTAATTATTATTAATCTACTTATAAGAGAAGCAAACTTAGAAGAGAAAATATTCTAGGTTCACCTCAACTAACCCAAAGGTCGATTCAATGTAACCTAGATAGGTTTGGAGTGATCCAAGGTATGATAAGGTATGAAAGAGATTAAACTAGTAATAACACGAAATAATAATATTATAATTCAATACATTCGAGATATTATTGATATTGATAGAGGTTATATATATAGTGTTTGATCTCCTACAATGGTGGATTTAACACTCATCTTCAATCCCTCATATCTCTCTCCATGAATCTCTCAAACTTATCCCTAGGATATCTCTCACATCCCTTTATTATCTCACACACCAAAATAGCTAAGTGAGTTGTTTATTCAACAACCTCACTCTTTCGCACACAACTATTAACTATATTATTAATATGAGTTATATTGACTCATTATTAATAATATTACAATGTATTAATAATGTCACAAGATATATTTGTAACAAGGTAAGGGTTCAGATTGGCTATCTATATGGAATTTACACTCCTTTAACCTATAAACTTTGCGAGAAGAAGAAAAATAAATAAAACTGCTGAAAATGATTGTAAAATTTGAAAATTAATAACTCCCACAATATTTATCCGATTTGAATGATATACCTTGCAGAAGAATGATAAAATTATGCACTTTCTAAAGAACTAACAATCTAAAATTTTTGATCACCGAAAACCATCCAAAACAACCCCCAAAATCTACCTCCATGTCATTAGGGTTAGAATAAATACTATGAATTAATTTCATCTCATACAACCCTTCCAAAACACTCAAACAATCAGCCCTTGATCTGAAATAATTGATTAGACACAACAACAAATAGATCTAGCATAAACAACCTCAAAATATTATAGATCAAACCCCAAACCAAGTCGATTTGCCTCTAATAAATTGCAGCAATAATAATAGTCACAAAGTACCACAAACCCTTCACAAAAATGTAGATTTATGCTTCAAATAAATGAGCCATGCTCTAGACAAGTTGCCAAAGCTAGAAGGGCATCACCAACAAGTAGATTTGCAAATCTCATGAAAATGCTTCAATTGAATATCAAACTAACACAATAACTCCCACACAAAAGAGAGAGAACATTAATGGGCATGCATCCCAACTCCAAGCATGGAGTGAAAATCAAATGATCAATTCAACATAAGTCTCATAATGAATCCAAGCTCTCCTTTTATAAACAAGGAGGCACAAAATTTGAAATCCCTAGGATAGGGAAATCATTAATAAAAATAGTTTATCCTCCATAGGTGTGGCGTCCCCTTTTCTAAGGGTCATTTTTAAAATTTAAAAGCCACCTAAAAGTTATTTAATTAATTCCCCTTTTAATTTTGCATTGTGGGAATTAAATTAAATAAATTACATAATTAAATAATTATTGCTTTATAATATCAAATGATAATAATCATTCTCCAAGAAATAATATTTAATTATTTAATATAATTTTCTCCTCGCAACATCCCAAATCCCATGGGGAAAGATAGGCTAAGGGTCTTCAAAAATGGGGACATTACAGTCCTCCCTTCCCGAGATTGCTTTCCCTCAAGCAATAGTAAGCTCATGCATCCGGGTCCAAAAGTGAAGTGATTCAAAAATCGAGCTCCCATGCCACTCAAATGATGTAGCATTTGTAATAACTCAGATGCTTCTTTCTCCTGAAGCTAGGAGTGTCTTCTGATGTAATTTTTCCTTCAAAACTATATAGGAAGAAAACAAGTTAGAAAAAAAGGGTTGAAGAACACCCTCTCAAGGTGTCTCCAAGGTGTGTAAGTCTCCTCTATACATGGGTTGCCCCCAAACTCTGTCATGTGGCCCAAAATACTATTGAAGTATTCCAAAATTAGAATTGGAGTGGTTGATTTCCACCCCCAAATAGTCACCCATGATGTTGAGTATGGGGCTAAATTACTCATGTTTTAGCATGCAAATAGAACTTCTTTGAAGTTGACGATGGCATCAGTTAGAGTGTGACCGACATCGGTCAAGGCAAGTTGGAACTGGCGAACGGTTGGGTAGAACTAGCATCGGTTACCTGTGCGATGAGCTTTTAATTAACTCTCAGGTTTTATTTCTATTTTTAGCATTGGAATAGATTTACTAAATGTATTTGCATGGCTAAGTGCCCTAAAGTCTTAAACAACTATTTAAAGCATAAAGCTAGGGTTTAGAATGAATGGATTGATTATAATTACAAGATAATTATGTGAGAGAGAATTCTTGGTAAAAAAATCAAAAAGCTTGAAGGAAGAAAGTATTGAACATCTGAGAAGTGTAGAAGATTGTAAATCTTCATTGTATATCTTGTCAAAGCTTTGGATAATAGATTGGCTTGTTTCTTGGTGGACGTAGCCCACACTAGGTGAACCACGTTAAATCTAGTGTTGATTTATGTCTCTTGTTTTGTATAATTCTTTTGGTAGAATATCCACTTTTATTTACATGTATGCTTAGATCGATATATTATGCATGTGACCGATGTGCTAACCACAACAACTAGTATCGAGCTTTATTTGAGGGTGTTGTGTGTTGACATATTTACTCACATAGGGTTTTCTGATTGAGTGGGAGCTACAACAATGACATAAGATAATAAATACAAGGTAGAGAAGTTTGATGACCGAAATTATTAATTATGGAAGATGCAGATTGAGGATTTTCTGTATCAAAGAGATTTGTACTTACTGTTGGATGAGAAGTCTAGACCTACAAAGATGACTGATGAAGAATGGAAGATTCTTGATAGAAAGGCTTTGGGATCTATAAGATTGAGCTTGACAGCATTCGTGGCTTCCAATATTACAGAAGCGGCTTCTACGGTAGACTTAATGAAATCTCTTACTAATTTATATGAAAAACCTAGTGCTTCAAATAAAGTTTATTTGATGAAGAAACTTTTTAGTTCTAAGATGCATGAAGGTGAATCGTCTCTAGTCATTTGAATGATTTCGATCTATTGTAAATCGCTTAAAATCAGTTTTAATACCATTTGATGATGAAGTGAATGCACTTTTATTCTTATGTTCTTTGCTTGATAGTTGGGACAACTTGGTAATGACTTGTTAGTAATACAACATCCGATAATAATATTTTGAAGTTTGATGATGTTGTTAGTATAATCTTGAATGAAGAAATTTGCGGGGAAAAGTACGAGGAAACATCATCTATAAATGCTTTGAATGTAGAAAGCGATTAGCGGGAAGAAGGAGAGATCGAAGAGGAAGAGTAATGGGAAATCAAAGTCAAGGGATAGCAGATCTAAATCCAGAAGTAAGGGAATTACTTGTTGGAAATGTGGAAAGAAAGGACATGCAAAAAAATATTGTTGGTCAAAGAATAAAGAGAACCAACAACCAAACAAAGGTAAAGAGGTGAATCTTGCTACATCAGAGGTAATGCAAGATGCTCTTATTCTTTCTTTAGATAGTAGAATTGAATCATGGGTTTTAGATTTAGGAGCTTCTTTCCATGCAACCCCTAATAAGGGTTATTTCAAAAATTATGTCCAGGAAATTTTGGGCATGTCTATTTGGGTGATGATGAACCTTGCAGTATTCTTTGGTAAAGGGAAGTTCATCTAAAATTGTAGAATGGAAATACATGGGTATTGAAAGATGTGAGGCATGTGCCAAGCCTCAGGAGGAATCTTATTTCTATAGGGCAACTAGGTGAATCTGGTTGCATGGTTACTTTTACAGAGACTCTTAGAAAGTCACCAAGGGTGCTTTTGTTGTGGCAAGAGGTAAGAAGGTAGGAACGTTATATTTATCTACATGTATTACTGATTCCTTTTCTACATTATCTACTTTAGATTCAGATGCATGCATGTGGCATAATCGGTTGGGTCATATGAGTAAAAAGGAATGTAGATCTTAAAGGCTAAGGGTAAGTTATCATATTTGAAAGATTTAGATCTTGATTTTTGTGAGCATTGTATCTTTGGAAAGCAAAAGAGAGTGAGATTTCTCAAAGTTGGGGCAACTAAGAAGGAACAAAAATTGGAGCTTGTACACTCAGATGTGTGGGGACCAACTTAGGTAGCTTCTCATGATGGATCCTAGTATTATGTTACTTTCATTGATGATGCTACAAGAAAGGTATGGGTTTATTGTATTAAACACAAATCTAATGTTTTTGAAACTTTTAAAAGATGGAAAGCTCTTGTTGAGAATGAATCAAATTCTAAGTTAAAGTGCCTTAGATCTGACAATGGTGGTGAATATTATAACAAGGCTTTCAATGATTATTGTTCAGTGAATGGAATACGTAGAGAAAGAACGGTTCCAAGAACACCACAGGAGAATGGTGTTGTAGAGAGAATGAACAGGACAATCATGGAACATGCTAGAAGTATGAGGATACATTCTAGATTGCCCTTGCAGTTTTGGGTAGAAGCAGTTGATACAACGGTTTATTTGATTAACCGTGGCCCTTCAAGTTCACTAGATGGAGGAATACTTGGAGGAAGCATGGACCGAAAAGAGAGAATGTACATGGATCAAATTTTGGTACCCAAGGATGAGAAAATTGAGAAGTTTATTGATGAAAATGAACTCTCGGTTTTAAAGAAACACCTTTAGAAATACACAGTAACCGTGGTCGGTTAGACCCTGACCGACATCGGTCAGATGAACCGCCAATGGTTACAGAGGATCAGAACCAATGTCGGTTAGCCGAACCGACGTCGGTTATAGGTGACCGGCGTCGATCACTGTCAGAAGTTGATACTAATGTCCAGGAGGTCCAGATTGAGCCTCTGGTACCCCAAACTCCTATGAGAAGGTCACAAAGGGTAAGTAAACTTCCAGAAAGATTTTCACCTTCTCTATTTTATCTATTATTGACTAATAGTGGTGAACCAGAAAGCTTTGAAGAAGCAATGCAAGATAAAACTCACGTTCAGTGGGAGCATGGCATGGATGAGGAGATGAACTCTTTGGAATAGAACCAGACTTGGGATTTGGTTAAATTGCTAGTAGGAAAGAGAACATTGCAGAACAAGTGGGTTTACATAATTAAGGAAGAAGAGGGTGGACAGAAAAGGTACAAGGCAAGGCTTGTAGTAAAGGGATTTACACAAAAGGCAGGTATTGACTTTGGTGAAATATTTTCTCCTGTTGTTAAGATGACTTCTATTCATTCTTGTATTGAGTTTAGTTCTGATAGAAGATTTGCATTTAGAGCAACTAGATGTGAAGACGGCTTTCCTTCATGGTGATTTGGATGAAGAGATTTATATGCAGCAGCCGCTTGGGTATGAAGTCAAGGGTAAGGAGAAATTAGTGTGCAGGTTGAAAAAGAGCCTATATGGGCTCAAGCAAGCTCCAAGGCAATGGTACATGAGGTTTGATAGTTTTATGCATGAGCATGGTTACTTGAGATGTGAATCTGACCATTGTGTTTATTTCAAGAAGCTTGAAAATGGGAGCTATATTATTTTGTTACTATATGTGGATGATATGCTTATTGCAGATCTAGTATGTAGGACATTGGTGAGCTTAAGAGAAAGCTAGCTCACACGTTTGCAATGAAGGATTTGGGAGCTGCAAAAAGAATCCTTGGCATGCAAATACATAGAGACATGAAAAACAAGAAATTGTATTTGTCTCAGGAGGATTATATCTACAAGGTGTTAGAAAGGTTCAATATGCAGAATGCAAAACCTGTTAGCACACCTATGGTTGGACACTTCAAATTGAGTAAAGATCAGTGTCCTTCATCATAAGAGGAGGTCAAATACATGACACAGTACCATATGCTTTAGCAGTTAGAAGTCTCATGTATGCTATGGTTTGTACAAGACCAGACATTACACAGGCAGTGGGAGTTATGAGTAGATATATGGCTAATCTAGGTAAAGAGCATTGGAAAGCAGTCCAATGGATACTCAGGTATTTGAAAGGGACATCTAGCATGTAGTTATGCTATGGAGGTTCGAATATTTCATTACGTGGCTATGTTGATTCAGATATGGCTGGAGATCTGGATGGTAGAAGGAGCACTACTAGATATATTTTCACAATAGGTGGAATGGAAGTTAGCTGGATTTTGAGATTACAAAAGGTTGTGGCTTTGTCTACTATAGAGGCGAGTATGTTGTAGTTGCAGAGAGGCTAGCAAGGAGATGATATGGATGAGTAGGTTCATGGAAGATTTAGGAAAGGAGCAAAGTAATTGTAAATTGTTCAAGGATGATGTCAGTGTAATTCATTTGACAAAGAACTCAACATTTCATTTAAGAATGAAACACATTCAGTTGAGATATCACTTCATACGGCAGGTATTGGAGGATGGACAGTTGAATTTGGAAAAGATTCATACGAGCAAGAACCCTGTGGATATGCTAACGAAGCCATTAACAAAGGAGAAGTTGGAGCTACACTCCACTTCTGTTGGTCTTCAAGTTTAAAATTTGAAGAGGAAGAAACAAAGCCAAGGAAGGATCCAAGAATGATGTTGTACATGTATGGTGCAGTAATTAAACTCCAAGTGGGAGATTGTTGAGTATGGAGCTAAATTACTCATGTTTTAGCATGTAAATAGAACTTGTTGGAAGTTAACAGTAACCGGCATCGGTTAGAGTGTGACCGGCATCGGTCAGGGCAAGTTGGAACCGGTGATTGATTGGTTAGGTAAACCAACATCGGTTACAATGCATGATGAGCTTTTAATTAACTCTCGGGTTTTATTTCTATTTTTAGCATTGGAATAGATTTACTAAATGTATTTGCATGGCTAAGTGCCCTAAAGTTTTAAACAACTATTTAAAGCATAAAACTAGGGTTTAGAATGAATGGATTGATCATAATTACAAGATAATTATGTGAGAGAGAATTCTTGGTAAAAAAATCAAA
The DNA here is from genome assembly GCA_018340775.1 of Taxus wallichiana var. yunnanensis. Lineage (NCBI taxonomy): Eukaryota > Viridiplantae > Streptophyta > Pinopsida > Cupressales > Taxaceae > Taxus > Taxus wallichiana. The sequence continues at coordinate 48,174,073 of CM031238.1, forward strand.
AATCTTGAAGGAAGAAAGTACTGAATATCCGAGAAGTGTAGAAGATTGTAAATCTTCATTGTATATCTTATCAAAGCTTTGGATAATAAATTAACTTGTTTCTTGGTGGATGTAGCCCACACTTTGGTGAACCACGTTAAATCTAGTGTTGATTTATGTCTCTTGTTTTGTATAATTCTTCTGGTAGAATATCCATTTTTATTTGCATGTATGCTTAGATCTGATATATTGTTTGTACAACCAGTGTGCTAACCCCAACACATGAGTCAACATCAAGTACCATCACCTATGTCATTAAATGCATGTGAAAAATCTGAATTATGGAGGTGATATCATCCATAGAAATTAGAGGACAACAACTATCATGTTCCCAAATTATTTTTCCCACATCAATGAGCAACCATCTGGTAAATGCAATAGGCCCCCATGCAACTGAAATTTCACTCCCCATAATACAAATATGAAAATTATCCATATGCATAGCTGGAAATGAGACTCTTACCATGCCATGTGAAGCCCATGTGATCCATTCTTCATCATTTGACCTAAGTGTGAGATTACCAATGGAGAGGTGTCCCTTATTTCCATGCTTGATGGCTCTACAAGTCATAAGAAGACTGCTGAAATAAATTGCAGTAGTGTAAACAAAAGTATTTGATCTCAAAGCATCCCAACTCACCCTTAGTAAGGCAAAAATTTTATTCATACAACCCCAAATGCATTGTGCATGTGAGGAAACATGTTGAAACACATTCATATGTATGCTATAGAGCTGATCCAAAGTGAATATCATGACAAAAATTGCACCTCTTCCTTTCATGGCTGAATATGCATCATATGTACCCAAAACATAGTATGAAAACTCACTATCATACCTTTCTCTTTGTTGTTCCCAATGTAAAAGAAGTGATGAATGGTCAAAAAGAGAGCACGAAACATGTACCAATAATGCTCCAAACTGAAAATTATCATACCATGTGACTAAATCCTTATGTAGGCATGCTAACATAACCCCAAACAATATGAAAATGTGCAGGACAACAGTGTAAATGGCTATGGAAACATTAAACATACATATTTTCCTCTTGGTTGTAGACTCAAACATGAATAGATGATGCTCATACCTTTCTCTTATGATCTCAACAATCAAAAATTGAATTTTATCAAGGTATGAGAACAATAGAATGCCCATCTTAATCATCTCATGAACCCTAGCCAATGCAAAAAATTGGTCACTTACATCTTTATACCATATGAAATCATGTACATGATTACACCACCTTATCTCCACCTCATCATTAACATATGGGAAAGAAAAATTAGAAATGCAAGGAAAATTGTACCATTCATTGAGCTCATGGATTTTATTTTTGTGAGGAAGCATCATAACCGAAACAAAATGCTTAGGGCTGCCCATCATACCTTTGTGCCATGTAGTACCCTCACATTCCTTGGGATTTTCAACCCTAACATCTTCTTCTACCTTAGAATCATGCATCCTTGCTTGTACTTGGTGTGAGGCCTCTTTAGGCTTCATTTTTGGGTGAATGAAGTCATATATATGCTCTCTAATGACTGTTGTTATGTGCAGACCAGCGAGTTGAGGATGAACTAAAGTGCCCAAAAATGTTTCTTCTTTTGGCCTATCATACATCCTTACTTCCTTACATCCATTATTAACCCAAATAGCATTAGAAACATACAAAGAATGACCATGGATTACCTCTTGGATGCCTTCATTTTTCTTGTCCATGCAAGCTTGCAAATCAGATTTCTGTCTTTCCTTAGACTATTTTCCTATGACCATTTTTTCAACATGTATGTAATCAAATGAAAGCAAAGAATCCTCTCTCATCAACAATGAATTTTTAACTTCATCTAATGGCTCTTGGTGGGGTTGAACAACTCCCCTTAAATCTGATTTTTCCATCACATGTTCCCTTGTCATCATTTCTTCTTGATCATGCTTATGCTTGACACTAATATCCTCTTCATGCCCATCAACCAAATTTGATTTCTCCTGTAACCACTCAAACCCATGCAATCATTAGATGCCAAAATTTATCCTCAAAAACAAAAGTTCTCATACCTTGGTTGCATGTATTTAATTTGCTTGCACATTGATTTACAACCCTTCTTGCTAAGAAGTGAGCAATACAAGACTCCTTTTGTTCCAATCCTTCCACAAGTATGGATAGCAAAGGTTGTGGAGGTTCTTCATACTCATTCAACATTAGGGACATTATTGTTTGCATAGCATCCATTACTTCATGTGAATGTTCCTCATGTATAACATCAAATAAAACCTCAAACATGTGTAAAATGAGGTCATTACAATCAAGATCTAACATTTGAATGCAAGACCTTACCTTAGCCATGTTCATCAAGATCTTAACTCTCTTATCAAAGTGAGGGTTTGTGATGTCCCAAAGCTTTGAAAGCTTCCAATCATGAGCTCATATACCTCCTCCATAGTAGTATCATCATATGGCAAACTTGGGGCTACTATCCATATTATCCCACTAATGCATGTGATGACCAAAGGTCTCATATCCACCTTCTCATGTCTCAACAAACTATATCTAGCCAAGTGTGTCACCAAATGAGCTACAACTGAAAACCTAGAGCTATAACTAGATTACTCTATCAAACATAAACAACTCACTATCTCTTCAAGAGTGTGGATCAATACACTCTTCTCAAATAAAAGTTTCTTGACCATTTTCCCAAGCTTATAGAGCTTGGTTCTCAAACCTCTCGTCACTACCAATCTCCATAATCAGTAAAACAATACCCATTAGAAAAGAAACAAACTGCTCTGATTCACCTAAAAAAATGTAATAAGTGTGAAATATTTTTCTAATCTGAATATGCCAAAACATAAATTTTTCTAAATCTGAAAATGGGAGACTTACTATAAATAGTAAGTTCGTCACTATCCCTAGTTGAATTTAGAAAAATTGCATAACTTGCTCAAAACACCCCAATTGCATGAAACTTTGGGGAATGGTAGATAATATTATGGAGCAACTTTTCCAAAAGGAATTTTCTAAAAATAATTGAAATCTGATTTTAAAACCCAAAATACTATAGAAAAAATATAGCAATTTCAAAAATCCATATCTTTGGCTAGGGAAGTCCAAAAGAGTTGAAGTTTTAGATCTTGGTCCAAAACAATACGAGGAACAATATCTCAAAACTAGATTTTGCATAGCCAACACCAAAACCTAATTTTTTCCCAAAAAATAGGTCACCCAACACATTTAGGGCACCAATTCAACTCCAAAATTTACGAAATTAATTTCTCCTTATCCCTTCTTGTTTTTGCCACACAAACCCCCACAAGAGTAGAGGAAATAAGTTTTGATACCATTGTAATATCCCCCTTTAGGATATCAATTAATTATTATTAATCTACTTGCAAGAGAAGTAAACTTAGAAGAGAAACTCTTCTAGGTTCACCTCAACTAACCCAGTGTCGGCTTCAATGCAACCCAGATAGGGTTGGAGTGAGCCAAGGTAAGGGTTCAGATTGGCTATCTAGCTGGAATTTACATTCCTTTAACCAATAAACTTTGCAGAAGTAGAAAAATAAATTAAAACTGTTGAAAATGATTGTAAACTTTGAAAATTAATAACTCCCACAATCTTTATCCGATTTGAATGAGATAACTTGTAGAAGAATGATAAATTTATGCACTTTCCAAAGAACTAACAATCTGAAATTTTGATAACCGAAAACCCTCCAAAACAGCCCCAAAATCCACCTCTATGTCATTAGGGTTAGAATAAATACTATAAATTAATTTCAGCTCATACAATCCTTCCAAAACACTCAAACAATCAGCCCTTGATCTGAAATAATTGATTATCCACAACATCAAATAGATCTAGCATAAACAACCTCAAAACATAATAGATCAAACCCCAAACCAAGTTGATTTGCTCTAATAAATTGAAGCAATAATACCAGTCCACAAAGTACCACAAACCCTTCACAAAATTGCATATTTATGCTTCAAATAAATGTGCCAATGCTCTATAAAGCCACCAAGGCTAGAAAGGGCATCAACAATAAGTAGATTTACAAATCTCATGAAAATACTTAAATTGAATATCAAACTAGCACAATAACTCCCACGCAAAAGAGAGAGAACATTAATGGGAATGCATCCCAACTCCAAGCATGGAGTGAAAATCAAATGATCAATTCAACATAAGTCTCATAATGAATCCAAGCTCTCCTTTTATAAACAAGGACACACAAAATTTGAAATCCCTAAGAGAGGGAAATCATTAATAAAAATAGTTTATCCTCCTTAGGTGTGGCGTCCCCTTTTCTAAGGGTCATTTTTTAAATTTAAAAGCCACCTAAAAGTTATTTAATTAATTCCCCTTTTAATTTTGCATTGTGGGAATTAAATTAAATAAATTACATAATTAAATAATTAAATAATTATTGCTTTATAATATCAAATGATAAAAATCCTCTCCAGGTAATAATATTTAATTATTTAATATAATTTTTCCCCTTGCAACATCCCAAAGGCCACGGGGAAAGATAGGCTAAGGGTCTTCAAAAATGGGGACATTACAAAGTTTTTAGCTTTGTCTTTGCATCTTACTAGTTGTGTTTTCCTTCCAGGTAATTTGTTTTTGTACTTTTGTGATCGATTGTCTTTCCTCTTGGGCTGTGCTTTATAATAGTCTTCTCGGCTTTCCTTGGCATTGGGATGGTTTTCTATTGAAATGATCAGTTATGTCTTCATTGACTTCTTATCATTTTTGTTGGAGGTTTTAAATATATTCTTTGCAGCAAAGAGAATGTTTGGGATTGGAGGTGCCAAACAAGGTTTCTGGTTTCTGGAAATCATTTTTTTGGAGTTGCCTTCAGATTATCTCCTTTGCTGGATAGATATGCTCTTGTGTGAGTAGTTATAAAAGGAATAATAACTAGATCATACAAAGCCAAGAACAAAGATGCTAATCAAACACCACGATCTATAAGATGAAAGCAATTTGCCAGAATAACTTTACATAAAACTTTGCAAAACAAATGAACAACAATATCATATATTATTATGGAACTCAATGAAATACAATGAGAATGGGCCTTTCTTATATAGGCAAGGAATAACAATCTAAGAACTAGTCAAGGTCATAGATCAAGCCATAAATCAAGGAAATAACTAGTCATCAAAGAACTAGTCAAGACCATAGATTTAGGAGAGAAATAGACATCAAAGATCTAGTCAATACCATAGATAAATGAAAGAACTAGTCAATACCATACATCAAGGAAAGAACTATACCTAACAACTAGATAATATCTCCTAATATCTAAATAAGATAAAAGAAATATCCACACACATAAATGGGTGAGGATAAATACAATAAAGGTAAATAAAGTACCTAGGTGAACATGAGCTAAGGTAAATACCTACTCTAACACCCCCATCAAGTGAAGCTAGGGGCAAAAATAGAAGTGGCATGTCCATAGTATGAGTCCCAGTAACTAGGCCTGATGAGGTACTCATGTACAATAATCTGGAAAAAGGGACAATCTGACAAGGTACCTAAAACCAATAACAATAAAGTAGAGATAGCAAAAATCAGTTGCAAGGCATCCCAAGAAGCTCGGCTCAAAAAACTTGTACAATGCTTTGAAGAAGTTTGGTGTGCATTATGGTCTGAATCCACTACTCGATCACAAAACTCAAAAACAATTGACATTAGGCTTCACTAGAATAGCTCCATATAAGTATACTATTAATGGAGTGACGTCAAAAGTACAAAACAAACACCAAACATAAATTGATCAACTGCTGCAAATAGGTGTGCCACGATCCAAGAAAAATAACCAAAGCAACAAGGAAAAGACATAAAATCTAGAGTGTCATGATCCAAGAAAAGCCAAGGTAACAAGGCAAGGAAACAAAACCCGAAGAAGCATGATCAACACCACACCCTCATATATTGCTGAATGGGTGGAGTAACGCCATATATCTATATGAGTTGCCCAAAATTAACTACCCGAACACTGACAAAATAACACTAGACTTCACCAAAATACCTCCCCCACAAGAGAGACTATCAACATGCCAAAAGTGTCAAAAATATAGATATAAAATCTCTCAACAAACAAGAGAGATACACTACACCTGCTAAAGAAAAATACTAAAAACAAGAAGCATTACAATGCAGAAGGTATAGAAAATGGAACAAGAGGCTTTGAATGGTGGAGGAGCCACGCCTGTTGAGTCCTCTCAACAAATGCCTCTCACCACCACGAGTGATTAGATATCCACCCCAAATCAACATGGATGGATGAAGAAGATGCCTGCATATGACTTGGTGCAAAATGCACAATGTTTGCATTTAAAGGAACATCAAAATGTGTGTCAGGTTGATCATGTCTAATGACTAAAATCTCGGAGTTTCTCAAGCCTGAGTGAAGGTGAAGAACTCATGTGTTGCTCATGATCCTTAAAAAGAGGTTAGCGAACAAAAATAGGAGCTTTGTTAATGTGTGATCCCAATGAAGTATCTTCTCGAAAACCAATGTCATGGTGAGAATTCCACTTAACATATGGAATAGGGAAACAATACCCTGTGAATGTCTGTCAATACCTCCGCTAGTGAAACCCATAGAACAAAGTATGCGAGAACTGAATGCATTGGTATGCTTCTCAAAAGATCCATGCATACGAGAAAAAGTAAGATACACAACATGTGTTAATGTAATATGCACAAATGTGGAAGAGCATGTAGTAACAAGCCTCATAGGCTTAAGAGCATCAAGATTAGTAACGAGGCTCAAAGACTGGTAGATCAATGTTAATGGGTATAAGAGCAACAATGGCTAAAGTGGACTAGGATCATGGATATGGTTGTCCACAATATGATGGTGATACTTGTAGGCTAGCACTTTTTCTTGCAGGGAGTGTATTAGTGTATCTTTATCGTGAATGAGTGATTATAGAAGAAAATTTTACTTCTTGAGCGATCTATTTTCTTCCACAAATTTTATAATATCCTCTTGAAGTCCACACACTTCAGAGAAAAACATATCATTCTCAAAATCCATGATAGATACAAGAATGCAACTCCTAAAAGTTTAGGACGTCGGGCTCAGCCAAAATTGCGTCCACAATTGATTACAACACTCCTCCATATTTGGCACTTTATAATGAGTGTGTACACTTTATAATCATAGTGCAATTCTCAAAAAAAAATTTTCAATAGAAAGAGCATGAAAAAATAATCACTTTTGCAAAAATGATACTCAAAAATGAGTTACCGATCAAAAGATACAAGCTTTTCAATATATTTTAGTTGCCACTTTAAAACAAAATAAAATGCTCTCGCTTCACCACAAAAAAAAAAATTGAAAGGGGGCTGGAGTTAAGCACCTAATAGTAGGAATCACAAGATTTAAGCCCTCATATGACCATACCATATGACCAAGGGCTAAGAATTTTTGTTTGGTTGAAGAAATTTTTGTACTTTCAACTTGGGTTCGAGGTCATGAGGTTTTGGCTTTAAAATTACAATTTGGCCATAATCTTTTTTTAACATAATCATGGTGTTTTGTGAGAATTGAAGCACTTGAGAAGATGCTGAAACAACATAAGATTTTTATTCCTACACCTTCAACCTCTTCCAATTCTAGTAAAGGGAAAGCCCTTTCAGCTCAGGCCTTCACTCCATTGGATGATAGATGGGTTTTTGATTCAGGTGCCACACATCACATCACACATTCAAAGAATTTGCTAAGTTCAGTTTCTCCTTGCAAGGTTTCTCAGATTATGGTGGGCAACTCTACTTCATTAAAAGTAATGGGTGTAGGGATTGTTAACATGCCAAATGGTTTAGTGCATGATGTTCTACATGTTCCCCACATTTCTAACAATTTGTTGTCCGTTTATCAAATCTGTAATTTAGGAAAGGAAAGACTATTGAATTCTCACATGATAAAGTTGTAATAAGAGAATTGAATGATCCTAATGATATTGTAGCTACATGTGTTGTGGATACAAATTCTAGATTGTATCTCTTTGACAAGTTTGAGACTTATGTAGGATCTTCTCTTATTTCTCACTCAGATTCTGTTAGCAAGTTGTGGCATGAGAGATTTGGTCATTTAAATTACAGATATTCTACAAAGAACTATCTTCCCAGAACATGGTAACTGGACTTCCTAAAGTTTCTTCTAATGATGGTGTTTGTCCAGGTTATATGTTAGGTAAACAACATTAGGATCCATTTCCCAAAGGATTGGCTAAGAGAGCTAAGGCTCCTCTCGAGTTGGTACACAGTGATTTGATGACTCTTCCTTCTTGTTCTTTTTCTGGTTGCAAATATGTATTGACTTTTATTGATGATTTCATGAGAAAACATGGGTGTATTTTCTTCAGTATAAGAGTGATGTTTTCAATGGTTTTAAAGAATTTAAGGATTTTGTTGAAAAACAATCATCTCATTCCATCAAAAAGCTTCACACTGATAATGGGGGGAGTATATTAGTAATGCATTCGAGATTTTTGTACTGACCATGGAATTCTACATCAGTATACAGTGCCTTACACTCCTCAATAGAATGGTGTTGCTAGAACGGAAAAATAAGACACTCAAGGAGATGGCCAATGCATGATTTAGTCAAAGAACCTTGCACTTGAGTTTTGGGATGAAGCCATGAATTACTGACTACATTCAAAATTGGATTCCCCACAAATTTGTTCAAGGGATTACACCTGAGGAAGCATGGTCTGGAGAGAATCTTGATGTTTCTAATTTTCAAGTCTTTGGAAGTCCAACTTGGGCTCATGTTCCTGATGAAAAAAGGAAGTCCATGCAACCAAAGAGTAAGGAACTCATCTTTGTTGGCCATTGTGAACACATGAAGGCATACCACCTTTTGGATCCTTCTACTCTGGAAGTTCATTTTCAAAGGGATGTTCGTGTTGATGAGATAGATTCTGTTGAGACTTCTGATGAAGATCAACATTTGTCTCCAATACCTCCTTCACCTGACATGGATGACATGCTTATTAATGATTCTTTTGATGATGCTTCAAGAAGTGGTTGCTCCCTCCTTCCCCTCCTTCCCCTCCTTCCCCTCCTTCCCTAACACAACGACATCCAAAATGGCTTCAATCTACTCTATAGGCAGCTGGTAACTTGGTAGGAGATCCGAGTGATCCTCGATGCACAAGATCTGAGACTTTAGGTGATATTGTTTATCGTCGTACTCAATCTATGCCTTCAGGAATGGCTCTTGTAAGTGAAGCTATCTCCTCTGATCCTGTTACTTTTTCTGAAGCTTATGGAAACTTTGAATGGGATGAAGCTATGAAAGAAGAATACTCCTCTTTGATGAAAAATAATACATGGGAATTGGTTCCTCTTCCTAAGGGAAGGAAAGTGGTAAAATGTAAATGGGTCTTTAAGACTAAGTATGCAACTGATGGATCTGTAGAAAAGTATAAGGCTCATCTTGTTGCTAAGGGATTTTCTCAAGTCAAAGGGGTGGATTACTCTGAGACTTTTTCTCTTGTAGCAAAGATGGATTTTTTTCACCTTGTTCTTTCCCTTGCTACTTCTCATAGGTGGTCAGTGTATCAGATGGACGTGAAGAGTGCCTTTTACATGGTGATCTCCATGAGGAAATTTATATGGAGCAACCCCGGTTTTGTGTAGGATTCTTCACTTGGTTTGTAGACTTTTTCATTTTTGTATGGTCTCAAACAAGCTCCTCGAGCTTGGTATGAGAAAATGGATGAGTTTTTGTTGTCTACTAGTTTTCATCGATGTGAAACTGATCATATTGTATATGTTCTAAAACGTGATGATGAATTGTTGATATTGGTTTTGTATGTTGATGATCTCATCCTCACTGGCAGCTCAACTTCTATGATTTAGGACATTCAAAACAAATTGAGTGCGAACTTTGACATGAAAAATTTGGGATTGTTGCACTATTTCCTTGGTCTTCAAGTTTATCAGTCTTTTGAAGGCATCTCTATTGGACAAAGGAAGTATGCTTCTGATTTATTGCAAAAGTTCCACATGGCTGATTGTAAGCCATCTCCCACTCCATTTTAGTCAGGTATTGAATTGATTGTTAATTGCAAGTCTAACCTTGTTGATGCCTCTTTTTATAGACAATTGGTTGGGAGTCTTTTGTATCGACACATATACTCGTCCCGATATCACCTTTTCTATTAATATGATGTCTCATTTTTCTCATGAGCCTCATGAAACTCAATGGAAAGAAACAAAGCATATTTTATGATACATACGAGGGACTTTAAATTTTGGCATCCATTATTCACCAAAGGGATCTTGTGAAATTGAAGGCTACATAGATTTAGATTGGGGAGGTTGTCATGATACATGATAGTCTACTTCTGGTTTCTTTTTCACCTTAGCTCTGGTCCAATAGCATGGGCATGTTAAAAAAAAATCAGAGCTATTTTATCATCCATTGAGGTTGAGTATATAGGTGCAATCAAAGTAGGTCGAAAGTTCTCAAGCTCCACCGATACTTGATGAATTTGTTTTTCATAGAGATCACCTTCTTTCATATGGTGTGATAATCAGAGTTCTATTCATATTGCACGTAATCCTATTAAACATCAGTGTACAAAACACATTGAAATTCATATGCACTTCATCAGGAAATTGATTCAGGATGATGTTGTTGACTTGAAGTTTGTATCTACAACTGATCAGATAGTGGATATCTTCACTAAACCACTTACTTCTCCTCGATATCTTCTTCTACGAGAAAATCTTGGAGTCAAGGAAGTTGTACTCAAGGGGAATTCAACATGAAGTCCCTTATTTCCTTCTTCTTTTCTCTTTTTGTGTGGGTACCTTATTTGGCATAGTAGCCAGGACCCTTTCTTATTTTCTTCTCCTTGCATTCGCTTATGGGAGGGTGTTGGTGTAAATGTGTTCACACTTGTCTTTGTGAACTAGATATTTTGCACCTTAAATAAGCTCATTTGAGAGCATAGGTTATAATTATTTTTTAATTAGTTTGTGGGATATTATTGCTTCCTGTAACTTCTTGGAGTTATTTGAGTTGTTTCCTCCACTTCTTAATTTATGGAGATGTGATTATCTCCTTGTTTTAATGTTTCCTCCCTATTTTTTGGTTGAGGATTAGCTTTGTAAACACTATATAATTGTGTGTTCATGGACATGAAATACACAAGCTTGAATAATATTTCTTTTTGTTTTTCTTTGCAAGTTGCCTCCTTGTGAAACTATGTGATTGGATTTATTACTAAGATCTTGTGTTGTTCCCCTTGACTCGGTATTGGGGAATTGGGAAATGATGGTTGTATTGTGATATTTACAATGGAATCTTAGAAGGTCACCAAGGGTGATCTTGCGGTGGCAAGGTAAGAAGGTTTAAACCTTGTATTCAACCACGATAGCACTAATGTTTGTAATCTTGTGGATTTAGGTGCGAGATACAACATTGTGGCATTATAGGCTCGGTCATATGAGTCATAAGGGCATGCGAGATCATAAATAAAATTTTCTGGATTTACAAAAACAAGTTTAGATTTATGTGAGAAATGTGTATTTGGGAAACAGAAGAACGTAAAGTTTCTCAAGGTTGGACCTATGAAGAAAGAGAGTAAGTTGGAGTTGGTACATTCTGATGTGTGGGGGTCGGCTCAAGTATCATCTCTTGGGGGTTCAAATTATTATGTTACTTTTATTGATGATGCAACAAGGAAATTTTGGGTATATTGTATTAGAAATAAATCTAATGTATTTGACACTTTTGTTAAAAGGAAAGCCTTAGTAGAGAATGAAACATGTCTTAATCTAAAATGTCTCAAGTCAGATAATGGAGGTGAGTATTGCAACAATACGTTTGATTATTATTGTTCTAAGAATGGAATCCGTAGGAAAAATACGGTCTCCGCAACAAGATGAATAGGACAATAATGGAATGTTCTAAGAGCATGAGGTTACATGAAAAACTGCCTCTTTCTTTTTAGGCAGAAACGGTGATCACAACTGTGTACTTGATAAACAAAGGACCCTCAAGTCCCTTAGATGGAGGCATACCTAAGGAGGCATAGTCGGTAAGAAGGTTGATTATTCATTTCTTAGAGTCTTTGGATGTGAGGTGTTTGTCAATATTGACAAGGATGATAGGACCAAGTTAGAGGATAATTCAGGAAAATGCACTTTCATTGGTTACGGTGGTGATGACTTTGGATATAAATGTTCGAGTATTAAGGACAATAAATTCATTTAATATAGGGATGTGGTATTTAATGAGAAAATTATGTATAACCAATAATTGCAAGAAAATAAGGAAGATTCTAGGAAAGAATATGTAGTGGTAGAGGATCTTTCGGATGGGAAAGTGACACATGAATCGGTTCATGAACCTACTCAATAAGAACCCCAAAATCCTATATTGAGGAGGTATTCTAGGGTAAGAATAATAACTGAATGCATTTCTCCTTCTCTTTATTATTTATTACTCACTAATAGTGGAGATCTAGAGAGATTTGATGAAAGCAATGTAGGTAGATGCCAAAACTAAGTGGGAGAAAGCCATGAATGAGGAGCAATAGTCTCTCATGGAGAACTAGTCTTGGGATTTGGTGAAGCTACCCAAAGGTAAAGGAGTATTGTAGAGCAAGTGGGTGTAAAAGTTAAAGAGGAAGAAGAAGGCAAGAAAGATACAAGGCCTGGTTGTTGGTCAAGGGGTTTGTATAGAAAAAGGTATACATTTTGATGAGATTTGTTCTCCTGCGAAAAAAATGAATTCTATTAGAACTATTCTTGGAATAGTGGCAGTAAGACTTGCACTTAGAGCAGATTAGATGTAAAGACTTCATTTCTCTATGGTGATTTGGAGGAAGATCTATATATGCAACAACTAGAGGGATATGAGGTCAATGGTAAAGAGGAAATGATGTGAAAATTGAAGAAGAGCTTGTATGGCTTGAAACAAGCTCCATGTCAATGATATAAGAAATTTGATATCTTCATGATGGAACAAGGTTATATTAGATGCCATTATGACCATTACGTGTAAATAAAGAAATTTCAAGATGACAATTATATTATCTTGTGTTTGTATATGGATGACATGTTGGTTGCGGGAAAAATCATGTAAGAAATAAAAGTAATAAAAAAGAAGCTAAGTGACTCCTTTCTTTGTGAAGGATTTGGGGGCAGCCAAACAAATCCTTGGTATGAGGATATCTCGGAATAGGAAGGAACGAAAGCTGAATTTATCTCATAAAGAGTACATTAAGAAGGTCTTGGAGAGGTTTAATATGTAGGATGCTAAACTAATTGGGACTCCTTTGGCAAGTCATTTCAAGTTATCAAAGGAGTTATGTCCCAAGACAAAGTAGGAGAGAAACCAGATGTCCAAGGTACCTTACTCATTAGTGGTTGGCAGTTTGATGTATGCCATGGTGTGCACTAGGCCTGATATTTCTCATGCAGTGGGAGCTATGAGTAGATTTATGAGTGATCCAGGTAAAGATCACTAACAGGTAGTAAAGTGGATCCTTCGGTACTTGAGAGGGACCACGGGAACAATTTTTTGTTGTAGTGGATCGGAGACCTCTTTGCGTGGTTATGTAGATTTAGATATGGTTGGATATGTGGACATCAATAGGAACATGAGAGGTTATATTTTCTTGTAGGTGGGATAACAATGAGCTAGATTTCACGACTACACAAGATTCTAAATTTGTCAACCACAAAGGCTAAGTATGTTGCTGCCAAAGAGGAAAGCAAAGAGATGATTTGGTTACAAAAATTTCTTGAGGAGTTGGGGCATAAAAAAGAGGAAGGGAAGCTGCATAGTGATAGTCAGATTACTATACACCTAGCTAAAAACTCTTCTTTCCACTCTAGGATGAAGCATATATAGTTAAGGTACCATTTCATTAGGAAAACTTTGGAGGAAGAGAAGTTGAAGCTGGAGAAGATTCATACCAGTCAAAATCCTGCAGACATGATGACCAAGGTGGTCACAAGGAGAAATTAAAACATTGTTCAACTTTGTTTGGTCTTCATGGATGACAGTGAAGGGTTGAGAAGCTTGCTTAGAGGAAAACTAGTCTCCAAGTGGGAGATTGTTATGTTGTGGAGTCTATTTTCATGTGTGGAAGTGTTGAAGAATATACACTAAAATTATTGTACATTCTCCATAGTTTTTTCATTTTGGCCTAAAAACATGCACGATATCTCGAGAAATGTGCTCTTGTCATATGGGCCGATTTTTGACCCATAGGTTTATGGGGTAGTTTTTGCCCATGGTTTTGGTACCCATGGTATTGTAAAACTGCTTAAGCATTTGCCTATTGATGTGATTTTGGGATTTTGATAGGGTAGACATATCATTGTAGATGTGTGTGAGTTTAAGTGTGAATTTAGGAGATTTTGTTGAGCATAGCTCCAAACAGATATGGGTATTGTATTGAGAGAAAGAGGTGGCTTGTAATAAAATATTAGCAAGTGATTCTTGGTGGACGTAGCCCAAATTGGGTGAACCATGTTAAATACTATCTTTGTGTTGTGTTCTTTTATTTTCTACACTTTTATTTCAGATTTGTAATATTTTTCTACATATTAGTTTCTACTATTGCAATTTTGTGTGGGATTTTTCTGCATATTTTATCCCTTATTTCCTAACAATCAGAGCCACGTGACATGTCTTCTATTTGGCTAGGTGAAGAAACTTCTACTCTAGGTTTTGGGAGAGGGTTTGTTGAATTGAATAATGAAACATTCAACAATGTGTTTAGTATTCCTTCACTTACAACTAATCTCCTATCGATTTATTAGATTAATGACCTTGATCGGGGCATGCGGGTTGAGTTCACTTCAGATTTTGTTTAATATAGAGAGCTGCACAGTGACACTATCATTACAGATTGGTTTATTTGATCATCACACTCAACTTTAATCCTTTTCTCACTTTGTTCCTCCTTTATATTTTCATCCGACTCACCCGTACATGATGAAATTTCGAGCTCGAGCACACTTATAGTGAAAATGAATTCTCTTCTAGCATAGTTGATTTCCATAGTGATGGGGACCCACCTCCACTATCCACTTATCACCTTCCACATCTTGAGAAACTATTTCTTGATTCACCTACTTTTATTCCTCAACAAACTTTTTAGGGAGCATGTGCTTTGTTGCGGGAATCATTGCACATCGAGACACTCTTATTCTATATAGTTATAAGAAATTCCACCTTCCTTCTTCACTACTACTTGAATACACCATCCCTTCATGGAGTATTTGGAACTTCTACCTCACATATGGAGCATTGTTCCTTGGATGGGAAAAACACCTTATCACTCCGAGGATCTTCTTCTTCACATGGTAGAAGGTGAATTTCAAAAATTTCATCTTCTTGGGAGGTTGGATAACTTTTCTTCTTCTCCTCATCTTCTTCTTGTAGAAATATTACAATTTATACATGGGTACCTTATCAGGCCTTTAGTTTTCGGGACCCATTTGATGCATCTTTCTTAGTTGTTTAGGGGAGTCTTCTATCTCTTGTAAGTGGATGTTTTCCCATTGGGTTTTCCTCCATTACTTGATATCTTTATTATACATGGGTAACTCATCAAGCGTAGTAGACTAGGACCCATTCCTTTGTCTTTGTTTGACTTTCCTTGCCTCATCCTAAGTTACGATGAAGGGGGGTGTTAGTGTGAGGGGTATTTTTCATATTTTATTAATTAATTAGGTGAATTTCTACCTCACAAGGTGATTCATCTCACTTAGGTGAGATCATAGGTCATTAGGAGTTATCCGAAATATCATAGAATCTATCATATGTTTACGTGTGCATCATACAACAATTACATTCCATTTTTGGATTGTAACTCCTCTTCTCCCTTATGGAGGTATGATTGGTCTTGCATTAGGAGTTACACAACACTCCTATTTGTACCTTTTCATTTTTATCTATGAGTATGAGTAGACTTATTTTATTATGCATGCATAATTCTTGTGATTGAATTATTGCTTTCATCTTGGAGCTACTTCACGTTTCAGTTCGAGTGCAACTTATTTGATGTGCATGCATTCCTTCTTGATCCTCGTGCTTCCTTACTCTCACATCCATGAGGGCATATATTAAAACCTATTATCCACGAGATAAGGAAGGGTGATCCAAGAATATTCCCCCATGGAGGGAACATATATAAATGATGCAACTAAAGCATATAAATCAATATTTCCACTAGTGTGTGTGTGTGTGTGTGTGTGTGTGTGTGTGTGTGTGTGTGTGTGTGTGTGTGTGTGTGTGTGTGTGTGTGTCATGTGTGTCAAGTGAGGTGCAACATATTAGTCAGAACCAAGTGCATCATCGAGAAGTAAAGGGGGAATAACATGAGGACTATCCCAAGAGAACCTTACAAGGAGGTGAAGTAACTACCAAAGATGATGGACGGTCGAAGCCTTGAATGTGTCATTATTATTCTTAGGAAGTGGAGCATTAATGATTGAACTTGATGAGATGAATGAAAGATATAACTAAAGGGTATTTCAAACTCATAGGTGTAATTTTTGGACAAACATTCATTCCCTGTTGATCCATTTATAGATGGCTTTATATTTCTCTTGTGTAGGAAGAGTGTCGATGTGAGAAACATTACTAGATGTGGAAGCATGCTCATGCTATAGGTCATGCTCATGTAACACTAGTTGTAGGTCTATGCCATGGAGGAGGTGAAGTAGATCTATCTACATGTTATGTCTCATAAGAGATGATACCTTTGTCCTCTAATAACTTAAGTTTATGATCTAACACATAACAATAATTGTCATGATGTCCATTAATACGATGGAAGTTGCAAAACAAATGACCCTTCTCACATTCAAGCCTATGAGGAGGGAGATGATCATTAGATGGTAACCAAATCATCCTCTTGTTAAGTAATGTAAGTAATATGTCATGGGGCCTATCACAAGCCTTATCAAAATAAATGGGATTCCTCTTAGAAGGATATCGTTGTTGTACTCACAAATTAGGATGAGGATGAAAAAAAGTATTACCGCGATGTAAAACCTTTACTTGAATATCATTGCGTGTATCATAATCATGTCTAACATAAGGTTTTTGTTATTTGAGGGACTATACAAGTCCCCAAAAATATGAATTGCATCTCTAAATCACTAGGTTGATATACAATCAAGTGCATGTTTTCCTTAAAGCATAATATATAACTAGAGACAAATTCAACTTCATCTTGATGTAAAGAAGGAAAACAATCATATGTATCCATAGGATCTCTATTGCAACTAAAGTGAGCTAATAATTCATCCTCAAGTTATACAAAAGTACTTAAAGATCCACTAGGAGATGAGTAAACCAAGAAAGAACATCACTAATAAGACTCCTAGAGAAAACCTTAAGAAGCATCATGTCATTTATTTAAGGAGCCATGACTATTGTATAATGCTTAAGATGTAGGTATGGATCTGAAGTACCATCAAACAATTTAAATGAAGGCATTACAAAATTTCTAGGGAATGGTATTTGAAATATTCTATGCGGAATAGGATTGCGGGAATAATATTAGAATCAACACTAGCATAATAAACCTTGCTTTCTAAGGTCAATGTGTGGACCTTTCTTTATAACTCACCTACCACATGCATAAGAGAAATAAACTCTTGAGGAGGTATAACATAAGCACCTAGGGGTTCATTCAAAGGTTGTACCCTACCATTAATAGTAGCCATAGGTTGGTATTATTAAGGGATGAGTTATCTAAAGTTTGCATGGGTTGAATGGGATTGACCTCATGATTAGGTTCCAAAGGGATATAAAAATCAAAAATAGGCAATACAATCACACTAGGAGATGTATCAACATGTGGACTATGTGCACTTAAAAAAACATCAACATTTTCATTTTTCTAACAAAATCACTTTGTAGATTAGTATCTAGTGGAAGAAAATAAGTACTAATAGAAACATCAAACTTGCTTGTAAGATGAAAAATAGAAACAAATACCCCTCCATTAATTTATACCCCTTAGATCCTTCAATAAATATATGATTACACAATAAATCATATCTCTCAGGCCAACCCCCCTTTTAACAAAATCAAATTTGTGAACCCCAAGTTTGATTCGATTCAATATAATCTTGATCTACCTAACACCACTAGTTGGTTTGTATATGGCATGGTCAATCATGTCCACATTTCTACACTTCCTCTTGAGGCCATTGGCACCTATACTACTAGCATGACCAATATCATTGAGTAGAGTACTCCATCTCCATCTCCGCATCAAGGTGTCACTCTTGATATTACGGTCTTAGATATAAGATAAACTAGTTCTTATCAACATCATGACGGTAAGAAGTACATGGCTTAGTAAGCAATACATAGCTCTCAAAATTGATGTCAAATATAACGTTCTACTACTTACCTTTAATAATGATGAGGCCATCCTTGATTTACTTAATGTACATGAGGATAACCTTCCTTCTCAACATAACAAACTTTCCAAAATTGAAAAATTTGAAGTTAGTGGCCTCATCTTGAAATTAGATTATACCCGCAAAAAAAGATGGAATATATTCTCAAAAGTGATGGAGTCCCTATCTCATTAAATACATCATTAGTCTGAGCACATATCATCTAAAAATTAATGAAGGCCACATATTCAAAGAACAAACCAATACTCACTTTATCAAGAAATTCTACAATTTATGTTCTCACCTATCCACTTGTGTGTAACCCCATTCATAAAAATATCTTCAAATTAACTACTTCATTAGCTTAGTATCTTAATTTATTCCCTTCCTTTTAGGTTTATATGACCATTTCTCCTATCTATCCGTATACTTTGGTTATTTTCTATCTATTTCTCTATCGTCCCACTAACTCCATGGAATCACGTACTTGTTACTTTTGGACCATGTAATTTGATGGGCCCATCCCATCGATAAGGATCAATAAGGACCATGTATTTTTATTTTATAGGGTCCATCCTTATCACACTTTACTATCCTTATAGAATCTACCCATTGGTTTTTTCACTCTTGATGTTTCTATCTGCCTCTCAACTATTATTCCTCTCGCGAGCTCCTTACTAGGTGATTTATGTCTTATTTTACTAATTATATTTTAGTGTTTCTTTTTAGTCTTTCTTATTCAAGGTTCTAAGAAGTTATTTCTCCCGCCACAAGCAAGATGAGGGACACTAGTAGGTAAGTATGAGGTAGGTATAGTTCATTTAGTGGAGTTCATTTATTTCTTTACAACACTTTCATTACTACTTTACTTTTAGCATTTAATTTTGATTTATGTGTTGCATAGATTTTTTTTCAAACACGGAGCTTAGGTTGGGGCACATGTATACACCTCAAATTTTATGCTTACTAATCATTTCTTTTGTGTATGATTTGTTGATGCATTCTCCTCTAAAGGGTTCCTTAAAGGGCCTACCAAGATTGGGATGTGATTGGACTTGGTCACATGAGGTAGACCACAACATTTGAGAGATGTTGTTATTATGCCATAGTTCCCCTACCCTTTCTGGTTTCTCCCTTTGTTCACACATTACATCTATCATGTGTACTTGTCTCAATATGTCTACTTGCTCATGATTATTACTCACTATTATCCCTACTTTCGGTCACCAAAACCTTCGTCATTTCCTCCATTTACCACTTTTCCTTTACTTCTCATGTTTTTCACTCCTTATCATTTGGGTTCTCCCTACGATGACACCATCCTCCATGGGAAATGGTGTTGGGTTTGGTTTTTCCATAGCCAATGCCATCACACATGGGCAATGACGTCGGGTATATATACCCAACCATCTTTTGTCAAATGGTCCATCAATCACCAATTGAAAATACATAAAAGCACATCTGAAGTCATATTTTCACACTATTTTACACCCACTTTTTTGACTTGAAGACTTGGAGCTTACCTTTTTGGAATTGGGTCACCATAATGAGTTAAGAATGGATATCTTCTTGTTGATTTTTCACCTTCTCCACCCAAATATATTATCACTTTTCATGGATTTGATAAAACTTGTCAAAAACCATTATGTTATATTTGGCTCCCCATTATTGTTGGCCTCAAGAGCATTAACACCAAGCTCATAGTTTTAGACCAACCTCTTTCTTATAATCTCCTTTTTGGATGACCTTGAACACATTACATGCACATAACCACATCATTTGGGTACCAATGAATTTAGTTCATCCATATAACCAATAGTATAAACATGACGCTGATCTAAATCCTTGGGATACACATGTCCCCTTCGCGAAAAACCCTTTAAGATCCCCACTATTACTATAGTTCCGAACATCACATACCCTAAGTTTTATGTCTATAGACTTGAAATTCATGTAACTTTATCCAAATCATATGATGACGAACCTAATGAACTTGAAAACATAATCTATAAAAACTACTTACCAATGCAATTACACTTTGGCTTCATCTAGTTCTACTATCAGGGATCAATTTCCTCCCATTTTAGAATATGGAGCACATCCTTGTAATGTTGCTTCCTCTAGTCACCATAATGGTAACCCACTTGAAGGTGATGAACTCGATATCTCAAGCATCTTCATGGACTGTCATCCCAACACTCTTTTTTCAAAATGGATATAATGGTCCTCGATGATACCTTTGAATTCGACATGTCCGATTGTTACGATGTTACTGACTCATTCTACTTCACCTATCATTAATGAAGACTACATCTTATCTCATGTTGAATCATGTCATTTATATGTTCTTCATTACCAACACAACTTGGCAAGACTACAAGCCTTTAACCATACCACTCACATGATCTTCGTATCGATGATTTAGATCTTCCTTCCCATGATACTAGCGATAGTGAGGATGAAGAAAGTCTATCTTATGTCCTGCTATCCAATCCTTCATTACTTGACACCCCTTAGATCCTTAAAAAAATATTTGATTACACAATAAAACATACCTCTCGTGACCCCCTCTCGACATAATCAATTTTTTGACCCTAAAGTCTGATTCGATTCAACATAATACCGATCTAGCTAACACCACTAGCTAGTTTATATGGTGTATGGTCACCTCCACGATGCCATTGGTCCTTGTAATACTAGCAAAAATGATCCCATTAAGTAGGTACTCCATCTCCATCTCCTCATTAGGATGTCACTCTTAATATTAAGGTCCTGGATGTAAGATAAATTAGTTCCCATCAACATCATGACGGTAAGCGGTACATGGCTCTCAAAATCAATGTCGAATATAACAATTTACTACTTACATTTGATAATGATGAGGCCATCCTTGAGTTACTTTATGCACACAATGATAACCTTCCTTCTCAACACAACAAACTTGTCAAACCTAAAAAATTTGATGTTGGTGACATCATCTTGAAATTATATTATACCCACAACAAAGAAGGTATATATGCTCAAAAGTGGTGGGGTCCCTATCTCATTAAATACATCCTTGGTCCCGACACCTATCGTCTAAAAACTAATGATGACCATGTCTTAAAAAGAACCAACCAATGCTCACTTTATCAATAAATTATACGCTTGATGTTCTCACGTATCCACTTATACGTAGCCCCTCCATACAAATATCTTGAAATTAACTACTTCACCAACCTATTATCTTAATTTATTCTCTTCTCTCTTGGGTGTATATGACCATTGCTCCATATTCTATATACTTTGGGTAATTTTCCATCTATTTCTCTATCATCCTATTAACTCCATGACATCGCACCCTAGTTAGTGCCTTTTATCACATTTTACTATCCTTATAGCATCTACCCATTGGTTTTTTGCACTCTTCAACGTTGCTATCCACCTCTCAGCTATCATCCCTCCCATGGCCTCCTAGCTAGGTGATTTATGTCTTATTTTACTAATTATCTTCTAGTGTTTCTTTTTAGTCTTTCTTATTTAGGGTTCCAGTAGATATTTCTTCGACCACATGCAAGCCGAGGACACTAATATGTAAGTATGAGGTAGGTATATTTCATTTAGTGGAGCTCATTTATTTCCTTACAACACTTGTCATTACTACTTTACTTTTAGCATTTACTTTTGATTTACGTGTTGCATAGATATTTTTTCAAATACCATCTCATGTTTCACTATTGTGACATGTGTTGATATTTGGTTGGGGCATATGTATACACCTCATTTTTATGCTTGTTAATCGGTTCTTATGTGCATAAGTTGTTGACACATTCTCCTCCTAAGAGGGTTCCTTAAGGGATCTTCTAAGATTTGGGTGTGATTGGACTTGGTCACATGGGCTAGACCACAACATTTGAGAGATGTTATTATTATGCCATAGTTATCATACACTTTCCTTGTTTCTTCCCTTTGTTCACACATTACATCCATCATGTGTACTTGTCTTAATATGTCTACTTGCCCACACTTAGTACTCACTATTATCCTTATTTTGGGTCACCCAAACCTTCGTCATTTCCTCCATTTTCCTCTTGGATTTTACTTCACATGTTTTTCACCCATTTTTCCTTTCGGTTCCCCTCGGGATGATGCCATCCTCCATGGGTGATGGTGTCATGTTTGGTTTTTCCATAGCCAATGCCATCGCCCATGGGAAATGGTGTCGGTGTATATACCCAATCATTTTTGTGAAGCAAACCAATCAATCACCAATTGAACATATATAAAGGCGCATATAGCTCATATTTTCACACTATTTTGCACCCACTTTTTTTAACTTGAAAAATTGGAGCTTACCTTTTTACACTTGGGTCACTTGTAGTGAGTTAAGACTGGACATCTTCTTGTTGAGTTTTCCCCTTCTCCACCCAAAGAGATTCTCTCTTGGTGGGAGGATTCTTGTCACAAATAAATATTTCTAACCCTTCTTAGAATTTTATCTTGCACTTATATGTTGTTGATTGGCCATTCATTGCTATAGATTAGAGTGGATGTATGTTTATTTTAATCTATTGCATTGTCTTATTATATTGTGCCCCCTCGATTTATTGTTATTACTCTTATTTTAAATCCTAGTAGGATACCTACCTTTATCTTAGGTATAGGTTGTGGAAACCTATAGCTATCTTAGGTTAGGGTCACTATCCTCTAAAATTACAACACTAGTGCTCCTTGAGCACCTTTGTATCTACATCATGTGTCTAGACTTAGATTTGATCCCTACATTTGAGAACTTAGATGAGAACCTATATTTTCTTGTCATACACAAAGTATCTTTATTACACATAAATCTTTGTTGTCTTTCCTAAGTTAGGATAGGTTCTATAAATAGAAAGGAGCATGAGCATGTAAGGGATCAAATTTCAAATTGGGAAATCAAGAGACCATCCAACAAGCGAGGCATTTTGAGCATGATCAAATCAAGTTGGGTTTAGTTTCGTAGCTTTATGAAAGTCTTCAAGTCATATGATTGAGAATTCTTATAAAATCTTACCCAACGATTATCATTGAGTGTAATGTCATTGTGCACAAACAAGTAATTTTTCCTCATTAATATTAATAGAAGTATTCATTATTTCTTGTTAAAATTGTCCTTGAAATCTTTTCCTAAGTGGAATCTAACCCTGAATTTGTGTGCTATGCAATCTAAGACATCCCTGCATCAATGTAATTTTCATAAACACAATACAACAAGAAATGCAAATCCCTTTCCATCAAACTTAATAAAATGGTTACCAACTCAAACCTTGCAATGGAATTCATTTATTCACCAATGCATCTACATATCTCTTATTAAATTTACTTCTAGCCCATCCCAGAGATATTCCCACATTTATTGGCATATGAGGTTTATATGATTCTTTAGATCAAACCTTTCAATCAAAATCAATTCACAGCTGATTGATTTCAATACTCATTGATAAGTTGATATGTAATTACAAATTACCGAGTTAATTGAAGTTTAACTCGGTCATAGCAGCGCTTCCTACTTAATTTTCTACCGTAAAAATGTCTGTTGTATCTTGCGATATACTTAGGTTATCCACACCCACAATTACACAAAAACTATTTTTACAATTATTTGTCACACAAATAAAACAGTTTTGCTTCTTTAATGTATCATTAAATAATTTAAATTCTAAATACAAATGATAAACATTACAATATTAAAATAAAAAACACATTTTATATCAGGAAAAAAACGCTGCTTTGCAATACATGACATGACATTAGATGCAAAAAAAAAAAAAAGGGTCTCTCCAGCCATAACCACAGATCATAATTTGTTAGACATTTCAACAAATTAGAGTTAAAAAAATAGTCTCTCCAACAAAAAAAAATCACAAGTACTGAACCTAAAATGAAAAAATATGTGAGCCTCACTTTACAAAAATAATCTCTCTAAAATTTTAGTTACAGTCCCCATCTTTGTCACCCACAGCGATAGAGTGCTCGTGTGAGCGAAGGAGGCCGCGACCACCCGCTCCGCTATCGGCAAACAAATCCGTCAAAGTCTGAAGAAACAAAACCTGCCTTCTCAACGAAATAATGTACTCCGCCGTCTCGCTAAACAACTCCTCCGCCTGCGCCAAATTTGGCCCGCCCGGAACGAGCCTCTGTAGAGCCCTCAGCCTGGGCCTAAATTTAGCGGACCGCCAAATATCAGATCTGTTGGAGGAGAATAGCGTCTTGCTGCGATTAAAACCCCGCGCTCTTCTGAGCGCACAATGCTAAGCTTGGCCATCAGTTTTTGTGCCATTCTATCTAATCTTTTCCTATGACAAGGCGGAGAAGAAATACAAATATAAAGGCAATTAGTTGTTGTCCAAACATGCGCATGCCAGCTAAAGCCAGAGTGGTAGCCGTAGCGTGCATGCCATTAAACAGAAAAAGCCTTCACTTTTGGCAGTTATCGCATCCACGACCCAGATTTCTTCCTACGACTACTGAGAAAATATCCGCCGTTGTAAGCTGGACAAGTGTCGCATTCTCTTGTGGGGAAGGAAGGAAGGAAGGAAGGCACATGGTGGCACATGGTTATTAAAGATATTTGGGCCAGCCATGTGACCATGCGCTCTCTTTACTCCACCTGTACTAGAGTGCAGACTCGTGCATTGCATTTGTTGCCCAACATGTGCCCCTATTTCATCCCTGCCTGCGTGGCCAACTTAAAGTCGAAGGTATGATTATTTTACTTTTATGTAAGAAAGAATGAATTCAAAGTGGTCGTGTATCAATTTTAAACAGATACCTATTTTTGACAGGTTGTGGGCTGTTTTTGTGATTTTAGTTGTATTGTACCCCTAAAAATTTTGGTATCTGGAGATATTGTCAAAATTTTCAAGTAGTCCTTTATAAATATATGAAAATATACAAATTATAAGAAAAAATCATAAAAATAAATATAGAAAAAAATAAAATTTACAGTCACGTGTATAAAATCATTTAACCAAATTTGCTGATTTTTTTAATGACTTGTTTGTTAATTTTCATTACTTTGAATATTCATAATTAAAATATAAACATATAAATATTTGAATAATATACTAGTTTATATACAGCAATGTAGATATCTCAAATATATTTAGTTGAAAAATTTAATAAATATTAATTTATATATGATATATTGGTTGTTATTTTTAGTTGACTTTTTTTTTTATTGATGATGACAATTTCTTAATTGACTTTTCAAAATAAATAAGAAAAATATTGTAAATGATAGTGAAATAAATGTTTAATATAAGATTAAAATATCCTTACAATAATAAAATCACCAAATTTAATATCACATTGAATTTTTATATATGAAAATTATAGTCCCAAACACCATCAATTTATTTTTAACATAAAAATAAAGAAATAAACAAAATTCAAATAATAATAATAATAATAAATCATTTCTTAAATTAGTATAAAATAATATTTAAATAGAACCTTTTCCTTATTTAATAAAAAATACAATTAATAATTTACAAATAAAATTATAAAAGCTAAGTTAAACACTCAAACAATCGAGTTTCATTAATTCAAGATCGATAACTAATTGTGCGATGCAAATTATAGTTTTCCTATAAGAATAGGTCTTGGTTATATTTGTATCCATGATATTAACTTGTATACTATATTTGTAAGGACAGGTGTGGTTTTATTTGTATCCATGATATTAACTTGTTTCTTGTACTATATTTATAATTGTTTTTAGTATATCTAGGTAATTTAAAAAGAGAATGACAATAACACATTTTATAGAATGGGAATAGATGAATCCAAAAGTTTGTACCAGTGCTTCCCAAAGTTTTTGAGTTGGCATATGTTTAGTAGAGTACAAACAATTTTTTCCTTGAGGTGGCCTACATCTCCAACATGCTTTATGGAATAGAATAGTATTACCAGCCTTGCAAGTGAGGCCGACAATAATTTTATAAGGTATATGCTTTTTGATTAACACACATTGTTATTAGGGAACATGAGAGACATACTAATATCTTCTTGTCGTTTGATGTATAACTCTTCAAAGATGAATATATTACAACTTAAAACTTGGCCATGTGTAGCTTTAATAACATAATTATTTGTCCATTTTCTTAACTTCTTTATTTTTATTCGTATAATCTAAAAAATAGGGAAAAAAGTTTGGGGTTTTAAATTTTTATTCGTGTAATCCAGAAAAGGACAATTGGTTATGACTAAATTGGAAAAACTATCTCTTAATTTTGGATCAAGGGTGTTTGCGGTTATAAAAGTTATGGGAAGGTGGAGTAGAGAGAGGAAACACATGGTCATTGTCGAGTCCAAGCAATGGCCACTTAGAAACCTTTTTCCTTATCTAACTCTTTACTTTTAGTATCCGTAGGAAGCTTAGGACCACATTCACAATTTAAAGAAAAATTAATTCATTGGGATTTGAATTGTCAAACCCCCAAGCATAAAGTCTACCGTAATGCGAATCTCAATTGCTTGCTTACTAAGGTTTTGTAGTGTACGTGTATAAAGGAAGATACAAACTTTAAAGGGAAGCATAGGTGAGCTAAATGATGAGCCCATTAATTGGATAAATAATGACATCATTTATATTTCCCCTTGTTTGAATTTGAATATATTTTATAACTTTTTCTTAATTTAAAGTAGAGATTGTATTCATTTTGCTAGATTAGTGTGTAAATTTGCTCTATCCTAATGATCTAACTAAAACCCCTCAAAAGCACTCCGTTTTGTGTGTAAGATCAATAAAAGAATGATTTTGACCAGGATATAGAGTTTCAAGCTTAGAAGTCTACAAGTTGTCAAGCTTTGGAGTGTTTTAGTTCACTTCGGAGTGGCTGTCTTAGCGCACTTCGGAGTATCCTAGCTTGCTTCGAGCAGTATCCCATCTCGCCGGAGTGTCTAAGATCCCTTCAAAGTATTATGTCTCAACTCATCTTGAAGTATTCGAGCTCGCTTCGGGGTATTCGAGCTCGCTTCAAAGTCTCTCGGAATGTTGCGAGTTGACCACGGACTTCGTGGATCTGAGTGACAACTTTAAGATTTTTCTAGCTAGGAACAACAAACTAGAAAATACATAATTTTTCCATCCTGAGCACACATCCAATGCAAAACAACGCATGCGAGAATATAGGGAAATGACAATTTTAGAATAAATCATGTAATTTGTTTTGTCAATCGATTTCCTTAATCCTCTCCATTATTTCATCTTGAAATATGGAGATGATTTGGAATCTCTCTATTGACTATCTAAATAAGGATTCTCCTTATAGTTTTGTAGGCATCAGTTGGATGCTTGACTATATAATCGGCCTCACCGACCATGATAAGTGAGAAAAATAATCCATCTGTTGTAATTTTGGATATGATCCAAAACTTTGAAATCAATAAAAGTGTTGCTTTGGTGAATTAGTGTGCAACTGTCAGTTTGATCAATGAGAGAGCAAGGGCCCACTCACACCGAGATCTAGAACTTTTGGTATTTTCTATATCAGTCATTTTTTGTTGAATTCTTAAATTGTACCTAAGCATTTATTTGTTTATTAAATTCTAAATTTTATTACCATTCTTTCACTCCTTCACAATAATAAATATATAATAGTTTAGCTCATATTCACAATTTCTTTACTTGCTTTTATTATTTTTATTTGTTCTAAGTTGTGTGAAATTTCTTTAAGAAGCTTTCTATTCTTTGACTTTCAACTCTTCAATTTGATTCCAATAAGTGCGGTTTCTTTTAAAAGCCTTGTGAGTTTAAGTTTCAAGAATTTTAATTTCTTATGACCGTGGGAGTATTTAAATTCAATAAGTTAACTAATTTCATTCAATTCAAATGGTTTGTGCACTCTTTATTATAAAGCATAGCTTAGATCTTAATTTTGAAACTTAGAATTAGGGTTTCCCCAAACAAAGGAATATCACCAAGTAATTGTTAAAATTATAAGTCATCAAAGTTAAATGAGCACCATTGCCGATAGTTAATTTGAAATAATAATTGAAAATTTTCAAAGTGAGTTTAATGGGTGTTATAATACTTGATTCTTTATATAGATCGAGCTAGTCAAATTGCTTTATAATTAGCAAGCACTTTTTGAGATTCGAACCCGGATCAACATGACGTGAGCACAATATACCCACTATCCACTTTTAACCAACTCGACTAAACCTAGACAACATGATAATATGTGTGTGTTAATAGTAAACAACTAAAGTATGTAATAACATTATAACTTATTACAACATTGTTATATGAGTAGACTCATATAAGGTAGATTAATCCTTTAGGATTACCAAATAATTCTAATCCAATAGAAGATGTGAGATTTAAATTATTGAAAAACATATTCTAAGAGATGTATTGCCTTGATACACATTGAAATTTGAGATTTTAAAATTGAAGTATTACTTCTATAATATTATATTAAAGTGAATAAATACATGTCTAATTATAAGAGTCTTAAATAATATATGTCATAAAACACCATAGTTGGTAAATATTATATGTCATAGGACACCTATATGGAATAAAACATCTAGATGGAAAAGAACATAATTATAAATTTAGACTTGGTTGTAGTCCAAAATAATTATAAGGCTTGCGTAGTACACTAAAGTTAGACCAATGCCATTTGTTGATTATCCTTATCATTTATCTCAGTCCATTATACACTTAAATAACTAATTCCTAGACACCTATCACTCAATTCAACATTCCTTGATTGTTAGGTCACACTTGTACTCATCATTGATCAATAAAAACCTAACTTTTTGAGTATCTAGAATAAGTCTTCAGACATCTGGTCAACTTCTCACATTGGTGAATTCAATTCACACACTAGTACAACAAAAAGTCACCCATAATGGGAAAATCTATTTGGACATATTTTTCCCAAGGCCAGTGGATCCATCCTCCATTTTCTTAATAGTCACATGCTCAAATTAATAAGTTGGTCTAGTCAAACTTGTGTCTATTGAATAAGAAAACCTTTGACAACAATCATATTTAAAAACACATTTTACCCACTCATTAAAAGTGCCTCTTATCTCATGAATTTCATGATGCATATGTGGTTAGGATTCCTAATGAAGAGCCTCCTTAGACCACAAAACCATCATATTTTCATGCAAAAATATACAAAAGATGTATATATGAACACAAATTAAAAATAAATAATAGAACTATAACTTTATTGAATTTAACTTAGAGGAATAAAGCACACATAGATTAATCACCAACAATGAAATATCAACAATACATTTCAAAAGGTTTAACTCAACCTACTTATCCTACTCGCAAGCTCAACTCTCCATAACATTAGTTCTCTTCTCTATTTCTCTCATTTCATAGCTTCGAAATCTTCTTTAAGCTCTAAAGAATCCACCTACTTAAGCCATTGAGCTTTGTTTATATAGCATACAAGCCACCCAAAGGATACAATAAACTAAGCTACGTGTTACCATTAGAGTCCCAAATAAACAATACATTAGCAAAATAGGGCCAAGAAGATCCATCATAATACTCGGTACAACTAGTGGCTTTACCGAGATCCTCATAGCATTAGCTCGAATATGTATTACTATCTCACGCCTTTGAACAAGATTTTAATATTTCATGGCTTCAACTAGTGCTTTGTAGATTCCAATCAAGCTCATAGTGTTTTGTGTACTTTCCTAATACTTTGTAGCGTCAATAGACTTGCACAAGGCACATGCATAAGATGGTTACAAAAAGGGGGTCTTAAGTGGACACGTTTTCTTGTAAATTGAGAAAATTGTACTTTCAATTGATTATTTGAGGTACTTATGCTCAAAATTTATACAAGGTATAAAAATGAATTATTGTATTTTGAGTCTAAAGTTTTCAAATCACTATTTTTACAAATGGTGAAGTATAGTGGTATAAACTATTAAAATTCAAAAAATTAATCATATTTTTTAGATAAAACATAGTTGATAGCTAATCATTCGGCCCTCACTTTTATCATCATTGTTTAGTATTTTTAAAAATCCTTATGTTGAAAGTTAGATAAAGTTATCTAGTATGTTACAAATATTTAAATTTTTTTATTGTAAATATATTTTTAAAATGAATTTTACTAGTAAATAGGTCTTGAATTTGATTAAAAAATAGACAGTTGAGTGTTTTCCTTGCATAACTACCTCAAAATGAATTGAAATTGATATTTTTTAATGTGCATAGAATTAGGTCTCGTATGTAGCGGTATATATAATTTTGAATTTAGATGCATATATACAAAGTTACATAAATTTATACATGAATTTTCTTTCAATATAATGGCATATGAAGACATATCTACAAATATTTAACGTTAGTATTGTTATAATTATTTAAAAAAAAAAAAAACTTGTGTCATTAGAAATATAACAATTTGATCTTCGTCGAGTAATTATTTGATGAACGTTTTGTATGAAATGCCTAGCATATTCCATACTCGAAGTTGAATTTTGACATGGAACTCATTTCACGCTAGAAAATGATAGGTCCAAGCCTTTGGCTTGGAAATCTGGCATTCATGAGCCTGGAGGGATGCTTTGGGAAAGTGAATTTAAACAATGCGTATGAAATAAAAAATGTACACGCTAAAATGTGTACATGTTATGAAGTGTGTTCGCATTATTGATGTTTAATGTTTTTAAGAGGTTTTGCATATGACATGTTAGGCTAGGTAAAACATATTTACTAATATAATTATAAAGTATCATATTTCGTTTATTACTCTTTATAATTTTATTATTTCTTATACTTTAAATTTATTTTAGTAAATATAAGTTATTAGGGTCACTCAACACTTGATAGAAGTGGTCTCGTAGCTCCATGCATTACAATGCGAGAAGATAGTTTTTCAAAATCCAATGCAAGATTTACTTAGTTACTTTTCAGGATTTAAAAATTGAATGTAAATATTTTAGGATGTAAATTTTTTAATTGGCATTTGATTTGGGAGAACATATAGTCGCTTTTGTAGAATTTGGGGCCTTTTGAATTGGTTGTTGACATTTGTAAGAGTTTTGGATGCGTCAAAATTAGATTTTATATCTCTCACAACTCTAAAAGATAATGACAGTTCCTTGAAACTATTGACTCATGAATTGCCTTATAATACACATCAGATCAACACACACAAATAGGTTTTTATTAATTTTAACATCCTTAATGACATCTATAAATACTAGTCCCACTATTGGGACTATTAAAAATACAATGAGATAAAATCCTAGAGCTATTACAATGGTGTTTCTCTAAGGTCCTTCACAAGATTCACTTGTTCAAATTGTCTCGTCTGTCTTCTCTACTTTTCACCATGCATTAGAGTAGGTATTTACCTTAGCTCATATTCACCTAGGTACTTTTTTACCTTTATTATATTCATTCTCACCCACTTATGTGTGTGGATGTTTATTTTATCTTATTTAGATGTTATCTAGTTGTTAGACATAGTTCTTTCCTTGATCTATGGTATTGAATAGATCTTTGATGACTAGTTCTTTCTTTGATCTATGGTATTGACTAGATCTTTGATAACTAGTTCTTTCCTAAATGTATGGTCTTGACTAGTTCTTTGATGACTAGTTCTTTCCTTGATTTAGGGCTTGATCTATGACCTTGAGTGGTTCTTAGATTTTTATTCCTTGCCTATATAAGCAAGGCCCATTTTCATTGTATTTCATTGGGTTCCATAATAATATATGATATTGAAAGGAACGATAAGAAGATTGTTCCAAGCTGCGATCTCAGATGATAATAGCACACCACATTAGATTTTAAAAGAAGAGCTAAAATACCATATATGGAAATCCATCATAATCCATAATGCTCAATACATTACAATAAATGAATTTAATTATTCAATAAGAAAGATGTACATATAGGAGGAGGGAAGTGCAACTACTACCTAAATTAGTGGTGAAGAACTCCCACTAACTGATACTGGTAGTTAACTCCAAAATACTAGTAAGCTAACTTCACATAACTAAGAAGCTAACTCAACACAACTAGTACACCTAAGCA
This sequence comes from Taxus wallichiana var. yunnanensis, assembly GCA_018340775.1. Lineage (NCBI taxonomy): Eukaryota > Viridiplantae > Streptophyta > Pinopsida > Cupressales > Taxaceae > Taxus > Taxus wallichiana. The sequence continues at coordinate 48,206,573 of CM031238.1, forward strand.
AGCTAACCCAACAAGTGTAGGGCTAACACAAGTGTAAGAATTATCCTAATAAATAAATAAAAGGATAAATAATAACCTACACTAATAGATATTGCTACTCATTTGTTTGCAAAAGTTTATGTAAAGTTATTCTGGTGAATTGCTTTCATCTTATTGATTGTGGTATTTAATTAACATATGAGTTCTTGGCTTGGTATAATCTAGTTATCATTCCTTTTATGGTATCAGAGTAGGAGATTGCTTGTGACATCCAAATTTGTAAGTTTCATTTTACAAACATATTCATGTATTTGGTATTTCTTCGTTTTTGTTGCTGCATGCATTTTTATGCAAAACTGAGCCCTCAATTGGATTCAAAAAGTGGCAAAACCATAAGATCAGTTGTAAACTCGACCATTTATGGAGGCGATTTTCGGGTTATTTTGTTGTTGTAGAGACCCAGGTTGGTTCGTCTTGGAATTTGCATCAATTAGAGAAAACCCGAAAAATTAATTTATGAGTTTTTTTCATTAGGAATTGATGATCTTTTAACAACGCCATCTAAAGTATGGCTTATCCAAGATGCGCAGCAACAGGGTTTTGCTTCGGAAAAACATCATGATTATGGGAATGTACATGCAGTGGAAAAATTACGTCAATTGATCGAGATACCCATTGAAATCCTTAGCCACTGGTCATATGGTATGGTCATATGAGAGCTTAATCTTGTGACTCGGTGCTTAAATCCAACTCCATTTAATTTTATTTTTGTGGTGAAGGCAAGAGCATTTTATTTTGTTTTAGTGGCGACTAAAATAAATCTCGAGAGCATAAACTTGTAAAGCTTGTATCTTTTGATCGAAAATCGGTTTTGAGTCTTGTTTTTGTAAAAGTGCTTATTTTTTCATGCTCTTTCCATTGGAAATATTTATTTTGAGAATTGTACTATAATTTTAAAGTGCCATATTGTAACACACACTCATTATAAAGTGCCAAATATGGAGGGGTGTTGTAATCACTTGTGGACGTAATTTCGGTTGAGTCCGACATCCTAAAATTTTGGGAGTTGCATTCTTGTATCTATCATGGATTCTAAGAAAAATATGCTTTTCTCCTAAGTGTGTGAACTTCAGGAGGATATTGTAAAATTTGTGGAAGAAAATAGATCGCTCAAGAAGTGAAATTTTCTTCTACAAGCACTCATTCATGATAAGGATACAATAATACACTCCCTGCAAAAAAATTGCTAGCCTGCAACATCGCCATCATATTGTGGATAGTCATATCCATGCTCCTAGTCTACTTACAGCTATTGCTCTTGTACCCACTGACCTTGAGCTGCAATTTTTGAGCTCGCTCCTGGTCCTAATGCTCCTAAGCCTATTAGGCTTATCATTGCATGTTCTTCTACGTTTGTGCCTATTGCAGTTACACAAGCTGTGTATCCTACTTTGGTTCACATGCATGGCTATTTTGAGAATCATACCACTTTGCATTCGGTTCTTGCATACTTTTATATGGGTTTCAATAGCGAGAGTATTGTGAGATATTCATAGGGTATTGTTTCCCTATTCCACATGTTAAGTGGAATTCTCGTCATGGCATTGGTTTTTGAGAAGTTACTTCATTGGGATCACACATTGACAGAGCTCTTATTTTTGTTCACTCGACTCTTTCAGAGGATCATGAGAAACACATGAGTTCTACACCTTCGCTCGGGCTTGAGAAATTTGAGATTTCAGGTATCGGACATGATCAACCTGACACACATTTTGATGTTACTTTATATGCACCCATTGTGCATTTTTCACCAAGTCATATGCAGGCATATTCTTCATCCATCCATGTTGATTTGGGGTGGATATTTGATCACTCATGGTAGAGACAGAGACAATTGTTGAGAGGACTCTATGGTATGGCTCCTCCACCATTCATCCCTTTTCTCTACTTTATATACCTTCTGCATTGTAATGCTCCTTGTTTTGAGCATTTTTCTTTAGTTGGTGTAGTGTATCTCTCTTGTTTGTTGAGAGATTTTGTATTTGTATTTTTGACATTTTTGGCATGTTGATAGTCTCTCTTATGGAGGAGCTATTCTGGTGAAGTCTAGTGTTAGTTTGTCAGTGTTCGAGTAGTTGTTTTGACAACTCATACAGATTTGTAGCGTCACTCCAACCATTCAATAGTATGGGAGGGTGTGGTGCTAATCCCGATTCTTCGGTTTTATGTCCTTGCTTTATTACCTGGATTTTCTTGGATCATAAAACTATGGATTTATGTCCTTTCCTTGTTGCTTTGGTTATTGTTCTTGGATCGTAGCACACCTATTTATGAAGTTGATCGAATTGTGTTTGTCTTCAGATTTTGTGTCCTTGCCTTGTTACCTTGGTTTTTCTTGGATCGTGACACTCTAGATTTTGTGTACTTGTCTTGTTAATTTGGTTATTGTTCTTGGATCATGGCACACCTATTTGCAGCAATTGATCGAATTATGTTTGGTATTTTTTTGCACTTTCGACATCACTCGTTGACGGTTTCCTTGTATGGAGCTATTCTAGTGAAGCCTAGTGTCGATTATTTTAGAGTTTTATGATCAAGCGGTGGATTTAGAGCACAATGCACACTAATTTTTTTAGCATTGTATGAGTTTTTTTGAGCCGAGCTTCCCAGGGATGCCTTGCAGCGGGTTTTTACTCTCTCTACTTTGTTGTTATTGGTTTTGGGTACCTTACGGTGTCCCTTTTTCCTAGTTATTGTACATGAGTACCTCATCAGGCCTAGTTGCCGGGACTCATATTGTGGTTATGCCACTTTTATTTTGGGCCCCTAGCTTCACTTGAGGGGGTGTTAGAGTAGGTATTTACCTTAGCTCATGTTCACCTAGGTACTTTATTTACCTTTATTGTATTTATCCTCACCCACTTATGTGTGTGGATATTTATTTTATCTTATTTAGATATTAGGAAGATATTATCTAGTTGTTAGGTATAGTTCTTTCCTTGATCTATGGTATTGACTAGATCTTTGATGACTAGTTCTTTCCTTGATCTATGGTATTGACTAGATCTTTGATGACTAGTTATTTCCTAAATATATGGTCTTGACTAGTTATTTCCTTGATTTATGGCTTGATCTATGACCTTGACTGGTTCTTAGATTGATATTCCTTACCTATATAAGCAAGGCCCATTCTCATTGTATTTCATTGAGTTCCATAATAATATATGATATTACTGCTCATTTGTTTGCAAAGGTTTATGTAAAGTTATTCGCGAATTGCTTTCATCATATTGATTGTGGTGTTTAATTAGCATTTGAGTTCTTGGCTTGGTATGATATGGTTATCTTTCCTTTTACACGCTACCCCCTTAAATGGTTTATATAACCCGGTTTATCTTTTTTTAGGTTCTAGAACATTCTACATTGGATGTGAGTTCATTCACTTCCCTGAAATACCACATTGTCTTTCTCCATGACCTCCCACATTTTCCAAATCTAATGCTTAAAGATACTTAATCCTTAATACTTTTTCAGAGATCTATAAGATCATTTGTGAGGAATGCTTTTATGTTGACATTTTATTTGTTGTTGAAATGTTTCCATGGACAATTTCCCTTCATGACTATCTATCTCTCTTCGGATATGTTTTGTTAGCAAATTATGTCATTTGTACATTGTTATTATGTGTCGATTAGGCAATCGACCTAAGGATTAGTGCTTAACCCACATGACTATAGGAAATTCTATAAACATTAATAAAACACCACAATGTAAAACACTATACCGTTCCCTTGAAAATGCATGGAAACATTGTGATCTTTAACTTTTGTAAAGAGTGTGCATTGCATAATTAAACCATTGCACAATACATCCATCTCACTAATTTTTTCATTTACTTGATGTAATTAGAGCCCATTAATTCCCAAATCGCATTATATGGTAACAATTGATTTAATGTGCATGATGTTATTATAGACACTAGAAAATGCACCTTACACATAAGGTCTCCTATTCAAAAATACCAAAAACATTCTTAAACACAATAATCCCACATAATCAACTAAAAAATATAGAGTCTCACAAAATGGTGATAAAGACACCTCATCACTCATTTACTAACCCTCACCCACTCACATTTAATTTTTTCCATTCCACCTACCCATTTGTATGCCCAATGCACTATGGACCCTTATCATCTCACCCATCTATGCACATTACACCCATGTGTCACAATCTTCTAGGAATTCAAAAACTATAAAACACCACTCACCCCCATCATTCCAACCCCTTGAATATTTTTGCACTTGAGCCCATACTTGAATAATTTCTTCTTTTCTTGCATATTTTAGTATTGTAAGTTTTACAGAGGTGAAGGCGGATAAAAAGGACTAGTTCTCACGACATCACTATTTTGGTGATTTTCTAGCATAAGTGTTAGTCACGCTGCACGACCTGTAACCTTCATGTGATTTTTGGTGAATCACACTCATGACTGTTTTCTTTACTTAGTTAGGTATACCATTCATTTTCATGCATTATTTTGTCATTTTTATTCAATAAAATGTATTTTATCTCCTTAAATGGTTAGGGATTTGATCGAGGCAGGTCCCCTAACCACCAAAAACAACTAACATTTTTCTAAGTGTGTTTGTGTGTAGGTTATAGATTTAGATAAGGAAGTTTACCCACTTTATTCATTGAAAGAACCCATAATTTTCCTTCTCTTTTCAATGACAGCGTAAGCCCATTTATTTAGTAGCATTGATTTAGATATTTCTATATCAACTAACACATCTTGTAGGTGATCCAAATCTAGGCATACATTTTGGCAACCACGGTGGGACCATTTTGGTTGTGGGTAAATTGATTTGTTTTCTTAATCTAATTGTGTATTGCTTAGGATTTTATAGTCATTTAATTTTGGTTTTATTATTCCCTAACGTTTTGGTTACAAAACTTGTTTTTATAGATCTCGTTAAAAAACATTTGATCACGGGCCGCCGCAATATTGTGAATGTGTTGTGATTTTTCTACAAAATTAAAAATAAAAAAAAAAAATTTGGTCGCGCCCATGACTATGTTGAAGTTTTTCTAAAAAAATCTATCAATATGATTACATGGTAGTCACGAAGTGACTGTTTTATAATTTTGTTTCTAAAAAAACACATTTCATTTCTTTTTAAGGGAAAAAATGAGAAAGAACCTTTATTTCATATTCATCGCAGGTTCGGATAAGGGTAAATACCCATCCGCATAACTGTGGGAAGTACTTGGGCATAAGCCCTAAAATTCATTGTGAGGAGTACCACAAGAACCCCAAGTAGCTGGCCCATTGAGAGGACTTGCCAATAAAAGGAAATGGCCCATCCCGATTGACTAGTTTCCACCCGTGAGGTAAACCAAGATATTTCCATGGTAATGGCCCCATCTCGATTGATTAAGGGGTAAGTCCGTGACCATAATTTTTTTAGTGAGTGATATTCATTCAGATAACATTCGTGGCCAGTGAGAATCCTTAAAACCCTTAGGAGCCTAACTAACTAGGGCCCATATTTTCATTTGTATCATAACATATTACATTTGCATTTAAAAATAAAAATTTTCAAAAATAAGTCACCTTCCCAAAACATACTTTTCAGCCACATTCACTCATTCCTTGGTCACATCCATGACTTTCCCTGACATCCGAAATTGTTTTCCTAAATTTCTACATCATCTGTACATTTTTACCATTTTCATATTTTTCCTGACCGAGTCCTAGGTCACGATTTTCCCGCGATTTTTCCATGAGTCACATTTATATAGTCTATCATTACTCAAATCTTGTCTACATCACATTTCCTACATTCTATCATTTTTCAAAATTTTCCCAGTATTAGTCGCAGTGTGACCGCCTTGTAATTTTTGGTCTTATCATTTTTCCTTTTTCTTGCATCCTTGTTATTTTGCATCTATCTAACATCATCTCTTGGATCCCATTCACCATTCGCTCTCTGGTCAGCCCCTTATGTGCTTTGGTCACTAACATGCTTCGATTTGCCCCTTATGCACTCTAGGCCTTTTCATTATCTGGTCAAACCCTTGCACTCTCCAATCCCTTGTGTTCTTTGGTAATCCCCTTACGCACTCTTATATGTCCCTTGCTTAGGTTTTCCCTTTGCACGGTCCTATCCCTTGCATGCTTTGGTCCTCCCCTTGTGTGCTCTAGTCCTTTACACTCTCTCGATCCATCCTTTTCCCCATCTCCTCACATTACCTTGGTCGCATACGTGACTACCATGTAACCACCCTCTAACCACCCTCTAACCTCCTTGTAACCACTCTCTGAACCTCCTGCAACCAACTTGCAATATCTGCGTAACCAACTCACAACCATTTTTAAATATTCCTATGACCACCTTGCCCTATAACCTAAATGTTTCCATCCATTGATCCTAATTTTTTTTTCTAATTTTTTTCCCCAAGTCCGTCATGGGCGTGACTAGCTAGCAATTTTCATTCTAATATTTTTTCGAGTCATTCGCAGCACGGATGGATAAGAAAATTTCATTCCAACTCTTTTCCCCAAGCCAATGGTGGGCGTGATCGGATAAAAAATTGTATTTCCAAATTTTTCTCCATGCCAATCGCGAGCATGACTCGGCCTACAATTATTTTTTTGTTTATTTTCCAATTTTCCTCATATTAGTCACGAGTGGGGCTAGCATGCGATTTTTATCCAAAACTTGCTCCTCTTAGTCATAGGTGTGACTAGTCCTCCTCCACATGTACTCCAAACCTCACATTCTCAAGTCCCCTCGGTGTGCATTCTAGCTCCAACACTAATCGGTCCCCTTTGGATGTGTTCTAGCTCATGCATTCCCTAGTCTATGCACATCCCTTGTTTTTCCATACAATTCGTTAATTTTTCCTCATCAATTCACCTCAATCATAGGTGTAACCTCCTTGCAACCACCCTCCAATGTGTGGAAAGCACACTTATACTAAGAGGGGGTGAATCAATAGTATCTAATTTTTACAATTTAAACTCTAATATTCATAAAATAACAAGAAATAATAGTTACACAACACAATTTTCATGTGGAAATACTTTCGAGAGAAAATCTATAGAGTTAAGAATGCTTAGAGATATTTTCCAAATCCAACCAAAAATTAATTGTTTTACAAATGTTTACAGGCACTAATCTACTGGAGACACCAATCCCCAATTTTGAGCACCAAATCAGCTTGATTCATGAACACCAACTCATTGGAGACACCAATACCCTAAGCCAAACACTAACTTAGCTTGATTTGCGAGAACCGACTCATTAGAGACACCAATCCCCAGCTTTATGAGGTATCTACCTAAAAATATAAATATCCACCTATTGTAGTTGCTTCTTCAACCTGATGATGGCACTTAGATTACACTTCACTCTTCTTGTTGTCTTTGCACATTCCACACTTCACATTTAGCTTACTTTATGCACTACTCTCTCTTTCTTCTTCTTGAATAATACAACATTTGAATAGATGCTTGAGTTTGATTTTCCTCTCTCTTCATAAATTTTCTTGATATATCTTCATGTTGGAGAGAAATTTTTTTGGTTAGACAAATTGGTAGATTTACGCCAACGCTCTGGGACTAGGTCCCTCTACTTGAATGGGGTAGCTCCATTTATTATGTGTGAATGAAAATAAAATTTTGTGGTTGGCCTAGAGGTCGGGATCTAATAAGGACACTCCTCTAAACTAGAAGCAAATGCTTGCAATTTCTTGCAAGGGAGGAATTTGTTGAGTAGGTGGGAAAAGGGAGTGAGAAATTAGGAAGAGGGATTAATATCGCAGGTAGAAATTTTAGATGCCTACAAAGATTAATCAAAGTATATCATCACACATAATTAGAAAGAAAATAACCTTGTTACTAACACCAAGACAAGATGAAATTATGAACACAAAGTTTCATTAATTCCCTCATCAAGAAAAGAAAGAAACTCCTTTCTTATTTATTTCCATTCTCACAAAGTTGTACAAAGAGAGGAATGGAAGAACATATGAGAAAGAGGATAGAAGAAAAATAGCTATCTCTTTTTCTTATCACAAGTAGTTATCTACTCTTGAACACACAAAATTGACAACCCCTAAGAATGGGGAAGTCATTACAATTTATAGACTTGAGAAAGAATATTCACCTACCCCCACATGAATTTTCATTTTTCCCTTACAACATGTGACTCTTCGTATTCCTAGGAATAGAATTAAGTCCCCTTTTATTAATTAAGGGTGACTTATTACAATGTTAACTATAGTCACATTTAAATGAATAGGACAAAATAAGAATGAAAAAAATGAAAAGTGCAACCCTAATGAAGAAATAGAACATGAAGGGGGAGAGAGAGAGAGAGAGAGAGAGAGAACTCTCTTAGATACTGAGTTGCTGAAGAGAGACTTTCTCAGAGAGAGAATATAGAAAAAGAGAGAAGGAATCGAGCCAAACATCGAGATATCAGAGATGTTATTTATTTTAGAAACCAAGAGAGAGAGAGAGAATGCTTGAAATTATGACTTTGATCTTGGTGAGAGACTCGAGTATCTTTATTAAAAGAAAAGGGGTCCCCTGACTTCTTTCTTAACATACTCCTTGAATGTCTTCAACAATTCATATGATGAAGTGTTCTCATTAATGATGGGAACTCCAAGACTCTATATTCTAGTGTTGACATCATATTGCATTTTGGAGAGCAGACACGTCATTCAAGTCAAACTCATCAATAATTGAAAGAAAATTTCATCTTTGAGAGACAATAGTCCTCACCCATACTCGTGATAAGTTCTTAGATAAAGAATCAAGACACTCTCCTACTTACAAGACAGAGAATGAGAATTTCCCATCTCTACCATCGGTGGATGTACTTGATCCCAATGTTATTTTTATTTCTAAATCTCATCCCTTATCATCCATACTTTGTTGGAAATCATGCACATGTACTCAATAATGAGATCATAATTGGAAGCAACACTTTCCCTTTCTCTATGATATTTTTCACCCATTTATCAACTTGGATCACCCCCCGCTTGGTGAAAACTTGCACCTGTTCATCAGACTCCGGATGCTTGAAATTATGACTAAATTATTTAATTGGGAGAGATGAAAGAGCATTCGGTCCATGAAATGTTGACGTATGAGGTGAGTGTTTGCACGTAGTCTTCTTAACAAATTAATTTTCTCTTTGTACTCAACAATTCCTCATATGATGAAGACTTCTCATGTAATAGATGGGCATCTCCCCAAGACTCTATATCCTAAATGGTGCTCATCTCATAATCAAATTTTGAGGTCATGTGTTTAATGGGATTGATAACCTTTGGCCTCAAGTACCTCACATGTTGATTTCCCAGAACCACCAAAAAAGAGAGTCTACTTGAGAGAAATTTTCTTCTTCCTTTGATCGATGATGATATTCTTATGAGAAAGAAAGGACTATCTCCTACTTAGATTGTGTGAGCTCTGCTTTGAGATCATTTCCTTCATCTCTAACATTTCATTTGTTTCGAAAATTGACACTTGATCCCATTTCTATTTTTATTTTAGTTTCTCATTCTTAACATATTTAATGAAATCAGATAGAGGGTGATAGGCCAAGAGATCATGAATACCCATTTGTGATGTCGGTTGAATTTCTTGTGCGTGATTTTTTCACCTATTTATCAACCGTGAAGAACTTCCTTTTGCTAAAAGAGGAAAAATGAGAATCGATGTCGAAAACAAGGCACCAAAATGAAGTTGAGTAAATTAACATTAAGCTCCAATGAGAGATGAAAGAGCATTCGATTCCATGGAAATGAAAATGCACGTATGAGGTGAGTAGTTTGCTCATGCTCTTCCAAAAAAGGAAGTACAAATTTCTGTTGTGTAACCTCCATGCTCATGAGAAGGTGAATATCAGACTGCCACCGACATAGATGCCATCTCCCTCATGAGTGGTTGGGCCTAAATAAGGAATGGTGCTCATCTCATAATCAGCCGAGGTCATGTGTTTAATGGGATTTGACTAACCCATGACTCTCGCAAGGTGAGATGACTCACCGGAGTGATGTGGATGATGACTAGGCATGTCACACACACCAGGCATCCCCCTTCATCGAAAAGGAATAGAGTAATCTACTTGAGAGAAAAAGAATCCCTTCTTCCTTTGAAAGATGATGATAATGGATGAGAAAGAAAGGACTATCACTCGATAAGGTGCCCATAGCCAAATAACATCTTTCCGGAAAGATCCAAGAAGAACATTTCGGATTTGTTTCGGGGTTGGTAAAATTGCTCATCCCCCTCATAATTTCCTAAAACAAAAGTTATCTAAAATTTCACCGATGCCATTTTAATGAGCATACATAGAGGGTGATAGGCCACATGCGTTTATGGCCCTTTTTTAATCCGTTTGCGGTTATTAGCATTTTTCCATTAGTGCGTTATTTTTGCTATAACTTTTGATTTTTTTTTTTTTTATTATTGGCAAATAGTTTTTCGAAGGGACTATACCTTTTGGCTAAAAGAATAGGAAAATAAAGCTCGAATCAACATCCAAATACAAGGACCAAAATGCGAAGCGCACTCATGGTAACAATCAAGCACAACAATGCAAATAAACACCTGCTTCAGATTCATCAATGGAAAGAAAATGGTCAAGTAAGAAAATGATAACAATGTACTCATGCTCATAGATCAAAAAAGGAAAACAACCAGGGGTGATCATCACAAAAGAGCCCATGCAAAAGGAAGGAACCAACAAAAGAATATCAATGATGCCAACAAAGACAAAACAACAACACACGCTACTAATCGCGAGGAGTTACCATAAGCCAAATAAGGAAATGATAACTCTTAAAAAGACAAGAATCAAATCTTGTCCGATATGGTGGGGATTTAGATTTGGCATTACCCTTCTTTTCCGATCCACCTTTGATTCCTATTTTCCCATGACTCTCACTAATGTGAAAACTCACCATAGGTTTGATGGGGATGATGACCCAGGCATGTCAGGTCACACGCCAATATCTTTAATCATCGAATCAATTTGAGGTAAAGAATAATGGTAGGCTTCTCTGTAAGAGAAGAATCCCTTGAATCAACCATGAAAGGTGAGTTAGCTGGGGGGCACTCAATCCTTGGCCTTTGAGTCGGTGCCCAGATGTTCAAATCCCTCCACCACATTTTGGTCTTACGTTTGGAGAAGTTCACAGAAGATCTCAAAACATGACCGGGTTGGAAGGAGGCTCATCCCAAGTCTCTCATAGTTATCCTCAAACCCTATCTCCAAAAGATTGATTTCTAATGAGCAAACATTTGGAGGTATCGAGATCAACCTTTCGACATGCGTAGTATGGGTTTTTTTTAATGGAGGTCTTATTAGCATTTTTCCATTATGAGCCTAAATATCCCCTATAGCATATGAGACTTTTGACTCTGTTGGTTTTGAGGAGTCTTTAGTCAAATTTGCAAATCTTCTACACTAGTTGATGGGATTATCGGTTTGTAAATGCACTATTTTATAAAGTGCCACCTTCTAGGGGCATCTTTGTATTGCTTGTATCGGCTCATTTCGAACCATCATGAGCTTTGTTTTATCCCTTTTATTGCTTGTGGACTTGTGAGCATGTCCACCACACTCTTACAACAAAGGGACTCTTTCATGTAACATGAGATGCTATTTCTCACAAGGCCCTCTCTTCCCCTTCTTGTTTTCTCTCATTCTTGTGCTTGCTTGTGGTGTCGATTTGCTGCACCCAACAAACCTTGATTGTTGTTTCCACTATTGTGCGTTATTACGCTGATTGTAAGTTGAGTGACAAACTGGTTCTCAAAGACAACCGCATATGATTGTAATCAACGCACTGAACTATAAAGTGCCACAAAGGGGGTTTAACTTGTATTCCTTAGAGGCTCCTCTCGTCATGGACATTGAATTTCATTGCTCCGTTGTTCAACTAGGACCAGGAAACTACCTACAATGGAAGAATGGGATACTCAATCATTGTATTATGTACAACTTGTTACCACATCTTGGGTTGGAACCTAAACCTATTGACTGCATTCATCACCAAAATTGGTTGAACGAGAATGATATGGCATACGGGCTTCTTTGTCTTACTATACCGAGAGGACCTTCAACGCCGATTAGAATTCACTGAGTCTGCGCACACCGAGCTTGGACAGTTGGACCTTCATTCAAATTTTCATGGAGACTTTTATCCTCCTTCATCTGGTTATGGATCTTATGATGATCTTGCATCCATGGAGGAAAGTGAGTTCACCGATACTTTTTCTTATGAAGGGCCACCCACACATATTTCGTGCATGCTCCTTCAAAACTTAGTATTGCTCCTATCACAGTTCCTAGTGACTCTCCTCCATAGGACTCTTCGGTTGAATTCTCACCTGCACACCATGCTAGCCTTGGATCTTAGGTTTTCCCCTTCACAGCTTCTACTAATTCTGTTGATTCTATCCTAGAGATTCTACCATCCCCTGTTGCTTCCACAGACCTCGAGATTACTTCTTCAAAGGGTTCATATAATCTTCCACAACAAGACATTGATTTCCTTGACTCAGACTTGGATGGTATGCTCGAGGATACCGACATCACAGTGCAGCATCTTCTTCCACCTACTGCCTCTTCAGAGATCAGAGTTACCATCACACCAGCTTCTAGCTTCCACTTGACTCTCCACCTGCAGCAGGTTCCTTTGCCCCTTCAGGGCTCTCCTTCATCACAACTCAACTCTCTTGATGATATATCTATATTTGTGGACTCCCACCTTATGGAGATTGATAGGATTTTCACCACTTCTCTTGATATATTATCTCCTTCCCATATTGGGCCACCATCAAGCACACTCCATGCTCCTCCTCCTTCCTCCACTGATCACAGACCTTTGGTCCCTTCAGATTCATTAGGAGTCCATTGGAAATCATCTTCCGAGGAGCTAGATAGATCTCTTGAAAGGAAGGTTATTAAAACAAGAAAAAATACCCCCAAAAAGGTTTATAATTCCAATTAAAAATTTTACACCTTAAACTATTTTAAAAGTGATTTGATTTACCAAAGATTAACCCTAACGGATGGATAAGGGCTGAGCTAGTGTTGACCGAGCTGCTTGAGAATAGAAGCCCACATGGAGATGTGTTCATGGAGGGGAGCCCTTGGAATACGACCGAGCTACTCAGAGAGGGGTCTGGATGGGTTTACCAATGCCGAGTGGTCAAAGTGCAGACTGTAACCATCTAGGAGTTATGCAGGCCTAAGCCAAGTGTTAGTTGAGCGACTGCTTTGACATGAACTGTCACGGGATGCGAGTTGAGCCACACGATGATCAGAACTACCATGCATAGACAGAGATCATGACGAGAATGGAATGAACCAGGGTGCCACGAGCCACGAGCCAAGATTACCATGCAATACACGAGAGATCGGGGCTAAATATCCAACAAAAAGAACCCAAGCTTTAAAAATAGTGCGGAGTTTGATGTGCACGAGGACTCGAGAAAAAAACAAGTTTTTACAATCCAAAACAACCACATTTAGATTGCAAACATGCCCGAGTCCAAGAAAAAGATGAGTTCCAACAGAATGAACCCGGTCCATGGTATAGAGAACCCACCACGTCCACACCAAAACATACAAGAAGAAGGAGCTGGCACACAACAAGAAAGACCGAGGCTAATTCAAGAGAAAACACATAAATCCAAAGTAGATGTAGGCGAGAAAACTAGACCATGAGTCGAGGTTGCAGCAGTAAATGAAATGGCCCACGTGTAGACAATAATGATTGAAGAAGGAGCCCACAAAGATTCCAAATGTAGGGCACGAGAGATCCAAACGCAGGGCACAAAGAGATAGCCATGTGCATACAGAGTGAATGTAATGGAAACACCAAAGTGCACACACCAAAATGAGCTAGAAACTAGACACGGGGAGGTAGAAAAGTAGCGAACACGATAACCCATGCAAGGCGTAAGTCCGTTTAATCCATGAGTTAGTGTAGAGAAGGGCCCAAGTTTTTCAATGCAAAATATTGTCCACAAAGAAGCAATCCTCGAGCCGGTAGAACAAAAATGGAGGAGTTCATTCATCATCACAGTAGAGTTAAATGCAAAAATGAATGGCCATCCATTAGCAGACCCGATCTGGAGACCAAAGCAAGAGGTACCAAAAACAAGGCAAGTCGACTAAAAACAAACAATGCGTAGTTGTGAATAGTGCAAGGTGGACCCTCCCGAATGTTGGTTTTCAGATTTGCACTTTAGGTGAAACCACAATCAGGGGACAACAAGTCCATCCTCTTTAATGGGAGAGGTTCCCTTATTGAAAGTAGTAAAGACTTATATACATATACACAACTTTCATCATGTGGATTCCTGATACTTTAAGAGATTTCATACCAAAATGTCATCAATACAAAGGGCTCAGAAGAATGGAGAAGATGGAAAGGGAGGGGGAAGAACAACAATACTTTTTGGATATATAGATTTCAGAGTATAACCTTACTTGTATTGAAATAGAAAAATGTAGAAAGGGATTATTCACCTTCACAATACGTATCAATCTTTAGACACAAAGTTCCAGAGATCATATACACAAGAGCACAAAGTTTCTTTGCATGCAGAGATGAACAAAACACTAACTAGGAGCTAGAAGTGAAAGAAAATAATGCAGAGGAAGATAAGAAAAAGACTTTTGTATTGAGCAGTTTCAGTTTTTAACAATCTTTCCAAAAATTCCAAGGACCCGTATACAATGGCAAAGCATGTTTTTATAACAAACCTATTTCATCTTTGCTTTACCTCCAAGGAAAGAATATCCCAATGGGATCAAGTTTGTTGGAGATTCATTTGGAAAGAGACAGGAAACAAGAATGCATTCATGGAAAATGTAGATTCCCTAAAAGAGGGGAAAATCATCATTTCAAACGTGATTTCTTTTGGGCAGAGATGAATGGTAGTTTCCTTATCCATTTTCCCTCATCATTTCACCTTTATAACTGCCTCCAAAATGTTTGAGTGCCCAGTTGGCACATTTCTCCATTTCCATTCGCAAAAACATGAGAAACTCTGTCTCTTCAAAAATCCATCATATTCCATGAAAACCATCGATCTTGTTCCAAAATAGACCCAAACTACATTTCCACAAAAACGACCATGAATAGAGAAGGAAGGACAAAAAAATGATCCACATTCATCCATTGCAGAGCTCGAGCCAAAAATGGCGATAAAAGATCAGATGTAGATGTAAATAAACCATTTTCCTCTTTTTACCTCAAAATTGGGACCCTACACGTGTCAAAATCGGGACCCCACACATGTCAAAATCATAGAAACGATGAGCCAGGTGGAAAAAATATGTTTCCCAACATTTGGGAGAAAATGCGTGATTTCTCGATTTGCTCCGCCGGTCCGCTAGCCCACTAACACGTGGAAGCCTCTGGTTGGATGAGGGGATGCGGTCTAAAACACTATCTGAGCCTTTTGGGAGAAAAATGCAAAATCTCAAATTCCTCCATAGGTCCGCATTGACCTTTCAACGAGGACATGTGTCACCTTCTGATGGGCTACGGGTCGTGATTCAATTTGCAACATTTTGATCCTTTGGTGCAAAATTTGATTTTCCTCCATGGGTTCACTGCCCTGATGACATGTGGCAGCTTCTGCTTCATTGCGGGCCCAAAGGGAGGGTGGAAAAACTTGAACCTTTAACCCTTTTTTGACAAAGGGTTCAAAACAAAAATTTATTCTGCCGGCTCACTGCCCCGAGGACATGTGGCGGTCTCTAGTTCGTTAAGGGGGCGGGTGGAACTTATCCCTCCATTTTTCCACATGGGCTCGTGGGTCACTTCTGCTGACTTACCCCTTTGGTGAAAAAGTGCAAAAATCAAAAGGAACCCGTAGGTCCGCCAACCCGCCAAAGGGAAAAATTAACCACATAGGTCCGTTGAGCCATAACTTGCAAAATACAAGGAGTTAAGGGGACTTCTTGACCTTTCTGGAAAGGGGAGAAATTTCCCATCTGATGGATAAGTTTTTAAAAGTCCAAAATCTCCTAGTAAGTCCCAAATTCAAAAATACCTCTTTCAAGCATACTTCAAAGGCACCAACTCAAAATTTAACATTTTTAGACTTGGAAAATGGAGGGAAATTTGAGGGTGACAACAACTGGCTCCATCTGGGGATGACTTGGCTTGGCATGAAATATAAGGCAAGATCAAGAACCTTAGAAAACTTTGGGAAAAGAAGACCAGTGCTTTATCCATTGGGCAATGGAGTCAAAAACAAGCTCAAAACAGAAGGGGAGCACACACCAAGTGGGAAAAGAAACAAGACAAAAACAAAGGAAAACAAACCAAAGGGAAAGCTATACAAAATATACAAATGACTCCCAAGTCACTAGGATTTGAATAATTTCAAGTGTTTCCCACTATAAGGAAGTGGGAGAGAAGAACCGTCCATGTAATCCAAGTAGAAAGAATTCTCACCGGCAAGATGTCTGATTTTGAATGGGCCCAGCCAAAGAGAATCAAACTTACCATGGCTGCCCCTTGGTTCATGCCTTTTGTCCCAAAGAAGAACAACATCTCCCACTTGAAAATTTCTAGACTTGGCCTTCTTGTCAAATAGAGATTTTACCTTGAGTTGGTGAGTTGATATCCTATCAACCACCTGCAATCTATCTTCATCCAACCTCTAAAGATACATAATCCTTTTGTCCAATGAGTTGGAAAAATGGAATCTTCAATGGCCTTCATCAAGTGCAAGGCTGGTAGTTCCAACATTATTGGCAACTGAGCATCAACTCCATATACCACTTGGAAAGGAGACATTCTAATGGCTCTCTTAGGTGTAATTCTATCAGCCCATAAAGCATCATACAGTTTCTTATGCCAATTCCTCTGAGAGTCATTTACAAGCTTCCAGACAATTGTGACTAAGTTCTTGTTTGTTGATTTAGCTTTCCCATTCCCTTGGGGATAATAATCTGAAGAGTGTGCAAGGGAAATGCCATAGCCATAGCAAAAATCAGTCATTTCAGCAGAGGAGAAGTTTGAAGCATTGTCAGTGACAATATTGTTTGGTATCCCAAACCTTATTAAGATATTCTCCTTGATGAAATTGTAAACAACCTCCAAAGTAGTACTTTTGACTGGAATGGCTTCCACCCACTTGGTGAAATAGTCAGTGGCAGTCAAAACATGAGTGTGTCTAGCACTTGAGGGTGGATTGAGTGTGCCAATAAAGTCTAAACCCCATTGTTGAAAAGGCTCTTCAATCACTACTAGTTTGAGAGGTAGAGAAACCAATTTGGGTCTGCCAACAAAGGTTTGGCATGCTTCACATTTACTTACCCACTCGGATGCATCTCTGAATAATGTGGGCCAATAATACCCAACACGAAGAATCTTGTGGGTTGTTACATAGAAAGAGAAATGACCCCACAGCCTAATCATGGAAAGCTAAGAATAATCTCTTTTGCTGCTCCTTATCAACGCATTTCAAAAACCTTCCATCAATGCCACATTTGAACAATGCATTTTCCCATAATACATATTGAGCAGATCTCAATTTGATGGTTCTTTTCTCCTTGGCAGTCAAATGGGATGGGCATTCCCCATAAGTGAGAAAGTATGCAATGTTAGCATACCATTCATCAGTCGAACTGAGGAAAAGAACAACAGGCATATCAACTTCTTCCTCTAGCAATTTAGCATCAGCTCCTTCGGCAATGAGCTCACATAAGCCCTTTCCCCTAACCAACTTGGTGGGTTTGATGTCAAGGTCATACTCCTAAACTTTGGCTACCCAATTACCCCTCTTGGTTCCAAATTCTTGTTGTGTTAGAATGGATTTAACAGTTGTATCAGGCACAAGAACAATAGCATGGGAGTTGAGGATATAAAAATGAAACTGTTTCACCACCTTAACCACTGCAAAAGTGTGTTTCTCCATCATGGTGTACTTCAGCTCATGGGCTTTCAAAATATAACTCATGAATGCTATGGGGAGCTCATGACCTTCATTATTTTCTTGGGTTAACACAACAGCAAGAGTGTATTCGGTGGCATAGCAATAAATAATAAAGTCCTTACCAAAATATGGGCATGCCAAGATTGGAGTCTTTGCTATAGCTCTCTTGATGCCTTCAAATGCAACTTTGCCTTCGTGAGGACCAGCCAAATGTTTGCTTCCCCTTCATCATGTGAGAAATGATCAAAGTAAGCTCTACAAAAATCAGGTATGAATCTCCTCAAGAAATTGATTTTTCTAAAGAAAGAGTGCACACCTTTCTTGCTGGTTAGAAGAGGGATCTGCTGAATTGCCTGGACTCTCTCTAGATCAATCTTGATCCCATCCTTAGAGACAATGTGTCCCAAAATTTTTCCTTCAGTGACACAAAAGACTGATTTCTTTGGATTCAAGGAGATGCCATGCTCTCTACACCTTTGGAGGATTGTTTCAAGGTGTTTGAAATGATCAGTTCTGATTTTTAAAAACACAGTCAGATCATCAAGGTAAACAACTATGCACTTTCCCTTGAGGCTGCCAAAGGCTAGGTCCATAGCCCTCTAAAAAGTAGCACCAACATTGATGAGGCCAAATGGCATTCTCTTATAAGCGAAGGTGCCCCAAGGAGTGGTGAAGGTGGTCTTATGCTTGATCAACAACATTTACTTCGACCTGATTATAACTTGAGAACCCATCAAGCATGGATAACATCTCTGAACCTCGTAATGGCTTGCAACACTTGATCCATGGCGGGAAGAGGATAATTTTCCTTCAAATATTCTTGATTCAAGTTTTGAAATCAACATAAATCCGGATCTCACCATTCTTCTTTCTAACCGGCACAATATTAGCAATCCATGTTGAATGGTGAATAGGAAAAATGATCTTTGCTTTCAATAATTTCTGAATTTCTTAGAAGATTTTATCAACAATCTTAGGATTATATTGCCTCTTCTTCTTCCTGAAGGGCTTGATTCCAGTGTTTGAGAGGAATGAAATTATGCATTTCTTTTGGTTGGAAAGCCTTAAGATCATCATATGAGTAAGCAAGAACATCAACATACCTCTTCAACAAATTTGTAGCCTTCTTCTTCTCTTCTTGTGTGCAACACTTCCCAATGTTCACTAGCTTGGGTTCATGAGAACTTCCAATGTTTATCTTCTCATACTCAGCTAATCGCCAGGGATCCTTTGGAAGTTTTGGGCTTAACATACCCATCATGCTTATCAAATAGCTCCTCCAAACTCACTAACCCCTTAGGTATCTTATTACCTTTCAGCTTTAAACAACCATCATGATCTATTTCTTCTTCTTGGCTACCTTCTTTGTTTGGAGGCACACACTCCCTAGGTGGATTTTCACTCCCTTCAAAGTATAGCTGATCAAAATTATCTCTAAGCTCTAGGAAGGACAATAGATGTTGATCATCATTGAAGACTTGCCAATTATTTACATTGTCTGGCACACTAGGCCTATGAATCATCTCAATGGTGAACTTCTCTTGGGAGAAATCTAGATGAGGAATTAATAGAGACCCCGAGATAGCCAATGAATCAGCCCTCGTGTTTCTTTCTCTTGGCATGGATTCAATGGAGAAGGCATCAAGGAACTCAATTGAATCCCAAATCAGATTTCTGTAATGTTTTAGCCTTCTATTTTTTACTTGGAAAAGATCTCTAACCTAGCTTTACAATCAGCTCTGCATCACCATGAGCAAGGAGATTCTTAATTCCCATTTCCTTTTCCAAGTTAAGACCGAGAAAGAGAGCTTCATACTCTTCTATGTTGTTTGTGTTTTCGAATTGGAGCTTGAAAGAGGAAGGATGAAGCTTCCCTTCAGAGAAATGAACACTACACCAGCTCTAGAACTAGCTGAGGAGCAGCTCCCATCAAATTCTAAAATCCAAATGCCATTGGGATCAAGAAGTTACTTCCTTGGGATTCTTTACCTCATCTTGTGACACGACCATGTAATTTCCATGACCTCTATCTTCATAAAGTATTTGTGCTTTTGGATTGTCCGTCTTTTGCACAATATATTCAGTTTGCTTTTCAGCAATAGCTTCTTCATCTTCCCATTCATTGGAATGAGGGCATGTGACCAGTCCATCATGATATCTCCTCCAACATCCTTGCAAAATTTTCTACTCAATAGCATGCCATAAGAAGGAGGTATATCAGCTACCAAGATGGTTGCTAAAACTCTTTTCTCTGGCATAACAACAAATGTAACTTGTGCATCCTTGATTCTACCAACCAATGGTACTTCTCTACTTTCCATTGAATAGCATGAGCCAAAAGTGTGGGTTAGGGTCAGGCCTAGGGCATGAGCTACCTTGGCAGGGCATCACATTGTCTGAAGCACCAAAATCAATGACACAATTGCTGAGTTTATGACCAGCTATGAGGAGGGTAACATAAAATGGTTTGATCTTCTCCTCAGATGAAGTAACTGCTACTACAAGGCTGGGTTGAGATGAAGGAGAAGGAGTTGGCAAGAGGCCCTTAGAACCATGGGGTGAAGGTTTAGATTTAGAATTCACAAAGTCTACCATCTTAGCAAATTCCTTGGGATGAGTTTGGTAGAATTCAGCCTCTAAGATCTGAATTTTAGTTTTCTTGAGATGGTCAATAATGTCAAATGAGCCAGAGGTAGATGTAGCATTATTAACAACAGTAGATGGGAATTTTGATCTATCAACTCTATCACTAGGATGACAAGAAGTTTTAGGAGTAGGAGAAGAAGAAGAAGGAACAACAGATCCTACCTTTTGTATGGAAGAAGTTGGAATAGGATCTCCCTCCTTGCAATCACTAGAATGGTTGTAGGAGGATCTTTAGATATTTTAGTAGGCTGCACTACCTTCTCTTTCTTATTTGTTTGCTCATGAGTCATGAAAACATAAGATTCATTGCTCATCTCTGCAATTATTTCCTCATAATCATCTTCTTCATCTATACCTTCAGTAGTGAGAAAATGGACATGGGATCCACTCAGCTCTTCCAAATCTGCATCAACTTCCTCTTCAGCTCTTCACAGATTTCATTCTCCTCTTCATCATCAAGCTCCAACACTTCACATGTGGCATTGACTGAGCCTTGATTGGTGGACCTTCAATTGCTAATCTGGTTTGAGGAGAGGTCAACTAATTTCTAGGCTAGAAATTCCTTCTAGGCACATCCTGATAAGGAGCATGTTGAGCTAGCTATTTCTTGAGAGCAATCAGATCATTAGCAAGCTTCTGACTAACTGATCTGCATTAACTCCAGGAGAAGATGTGGAAGAAGAGGATGCCTTGGATTTAGATGAATCTCTCCTCAGCTTTCCAGACATAATCAGATCATCTTCCACACTAATAGCTAACCTCTGATCAACATCCAAGGTGGCAAGATTATCTCTCCTAAGTGCATAGCTCACTTCAGAAATTGAGCATTAAGGAAGAAACACTTCTGAATCTGATCTACAGGACATGTAGCTAGTGGGATATTGTTGATCAGCCTATTGAATTTAGATATAAAATCCCTCATAGGCTCATGAGCTTCTTTCTTGATTTGGGAAATCTGAGCCAAGAGGGCATGCACATCTTCAGCTGGTTTAAAGCGCTGCTCAAATCTAGTTGTCATGGTGTTCCAATTGGTGATAGATCCAACAGCAGGTGTGATAAAACCAATCAGCAACATTATCTTGCAATGTCTCCATAAAAAGTCTAACAGAGACATCCTCATGTTCCACGCCAAGAACACCACAAACAACAATGAAGGCTGATATATGTTCATCTGGATGAACTTTCCCATCACCTCTGAATTTGGGAAAATTCTTTCTATTGCCTCTAGGCAATTCATGCAATGGCTAGGGAAGAGCAAGAGGCCCAACCCTTTGGCCCCAAGGTAGAGGAGCTGCCATTCTTGGAAATATTGTTTGGAGAGGAACAACAACACCAACAAGGATCAGAGCATGTAGATTGGGACTGATATGATTTTGAGGATTGCCAATCCTAGAAGCTTTATCTCTATCAGGAGGAGTGCTTGCAGATCTTTCTCCTCTTATTTTTCTTGTTGATGAAGGAAGAGAGAAACCTTGGTTGTCCAACAGCTGGAAATGAGGATCTTCTTCCCCAAGGGTTCTTCTACCCCTAGTATATCTTGGATTCGCTAGATCAGAGATGATCAAGTAATTCTTCAAAACTAGAAATCCTTCACAATGGATTCCCTAATGAGTCACAAAAACTATTGGGTTTCAGATTTGTACTTTGGGTGAAACCACAGTCAGGGGACAACAAGTCCCTCCTCTTTAATGGGAGAGGTTCCCTTATTGAAAGCAGTAAAGACTTATATACATATACACAACTTTCATCATGTGGATTCTTGATACTTTAAGAGATTTCATACCAAAATGTCATCAATACAAAGGGCTCAAAAGAATGGAGAAGATGGAAAGGGAGGGGGAAGAACAACAATACTTTCTAGGATATATAGATTTTAGAGTATAACCTTACTTGTATTGAAATAGAAAATGTAGAAAGGGATTATTCACCTTCACAATACATATCAATCTTCAGACACAAAGTTCCAGAGATCATATACACAAGAGCACAAAGTTTCTTTGCATGCAAAGATGAACAAAACACTAACTAGAGCTAGAAGTGAAAGAAAACAACAGAGGAAGATAAGAAAAAGACTTTTGTATTGAGCAGTTTCAGTTTTTTACAATCTTTCCAAAAATGCCAGGGGTCCATATACAATGGCAAAGCATGTTTTTATAACAAAATTATTTCATCTTTGCTTTACCTCCAAGGAAAGAATATCCCAATGGGATCAAGTTTGTTGGAGATTCATTTGGAAAGAGACAGGAAACAAGAATGCATTCATGGAAAATGTAGATGCCCTAAAAGAGGGGAAAATCATCATTTCAAACATGATTTCTTTTGGGCAGAGATGAATGGTGGTTTCCTTATCCATTTTCCCTCATCATTTCACCTTTGTAACTACCTCCAAAACATTTGAGTGCCCAGTTGGCACATTTCTCCCTTTTCATTTGCAAAAACACGAGAAATTCTGTCTCTTCGAAAATCCATCATATTCCCTGTGAAAACTCGTCGATCGATCTTGTTCCAAAATAGACCCAAAATGCATTTCCACAAAAAACAACCACGAACAGAGAAGGAAGGACAAAAATGATCCACATTCATCCATTACAGAGCTCGAGCCAAAAAATGGCGATAAAAGATCAGATGCAGATGTAAATAAACCATTTCCCTCCTTTTAACCTCAAAATCAAGACCCTACACGTGTCAGAATTAGAGAAATGATGAGCCAGGTGGAAAAAATATGTTTCCCAACATTTGGGAGAAAAGGCACGATTTCTCGATTTGCTCCATCGGTCCGCACCCCACCGACACATGTAAGCATCTGGTTGGATGAAGGGATGCGGTATTAAACACTATATGAGCCTTTGGGAGAAAAACAAAATCTCCAATTCCTCCGCAGTCCGCGCTGACCTTTCAACGAGGACACATGTCACCTTCTGATGGGCTATGGGGTTGTGATTCAATTTGTAACATTTTGATGCTTTAGCACAAAATTTGATTTTCCTCCATGGGTCTGCTACCTTGATGACATGTGGCAGCTTCTACTTCATTGCAGGCCCAAAGGGAGGGTGGTAAAACTTGAACCTTTAACCCTTTTTTGACAAAGGGTTCAAAACAAAAATTTATTCCATCGGCTCACTGCCCCGAGGACATGTGGCGGTCTCTAGTTCTTTAAGGGGGCGGGTGGAACTTATCCCTCCATTTTTCCTCGCGGGTTCGTGGGTCACTTCGCTGACTTACCCCTTTGGTGAAAAGTGCAAAAATCAAAAGGAACCCGTAGGTCCGCCAACCCGTCAAAGGGAAAAAATAACCACATAGGTCCGCCGAGCCATAACTTGTAAAATACAAGGAGTTAAGGGGGCTTCTTCACCTTTCTGGAAAGGGGGAGAAATTTCCCATCTGATGGATAAGTTTTTAAAAGTCCAAAATCTCTTGGTAAGTATCATATTCAAAAATACCTCTTTCAAGCATACTTCAAGGGCACCAACTCAAAATTTAACATTTTTAGACTTAGAAAATGGAGGGAAATTTGAGGTGACAACATTGAGCTAGAGATGCGTGAAACCAATGCCGAAAGTGCCAAAGTGTTGTAGGTCGAGTAAAATGAAAGCTAGTTGAGATAAAGAGCTGAAAAACTAAGATGCGAATCAAAGCACAATGAAAAATGGCAAGGATGGATGCTCAACGATGGAGCCAAACACTCCAAACCATCCCGAGCATACACGAGTCAGAGACCAATGTGAGTTGAACAAGTAAGCTCGAAACCCATTTAATGACCAATGAAAAGAATGCTTAGCACCAGGAGCAGAGATCTGAGGCAAGAGGTATTAAAACCCAATGCATGCAAAAAGTAATGCACGAGAAAACCAAAAATGAGCCTCCAAATCAAAACCGTGCCCAAGCAGCGGGTTCACCAATGCAAAGGTAACCTCGAGACAAAAAACCACAGGTCCACACTAGAGTAAAAATGAGCTCACAAGAATAGAAGTGATCCCAAACGAACTCAACAACCCATGATAAAGAAAACCAACCAAATACCTCAAACTTACAACTACTGAAACCTTAATACGAGGTGAGCAATACAATTCCAAAATAATCAAATGAATTTACATGAGGAAAAATGAAGAAACCAGAAGTAATAAGCAATTGATAAATGAAGAGTGCACATTTTACCGAAACTAACTCTGATACCATGAAAGAGGGAAAAATGAGAACCGATGTCGAAAAAAATGCACCACAATGAAGTTGCACTCCGATGGTAATGTCAAGCTCCAACGTAATAAGCAAGATTTGAATCAATGGAAAGAAAATGCAAGTAAGAAAACAGTCTGCTCATGCTTATAGATTAAAAAAGGAAGTACAAATAGGGGTGCTGTGTAACCCCCATGCCTAAATAAGGAAAGAATATCAATGACACCACTGATGCATATGATGTGACTGATGCATATGACGCCACTAAAGGAAGAGTTACAATTCCAAATAAGGAATGCAACTCCTACGACGTACTGACGCAAATGACAATGACATATTCTATGACAGAATCTGACACTTTTCATTTAACTTCCTAAGACCTATGACTCTCACAAGGTGAGATGACTCACCAGGTGATGTGGATGATGACTAGGCATGTCACACACACCAATATTGGCTATGAGGAACTACCTGTAAATGCAAAACAAGACCACAAGAAGAATATTAAACAATATATGTCAGTGGACTAACTAGCGTGTGCTAGATTCGAGAAGTGTGATACTTCTTAGATGGATGTCAATCCACTATTTAATACAACTTAATGCAAGAAATAACGTAAAAAAATAACATCCTATTGTAGTTGATATGATTTAGGCATCTCATTCAAATACAATAAACAAATATAATCTAACAGGTGGGGTTATGATCAGATCTTGAGGTTGGGTAGGTGGTTTTGAGTTTTTGCCATCCGACAGAGGTCTAAGTAAAGGATACAAATGATTCTAGGTAGTTTTGGGGATGGATATTAGCTTGTTGTCTTGAGCTAGGTTATCGACACAGAGATCAATGCCACTGAGAGCAAGACCGACAACAATTTAGATATGACCAATGATGGTTTAGGGTGGATAATGGTAGAATGTTAAAATAGATGCACAGGCTCTCTCTGTGTCTACACATAGAATCGAGGAGGA
Organism: Taxus wallichiana var. yunnanensis; assembly: GCA_018340775.1. NCBI lineage: Eukaryota > Viridiplantae > Streptophyta > Pinopsida > Cupressales > Taxaceae > Taxus > Taxus wallichiana. Next base: position 48,232,337 of record CM031238.1, read on the forward strand.
GGCATGGGTGGACTTTAGGTAAGGTTCCATGTCCTGGATAAGGTTCTGAGAGGTTTTCGGGGTGTTAAGGTCAACTTAGTGATTGTCTGTCAGGAGACACAATAACCGAACGTCGATGTCCGGGACCGATTCCAATGAAGGGAAAAATGATGATGGTCAAGATGATTGGTGTTGATAGGTGCATAATGGTGGAAATCAAATAAACTTGGTTTTGGAGCTTCTCTGTGATTGCATAGAGAATGGAAGAAGGATGGTTAGGTTCATAAAAATATTAGGAAGGCTCAGAATGCCAAGAGTCGAGTATGGGGAGCTAAACAATTACGGGTTGGTTAGACATGGGTGGATTGACATGAAGGTGGGAATGGTGGAATGTAAAGGAGAATAAGATATGACAAACGGAGATAAAGAAATTACAATCTAAGTAAGTATAAAATGATGCAGATAAAAAACACACTTACTTGTATTTGCAGGCATGGTTGGTGGAAGATAAAAATGGTTGATATGTGAAACTGGTGGTCATTTTTGTGACATCACTTGTCAAAATGTCACCATGAATTCCAATACCTTAATATCAGACTTGGTGTTGGTTAGCTAGGAGTCTATATGCTCGAGAAGACTTTGGTTCATGCTTACATGCAGATCTCTCTCTCCCCAAACTCAAAAATTGACAACCTCCCAAAACTCAAAATTTCCAACCTCTCGGAACAAGGTTTCCAAAATGAATATATGGTAACCGATGATGGTTAGGGTGACCAGCATTAGTTTAGGGTTAATTGACATCGGTTAAGGCAGGAAATCTTAGGTTTTCCAAAATAGCAGATCTTGGATATCTTTTTGACCAGTTCTGCCCATTGGTCTCGATCTAAAATGGTATCTTTCACTTAGATAAGTGGGTATGTTATTAGAGAAATAATAGGCATCTAATGTTAGGGTTAGACTAAGTCTCAATTAGTTAAGGTAAGTAGAAATTGAGTCTTAGTTAAAAGAAACATGCTAAGAATAGGTCCATGATGAGGTGTCTAGGTGATGTGGCTAGGTGAGGTGGTCAAGTGAGGATGTTAATTAAATTAATTAAAGTAATTAATTCAATTAATCATGTGTACTATGGGATATGAATATGTAAGGTATGGTTAATTTAATTAATGGGGTTATAAGGGTGGTACGACCTAATTTTGGTGTCTACATTTTTCCCCTTTTTGTCGTGTAGCTTGTATTGGTAAGCGACGTTGACAAAAATAAGAAGTGATTGCCCCATGTATGGGTGAGAGTGGGGCTTCCCAAGTGTGGGTGAAGGTGATCCCCCTCAAACCAGGAATTGATGAGGTGTTATACGAAATCGGTGAGTGGTTTGATAAATGTGTAGTTGGTGTAAGTGAAGGTAGGTGGGGAAGGGTATGGGTACTTTGGGAAAAGGGTAATGGTCAAATCGGTAATAGGTAATAGGCCAAGGTCAAATTGGGTAATGGGTAATGGTCAAATCGGGTAATAGGTAATAGGACAGGGTCAAATTGGGTAATGGGTAATGGAATAGAGTGCACACACATGTATAGACTACAACACGGTACTAGATTGAAGAGCTTGCAAACTCTACATCGTCCAAGGTCGATAGGTTTATCCAAACAAGGTTGAAGTGATTTAGGTATCCAAGGCATAGATATGGTCCAGAAACACAACATGGGTTAGGTGCAGGATCATTTAGGTATGATCCGGACACCACGAGGTTTGGTTAGGATACATGACATGACATTAGGCAAGGTATGGTTATTAGGATAAAACAACATAGGTAATGACATCAAAGGTATAAAGTACATAAGTTCAAAAGGTCCCAAAAAGTGGTTCAGTCAGGGAGGGGTATGGGTCATGGCATGGGTAAGGCCAAGGTATAGGTAATTGGAGTGGTATAAGGGTAAAGTGGGGTATGGGTTATTAGGCGGGGTGGTGTAAATGGGGTAGTGGCGGGGGGAAAAGTATGCCCCAACCGATAATAAGGTCGGGGGAGGTGAGTGAGGGCATTAGAGTAGGAGGCAAATGAAGAGGGAAGTCCAAATGGGGTGTAGACAACATGACCGATATCAAGTCATGTGAAATCGATAACGGCTATGTGAATCGATATTGATATACTAGGGCATGAAACTGATGTCGGTTAGGTTGGACTAATATCGGTTCACCTGTCGACGGGTTAAAACATAAAACCCATGGTAAAAGTTCTCATTTGAGCATTTTAACGTGGTGAAAAATGGATTTGGAGGAAGAATAGTCAAATGAGTTGTCAAGGAAAATGGGATCGGTGTGAATTGAGGCTGATTGGGTGAGAGGTGAGTGGTTGTTAGAGAAAGGAAGATGGTTCCACGTGATCATGTGGAAAGTTGATTCACCGAGAGGATCGGGAGGTTGATTTTAGACATGGTGGTAGCAGGAGGGAGTGGTGGAGGCCCACCAAGGTGTAGACCGAGGTGCCGGTTAGGAGGAAGAGGCAACAAGGATGAGGTAGGTTCCAACCCCTATGGTGTATTTTTAATTGGTTTTTATGATAAAATGAGCAAATGGGGGATTAAAAATTTAAAAATGCGGTAAAATGAACCAATTTGGGTATGGGGAGGGTGGAATGTAGGCTAATTAGGTTGGGAAATGAATTTGGGTGAGGTGTGGGTAGAATGGGGGTAGTTTAGGCTTAGTTTGGTCAATTTTAGAATTTTAGGGTTGTGGGGGTTTGGCTTTGGGGCTGAACCAGAGACCGATACCGGTTTGGGATTGACTGACATTGGTTATGTATTACTAGCGTTAGTGGGGAAAACATGACCGATGGCGGTCATAGGGATCGAAAGTGGTCAAGGGTGACCGATGGCGGTCATGGGTGATCGACATCGGTCATTGTAAAAAGGTGACAAGGCCAAAATAGGTTAGATGCAGAGGGCGAAGATGGGGTGGAAAAGAGAGGGTAGGATAAATAGATAAAAAATGAAGGGAATATGGATCGAGGAGGGAGAAAAGTAGGTGGGAAAGGTGAGGGTAGGTAAACATAGGTAGGGGATAGGTGGGACTTAGGTCACGGTGGGTACGGGGTTTGGGTAAGTGGGAATGGGATAAATAAGTGGTCAGGGATAAAGTAGGAACATGATAAATACATATGGGGTAGCCGGTGTAGAATTATGTTGTTGATAAAAAATGAATTCATGACATGACATTGTTGAATTGGTTGGTTACATGAATGGAAATAGTTAACGCACGTGAGATAGAGTACTACCCCTACTAGGGGAGTTGAGGCACAGTGTGATGGAGGAGGAGTGGGCCCACATGTGGGAGGTAGGGTTGATCGGGGTCAAGTGGTACAGACGATGATCTGACGGGATCCTAGTCTCATGGTCACTCTCATCGATAGATGGGATGCAGCGACCAACACATTCCACCTTCCTACTAGTGAGATGACGATCACACTAGAGGATGTCTACATTATTCTACGGCTATTGATTATTGGGGAGCCGGTTTATAGTGTATCTACGGATGGCACCTTCGAGGTGATGATTGGAGTGTTCGGGAGATGGCTAGTGAGTGACCGCACATGCATGAGCTTGGTGTATGGGGCGATGTATGCCACACACCCACATGAGAGACACAACTAGCCATGCTGATGATGGTGATAGTAGGGTGTTATGCACTGCCTGATTCAGAGGGTGGTCATTTTCCCAGGGTCTAATGGGAGTATTACGAGACATGATCGAGGAGTGGGTCTACTTTACATGGGTGCCAACTTATTTGGTACAGTCTATATAGGGAGTTGTGAGGCTATCAAAGGATGTGCCAATATGGCGTGTGTTGTACCTTCCTTTTACATTGTTGGGCCTATGAGCACATTATGGTAGTGCGACCACGAGGACTACCAAAGAGTAGTAGACTCGACATCATGGGGGCAGGGGCATGATTGAAGCAATGTGGTCCCAGAGGTTGACCACAGCAAGAGATGTGTTAAATAATGTGGCGAATTACAAAGGGGATCTGAGGGGCTATATGTGAGAGACATAGTATGGTAGCCTTATGTCGGCTTTCCAACATTCAGAGGCATGAGGCGAGAGCTACATGGGCTACAGCTGGTGCGATGGATACAAGGGAAATGTTTCGGTGAGCATGAGATGATCCCAATAGATAGACGAGTCTCATGACAATTTAGAACTAGTATAGGATGTGCCACTACCATTTCCACAGTATCGGCGGGAGGATGTGGAGAGGCCTTTGTCTCCACCTCACCCCACAGCAGAGCTAGCAAGTCAGAGGAGCTTACTAATGGATGGTAGGATAAATGATGTAGGGTATCTAATGGATACAAATGTTCAGTGGGAACAAAGTTATAGGAAATGCCACCACGGACAGGGAGCCCACTTTGGTGATTGTGATAGTGCAGAGAGATACACTACAAGGGCAGGTGGCAGTGTTGGTAGTGTAATTGAAAATAACGCAAGTAGAGGTAGCCACCTTGATTGGGCAGTGATTATATTACAGGGGTAGTTGATTGCTACCTAGACATGCATAGTGCAGTGCAAGCACATGGTCGAGGATCATGTGCAGATGGAGGATAGATACAACCACATTACATGCATAGGTCATAGGGTTGCAGGGGTAGCTAGCCACATCCCAGGCATAGGTGGTGGCTTTATAGGCTCATGTGGTAGTAGGGAGGCTAACACATGCATCAAGAAAGGGTCCCATCATATAGGGGTCATAATTGAGACAAGATCCCATGATACAGGTAGCACAGGGACAGGTGGCCGTGAGGCCGATGGTAGTAGGGAAGAGTGGATAGGTGGCCATGAGGCCGATGGAACCACCTCAGATAGTGTCTATGGCGAGGTTCAAGGATGACCTCAACGAAGCACATTATTACCAGGATCATCTTATGACCAGGGATAGACCCACCCTCCTATGCTGAGTACATGGCACAACAGGAAGTGAGTGAGAGGACTAGCTCTCACACTCATAGCTCAGAGAGCATAGGGGGGCGACGAGCCCAGAGACAAGGTCAAGGTGAGGCTACAAGTTCATGGAGGGCTAGACCCGACTACGTGCTAGGAAAAGACTAGATTAAGACCCATGAGGGGGGGAGATGATGGTAGGGACAACAAACATGGTGAGAGGAGGAGACAAATGAGACCGCCCCGAGGGTATCGGTGGGGTGACGATTAACCACTTGGTATGATTATTTTTTTTGAGATTTTGATATATATACCAGCATGCGCCAAAGATGGTCGGATGTATATGATAGTTTTGAGATTTTGATATATACCACCTACGTGCCAAGATGGTGAGGATGTATCAAAGAGTTTTGAGATTTTGATCCTATGTTGGCTACGGTGCCGAAGATGGTGAGGATGTATCCGAGAGTTTTGAGATTTTGATCCTATATATATGTACACATACTCAATTTATATATGGTGAGGATGTATATGGGATGTTTGATGATACCTATGTGTTTTTTTCCATTCTTATTGTATGTATATGGAAACTAGTGAATTAGGTATGACGACTCTCCAATCATATATATATTGATTTGAGGTGATGATGTTTATCATGGATAGATGATGTACTTGGATTTAATTTCTCTTGTTATTGTGTATTGATGGAAAATAGTGTAATTAGGCATGATTTGAGTCGAGGTCATGTAGACATGGTTGAGTTTAGGTCATTTAGGCATGATGGATTTGGGTATAGGCATGGTGGAGTCTAGGTGATTTAAGCATGGTTTGGTCATGGTGTTGCATTTGATTTAATTTCCAAGTGTTGTTTTTATGGAAAATAAATGATGATGTATGATATGGTTATGTTATAAAATGGTAGGTATGTATGTTTGTATGTTTTAATTTTCCAATTTTTGTGTAAAATGGAAAACTCACTAAGGTAGAATGTGAATAGAAAAATGGGGGAAAATTGGTTAGGGTAAAGAGTGGCCGAGCTAACCTCTAAGGGCCCATGCCCTCGAGTGCTACCTACATAGCCCCAATGAAAAGAGGCCTCAGGCCAATGTAGTTCTCTCATAAGCTAGGGAAGAATAAGATGAGGATAGATGAATGGGTTAGTAGGTTTTAGGCATGTTTTGATTCTAGGTCATTTAGGCATGGTTGCATTTAGGTGATTGTAGGCATGGTTGAGTTTAGGTCAGTTAGGCATGGTGATGTTGGTGAAAGAGGAATTCTTAAAGTGTAGGTGTCAATGGTCTAATCCTATATAGAAGAATCAACAAGTAATGAAGAAGGTGAAGGGTAAGAGGTGACCAAAAGAGCCACCTAATTGGAAGAACCATAACAAGTCTACCATACCAAAGGTGGGCTTATGAACATAAGACCCTAAAGGCATTTGCATGATTGACTATGCTAAGGGTGAATAAAGTCACATGATCACGAAATGTCATTTTTTTGAAAAGTCCCTTGAGAAGGTAGGAAATTAGGATGAAAAGGAAATGAGGTGAAAATGGTTGGTTTTAATGTAACTTAGTGTGAGACAACATACTTGGTAAGAGACCCAAGATCAAAATAGGCAAGTCCATGACAAAAAGTTATCTTTTTCTCTTTTTGCTCTTGTTTTTGATAGACTGATCGATGCGGGAAGTCTATGTGGGATGAGTATATTATCTCCTTGAGGTCTTTGTGAATCTGATCAATGCAGAAGCTTCGTAGATATTTTATTTTGTTTTTGTAAGGATAGTCCTTTTTATGATAGACTATGTGCAGTATGGCTAGCTTTGTATAGTTGTCCTTCGAGGGAGCAATCTATTTATAGTGGCGAGATAGAGAGAAGAGATGTCCCTTTTGAGGGAGTCATCTCTTTGCTAGAAGTTTGACTCAAGGAGTTGAATCCATTTTACTTTTGAAATTATTTTTTTTTGACATTTAAGTCATGGACAAGACTATAGAGGAAGATTAGGCTCTTGTTTAGAAGACAAAACCATAGCACACAAAGGTTAACTATGAAAGAGATGGTTTCAAGTGATGAATGACCATGGGATTCCATCTTGAAAAAGATAAAAAGTATCCATAAAAATCATGCCATGAGTAGAGTTGTGGTACTCATATTGAAGATAAGGTTGAAAGGTGATGGGTAATCACATGATTCTTGTTTAGTCATTGACCCCAAGAATAGGTAATATGAAAGGTGAAGGGTGCTCAAGGGATGAGCTTGAAATAGACAAAAGGTGATATAGAATTGATTCAATAATAAAATGGTCGATGATGCAAGGAATTAGGGGTTCAGGTTCGGGTTTACCTTCAAGTGAAGACAAATGATAAGCACCTGATCCATAAGTATGAGTAACAATATAGGGTCCAAGCCAATTAGGAGAAAATTTTCCCCGTTTACTTTTCTCTTCTTTGGTTACATGTTGATTTTCCTTCAAGATGAGGTCACCAACCTAGAAGGTTTGCTCATGGACACATTTTTCATAGGCACATTTGATACATTTTTGGTATATTTGGAGATGATCAAGAACATTAAGACGACATTCATCTAATAACTCAAGTTGTGCCAAATGGTCTAGAAAAGTCATCATTGTTGAGCATGTCTTGGAGTGAGATATAGAGAGATGGAATCTGGACTTCAAGAGGCAAGACAACCTTGGTACCTGTAGACCAGAGAGAAAGGTGTGGCAGTATTTGAGGTGTGAATACTAGTACGGTAAGCCCACAAGGTGAAAGGAATGTGCGTATGCCAATCCTTTCCAGTATCGTCAACTAATTTCATAAGAATTTTATTCAGGATTTTATTGGTTGATTCTTCTTGGCCATTTTTTTGGGTACTAAGGTGAAGAGAAACTGAGTTGAATGCTAAAGGCGTCATAGAGTTTTCATAGGGTTTTATTTTTAAACTATTTTCGTTATCAGTGATGAGACAATGAGGAATACCAAAGTGAAAAATGATGTGATGATTGATGAATTCACATATTTTCTTGGCTTTTGTAGAAATAATAGGTATGGCTTCAACCCATTTAGTATAGTATTCAATAGATGGTAATAATCCATTGATGGCATTGTGAAGAATGAGGATTGATCTCTCCGAAAGATCCAAACCCCATTGAGAGAAAGGCCAAAGGTCTCGTGCAACCTATAAGGCATGAATAGGTGTGTGATGAATATTAACATGCTGCTAACATTTCACACAACATTTGACATAGTCACAATAGTCACGATTGAGGGTGGGCCAATAATAGCCTAGGCGAAGGATGCGTTTAGTGATAGCTAGGCCACTAAAGTGACCTCCACAAATTCCATCATGAACTTCCTTGATGGTATAAGGAATCTCATAACTTGTAAGGCATCATAAGAGAATACCATCAAAGCCACATTTATAAAGAAGACCACCCATGATGACATAGTGAGAGACACTTTTGAGAAAGGCGCATTGTCCATTACGAGTAAGATCTGGAGGCAGAATGGAAAGGGAAAGGTAGTCTATAAACTTCTTATACCAAAGGTCACGTGGGTCAGGTGCAATGGTTCCAATGAAGTTGACATCTCAAAATAAATAAGAAGGTGATTACAACCTTTGTATTGTGACAAAGATTTTGGAGTCAACAGGGTGAAGCGGAGATATCTGAGAAGCCAGGCAGGCCATGGTATCTGCAAATTTATTAGTAGAATGTGGGGTGGTTTGAAGTTCATAACGGTCAAAGGTAGTCAAAAGTATGTCTACATGATTTTATACTTTTGAAGTACTTTGTTACTGACACTGGTATATACCATTGACTTGATTTACAATGATTTGAGAGTCACCAAAGATATTAATTAATTTGACATCTAAGTCCATGGATGGCAATTGAAGGCCTAATACGAGTGCTTCATATTCGGTGATATTGTTAGTACAATCAAAATATAGTTTTAAAGATAAAGGCATAGGTTCACCATCAAGAGGAATGAGGATAACGCCTGCACCACCCCCATGCTTGACATTTGGAACCATCGAAGAATAAGGTCATTTGGTAAACAATATCATCCAAAGAGAGGGTAACAATGGATTCATCTAGGAAATCAAAGTTAGAGGATTGATTTTTGGAGAGGGGTGTGTCTGCAAGTTGGTCAGTGATGGTTTGGCCTTTGATAGATTTTTGATGGATGAATTCAAGGTCAAGGTCTACGAGAAGCATGAGCCAACGTATAGCATCCTAATGTTGGTAGGGTTTGGCGTACATGTAATGTAAGGGGTTAGTATTGGTGACGAAAAAGGTTTTGTGATTGAGTAGGTAATGACGAAGTTTAGTGGTGAAAAAAACTAAGGCTAAGTAGAGTTTTTCGTGTGGGTGTACCTGGTTTCATAGTCCATAAGTGTACGACTTATATAATAGACCACTTGTTCCCTATTTTATTTGTCATGATGAGTGAGCATGGCACCTAAGGAATGATCAGTAGTAGAAATGTACAAGTAAAATGGTTGGTCCTCCTTAGGAGGAATGAGCACCGGTGGTTGGAGAAGGTACTATTTTAAGGTGTCAAAGGATTTGTGGCATTCATCATCCCATTTGAAGGAGATGTCCTTTTTGAGGAGATGGTGAAATGGTTGGTAGCGGTTGAAAGTTATGAAATAAAATGATGAATAGATTACAACTTACCTTGAAAACTTTGTAGTTGGTGAAGGTTAGTAGGTGGAGGAATTTTGAGAATAGCCTTTATTTTAGTAGGGTCGACTTCTATGCCACACAAAGAAATGATAAAACCAAGGAGCTTGCCTGAGAGAATAACAAAGACACACTTCTTTGGTTGAAGGAAGACACAATACTTGATGAGACGGTAAAAATTACCTTCAAGGATCATAAGGTGTCCATCCCGATGTTTTGATTTGGCAAGAAGGTCATCTATGTAATCTTCCAATATACAATGCATGATGTCATGAAAGATATAGGTAATAGCTCACGGATATATAAAACCAACATTTTTAAGGTTAAAGGGCATAACGGGATACTAGAAGGTCCCCAAGGAGTGATGAAGGTGGTTTTGTGTTGATCTTTTGGGGCGATTAATATTTGGTTATAACCTAAAACCATCCATGAGTGATAACATCTCATGACTAGTGGTAAGATCAACTAGTTGGTCAATACTAGGTAGAGGAAAGTCATCTTTGGGGCAAGATAAGTTGAGGTCATGGAAATCCATAAATGCAGAGTCCTCCTATTGCTTTTGTGACAAGAACAATGTTAGAAATCCATTGGGGATAGTCAATGGGTAGGATGAAGGAAATGGAGAGAAGGCGTGATGGAGTTCTTATTTGACAAAAGGCAATGCGAGGATGCATTTTCCGTAACTTTTGTTTCACGGGTTTGGCTTTAGGGATGGTGATAATATTGTGGACCACAATGTTTGGATCAATACTGGAGCATATCAATATAGGACCAAGAAAAAGTGTTGCTATGATCTCGAGGAAAGAAGTAAAAGCTTCTTGTTCAGCAACATCTAAATATTGGCCTATCTTTAGAATGTGTGGGTCATCTTGAGTGTTAATATTGATTTTGATGGTCAACTCATTTAACATGGTTTGCATCTCTCGAAGGTAATGACCGATGAATATAATAATCTTCTCGCACCAAGGTAGGTGAGAATAGACTCATCATCTTGACATTGAATGACATTAATGGATGGTGTATCATCATTGATCATGTCAGGATATAGGAAGGGAAGAGAAGAGGGAGCCTTGCCATCATGTTGATAAGTCAAAGGTCCCAGGAAATGGTGTTCATGAAAAAAAAGTTAGGAGGAATAGATTCGGGATCTATAGACTCCGTGGGTGAAGGTGGTGATGTTGGTGAATGGGGTGGAGAAGGTTTGTCATCCTCAATGAGGTCAATGTAGGCCTTCTTGGAAGATGGTTCGGAAAGACAATACCACTACGGTATTTGTGTTTATGTGTGGTGGAGATGACATGATGACGGCCTTGTTCGTAAAAATCCAAAGCCAAAAGCCTTTCCATGCACAATGGTGAAGGAAAGTGTGGGCAAAGCGGTAGTTGGCGAGAGATGAGAGGTCGATAAACATGGTCATGTTTAGGAAGGGGGCTTGGGTAAATAGGTGGAAGTGTCAAGTCCCCCATATGTTAAGTTCGTGTAAAGTCGAGGAGGACCATAAGGGAAGACCTCGCCTATGCGATGGTCATAACGAGGATGTTGGCATAGGTTACCATACTCTTGTGGAGTAAGGAATGTGTTTATATTGTAGAGGTGGTATTCCCCCAGAGTGAGTCATTGAAAAATGCCTTCTAAGGGATTAGTAGATATGTGTGTAGCCAAAATAGATGAATTAATAGGTGATTGGGAAGAAGAAGGATTAGTTGGTTGGGAACTAGATGGGTCAGCTACAGAGGCCGCAAAAGTAGTGGGAATAGAAGAGGTAGGTGCGGGTGAGGTAGCGGAAACATCGGTGGATGGGGCTATGGGTGAAGGAGAAGTGGCAATAGTGGTGGTAGATGCCTTAACTGGTATAAGGACATCATTAGGTTGGTACAACATGTTACAGTTTTGAATGGTGATGGGTCAACTGGGATGGTGTAGTTATGTCCTTCATGTTCAAATTTTACACAACAATGTAAAGTCAAAGGAACACAACCCATGATGTAAATCCAAGGTTGGCCAAGTAACAGTTATACTAGAATTCTCCTTATAAAACTTAGAATAACTCTGGCACAGTAAGGGGGCCCACACAAACATGGAAAATGATGGTACCAAGGGTGTAAGTTATGGCATTATTGAAGGAGTGCAACATAACTGGGTTATTATGCATGTAATTGGCAGGTATGCACATTTGGTTATACGTGTGGGAGGAGATGATATTGATGATGGTGGCACCATCAATCATAACGCATCATATGCGTATATTATTGATATAGATGGAGATGAAAAGGGTGGGATCAAGGTCATTTTATTAGAGAGGTACAATTTCATCATCAGAAAAGCTGATAGCATCCACTTGGTGAGTAGGTAGAGGTGTAGAGGAAGGGGATGAGTTGGTGAGAGAGGCCGATGATGAGGGGTAATAATGGAGGCAATGGGTGTAGGGTCGTTAGGTAAAACCTCAATGGATTGGATGACCTCCATGAGGGCTTGTTGATGAGATTTAAAGGTTTGGATGAGATCATACAAAGACATTTTTAGAGGGGATTGGTGTTTTTTTTTTTTTTAATCATTTTATAATGGGTGACCCCATCAGAAATAGGGTATGTGGGTCCTCGAATGGTAATTTTGGGTGTGGGTACAAAGGGTATGTTAGGCATAGGATTAGCGGATGGGCTGGTTGCTTTTTATTTTCCTTTATCTTTTTGGGTGTGAGTGGCAACTTGGATCATGTTAATTTGAGGGAAAGAGGTGGATGGAGAAGGTATGTCATGAGTAGTATAATGAACATGATGGAAAAAAAAATCTAATGCGGGGTAATAACCTTGTGAAATGAGTAGGGTGCACTGGAATTTTGGTGGGGTTTTGGTGAGATATCTTATACGGATCATGTTGATCTCAAATTTTGGAGGTGGATAAAAAGGTTACGAGGTGGTGATACAGGTCATTGAATAGGTAGTGGGAAGATGTATGGTGACAGGTGAAGATGGAACAAGGTCCTCATCAAGAAGATCATCATCATCAAAATTTTCTTCAGGAGGAAATAATTGGAGGAGAATGGTTTTGAGAGCCTTAAAACCCTATACATCATGTCTTGGCACACGATGGTAGGCACAAATTTTAGTTTCATTAAAACATTTTGGTTTGAGTTTAGGGGGTCAAGGTCTAAGCGGACGGTAATGTGATGACCGAGGTCTCTAAGAGGTTGGCTACAAATTTTTTCTTAGGAGCCTTCCAATGGATCACAAAGGGAAGTGAGTGTGGGTTTGGGTAAAAGGTGCGGATGATTGTAGAGGAAGAGGTGTTATAGGAGGTGGAACAAGTTTGACCACTGGTTTGGTAGGTGGTACTTGTCTTAGGTTTTGATGGTACCTCCTTGGGTAAAGGTGTGGTAAATGAACTAGCAATGGAAGGTGTTATTGGTTTAACTACCCTATTAGAGGGTAGTAGGTTATTTTCCTTGGATTGAACCTTCTTGGGTAAAGGTGAGGTGGTGGTACATGTAGAAGGGAAAGAAGATGGTGGAAGAGGAAGGGTTATCCATGGGGATAATGGAGGTGCGGTGAAAGTGGTTGGTAGAGGCCGGTGGAAGGTATGGGCTGAAGAGAAGAAATTTTCATAGGTAGTGATGAAGTTATGGTAGTTGGTGGGGGTATAGGTGGTAAGAAAGATACGGGTGATGGTGGGGGTGTTTTTTGCAGGAAAATTGGGTATAACAAAAGATCGTGATGAAGAAGCAGGTTGCTTCAATTTTGATTTTCCTTAGGTAGGGGTTGTTTGGCCAAGGTTGATGGGTGAGGTCCTAGGATGGATGGAAGGGGAAAAGGTGACAAAGGTGTGGTGGGTGAGATTGGTGTATGTGGCCTAGAAGGTTGGGTCTTCCTTTTAGGTGGAGGAATATTTTTTGTGTGGGCTTGGGAAGGTGTGGATAAGTCCAATTTGATGGGTGGATGGACAAGGCTAGATGTTGGCATGATACCCAGGGTAGTGATAGGTCTGGATGTGGGAAGCGATGTAGTTGTAGGTAAGTTCTTAAATAGAGGAATGGGTTTGGTTATGGGTAAAGGTTCGGATGTAGGTAAAGGTGATGAAGAATAATTTGTTTCAATAGGCATGGTTAAGGTTGATTTGGTTGCTTGAAATACCTTTAGATAGATCATGGAGGTATCTATAGAAACATTTGCATTTGAGTCGAAAAGGGGAGCCGGAGATGCCCCAAAGCATGGAATTATCAACGTAATCCAAGTGATTGATCGACCGTCGTGAAAATGACACTATTGTAAGAGGAGTTGCCATTGGTTTAGTGGTAATCCCTGTAAAATATGTCCATGAGACATGGAATTGATTAGCCTCGAGCTTTGTGGGTAAAAGAGCCAAGAGAAGATCAACGAGATCCTGAAATGCTAATGGGGAATTGTCCCCAACAGGAAGTGGCACGTCTAAAGGATCTCCCATGGGTAGGAGAGATGGTAGGTGGGGTGAGGTAGATTTATCTTTTGGTGGAGGAGAAAGTGATGATGATTCTCTTGCATGGGTAGGAGAGTTAATACCATTGATTTTTGGTAGGTTACGAGGTAGATGGTGAAACGACATCAACAAAAATTGTGGACTCTCCATGGGTGAAGGAAGGAAGATGAAGAGGAATCCTCTATGGGTGAAGGAGTGGATGAGGTATGTTCCTCCATGGGTAAAGGAGATCATGCTAGAATTTCCTCGATAGACGAAATAGGTGGAAATTGAGGAATGACTGGTATGATATCAAAAACAACATGGACTTCATGGACATTTTGTCATTGGTTGAAGGTTCACCATTTTGATTAGATGATGGTGTATGGTTAGGGAATGAATTCTTAAAGATATGTAAGTTTTGATTTTTGGTGTGTTCAGGTTGTCCAGACAGATCTCCATTATCTAACATTTCCTAGACAATGTTCTTAAAATTTATGCAATTACCATCACTATGGCCTTTGATGCATGATGATAATTACAATATTCATGTTCCTTATACCATGCGCATAATAAGATGAGTGGGATCGAAACTAGTATGAGGTTTTATGGGGGTAGTGCAATGGCTCCAACCTTAAGAAGATTTTCCAAGACTGAAGAATAGGGCTCTCCAATTGGAGTGTACTTTCATTGTTCCCACTAGAACTGAAAAGTTGAATGAGAAAGATTGGAGGAAGGTTTGGCTTGATTAGATGGATGAGATGGACTAGCTTTGAGAACTACCACATTGGAAAATCCTTTAGATTTTGAATAATTGTTTTGGGGTTTTGAAGATGAAGAAGCATCATTTGATTTGAATGTGGCATTTTTGTTTCGCAATTGATTTTATTTTCTTTAATGACACGAATTTCCAATTTTCGCACCATGGTAAATGATTCATCGAAGGTATGGAAGGTTTTTACCTATAGATTTGGTGAGACATGTCTATCACAAGCTCTAGTGAACAACTCTATAAGCTCAACTTGAGGTAACTGGAATGTTAATTGGTTGATAAGGCTTCACCAGTGAGCAAAAATCTGTGATAGATTCATCGTCATACTTTTGTGTTGAGTATAGGTCTATCATGGTGACTTTTTTGATGACATTGATTGAGAAGTGGTACAAGAATGCTTGAGCCACTTGGTTAAAGGACTGGATGGAATGTATGGGTAAATCACTAAACCAATCTAAGGCTGGTCCTTGTAAGGACATGGAGAATGTCCGTAGGAGTAAAACATCATCATGGGAAATTAGATAGCACCCATGTTTGAATGACCAAAAGTGTTGTTGTGGGTCTTCTTTACTATTGAAATGATTAAACTTGGGAATTTATCAATCTAAAAGGTACATGTAAATGGGGATAGATGGATGAATAGGCTCATTACAAATTTCATCATAAGTTAGGGAGTTTACGAGAGATGGAAATTGATGCTTCTAATGTTTGCATCTTTTCCATCATCATCCTAATGAGGTCATTGGTGGGTTATGAGGAATGGGTGCCTCCTACAGTAAAGGGAGGTTGATGATGGGTGTATGATGTGGATGACATCCCAATATATGGGGTCTGAGTATGAGAACTGCGAAGGGGGAATAGATGTGGGTGGAAGATATCTCGAATAAGCATAGATGAGATTGGGGGTTGCTTGGTGATGCATGTAAATAGGTGGGGTAGTCATAATGACTCTCATAGTAATTGGGGGTAGAGACTGTGGGATGGAAAGGATGAGGTTTTGGAATGGGGTGTGGGTTGCGACACCATGGGTGGTTATGATGCAACGGCACATATGAGGAAAAGGGTGCGAGATAGGCCATGCTTAAGGTAGTTGGTAAAGGAATGGTTGACACCATGAGTGTGATAGATGTCGTTGTGCAACAATTATAGAAGGTGTGGGGTCTAGTTGAGATACCATAGGGGGTAAGGTGGATGAAGGTAGTGCTTTGAGATAGTGGTAGTTGACGTGGAAGTGGGGGTAGGGCAGGAGGGATAAACATGAGCATTTCATATACCAAATGTCCCGAGGAGAACCTCGGTAGAGGAATGGGCAAGGTAATATTGTAGGGAAGTGGGATTCTGGTCAAGAAGTCTTGGGAACTCCTCATTAGTCAGTATTAATGGTGATGGGCTGAGTTGGATCCATAGGTGAAAAGATAGAAGGTGGTGGTGGGCAAGGTGGAAGTGGTTGAAGGTTGGCATGAAACACAAGGGTGTTGGTTTAGATGTGAGTGAACACCATGTGAATTAACATATACTTGGTAAACTACCCTTTAAAATGAATACGAAAAAAAAGAAAATGGAAGAATAGATTCTAGGAGGTGAACTTAGTCGGTGTTTTAATTAAAAATCAAAACAAAGGGACTGACGCCGGTTAGACTAATCGATGATGGTTTAACTAACCAATGATTGCTAAAGGGTGATTGATGATGGTTACAGAATGATACCAATTATTGTGGGAAATCAATAGTTTTAGTAAATGAGGAAAAAATTGATGAAAATGGAATAAGGAAATCAGATATGTGACAACAAATTTAAATTTTTTTGGGATATGATGATGTAATGATAACTTCAAATAGAACAAAAGAGGTGATGTATGAATTTTTGGGTAAAATGACCAAAAGAGATGGACACCGACACCAGTTAGGTAAACTGATGACAAAGTTAGATGGAAACTGTGATGGTCACTGATCGACCGGCACGATTCTCGAAATTTGATGAAATGAAGAAAAATTGGTTTTTTGAATTAAGTCAGATGGAGTATCAACCTAGAAGTCTGAGGATGATAGTGTTAGACCCTAACACACTCAGAAACAATCAAAATATTCCAACTATGATGGTGGAGTGTGAAAGGAAGAGGAAAGTGGAGAACATAACCTCACAATTCTCAAAATGCAACTCAGGAAAAAGATAAGAAAAACACGTAATCCTATAAGTGAATTTTATGTTTTTATCTTATGCTATTTAAGATTGACTTGTGAATTCAGAACAATTTTTTTGTTTGGGAAGGTATCCTATGAAGAGGAAAATTCTAAAGGGTGGTTTCAGGTTATGTTTTGGTGGGGCGGTCCTTTATCTGAGTTAATGACTGGATAGAGAAACCAGCTGGGTGCCCACTGTTAATCCTTTGATTGTGTGATGATTGACAACTTCTTCCATGTAAGGTGTTGTTTAAGAAGATGTGTGAATTTTTATTTGTGTAGTTTGGAAAAGAGAGAGAGAGAGAAAGTTCTTCTACGATTAAATTATGTCAACCATCAGCTAGGCATGACTTCCAACAGTATAGGTTGCCCTCAATTTTTAATGTGAGCTAAAATGCAACATATAAGGATGAAATGCAACAAATTTTAGAACCCAAATCAATAATTAGATTCGATGTAGCAAATGATGAATAGGTCAAGAACATGCTCTTTCACTACTATACAAATGTAGGAAGAAAGAAATGATTCATTTTAAACACCAAATCACAAATGTCATTTAGATCAATTAGAAGAAAAGAATGTTACTAGGGAGAAGATTAAATGTGTATTTTTTTTTCAAAAAAAAGAGACACACAAGATTTCCCTATATGAAGAAAATGCAATGAACCTAAGAGAGGGTTCCACTGGCATGCCAAAATGTTTCACCAGATTCTTAACAGATTTAATGAAACAAATAAAGGGTGATAGGCCAAGGAGGAATACCTATTTGTGATGTCGGTTGAAGGTTGTGCACACATTTTTGATTTCTGATCCAAGATGACCATGAAGAACTTCCTTTTGGCTAGGAGGAACTACCTATAAATGCAAAACAAGACCACAAGAAGAATATTAAACAATATATGTCAGTGGACTACCTAGCGTGTGCTAGATCTCGGGAAGTGTGATACTTCCTAGATGGTTTCAATCCACTATTTAATACAATTTAATGCAAGAAATAATGTAAACAAATAACATCCTACTGTAGTTGATATGATTTAGGCATCTCATTCAAATACAATAAGAAAATCTAATCTAACATGTAGGGTTATGATCAGATCTGGAGGTTGGGTAGGTGGTTTTGAGTTTTACCCGGTCTTGACAGAGGGTTTGTAAAGGCTACAAATGATTCTAGGTAGTTTGGGGATGGATATTAGCTTGTGCTTTTATGAGATAGGTTGTCGAGACATAGAGACCGATGCGGTCCGTGAGTGATACCGATGAACGGTTTAGATATGACCGATGACAATTTAGGGGGGATAATGGTAGAATGTTAAAATAGTTGCCCATGCTCTCTCTGTGTCTGCACAGAGAGTTGAGGAGGCATGTGGTGGGACTTTAGGTAAGGTACCAGGTTTGGGTGAGGTTTTGAGAGGTTTTTGGGGTGTTAAGGTCAACTTAGTGAAAGTATCATTAGAGACACATTAACCGATGCCGGTTTAGTGACCGATGCCAGTAAAGGGAAAACTGACGATGATTAAGATGACCAGCGTTAGTAGGGGCGGAATGGTGGAAATCAAATAAACTTGGTTTTGGAGCCTCTCTATGATTACACAAAGAATGGAAGAAGGATGGTTAGGTTCATAAAAATGCTAGGAAGGCTTAGGAATGCCTAGGAGTCAGGTATGAGGAGCTAAACGGTTGTGGGTGGTTGGATAGGTGGATTGATAGGAATGGGGATGGGGAATGTAAATGATAATAAGATCTGAGAAACAAAGATAAATAAATTACAATCTAAGTAAGTATAAAATGATGCAGATAAAAACACACTTACTTGTATTTGTAGGCCTGGTTGGTGGAAGATAGCAATGGTTGATTTATGAATGCCAATGCCTTCAGAATGTCATCCCGTGAATGCTTAGCTAGGGCATCCGGATGCTTGAGAAGACTCTGGTTTGTGCTTGCACACAAATCTCTCTCTCTCTCTCAAATTCAAAAATTTCCAACCTCTTAAAATGTGAAATTTCCAACCTCTGGAACAAGGTTTCCAAAATGAATATATGGTAACCGATGATGGTTAGGGTGAACGACATCGGTTTAGGGTTAACTGACATCAGTTAAGGGAAATCCTAGGTTTTCCAAAATAGTAGATCTTGGCTATCTTTTGGAAACTTTTCCCATTAGTCCGATCTAAAATGGTATCTTGCGCTTAGATAAGTGGGTATGTTTGTTAGAGAAAGAATAGACATCTAATGTTAGGGTTAGAATAAGTCTTAATTAGTTAAGGTAAGTAGAAATTGAGTCTTAGTTAAAAGAAACATGCTAAGAATAGGTCCATGATGAGGTGTTTAGGTGATGTGGCTAGGTGAGGTGGTCAAGTGAGGATGTTAATTAAATTAATTAAAGTAATTAATTCAATTAATCATGTGCACTATGGGATATGAATATGTAAGGTATGGTTCATTCAATTAACGAGGTTATAATGGTGGTACGACCTAATTTTTATGTCTACAAACCGCATCTCATGCAAGAGGAGCTGGAGTGGTAGTGGAAGGTGGGAAGATCTAGGACTACGTAGGAATTGAATTGTGGACTGGATCACTCTTATCAAGCTCCATTTCTACACATATTCATATGTTATTCTAACATTCTTGTCTAACCTCTTGTAGTAGGGGGTTTGTAGTCCATTGCTTTGCATTTTGAACTCTCTCTCAGTGAATTGAGCCTAAAGAATTCTCCATGACCTTCAAAGAAGAGTGACAAGATGCCTACCTTTTAAGAGTGGAGAAGTTCCCTGATGCAATGGAGGATTACTTATTCCTTCTAAACCATTCCTTTGATCTTTTGATGATGGCCTTGGTTCGCTCACTTATGTCTCCCGATTCATGGAAGCTCCATGTCACATGTGGAAGAGGTGAGGCCTTTACTGCTTGATATTATGGATCATATAAATCAATTTCATCATCTTGAATGCCTTCCTCATACTAGTCAAACTTGAACTTCTTAATTTTCCCAATGGTCATCTACATGTGGTCTCTTTCCTTGACATCAAAATCATCTATGTAATTCACCCAAGTAGTTCTCAATCTTTGGAACATGATACTAATATGAGAGATGAAAATTTTGTGGATCACTTTGGATATCAAAGTATGGCCTTGAAGTGTATGAATAAAAATTCATTGGGACGAAGGTAGTTTCAGTGTGCGCAACATCACTAAATTTTTACAAGAGAATATTCCAAGAGAGATGGGGAAAGATACATTCTTCCTTTTTTAGTTCTTGATCTTACTATGAACATGGGAAATCTTCCTACATAGCTTGAATAATAGGATCTTGTCATTGAGATACCATGGTAAAATTCACCGAGAGAGATTGAAATTGGATACTCGGATGTAGGAGAAAGTGACAAACTAAATGAAATATGACCCATAATTTTTTTATCAAAGAAGCCACTTGTGGTGAAAAACTTAAATGATGATTTCCTTCCAGTGTTATGATGGCACACATTGTGAACACATCATTCACCCTCATGAAATGATATTTAATATCCTTTAAAATTAACTATGGATGCCTTTCAAATGTTAGAGCCTTCTAGGAGATATTATGTGCAAGTGAAAACCCTTTGAATGGTTTCAAGCTCGTGAGAGCATACAAAAAAGTATGAAGTCATCAAAAATTCTCGAAGACCATTACCTAGAGAAATTGATGATGTAATTTATCACTAATTATTTTGCCCAAATTAGTTCTCTTCCTTCCTTTGATGATAATGAGCATGAATAAGGCCATCCAATCTTGAAATTCTTCGTGGTTTCTTCTCCCATCACCCGACTGAGAAGGATGATCGCATCTGAGTATCATTTATGAAATTCACTCCTTAACAAATACTTTTTCATGCGGGAAGGATTTCTTCCTTACTTTAACCATGAATCCATTAAAGGTAGGAGTCAATTTTGGACCATTCACTTGCTGCAACCTATTTCAAGATGACAACCATGTTTTTTCCAAAGTTGGGATTTGCATTGAGTGAGATATCGATTTGGGAGTGATAAATGTCGGGCTTGATTTATCATCTGATTGTATGGTTTAAATATCTAGCTTATAGTGATGAGAGCATGCAAACACCAATTCTACACTCTACACTGACATTGGATGTCCACCTGCTGCATAGAACCTGCTCATGAAAAATTTGTCTTCCACTGTCTCTCTAGGTCCACCAAGCATTCAATCCTTGAGGTCTTTAAGATCCATGTGGGTGACATCACTATCCCCCACACCCGAGTATTTAGATGAGAGAGATGAGACAAGATCAAGACCTACAAATTTGAATTTCATGGTTGAAAATGACACCCCTTCTATACCTGGAATGAGGATTTACTATTTTTACTAAATTAAAATTTTCACCTTTTTCACTTTGGAGCACCTTCTATGTTACCTTGGTTGTTCATTGTGCACACTACCTTGAATAAATCTGCCCTCTACGTGACTTTACTATTTTTAGTAAGTGCTTGTATAGAGAATTACTATTTTTGGAAAGTTCCTTTCCACATCTTGGATTTTGACGAAACCACCTTCACTAGGATATGTTTCTTCTCTCGATCTCACATACAAAATTTCAACTCAAATCGATCACCAAAATGACGAGAAATAAAAATTATAAAACTAGGGCATAAAGTCTAGTTTTTTCACCATAAAAATCTAGTACATGTATGTCAATGATATCACTTGTGTTCGAAAGGGCTTAGAAATGACGAAGAATGCAAAAAACCCCACATCAACTGCATGCATCGAGTTTGTAATATATAAACTTTTTCCTACGTGGGTTAAAGAGTCATTCTATCAAAAAATTTACTTGGAGATTATTAATATTTGAAAATTTAGGGAAATATTTATGTTGTGATCATGGATATATAGAGGGATGAATGCAAAAGGAAAAATAGAAGTGAAATATTCTGGAAAAATTTCACTAGAGTTCCAGGTAGATTTGGAGCAAAATCGGGAGATGAAAAAATGGCTAACTCCTTGGTTTTAATGCGTTTGGTGGGGGATTCACTACCCCTA
Source organism: Taxus wallichiana var. yunnanensis (assembly GCA_018340775.1). Taxonomy (NCBI): domain Eukaryota; kingdom Viridiplantae; phylum Streptophyta; class Pinopsida; order Cupressales; family Taxaceae; genus Taxus; species Taxus wallichiana. The sequence goes on from CM031238.1 coordinate 48,254,340, forward strand.
TTTTCCCCTTAGAAAGGGATGAATGGGACACAAAATTTCACCTTAGCCCCATGGTGACAAGTGGTAGACATGCATGGCATGGAACAAGGGATAGAAAATTGCTAAACGTGCTTATCGAATCCTCCCAGGGTCATGTGGTGGGTCCATAAGGTCTAAGGTGGTGGGGGGGGGGGCACATTATTCTGTCCCCTTTGTCCCATTGGAAAGGGAAAAATGGGACAAAAAATTGCACCTCAACCTCATGCTGCCATGTGACACTAATTTTTCACTAACGAAAAAAATTGTACTTGGAGAGGAGCTTGAAAATGACATTGCCAAAGCTCCTAGATGAATTTTTGGGCACTTATTTATATGAATTTGACTGAAAAATGAAGTTTTGATAAATGGGATGAGTCTCAAATTCTTATTTAGCTTAAAACCTCCTCAAACATGGCATTTTTAAATCAAGATTGCTAAATGTTTCTATGAAGAAAGAGTCAGTGGAAAGAAATACATGGAAATTGTGAATAATCTAAAAGTAAAACCATATAGGAAATTGAATCAGATTTCTATTGATATCTCTTTTGACATCCAAATCATCTTGGAGATCCTAGAATCCTCTTTCGAAGCTCATGTGCTTTTTTACGTGTAGGATCCTTTGGCCTCAAAAAACCACTTTTCTGAACTTGCTCTTGAATCTCCAAATCTTCCCTAAATATTCATAAATAAATTTTAAAATGACCATGGCTCATTAATACAACTCGTGATGAACTCTATGCTTCAAATACACTTTGAATAATAGGCATCAACCTTAGAAAGGCTAAAAATAACCATTCCTAATCAACTAAAAGTTCCACGTCGAATGACACTATCTTAAAAGAATCTTGTGAGCTTGTTTTTATATCTTCAAAACATGGGAAAGGTTAAGACCACAGATATGAGCATTACATGGATGGGGATAGGCTTGACATAAGGGATGAACTAATTTGGGAGGGTAGTGGGAAGGTTTATAATGAAATTTTTTGATACTAGGGTAGAGTTGTCCTATTTTCAAGTTAAATTTTGCCCTTGCAAAAACACAGAAAATAATTGTCTCTCACTTGGGGACTCATTCTAGATCAAACAAAGTGAGGACATGGTGAGAATAGCTCTAAAATATTAGTTTACAATTGATACAAGTGCCTTATTGATTGGGATTTACAGAGTGATAATAAGCAACCGATAAAATGAAAGGAGAACACAAACACAAAAAAAGGGAACACACAACACATGAAAGGGAAACATACACCTAAATCACCTATGGTATAATGCGAGGAAAATCCATTTTTAGTTCTTGTACAATTTCAAGTATTTACCACTTCAGGGTAACTCTAACTATGTACCATCTAGATATGATATATGGAAGGAATTCTCTCCGCAAGTTTCTTGAATTGAGAATGGACTAATCCAAAAAGAGTCAAACTTCCCATGGATTCCTTTAGGTTTTCTTCGTTTGTCCCAAAGTAAGAAAAGATCTCTAACTTTGAAATATTTGGCTTTGGATTTATTATCAAGCAACTTATTGACCCTCAAATGATGTTCTTTTTTATGATCCACCACCTTGAACTTATCTTCTTTGAGAATATCAAGGAACAAAAGTCTTTTTTCAATAGAATCATGATATTGGCCATCTTTCACCGCCTAAAGAAATCAGAGTGCTGAAATATCCTAAGTGAAAGAATCTCGCCTCGATCCCGTAGAGTAATTAGAATTGTGACATACTTGATTGCTTTCTTAGGAGTTATTCTATCCACCCACAATGCATCATAGAGCTTCTTGTGCCAATTACTTTAATTTTCATCCACTAGCTTGCAAACTATGGCCATAATATTTTTGTTTCTTGATTCATCCCAAGAATTCCGTTCTTTGGTAATAGTCTCTGTATGTGACAGAGAGATTCCATAGTTGTAGTAAAATTCAGTCAGCTCCCTAGAAGAAAAGTATGTGGCATTATCAACCATAATATTTTAGGGGATTCTCAAATTAAAATTAATGTTCTCCTTGATAAAATTGCACACTATTTCATTATTGGCATGTTTGGATGGGATTTCCTATACCGATTTTGTGAAATATTTAGTTCTTTATGAGAACATGGGTATGTCTTGCACTTGAGTGAGGATTTATAACTTTGATGAAATTTAGGCCCCATTGTTGAAAGGGTTCTTCGATCACCACCACTGAGGAAGTGCAACAAGTTGTAGTCTCTTGAAAAATTGTTGACAAGATTCACACATAGAGACCCATTCTTGGGAATCTATAAATAGGTTAAGAAAATAGTACCTACCAATAATTATTTTGTGAGCAAAGTGACCATTGCATAAAATTTACCACCGCATTATTGATCATGATATGTTTTTAGAAACTTCTCTTGTTGCTCTTTGTCTACACACTGCAGGAAGCATGCATCAAATCCCTCTTGTATAGCACATGATTCCACATGACATACTTGGCTGAATTGAGCTTGAGGGTTCTTATTTTTGTGATCGAGGTGAGTAGGAAAATCACCATAAGTTATAAAATAGGAAATGCCATCATACTACTCGCTTGTTATGTTTATGAAAAGGACTTGAGGCATGTTATTGCTTATACACTCGAAGTACAAGAATTCTCTTATATCAATTGCGGTCAAAAGTGCTTCATATATTTCAATTGGCACAACCTATTTCCTCTGAAAAGGTTTGAATTTTTGATCTCCAAGTCATATTCTTGAATTCTTTCCACCCAATCTCTTTTGCTTCCTGGATCATGTTGGGCAAGGATTGACTTGATAATAGAACCTGAGACCATTACCACATTGTGGGAGTTGAGAAGGTAGAACATGAAGTTCTTTACTGTTTTAACTCGTATATGCATGATTCTCTAATTGGTTGTACTTAAACTCTTGGTTATTCAGAGGAGAGCTCATGAAAGAAATGGGAGCTTTGAGACATTTTTCATTCTTTTGGACCAAGATGTCCGATATGGTATGCTCTAAAGCATAACAATACAATAGGAAGTCCTTGTCGAAAATGAGACACAACAAGATAAGATACTTTTTATTGCTTTGATTTCCTCAAATGCCATTTTTCCTTCCTTATTCCATTTGAATCTTTCTTGGGGTTTCATCATGATAGTGATATGCTTGGTCAATTTAGTGAAGTTTGGGAAAAAGTACAGGATAAAGTTGAATTTACCGAAGAAGGAATGGACTCCTTTTTTCTTGTTGGAAAATTAAATTCTTGGATTTCCTTTATCCTTTTAGGATCAATCTTAGCCCCCTCCTTTTTCACAATGTTCCCAAGGAGTTTTCCTTTAGTAACCCCAAATATTCACTTCTTGGGATTTAGAGATATTTCGTGTTGCCAACATCTAATAAGCACTTTTTCAAGATGTTGTATGTGATCTACCCATTTTTTTGAGAATACTATGAGGTCATCTAGGTGGATTACAATGCGGTTCTTGAGGTCCTCAAGGCTAGGTCCATTTCCCTCTAGAAGGTTACTCTTGCATTGATCAAACCGAAAGGAATTATGCTATATGCAAAATCTCCCATGTGTTGTGAAGGATGTTTTGGACATTTCTTCTTCTGTAAAACCATCAAGAAATGAGAGAATATCATATTCTATGATTGTTTGTAGGATGTTATCCATGATTGGAAACTAGTAATTATCCTTTAAGGAGGGCTGATTCTGGTTACAAAAGTCTGCACAAATTCTTATCTCTCCATTCTTCTTCCACACTCGGGAAAATATTTTCTACCCAAGTGGAGTGGTGGATAGGTAAGATGATCCTGTAATTCATCATAATCAAGAATTTCTCCTTGATGGTATGTGCAATTTTTAGATTGTATGGCCATTTATTTTTCCTAAAAGGCTTAGCTTCAGGGTTTAGTATAATAGAGTGGTGCATTTTTTTGGGTTGGAAATATTTGAGTTCATCATAGGAATATGCCAAGACATCAACATACTTCCTCACTAACGAAACTAACCTTCTATTTTCTTCAAAATAGAAACACTTTCCAATATTCACTATCTTGGGTTACTCCGTGGTGCCAATATTTTCTTTTTTTGAAATTAGATATACATGGAGATGACTCTTTTCGGTTTCCTTGATGAACCATTCATGCTTGTCGAACAAATCCTCCAGAGACACAAGAAATTTTGGGATCTTTTTCTCTTTGATTGTGATTACCCCCTCCATATCAACTATTTCTATTCCATCCCTTTCCTCTTTTCCATTGAATCCCAATGTGGATTGTCACTTCCTTCATAGAAGATGCTATTGAAGTTGTCTTTTTGCTCCAAGAAAGTGAGGAGATGACTATCATCATTGAAAACTTACCAATGATTTGCATTTTCTGGCACACTTGTCGAACACCATTTTGATGATCCTTTGTCCTTATCAAAGGACATGTGTGGTGTCACCAAAGAAGTTGATATTGTGAGAGAGTTAGATTTTTCATTTTGTTCATGAGGAATATTTTAAATGGAGAAAGAATCAAAAGATTAAATACAATCCCAAAATTAGTTACTATAGTTCCTGAGTCTCGGGTTCTTGACCTAATATTGATTTTTCATCTATTTGAAAATCACTTGTACATCATTGAGGCATTTGAAATTATTGATGCCCATGGATTGAAAAAATCCATTCCGGCAGGAGGGATTCATACTTTGCGAGTGTTGTTGGTGTTCTTAAATTGCATCTTATATGCAAATGGAAATAACTCATTTGAGGGAGAGGTCGGAAAATGCCACTCTAGTACTTTCACTTGAATGGATTCCATAAAATTTCATGGTCCATAGTTGATCTTCTTCATCCTTCATGAGGAGAGGAAAATTATCATCTCTTTTAGATGTGAGGAAGTAGTTCCCTAACCCATTGTCTTGGAGAAAGATGTCCAACTTTTGGGTTGTCTAATTTTTGAACTATGTAATTCATTTTTACTTACGAGTAAAAACTTCTCAAATTTTCCCTTCACCGGAATGGTCACGTAGGACCAATTAATTCATATGCCGTCACCTAGATCTCTATAGAAGATCCTACTAAACACCATACCAAAAGATGTTGGGATGTCTATGTTATCCCAAATTTACCCTCCCGGGTTAATTTGGATAACTCATCATAAGTGGAATTGGTCACCAAAATCAGGGCATGCAGATGACCCTAAAATTCAGCCTTAGAGATCAAGGTGAAGAAACAACCTATGATGGCTTGACCACTTAATATTCATGTGCGGTGATGAATCACCACGGAAAAACGAGTTGGTAAGGTTGTCCGAAAATTTGAAACCGAGCTAGAGGATGCCTAAGCAGTAAAGTGAGATGGGAAGGTTCATCACGAAGATGAGGTAATCAGGTCAAGGGATGGTCAGGTCACTGGGTTGGTCAGTGGTTGGATGACAGCGTGTCACAAAAGAGTAGTTTGGCGGTGTATTGGAAGCTAGTCGGTTGGGTGTTGGTCGATGATTGGACGGTTGGTCGAAACACACCAGGTGGTTGGTTGAGATGGACAGATGGGTTGGTTGTCCAGTTGGTCAGCCAACTATTGTGGCGAGAAGAGGGTGATGGAATTGGGTTGGATGGTACGGAACTTGGATGACGTCTAACCCCCTCAGGTTAGATGACATAGGGTGAGATGGCTCGGATGGTTGGGTAGTATGGTGTGCGAGATATGGATAGACAACCATCCAACCTCACATGTTGGACGACTCACGATGTAGAAATGGTGACCCGTGTTAGATGGCATCCAACCCCGAGGTTAGACAACAAAGTTAGGAGATACATATTTAGACAGGTCATGAGGTTGGACACAGGCGGTGGTATGGATGGCTGGATGGGTTACATATTAGATGGCCCATGAGTCCTGGCATTGAAGGTGAAGTAGGTGGGTGAAATAATAGTTCAACCACCGGTTTAATGATGGTAGTTGAGGTAGTTCAAGTACATGTCATGGATTTAATGAGAATTGGTCATAGAAATTCCTATATAATGGACTCAAACCCTCATTTTTATAGGGGACATTCTTGGAGTTAGGAAACTCTTGTAAAATTGTCCCTCAACTCCAATAAGTTGTAAGCCTTCTCTAGGCCTAGAAAGTGTATTTGTGCCTCAAATCAACAATGTAATGGTCTATGCACCTTATAAAGCAATAAAATCATTTTTTTGGTGTTTTTCAACCCTTATAATGTTTTATTATATTTATGTGCCTCTCCATTTTGTTTTTTTTTCTATGCACGAGTTATCACTTGTAGGTTTATGAGGTTGTGCTTCATAGAGATTTGATGGCGAGTGGGGATTTGTGTTAGTGTCATATCTGGTTTTTCCTCTCCCAACTCCATCTTCCTTCTTTTCCTCCCTCGGTAGAGTATCTCACCCCCTTTCTTGGTGCTATCACCACCCTTAGCTTAGGATTTCCCCTTTTGTACCTTTCTAACCCTCTTTCTCTCTCCCTGGTCCCTTGGCATGGTTAGTTTAGGATTAGTTAGCTACATTTTCCCATCTACAAGTAGTATTAGTAGTAGGATTAGGTAGAGGAGCTGACCTTCCTTAGATGTCCATCTTAGGTTCACAAGTCCCACAACTTGAGAGGTGGACCCATGTTGTCAAAATACGATTTCGGCACATGCGCATGAAAAATTGGGGTGCTTTAATTTTGATATACTAATTTTGGCACGCTGATGGGACAGGTTTGAAGCACCTTACCACTTCACTTCATCAATTTTATGTGCTCTTGTGTAAGTTTTCCACCTTTGGAGGCACTCTCAAGCATATCCGATTTAATCCACTAATTCAAGAAGCCCATCATCTCTGGTTGAAGACTTTTTTATGATGTTTTCACTCTAGCCATGGCTCTCCAAGGAGATTTTCCATTCCCTCATTTCAATTCCAGTCCTCTTCACTTATAGTAGTGGGATGCCATCCCCAAGGTGGCCCTGAAAAATATAACTCTCTTTCATGGAAATGGAGATCAGTCCCCGATTGATCACATTTAGAATGTCATCAACCATTGTGCCATTAACATCATCACAAAGGAGAATGTTTTCCTCAGACTTCTAGTTGATCTATCAAAGGAAAATTGAAATATTGGCACAACAATTTGGCACCACAATCCATTTCCATATGGAATCAGCTGGGAGAAAAATTACACAATTAGTTCTAGGAGGATGCAGATGTTATTTACCTCATGAAACATATCAGTAAAATACAATGGGATCCAATGGAGTTCATCCCAATTCAATCTCGATTCACAAGGACTCGATCAATCCCATAAGAATACATACCCCCACAAGGTATGACATTCTTGTACTACTTGAGGTCCTTTGATGTTGACTTAACTACATTGATTCAGGTCTAGGGGAAACAATATTCCTCAAGATTTTTTCATTACATCACAAGAAGAAAACCTTTTGATTCGGCCAAAAAACGAAATCCCATCCATGTTGCGGTCCATCCCTCACCACCTCATGATATTCCTTCCCCTTATGCAGATAAAGAAAAATCCATCATTCCTTGCCAAAATAAGGAACCCACTTTTCTTCCTTATCCTTAATTTTATGTTTCACAAGTTTTTCATGCCAAAAGCTTTCCCCAGGCTTTGCAAAAATCCCTTCCATCTCCACCCAAGGGGTAGTACCCAACTTCTTTAAGCCATACACCAATGTCCTTAGGAGTTGTGGTATTTCATATGTTGTCCTTACCCTCTACCCGATCATCACTAAACCGGGTTATCCTACAAGGCTAGTAGAGAGAGACATGTCATACCATTGGAGAGTGGGATATGCCTAGGAAATGCCCCAAAATTCAAGGATTTAGGAAGACTCATGCAGATTGTTTTGGAGGCAACATATCAGCAGAGTAGGGGTTATGCTCTGGAGGATCATTTGGCTTCTCCAATTGATCAATTCAGGTCTTTTGAGCATCAAGCATCGCTACCCAATCAAGAGATAAAGAAACAACCTCTTTCTTACACATCTCCCACAACTAGTCTCATCGAGGATGAAAATTTTGTATCAATAGGTGACTGGTCTGATTCAGATTGGGAGGATGAAGTGGTCCAAATTGTTCATAAGAAGGAGCTTCATGTCAAAATAGAGTAGGAAAATTTGAAGGAAGCTCAACTAGAAAGGTTTGGGAGGAGAAAGTGTTTTTAAACACTATTGGTGCCTAAGGCCTCGAGGAGGAGCATTTGAAAGGTGAGCAGGACATTCCTATGGAATGCAATGATCCTCATTGTTTTGCTTGTCTGGAACTGGCTGCACTTTTATTAGAAGATCATGATGGAGTAGGGAGTGAGGAGACCCAAGGAATGTCAATGGCCATTAAGGTGGAAATAGAGTTATTTGTAGAGGCACAAAAATCATGAATCAGCCTGCAAAAAACCATATTCAGGAAGAAGGTCTGCATGAGATCCCTAGTTGTGGGGACAAGCAAAAAATGAGTGGGAAAATCACAAGAATCAGGCCTTGCCCAATCAAATACCTAGCTTCAATGGGAACATGGGGATGATTTTCAAAGCACCAAGGGTCAACAAAAATGCCTCCAACTGGATGCAGATCAGCTGAAGGAGGTATTTTATTTGTTTGTTAATACCTTGGCAAGTTGGGTGGAGGATTGTATCTATGTTAATATCTCATCCATGACCATGCCCATTGTCAAATCTATTGCATGGTCTAATATTTTGAGGAAGGGAAAATACTTTTCTTACCAGTGTTAGGGTTCATGTGAAGTTTTCCATTCCTCCAGTTAGCATAGAGTAGGTAGGTTTGTTTTCGAGAAAGAAGTGCTTGTGCACACTCTACATACTCCACTTGGGGTATGTATGATTTTCTCCTTTATACATATTTTTGTGTTGTGGTTTCTCTTGCACATTCTATCATGTCACCGAGAAAGAAAGATGTCATAGAAAGGGGTTCAAATTTTGTAGGAGACAATTGATATTTTCAAGAAAATACAAATTCGAGAAACTAAATCAGATTGAGGGACAATTCCAATGTTTTCATCTCTCATGTCTCTCTAAGATCAGTCACAATGGTTGAGATCCTATGCTTTTCTTGTGTCAAAAAATCAAGTAGGGGAATTTCTATCTTCTGGCATTTCATCATGGCGGTGTTGATGAGGGAAATATGATTTTGGGTCAGATTTCACAAAGTGCATATATTCATCCCCAACAGATCAATTACAGTCCATGATTCTCTCATGCCTTGTCTTGGTCAAATTTCTAATTTTGGGAACAATGTACAAGTTTTATCCAAAATCCCAAAATCAGCTTTTAGAAACGAGGCCAAGGAGATTTCAGTCCAGATGCTAAGTTTATGAAAATTGAGGGGACAAGTTTTTAAAAGAAAGACAATTTTCTTCAAGGTAGGCTTGACTCAATGCCCAATGGATACTTCAAGGTTATTGGTATTTTCATCTAGCAGAAGTTGTCCTTGAGAGGTCGCTTAAAAGGTTATCCCAAATTTACCCCCTCGGGTTAATTTGGATAACTCATCATAAGTGGATTTGGTCATTCAAAATGTGGGGCATGATGATGACCATAAAATTTATCCCTAGAGATCAAGGAGAAGAAACAACTCAGATGGCTTGAACCAGACTTGCCATGGAAAAATGAGTTGGTTAGGGTTTCGTGAGTTGAAATTGAGTTGGAGGATGATTGAGCTGCAAAGTGAGATGGGTAGGTTTGTCATGAAGCCGGGAGATTAGGTTAAGGGATGGTTGGGTCACCAAGTTGGTTGGTGATTAGACGATAGTGTGGCAGAAGAGAATCTTGGCGGTGGCTTGGAAGTTGGTCGGCTAGTCGGGTGACACACCGAGTTAGTTAGTTTAGATGGATGAATGGGCTGGTTAGTCATGTTGGTTGGCCAACCATTGTGGAAAAATGATAACAAGCTCGGGTTGTATGATATAGAAGTTAGACGTCCTCCAACCCCCTTGGAATATATGACACACGGTGAGATGGCTTGGTTGGTTGAGTAGCATGGTGTATGGAAAAGGATAGATGACTGTCCAACCTCACATATTGGATGGTCCACGATGTAGATATTACAACTTGGGTTTGATGGCGCCCAACCCCGTGTTGGACGGCTGAAGTCATGTGACACATAGCTAGACGGTCATGAGGTTAGATGCATGGGTGATGGTATGACATGGTTGGATGGGTCACATATTGGACATCCCACGAGTCCTAGGTAGATGAAGTTGAAGTAGGTGGGTGAAAAGATAGTTCAACCACCAGTTTAATGATGGTAGTTGAGGTGGTTCAACTACCTGTCAGGGATTTAATGAGGGTTGGTGGCGACTTTCCTATATAATGGACTCAAACCCTCATTTTTATAAGGGACATTCTGGGAGTTGGGGAAACTCTTGCAAAATTTTCCCTCAACTCCAATGACTTGTAAGCCTTCTCATATGCTTGGAAAGCATATTTTTGCCTCTAATCAACAATATAATGGTTTGTGCACATTATAGAGAAATAAATTCATGTTTTTGTGGTGTTTTTCAATCCTTCTCATGTTTTATTGTATCTCTCGTGCCTTCTCTATTTCATGTTTGTTTTTCTATGCATGATTTCTCACTTACAGTTTATGAGGTTGTGCTTCATGGAGATTTGATGGTGAGTGGGGATTTTGTTTGGTGTTAAATCTTTTTGGCCTTTCCCAACTCCATCTTCCTTCTCTTCTTTCCTCATTAGAGTATCTTGCCCCCTTTCTTGGTGCTATCACCACCCTTAGCTAAGGATTTCCCCTTTTGCACCTTTATAACCCTATTGCTCTCTCCTTGGTCCCTTGGCATGTTTAGTTTAGGATGAGTTAGCTGCTCTTTCCCTTCTAGGATTAATATTAGCAAAGAGGATTAGGTACAGGAGCTAACCTTATTCGAGGTCCATCTCGAGGTTTGCAAGTCCCACAACTTGAGAGGTGGACCCATGTTGTCAAAATTGCACCGATTTCCCCACATATGCGGGAAAAATGGGGGTGTCTTTGTAATTTTAGTAGAGAACAATCTACCACCAAGATCATGAGCAACAATTTATTTTTGAGAAGTTTGTTAGGGCCACTTGCGCATCTTTGATCCTTATTACCAATGGCAATTCTTTAGACTCTATAGAGTAACATGAGACAATTTCTCATCTCAGAGTAAGTCTTAAGGTATTAGAAAATTTTATGGGCATGATGTTATATGAGATTTTGAATCTATGATGTAATTATTTAAGTAGTGGCCTTTGATCAAGAGGGATAGGTAGAAGGGTTCCACCTTATTGGTTTTATGTGTGCTCAGTGCCAACATGTTTTGTGTAGGAGGCATGGGTGGTGTTGGCAATAGAGCCTTAGGATTAGGACTTGCAGTGTCTGGATTTGATCTACCACCCTTGATAAAACTGACGAGCCTCTCAAATTTCTCTAGGTTTTTTACAAAAACTCAAACTTGAAAATATGAAATTTAGTTTTATTCATATGTTTGATGATATCGAATGGAGCTGAGGTGGGTGAACTTGATGTCCTGGCATAATGGCTATTTTACACTATGGAGGAGGTGATAATTTGTAGCTTTGTGCACTTTTAGTGGATGGGGTAGCCGATTAGGAATGAGTGGTCAACTTAGGTTGAGCATTGGATGATTTTATAGGATAATCTTTGGGTGAAGGGTTAGCTTTTGATATAGAATTATAGCTAGGGGAAACACAAAAGGAATTACATGTCATGAAAATTGTCCTCTTTATTGTTATTGGGTATGGTTTCTCCTTTTCCGATTCCATTGATGGTGGGAGTGGGGATCTTTGCCAATTATCTTGTTTTGAGAGACTACCACTCGAGGATCCTCCTTTTCTTCTTCTCTTCAGAATTTCGAGGAGGAAGTCACCTTTGATAATAGGAGTGGGTAAATACGGTGCGCATGAGAAGATTTGTGCCTCTTCATCACCATTGTCATCACCTCCCGATTAGTACTTGAAGACACCATTCTCGAGCATTGTCTTTGACTTCTTCAATCTCAAGAAATTTTACATCCCTATTTTCTTCTCAAAGCTCCTCCACTTCTTCTTCTTCTTCTTCCGCATCATAGGTTGTATTGATTGGAAGTGCCTTGAGGGTGAGCATGTGGGGAGGTGGATAAATACATCACATAGTTTAGGAGATTTATCTTTTTTTGGGACATTTCTCATGGTACTTTGAGTGATTTGTTTCTTGAGTGTAATTATAATACATTTCGATGCACATCACATCGAGAAACAAAAATGCAACTATATTTATCATATCCAACAAATGTAATCAAATATACATATTTAAGATCCACATATTAGTATCATGTCTAAGTGTTACATCAAAATTAAATGCATATGCATATTGTTTCAACATTACATTTAATCCATATCAACATCACATCAAATATAATCAAAACACTTATCAATATCCAAATATCATGATCATGTTTAGATGCTACATTATCACATCCAAACATCACCTTGAAATAAGTCGACACATGAGTCAAAATCAAAATCATATAGATATCGTGTCAATGTGTCAATATACATCATCAAGAGTCTCAAAGCTCCATGTATAAAAAATATACATTAAATGTAGGCTTTACAAAAGAGCCGTATACATCAAAAATACTATCTATTGAGTAAGCTTTGAACATTCGTTAACTAGACACCTCCACAGTGCTATTCTCCCGATCAACACCTTAGGACCCCTATCTATTCTTCCATTAGAACCATTTTGCATCACCATTAAGCCATATTTCTATAGGACATGAACCCATTGGTTCCCCTATCACTCGACTTCTTGGCCTTGTAATCCCACCTTTGTGGAAACGTCAATATTTGGTCCCTTTACCTTATTAAACCATTATTTTCATCATCCCTTGCCATCATAGCACACTTGTCTAGCATGTGCCTCCTTTTGAGGGCACCAAACACTTTTCAATGTTAATAAATCAATCAATCTAATCAAATATTGACTTGATCATGCAACATAAACAATCAAAATATTGTCTCTATCAAAATCCATCTCATATTAATTTTATAATCTAAGCACCGGTAAGTCATATGAATATATGACGTGAAACCCATCGTTCCCTTATCACTTGAATTCCTAGTATAAAATTCCCACATTTGTGGAAAAATCATATCATACCCAGCTGATATTTTCCTCCCACCTCCGCTTCGTTATTCATACGTCTATAGGTCATGAACCTCTTGTTACCCCTATCATTTGATTCCATGGGAGCATCGAATCCATCTTTTCAGTCTTGTTTAAACACACACATCAAACCATCTAATAAAATCAATCAAAATAGTGATTATTTTCACTTCATTTCAAACACCCCAAGTTTGAGGGGGAATCACCCATCCAAGCACGAAAAAAATCATCTCAAATCATTTTTTTAGTAGTTTTTTTGTCACAAACCACTTGAAAAAAGGGGGAAAATGTAGACATAAGATTTTTATCACCCGCTTATTCCCCACATACACACATTAATTTATTAAAACCTATCACCATTAACGTTATCTAAATCATCCTACACATCCCATAAAATCAATTGCCCCCATAAATCATATTTACCTATTCAAACCTCCTATACATCTCTAACCTATCCTAACCCTTTACATCCTAATCTCCTAACCCCCAATCTCACCTTACCTTTTCTCCAACCATTTTCCATTGCCATCGCACCAAAATTCCTAATTTTGGAAGTGGTTTAAACCACTTCCAAATGGACTTCTTCCAAACTTTGGGATCACCAATGATTCTAACAAATCACCTGTGATTATAAATAGGATCCCGAACTCATGTTTCAGGGGACACTAATCCAAAACTTTAATAACCAAATATCTCGATGGTTTATAGAATTTATCCCTAAATTTGTTCCACCATTCTCTAGCATAAATCTTGCCATCTCCAAAAAAAGCTACCATCCCCATGATCCAAAAACTAGGGATTTAGGAATAGACCCTTTTGATCAAATTTTTTTCTAACCCTTTCAATTAAAGGTCGAAAAAATTAGAAATCACAATAACATAAACCCAAATTTAATTTTTGAGATATTTCTGAAAATAAAAATGAAATAACTCTGACAAAATAGATCCAAATTTTTTGAAATTTCAGTGGTATCACCTTTGAATATCATACCATCAACCCAAAAAAATTATTTCCTAATTCATCATTATTCAGAAGATATAGATGAAACCATAAAATTAGGGTTTCAACCCTAAAACGGACACAACTTTTGCAAAACAGCTCCAAAAACTCTAAAATTTGGAGGGAAGATCACTTGAACTATGTATCAACTCCCCAAAAAAAATATCTGAAAAATTCCAAGTTGATCTTCAGATATAGACGAATCACCAACATTAGGGTTTCATCCCACAAATTGCCCGGATCACTGCTCTGATACCACTTGTAAGGATATTACTTGTATAAATCAGAACATATACAACAGAATAACATGAGAGAACACCAAAATATAGATAAATGATGACAATATGATCATATAATAGCTTTTCCACTTCGAGGGGGCAACCTCCAATACCACTTCGAGGGGGTAACCTCCAAACCATACAATAACACTTGATACTCAATATGATGATTAACTTCAACCTTCTAACCCCTATATATACCATTTCTAACCTATGGCCAATACACTAGGCCGACCTAAGCATAATAAATCATAAATGAATGATATAATAAGATAAGGGGATGTGTGCCACATGTCGCGTCTCCATCAACCCATATACATTATAATATTATATCCCAAGGTACATTATAATGCTATGTACCTTGGGGATATAATATTATAATGTATATGGGTTGATGGAGATGTCGACGTGTGACACACATCCCCTTATCTTATTATATCATTAATTTATGATTTATTATGCTTAGGCTCGGCCTCAAGATTGGCCATAGGTTAGAATGGTATATATAGGGTTAAGGTTGTTGTTAATCATCATATTGAGTATTGAGTGTTATCAGTATGGTTTGGAGGTTACCCCCGATAGGTATTGCAAGATATTTATCACAGGTTTACTCAATTAATGGAGTTCAACACAGATATAATATAATATTCTTCTCTATATTGATGTTCAAATACATGTGGCTATTATATAGCCATATACATAACCAAAACAACCTCCAACAAAATAGGGAGGTGTTATAACAATTAACACTATTTAGTTATGATTGTACTCCCATAACAATACATAACTCAACACTGATAATATATTATTGTTTATATAACAATAATATATTAATAACATATTAAACTATATAATAATAATTACCAACGTAATTATTATCTTACACAATGTAAATACTAATTCCTAACATTCCCCCCCTTAGTGTTTACATGGTAGAAAAACATCCACACACTCAACTGCAGTATGCTCACCCCTGTGGCATGTCCAACTCTGTGACTCATGACCTTGATCCAAAAGAAAGGCTCTCTCCTTCCATGGTTTTAAACAGGCTTACCACAAACCTTGACGTGAACAGGTCCCATCAACTGTCCACCTCATGTGGTTTTCTGGATCCTCCCACAAACCCTTTCAAGATCCATGAACTGACTTACTCTGGTGCTACTGTTCACCACTATGCTTATACATCAGGGAATTATGTAGGAAACACAACTTGCATATCACAAAACTGCACAATAGAAGAAATACTGAAAATATTTCACATTACTTCCTATAAGAATCGTAATGTTCTTAATCGTAGTCTCTGTCATTGATCACTGCCACTCGATCTCGAACAGCATAGAAAACTGCCACTGCCACTGGAAGCTTTCCTTGACTAAGTCATTTTGGGTGCAGAATGGGAATGGAACATTGGTATGTATTCCCCCCCACAATGTGAAATTCCAAATAAGAAATCAGAAAGGGAAAAATGTATTGTGTTGTATCATACTAACTAGATCTTGCTGTCTTGATCTTCCTACACATGATCACCATTGCTAACGAACGTATTCATTGACCGATCATCTTCCAACGAAGTGTGGCAGTCAGAGGATCTCTGTAGTTTTCTACTCTCTTATACAATTCTTTTCTAGTATTAACAATAAAGCACACCACTCAAAGCAATAGGAACAATGAAAACTGAAGCACACTGAGAAAATGGAAACCACACTAAAATCATATACTCACACCATACATATGCCACCATAGCTTCTGCGTGGCCCCGTCGTTGGTGACTAACGAGAGGTCGCTGATCGACCTCCTTCCTCTGTTGCCTCCTTCCTCCATCGAGATGCTACTTACTTAGTGGATTTGTTAATGAAGCTCATTTTACAATTTTGACTCAAATGACAAGATGTCGGTTTCTACCAATATTGCGCCTTTTTACAAACAATTAAAATTTTAATATAGCTAAAAGCTATTGATTAAAATTTTGACATATACTATTTTAAAATAACAAAAAAACTCAAATTTCGAATAGAGTGACTGATACAAATAGAACTGCATGAGTCTTTTCACTCTCTCACTTCCGCGACCTTTTAATTAAGAACATATATGGAAAGAGTATGCCAAATACTATCAAACTTTAAACAAATAAAGTACTACCTACTTCTTCCGTAGACTTTGAATAACCAGATCAAAGGATAGCTTGGCGATTGTATTGGAAAAACTCGTGTATATTTGCAGACTTGGAAGAAACTACATGGGGAGCACAACGATCATTGATATTTCCCATAGGTGATGAAATTTGACGGTGCACCATGCATGGACCTGCGGTGTGGATAAATCTGGTGCAACTCTGTCATTTGGTAACCCAAGACCACGTGCTTGTCGATTCACCTATGATCAAGGGGAAGCTGACAGCTGGCATGCATTCATTCAATTCAACCCGCAAGATTGGGAGACGCACAACAAAATTCACTCAGGTGAATATGTATAAGAATTTTACTTCGCATTTTTTCCGTTTGAAGACTCGAAGCTATGGGCTGAGGACGGTGTCAAAGAAGACACATGGAGAAAGATATATGGGTTTCAATGCCAATATTTCCGTCGTAAGGCTAAGGTGATCGAACCAATGCTGAGAACTCTGTAATATCCAAGGTAGGCGTAAAAGGAGGTTTGATTAAAACCGAGTTGAGCATAGAAAGTGGAAGTCATTGAATCATACACGTCGATGCTCCTGCAAGTCTGAGTGAAATGCACCCAACTATTAATAAAGTGTCCCAACATGGCCAATTATGAAATGAAAATCCATGCTTTTGCAATGATGATTCTGATCTGGCAGAAGAAATCTGACTATTCCAAATAAAATACAACTGCGTTTTTGGAATTTTTAATTCAATGTAGAGTATTCAGTGGAAATGAAATGTGCATAACAGTCTAAAAATGTGTTCTTCACAAAACCACATCCTCTACAACAACAAAATGGTGGCCTAAAAATCTATGTATGCACAAATCAAGTATGGATAATATACGTAAAAACTGATTACAAGGACATAGAGTCAATGATCACACAATAAACAATAAACATACTCAAAGACGTATGGAACTGCACATTTCATAACACATTCACAGGGGTGAAATAACAATGTCTGCCCCTACTAATAAATTAAACTTCCATCACAAGCAGCTTCTGATATTCTCGCTCTGATACCAATGATAGGTATTGCAAGAGATTTATCACAGGTTTTACTCAATTAATGGAGTTCAACACAGATATAATATAATATTCTTCTCTATATTGATGTTCAGATACATGTGGCTATTATATAGCCATATACATAGCCAAAACAACCTCCAACAAAATAGGGAGGTGTTATAACAATTAACACTATTTAGTTGTGATTGTTACTCCCGTAACAATACACAACTCAACACCAATAATATATTATTGTTTATATAACAATAATATATTAATAACATATTAAAATATATAATAATAATTACCAACGTAATTATTATCTTACACAATGTAAATACTAATTCCTAACAACCCCCAAGTGGTATTGGAGGTTTCCTCCTCGAAGTGGCAAAGCTATTATATGAGCATATTGTCATCATTTATATATATATATATATATATATATATATTGGTGTTCTCTCATGCTATTCTACCGTATATGTTCTGATTTATATAAGTAATATCCATACAAGTGGTATCGAGAGCAATGATTTTGGCAAAAATTAGGCAAAAACCCTAATTTTTTGTTTCGAATATATCTTGAAGAGGGTATCGAATTTTTTCCCAATTTTTGCATCATAATTTGGAAACACTCTAAGTTAGAATATCTGAAAAATTCAGCTCCATTGGATCTGTTTTGTAGATGTTATTGGTGTTTTAGGTTTTTTCATAAATTCACTTTTCAGGAAGCAAATTGTGGTATTTTTTTAGCAAAATTGATATTTTCGGAAAGATCTTGAAATTTCAGTTAGGATTTTTCTTTTGTGTTTTTATCCATCTGCCGAAATATTTTTAGAATTCCTAAAACCCTAGTTTTGTGGATCATGGGGATGGTAGCTTTTTTTGGAGATGGCGGGATTGATCTTTAGAGAATGGTGGAACAAATTTAGGGATAAATTCTCTAAACCATCAGATATTTGGTTATTCAAGTTGTGGATTAGTGGCCTTGCACAACTTTTCTTTTCTAAATTAGAAAAGGAAAAGTCTAATTGGTCTTTGTAGGAACTGGAACAAGTTTTCATGGATAGATGGGCAACAAAAGAAGAAGAAGACGAAGCGAAGAAGAAGAAGAAGAAAAAGAAAAAGAAAAAGAAGTAGAAGAAGAAGAATCAGAAGCAGAAGCAACATCATAAGAAGAAGAAGAAGAAGAAGAAGAAGATGTTGATGATGAAGCTACTACATAGGATAGGATTTCATATGGGTGGTTGGATGATCGAGCTTGGCGACAAGTGTGCAATAATTTAAAGCACACTCATTATATGGCTTCTTCTTATGTTTCGGGGACGAAACATGTCAAAGAGGGAGGCAATGCTATGTACCTTGGGATATGATAATATAATATATATGGGTTGATGGAGATGCCGACATGTGGCACACATCCCCTTAGTTATATGTATGGGTTCACATGGGATATGATAATATAATATATATGGGTTGATGGAGATGCCGACATGTGGCACACATCCCCTTATCTTATTATATCATTCATTTATGATTTATTATGCTTAGGGTCGGCCTCAGTATTGGCCATAGGTTAGAATGGTATATATAGGGGTTAGAAGGTTGTAGTTAATCATCATATTGAGTATTGGAGTGTTATTGTATGGTTTGGAGGTTACCCCAAAGTGGTATTGGAGGTTGCCCCTCGAAGTGGCAAGGCTATTATATGAGCATATTGTCATCATTTATCTATATTTTGGTGTTCTCTCATGTTATTCTGCTGTATATGTTCTGATTTATACAAGTAATATTCTTACACCTTTTCTCCAACCATTTTCCCTTGCCATCACACCAAAATTCCTAATTTTAGAAGTGGTTTAAACCACTTCCAAACGGATTCTTCCAAACTTTTGGGATCATCGATGATTCTAACAAATCACCTCCGATTATAAATAGGATCCTGAACTCATGTTTTAGAGACATGTTGGAAGTAAAATGAGTAGAGGTGGGGTGAATAAGACCTAAAAATTTATTTTCAATTCATTTACCACCATATACATTCATACATTAACCATCCATAACCATATGTGTGCATTATATATGTAACATCAATCACAAGAGCATGAAACAAAGTACACAACACAAGAACACCATATGTAAGTGGGAAACCCTCATGGGGAAGAAAACCAACTGAAACTATGATTATATTACACAAATAAAATATTTTTAGTGAAGAACCAACTTCACAAGGAGAACCAGACCCTTATGTAGTGAGACACTAACCCCACTAGGAGCACCAACCCCTACTTTAGTAGAGCACCAACCCTACAAGGAGTACTGACCCTAATTTAGTGAAGAACCAACTCCACAGGAGACTACAACCCCATAAATATGACCAAGCACCAACTCAGCTACATGAATATGACTGATCTCTTATTTTTCTACTACACAAATTATGGAGATCCCTAGGTATTCAATCTTGCTCTATCTTCTTCCTTATCACCTTGTCTTGATTCTAATCTCTTACAAAAATGCTCTAAATAATTCATCAACCTATTATGCATCTAATCATCCCTCAAAATATTCCATAATACCTGTAATTTACTCACCTATGGGTCGCACTCTTTCCCATGCAAGACTAACTCACCAAATGAGCCAAAACATCACTTTTATATGCAAATCAACTCACTAACCCAAAAGAATTCAGTCCATAAAGAATAATTAGACCCATACACATTAATTAAATTCAAATAACATCATTACAAGGGTCACATATGATCCAAGTAGGTCATTCTAGCTAAAAACCTCATTACATGTGCCAAAATGGCTCAAAACCCCATGAGCACAAAAATGAAAATTCCCTTACATAAAATGCATACATGGTCATGACCCATAAACCCTTACACATGATTAATAAATCATTTAAAATTCATAAATGGTCACAATTTATCTCAACCAATCAAATTATTTCATTTAATGGGCCTAGTTCACTTTGTAATTTTCAAAACAACTCTTTCCCCGCACCCTTCAAAGACCAGAAACTTCATAAGGCCACAAAATAATTTTAACAAGAGAAACCTATAACATTTAATAAAGTGATGGAAATTTCAAACAAGTTATAACAATAATAATAAATTTATAATCCATGAAACATTCATCTCTTCAAACCACAACTATTTTTGCCTTCACCAGATCAACCTACCAAAAATCTATTTCCAAAGGTTAGCTCATAAAATAATTTATACATACATTAAAGACCTCAAAATGGATTCATTGGATGTAAAATTCATCCCTATTCACATTATAGGTGATATAAAGCATCAACAAATCTATATCATTCCTAAAACAACATCAAAATTTCACTAGAACACATGTTGTCTTGAATTGCCAAAACTATTCCTATCCAAATAATTCCTTGAAACCATTTCAAATGACCTCATCATGAATCAAAAATCATATCAATGGAAATATATTTGAATCCTATTTCCAAAAAAATTGAATCACCTTCAAAATCCACTTGTAGCTCAAGTTATGGCCATTTTATTGGACCCTACTATTTGAGACCCCAAAACTACCCTTTGACTAGTCAACTTGTTTGGACCTCAAAAAACCATGTAGCTTCATGAAAATGCTCTGAAAAATCCACATGAATCAAGATAAACTCTCATTCATCATGAACCATCAATTTTTCATGTTACGCCTTTGGACCATCTTGTCCTAAAACCTTCGCTTCAGAGACTTCCATTTTTAGGTGGGGCCCACTCATCACCATGACCTAACCATACATTTATGGAAACCTAAGGGATTCATATACAAAATAAAATTATAAGTTTTGATTAAGAAATAAAAATGGGTCATTATACTTCATTTTCTACAAACTGCTCTAGCTAGGGGTTTAACTATGGTTTAAGACCCCTTTAGCTTCTTAACATTCATTCATAAAAATGTGAAGATAAAACCACATAATTATTTGTTTGAAATATTCATAACTAACCATATAATCTATTCCTAAGATCTCGGGTCACCATGTAAATCATACAATTCACAACAAGCATCAGAGGGTTAACTTTGGTTATAAAATCACATTATTTCTTACCGTGTTTTGTAAAAACTTGAATAAATTACAATTACTTCTTCGAATGAACTAAAAATTGGTATGAATCACCATGAAAAAATCTTATAGCTAATAAAACTCACCACATATCCCAGATATGCTTCAAAATGTCTAGCCACAATGACTTACCTTTGTTATACTTCTTGTTCTCAACTATTTGCTTCCCAATGACCTCATATATGTATCTAACCTCTGAATTCTGATATGAAACACAACACACAACTTAGGTACACTACCACTATTAAAAAAACATGATCCAAAAGAAATATATAGTTTAAATATCACATCTCTACCTTATTCGGATGCTCCAGGCAGAAATATGCAGGTGAGTGACTCACACAATGCTATGACCACATGACCTGACCATGTTGAACTCATGTAGAATAATATACATTTGAAACAAACCTCATGTACTATGAATGACATCATATCAAAAACCAATCACTTCACAAGAGCTCATATTGTGACACAATACCCTAGACCATGCACCGGACTACATGACAACTCACAAAATAACTCAATCAACATGCATGATAGCTGAATAACATCATAAGGAGACTCATACATCACCATGGAACCCTTTTCCATCAATTGGGGTTGACATAAATGATAACACAACCATACACTGGCCAATAGGACCTTTGGAAACCTTTTGACCATTGTGTACTTTCATTCTCGATCTTCCTTCAATCAATAATGAATTCCTATCATCATCAAGCCACGAAACTAAACTCCACTACTCTAAGGAGCTGAAACTCATCGGTTGGAAAAGTTGAAGAATCTGGACATCATCGAGAAAATAAAGAGACCAACATCCCCAAGTATGTTAGCCTTCATAAGCATCTTTGCAACCATTTTCACATTGAAAAGGTAATATCCTATCGGTTTACTCTTATCCATATCATAGTTGGACATAAAAACAAGTATAAATAATCATTTCATATCCCTATTTTCATTAGTTTCTCATTTATTAGAAAAATCAATATTTTTACAGGAATCACCCATGATTCCCCTAAATCGATGCTTCCTTTGAATCACCTATGATTTATCATCAAATTAGATTTCTTCATCAAATCATTACTTTGTACCAGCTTTATATATATCCCCAGGACTTAATATGTCTATTTGCAATCATGTCTATGTTATAGATGAATTTCCTAGGTTAGTCTCATTTTATCACGACATTTATGACCTCCCAATCATCCAATAACCCTTCGTGTGGGAGAAATTTGACATCATGCATGAGCTTATTCAATGTGATATTAGATTTGTACTTGACATCAAATAAATTAAGGAACATATAGAATTCCTCCACAAAATCAAATAAGCGACCATGGATTATTAGTACGATTACTTTGAAGAACTCTAGATTGCTACCACCTTAGCAGGGGAACATTTTAAGGAACCCCCTAAAAAAACTTATAGAAATCGTGGCGAATATACCTGTAACTAGTTTTGTGGTTTTGGCGAATATACCTGTAACTAGTTTCGTGGTTTTGGTGAATATCCCTTTAACATGTTTCATTATTTTGGTGAAAATGGTAAAAATATTAAAAATAGTTAGAAATTGAATGGTGAATCTCCTGTAACTTGTTTGGCGAATACCCTCTATCAAATTTGACTGTAATGAGGCCCAAAATTTTTCATTTCTTTTGCATGCCTTACCTTTATGCTCAAGTGCCTAGAATGTGTGACACTTGGCCACTCGGAGGAATAGAAAAATGACATGTGGTATCTTATGTTTTCTCACTGCCATTCTAGTCTCTGCCTTGCCTCACCGACACACGTAGACCCGAAACTTTATTGAATCGGTTCATTCCGTGGGCTTGGAGTCTAGGGAATGCCTTTGACTTGGGAGGCCCAGAATCCTACCACGTGTTTTTCTAATGGGAAGGAAAGGATTGATAACTTTAATAATAAGGCAAAAATAACTTATATTTAATAATCAAGGATACACTTGTTAGTTGTTATGTTTTTTTATGTCTAGTATGTGCAACAGTAAGAATGTGTTTTTTAACAAGGCCATGATATGGAAAATCCTACCAAAGCTAAATGTCTTTTGATAAATAATGAAAAATAGTATGGGGGGCCTAATTACTATGTCTAAAATTAAAAATCACATGTATTTATAGGGTCTTGGCACAATTCTCATCGTTAATCACAACAACAACAACGATCGTTCAATAATTGATGATCAAATTGAATAAAGATGCCAAATGGTCATATTTGAATGCACATTTAGTGTCGCATGCATGGGAATAGGGATAAAGATGAGTTCCAAGTATGCCTTTGCATGAAACTATGGAAAGCAATAGAATTTAGAAATTCTAAAAACATGCCAAAAACACACGAACCGAAAATCATGCCACTAAAAGAGAAAAAATAGTTTCCAACTTTCCAATAGAGAATAATCATGCCTTAAATATAGAAATTTCCATTTTTTGGATGCTTGGATTTTAGAAGATAGACCATAACAGTAAAAATAAGAAAAGTTGCTACAAATTTGTAGTTGTCTCAAATCAGCCTGGGCTCAAAGGTGATGCCATTGTTATAATAGATGTCAATTGTGTTTATATATTCTGGCAGCCACGACCAAGACCCTTGCTTTAAATGAAAACAAAGGATGAGGATATTTCCGAGAAAACACCTTTTGAAACACAAGAACTCTCCCACCGCAGTGCAACTAAATAAGAATATCCTTTTCCTCGTAGAAAACATTGGAACATTACGTGGGGCATCCTTGTAATTTATTTCCAAGACCAAACATTTCCTCTCCTCCTTCCAAACTCAAGCTCGAGCTCAAACACAATTATGTCCTTCAAATGGTCCCCATCTATAATTGGTGCTGCAAGTAGCACCCTCTCTTCAGATACAACCAACCTTGGTTTGTAGTGAGGGAAATGGTCTCTAGCCATATCTTATAGGTAACAACACAAAATGCACAGTAGCATAATCTTGACTGTTATAAATTCTCACACCCAACACAAGTTCATATGACATTAAGAAGAAAAAATTGTTGTTGAAGACAATAGGTCCATAGAAGAAACAATCTCTCAATCATGCCATAATCCTCCAAGTCCCCATAGAAGAATCATAAATTTCTATAGTACCATTTCCTGCATTAACTCCAGATCTATTAGCGCCTGCTTGAACCAATTTATACCCCTTGTTTTCATCCACAACCAGAATGCCCCGTGCATAAATATAAAAGTGTCATTCATTAGCTGATAACATTCAAGGAAGCTTGAAGGAGGTTCTAGCCTTCAGTGGATTACATACCCTTGAAACATGACTCGATTCACTCAAACAAAATAAGATTATCCCTCGATGTGAATCTTCAAACTATACCCCATCAAAGCATGATAACCACAAAAGTTGAGAATTTTCCATGTTCTATTGTAAAACTCATATCTCAGCTAATGATGACCATGATCATGATTTACAAGTATCCATGGATGTTTGTTCCTTGTTTCACTGTAATGCCTAAAGAATCTGGTGGAAGTCATGAGTGCTTTCCATTCCTTAGAAACTATAGAGAACCTACATATGGATTCTAACGAAAGCTAAAGCAATACGTTTTCCCAAAAATATTGAGGAAGTGAGTGATCCCACAGAACATGATTTCCATGATGTTCCTCATTCTTTGACATTAAATCATCATCCATTTCTAGGATTTCTCTTTTTCCTTTTCTTAGTGACAGTTGAAAAGAAAAGGAAAAGAAAATTTAGCAGATGATTGATGATGCTAAAGGGAAACACAAAACAAGCACACAATATGAGAAGGGGGTTGTAAGTTAAATGGCCACATAGGGTTTCAAGTGCCTACATTGGAAATAAATTAGAATGAAGAACAAATTACGGTCTTTCAAGAAGGAGAAGAAAAATCAAAAGGTGCGACACTATAACAATGCAAGAGTATCCACAAGAACAAGTGTTGGAAAGGAAAAATATATTTGTTGAAACATAAACAAGAGTATCCACAAGAGTATCTCATATATTTGTTGAGTTCCAGAAACAAGAGCATCTAGTTCCACAAGAGTATGTCATATATTTGTTGAAACATAAACATTACATTACATAAACATTACATATCATAACATAGGGCCATAAGCATACCAAAAAGCTATAAGCCCTTAGCCTATAACTATATTATAACATAAATATTACATATCATAATATATTTCTCAGTTCTTGTGCCACTTTCCTAACTGCATCGGTATCGATATTCTCTTCCAGAGTGTCATCCAAGGTTAATAACAAGACACATTCTTTATCAATGATAGCTCTGTAGGTGTCTGTTAAGTCTTGTCAGGTTTTAATCACCTCAAAAGATCACTGCAGACTTGCAAGGATGGAAGACACCATTTCGACTTGACTGTCCATTTGAGGGGTCACCGCTAGGGATTGATTTCCATCAATTTCCATATCCACATCATTTATAGAAGCATGTGGAGAATCCATAGGTTCTGGGTCCGGGGATTCTGGATAAAGAATAGAGAGTTCCAGTAATACTTCGGGAATTGGTTGCTCAGATAGGGATCCAGTTGGAGCTCTATAAGAAGTTCTAAGAGAATGAAGAGGAAAATTTTTAGTAGTCATCCGGCTAGGAGAGGGGGGGTGGAAACACCATTAGAAGGAGAACTAGAAGTAGAGAGGGAAAAGGATTTCCCAACAATAACCTCATCTGAGTCCATATCAGAACTAGAAGAAACCACGATGTATTTATGGCTTGATATTGGTTTGATGCACTCAATTTGGTCCCCCATGATTTTGCAAAAGAAAGCAAGTGTTGGAAAATGACCATGGGCCTTGAATTTATAATTTTCAAGCGAGTTATTTGATTGGAACTTTACACATGTCAACCAAACTTGGGTATGAATTGATGGTTAATATTAAATGCAAATCGTGGTGAAAAAATCACATTTAAATCGGCGCAACAACCCACTATCTCACCTTCCTCCACCTGCCTTTTATCATGATGAATATGATATCATTAAGGATAGAATGTTATACATCAAATCAATAATAACTTCCTTCGTAAAAACATATCTAGATAGTGACGCTGGTGAGCAATTATCGATAGCCTCACCACCTCGGCCCTCGACCTAAATTTTAATTGAAATTAATTACCTATTCACATGACACATGTAAAGTGTGCCACCAGAGATTTAATCGGCACCCTCGTAGTTAATAAATGTCTTATCAATTTTAATTCTTGGTGACATTATATTTTCTAGCATGAAGGTCTAGGAAACGAGATATTTAATAAATATGGAAAAGACTTATTTCATAAAAGTGACATATTTAATAAATATGGAAAAGACTTATTTCATAAAAGTGACATATTTAATAAATATGGAAAAGACTTATTTCATAAAAGTGACATATTTAATAAATATGTATATTCAAAAGTTACTAAGCTTTATGAAAAGGGAACTTTCCTACAAAATATATTGAAATGGCCATCATTACATTCAAGTGATCAAATTTGAAGGGCTCCCCATACTTTAATTTGATTGGCTAGGTTAAGATTTACCCGTCATAAATGAGATATTAGAAAACACATTACCCTTCAACAAAAATAAATAAATATGTTTTTTTAATTTCAATATATATCTGATTAATTTGAATAAAATAAATATGAAAAAGGTTAAAATTATGCTATATATAACATCTAATAATAATTTTGAAAACACTATATAAATGTGAAAACACTATATTTCATCAGTAATGACATCAAAATTTTGAATTCTATTTAAAAACAACATTTTTGTTAGTTATTTCAATTCAAATAGTAAATAATATTAAGCAACATTTGATTTTATTCATATTCATTTTCTTTAGAAAGACTTTCTTTGATCTATTCTCATCTTAAATCTATGGATATTTGGTTTTGTATTTTGAAAATTGAACTTGTGTAAATTATTTATATATGTATAATATATATTATTTATATTATATATATTAAATATATATACACACATACACACACACACACACACACACACACACAAATTTTGGGATGGTCTCAAATCATCTTAAATACGTAAGAGCCTTAAATATATGTTGTCGCCAATCTTTTTGAATGTGTGATGGGCCTTGTCTTTTTTTTTTTTTCCTATTGGCTATTTATTATTGGTCGATTTTTTTTTTAAAATTTTTATCCTATTTATCGGTGAGCACCTATGGATTCCCCTCAAGTTCCCATGTTGTCTTTATTTTGTAATAAAAGGAAATGAATTTTAGGTCATCTATATCTAATAATTGTCTGTGATGGATCTTCAAAATGGTAATGGTAGCGATCTGGAGGCAATTAAATTGGTTTTGGGGGAAAAATATTTGTTTGAGGATGGATGGTGTAGGGTTAATAGTAGTGTGGCCTCATTTTTTTTGGAAAATATTCTGATAATTGAGCCATCGAAGCTTGATGCGGTCAACCTTGCTCTCTCTAGGGTTCAATCATCTTTCTATGGAAATTTGGTTGCAAAAGTGCAAAAGTGTAATGTTACTTTCTGGTAGTGGGGGAGGAGGCGAAGCTCTAGGGTGGCGTGGATTTGAGCATCTTCAGGGAACTAGAATGTTGCCATGGGGAGCTGATGGCCTTCATAGAGAAGCTAGCGGTGTTCAACTTGTGACAAGAATGCTGGAAGGATGCACTTCAAACTCCCTAATTTGGCTGCCCTCAATTCTCCCATCGAGCCAATGCCACTTTGGTGGATGGAAATATGTGAAACTGTATAGGGAAGCTTATAATCATATTTGTGCGGTTGGGCCAATGAAATTGCTGCTCAGGACTGTGAGGAGGGTGTGGTTGAGAGGTAGGGATCTCCAGTTGTAATTTTGTTTGTGTCTTTTGATTCAAGGGATTAATCCTCAATCTAAATATATGTTGTAATGTCTATAGTATAGTATAGTTATAGTCTTCCTTCATTCTAGCTGGCTTTTTCTTGATATACCCTACAGTCATGATTGACGAAGTTTTTACATCTTCATGTTGTATCTGAGGTTCGGCCTCTCTCTTTTGTAAAGGGAACGACCCTTCAACCCGCTTTAACAATAAAAAATAATAATAATATATATAATGTATTTAAATTATATTAATTCATCTGCATGGCATGGGCGAAAGCGAGGGTGATAGATTTTTAATTTATTGAAAACTTTAAATTAATTTAAGAAAGAAAGAATCTAATTTAAGAAATCAATAATGTAAACACTATATAAATGTGAAAACACTATATTTCATCAGTAATGACATCAACAATTTTGAATTCTATTTAAAAACAACATTTTTGTTAGTTATTTCAATTCAAATAATAAATAATACTAAGCAACATTTGATTTTATTCATATTCATTTTCTTTAGAAAGACTTCCTTTGATCTATTCTCATCTATGGATATTTGGTTTTGTATTTTGAAAATTGAACTTGTGATAGCTTTTTAATTTATTGAAAACTTTAAATTAACATATATATAATATTATATATATATATTAGATATATATATACTGTGTGTGTTATTATATATATATATATATATATATATATATATAAATAATATAACATATATAAATATAATAATATTTCGAACATAAACCGAATACACACACACACATATATATTTAAACAATTTTTACTAGAGCTATGAACCGGAGGGTTAAGGGACCCCACCCTTACAACTATACTCCAAACAAAAACTGAACATAAACCAACAACACAAGGCCCCACTGAATGGCCCGCATAGAGAAGAAGGAAACACCATTTGAACAAACATAAGTGGCTTCAAGACAATGAATACACATGGCCACAAAACAAAAAAACAAGCTAGAAAAGAGAATTAATCCTCATCTGAAATAACCACCGCCCCTGAATTTTGAAACTGGAGACCCACTTTCTACCCCCTCTGCAGTGTTGAGTGCTGCATTTGTTGCATCTCTCCCGCCTCCCACATCACCCCGACCACCGCCGCAAAAAATGCCACCTTCCAGCTTCTTTTCCTTACCTAGCAGAAGAAGAAATGCCTCCCTGAAATTATCCCAAAACTCATTGAGGTGGTCAATGGCCAAGTCGATAGGTGAGCGAGCATTGGTGAGATCCAGAGGAGGCAATCTGCTAGGGTCCGGACCACCATGCTAGAATAGAATGTGAACAACCTCTGTATAGAGTAGCAGCTCCCTATATCGCTTGCGAGCCAATATTACCCACGCGTCCGGTGTCATTTGGTTGAGCATCTACCTCCTCCACCTAGAGAAAAGGTTCTGGGACGTGGAACCTATCCATTTCTTTACACAAACCAAATTGATGGACATGGTAAATAAAGAACTCTGCGACAACCATGACATCCTCCTTGAATGGATGGAGCAAGAGGCAATTAGAAATGAATCCACAATGCGTTGACTATGTAACTGTGAGAGTCCTGCATATAAGAATCTTCTATCACACACTCAATGGCCTCGACTTGAGCAAATGATTGTATCGAAACACATCTTAAAGCCACATACGGAAATGGCCAAGTAAAGGCCATTTCCCTTCTCTCCCGTGCATAGAAATGAAAGGAAACCCCAAAAAAATACTGAACAAACAGAGGTAGGGAGAGAGGAATGCGAGTGGCCAACAATAATAAAGGCCCAAAGTGTGGCACATGCCACCATTAATTCTTCAAGCTTTGTGTGCACCACCCATCATAAATGATAATATCTTCCAAGTCGTGCCATCAATTGCCTCGTTAGCTAGGTGATTGGCAAGATGGTTGGCCTCCCTATAAACATGATTAATACTCTAGCTATGTAATTTTCCAAGCCAGAAAAGGATATTGGAGATATAGAAATTAAGGTTCCAAGAAAGGGCAGAGCCCTTAGTAATCACATGAATGATTACTTGCGAATCAAAACTTTAAATTAATTTAAGAAAGAAAGAATCTTATTTAAGAAATCAATAATGTAAATACTATAAATATATATTTATATAATAATATATATAAATATATAATATGTTGGGGCCCATCATATATTCCAATTCCAATGTCCATGACCAACAATGAACAATTAATCCTGGAGTTTAGACCCGAAATTATAATTCATCCCACCTAAATCTGGGAGATTCACGTCGTGGGGGCACGAAAAAAGAAATCCACGAAATTATTCCACGTGGCATGGGAAAAAGTGGGGGTATATTTTTAAAATGTTTCAACGGCACCCAAAAATTTCAACGACGAAGTCATTAAATGCCCACACCTGTCACCACGGACCTAAAACTTTATTATTGAATCAGTTCATTATGTGGGATTAGAGTCCAAGGAATGCATTTTCCTCAAAGAGGGCCAAAATCCTGCCATGTGTCCATCTGATAAATAATCTGCATCATTCTATATATTAAGTTCAACGACTTATGATCTATTCGGGATGGAGGCCTAAAAACTCACATTTTGAATGGAAGTTCCCGAAATAGGCCTAGCTAAGTGACAATTGTCATCCAAAGATCACCTTTGAATAGAATTTGACTAAAGACTAAATTTGACGTCTACAAAGAAAAGTACATTGATAGTGATGTTGACATTTGAAATTACTTTTTGGAAGGCATACTTGTAATAGAAGTAAAAATAGATTCATAAAAGTTACTGACCGTGTAAATATTCAAAATTTTCATTTTTCCGAGTAAGTTTCATCTTGCATTTGAGTCTCGATTCTTTAAATATTTTATTTTTATAAGTAACACTTTGTATAAGCCTTCACTTTCAAATATTTCAATATAAGGGTTGAAACTCAAGGGTTTACAGAATCCAAAATTCCAAGCATGTCTACTTCCATAGGATCCCAAAGTAACAATAAAACCCAAATCCCATACGCCAAATTGATTAAAAGTAAAACCCCTAGTTTTATTGATGAATATCATGATATTTATGATCTTGTAATTAGCATAAGAGCTTCACAGCTTAGATACATGTCTAAGATGAAGATGAGGGAAAGTAGACTTTCAGAGCAATCAGGTAGACCTAAAGGTTTAGGTTAGATAACATGGGTGTCTAGATTGGGATGCATGATGCTCCATGAGGTTTTCCCCTGCCCTGAATTTGTCAATATATGTGCCCAAAATTACAATGAGACAAAAAAAAAGCAATTGTTGCAAAGGGAAACAGACAAGAACTTTTGTACATTACGGAGGAAAATCTTAGCAGTGTATTGGGGTTTGAAAGAAAATATTTAGGAACCATCCACATAAACCTAGAAATTTTTTCTAGCAATTATCATGCCAAAAATAAAAATACAGAGATGATTTTTAGGAAAATTAACATTTGATGTAGAGGTACTAAAAGGGAAGGCTCCGTATGCAATTCACATATTTAAACCGTGGGTTAGGGATACCATTTCTATGCTAGTATTTTTCCTTGGCTTTGATAGCGATGAGACAGTGGATGAAACCCTCCTGGAAATGGTATACAATATCCATTACGTTAATCCACCTTATCAATACATATTTGTTGGGTACATTACAGAATCTATGCATAAACAATTATTAACAATCAAAGAAGGCTCCGACACTAAGACGTTTAGGTTCACTACCTACTTGTGCTATTTAATTCTATGGTGGTTTTCTAGATGGTTTGAAAAAAACAAACTTACAATTGAGCCCTATTTTGTTGAGGTCGAGCCAAAATCCGTGCATCCATTAACTGAGTGGACCCCTAAGATAAGGATGTATGATCATAGAAGGGACTACAGTCAATTTGTGGATTATTTTTGGGCTCCATTTTATGAAGCAATTACAAAAATTACATTGCCTAGATTTCCTATGAAATGTAGAGATTGCATTCAATTGGGATAAGAAATACAGTTAGAAAACTGGTACTTCATGAAGGATTATATTGTGCTAAGGTTTTATGGATCAGGAGTACAACCTTACAAATTGCCAATACATGTGACAAAGAGATTTTTTTCCTTGGAATATATATGGCAGATGGAAATCACATATAATCTCTATTTTGTTTCTTAGCAAAAGAAGAGCATATTTCCTTCCTTACCATTCTCATGTGGAGGGTTCACATTTGAAAGAAAAGCATTTTATGTGGCACATGAAATCTTACAGATTTTTAAGTTTGATGTTGAATCTCACTAGTTGTATGACCCATGTGAAGTGATTAAAGCAAGGGTAGTGGTGAACAAGAACTCTGCCACTAAAATTCAACATGAAAGAAAACCCTTGCTAGAAAAATTGAAAAACAAGAACTCTTGGGATGAAGTAAAAATAACAATGGATGAAATTGTTGTTGAGAAAGGAATTAGTTTTCAACAAATTTTTTTGATTGCCTCATCCTCCACAAAAATATTAGAGGATTTTCAATCTACCAAAGTGTATGCAAAATCTGATAAAAATTCCTCTAAAAGAATGCCAAAGGAATTACAAAATGAAATGTGAGAAAATAATTGTACAAGGTAAAAAATTTCCACCTTTTGGTCTATGAGACATGACCGAGGCCATCCAAAATTTATTTTAGAGTATGATTCTATTTGAGAAGATGAAGCATTCATCAAGGAGTGGAATGAAGAGCATTTTGGAGAGAAAATTAGTGATGATGACATTAAATATGAGGAATTACATAATCCACCTGGAACATATAAACCAAGTCTCGATGAAGGCTTGAAACAAAGATATTCTATAGGAGAAGTTATTGTTGAAAAGTTGGGTTTTAGTGGTGGTGGTTTGGGTTCAACAGACAAGGCATTTGGGTTCCACTAGAGGCACAACCTAGAAGAATTTTTTGATAGGTCAGGCCTTGGAGCTTCAACTTCGAAGAAAGGACCACTGCATACTTCAACATCTATAAGTGCTAATCTAGTGCAATTTACTCCAGAGTCAAATCCTCAACGCAAACAGTTCAGCCACACGTTGAAAATCCTAGAGGAGAAGTTGGCCATGAATTTGTTACTATTGCTAATGTTGGTGGTTCTAGTGATGATGGTAGTAGTCAACAAAGTATTGGAAACATAAAGAGGACAATAGAGACAGTTGAAGTTGCTAGGGCTATTTTCCAACAAGGAAATGAGAAGAGGAAAAAGACAAAGGCAGACATAGGTACAATTACTCTTGGCTCAAGGAAACTATTTATAGAAGGTGGTGGTGCCACTTACCCCCTAAACAAACTACCATTCCATAGGGAAATTCTCCCCAAAATTCAATTACTCCTTCTCCATTCAAGGTGGAATAGTTCATTCCTATGAACACCTCGGTATTGATTACCTAGCTGAGTTTGAAATAAATCAAAAAGAGATAAAAGAAACAAGAAGTAAATTTTACAGTCTAGTGGAACTTTAGAACTAGAGACAATAAGGGTATTTCCTACATATAAACCAGACACAAATACTATGGAATATATGTATGTTTTGCCCAAAGTTGTAAAACTATAGAATGAAATGGTTTTCAAGTGACTACAAGATGACCTCCCTTTAAATGGATCTTAAGGAAATGAAACCTTTTAACAAAATTAATGTATCGAAAAGGAACAATGATGTGGTTTACACAACATTATTGAAGGCAGAGAGGGAGAAATATAAGTTGAATAATAATATTCAAAAGTTAGAGGCAGACCTAGAAAATGAGAAAGAAAAAGGAAAAGCAACAGTTAATAGGATATGTGAGTTGGAGAGGAAGATAAAATCATCTTCCTCTATGACTGCAATTGTTGTGAATGAATAGGCACAAGTAGAACTAGAAGAGGCAAAGAAAAAGTTACATGAAACAACAAGTAAGAATGATAGATTACAAAAAACATTGGGAGAATTGAAAGAGGTTGTGAAGGAAGAGAAAGAAAAGGTCAAAAAATGGGAACAAAGCCTAGATGATGAGAAAAAACAAAATGAAATATTGCAACAGGAATTAGAAAAACCAAGAAGAGGAAATAGAGTCTTCCAACATCAAACTATCTAGATTTCATCAAAAGTCATTGATTAATAGGATGGATAATGTTTGGGGAAAAATAAACCAAAAAGTTGATGATTTGATTAGATTGTTTGAATTCATGAATAATCTACAGAGAATATGTGATAAGCTCCATGAATGCATAATAGGTAACAAAAAAGTGATGGCTTTAAGAGAGGATAAAAAAAAAAATTTTGGAAGATATCTATAAATTCAGTGACATAGAACTGACATCCAGAGGAATTCAAAACCGGTTTGATGCCTCAATAAAGGTATCATATATCATTCGGAAGTGTGATGATCTGGGTGAAGCACATGAATTGTTGAATAAGTGTCAAAGAATGTTACAGGAGCTGCATGGAAAGGTACAAGAGTTCACAAATATTTTTTTCCAATGCCTTTTGACAATACACGCCAATTCATTAAGAAGGATGCATTCCAGAAGAAGATGAAAGAAAAAATGACTCAAGAGAAGGACCGAATTTGTGAGAAACTAGATGAGAATTTTTTAAAACTTTGTTAAACCATTAATAACCTTGTTAGTAAGTTTTCATTCAACAACAAAGAAATATGCACTATCGAGTTATGAATTGCTAACAAAGTTACATGTCAATCACTTTGATTTACAACAAATTACAATTCTAACAGATGAAGAGTGGAGCATGTTACAGAAGATGATACAATTTTTTAAATTTGTGGAGCCTAATTCAAAGTTGAATTAGCATTTTGGTTTTGTTGTTTCTATTATTTGGGAGGAAATCATGGTCATGGATAAAAATAGTAAATTGTCTTATTAATAGACTAGAGTTATCTTTATGTTTATTGTATTAATAAACATGTGATATTTAGGTTGCTTGTGGTTGAAGAAATTTTTACAAAGAGGTGCACAAGTTAAATATATATGTGCATGGATTTACTCTTTAGTGTATTTAGATCCATTTTGAAATTTGTTCCATTTGTTGCAATGACAATCTTCAATTTTTTCATACAAGGCATGTCTCAAGCAAGTTGAATGAGGAATAATGTTATTTTTAAATTTTCATTTCAGTAATGATTCAAGAAAAGCCACTTATTCTATCTCATAATTAAGCACCACAACTCTTATATGCCTAAAGTATATAATAATGTAAATGCATTGTGATTTAATAGCCAACCAGCCGTGGTGTATGCTTTCTATAAAAGAGATCAACAACATTGTATGTGAAATATATTAAATACTCATTAAAACATGACTTTGTAATGTTTCTGCAATCAAAATGGAAATGGAATCAATATGATTACCTTTA
This sequence comes from Taxus wallichiana var. yunnanensis, assembly GCA_018340775.1. Lineage (NCBI taxonomy): Eukaryota > Viridiplantae > Streptophyta > Pinopsida > Cupressales > Taxaceae > Taxus > Taxus wallichiana. The sequence goes on from CM031238.1 coordinate 48,290,215, forward strand.
GGCACATGTAAGTTTGGGGTGAGTGCTAATCCTTGTTTGAGATTCAGAACAATGTACTAAATATTTGAATATATTAATTATTATATGAACATCTATATCATGGGATATCCACAAATGGAAGCTTCCAACTTGATGGACCTGGATCATCTCTATCATTTGATTCACCAAATATCTGAGACTGAATCTCTCTTTGTTGATAGTCAACTACTGCAATAGGGTCGTCTATTGTATTTGTGCCATTGTTTTCAGCCCCTCTCCTTTCATTAATCGACTTCCATACTTCTAAATCCTATCGTAGGGAAAGTTATCCACTTTGTACTGTGATGTATAAATTATCAAACAATTTTCCAAATTTTTGTCAAGCTTGTTTCACAATTTTGACTTTATAAAGGCCAAGGCACTGAAAATTCTCTCATCTTCAACTGAACCCAAAATCATTGTTTGACATAGATCAACCAATGAGAAAAAATTGGACATGGTTTGCTATAAAATAGTACTCACCCCAACTTTTTCCATAGCCAGTTATTGCTCCACACTGTAAGGGATTATCCAAATCTTTGAATTGCTTGAATCATTGTAGTGGTGAATTCATGAGATTGAGAACTCAAATTGTCCTTGCTTAAAATACCTGCAATATTCATTCCATTGATATCAACAGCTTACAAAAATGTTGAATCAATGTAGTCAACCTCTTGAAGTAGTCTTCATGCATATGTCTTTCATTTTGGACAGGATTCCAAAAGGTTGGATTTACTATAGCCATTACTTCAAGTAAAGCATCCCTTCTAAATCACTCCCTTATTTATTCTAGTAGGGACACTATAATTTCTCTTAACCTCACCCTTGTTGATGATACAATGTTATCAAACAACAACCCTGTGACTTTTACCTCCTCAACCTTACCGACTACTACTTTAAACATGTACATCGATATCTCATATCCACGTACAAAAGCACATACTTCCCCAAAAATTTGAGATTCAAAAAGCTACTTGCATTTCCAATATTTATCAAATCATTCCAACCATCAAATGTTGGACCTGTAAAAGTAGTTTCATTGAGATACAAATATTCTATTGTTATACAAACTCGTTTCCTCAAACTAGAAAAATCAACAATATAGATAGTTCTTTCCTGTGCTTGTTTAATTAAATGATGCATTTCTTCCAACATGGGAAGGAGACCACAAAACATCAGCAATGAATCTATATCAGTTAAATGATGTATCAAATCCTGGGCCTTGTCCACTTCCATGCGATTCTACCACATCACTCCTAATAAGGATTGATACTCTTCGTACACCCTACGAACCGGTTGGTATAATGAGATCCACTTGGTGTCGACATATTTTAACAGTTTATGCCCATTTTTAGTCCTTCTACAAATATTTATAATTCCATGAACCTTTTAGGAATAAGCATGCACCTCTCGAACAAGGTCTTCAAATTTTGCTACAAGTTTAAATTTTCCAACTATTCTGTAAGCTAGGTTCATTCTATGAGCCATACAATGAATGGAAATCATATAAGGAAATGATATGTTTGGAGTCTTACACATAGGACATTATGATGACCTTGCATTACAGATGCCCCATCTTCCCGACACATACCAACTTTGATGCAATTGCAACATCATCCATGTCACCGATCTCCTTCAAACGTTTTTATCACCAACTCACAAAGGTTTTTAGCATTGGAGTTCTCTCTCATCTTGTGAATGGAAAATAAGTGAGGCTATCTCACAGAATTATCAATAGTATACACATTCATACAGACCCAAGCAATATTATCTACTATTATAACCTCATCAATAGACAAAGATATGTATCATGCAGACTTCAGTTTCTCTTTCAAGTCTTCTTTCTCAACCATAACTAGGCATTTTGCCCAATCCCAACCACTACTTTCTGACCAATGAGAATGAGGAAAGTGTGGGACACTAAGGAAAGACAACATCTTTTTTTTTAGGAAAATCTGTTATAGGATGACCTCTTTTCAAAATGTGAAAAACAATAGCTAGCTGAACTATTTTTTACCCAAAAGACTATTTTGAACGATCTTGTTGAATTGAGAGGTAATTGTCCCTCCATTCGCTGCAACTATTCTTTCATTTCTCTTGTGCTCTTCAAATTATTTTTCATACCTAATATGCAAACAATCATCTACATTTTCCATCTAGAAACATTCTTCTCAATCCCATCTACAATTATCTTTTCATATATCTTTCCTACATGCTTCTCAATAATATCCAACTTAAGTTGCATTGTCTTGTCCCTTCCCAATCTCTAGCTATAGATTGTAGATTTTCCTTCTTTTGGATGTTCAAATTTATTCTCATTTTCAACAGGTTTAATAAATGGAAACTTAGAAACCCACTCTAACATGAAACTCCTTCCCAAGTCCCATTTTATTTCCTTTCTCTTTCTTTTAGAAATAGGTGTCCACTGAGTATTTGCCTTAGTAAAATTTATACTTCATTGATTGCCACTGCCATAATTTTCACCTCAAAATTCACTTGGGCACTGACAGGTGATGCAATGTCATCTTCATTCAATTGGGTAGGTGGTACAAGTGTCAAACTCAACATCATTCAATGGAATGTCTTCAAGGGGAGGCATTTCATTGTTGTTGTCATTGACAACATCAGGAAAATAAAAAATGAACACATTCTCATTTTGAGTTTCATTTTGAATGTAATCATTATCCCTTGATTGTGATGGTCATGTTGGAGAAGGATGGGTTTCCTTAGATGGTTTCTCAAAATAAGATGCTATTTTTCGAATGTTAGTACCACTACCAGGAGGGGTTGGAATAATTTTTTTCTTGAGGTTGAGCTTCCCTTTTTAGGTGTCATTTTGCTGAATCAATGAATCTTGTAGAATTGAAAGAAAAAAAGATACAACATGTTAGACTAAATGATATTGATATGTGCACAGACATCTCAACATGAGAAATATGTATAAAGAAAAATAATGTTGTGTCACTTAACATGTACTAATTTTTGCAAGAGTGTTACATTAGTATAATAAGAATTAGAGCATACATCAAGAAAAATGAAGATGTATCAGAGGTTTGAGAAGAGAACAAGCAATTTAAAATTTTAAATGATTTTTGAGTAGCCAAAGACACTCTAATGATAAGACACTCTAGTGATAATAAGTATTTGTTGTAGATAATCAAACATGAAATAGGTGATCTCAAGGTCTGTGCTCAGTTTAAAATCAAATTATAGTATGTATCTACTCATGAAGGACTCTAAGTTCATTGATTCATCCAAGGTATGATCTGTCTTTAGTTGATTAATGAAGAGTCTCAATGACTGAGCTCTGTCATAATGTATAGAGGTTTGTCCTATTGTATAGAGGTTCTAAATGTTGTCATCAAGCCAAATAAGGTGTGCATCTGCTCATGAAGAAATTATTGATTCATCAGAGGTATGAGGTCTGTCATAATCCAATTACCAAGAGTGTTCATCATTTCAAAGGAGCTGAGACAAAATATATGGTCTTCCATCTATGACTCGTTGTGGTATGAGACTGTGAATTCAAGGTTGAGAATGTATGTAGGGTTCTTTGGCTTGACAATGAAATGTCAATGTGTCAAAGCCAGCTAAAGTATCATTATTCTTGAGAGAAGCTTGAATGCTTTGATATGATGTTTCACATATGATACAATCATGATAAGGGTATTCTTTGTATACTATCGTGTTCCTACTTGGAAAATGAGTTCAAGAAACTTGAAGGATGCAGGAATTAAAAATATCCCCGGATGTTGATGTTTTTCCTTTATATTAAATATTATAGACATGTTGTCTGGACTATGACAAGGAAAAGAAAAGATGTCGAATAGATCCCACTTCTACAATCTTCATGGAGGAAGAAGAGGTGGTGTAAACCCCTACATTATTTTTGGAAAATTCTTGCTGTGGAGAGATAGATTCCAACTTTTCCTCAACATTAATAAAAGTGAATTAATATTACTATAAGGTTTTGATGGATTTATAACACAATTATTTTCACAGGAAGTGCCAAAAGTGAATGTGAAGATAAAGAAAGCATTTTGTGCTCCTCGATTGTTGAAGGAAATCCATGCTTGGAGTACATTCAATACATTATGTTTCCATGGTTTAAATTTTTTGAAGTACATCGCAGTGAGGAAAATGGTGGTAACAAGAAGCATGCTTGTGACAAGATGTCTGTACTTTTCCCACAACTGCTATTTTTTATCTTTTATTTTTCTAAATGCTAATTATCTAGTTTTGGTTCATTGTTGTAACTTTTTTCCCTTTTGCATTTCTTGAATTTTTCATTTTGGACATCTTTGTATGGTCTCTATTTCATACATTATTGTTTTTCAGCATTTTGTTAACCTCCCATTCCCAACCAAATCCTCCCAGTGGATGTGAACCCCATGGAATGAGCCACAATTGATATGTTTTTGTGTTTGGAGTAGGTCTCAACTACGGGAGGTCTATGCCATGCATCGCCATTCCGTCAGTCTCCCAAGGAAATGCCCCGACAAGTGAAACCTATGGAATGTACCACATTTTATATATCCTTTGGGTCCATTGTGGGACAAGGCAATGTCGTGGACAATGATAAACAATCATGGTATTGGTCATGGAATAAATGGAAAGTGAAACCACAATATGTATATATATAATGCAGAAGAGAGAACATTAACAAAAATATTCAAAGAAGATACACTGATAAAGCAAGGAATATACAAAGCAGAAACTCATGGAGATATATGAAGTGATTTTAAATCATATATATATATATATATATATATATATATATATATTGAGAATCTAGATGTATCTAAGATAGGACTACTATTTACGATTCTTTCAACTAGTTCAGAGGACTATTTTAGATCATAAAAATCATAGTGGTTATGAGGATGAGGATGTTTAGGATTTGTAATAACTTACAAAGGTGGAATCACAGATAAAGCAATGCGACATGAAATAAAACAGTCTCAAATAGACTGAGGACTCATATGCAGTAAGTGCTTATTGGATGTAAATTACAATGCACTATCTAGGTGCTAGAAAGACATGGATTTATTTGAAATTTTGTAAGTAAATTACAATATGTCGATTCGCTAAATCCCTTTCTACTACTTTGTAAATACGCAAATTGGAAAATCACGGGAGAACATCACTTCGTGTATATATCGAGAAAATTTCAGGAATTTTTTCTTGGCCAAATAAGGTTCCATAGATTTCTTGGTGAAACATTAATGTTTTCAAATCCCGGCGCATTGATTTCTTGGTGAAACATTAATGTTTTCAAATCTTGGTGCGTTGATTTCTTGGCGAAACATTAATGTTTTCAAATCCCTGTGCGTTGATTTCTTGGCAAAACATTAATGTTTTCAAATCCATGTGTGTCGATTTCTTGGTGAAACATTAATATTTTCAAATCTCAAGGCGTGATGATCACGCAGTGGTTTAATATAAAAATATACATTGGGATTGGAAATTCCTTGGTGATTCAGATGGGACATATTATTGTTTATGGATTTTTGGGTGAAACTTGGGTATTGTCATTGTTGTAGTATTCGCCAAAATCAAATTCCTGGAATTCTAATATTTTCCAAACTACGAATATTCACCACTATAATTTTCCGTGGACCTTAGCCTTGGCCACCTACAAAGTGGAATAGGATCTTCCTTTTCACCTCAAGTTATAGCTTTAATTTTATTATCATTATCTATCATATAATTTTTAGTAACTCACTTAATTATATCAAAAAAGCTGATATCCTTCAAGTAAGTCCTTTGGATTCCTAGGATCAACCTTTATTGAGAATCTTGTCATCCAATTTATCTAATATATTTTATCTAGTTTGTTTTTTCTTGCGGATCTCTCCACTTAGCGAAAGGAGGAGCGTTCATTCACTATTTACACCTCATCATCCCAACATTGTGGATCACAAGACATGTATCCTTAAACCCTGCCATATTTGCAATTTTAGGAACTTTTTGCATTTAATAATATTAGCCCTAAAACTACCTAATACGGATGGGTCCAGACACAATGTTTCAAATTTTTCCGATGAGTCAAAATGACCTTCGTTGATGTATTGAACATGTTACTAGGTGTTCTATTGAGTGTTTAAGAAAAATATGACATCAAGTGAAATTAGTATGATTCCTTTTTCTTGCATTCACGATGTCACACATGAAGATCACCTCTTTAGCCTTTGCTCCTTCAAAGTACTTGAATGAGCTCAAACCTAGGATACTTGCATACCTTCATGCTCAGATGCTTCCAATGAGTTCTTAATTTTACCTGTGACTATGATAACATCCTTTGATGAAATTGGATCCCAATGGGGTTCTTTACACTTATAAAATCTTTTCTAGCCGCACAATATCCTTGACTTTCACCTGCTGCGACTCACTATGTTCTACCTCGCTCTTTAACACAATTATGATTAGAACGATGCTTTAGGATCCTTGTGAAGGGTGAATTATCTTGTTTTAGATATGATAAAACCTTAAAACCATGTGAGAGTGTAAAAAGAATCAAAATGAGTGAAAATGGAGCCAACTACAACTTTCTCGTATTGAAAACTCGAAACTTTCTTTTTTTTGGCAAGTGGGCCCATGAGCCGCTTTTTAAGGAAATTTTTCTTGTTTTGCTAAAAATTATCTTTTAATCACCTAGAACACTCAATTAAACTCCATTAATGATTTTTTTACCATTTTTATCAAGTTTATATTTTTAGTAAGTTTCTTTTTCAAAACCTCGCTATTTTGCGAAAAATTGTATGTTTTACCTTGCTTCTTATTTTGGACTATTTCGTATGTGGTGAATGACTGGAAATTGAAAATTTTAGAGGGTCACTATTTTTAGTAAGTGGAAGAAATAAATAATTTCTAGTTTTATAATGTGTACCTACCAATGTCTATTTTAAATGAAAACATCATCATCGGTTTTAGCTCGCACTACGATCCCGTGCTCTAATTTTCGTTGTGTTCTACCCACTAGAATTATCATAAATAAGAAAGGAAATTATTGGGATGGAGGATTTCAGGTATGATTCTATGTGATGGAATCCATTAATGGATGCTTGAATCTTGAATTATCATAGGGAGCTTGGGAGGAGAGCAATCAATTTAAAACTTGAAGTGCAACTAGGTTTCGAATAATGAGTCATGGGAAAAGTTTCATTTTAGTAGTCATGGCTGGCACATAATGATTATGGAAGCATGAATAGTATTTTATAATGTTTTTAAATGTTTCATGGCTTAAAAATGGAAACAAGGTTGATTTGAGTGAAGAAATAAGCTTGGGAGTTAGTTTTTTCATGTTTTTAGCTACCTTGTAGTTATTTCGGTTCACGAATGAGGTATCGTCTTATGTTTTGAAGCTAGGGTTTGTAATGGCTTGGCTTGGGGTGAAGTTTTGAGTCCCCTATATCTCATTGGGAATGTGGAATAGGGGTACAATGAAATTCACCTCAATTAGATCTTTCTACTTGTCACCATGGGATGCAAGATGGGAGTGTAAAGATAAATTTAAAACCTAAACTTCACCAGATGATTTCAAGAGCTTCATAAGGAGTTATTAGTAAATGAAATATGAATTGAAAATTTTTAGGTAATATCTACATGATGTAAGCATCACAATTTTCAAAAGACATGGTTATTTCTCAAGGTAGCTTAGTCTCTGCAGATACACCCTGTTGTTATGAAGAAAAAGGGGTTGATTCCTAGAGTTTACAAATGAATTTAATCCTTAAACCTATACTATTTTTATTAAAATGGTCTTGAGAGTAAAAATCATATACGAGCTTTCATGTGAAATGAGCTTCTAGAGTTGTGCAAATCATTTCATCAAGTTCTCTCTTGTGAAGGTGAGTTAAGGTGAGTTGCTCATGTACTTAGTCATTTTTTTGAGTGACACATGTCACCTTCTGATGAGGGAATAAAACTCACCATACACATTAGGTACACTACCACAATCTATCCCTAAACCTCCAAAACTTCCCCAAATCTTCCTAAATCATTTCCAAAACCTTTAGAACTCTCCAATACCACCTCTGGATGGTTATGGGATTTCATACTATTCTTGGAGGGTGGACACCTACCATGGAATGGAAAATTTAGCTTTTCTGAGCCTTCCAAAGAGCTAGTCATCAGTTGATCTTCACCGAATGAAATTTTAGACTTTGAAACATCACTTGAAACATTTGATTTTTTTATTCATATAAAAAGTACCTGTAAGGTCAATAGGATCATGAAATTGTTGGTCATTGTGCGTTTGTGTTGTTATTGATGTCAATTCCATTGATGGAAAAAGGAGTCATTATGTAGTATAAGTCTCCATGTGGTGTTGTTTAATGGTCAAATATGAAGGTTGATTGGTAGTGTAAGGATTTGGTGTGTTCTAGGAGGTCTTGGAGCTTCTAGGCATAATCATGGTATGAGCTCTCTTTAGTTGGTTATGTGTTAAGTTGAGGTCAAACATGATTGGTATGTTGTGTCGTGGGTCATCTATGGGTCTACATGAGGTAAAAAAGGTTAGTTAATGGTTATTCGTGGTTGAGTCGAAGTCATTCCAGTGCTTATTTATAGCCCTCGGGTATGCGTAATGAGTCATAGTTATGAGATATAGAGTTGATAAATCTTGGTGAATCATGGTATTAGCATGGTGGTAGTGTACTTGATGTGTATGGTGAGTTTTATGTCAGTATTCAATGATTCAATGCATGTATGAGGTCCTCGGAATAAAACAATGAGAAACAAACATGTAAGCATGGGTAAATGAGATTGGTTGGAGAATTCTAAGAATATTTGATCTAGATGGTTGATATGGATAAGTAGAGGATGTTGTCATGATGTTTCATGAAATTTTTCAAAGTCATTCTAAAAAAGGAATTGCAAGATAGGTTAGTTTTGGAAAACTGATTAAGTGTTGACACAAAATCACGCACTTTGGGTAATTATTTAGTCCTAATTACATACTACTATTCATATTATTCCTTAGTGATAAAAGTACTAATTAACCCATGTATTTGGCCACCTTTCTTTTCTTTCTGTCACTTCTCTTAGTATTACACCTTTAATTTTTCATTCTTCCTTTTTATACCTCATAATTTGTTATCCTGACACTAACGCCCAACCAAGACACCAACGTCAGCGCCCTCGTCCCCTATGGGCACCCTTGACATTAGTATAATTTTTTCACATATTTTGGGTCCTTTTTAGCTATTTCATCATCTTATATTTTTGGTATTTGGCCTTTTTGAATTAATTATGAAATATAAGCAAAGGAATCATATAAATATAAAGTTATGTGATCATAATAAAGGACCAAGCACTAAGCATTATCTATCACCACCTAAGGTTACATCCATTAAGCATCTAAGAGCTCCATTGGATCCAACTAGCACCATCCAAGGGAAAAAAGGGCTGATTATTATTCATACACTTCATAGGAAGGAATTTCATTCTATTCCATGCACGCATCTATTACATTTCTTTACATCTATCTACTTTTCTCGCTATCAAGTGCGATAAGCACAAGAGCCATCTAGGGCACAATTCCACACACACACATAGAACTACATTGGGTATAAGATGTAGTGTAGTGCTCAATTGTAAGTTCACCATTATGACAGATGAGGACAATTTGACCACTCATTTTTCATATCTCTTTTTAAGGATTTGATTTCTATTTGAGGGTTTTGCAAGTCAATACTTCATTGCAGGTTTCAACGACTTCAGAGATCACTATGTGATTTCATAATGACCAAAGGAAAACAACAATGAATAACTAATGACCACTCAGAGGAGGTTTCCTAAGCATTTTTGTAGACCTAGGTTCCTAGAAATAGGCCTAGGGCACCCATAGGATCCCCTGTCCCTCTCCAGGTGCCCCAATCTAACTTACTCTTCCATATTTGCATTTTTCTAAGATTTCATGTGAAGTTCAATGCTTTGTATTTTCTAGTTCTCCAGCTCTATACACCTCCAGGATTTTTGTGAATCAACTAAGGCTTCTTACCCTCTCTTTTTACTTAAGGTTTCACATACTTTAGTTTAGTTTTCTTGGGTTAATTTATATACTTCATTGTTTCATTTATTTACTGCTACAATAACATCAACTTAGGCATAAAATTCACATTTAGCTTAATCATTTTGGTGAACCCAATGCTTTCATGCTTATGATCCTCACTTTTCCCTCTATCATGGGTCATAAAATTACTCAAATTTCTTTGTCTAATTTACTTAAGATGCATCCCAATTATCAGGCTATTTTGCAAAAATCCTTAGACACCATGTATCTTCCTAAAGATACGCCGCTACACAAAATAATTCCTATCTTCGATCATCTATCCGATAACCCTAGTATTCATGATCCTCCATCTAATCAACCTATGTTGGAGTTAATTAAAGCTTTGCATTCTTTATTTCAAGACAAATTTTAGGCTATGGAATCCACAATTGATATCTTAGATTTGAAATTCAACATCTTAATGATGCTTCTTAGGCTCGTGTTTTTTTTTCCTTCTACATCTCATCTTCATTCTATTTTTGCTACATGTTCTCATATTAGTGAACCTCAAGTCATACCATTACCAAATCCTCTCACCTTCGATCATAATACTAACCAACATGACACTCTTATTGATCTCCTTAATCATAAATTGATCACTTTATTATGCGCTCAAGGCTATCCTCCTTACCGAATTGGAAAATATCATGGTCTTCCATATTGTAATTATCATCGAATCAATAGACATACTTTGGCAATTTTTTCTATGCTTTAAAATGAATTATCAAACACCTTGTGTGTTAGGGTTTTCTCTCATTCACTACACAACATTATAATAGAGGCCCATCTCCAAATGATAAATCTCAAATGGCTCCAAAATATTTACCTTGTATGTCTAATGAGCATCATGCCATCATTACTAAAGTTCCTTCTACAATAATTCAAGCACCTCCTAAGCAAATGCCTCTCAAAATCAATGTAACTCCTCCACTCGAGTCATATATGAAATTATCAAGCCAACCTAAGCATATCCGCCTCTAAAAATAAGTTCAACACCTCTTACTACTAAGTTTTCTTAATCATTATGAAAAAATCCACCATTTGAGTAGCCAATCATTTTTTTCAAAGAAACTACTCCCTATACTCATAGCCCAAATACATCTCAAATTTCGCTACCATTATATGGTCCTACTATTACTTTGCCACACATCCTTCCACCGCTTCATGCTAACTTGATATTTGGTAGGTGAATCCTTTCACCTTACCTCCTTATGACACACTCATGTTCTTATGGTTCTTACATGACTATTAAGGAATATATTAAAATAAGAACCTATTTCATCTTCCCATTATATCTATATACTATGTACTCATTCATACATGCATACATTTATCACCATCTATTCATGCATACAATACACTCTCTCATCATCTGTCACCAAACATCATTCATAAAATAACACACTCATCACCACATGATTGGGGGAATTGTACTTCCTTCCCCCTCTTCTCGCATCATTTTATATCTTCCACATTAAACACATATCATCTAGTCTTTCAAATTCATCATACACATTTTGATACATCTCAGATCATCATTTCCCGATGACGCACTCTTGTGCTTCAGTTCACACTTCATTGTTGAGGACATACTATACACCTAAACATCACACACTACACATTATACATTCGAATTTACACACTACATACTTCACACATAATGCATCATATGCTTAGGAAATATTATCTCACAACATTTACTATACACTTTGCATCTCATTCACTATACACATTCACACTACACCTCTCTTGCATCTACTTATAAACTATGTGGTTATTACCCTATGAAAACCTCTAGTTCCATAGTCCATAGTCAATTGCTAAGGGTATACATCTCAAATGGACCTCATCACACTCATGTGTTTAGTCAACTCACTCATTCACTCATGTGTTTACACTCTACACTTTATGTTTTGACGATCACATCTTCCTAGTACACACATGCAAACCATTTCCCGATGATGCACTCTCATTTATAGTTCATTCTTGATTGCTGAGGGGGCATAGATAAATTAAATTAATTACATGCATCAACATCCACTTGGGGGAACATGGCTCTTATCATTCACACTTCATTCCATTTCTCCTCATCCACAACATAGTGCATATCTTGGTTGCATTTACTCTTTCTTAATTTTTCTTAAATGTTCATCCTATTACATATGCTAGATAGATATCTTGTATGTCATTATCTTTATCATAAACACATGCATGTTCTCTTGCTTTTCTAGTTGTAATCCCAGATGATAAAAATCTAGTGCACGTAACATGGATGCTTGGCATAATACCTATTACCAGTCCCACAAAGGCTCATGGGGATCCACATTCGTACATTACAAAGTTATATAATTTCATTTTATTTTGTGGAACGCTACTTTATCACATTATACATGTTTTGACATACCTTTCATCTTTCTAACATGTTAATGGGTGCTTTATGTGAAACATTTGTTTTTCAATACTAATGCTTCCATGGTTGTCTCATTACATTGCTTGTCATTATTTGTCATTGTTTGTTATTATTTTTTATTATTTGTGGTCTTTTCCCTTTGCCTTGTGTGCATTATTATCTCTTTTGGCTTAGTCGGCCTTGATTGTCTTGTGAAATCGTGAGGGGTGTCCCATGTTTACAACCCTCATTTTGAAGTTTACATTGTCTTCTCGAGTCTTAGCTTACACATTGTCTCGCCTATCATACATTTTTTCTTATACATGCGTGTTTGTGTTTTCTTGTAGTAACACTTGTCTCCCAACCACTTTGTTTACATGTGACTTGGTTTCTACTAAGCACATTCCATCCCCAGAATAGGGCATAGTTTCATCATAGTGGTTGGTCCTCTTTTGGGCCACATACTCCTTCAATGACATCGCATGCACCCCAAATGAGGGGGACATCATTTGAGTCAATTAGTCACCCCATAAAGCAGTCTATAGTCATTAAAAACATATCACAAGACCTATACAACACGGTTGTCGGTTTTAGGGCTCAGAATAAGACTTAGATCCTTATCACAACATGAACCTTACTAGATACCTATAACCAGGGGGAAATTACACAACATTTTGACAGTTTAACACAATATACAAATCTCCACACACAATGGATTTTATAGGGCATACCGTCCTTATCACTTTCACATTGGATCAAAATTTTCACACCAACCGCAAGTGGTGTCCTACATTTCGGGAATAATTTAAAGGTTGGAGGATAACATCAAATTTTATCCCTACACTTATTTCATATCATTGGTGTGATATCGCCCAAAACTCACATACTGGAGAAACTAGCGTGAGATCTCCCTAAAAATGCTCATCTACAACATCTTCAAGATCCTTTCTACACTTTTTCATCATCATGGATAAGGTGCACATGTTCCTTTTTCACATTTTTCATTTTGCATACTTATTTACACATATACATGTGTATTTGATTACTTGTTCATTTTCATATTTTCCAGGTCTATTTGTATGGGAAGCGGTAGTCAACATCATTAAAAACATCAACAACAACATTGACATCAACAAAAGGCACATCACAACATCTACACATGGATTTCCACCCTAGGTTTATTTTTTATCTCCACTTTTTCACTTTCTCCTCTTTAGCATCCATGCGTCATATTTTTTATCACTCCACACTTTTTCATGTCCCTATGCATGCTCCTTTACATTAATATAAATTGTTATCATGTACACATATCTTATATATTTTATGTTATCGATATTTCCGCTCACCAACATAAAGTGGGGGAAAATGTAGATACAAAATCATGCACTTAAGGTAATTATTTTGTCTTGATTACATACTACTATTCAAATGATTCCTAAGTGAAACAATTACTAATTAACCCATGCATTTGGCAACCTTTCTTTTATTTTTGTCACTTATCTTGGTCTTACACCTTTAATTTCTTAGTCCACCTTTTTATACCTTAGCATTTATCATCCTAGACACCACTGCCCATCTAGGATGCCAACGTTAGGTGCCCTAATCCCCTCGGGCACCCCCGCGAGCTTGGGAATCTACAAGTAACTCTTCCTCGCACCCGACCTCTCGAGGTCATGCCGAGACAGCCGGTGGGGATGAAATATGTGTGGGATGCAGACAAACTAGTTAGGCAATCTAATGTCTTCGACACGCACTAGTGGAAATTGTGAATCTAAGGCAAAGAAGGCCCTCCTAACTTGAACTGGTGTGATAGATCGATCAGCAAGGATGACTGCTCGAAGGCTCCAATCAATATCGAGCTCTGGCGTGATTCGGTCTATAGGTTGTGGAATACGTGGAAAATGTCCTGGGATAGTTTCGTGTATATCCCCAGATAAGGTCATAGGGCAGATGGTAAATATAGTTGACTCTATGGGTGATTCTCTGGCCTAGTCTAGAACTCCTTAGCTTTGTTAGCTGCTATGTCTAATAAGGATAACTGTGTGATGATGATAGGTGGAAGTGGAGTAGATCTGAATACTAGTGTGCGTAGGCCGGTGTCTATGTCTGATTTACTTACGGATTCGTTGGGTTGCGGGATTTGTGGATCGCAACCATAAACTCTTGGTTGTTGTGGTCCTGCTATGGTCATGTATGGAATCAGTCCCTAATCCCTAGTATCCAATAATCATATGCTTTCTCAACCTCTATATTCAAAATTAATAGTTGTGTGATCTTCTCAGAGTACCTCACAGGCGTTCTTGCAACTTTGAATTCTTAGGCTAGTATCTATGTCTGTGAGAATGTCTCCTGTGTCTGGCTGTGGGACCAAAGGATCACAACTGAATGTTTGCTCTCTTTCAAGCCTTTCTACAGTCATGTGGATATTTTTCTAGGGTAATCTGTAATTTGGCTGATTTGACCAAAATGTATGTGCTTGATTGTCTTCTATGTTTAATCCCCTCAACTGAGAGCTGATCTTGTTGTAAGTCTGTTGTTGTTTGGAAGACTTGGATTCTAAGATTCTGGTCTATGTCAACTATTGCTGTGAGATTGGGTTGAGGCACGATTGGCTCGAATACATATTCTCTGGGCTCCCTAGGTCCCGTGATTGTCATACAAAAGCAATAATGTAAACAAACTGCAATAAAGTGAATTTTAACTACGTGAAATATATCTATAGCATATATGATTTCTCTATTTTTGTATTTTCTGATGAACTATTCGAATGAATCTAAAAGAGTAACTGTTTAACGTATCTAGAATTGACAGCTACAATAACAATTTAAAACAAACAAGATAACCGAGTATAGCTATTTGTCTGTGTAATTTGTAGATCTACTCTAAACAATGAAATAACTGATCTAATCTATTTGCAAGACTATCGATCCTACCTCAGAAGTGAGGAATGAATCATAGTTTCTCAGAAACTATCAATCCCCACAACTTCCCGAAATATCGAAAGTAAAATTAACTAAATAAAGCAATTAACTACTCTATTTGATACGATTCTAATTTAGAACTTTGAAAGCTAGAACCTGGATTCCACAGAACAGTGGAGAATCCGATGGTGTGTGTGATCTTGTCCCCTCAGTGTGATCTCCTCGTTCCTTCGTGTTCACGTGGATCCAGAAAAGCGTGTAATGCTAGCATCAACATAAGTAGATATTGGGACAAAGGCAGCTCAAGATACAGACTGAATACAATGCGAGTAGGAGAGGGATAGCGCAAGAGTACAGAGCTTGGCTTATGTAATTCCTAGCGGGATTTATTGCGAGTCATGCAACATGAAACGTCCAGAACCTGAAACTATCTGTTTGAAGAGAAAAACCTACAACTTTAATGGCTTCCTATTGAAAACAAACTATTCTACTCCAATGGATTGGATAAAATATCAACAACACTTGCACAAGATGGATATGTGGCTTCTTAACAGCAAAACAATACTAACTAAGCATGCAATGAAAGAAACTAAGAACTCTAAACAAAATGAAAGACTAAATCTATTGCAAAGAGAAATTCAGAGGCAAGTTTGAGGGGCCATTTGCTTGAGCACAAGCCAACTATTTATAGCATTTGCATTTACCCAAGGTAAAAACCAAATAGAACTCTTAAACTATAAACAATGGCAAAACACTATTCTAGGGAACCAAAATCATAAATGCAAGCTTATGGCGGTGAAAGAAAGTTGGTAAAACATTGAAATTACATGAGTCGTGTTAAAAGAGCTTTCTGGAAAATGCGTAAAGGACCGCCACCTAGGACCGCCAGTCTTTAGGGGGCGGTCACTGAGCGGCCGCCCAGATCGGGCGGTGGTTTCATCACTGAAGAGCAAAAGGCCAAGAAAAGAGGGAAAAGGGAAAAACAAAGCACGCGGGGCTAAGCGGGGCATGCGGGATGTTAACGCACACTTGGAGATCTTTTCGGATCCCGAACACCTTGCGAGGAGACCTGTATCATCATTGGGGCACTTGTTACGTTGTTTCGGCAATGTACAATACCTTACAATTTTGGGTACGTACATATTGCCCCCTCGGAGAAGCATTTTAGCCATGAAGAGGCGTAAAATGGTGGGTCTGAGTATGGTGGTCCCGAAATGGGAAATTAGAAGTTATACCTGATACGTCCGTGTGTCGAAATGATGCCATCCAAAATTCCCACTCCCTGCAAAATGAAAAGAGAACTCAAGTGCAGATAGATAAGATAGATCGGAAAATAAACGCTAAAATAATGGGAAATGAGGACGTACCATTTGTGCGAGGATAAAAAAACTTACCTCCGTCGGCGCTCTATACCTACGAAAAAGGCATTTAAACCAGTCAGGGTTCTTATATATATGAAAGTGGGCCCATTTTCCTATTCATTTGTGCACGTTGATTTGATTGATTATGAGCTCTGGGACCCACGGTGATGGTTTCTTGCGTGAGTAGAGTCAAAACGTCCATGACGAGATAGTGATCATGCCTCCACGAGCGGAACATCGACCCGCGAGATCACAGGTTGGTTTTCTTCAATTTATCCTTTTTACCCCCTTAATTTTAAAATGCTAAAATCTTTGTCATGGGGGGGTAATTTTTGAAAATGTTAGGTTAAAAGGGTCCATCTAGGGGGCGCCTATTGGGTAGGCTTTGTTTTTAGCTAAAATGGTTGTTTTTAGTGTTTTTAGGCTTTTAGATTACAAAACCCGCGTGGGTTTTGGCACCCGACCGCCACCCCGCCCGGGGTGGTGGTTACATGACCGCCGCCCTGTTCAAGGTGGTGGTTACACGACCGCCACCTTTAAGGCGGTGGTTACAAAACCGCCTCCCTGCTCAGGGCGGCGGTTTTGCATAGAATGCCAAAAGAATATCTGTTTAAGGTTGTTTTTGCATTTTTAGCATTTCTACGTGTTTTCATGATTTTTCTAATATCACTCGGATGCTAACTTGCTCTGTTTTGTGTGTTTTTGGGTGTGTAGGTGAGAGAGGAGTACATTCGGTGGAGCCGAGAGAGAGAGTGCGACTGGCTCCCAGGAGTGTTAGATGCCCTCTCACAGGATGAGGAGGATACTCTTCAGCGGGCTGGCATACTGCGTATATCGCGCGTGCCCCACGTTGCTCCTTCCAGTCACATTCTTTGTGACTTGTTCTCATATTGGGATGCTGATCGGAACACCTTCCGATTACCAAGGGTCCGCGGTGAGTGGACCATCACTTTAGAGGATGTTTACCGTATCCTGGGGGTCCCGATCATCGGGAGACGACTCACCCTAGAGACAAGAGTTCACGGGCCCAGATAGCACAGTGGGCCACTTATATGGGAGATGCAGTCATCTCCACGGGTTCGAAGAAGGGGGTCAGAGTTCGATCTATTCCCATCTTGCCCATCCCCCTACTTCGCCAGGCTATTATGGGGATCCTTGCCTCGAGACTGATCGGGGACAAGGGAGGAGACACATTGTTATATTGCTGGTCCCCCATTATTACACAGATAGAGGGACATGGCCGGATATGCAGGGAGCAGACATACTTGGACCACCTACCATGATTTATACGGGGTAGTCCATTTACGAGGGCGATCCTTGAGCCACCCGACCCTGGTCATGAGTTGGGTCTATGAGCACTTCATCCCCTATGGCAGAGGTGTAGAGGTGACAGATCCGGAGCTGTGAGGGCAGCTAGATGGATAGATATGTCGGTGCTCAGAGCACCTCATCGGCCCGATTGCTTCTCGACCACTTTCTTGGCATGGAGGCCACCGTATCAGACTATGGCAGGTATATGGGGTGAGGAGGCTCTTACTTTGATCTCTGCTCCACCACGGGCAGCTTATTGATAGAGTGGGGCGAGTGGAGATACACCCCTTTGGCCGAGTTCCTCAGCAGTTTGGCCTACCTTACATGGGCATGCTTCCCCGTAGTGCCAGTATACAGGTCAGTCGAGAGAGGCCAGAGGGGGTCCTAGAGGCCGGGGTTGGATAGTGGTTACTCCTGGCGTTCCTATTGCGGCCAGGAGGGTAGTACATGCCAGAGGGAGAGCCGGTGCACCTCAGGCACCCTTGCTTTAGATTTCCGCGGGTCCTGCCCATAGCAGCGATGACCCCATTGACATAGACTCTGAGTCTGAGGAGTTTACAGGGGGAGAGACAGAGGAGGACAATGATCCTGAGTGGCATGACACTCAGGATATTATGCAGGCAGTGAGGGCCGAGCAGAGTGCAGAGAGAGTTACTCTGGTCTCAGAGGAGCCACTCTCCCAGGGCCATGGCGGGGAGGATGAGTCCATTGCGGGACGCTACGTTGCTCCAGTCACAGGAGCAGCCCCTCAGTCAGCGGCGGCATCCATAGCAGGTGCTGTCCCTAGCGATCCATCCTGGAGGCCTGGTGATCCGAGTAAGTTACCCTCCCTCCTTTTAATGTTTGTTGTTAACTTAGGATTGCTTTAGTTACTATCTCTCCTCTTGTTTACTCTTGTGTTTTATCTCTTGTTTATTTCTAATTTGTTTTCTCCTTTGTTTGCAGAGACCGCCGATGAGTGGCGAGACTTGATTCGCAGGGTATGCACCGATACCCTGATGATCCCCATGGAGAGGACCCACGCGAGTTGTGCAGTGGATCTTTGGGAGCCCTCGGCTGGTAGACACACTGACGTCTTTGCTCCAGTCTGGCATGTGGCCAGGATGGTATCGACTCTTCACACGGAGCTAGCGGGGTATAGGACAGCCGAGCACATGAGGAGTCATTCTCGTGGCGAGACTGTGGCTGCCCCTCGGATCCCAGCCCTCCATGCACTCGGGCGCGCCGCATGGCCGGAGTCCTAGGCATGGGCGTGCGCCTTCAGAGGGGTCTCGTAGGGATTGAGAAGCCACTTGGCTCTCGTAGATTTTGTATGATACATTCTTTTGTATATCTCGGGCTCTTTGAGCGTTTTGACCATGCTTAGCGCATGATGGCATTGTACAGAAACTTTGATCATATATATATATATATATTTTTGGATCAGACTTTTGGCATTTATGGCTTTGTTTCCTTTCCAGTTTCCTCATGTAGATTATGATGTATGTATGTATGCTCCTTAGAATGTATGCAATGGAGAACAAATGATGCAAGTGTTTATTTTCCTTTTGTATTTCATGATGCTGATATATGATAATGTAGATACAATGTGATTTTGAATCTTAGTTTCTGTAAGCAATTTTGGATACTTCATATTTGTTTTGGCAAAGTGGTGAAGATAAACTGATATGATGAGTAGATAGACTTGCCCCTCTCCTAACTCCACACAACTAGTAAGATGCGAGGGCTCATCACCGAGAGTTGGAAAGGGCACAAGTTATGAAATGTGTTGAAATGATAGTGATGAAAGATAGACAAAGCTTTGGTGGAACCAAATTAGGATGCCACAAGCTTACTCCATTCGAGTGACTTCATAGTTTTGGATGCAACTTGCTTTGCGGTTTATCCAGACTTAGATCCTTAGATGGCCACATGGTAGACAAAATCTGGGTTTTTAGGATTTTGAACTCTTTTGGAATTTTGGACATCTGATTCATTTGTTTTTGACTCAAAGACTTCGAGATTTGAATTGTTTGTGTATGACCTTTTGCATTTGTTTGTCAAGAGGACCCCCTACACTTTGCCCCATGCTACTAGTAAGAAGCGTGGGTTTATCACCATGGGAAAAGCATAGGTGAGTAAGGGCATTTCCATCCTTTCCCAACCCTACGTCACTAGTAAGAGATGCAAGCTCATCACCAAAGGTTGGGGGCAAGGGAAATGTGTAAAATTAAAATTTTCTCTTTGATTAATATTTGACTTGTTTACTTGAGTAAAATGTCAGTATGTGCTTATTTCCAAAGAGATATACATATGGGATAGATGTGACACCATGAAGCTTCTAGAACAGACCATAGGCAAGACACCTATCCTAAGAAGAAACCAAAAGTGAGAATAAACCCATGCAGATCTTGGCATGGTTACCGTTTAAGACTTTGTCATATCTAGTTTTATTTGATAAAATGATTCCGAGATAATTTGATGCTATCATGGAAATGGAGAGGTATGATTAGAGTGTTTATGCCAACAACATCATGAGTTTGTAATGAATTGCTTTGAGAATAAATTCCTTGATCACACTTTTTTGTATAAAACAAGCGGACAAAATGATCCTAACTATATGAAGATGCAATGTAAATGTAATTATAAATAGTGCTAGTTGCTTACTGCATAGAACCGCTTGAGGTGTAGGGAGTTGACTGTTTCACCAAATTCCTCACCTTCCAACGTACATAAGAGGTATGCACCATTTCCATAGTCCTTCATGACTCGGTATGGGCCCAACCATTTGGGTCGAACTTTCTTCCTTCGCCGGTCTTTTTGTCGATCCGGTTGTCTAGCCTTAGAACTAGATCACCTTCATATATGTCACGTTCATAGACTTTCTTGTTATACTGCCGGCACATCCAGTCAGCATAGACTCTGTGCCCATTGTTCAACATCTAACCTAGCTTCATCTAGGCTTTCTAATTGGGAAAGACGTGCTTCTCTATAAGCGTCTTCATCCAGGATCCCTTGTAATGAAATGCGGAGACTGGGTATTTCAACCTCAAGCGGGAGAACTGCTTCTGCCCCGAATACTAGTGAGAAAGGAGTCGCTCCTGTTGGTGTTCTTATTGAGGTTCGGTGGGCCCATAAGGCCGGATATAACTTCAAGTGCCAATCTCATTTGTTTTCTTTCACCGTTTTAAGGAGAATGGCTTTTAATGTTTTGTTTGTCGCCTCAGCCTGTCCATTGGCTTGAGGGTAATATAATGAAGCCGTATGATGGCTTATTTTAAATTTATTACAATTCATGAACTTCGTCATTCTTAAAAGAAGTTCCATTATCTGAGATAATGATTTGCGGGATACCATACCTGCAAATGATTTGGTTCAAAATGAACTTGGCGATTACAGAACCCGGTACAGTAGTAAGAGGCATAGCCTCTACCCACTTGGTAAAATATTCGGTGGCCGTGATTATAAAATTATGGCCATCTATAGATGAGGAGAGAATTTCCCTATCAAATCAAGACCCCACGTAGAAAAGGGCCATGGAGTAGCAATTGGTTGTAGAGCTTGTGCTTTGGCATGTGAATCTCGTGGGAGAATTCTTGACACCTATGACACTGCGTCTGAAACTCTCTTTGCGTCGTGTTAGAGTGGGCTAGAAATAGCCCATTCGATGTATTTTGTGAGTGGTGGCATGGCCACCGAAGTGACCCCACACATTCCACTTGTGAGATTCATGGAGAATCTTCTTGGATTCTTCTGTGTCGACACATCTTAGGAGCATTCCATCGAACGCTTTCCGATAGAGCACTTGCTCTATAATGACGTATTTTGCTACGATAATGCGTAACCACCTTCTTTGTTGTGGTGTAGCCCCTTCTGGATATGTATGGTCCATGATATAATTAATAATGTTGGTATACCAGGGACACTCAGAGATAGGAGGTCTGGTTTCAATGTAGTATACGCACTCATCGGGAAAGTCTAGATTTACTAGATCGCCTCCGTCTAATGGGTTATCAGCTAACCAATCCGCGATGATTTGTCCTTAACCGACTTCTGATTTACAAATGTTAATTTGAATTCCCCCATTAAGGTTATAAAACATCCAACCTTCTTAGACAAGGACCCTTGTGTGAGGAAAGTTTGTAAATGGTCCATTTTTACCATGACCCTTGTTTCTTGATTCAACATATAGTGTCTTAAGCGCTTAGTAGCAAAGACTATGGCGAGGCATTCTCATTCTGCTTGTGTATAACGTGTTTCATAGTCGAGCAATGTTCGGCTAATGAAATAAATCACTCGTTCTCTTTTGTCATCGTCTTCTTGAGCCAACATACAGGCCAACGAGACATCGGTAGCTCGTGAATATAAAATTAATGGGCGGTCTAGCTTAGGTGGCATTAGCGTAGGTGGTGATAACAAGAAACACTTAACTGCGTTGAAAGCTTCATTGCAATCTTCAGTCCAATCAATGCTATAATCCTTCTTGAGTAGATTGTTAATTGGGTGAATGGCAAAACTTAAGTCTGGATGAATCTCCAGGATTGCACCAAGCTTTCCGAGAAAAGACCTGATTCTAGATTCATTCGAAGGTGGGACCATTTCGAGGACAGCCCGAATTTTGGTTGGGTCAACATCTATCCCTCATGATGATATGATGTAACCTAGGAGCTTCCCTCTGTTACACCAAAGAAAGACGCATTTTTCTGGATTTAGCATGACTCCGTATTCTATCAGACGTGAAAGAATGATGCGAAGTACTTCCGGATGGTCACAACGCTTCTTGGCCTTAGCCAACAAGTCATCTACATAGGATTCCACAATTTTATGAATTAGATCATGAAATATATATGTCATAGCTCGCTGGTATGTAGCACCAGCGTTCTTGAGACCAAATGGCATAACAGCATAGCAATAAGTTCCCCAAGGAGTTATAAACGTGGTTTTAGCTTGATCTTGTTCAGATATTCTGATTTGATTGTATCCCGAGAATCCATCCATGAGAGACAAAAGTTCAAATCCAGTTGTTGCATCAACAATGACATCTATGGATGGTAATGGGAAGTCGTCCTTAGGACATGCTTTGTTAATGTCTCGAAATCTATGCAGATGCGTATCTTCCCATTCTTTTTTAGAACGGGAACGATATTAGATACCCATTGAGAGTAATCAACTGGTTTGATGAATCCTACTTGGAGGAGCTTTATCACCTCCTCTTTCACCATGAGAGCTACCTTAGGTTTCATCGGTCTCGACTTTTGTTTGACTGGCTTTGCATCAGATTTAGTGACGAGGTTGTGCACCGCAATGTGGGGTGCAACTCCTGTCATTTCCTTATAATTAAATGCAAAAGCCTTCTGATGTTCCTTGAGGATTCGAGTGTGTATTTCTACTTCTTCTGGGGTTAGCGAGGATCCTAGTTTCAAGATCTTTGGTTCATCCTCCATTCCGATGTTAACATCAATTGTTTCTTCGATTAAAGAGGCATTACCTTCTTCAAACTCAGGTGGGGCTGGAGGTAAATCTAAATCGTCTCCATTCTCGACTGAGTATATGCTAAGTTCCTTTTGTGGGAGAAGCTCCATCATGGGATTCCCATAATAGGAAGATGAATGTGGGATTAAGGAAAAATCTATCATATGATAGGAGAGATGTAATGCCGCATAGGTGTTTAAGTAATTCAGAGTGGCCATATCACTATCAATGTGGTCTAGGATAGTAGATTTGTTTTCATTTCCATTTAAAAGAGAATTTGTCATTGTTTTTATCAATGGTTTATCACGAAGGGATACCATGAAATGGGTATCCTCTAACTTACTGTTTGGAGTAAAGCATGATGCCGAGGTTTCTATAGAATCGGCGAGAAGATTTTTCTCGTCGGGATTGCTTCAATTGATATGAAGTCAAACTCCTTGCTTAAATCTAATACAGTTGTTTTGTAAAGCTGTAAGTGCTCGGCTTTGGTTTCATATATCTCAGAGACTTGGTTTGCTACCAATTGTGAGTCTCCTAAGACTCTGATGTTATCAACACCGATTCTCTTAGCTAAGATGAGGCCAAGGAGGAGGGCTTCGTACTCAGCGCCGTTGTTTGTGCATTCGAAATTTAGTTTAAAGGAAAATGGTAGGACTTTCCCTCGGGAGAAGTAAGGATTATGCACCTGCCCCAGCTCCATAACGACATCTAGCCCCATCAAAATGGAGAGTCCAATATTTAGTTGGGAGTATAGATGTTGGGATATTTGTTGTGTTAACATCTTCTACCTCTACCATGCAGAGATCTACTGCTGGGAGAGAACCGACACCTAGGGAATATCCCATGCCTACAGAATCAAATGGTAAGAACATTGGTAAATCTTGTTCTATCAATTCAACGATTTTTGCAGTAGTTCCTAATGATACTATTTCTACAGTGTTAGCCTCATCTTTGGGGGTTGGGATTGTCTTGACTAGACTCATAGTCTCAAGATCCGTTGTAGGTACCAACTTTTCCTCTGGTTTTGCGTCAGTGGGTTTATTAAGTTGGTTTGTTGGAAGTTCAAATTCTGAGTGTATGCCTGGTCTTTTCTTTAAGTCAGCTAGGTGTATATCGAATGGCTTTGGATCACCTTTGGCTACAAACACCTTTCCTAGATGTAAGAATCTTACTTCTTGGAATAACGTAGAAGGGATTGCCTTCATACGGTGTATCCATGGTCGGCCGAGGATCATATTATAGTTAGTTTCCCGATCTATAATATAAAACTCAGTCAAGATTGTTTTGGGTCCTAAGGTGACTGGTAGTATTATAGTCCCAATCGAAGTGGCTTTAAGGCTATCATAGCCTCTCAATGTATTTCGAGTCGTGGAACAATTTGTTTCCCCATATCCTAGTTTTTGAAGGAAAGAGAAGGGGACTATGTTAACTGCTGCCCCATCGTCAACCATTGCTCGTTTCACGTAGTTATTATAAACCCATACTTGTAAGTGTAAGGCTGGATCACCTCGGCGTGCAATCTCAGCATCTGTAGGCATTTTATTTATTTCGAATATGAATTCGACATCCTTATCCGCCTGCCCCGGAGGATGGATATCAAAGTCTACATGGTTCACTTGTGTTTCGGGAGGTGGAGTGATGTTAATTAGATGACCTAAACCTAATGCCTCTAGAAGAGCAGCCCTATGGGTAGGAGAATTCTTCAGTAAGTCCAAAAATGAAATGTGTGAGAAGGTTTTGTTAGGTCACTAATTAAATCATAGGCA
The DNA here is from genome assembly GCA_018340775.1 of Taxus wallichiana var. yunnanensis. Lineage (NCBI taxonomy): Eukaryota > Viridiplantae > Streptophyta > Pinopsida > Cupressales > Taxaceae > Taxus > Taxus wallichiana. The sequence continues at coordinate 48,315,486 of CM031238.1, forward strand.
CCTACGGGTTTTCTCTATATTTGTTGGATCTTATATGTTCTGGCATGTGACTTGGGCTTGGTGAGAGAAATACTCTCGTGTCCTTGTTACAGCTTCGATGGGTAGTTCGGCGTCTAACTCTACTAAACCGACTATCTTAGGTCGTGGCTGACTCCCTAGTTGTGGCGCAACTGATGGATTTAGTGAAGTCGAGGCTTCATGATCATTGTTTCTCATCATTATGCTTTTGTTTGTCCCATTTAGACTTAGCCTATTGTTATCGTGATTTGGGAGTGGATCATTAAAGATTTTGAGGAGCATTACGGGGAAACTGCCCATGTAAGCATGTTTGGTGGTGGTGACACGGGATCCGCCAAGAACATATCCATGAAAAGTTGTCTTTGTTCATCTGGCAAGCGTTGCATGAATTTATTGTAGTCACGGCACGTTCTAGTGTCATGGCCCCAAATTTTGTGGAAACCACAATATGAATTGGGATTGTAATTCTAGTTTGTTGGTTTGGTGCATATTGTGGCCCAAAAATTTTGATCAAACCATTGCTTATTAGGATTAAAATTTTACGTTTTGTTGTCTTTGGTTTGAATTCTGGTTTTGGTACCTAGTTGAATTTTGGCTTGGGCCTGTGTAGGGGGATTTTTTGTTGTTGTTGTGAGGATGATTAAAATCCTTTGTATTGATTGTTGGGGTAAAGTTGTTGTTTCGTTGGTTGATTATTTATTGGTGGTGAGTATTGACACATTTACCTTTTAGGCTGATCGGTTACTCCATCTGTTGTCACCCCGATTTTTGTTAAGGATTTTAGGTCCTTGATTGACATTCGTGGTAGTAGGATAAGTTGTAGTGTTCTGGATGGAGGTGATTAACCTCCCGTTTGTTCCATATGTCTTACGACCACTATCTATTGCCGCTTGATCTATTCGGAGAGCGCTCTCAAGTACTTCATCGTAAGTCCTTAGTGGGAACTTCTGGACTTCTTCCTTCACTTCTCTACTGAGAGAATGAAGGAATAAATCACATAGTTCCATTTGGTCCATATTTGGAGCACTGGCTAAAGAATAAAGAACTGTACGCCATCTCTAGATGAAATGAGCGACAGATTCATTATGTTCCTGCTTAATGTGTAAGAACTCCCTGATTCCTGTTCTTAACAGTTTGTTCATGTCAAATGCCTTAATGAACTCTGAAACAAGTTGTTTAAATGAATGGATGGAAGCCTCAGGTATTCTATAATACCAATCGAGAGCGATGCCTTCCAAAGTTTTGGGGAATATTTTAGCAACAACCCCATCCCAAGGGAGTAGTTCTCGTATGGCTGTAGCGTAAGCCTTGATATGTGCGTTCGGATCTCCCTCACCTTTGTACTTGGGTAAATCAGGAAGGGGTCTTGGAAGCATGATGCTTCGTATGGTGAAGTCTAAGGGCTCTTTCAAATATTCTGAATAAGTCCCTATCGCATAGGTTTCGACCATTGATGGTGCTTGTTGAGGGAGTGGTGGTGGAATGGGTTGTTGATATGGCGTAGCGTATGCATTGGTAGGGGCATAAGGAAACACCTGTGTTTGAGAAAACATGCTGGGAGAGGAGAACATATCCCCTTGTGGTGATTTGGAGTACATGTTTAAGTATGACGGGGTATTGTCCAGGAATGGATTGTTTTGTACTAGACCAGGAGGAACGGTGTTAGAGATGGTGGGTCTAGTTGGCATTTGTTGTGAATACTGAGGAGGCATGCCTAACGTGCCTATTCCTGTGAGGAGGTCTACTTGGCTAGGATGGTGTGGGGGATTGGAACTTCCTGCTTGCATGAATTGAGAATTTTGACTTGCTTGGGCAAGTTCTAATCCCTTAACTTTGTCTACTAAAGTCGAAATGACTTCATATGGTGAAGTCACGATATTTTGCCTTGGCGGCGTTTGTTGTATATTCTGATGTTGTATAGGTCTATGATACCTGCTATGAACCCGACCATTGTCTTGCCAAGTTTCTTGAGGGGTATTTCCTATATGCGATGGTATAGAGGTATTTTCTTGAAAAGACCTCGGGTTGTGTTTGTAAACCTCCTATAGGTGGGTACATACTTTGAGAACGTTGTTCATTCCTAACATAACGTACTGAATGTTCATCATCTAAACCTAGGTATGGGTTAGATTGTCTACTAATTTTTGGTCTAAGTAGTACCTGAGGAGACGAACTTGATTCTCCTGTAAGCATCATATTATTCGAGCCCGAAAGCTCTGTTTGTTGTGTTTGAGCGAGCTGATCTAACTCCTTAGTTTGAAAAGATGAGTTATATCTGATCCTTGGAGTTTGTGTTGACAACTGGTTAGTTGAGTAGTTGTCACCCCATACTGAGAGTGAGGGTGATGATTGCCTATTTTGTTGGGCGTAGTATGCCTCAAGGCCCAAGAGGGGCCTACCATATGCATCGAATCCCGACATATTCGGGGGGTATATGAATACCCACAGAATAATGGGAAGGGGCGAAGGTGATAGTGAAAACTGATGAGGTAGTACAAATCTGACTCCAAATCAGAAGGTAGAAAGTTCACGTCGGGTTCACCAATTTTGTATGACGGAAAAGTGACAAGCGAGCTTGGGAATCTACAAGTAACTCTTCCTCGCACCCGACCTCTCGAGGTCGTGCCGAGACAGCCGGTGGGGATGAAATATGTGTGGGATGCAGACAAACTAGTTAGGCAATCTAATGTCTTCGACACGCACTAGTGGAAATTGTGAATCTAAGGCAAAGAAGGCCCTCCTAACTTGAACTGGTGTGATAGATCGATCAACAAGGATGACTGCTCGAAGGCTCCAATCAATATCGAGCTCTGGTGTGATTCGGTCTATAGGTTGTGGAATACGTGGAAAATGTCCTGGGATAGTTTCGTGTATATCCCAGATAAGGTCATAGGGCAGATGGTAAATATAGTTGACTCTATGGGTGATTCTCTGGCCTAGTCTAGAACTCCTTAGCTTTGTTAGCTGCTATGTCTAATAAGGATAACTATGTGATGATGATAGGTGGAAGTGGAGTAGATCTGAATACTAGTGTGCGTAGGCCAGTGTCTATGTCTGATTTACTTACGGATTCGTTGGGTTGCGGGATTTGTGGATCACAACCGTAAACTCTTGGTTGTTGCGGTCCTACTATGGTCATGTATGGAATCAGTCCCTAATCCCTAGTATCCAATAATCATATGCTTTCTCAGCCTCTATATTCAAAATTAATAGCTGTGTGATCTTCTCAGAGTACCTCATAGGTGTTCTTACAACCTGAATTCTTAGGCTAGTATCTATGTCTGTGAGAATGTCTCTTGCGTTTGGCTGTGGGACCAAAGGATCACAACCGAATGTTTGCTCTCTTTCAAGCCTTTCTACAGTCATGTGGATATTTTTCTAGGGTAATCTGTAATTTGGCTGATTTGACCAAAATGTATGTGCTTGATTGTCTTCTATGTTTAATCCCCTCAACTGAGAGCTGATCTATTGTAAGTCTGTTGTTGTTTGGAAGACTTGGATTCTAAGATTCTAGTCTATGTCAACTATTCTTTGTGATTGGATTGGGTTGAGGCACGATTGGCTCGAATACATATTCTCTGGGCTCCCTAGGTCCCGTGATTGTCATACAAAAGCAATAATGTAAACAAACTACAATAAAGTGAATTTTAACTACGTGAAATATATCTATAGCATATATGATTTCTCTATTTTTGTATTTTCTGATGAACTATTCGAATGAATCTAAAAGAGTAACTGTTTAACGTATCTAGAATTGACAGCTACAATAACAATTTAAAACAAACAAGATAACCAAGTATAGCTATTTGTCTGTGTAATTTGTAGATCTACTCTAAACAATGAAATAACTGATCTAATCTATTTGCAAGATTGTCGATCCTACCTCAGAAGTGAGGAATGAATCATAGTTTCTCAGAAACTATCAATCCCCACAACTTCCTTGGCAATATCGAAAGTAAAATTAACTGAAATAAAGCAATTAACTACTCTATTTGATACGATTCTAATTTAGAACTTTGAAAGCTAGAACCTGGATTCCAGCAAAACAGTGGCGAATCCGATGGTGTGTGTGATCTTGTCCCCTCAGTGTGATCTCCTCGTTCCTTCATGTTCACGTGGATCCAGAAAAGCGTGTAATGCTAGCATCAATAGAAGTAGATATTGGGACAAAGGCAGCTCAAGATACAGACTGAATACAATGTGAGTAGGAGAGGGATAGCGCAAGAGTACAGAGCTTGGCTTATGTAATTCCTAGCGGGATTTATTGCGAGTCATGCAACATGAAACATCTAGAACCTGAAACTATCCTGTTTGAAGAACAAAACCTGCAACTTTAATGGCTTCCTATTGAAAACAAACTATTCTACTCCAATGGATTGGATAAAATATCAACAACACTTGCACAAGATGGATATGTGGCTTCTAACAACAAAACAATACTAACTAAGCATGCAATGAAAGAAACTAAGGACTCTAAACAAAATGAAAGACTAAATCTATTGCAAAGAGAAATTCAGAGGCAAGTTTGAGGGGCCATTTGCTTGAGCACAAGCCAACTATTTATAGCATTTGCATTTACCCAAGGTAAAAACCAAATAGAACTCTTAAACTATAAACAATGGCAAAACACTATTCTAGGGAACCAGAATCATAAATGCAAGCTTATGGTGGTGAAAGAAAGCTGGTAAAATGTTGAAATTACATGAGTCGTGTTAAAAGAGCTTTCTGGAAAATGCGTAAAGGACCGCCACCCAGGCAGGGCGGCGGTTTCGTCACTGAAGAGCAAAAGGCCAAGAAAAGAGGGGAAAAGGGAAAAACAAAGCACGTGGGGGCTAAGCGGGGCATGCGGGATGTTAACAAACACTTGGAGATCTTAGATGTAGGGAAATGATTAGTTGTAAGTTCACCATTGTGAGAGTTGAGGACATGCTAACCCCTCATTTTGCATCTTTATTTTTAGGATTTAATGTCTATTTGAGGGTTTTACACTCAATACTTCATTACGGGTTTCGAGTGACTTTGGTGATCACTGTGTAACATCATATTGACCAAAGGTGAATAACAACAAATAACTAACAACCACTCAAAGGAGGTTTCTGAGCATTTCCATAGACCCGTGTACCTAGAAACAGGCCCGGACACCTACAAGAACCCTTGTCCCTCTCTATATGCCCCAGTCAAACTTATTCCTCCATATCTCGCATTTCTTGAAGCTTTGCTATGATGGTTAATGCTTTGTATTTTCTAGTTCTCTAGCTCTATACACCTCGATATTTCAAAGAATCATCTAATGTTTATTATCCTCTATTTGCACTTAGGGTTTCACATATTTTAGCTTAGTTTTCTTGGGTTAATTTTTTTACTTCATTTTTGCATTTTTATTACTACAATAGCATCGATTAGGAATAAAATTCACATTTATCTTAATTAGTAAGTTACAGTGTGATTTTGAATCAAATGTGGACCTTTTTATGTTCGTTGTAAATTGTATGATTTACATGTGGACCTGATATCTTTAGCATATCTTCTTATGTCAATTATGAAGGTTTCACAAAAAGAATGAGGTGGTTTGATTGTCACATTTTTATAAATGATCATTATAATGGTAAAGTGGTTTGAAACCCTAACTATACCCTAGTAAAGAGTGACATTGGTGAGAAAATTTATCGAGTGGAAAAATTAGGTGTCTCCACCAATGTTCACGGGGCTATGCCCCTCTCCATTGAATGGTATAACTCCCATTATTGAAAGTAAACTAATCCTAATCCTATATAAATGCTGCGGGTGGCCAAATTGGCAAGGGATCACACAAGGAAACTAAACTAAACCTATGGAAAATTTCTTGTACAGGGGTAAGAGGGAGGAAATTGCAACGTTGAGGAGAGAAGGGGGAAAATAGTCAAGGAAGATTAACGTCTTGAGTGGATTTCAGAGCTTCACACCCAAAGAACCGAGTAGTTCAACATCCAAAATAGAAGAAAACAATAATGAATCTTTTAGTGAGACAAACAAAACCCACATAAACACAAACTTATCTTAGGCTCATTCATCAAAGATTAAAATCTCTCTTTGATCATCATGCTTACAAAGTGCATATAAGAGAGAAATAGAAGAAAAACAAGAAAGGGAAATAGAAGAAGTGTAGCTTTATTTCATGTGTGTTGATATAAAGTCCAACTACATACAATCCACCATTGCTACAAAGTAGAAGTTCTTCAAAAATTCTGAATCCTCTGGAATGGAGAAGCCATCCCAATTTATAACACTTTTAATTTGACCTCTCACCTCCCTCACATGACTCTTTGTTTCCATATTCCACTTGTGACTTTTCATTTTCCATGAATTAAGTATTTATCTTATAATTTTGAGAAAATACTTTTACAATTTTAAAATAGGTCACTTAAGTGAATATGACAAAATATAATGATGAGGCCCAACAAAGAATTAGAAAGGAGAGAGAAAGAAGAGGGAGGAAGAAGAAGAGAGAGGAAGAGATGCCTTGAAGAACACTCTGTATCTGATGAAGGTCCATTGTTCCTAATCTATGGGATGCTCCAATGTGATGAAACTCTGAATCTCTGAACTCTTTGCACCCTAAGAAACTCCTTTAGATGGTTCACAGACACCTTAGGTTAAATCTTTACAAACATTGTTGAATGATTTTATCGATGACCACGATCACAACCCATGAAGATCCCTTCGAGGGATAAGAGCTCAAAAACTAACAGTGTCAGGCTAAATGGAATGTTCACCAATGATCGCAACCTATACCTTGCACATGATGATCCTATAACTTGATCCATAAAGTGAGTGATGAAAGAGACTGTCGGGATTCTCTGAGAAAAATTCCAAATGGCCTATGAGAGATACTTGTGTCAATCCCGGATGATTATGCTGACCCGAATGATCATCCCTCTATGTCCCATTTTTCCAAAATTTCCCTTTGAGTGTGACTTACCATTAATAACAAGTGCCCAAATGGGAGACTTACTATTTTTGGCAACAGGGGATTTTTTCCTCTTCTTGACCATCCTAATGTGATGAGCTTCTTCATTCACTCCTGCGCACATTGCTTTCACCTCAACCACTTCTAGGGGTGACTTACTATTTTAAGTAAGAACCCATATAGGGAAATTATTATTTTTAGTAAGCGTTCATATTCATTATTTTCTACTTTGGACAATCATTCTGACTTCCTGATGATCTTCAGTGTACACTGCCTTTTCCATAGCCACTTTTGATGATGACTTTCCAAATATAGCATGCTTGTATATGAAAGCTTACTATTTTTGGAAAGTGGATTTCCATTATTCAATTTGCAATGGAACACATATTTTTATACTCATCCTGTCATCATGATTTTATCCCTTGAATTTCACTTGATTTTTCCCGTCAGAAAGCTTGAAAATAAAAAATGAAATTTTTACCTAGCAAGAGCTTCAAGCACGGAGCTACCATGACAACCATTAATGGAGTCATGAAGCTTTTTTGCAGGTCTGGTTTTCACTTTTGATCATGATGAAATTTAATCCACTGGGATAGGTTTTTAATTTGGAGTCTATGTGTATTTTTTTAGCTCGATTCCATTGTCAGATTGATGGAAAATATGACGAATGTGAGTTAGGGCATGAAATGAGGTTTTTGTTGGAAAAAATGATTCAAGGAACCATTCGACCTCCTGTTTATTGTATCTTGATTGTCTTGAAAAATGGGGAATTATAAAAATAAAACACCTCAATTTTACTTTTATTTTACAAGACATGAAGATTTTTCAATTAGGAGACTTCGTAGTTATCTGGCGAAAAATCTTCATTTTTTTTCATTTCTCTACCATTTTGCGTCACTTCGATCCAATTTTCTTTGGATATCCCCATGTTTTTAGTGTATTTATAGATCTGGTTGAGTGCAGCAATGGAGGTTGAGAGATCCGGAGAAATGTTTCTAGAGTTCCGAGAGGGATATGGAGGTGTGGGGGATGAACATGCACAAAAAATGACTAAATGTTGTGCTTTATTCATCAAAAAATGCAAGCATAGGGGCTGGGCACATTTTTTACCCTTTTGTACCTTTTCTAAAGGGATGAAAGGGACATCAATTTCCACATCGTGCCATGTTGCGACACTTAGCGATCATCCATGCAATGAGAGGAAAGGCTCCAACTAGCTCCTAGGGGTTGAACTGACAATCCATGAGGTCATGTTGGTGTCTTGAGGGCCAAAAGGGATGGCAGAATTTTCCTATCCCCTTTGCCCATTTTCCAAAGGGAAAAAATTGACATGAAATTCCTCTAGGCTCTTGGTGCTGAGATGTGTTCTCTTCACAATTTGGCTAAGTATTGAACTCTTACCTTGAGCTAACTTGTGACGGAGATAAATCGAGCTTCTTGATGAGTTTGGAGGTGAAATGTTATATGAATTTTATTGGAAAAAACAAAATGAGTTGAATGATGATGGTTTGGAGCTTCATGTATTATTTAATCACCTCCATATTACTCATTTTTTCTCAGGACCGCCATTACGTGCTAGAAGAATGAGTTACCTAGGAAGTGCATAATGTTTAACGATGTCTCATGTTTTCCACCATTTAGGGCATGGAACATAAATTTCATAAGTATTTTTTTTGGGCTCTTGAATATTCATGAATATCCCATAATACTCTCTTTAAGTTCAAGAACTCCTTCACGGTGTATGCTCCTTTAGGCCCGAAAACCCACTTTTGTTGAATTGGCTCCAAAACCTCCTGGATCTTTCCAAAATATCCCAAAAAAATTTCACGGATGTTATTTTCTCTTGAATGCATCTCCATGTTGAATTTTTCTCCTTCGTTCCACTCTAGGGGGTGCATTACTCATGCGAAGGCTAGTGGTAGTGCTTCTCAAAACTGCTCAAAATTGGCGTTCTCCAAAAGCTCCTAAAATCACCTAGGGGGACTGAATTTTCTTTCCTAAATCACCTAGGGGAATTGGATGGAAATATAATTGAGGACCATTACATGGACTGAGTAAGGCTTGGTGTTAAGAATGGGTAGATCTGGGGTGTCTTGGAAAGGTAAGACATGAAATTTTTGACACAGACGTATCGTTGTCATGCTTGAAAATTGGAAATTTTCTTGTTGCACATTTTCATGAAAAAAATTTGCTATAGCTTGGGGACATGTTGTGGATCAAGTACAGTGAGGACATAACATGAGAATCCCATAATATCAATTTTTAATTTGTGGACTAGTGCATTATCTGTTGGGTTATAGAGTCACTAGAAAGATAGGCTACACAACTTTCTTTATTTAACACAAACAAAAACACACAAAAAAAGAAGGGAAACAAAAAAGGAGAGGAAACACACAAAAAAATACAAGGAAACAACCCAAATCACCTATGTACATGCAGGGGATGACCCTCTTTTATTGAAGTGCAAATTTGAATTGAGTTCTTACCTGTAAATGGGTGTCACTGAATGCCATTATTCTACAAATCCATTGACAGGTTCACTGAAGTATGAACCTCTTCTCAACCTCTTAAATAATAATGCTTGATTGCTAGTGCAATTGATGATTTGCTTATTCATTCCACCACCTTCATTATTTTGGCACACTTTCTTTGGCTTCTCGTTGCTCCTTTGGTTTATTCCACTTGACGATTTCTGCCGCTATCATGAAGACATTCCTTGATTGTTCTTGACTTGCCATTTTTATTTTCACTACAATACATTTTTTCTTCATTATGCATCTGCTTCATGACCACTGCTTTCATGGGTTGATTCTAAGAAGATGCCTCATGAACTTTGGCATTATGTTCCTCTTTTTATTTTCTCTACTTTTTAATTTTTCCATGAGGTCACATTTCTCATGCTCCAAATATTTTATCATGCGCTCCCCTATATAGTGTGTTACTTGCATTACATTACCCTCTTGGAAAGAGAATGAGTTCAAAATCGGGTCTCTAACCTGTAAATTGTCATCTTCTTTTCCTTTTCCATTTTGGGCTTCATCCTCCATTTTTGTGTTGTGGACATCTATTTCTTGAAGGGAATGAGCACTAAAAGATTGAAGTCTATTGAGAAGGTTTCCATTTTGAGAAAATTTGGCATAAGGACCAAGAAACAATTTGTTTCTCCAGTTTTCATTCAGAATGTTTCCATCCTCATGAAAAGGAAATGAGCACAACACTAGAGCTACAATCTCATCACCTGTCATCTTCTTGTTCTTGATCACCGAGACCCGAGAAATCCATTTACAAAGTGAAATCATTATTTTCCTAGGTATTCTCCATTTCAAGTTTGAGAGGTGAAGGTATGCTGCCATTTTTGCGTTCCCTGTCATCTTCTTCTAATGAGAAAGAGAAGCCTTCGAGTTCACTAGAACACTCATCACATGAAGACTCATACTGATCCCCAAGCTAATCATTGAAAACATTGAAGTTTCCTATTAAGAAAGTGTTGAGCATCATTCCTTACTCTTGATCTGTATCTCTCATCACTTTGAGATAGCTTTACTGCGATTCAAGGTTCCCATCATCAACCTCAATATCCATAGGAGAAACTTCATTGATACCTTCATCCCATGAAAATTACACCCTTTCAAACTCGTCTTTCATTAACTCTTTGTTGTGTTCTTTGAATGGCTCTATGATGCTTGGAAATTCCTCCACCAACAAGGGTTGTTCAAGATCCTCCTTGAAGGTCATGAAAAAGTTGTCAGGTTTGGAATTGTGGCATGATATATCTGCAATTGGTTCATTTTGTCATTGAACAACATAATTCATTTTTCTAATGCGAAGTAACTTCTTTCTTTTACTATTGACCGGGATGGTGGCATGTGACCAATTCACCTGCACATCTCCTCTAACATCTTAGCGAAGCTTCTTCGCCCAACAACATGTCTGCTACAAGGATTCTCATTGTGATTTTCTTATTAGGGAATTCCACCAATGTTACCTTATCATCTTTGACTTTTCCAATGAGAGGTGCTCGTTTTATCTCTATGGAGAGACATCTACCAGAGGTAGCGAAAGGGAGGGATAAAGATCTTAATAACTTTTATGGGCATGACATTGTCTAAGGCACCAGAGTCAATGATGCAATTGTTTAGCTTGTACTGTTGACTAACAAGGAAATGTAGAATGGATCAACCTTCTTATATGTAGAGGGTGTGGAAGCGAGGAAATTCAGAGATGGAGTGGATTGGGATGCACGCTGTTTGTAGAAACATGACTACTACCTTTGACATGTTGAATGAGTCTCTCCAATTGTTTAGGATGAGTTATTAAGTATTCAAATGTAGACATTTGGATCTTGGAATTTTTGAAATGGTCAATGATATCTAAGGATGAAGAGGTGGTGGGAAAATCATGGGTTATGACAGTATTAAGACAAATGTTTTTTGATTTTCCAAGAGGAACATAAGATGAATTAATTGAAGAGGCAAAAGGATTCTTGGTCAAGGTGGCTTCATGCTTCTTATCAGTTGTCTTTATCTAAGTAGGCCTTGATGATCCTCCTTTCATTCATATTTTCCTTGGAGCTGTAATTGGGGGATTCAATTTCTTAGTTTGGGAAGTGGAAGAGGAGCCTTTTTCCTCCTTTTGGGATTGGGTGAATACTGCATATGAGTAACTATCAGTGGGTTCCTCATCATCAAGTGTGCATTCACAAAACCCAATCCTAGCATATTCATTTTCTCCTTCCTCTTCATATTCAAAACTTTCCTCTTCTTCATCTTCATAGCTCTCGTACATCGCATTGATAGCGGAGCTTCAAGGGTGATACTTTGGGGTGCCCCTATGATTTGAGAGAGTTTATTCTTCATGGAAAACATATCATTAGCCATTTTTTGAATCACATGATCAGTGGGTATTGAAATCAAACTTTGACCTTTCTATTTACCATGGGGATTCTTTACCTTACTAGACAAGATTAGATCGTCATCTGTTTCAATAGCATAATCTTGTGCTTCTTTCAAATATCTAGGTTGAGATCTTCTCAAGAAGAACCCAACTTCTGGTTGCATAACACTAATAAAGAATATTTTTAGATTATTATTAGAAGGCACGAAATCTTCAGAATCCTTTTAATTGTCTGGTTATACTTGGCTATGAAGTCTCTCATAGATTTTGTAGATTCCTTCTTCATTTGTAGCAGTTGAACTAAGAGATCCTGACAGTCTTTTATAGTTTTATATTTGGCTTCAAATTTGGTTCTTATATCGTTCCAACAAGTGATAGACCTTGCTGGTAAGAAATAAAACCATTTGACTTCCTTTTCTTGCAAATATTCCATGAACAATCTAATAGATACATCTTCGTGTTCGATGCCCAACACACCACATGCAGTGATGAAATTTGTTACATGCTCTTCAAAAATTTGTGTTGTCACCTTTGAATTTTGGAAGGTTATTGTGGGAACACGTCGAAATATCGTGAAGAGGAGGTGCAAGAGCAAGTGGAATTGTATTCCTTCCCATGGAATAATGGGTTGGGGTCTTTCTCTTTCTTTATCTGCCATGGTCTTTTCCGCTTCAGCTACTTATTTTTCAACTCTTGAAAAGTACAGATTTCTCCTTTAGGATTGCAAAGAGGCTTTTGATCATCCAAGAAGTTTTCCTTTTTTTTTATTTTTTGATTTTTTGGGCTGAGATTCCTTTTTTGGGTGCACTTGGGAAAATATCTCCCGAGGAGATTCACCAAAAACTATTTTTGAGAAAATTTGTCGTGTGGAAAAATCAAGTGTCTACACAAACGTTCACGAGGATACGCCCCTCTGCTTTGAATGGTACAACTACCATTATCGAAAGTAAAGTAATCCTAATCCTATATAAATGTTGTGAATGGAAAAATTGGTCGGGATCACATAAGGACACTCCAATGAACTTGTGGAAAATTTCTTGTACAAGGGGGAAATTAAAGTGTTGAGGAGAAAATGGGGGAAATTAGTTAAGGAAGATTACTTCTGTGAGTAGATTGCAGAGCTTCACACCTAGTAACCGGAGTAGTTCAACATCCAATATAGAAGAAAAAACAATGAAAATTTGAGTGATACAAACAAAACCCACATAAACACAAAGTTCTTTGAGGGTAATTCACCAAAGATTCAAATATCTCTTTGATCACCTATTATCACCAATTTTGATCACGCAAAATTGTCAAAAAACAATTGAATAATTAAAAATTAGAAAATTTTGAAAAGTATTACTTTGCGTGGTTCATTGGACTCCTTGCGATCGTCTTATTTTTGTGATCGTTTCGGTCTTCGTTTCGTGATTTTCGGGCAAGAACTCTTCCCGCCAGGCTATAAAACGCATTAAAATAATTAATTAATATTTAATTAATTAATTGCTCCTTGTTTGATTAAATTAATCACTTAAGGAGTATTTAATTAAATAAATATAAATGAAGGTTCATCCGACAAGTTTTAGTGCCGGGGAAGTTAGCTTTTGTTTCCAACTGCCGGGTTGGCATCCCGAACCCGGATTTCCACTTTCCTGGCAATTTCCTTCAAATTTCCCACACGTGGGTTTTCCTCTGCCAATTGCCAAATCATGGATTGGAAAACGGCATAAAATTCCCCAATTTCCCACATGGGGAAATTGGACGGGGATTGCCAACCCATTTTTCCATTCCCGTTGGCAATTGCCCGTTACTTTTCCCATTTCCCCCTGGCACTTAAGCCACTACCCGGGATGAGAGGAAGTTGAATTAATCCTCGTAACTTCCTCCATCAAACCTGGTGGAAAAAGTCAGAAGCTTCTTTTTCTTCAGAAGACATAATATTTTGTTAGCATTATGCTTTGGTTTTGTTTCCAACAGCTCCACGCATTGCATAAGAAGAAAACAAAAAACAGCAAATCCACGCCTAGGCTGAAGGAAAAGAAAGAAAGTAAAAACACTCCAAATAAATTTCTTTTCTTTAGAAGTTTCCACACATTTGGAAGAGGAGCCGCTTCAGCAAGAGGAGACCACTTTGCTCTCCTGCGTTTTGTTCTTTTTCTCGATCTGTTTTGCTTTTCGCCTCCTGCTCTCGTGTGGACGTCTTTGCATACGTCTTCACAAAGCCCGAGGGTCATTTGTGTGTTTAGCGCTTCCACCGATATCGTGTATATACATAACAAATTCTGATGGATGATTCCAAGCGATAAGACTGCGGTGGCGGCGATGATGCATTCAATACATTTTTTTAGTGAGACCGGCGCCGAGAAAGCATGTTTCTGTGCCGTGTTCTTGGATCTCTGCTGGTCGAATTCGGAAGTCAAGGACAACTGCAGACGGTCTCTAGGGGTTTCTAGTGTTTCACGTTTGTAGGAGGTGGTCTTGGTTTCAGCCTCGAGATCTCTTCTCCTGGAGAGGCTTTACGTGGATTATGGGAAGAAATTCAAGCGGGGTTTCACCATTTACCCTTCTCCACAAGTCTCCACATCGTGGTGGAGCCCTACAATAGTGTGCTCTCAACTCACTCACTTTGTTAGAACACACCGATGTTGTTTTTTTGTTTGATAATGAAGCCATTTGTGACGTCGCCACTGTTCCCTCAACAAAGAGCGGCATAATCTCCCACGCAGGTCCAAGGAGAAACCTCACGCGCCCATTCAAGAAGCTTTCCACGCACTGTGGGGACAGGACACACACACGGTCTAGGAATGTTGAATGTTATTCATCTTGTTCAATATCAGCACTATTACGGTGCACTTAAGAAAATTTCTCCGAAAGCTACAGGCAATCCTACAATAATGCAAACAAAGGCGCGACAATGAAGAACATGAAGCATACGAGCATTACCAAGCATGTGCGACCCATACTCGGAGAACATCATCGATTGATCATGCGCCCATACTATCAATATTGTTTGCATTGCACGTAGCTTTTAAAAATAAATAAATAAATAAAAAAAAGAAGCTACCCGACCAACCATGGGCAAGTATGTTTGAAAAAATGAATTTTTTTGCGACTTGTTATATTCGCATTTTCATCGTCCTTCGTAAAGAATGCGTAATATTGTATATGGATGGATCTGGGGCCACGATAAAGCTTACATCTTAATTGCTAAAGGCTACAACAAATGAAAGTCACGAATAACAAACATAATGCAGTCAGTAGGCTTATCCTTATTCTAAATTCGAGATCCATGGCAGTCAGTGAAACGCGTCAGTGATTTCCCCTTTAGAATCTACTAACTCCATACTGCGGAGAAACAAATATTCACCGCCGTGTGTACGATGGATTGGAGTCACGCTATTCAAGGCTTCATAAAATTTCCCGAATCGGGAGATGAAGGTTATTACGGTGCGAATGAAATGATTCATATTGTTCAAAGATTTTATTTATTTATTTTCCTAGAAATGAATTGAATGTGAAGGCCAACTCGAAAATACACGTTGGCCGTTTCCTTGTTACTTGTAAATGGTCTCTTTGAGAAACTCTAAGGGAAATAGGCAATATTTATACCCTTCCATTATGTACATCCAATCGAGATAATAAAAAAGTATTCTTTTACAGTACAGGAAACTTGTTGATTGGAGCCGGGATTGCAGAATCCACTGCCAAAATACCGAGGAGCTCTTTGGCCAAGAATCAGTCTTAAGGGTGTCTATTGACATGCCGAGGGCTTGAACTCAGGTCATCATCATGGTAGAATTAGGTCTTTATTAGTAATGGCATTTTCTCATCATTTGGGAGGTACAATTGTGCTTATTATGGCAAAGCCAAAACATTCTTACTACAAGTGTTATATAATAAGGAAGAACCGTGAGCATTGTGGTAAAACCATTCTTTTCAAAAATGTTGGGTTAAGCTCGGTATTCAAGTGAGTTGAGCCAGAGAAGAACTCAGGGAGTTCGGTTCTAGAAAGAAGGTAAGATGACACGAAGGGCATGGATCGCCATGGGAGTCCGAATTCAAGTTGAAAATGCATGAGCTCATAATCAAGCTAGGAGTGATACGATTGAGGGCTCATTCGTGAGTTGAGTCATCTAAACACCTAAGTGAAGAAGGAGCACATCTCAAGAATTTCTCATTCCAGTCATCATTCGTCTTTGCATGATTACCCTAATTCTTCAGGCCTAATCAACAACACAACACTATAATTCAAAGCATTGGTTCATGTGCAAGCACCTGTAATCTATATCACACAATTTCTAGAGGTGGAACTCGTTGATGAAGTACCTCAAAATATACCAGCCCAACTTGTGGAAGTAGTCACAACTTCTCAACCAAAAGTTGATGATCCGGAATCATCACAAATGGAGAAAATGGCGACAACATCTTTCTCACAACAAGAAGATCCAATTTCAGCAACACCCGAAGGTGATCCCCTTTAGCGTGATGAAGATCAATTCCCAACGAACACGAGAACCATGTACAATGAGGTACTTGGAGAGGTTCCCACCTGGCTACATGATACCCTGAAGAATTGAAAGAGGGTCATCAAGCCAATAGTGATAAACTTGGAAGCGATTGCGTAAATGTTAGAATCCATCACTCCAAAAAAGACCAAATACTACGCTAAGGTGTGTGTCAACGAATTCATAAATCACTTCGATGATTTTTCAACACCACTTGTTCACAATGGGGCAAAGGAGATGGATTTCCAAGACTCTGAAGTCTCACAAATTCTTCTCGGGAGATCAACACTTTGGGATGGTGACAAAGACAAAGGACATAACTCCAGGTAGTGAATTGCAATTTTGGCTCTTGGAGATCTTCTCAATGGCGAAAGACCAGAAGCTGGATTCTGATAAACCAAGGTGGCGTAACGACTACGGTCTCGTGACAAATGAATAATTCACCATGGAAAGGTATTTGGAGTATGTGGAGAATTATGCGTAATTGTGAATATGAATACGAATGAAGACAAATCTTCTCACACCAGGATATTGCTCAGATAGAGGGGTGGATGAATTGCTCAAGTTTCAAACTCAACACTCTTGTCATTTGGAGGATTGCAGAGCACAGTCAATGAGTTCATTCCCGTACGATCGGGATAGGCGGACTCTTGGCCCAATGGATAAGGCACTGATCTTAGGTGTCTTGATCTAGGTGGCACATTGCTGACTAGGATGTCTACGTGTGCATATAAGTCATTTAAGTGGGGTCCACATGTACCCATTTCTTTTATTTATGTATTTTTCCTTAAATGACCTTTTAACTTAAGTGGTTTCTATTTTTAGTCACTTTTTAAAAGTTGGTTGAAAAAGTCAAAGTCACTTAAGTGCCCTATTTAATGTGCATTTAAAACCCTAACTACTTTGTAACCAACTTTTGGGTTATAAAAGGAAGTCAGAGCTCATTTGTAAAG
The DNA here is from genome assembly GCA_018340775.1 of Taxus wallichiana var. yunnanensis. Classification (NCBI taxonomy): domain Eukaryota; kingdom Viridiplantae; phylum Streptophyta; class Pinopsida; order Cupressales; family Taxaceae; genus Taxus; species Taxus wallichiana. The sequence continues at coordinate 48,332,783 of CM031238.1, forward strand.
GTGACTTTGAGAGAGGAGAAGAAGATACTTTTGTGCAAGCTTTGTTTTAAGAAGAAACTTTGTGTTCTTTGTGAAAAACATTTTGGAGTTAATAGAATAAGAACTTTGTGTCTCATTCATTGTCTCTTGTAACATTTGGTGTTCTTATGTTCATTAGATGTTAGGTGTTTGAATCTTGCATGCAAATATTATCTTTGATCTTATTGTCAACATTAGTAATCAGTTGTTCTAGTTCACAGTGATCAAGCTCTGACTATCTACTTGCTCATGTGTGTTCCCTTTTGCATGTTCTTGTTTGGCTAACTCAAACTCCATTTTATTTGTGTTGGTTATTCATCTTTTCTCTTCATGCAATATTAGGCTCTGTTTTTACCTAACTCTTGCATGTTCTTTCAGTCCATTCCATTCCACTCCTTTCTTTCATTTCATTCTATCTCCTTCATTCACTTTTCTTCCATTGATGTTCCAAAACACCCCCCACATACAATTTTGAATGTACAGATGTAAATACAGTTTTGGTTTTCAATAAAGGCAGCCTCACCTTCATTGAGGAGGGACTTCGTTCCCACACTGTTGCATGTCATTTGCATGCGTGCAAATCCATATGCTAACATCACCATGCTTACAAAGTGCATACAAGAGAGAAATAAAATAAAAACAAGAAAGGGAAATATAAGAAGTATATATTTATTTCATGTGTGTTGATACAAATTCCAACTACATACAATCCACCATTTCTACATAGTAGATGTTCTTCAAAAATTCTAACTCCCTAGAATGGAGAAGCCATCCCAATTTATAACACTTTCAATTTGACCCCTCACATGACTCTTCATTTCCATATTCCACTTGTGACTTTTCATTTTCCATGAATTAAGTATTTCTCTTATAATTTTGAGAAAATACTTTTACAATTTTAAAATAGGTCACTTAAGTGAATAGGATGAAATACAATGATGAGGCCCAATGAAGAATTAGAAAGGAGAGAGAAATAAGAGGGAGGAAGAAGAAGAGAGAGGAAGAGATTCCTTGAAGAAAACCTGTATCTGATGAAGGTCCATCATTCTTGATCTATGGGATGCTCCAATGTGATGAAACTTTGAATCTCTGAACTCTTTACACCCTAAGAAACTTTTTGGATGGTTCACAAACACCTTGGGTTAAGTGTTTAAGAACATTGTTGAATGATTTTTTTGATGACCATGAACACAACTCATGAAGATCCCTTTTGAGGGGATAAGAGCTTTGAAACCCGAACCTGTTAGGCCGAATGGAATGTTTTCTAATGATCACGACCTCTACCTTGCACATGATGATTTTGCAACTCGATCCATGAAGCAAGTATTAAAAGAAATTGTTGAAATTCCTTGAGATGAATTCCAAATGGCCTGTGAGAGATACTTGTGTCAATCCTAGATGATGATGCTGACTCGAATGGTCATCCCTCTATGTCCCATTTTTCCAAAATTTCCCTTTGAGTGTGACTTACCATTAATATCAAGTGCCCAGATGGGAGACTTACTATTTTTGGTAAGAGGTGATTTTTGCCTCTTCTTGACCATCCTGATGTGATGAGCTTCTTCATTCACTCCTGTGCACACTGCCTTCGCCTCAACCACTTCTAGGGTGACTTACTATTTTTAGTAAGCACCCATATAAGGAACTTATTTTTGTTGTTTACTCTGAAAATCATTTTGACTTACTAATGATCTTCAATGCACACTACCTTTTCCATAGCCACTTTTGATGATGACTTTCCAAACATAGCAAGCTTGTATAGGAAATATTACTATTTTTAGAAAGTGGATTTCTAGTGCTCGGTTTGCTACAAAACACATATTTTCAAACTCAGCTTGCCATCGCAATCTTATCCTCCGAATTTCACTTGGATTTTCTTGTCAAAATGCTTGAAAACAAAAAATGTAATTTTTACTCTGCAAAGCTTCGACCATAGAGCTACCATGACAATCATTAATGGAGTCATGAAGCTTTTTTATAGGTCTGGTTTTAACTTTCAATCTGAATGATATTGATTCCATTGGGATAGTTTTTAATTTGGAGTATATGTGTAAATTTTTAGCTCAATTCCATTGTCGGATTGATGAAAAATCTGACGAATGTGAGCTAGGGCATGAAATGGGGTTTTTGTTGGAAAAAGTAATTCAAGGCACCATTTTACATCCCATTTGTTGCATCTTGACCATATTGAAAAATGGGGAAGTATGCAAAATATGGAACCTCAATACAAATTTTATGTTTTCAAGATATGAAGATTTTTCAATTGGGAGACTTCGTAGTTAGCTGGCAAAAAATCTTCATTTTTATTCATTTCTCTCGCCATTTATCATCACTTCGATCCTCTTCTATTCAGAGATCCCCATGTTTTTAGTGTGAGGAATATTTTACAGAGCTGGTTGAGTGTAGAAATGGAGTTTGAGATATGTGGAGAAAATTTTCTAGAGTTTCAGTAGGATATGGAGGTGTGGGGGGATGAAACAAACACGAAAAATGACCAAGTGTTACGCTTTATTCTTCCAAAAATGAAATCATAGGGGCTGGGCACATTTTTGTGTCCCCTTTGTCCATTTTATAAAGGGGTGAAAGGTACATAAATTTATACATCATGTCAGGTTGCTGAACACTTGGCGATCATCCATGCCGCGAGAGGAGAGGCTCGACTAGCTCCTGGGGGCTTAACTGGCAATCCATGAGGTCATGTTGGTCTCTTGGGGGCCAAAAAGGGCTGGGAACATTTTTTTGTCCCATTTTTCCCTTTCCCAAAGGGATGAAAGGGGATAAATTCTTCCGTGCTCTAAGTGCTGAAATATGTCCTCTTCAAACTTGGCTAAGTATTGAACTCTTACCTTGAACCAACTTGTGACGGTGATAACTCGAGCTTCCGGATGAGTTCAAAGGTGAAATATTATATTAATTTGACTATAAAAACCCAATTGATTTTAATGGTGATGGTTTGGAGCTTAAAGGACTGAATCACCTCGAATGGCCACTTTTTTCTTAGAGAGCACCAACAGTGCGCCAAAAGAATGAGTTTCCTAGGGAAGTGCATGATGTTTCACGATGTCTGATTTTTTCCACCATTTAGGGCATGGAAAATGATTTTTTGGTCTCTTTAATCTTCAAAAATCTCCCATAATATTTTCTTTAAGTTCAATTACTCCTTCGCGGTGTATGCTCCTATAGGCTCGAAAACCTACTTTTTCTTAAATGACTCCAAAACCTCCGGATCTTTCCAAAATATCCAAAAAAATTCAGGGATGTTCTTGGAACTTGAATGCATATCCATGTTGAATTTTTATCCTCCATTCCACTCAGGGTGCATTAGTCATGGGAAGGCCAATGGGTAGCCCTTCCTAAAACTGCTCAAAAATTGGCATTCTCCAAAAGCTCCTAAAATCACCTAGGGGGACTGACTTTGATTTCCTAAATCACCTAGGGGAATTGGATGGAAATCCAATTTAGGACCATTACATGGACTGAGTAAGGCTTGGTGTTAAGAACAGGTAGACTTGGGGTGTCTTGGAAAGGTAAGACTTGAAATTTTTTGACACATGGGTATCGTTGTCATGTTTGAAATTGGAAATTTTCTTTTTCACATTTACATGAGAAAAAGTGACTTGAGAAGAAAAGTTATAGTGAGCTTATCTTTATTGATTTTTCCAAAGTTATGATTGGATTTTATATATTATTCTTCCATATTTCCGAAAGGTTTATTAGTGCATGTGATTATATGTGAGACCCACCTTCGAAAATGCTTGTTTATGAAGAAGTTTGGTTTGTTGAAAAGTTATCCAAAGAAGGGAAGAAGTAAATTGAAATTTATTTTATCCATGGAGTTTTTTAATATTTTCATTAAGGGTTCAAGTCATGGTTGAGGTGAAAAAGTGCAAAGTGTTCCCTATTTATGAAGAATAGTTTTGGGGGCATTTTAGAGCAGTCTTTGGTAAAATTGAGATTAAAAGAGCTAAAAGAGGATTTAGGATTCCATTAAAGTTTTTTTATCATAGTTCAAATATATTTACAATGGTATATACATTTTTAAAAAAATATGGTATGACAAAGTTATGTCCCGATCTTTAAGCGTCGAAGTTTGAAAGATTCTTAGTTAAGTAGGGTGTTAACGGGCTTCATAACGTAAAGTGGCGATTCTAAGTTGTTAATGATTGGTGAAGGCTTCTAAGTTATTATGAATCATGTCTAAGTGTGCTCCATGCTTTGGATAAGTGTGGAAATTTTGTTTGAGGTGATGGAGCAAGTTAGGTTAGCTCTTGAGTCCTATAAGGCTTATGAAGTAATTTGTAGATATTGACTTGGTTGAAGGCTTTCCACTGGAGTCGAAGGATGTATAGTATATTATGTAAAGAGAATTTATATATATTTACAATTATGTATGGCTTGTATCTTGGTGAGTTTATTTGATGAGACTTTTAGGTCGATTGTCTCAAGAAGAAGGTGTGGTGATTTTCAGACAAGTTTTCTCAAGATGAAAGATTGAAGTGGTTGAGACATGAAATAGATTAGTTGATGATTTATATCACTTGTAAATTGAATCAGGGATTAACTTTATTATAATTTAAATTCATTTAAAGTGGTAGCAAGGGTGAAAACTATTATAGTTTGCAAAATGGGTTTAAGAAGCTTGATTTGGTGAAGAGGAAAGTAGATGTGGTTTGAACACATGGATGTTTCATGAGCTCTAACTTACATGGATGTGTTCTAAAGGTTCTTAGGATATCATATAGTAGTTAAATTCCATATTTTAGTTTATCTTTGGTGGTCTTAAGGCCTAAAGGTGAAAATAAGGTGTTGGAAACATTTATTTGGTGAAGGATATGAGCTTTTTGGCTTGTGTTATGATTTATTTGATTGGTCCAAGATAATTAATGACCATGGATTATGTTTTTATGCTATATTACACATGTGTGATTAATTTTAGATCTTTAATAATCATGGTTTTGGTGTTGGTGGATTTTACCGATCTCCATCAGGTTGTGGTAGCAAAACATTCATAGATCATCATCATTAGGTGGATATATTAATGTTTATTCATCTTAGGGGTTGTATCCTCCTTGTGGAGTTCTTACTTCACTAAATTATGGGTTGATGCTCCTCGTAGGGTTGGTGCTCTACTAAACTAGAGGTTGGTGCCTAACTAAATTTTAAGCATAGATAAATAAATTTTATGTTTCAAGAAATTTTATTCCCTTGAGATTTCCCATTTATATCCTATGTTCATGTGTATGCTCTCTTGGTTGTTCTTATGTGTTTGATTGTTTCATGTTTTTTTCTATTATTGGTAAATGGTATTGAAGGGTGCCATACCCAAAAGTACAAACGAGGGATAAAAATCCAGATAAAAATAGAAACAACAATGGATTTTTGAAATGTGGGGACCACACACATGAGAAAAAGTCCTAGGAAGAAGAAAAGACAGTTAAAAATAGAGAAAATGGACAACCTTCTAGCATGAAGAAAAAATATAGCAATAGTGCAGCTTCATAACAATTTGCACAAGTGTAAAATACAAACAAAAACAAAACAAAGAGCATAAACATGTCAATCCTTCATTTGAGTAATTTTTTGAAGACCTCTTTGACCTCCTCCCTATCCTTTAATAGATTAAGGGCAAATGTCCTAAGAGGGGTCATTTTTATGGTAGAAATTACAAGTTTCATCTCTTTACCTCACTTATATATCCCGAAGGAATATTATTGAGATCACATACCTATTTGACCTGAGTTTTGATGAAGTCTAGGAGGGTTTTATGCATGGATAAGTGATTAATTTGCTTGTTGATAATATTATCCATTATCTCTTCCATATTCTTTTGATTCTCAATGATTTCTTTAATTTTTGCCTCAAACATAGGATTACTATGATGAACTTGCTTTTTCTTAGCCCCCTATTCAAGTAAGTGAGCCATAACCTTTCCAAAGATCTTGATTCTCTCAGCATGCTTCTTTATCTAAGCTTTAAGATCCCGATTTCCAAATGAGTCACGAGAGGTTTGAATGATGGATAATAGGATCTCTACAATGGAAATTTCATTGCCTTTATCACTACTACAAAGAATCCATTTGGCCAAAGGAGGAGAGGGGGATATAAGATTTTGGTCTTCACCCTATGATGCATAGGGGGTTGGGTAGGAGGATTGGGATGGGGGATATTAACAACAATATCATAGCAATATTGGTGCAAAATAAGGATAAATACCTGATGAAGAGGGAGGCCACATTGGTGGGATTGGATTTCAAGAATTAATTTTTCAAGGGATTGTAGGATATAATACAAAAATTTCACTTTAGGGTACCAGCCAAAATGGTTTAGGATAACAAGGTGGTGTAGGGGAGGGTTGCAAAATGGCCTTGAAGGGTGATATAACACACCACCATTCGGGATATGTCATCAAAAGGGGCAGGGATGGAGGATAAAATAAGTCCCTCTTTGACATAATTAAGGGTTCTAGACCCTTCAATAAATTTCTTCTCCTCGGCATCTTTATCAAATTTATTCCTAAAAAAATTGATTCCATTCATTCCTAGCCCAAGACGAAAGGATATAGGATTTTCAAAGGTGATGGCCAATTCCTTACCGTTTACGTGAAAACCCTATCCTTCCAGTTTTTCAAATTTCACCGAGACATGCTTATCATGGCCCTTGACCCACTTTACAAAGGTTGTAAATACCTCTACATTTAACACCTTCCATAGCTCTTCATTATCTTGCCATGTCGGGTCCCAAACTGACTCAAATTTGTAAGGAGCACCACCCATAACTGCGGAAGAGAGAATGACATCACATAACAGAGCACCTGTAGGATTTTGATGGTAGTTAGGATGATTCACAACAGTTCAGTAAATCCAAGAGATAATAAAATCTATGAGTTACTTGATTAAATAACAAGGGGAGGGCACGAAACAAGTGTGCAAATTACTCATGGGTCCAATTTATCACATGCTCCCTATGATTGCGAGTACTAATTTTTAGTACAACTAGAAACTTTTTCTTTAGAAATGATTTCATTAGATATTTAGGGATTTCATTATTTTCATTCCAATAATAAAGATGATTGCTAGTTACCCCAAAATTGGCAAAGGATTTAGCTTGTTTCCCTCTCTTATAGGTGTGACAAAATTTGAAATTTGTGAATATGTTACAAATGTTGATGGCCTCTTTAATAAATTCTCTAATAGTCCAACTAGGAGGGTGATTATCATTAAGATTGTTGATAATATTTAAGGAGTCCCCCTCAATAATGAGATTAGTAATGTTGTAATCTCTAGCAGCTCTTAGACCCCAAAGAGCAGCAAGTTCCACAACATAGTGGTTGAATTGAGTTCCCATAGGGTCTCGTATAAACAATGATGAAATTACCAAGGTAACTTTTAATGATTCCACCGCCGCCAATAGATCATGGGTTTCCTTTATAGGCACCATCAAAATTCAATTTGAACCAATTCTCAGGAGGAGGAATCCATTGAATGAGGGAGTGGTCAATGGTGGGAGTTTTTTCTTGTATATCCTCAAGAATAATATTCCAATTTAGTAGGAGTTTCTCCTCCTCTTTAGGTCATTTTTTCTTCTTAGGAGTTTTTAACTTCATGATATTTTCTGTAACTTCACGTTATTAATCTCACATTGATGGACTGATAAATGTTAATGGTGCATGTATAATAATCGACATTTTTAATGGTTTAACTAACTGATTCACCCCCTCTTAGTTCACCGTGATTCCAACAATTGGTATTAGAGAAGGTCCTTGTGAAGAAAGTTTAGCAACTTTAAGGAGATCCTTTGAAGCACAAACAATGGGTATGTATTTAGATGTTGAAGTTTCATTAATGGGGAGGAATGAAGTATCTCATCAATGATTGATGACTTACAATATCAAATCAATGATATGGAGATATATCATGGTCAATCCATCAAGGGCTTGGAGTTACTAGTTGAAATAATGTTTAAAGCCCTAAAGGAGAAAGAAGACACTTTTTCCAGGTATGAAGAAAAATTGAAGTCCCTAGAATATGATTTAGAAAATGCATCTAGTAGGTTGAAGATATGTTAAGGAACCCTAAATGACATGTTGGAGAACCAAAGAGCTACAAATGAAAAATCTAGTATTGACTACAAAGAAGAACATTAAGAGAAGAATGAAGTGAATATATTTGAACCTAGTGATGTTGTAAAATCCATGAAGGATGTAAAATATCTCTAGAAGGTTATCAGGCATTCGAATGTAGTGAAATTTACAAGTAAGTTCAATGGTGTGTGTTACTCTTGCAATATTTTTGGTCATAGAGCTAGGGACTGTAGGAGGTTTGTTAAGAATGCATTTCCATGGAGCAATGGTTGGCATGATCATACATATCAATCAAGATAAATGACTTGCTAAAAATGTCATAAGAAGGGCCATATTTTTAAGTTTTTTTGTCATGAGTCTCCTAATCATTTTGGAGTAATTATAAGAAGCATGGAGTTGTGTGTTATAGTTATAGTCGGTTTAGGAATATATCTAAATTTTGTCTTCAAAAGAGATCTAAACAAATAAATTATGCTTCTAGAAGTAAGCATGCACTTATTTTCTTCAATTGTAACAAATTAGGTCACATTACAAGATATTGTAGAGTCAAAATGAATACCTACAAAAGGAAGGATGATGTCAAGTCTACACAAGTTGAGAAAGTGAAAGAAGAACTCAAAAGGACAAAAGGTGATTCTAAATTTGTTGGTACTAATCATGATGATCCTATTACTCATGAAGGTCTGTTTTCTATTATTGAACCACGAGAATTATTGTTATCTAATCAAGAAGATCCCAAGGAGAATAACAGAGAAAGAAAAGTTTAGAAACTAAGAGAATTGATGGTGGATATTGGTGTCATGTCCCTTGAGGGCATGGTTATTCTTCCCCACTAGGTGATTGCAGATGATTTGTGTGTATCCATTAGGATTCATGGATACATTCCACAAGAGTTAAAGCATGTGAAGGTATGTTATGTTTTCTATTTGTTTATAATCTCAGTCACAAAATTTTTGTCTATGTCAAAGTGTCTTAGTTCGAGTAAGCTATGAGCATAAGGTATTTCCATTCTATTAGAGACCCATCATGTGTAAAGGTCAAGTTATAATATCGAAGGATGTATGTTATTGAATCTTGGTCTAAGCTAGTGTAATGGTATGTTTTACCTAGTAAAGTTAAGCCTGAATTCACTTTATCAATACAAAAGGTGTTTCCTTGATTTGTTTTCTCATCAAAGAAGGTCAATATTTTGGGTCTTATTCGTATTCAATGAGTACTCGTGGTGAGAATATATAAGTCTTATTGATATGTTATGAGTAAGGGTTTATTATTGTATACCCTAGTTCTAAGTCATTCATTTGCACAAATTTATCAAGATTACATGTTCTCACAAAAGTATATTAAGTATGTTAGTATGTGTGTGTTCATTCTATCTCATTGTTCATGTCGGGGTATTTTGAATCAATCATAAAGTATGTTAATAGTCTAATGTATGAGACTGCACAAGAAGATGTGTCCTTATTTTTCTAGGATTCAAGAAGAAGATTAGAACTTTCAAGATTTCTATGTCCCGAGTCCAGTACAAGGTTATGGTCGAGATATGAGTACCTTGCATGTCAAAATCCTAAAATAATATAAAGTTAAAAAGGGTGTATTCCTTGAAGATGAAAATGTAGTTTTTGATAGTCTAACACATCCATTTGAGGGATCTAAGTGAATTCTAAAATGTGATTTAACAAACATATGGTTTTTTTCTAAATCCTACATAAGCTATTTCAGAGTCACAGTGATAAATAAAGTAGTAAATTATATGAAGTGACACAAGTAATAAGAAAAGTAAATGAAACCCTAAGTGCAATGAAGAGTTCGAATACTTATCTAATTTTGTAATTAATCCTAGAATGTGTGAAGGTGGAGAAGTGGTAAAATTAGAACATGGGAGGTCATAACCAAGCCCATAGAAATGTAGAAGTGCGAAGAAAGATGGACCGGGCGCCTAGGGTCATGTCCTGGGGCACCTAGGTGTTAGGATCCATGTTTGAGTGCCAAAGTCTGTATAGATACTTAGAGAATGGATTTCTTAGGGTCACTAAGTTGTCACAATGCTTTGTTTTCTGCCACTATAATCTTTTATAGTGATCACTGATGTCACTGATAACTTGTATTAAATATATCACTTGCAAAACCCCAAACTACATCAAATCCTAAAACTAAAGATGAAAAATGGGAGGTCAAACTATCCTCATTTGTCAAAAAAGTAAACTTACAACCAAACATTACACTACATTACAGACCCCATGTAGTTCTATGTGTGTGAAGAGATTGTTCCCTAGGTGGCTCTTGTGCATGTCACACTTGATAGTGAGAAAGTAGCTAGATGTAAAAGATGTAAATAAATGTGTGCATGGAAAAATGAACTTCCCCTCCTATGAAGTGTATGTAGAATAACCAACCCTTGTCCCTTGAGTGAAGCTAGATGGATGTAATGATGCTCTTTAGATGCTTTTGAATGCAACCTTAGGTGGTGATAGTAGATGCTTAGAGCTTGGTCCTTTATTATGGTCACATAACTTTATATTTATATGATTACCTTGCTTGAATTTTGTAATTAAGCCCTTAAAGGTTGACGCAAAAAAAAGATGCCCAAACAACTAGAAAAGACCCAAAAGATGTGAGTAAAGTATAAAAAGGTTAGGGGCACCTAAAGGGGATGAGGGCACTCGACACTAGCATTCCTCAAGGCTAGCGTTGGTGTCCAAAATGAGAAATTATGAAGTATGAAAAGACACACTTTGGGAAAGGAGGAGTGTAAGACCAAAATAGGAACTAGAAAGAAAACAAATATGGCGAAAGACATAGTTCAATTAATATGTTTCTTGTTTAGGAATCATATGAATAGTAGTATGTGATCGGGACTAGATAGATACCCAAAGTGTGTGATTTAGTGTCTATATTTTCCCCCACTTTATGTTGTTGAGTGAAATCATGTCAACCTAAAGTAGAAAGATATGTGTACATGATAACCATGTAGATAAATGATGAAGAGCATGCCGATAGACAAGAAAAATTGTGGAGTGATAAAAATGTGAAGCATGGAAACTAGAGAAGAGGAAGTGAAAAATAAGTGATGATAATGATGATGACGATGACCCTAAGGTGAGAGCGTATCTATATATGTCACAATTGTACCTATTTTTGGTGTTGCTTGATGTTGTGATAATGTGTGATTGATTTGACTACCTCTTCCCATAAGGAAGAACCTATAAAAGAGAAGAACAAACAAGTAGTCAAATATGTGTATATAGAATTTTTTTGATCCAAATGTATGAAATGCATGTAAAAAGTGTGAAAAATGTTAGAAAATAGAAAAAGGAACATGTGCACCTGATCCGTGATGAGTGAAAGAGATAGAAAGGATCCTGAAGATGTTGTAAAAGAATGATTTTTTCGGGTGATCTCATGCCAAATGTGATTTTTTGGGGTAATCTCACACCATGATAGAAGAAGTATAGGGAGAAAGCTCTAGTGTCATTCTCCATCCTTTGACTGCTTCCCAAAATTTATACACTAGTGCAGATGGTGTAATCATGTCTTGCTCAAGTTTGATCCATTTTGATCCTATTGGATCCAAAGAAAAAGGATGATAAATCGTAAACTTAATGTTGGAGGATTATGCCAATACTCTACCAATTGCTCTGTGAACTACCGAAAACCATGCTAAAATGATAAAAATTATTTATATGCCCCCTATTCATAGGTTCCTATGAAGGGTTAGAAGTGGCTAGGCACTAAAGTCCAGTATATGGGTGCTAGTGTGCATCTGGGAATAAGGACCCAAGTTTGATTATGAGCCATTTCGAGATTGTAGATTGTGTTGACCGTGTGTGTTGAACTATGCATGTGTACTACTTGAATGGGATGACTTTTTCACCCAATGGATGTCCCCTAATTTGGGGTGTATGTGACATCGCTAGGAGGATGTGACCCAAAAGAGAACCCCATACGAAATGAGACATGTATGTAGGAGGGAATGTACTTGGTAGAAACCAAGGAAAATGCAAATCATGGATAGGAAATAATTGTTAGTACAAACAAGCATGCATATAAAAATAATGTAATCTAGCAAGCAGGAAGACAATGTAGACCACAAAAAGTGGGTTGCAAAATGGGACATTGCTCACAATGTCGCAAGACAATCAGGGACAAAGCGGCCAAAAGCATACAAGAAGTGAACAAACATAGCATAGGGAAAGTCTCGAGACAATGACATACAATGGAAAATAGAGAAAATAAGAGAAAGCAATGTAACATAAAACCATGGTAACAAAAATTTCATGCAAAGAAAATGCTACAAATGAAGCACCCATTAGCATGTTAGAAAGATAGAAAGTATGTCAAAACATGTATAATCTAATATAGTAATGTGTGATTAGAAAAATGAAACAATAACACATGTAGTGTATACGAAAGTCATGTTGCGGGATTGGTAAAGTATACAATCAGAACTAGAAGGAAAGTGAATGCGTACGTGTGTATAGAAAAGATAATGACATACAATGTAACTCAAGCAACATAGTATTCAAAGTGTACATGCAAGAATAAGTAAGAAAGAACAATGTGTAACCAAGATATGTAGTATGATGTGAATTCATTTGATGGAATGGAATGTTGTATGAGTGTGATAAAATCAGTGTGCCCTACGATAAAGTGCAAATGAGTATGCATGAGATGAGGTTCATTTATAAATTCCCCTTAGTAGTCAAGAATGAACCATATAACAAGAGTGTGTCATTAGGAAATGGTTTCAATAATTTGAATGCTAGAAATATTCGATCAATATAGTGTAGAGTGTGTATTGTAGAATGGTGTAATGTGATGTGTAAGAAGAATATATTAGAAATATTGAATGAGACGCTAGAAAACATTTATCGTGGAGCAAAATCATAAGATGTAGAAATATGTGAATGTGTAGAATGTATAATGATGTAAGTGTGGTGAGGTTCCATTAAGAATTAGACCCTCAGCAGTCAAGTATGAACCATGAGACTAGAGTGCGTCATCGGGTAGTGAGATGTGTGCTAGAAAGGTTTGATCATGAATTGTAGAATGTAGAATAGTATAGAATGTGCTAGGATGATGTAAATTGAAAGTGTGTAGTGTGTTGTATGAGGTATGAGAAAGATGTATGTTGCATGCACCAAGTGTAAAAATGTGTAGAAGATGTAGTAGTAGATGTAAGAAAGGTGTATAGAGTGCAAAGTGTGTATGAGTCGTAATAGTAGATGTGAAAAGAAGATGACATAGATGTGTAGTTTGTGAAATTTGTGGTGTGTGAGGTTCATGTGTATAGTATGCCCTCAACAGTCAAGTGTGAACCAAAGCATGGAAGTACACCATAGGGAATGTCAATATAAGTGTATCAAGATGTGCGAGACATATGTGAAAGAATAGATGTGAAGTTTGAAATATGTAAGACATATGATAATGATAAAAGGGGTTATAATAATCATGATGCCCCCACCAAGTGTGTTATGATGATGGATATCTATGCAGCGATACAAGATGTACCATGCTATCGTGGGAGAGGACTATATTTGTCATGATAAGAGAGTGAGCCCGCATAATGGTAGGCAAAAGAAATGATAGGACCATGTGATGGTGGTAGAATTTGAAATGTGTCCAAGCCATTAGTAGAAGTAGTTTCTTTGAAAAAAATGATTGGTTTGAGATTATGTGGGATTGATGACACCGCAGAAGACTCAATAGGAGAAGAAGGTGGACTAATTTTGAGAGGTGGTTGTGTAGTTTGACTTGGTAAATGTTGTGGATGACTTGAGAGGAGTGAGACTAATTTTGAGAGTCGATTTCTTAGTTTGAGTGGATTGCATAGGTAGTTCTTGAGTGACAGAAGAAGAAACATTAGAAGTGATGACATGATGCTCATTAGACATAGATGAATCATATTTAAGAACCCATTGAGATGTAACAAGTGGAGAGGACCATGTAACAAAATGATGTGTAGTGAATGAAATAAAATATTGATGCTCAAGATGCTTGATTCTTCATTGTAAAACATAAAAATCATTGTAATTATGTCTGTTGATTCGATGATAAGCACAAAATGGGAGACCTTGATATTTGACCAGCTAATAAGGAGGATAGCAATGAGTAGATGACAAGCTGATTAATTGATGATTAAGGAGTGCAGTAAGAATGTCATGTTGCTTAGTATTGTGATTGAACTTGAGAGGTGTTGGTAATGGTAAGACTTAAGGTTCACCGATATTGCTTAAATGTAGAAGGCATTAATAGAAAATCAATAGTTATACATAAATAATAATAATCTAATTGATAATTTACAACTCTCCAATCTTCATACATCTGGAAAATACATATTTATAGGAGATTATAGTTCCTAAAATATAGGAACTCCCTCTAACCACACTAACAATATGCCTAACAATAAACATGTCGTATATATTGTTATAACAATGTATAACAACCTAACATAATTATGACATAGTAAACACTAATTTCCTAACATTCCCCCTTAGTGTTTACATGGGAAGAAGCACATCAGAAAAATTGGAAACCAAATCGTACACCTCCACATACTTTTAGGTCTCGTATACTACTGGCTTGGATCTTGCTGGAATGACCAATCAACTTCACCACGTGAATCCCTTACCGAATGATCAAACTTCCACCGATTCACCTACATACATGAACTCAACAGTTATCTCTTTCACTTCCAGTGAACACTCTTTCACCGACCGATCGATGTTAGAAGTATGGCGGTTGAAGAATCTCATCGCTAGAGGATCACTCCAATTCATCTGCCCTCCTATACAACTATTCTCAACATCCAAAATGCACATCCTCCTCATTTAAATCATTAGTAGGGAATGAATTCCATGTTTTATTTGTGCACACACCAATCAAAGCACCAAACTAAAAATACTATATAAATGTGCCACCAAATCAGAAAGCGGCCCTGTCGTAGGTGACTGACAAGAGGTTGTTGGTTGTCCTCCAGCCTCCGATGCCTCTGTCCTCCATTAGGTATGTTTCTTATTCAACAAATGCGATCTTGAAGCATTGTTTCCACATTGTAAATATTTTTTCTCTTCCCCCCATAATGTGAAACATTTTAATTTTCTTGACGTCGGGTAACACCAAAAATGTGTCCGTAAGGAATTGTTTTTTACAAATATTTGACTTCAACTCTTTAAAAATGACTTTACAACTTTTTCTATGACTCAATTTTTGAATTTTATAATGACACAAACATTGGACTCAATAACCTATTATTCACCTAAACACAATATTTAAGACAATATAATAAACAAAGTGAAAATAACTCAAATTTGACAAGATAAAACTTGACTTTCACAATGATAATTCATGAAAAAAACAATATACACTGACAACTTATGACTTTGATAAGACTATTAATTATAAAAATTGATGCGAGAATGATATGCCAATACAAATGACATTATATTTCATGACATATTGACAATGAAAATGACAGACTAAAATTCACTTCCGTGGACAAAAATGACACTAAAAAGAAATAAAATGTAAAATAATGAATCTATATCACCAGACCACACCCTTTTGAGAATCATTGCATTGGCCAGGTGGAGAATTGATTATGGAATGGTGATGAACTTCCAGTATACGCCGTTGTAAGTAGATACAAGTGGTGATGAGCTTGTGACATGGAAGATTATGAGAAACAACTAGCTAAAAATAGACCTCACATTTTTGAGAGAATGCTGGAGACCTGGACTGAAAGTTGCCAAACAAAATTTAGTTCTCCTAAACGTGCTTGTCAGAGAAGTAGATAACTTGATCCGAATATAGTTAATCGATTTCACCTGAGTTAATATCTGCACATGAAACGAAATGAATCCAACAACCTATGCTGGAGAGATGGAATTTGAATGCAAGCCGACAATTTGTATAATTATCATTATGCAGAAATTTGGGTGCATTGAAAAATTCAAAAAATTATATGTGTTATTGAAGGATGTGCAATTGATTGATATAGTGTATGGCATCCACAAATCTAACCACATTTGATTACTAGAAATCAACCTTTAATAACTAATTCTTTGATCATATTCTCTAATATTGCGCATAACAGTGAGTAAGGTAGATATTTTGACTTCATTAAAATACATCATGCACATGCGTTTTACAGTGGCGTTAATACATCCTTATACACCTGCACATTATACGCCCTCAATAAGAATACATATGCACCTCCCAATACGTTACAAATACCAACTATTTTGTACACCAGTGTATGAGTCTAACGCATGGAAGAGGAGATAGGCGTTTCTGCGGGTTCAATCAACAATGAAGTTCTTTTGTAACATTCGAGGTACTTAAATAATATGAAATTCCCCCAAAAAAATCTTTCATCTTCATTCATACTCTCATTATTTTGACCATGGATCTACAACGCTAAGAGCAACAACATTTATACACAAATAATAATACTCCTATTGATAATTTTTAACTCTCAAATGTTCCTAAAATGCATATTTCTAGGATATTACAGTTCTTAAAATATATGAACTCTCTAACCACACTAACAATAAACATGTCATATATATTGTTATAACAATGTATAACAACCTAACATAATTATGACATAGTAAACAATAATTTTCTAACATGCATAGGATGAGGATGAGAAGAATAACTAGCATGAGCCTAAGAAACATCCTTAAGATGTTGGATTTCAGATTTTAGAGATGTAATCATGGATTCCATAGTCTGAAATTTATCTTGAAATAGAGAATGTAAATCTTGAATTGATTTGTAAATAGATTGATTAGAATTAGAACCAAGAGAGTCATAAAAAGACGATCAAAGATAGCACTGACTTGAGTAGGTGGTGTATCTAGAGGGAGACAAATATTGTGCATGGATCTTTGGAGAGCATCTTTACAAGATGGGTGGATTTGAAGCAATTGAATCAAGGGGACTTGAGGAGATTTAGAAGCCATGCAATAATAAATAGAAGGATCCAAGAGTATTCAAATGTGGGTTCACCAAATGATTTAACAAAAATATGATTTTTTCTAAACCCTAGATAGGTTATTTCAGAGTCACAATGATAAATAAAGTAGTAAAGTACATGAAGTGACACAAGAAATAAGCAAAGTAAATGAAACCCTAAGTGCAATGAAGAGTTAGAATACTTAGTTGATTTCACAATTAATCCTGGAATGTACAAAGGTGGAGAACCTGGTAAAAATGGAACACAAGAGATCGTAATCGAGACAAGAAAAATGCGAATGTAGAAGAAAGCTAGACCCGGGGCACTTAGGGCGATTGTTGTGCTAGGAACTAGGATCCCTATCTGTGCACCGAGTCAATGCGGATGCTCGAGAGAATGAATTTTGTAGGGTCACTAAGTTTTCATAATGATTCGTTATTTATCGCTAGAATGTCACATAGTGATCGTCAATGTCGTTGATAATCTATAATAAAGATATGACCTGCAAAACCCCCAAACTACATCAAATCCTTAAAAAGAAAGATGAAAAATGGGAGTTTAGACTTTCTTCGGATGTCAACAAAGTGAACTTATGACTGAGTGTTGCACTACATTGTAGACCCCATGTAGTTCTATGTGTGTGTGAAGATATTGTGCCCTAGGTGGATCTTGTGCATGTCACACTTGATAGCGAGCAAGTAGCTAGATGTAAAATATGTAAATAGATGTGTGCATGGAAAAATGAAATTCCCCTCCTATGAAGTGTATGCAAAATAACTAGCCCTTTTCCCTTGAGTGAAGCTAGATGGATACAATGATGCTCTTTAGATGCTTTTGAATGCAACCTTAGGTGGTGATAGTATATGCTTAGAGCTTGGTTCTTTATTATGGCCACATAAATTTATATTTATATGATTCCCTTGCTTGAATTTCGTAATTAATCCCGAAAAGGCCAACTACTAAAAATAGAATATGCCCAAACAACTAGAAAGGAACCAAAAATGTGATCAAAATACAAAGAGGTTAGGGGTGCCCATAGGGGATGGGGGTTCTTGGCATTGGCATGTTGGCTTGGTGCTTTGGTGTCCAAATGAGAAAATCAAGTATGAAAAGACATATTGGGAAAGGAGGAGTGTAAGACAAAAATAGGAGCTAGAAAGCAAGCAAAGATGGCCAAAGACATGGGTTAATTTATACTTTTCTTTCTTAGGAATTATATTAATAGTAGTATGTGATCTAGAATAGATAGATACCCAAAGTGTGTGATTTAGTGTATACAAAATGGTTCATATAGTGAATATGGTGTTCTTAACAAGTATGTGAGCTCCTTTGTGTCTTATCTTGAGAAGAAGTGACTCTTGCATCATGAAGGAACCTACATGATAAACTACAAAATTAGAAAGAGTTCTATGATAGAGGGCTAATGTGAATCATAAGAGAAAGGTTTGAAAGTTGAAAAGATTGATTGAGCCAATCTAAACATATGCCTTGTCTTGTTTGGAGGTATCTCAATGCATATCAAAGCTATAATGCCTAAAAGGTTCGAGAAGACACAAGTATAATGATACATGGTTGTGCACAAAATATTGAAGTTGTATTAAAGTATCTAAAAGTATGTTGATGTCCTTGAAGGTGTCAAATTTTCATTCATCGAGATGAGGATATTATTGTAAGATTCTAAGTGTATAAGTGTTCTCGGTGGATCCAAGACTATGTTAAGGTCAAAAGGTTGTCTATAACAATGAAATACCCTATGAAGAGTATCAAACATCTCTATGCACTATGAAAAATGAATAAATAAGTCAGGTCTAAGGTTAACAAGTAAGTTGTTTACTTGAAGACATGTTTTTGTTGAAGCAATTAAGAAGCTTTGATTATGAATTTATAGTAGGTCTATCTCAAGATTGTGTGTTTCCAAGATAATATGAACATGGTAAATGCCTTGAAAAATAATCTTAAGTTGAGGGAGCCTTACATAGCTCAAATAATTACATCTTGAAGTATCATAATGTTGTAAAGGTTTGTGAAAGTGCTTGGTGGGCCGTGATGCATACCGGCAAGACTACTGTGAAAGGAAGAAGACTTGATAATGATACTCGTTAAAATTAAAAGCATTATACAATGTTTTTCATGAAGGCACTTGAAGAATCAAGTTGGAATCAATGTAGATGCATCAGGGAGTAGGTTATATGGGGCTCACAAGGTATGTGATTGTGTTTGAAAGATCTATTTTTTCTCGAAGGATTATAAATATGTGTAAAGATAGTAGTGGGTCTACTTGATAATGCAAAGTTATGAAAATGGTATAATTAGGATTACATGGTAGATATTTGATCCTACTTCATGTTAATGGTGTGTTGATCAAGATCAAGTGAATACAATGGTGGTACACAAATCTTACACAATAATAAGGAATGCATCTATGTCCTTCAAGTTCATTACTTGTTGTTGGTACTTGGGTGCATAAGTCCGAGACTAAGTGTGTGCATTACAAAGAAACATGATTTCAAGAAAGTATTTTGTGACCTAAGATAAAGTTTCAGGGTAATTAAGATTTAATGTGGTATGATTCTTGTATTAGTATGATGAGTGACTAGAAGAAAAAGTACAAGTCATGAAAATAGACATCAAGATCTCAGATTAAGGGTTTCGGGATAACTATGATAGTAGATTGAATTTTGAGTCATTGTAAAATCATCCATGATGGTTTTATGAAGAAAAATAAATTATGAACATAGGTGAATCGAGAGAAGGAAGTTATGTCAAGGTTTGAGTCAAGAATTTTCTGGTATGTGGGTTACATCAAGTTTTTTTATAGCTGGATTTTTGTGTTTGAAGATTGGGATTGAATCTTAATGAATGACGATTCCTGTGTATGTTGTCATGAGATAAGTGAATCATGAAGTCATTTATATGATATGAGTTTGACGTTATTTGTTCCTTTAATCTTGTGTTCGATATATCACTCCAAGGTTTCTTCGATATATTCTAGGAGGTGTCTACAAGGGTCTCAGTGGTACAATGTTTACACATATATGCGATTATTGATTTTGAGTTCAAAAGGCATAGTGTTAGGTGATTTCAATAAATATGAAGGTGAGTAGAATAAATACATTAATGTTGACAGAGATATTATCCAAAGAGTGTTTCTTAAATAAGGATACCAAAAGGGGATAAATGGTATTATGACCTACATGAGTGATAGATCCCAAAAAAGAGAAGAATTGTAAGATACAACCACGATATAGCTTGGTAAGATAGGGGATTGATTTTATATTTGACTAAGTATGAAAAGTGCTTGGTAGGGTTTTTGGTAGATGAGATAGTGTTTGGAGATATAGTATACTGTAGAGAAATTATTTGGTTCAAGTTAGTATGATAATAAGGTAAAATGACATGCAAAGGAGGTCTAAAAAAGGCGAGAAAAGATTCATGAAGCTGTGGTAAGGTAATTGAATATCTCTAGAGCTTGAATGAAAGGTAACAGATCTTGTTCCTAAATTCATAGATAGATGAGGATGGTGAAAACCTATGGATATTCATAAGGAATAGAATGATGATGTATATTTGTGGCTTGAGCATACTAAAGATAGTCAAGAATGCACTTAAAATGTGGTTCAAGTCTCATGGTCCTAAATAGTATTTTTCTTGTCTTGAAGGAAGATTTTGGGTTATTGAGCATGAGAAAGACCTAAAAAGTGATGTAAATCATGATTGAAGGAAAAAATTTAGAGTATCATTTCAGGGAGCTGGTTGTTGGCTCATTATAGGTCCATAGATATTCATTTGACGTTGAAGGAGTCAAAGATAAGTAAGTACAATCCCAAGGGGAGCTAACCGAGTCAAGTAAGTTATTTTTTTGTATTATTTTCATTGTTTGTTATAATTTTCCATGTATAGTGATCAATATAGAATTTTTCATATATTTCAAAGGGGAGAGAACCATTAGAAACATGGAAAAGAGTCATGTAGGTGTGTTGGTCTTGTTGGTTGTCATCAATGACAAAGGGGGAGATTGTTGGTCTTATTGTTTGTCATCAATGACAAAGGGGAGATTATTGGCCATTTTGTATTTGTGTTGTCATTTATGTCAATTCCATTGATGTAAAAGAGTGTCATGGTGTATTTTGAGTCTCCATGTGGTGTTATTCAATGGTCAAATAAAAAGGTTGATTGGTAGTGTTAGGATTTGGTGAGTTTAGGAGGTCTTGGAGCTTGGTTTGCTAGGCATAGTCATGGTATGATCTCTATTGAGTTGTTTTTGTGTTTTCATGAGGTAAAACATGGTTGGTATGATGTGTCATGGGTTTATATGGGTCTGCGTATGAAGTCAATTCATGGTTATTCATGGTTGAGTTAGGTTATTTCAGGCCTATTCCTAGCCCTAGAGCATGCATAATGAGTTGGATTTGTGATATTTTGAGATGATTAGTATTGGTGAATAATGGTAGAAGTAGGTGGTAGTATAATTGATGTCTATGGTGAGTTTTAGGTCAGTATTTAGTAATTTAGTGCATGTATGAGGTCCTTGGGAGAAAGTAATGAGAAACATGCAAGTAAGCATGGGTAAATTAGATTGGTTGGAGAGTTACAAGAATATTTTTTCTATATGGTTAATACCGATAGGTAGAGGATATTTTCATGATGCTTCATGACAAGTTACAGGTCATTATGAAGAAGGAATTGCATGATATATTAGTTTTGGTAAAACCAAGTAAGCTATAATGTGAATTTGAAGTAAATGTGGACCTTTTGATGCTCGTTGTGAATTGTATGATTTTCATGGGGACCTAATATCTTTGGAATATATTATTAGGTAAATTATTAATGTTTCAAAAAAATAATGGGGTGATTTGGTCTCCACATTTTTATGAATGATTGTTAATAAGGTAAAATGGTTTGAAACCCTAGCTAAGAGTGACTTAGATAAGAAGAGGTATCTTGAGCTGTATTGATTGATTTTCCAAAGTGATGATTGTATGTTGTATAGGATTATTCCATATTTATAGAAATGTATATTAGTGCATGTGACCTTATGTGGGCCTTGTTGATGCGAAATCACAAAACCCCTCGGATGGCCTAGTTTGAGATGGGAAATTTGACGTGATTGCATAACATTGGACTATCCTGAGTGTGGGACATTACGAAACGAGATAGCTCTTTGGAGAAGGCTGGTTCCTACTCCTAACTTACCTGCCACTAACTAATCCTAATGCAGGTAAAAATACTAACTAATCCTAATCTAATGCTTCCAAGAGGACAGGGAGAAAGATACATGGAATAAAAACCTACACTAAGAGTGGTGATACACTAAGAAAGGAGTTCTAATCACTCTTCCTAGCCCTACAAAATGGAGAAAGGATGAATACTGGGGAGGTTGGAAAAATGTAACAAAAACCCATGTTCCACCAATGCATTAAGGGAAGGTTGGACAACTGCAACACAAACCTGAAATGTAAACACTCTTCATTTCATGGTAAACACAAAACACCCATATCCTGTAATAACTATGAAACAATCATAAAACACCCTATTGCAATGAGAGGTAAGAGAGACAAAAAAATCATGCAAAGGTTAAAAACTAACATGAAACATAATTTTTATTGCTCATGAAATATACACAGTATATTGCATGTGGGATAAAGGCATGAAGCCATTACAGTGTTTGGAGGAAGGCTTAGAGCCCTAAGAAGAAATGGGGTGCATGGGAGAAGAAAGATGATCAACCACCTTTTACACAATGCCACCACTCAAAATTTTATAGAGGAATAAAATGAGGAGAGAGAGGGAAGAAAATCCAAAAATGCACTCCAATATCTTGCAAAATCCATCATTGTCCTTATAGGAGTGATGGGAAAATCTGCCAAGCCCATACTCCATTGTACCTTGCTTTTTGGGGAAGAAAAGAAGCCCATACCTCATCATTTCGGTAGGTGAGAAATTTGGAACCATCCTCTAAAATTTCTTAATGTATTTCCCCATTTATAAATATTTAATCTTATTAAACTTAAGAGGACATTGAGAGCTTTCCAAAAGTCTGATTTTGTGCAAATCTAAGCTCCCAGTCAAAAGTTATGGCCATTTGAAGATGAGGGTGCCATATTGTAATAAATGCTAGTAGTTAATTTTCCTTTTCGGACTCCAACCTTGCATCGCACACTCCAAAGTCTGAAATTTTATACTTTTGGGATTTGTACATTTCCAATTTGGAGGTCACTATTACTATTCATCCACCGAGATGGCTCGAAGGTTTCGAAATGGCGAACCTCCGAAGTCCAAAATTTAGAATTTGGACTTCGAATCTGACCTCATATTGAACATGACATTTTTCATCTTCCCAAACCCTGAATGTTCCAAAATTCCAAAACTTTGAAGTCCGAAATTCAAACTTCGGGTTTCGGACCTTTTCTTTTTGGGCTTGTGGTATTGTTCATCTGCCGAACTCGCCGAAACCTCCAAACCTCCAAAATCCCAAAATATGAAATTCAGACTTCAAGTTTTGAACCTTTTTCTTTTTAGGCTTGTAGCATTGTTCATCCCCCCAACTCGCTAAAACCTCCAAACCTCCAAAATCCCGAAGTCCAAAATTTAGACTTTGGGTTTCAAACCTTTTTCTTTTCGGGCTCCAAATTCATCGAGTCCCCAAAATCTACCTCTCGAAGATGACCCCTAAAATGGGTGAACATGAAAAGGTGTTGACCTTTGAAAACCCCAAACCCATTCAAACTTTGGGGTTTCGGGCCTTTTAGCTAGCCGATTCAGACTTCTCCATTTCCAAACTCCGAAGTTCCTGCGCCGTTGACCCCGAAAGGGGAGTTGACCAAAAACCCTCTCGAGTTCTTTTAGACTTCGAACTTTCAGGGTTTTAGACCTTTGGCTCATTTTTTGTGATTTGTGTAGTAAGAACTCCAAATCGTTCAATCTATGAAGTCTCAAAATTTTAGACTTTGGTCTTTTCTTCTTTGTGAATTGCTCAACCAATTTTACACTGCCAAATCCTCATGCCTTTGGCTCAACGAGTCATTACTAACCCAAGCCTAACCCCCTATTATCATTTCATGTCATTCTTCCACTGATCAAAACCTTGACTTGCCAATGTGAGCTCCCATGGCCAAATCATTCCTTCCATTTTCTCTCTCTACGAGGTCTTGTTTGTCAAATTTCTCTAAGGGGAAAATTTTGATAACAGGCCCCACCTAAAAATGCTTGTTTTTGAAGAAGTCTGGTTTGTCGAAAATTTATCAAAATACAGTAAGAAATAAGTTGACAATGTTTTTATCCCTAAAGTTTTATATGTGTTCATTAATGTTTCAAGTCATGGTTAAGGTGAAAAAGTGCAAAGTGTGCCCTTTTATGAAGACTAGTTTTTAGGGTAGGTTGGAGCAATTTGTGGTAAAATTGAGATTGTAGGAGCTACCAGAGGAGTTAGGACTCCATCAAAGTTTTTTTGTGATAATTGCTCAAAAAATATTTCCAATGGTATATCAAACTTGTGTTTTTATATGGCATGACAAAGTTATGACCTAATCTTTTAGGGTCAAGTTTGAAGGATGCCTAATTAAGTAGGGTGCTAAGTGGCTTCGCGAGGTAAAGTGATAATTATGAGTTGTTACTGATTTTTAAGGTTTTCAAGTGATTATAAATCATGTATAATGGTTTTAAATGCTTTATATAAGTGTGTTAGTGAGTTTTGAGGTGATGGAGCAAGTTGATCTCAAGGTCAATTCTTGAGTCCTAGAAGGCTTAAGAAGCAGTTCACAGATATTGACTTGGTTGAAGGGCTTCCATTTTGAGTTGGAAGGAGTTATAATATTTTATGGAAATAGGGTTTAGATAAATTTAAAATTATGTATGTATTTTTCTTGGTACTTTTAGGTCATTTTTGAAGAAGAAGGTGTGCTGATTTCTAGGACAAGATTTCTCATGCTCAAATATTGAAGTGGTAGAGGCATGAAATGGATTGTTTGATGCTTTATATCACTTGGAAAGTCAAGAGTTATGTATTTTGTTGCTAGTGAAGGAATTTTGATGTCTTGAAAGTGGCAGAAAGGGTACAAACTAGTCGAATTTACAAAATTGATTTTTGGGAAACTTGATTTGGGGAAAAGGAAAGTAGATGTGGTTTTAACACATGGATGTTTCATGATCTATAAATTGCATGGATGTGTTCCATAGGTTATGTGGATTTTATAGAGTGGATACATTACATATTTGAGTTGATCTTGGGTGGTCTTGAGGCCCAAAGGTTGAAACATGGTAATCGGAAATAAATGTTTGGTGAAGGATATGAGCCTTTTGGCTTGTTTTATGATTTATTTGATTGGTAAAAGATAATTAACTACCATGGATGATGTTTTTATTATATATTACACATGTGTGATGAATTTTAGAGCTTGAATAATCATGGTTTTTGTGTGAGTGGATTTTACTCATCCTAGTGATGGGGTTTTGAGCCTATTTTGTGCAAGATGAGTGGTTTTGGGCATGACCGACCTATATGGGTCATATGTGACCATTTTTATGAATTTTTGGGATGTTTTTAAGTTTTAGTTTTTAATCTAAATGTATAGGACCTACCTCCTTTGATTTTATCGATGAGAAGCATATTTAAGTAAAGTTTTGAGTCCATTTATGGGCTAGTCTAGTGAGAGGGAAAAATGCAACCTACCTAAGAGTGTGAAGGATTTTTACTACAATATTTTAGGGATGATGAAGTGTGTAAAAGGTTGAGGAAAGATAGAGATCATGTGTGCAATTTTTTAGAGCCAAGACAATTCCAAGAAAAAGAAGATATAGCGAGTTGAAGGAATGAGGGTTTGAGCAAAGGTTTGTGAGCTGAATTAGAGATCTCCATAAATTGTGCTAGCAAAAAAATTTAAATATCATCATCATTAGGTAGCTGAGTTATTTCTTAGTCATCTTAGGGAGTTTTAGCCTCCTTCTAGAGTGGGTGTTTCACTAAATTAGGGTCAACTTTGCTCCTTGTAGGGTTATGTAGACACATAATCACGGACTTTGGGTATTATTTAGTCCTAGTCTCATTATACTATTCATATGGTTTTGAGTGAAGAAAGTACTAATTAACCTATGTCCTTTGGCCATTTTACATTACTTTGTGTTATAACTTCCGACCCTTTGCATGTACTCACCAAGTATTTCTTGCCATTTGGTGTCTCTAACCTGGGTGCCCAGTGTCATGGTCCCATTTGGGGTGCCCCGATCCTTTTTACACTTTCCTCCCACTTTTTGAGCACTTTCTAGCCATTTTAGCTTTCCATATTTCTATTGGTAGGCCTTTTCGGGGTTAATAAGAGAACCATATAAATATAAAGTTATGAGACCATAATGAGGGGCCAAGCACTGTGCAATACTATCATCACCTAAGATTACATCCATCAAAGGCTCCATTTTCATCCATCTAGTTCCATCACAAGGGACAAGGATGGTTCATATGTATCAAACTACATATGAGGGATTTTATTCTATTCTATCCACCATTCTATTACATTTTCTACATCTAGTTATTGCTCGCTACTTTCACAAAGTGTAACTAGAACAAGAGAAACCTAGGACATGATTTGCACACACACACATAGAACTACATTAGGTATGAAATGTAGTGTATCGCTTAGTTAGTAAGTCCACCATTGTGGCCATTGAGGACAATCCAACCCCTTCATATGAATCTTTCATTTTTAGGGATTTGATGTTTATCTTGGGGTTTTACAGGTTTCATCTTCATTCCCGATTTAGAGCTACATCCAAAGGTGCGGTCAATGACATACGTGCGACAAGAAGTGAAAGTAGGAATTCATTCAATGAAACTTCGGTGGAGGTTTGCCAATATTTTTCATAGACCGTGAGTGCTGGATCTCAAACCAAAGCACCCTGTGTGCCCGGTCCACCTATTGTTCCATACATTGCAGCTTTCGGAGCTTCTATGTAATTTTTCCCGCATTTGCTGGTGCTCAAAATTGTCTCGCCCCATTTGTGCCCTTGGAAATTTATTGATTTATGGCCTCTATCATTTTATCCTTCCTCATGATTGTGCTTGGTTAGTCTTTTTGCCATTTTTTCTACCCCAGGTCAAAGATCATGTATGGGTCCATATTTGTCTCCTAGTTTCTTTGTTCCTCTAGAAAAGGTCTGTATTTTGGGTTCCTCGGGCTCTGTCCTTTCAAAAAATTTGAGTTTTCCCGTTCCCTCTATTACCATAGTTGGAATTTGTGTTCTTGACATTTCGCCTTGAAATACTTGAAGAAGGATGAGTTGATGTGTCCCTAAGGATTGTGTTTGAGCCTTGCAACAATCTAAACTCTCTGTCATTAAAGAAAAATTCATTTTCAGGCTCAAATGCTTGTGTTTCTGTATTTTACGGTTTGACGGGCATTTTCTCCTGGTCAAACTTACATCCTTGCATCTATAGGGGACATGGCACCTTTTGGTTAGGACGCAGCTTAGCTAAATACTTCAAAAATTCTATAAAAGGCCTCAACTCAAAAATATGTCCACGTGGGTGAACAGCGCTCGTTTGAAGATTTAATTTTTGGTTTGGCCTTGGAGTAGTACCAGGAGGACACGTGGAGGATTCCGCTACTTGGCCTAGACTTGGACAATTTTTTTATGCAATTGAAGAACTTTGGCAGAACAAGACATGTGGTGGGCTTGCGCTCATTCAGGGTCTCCGCTTTGGGCACCATCTTAAAGAAGTGCTAGGATGACACATGGAGGCCTCCGCTTGCTTTGCATTTTACTTAGAATTTTCAATGGCCAAAAGGAGACTGCCTTGGAGTATGACACATGGTGCCTTCCGCTGAGCTTCAAGCATTCAGACAAATCTCGCCAGAACAGGACACATGGCAAGCCCGCGCTCGTTCAAGGTATCAAATTTTTGGGACCACCTCAAGGTGTGTTGTGGTGACACGTGGCAGTTTGAAAATTCAAAGAGGTGGGGAGGTGGACCATCAGGGGAAACTTGGAAATTTTTCCTCTTGTATTCAAATGACTCAAAGTATCAAACTAACCCATGAAGCCCGAGGGTAAAAAGTCAAAATTCATCTAAGAAGTCAATAGCGGAGGTGTGGGCTGGCGGAGGAAATGTTAAAAATTTTCTTTTGTGAAATATGATTAAAATATGAAATGAGAGTGCTGCCCCTTAGCCAATCATATGAGGACACGTGTCATGTGGGAGGGCGGAGCCACGGAGGAAAAATGAAATTTTTCCTTTTTCCAAAAAGATGCAAAATGTGTAAAATTGAGCCGCAACTCTGTATCCAGTCATATTGTGCCACATGTCAGGTTCAAATCTCATCGGTGGAGGAAATCAAGAAATTGTGAAAATTTTCCAAAAGTAGTAAAAATGTAAAAAGACATCTTGAGGCCCGTTTTTACCTAGATCTGCCACGTGAAGGGCTCAAATTTGAAGTTGAGGAACATATCGATGGTAGCTTGTGCATTTCACCAATTTGGCCACCATTTGAGCTCCAAGAAGTTTGGAGATGTATTTTTTGCATCAATCTTCATTGAATTTTTTACCAATTCATGTCGTCTTGGCCTGCAGGGTCTGAATTAATCAATTTGGGGGTTCAATTTGTGAATCCAAGACATTTTTCAAATGAATTTTTACTCTGGTTCGTGAAAAACGTGAATTACCATATCCAAAGTTGTAGAGTAAAAAATTGGGAAGGGAAAAGTTGAAATGATGAAATGAAAGGGATCTACATGCGTGGGAAATGAAAAACATGCTTCCACTTTGAAGAATGATGAAAGTTTTGTAATGATTCACCTTTTGAAAGAACAACTGGAAACTTTTTGTGAGTTTGTTAAATGTCATTTTCCAAAAATATTGCAAAGCAAAGGTGCTCCGAATATTCCACTTTTGGAGGGAATATTTGAGGGGAAAAGTGAGTGAGTGAGTAAAATTTATATATTGCATGAATTTTTCATGTAAATGGTCGGAGAAACTTAGAATTTTCATGGGAAAATCTGGGAAGAAGCCCATTCTCTGAGAAACCACCTGAGAACCATTTTAACTCCTTTTTGCATCAAATTTGTATCATGTTAGGTTGGTTGCAGATGTATAGCCACTAACAAGCTTTGAGATTGTTCTTATAACATTCCCTTGTCGATAAATTTGGTCATTCTGGATTATTTTGTGTTGTATCTTGGTAAAATTTTCATTTACTTGTGTTTTAGAATGTTTTCAATTTGTGTTTCTTGCTCCTCGGCGGAGGAAATCAATAAATTGTGCAAATTTTCCAAAAGTAGTAAAAAGTAAAAAGACGTCCTTGGCCTGTTTTTACCTGGATCTCATAATCGTGAAGGGCTCAAATTTGAAGTTGAGGAATAGATCGATGGTATTGCATTTCACCAATTTGGCCACCATTTGAGCTCCAATAAGTTTGGAGATGCATTTTTGCATCAATCTTTGTTGAATTATTTACCAATTCATGTCGTCTTGGCTGCGGGGTCCAAATTAATCAATTTGGGGTTCAATTTGTGAATCCAAGACATTTTTCAAATGAATTTTTACTCGGTTCGTGGAAAATGTGAATTACCTGTATTTATGCAAAGTCAGCAGTAAAAAATTTTTAATTGGGAAAGGAAAAGTTGAAATGATGAAATGAAAGAGATCTACAAAGCGTGGGAAATGAAAAACATGCTTCCACTTTGAAGAATGATGAAAGTTTTGTAATGATTCACCTTTTGAAAGAACAACTGGAATTTTTTTGTGAGTTTGTTAAATGTCATTTTCCAAAAATATTGCAAAGCAAAGGTGCTCAATATTCCACTTTTGGAGGGAAGATTTGAGGGGAAAAGTGAGTGAGTGAGTAAAAGTTATATATTGCATGAATTTGTCATGTAAATGGTTGGAGAAACTTAGAATTTTCACAGGAAAATCTGGGAAGAAGCCCATTCTCTAAGAAACCACCTAAGAACCATTTTAACTCCTTTTTACATCAAATTTGTATCATGTTAGGTTGGTTGTAGATGTATAGCCACTAACAAGCTCTGAGATTGTTCTTATAACATTCCCTTGCTGATAAATTTGGTCATTCTGGATTATTTTGTGTTATCTCTTTGTAAAATTTTCATTTACTTATGTTTCAGAATGTTTTCAATTTGTATTTCTTACTCCTGTTGCAATTTGGTGTTTGGAATTTCCTTTTGATCATGCAGATCTAATTCTGGTAACAACTTAGTGGCATTTGTAATTCAAAAATCAGAAGATCTTTCATCTGATGAAGGGATAAACAAATTTAAATTCACTCTACTTTCCTTGATATTGATTTGATTGTAAACCTTTTGGGGTACCTTAGGTATGATAGAATAAAAATTTATAAATGCTTTGCTGATTCATTTAACTCAAGATTTTGTGATAAATCATCAGATATTGTGTGGAAGAGTACAAATCTAAGCTCCCATTTGATGCACATATCCTGGTTGAAGGAACACCTTAACCTCTTTGAAGCATTTCTTTTGTCTAGTTCTTTCAAGTTTTGTAAAGGTCCTCAAAGAAGTTGGCAAAATCTGGTTAGTCTTGTCTCGAATATCTCCCACCCCAAAATTCATTTCAAATTAACTCATCCTACCTATAATATCCCCTGCATTGTATTGTGTGTCAACAAAAGTATACAATCCATTTACATAAATGAAAAAAGCAAATTAGGATCATACCATGTATTTAGTAGCCTTAGCCTTGTCTTGAAAGCATTTCCATCATTTAGTAGTGATAGCTCTGTTGAGTTTGAATAATGGGAAATTGATCATGTTTTCTCAAGGCCATCTCCATACAATCTACACAATACAAGGATATTTTCACCTCCTTCACAAAACAGAGGCTACAATATAGGTTCTCTTACCTTGGTTGATAGGCACAACCTAAAATAGTGAGGATTAGATCAAATCCTTCCAAGGTGCTACCCACTTCTTCAAATCTTGAGTGCTAACAAGTCAGATAAATTGCTTCCCTAGCTACAAAATGACATATAAACCATTTATCTACCTTTGAGTGTCTTGTAAAATCCATGATGCAGCTCAAGTTGTGAAGGAGATTAAATCTAGGTACCAACACCCGAATGGCGCCATTGCCAGGGACATTTTTCAGTATTTCAATTTTCAAAATCTCTGGTAATACTTCTCACATATTTTATGTGCAACTACATTGTTGAGCATCAGTTTCTGATCAGATTTATACTGAGGAATGAGAGTAGAATTATGAGTTTGATATGTTTAAGTGTCTCTAATTTTTTTTCAAACTTTGCACAATAGTTGATAAATTGAGTGAAAGAAAATTAGATCTGTTCAAGCTTTGCATAGTGCTAATATTTGCGGTCATTTGATAGATATTCATACTACATTTACACAAGTAGGGTGAAAGTACTTAGTGGCAACTCTTGGCTGTTATATTTTGATAAATACCAGTACCTTATCATACATTAAGTGAAGTGTGTCATATAAATCTACAAACCTGGAAGGAAGAAGATCTCTCTTCAGGAGGGACCAAAGTAGAAAGCTATTTCAAGAATTTGGAAAGACAATTTTAGAGGAGAGAATTTTTTGGAAGGTTGTTGAAGGTTAGACATCAAGCAAAGGTATATCCATTGGTGAGAGAGATCATCCTTTAATAGAGGATTATTAATCTTCTTCCAGTGATTCCGATTCAAGCAATCTTCTCATAAACTTGTTTACTTCAACTAGTGAAGGTCCTTTTGCTTGTACCTAGTGAGTTCCTTCTTCAATATGCACCTGTGTGTTTCAATTCTAATAAAAATTTCTAAGAAAATCAACACCTAGAGAATACCAATCTTGTGAACCACATTCTTGAGCCCCAAAGACCTCACACTCCTCATCAGCTTGTGTCACCCCCAAGATCACCTCCACTAGACAACATGGCTCAGCCTCCACCTAGGCCTCCATTTGTGGTCAATACCTTTGGCCCAATAAATTTTAGGGGAATGGATGGTTATCCTAATGTTGTGCCTCAAGATGTTAGAAGTAGATTGCCAAAGTTCCAAGGGAATAATGCCATAACAGGTGATCAACATTTGAAACTATTTATTAATATGATGGAGGATTTTGAAATTGGATTTGAGGATGTGTACATTAAATTGTTTGTCCACACTTTAGAGGAGGATGCTAGGGATTGGTACAAGGCCTTGCCAAATAATTCTATTGATTCATGGGCTGAAATGCAAAATGCATTCAGGCTGTAATATGGTGACAAAAATGATCCCAGATTCCTCTTATCAGAGTTTGAGAATATCAAGAAAAACCCAAATGAATCGGTCCATGAATTCAACACAAGGTTCAATAAAACTTTGAAGAGATTGCTAGTAAATTTAAGACCATGTGATGAATCTTGTTTGATAAAATATTCTAATGCATTTGACAAGAAGGCTGTATATTACTTGAGGGACAAAAATCTTGGCAATTTAAGGCGAGGCCTTCACCATGGCACTTCAAATTGAGAACAATATCAAGGTTATTGGGAAACATCTCTAAGAGAGATGGAGTTAAATTGGTAAACCACTGACAAGCCTCAAGAAAAAAAGAGTGTAGACTTGGAGGAAGTGGTGAAAACTTTGGCGGGGGTTGTCAAAGATTTCCTATAAGTTGGAAAGAGTTGAGAAGGAATTGGAAAAAATTCACAAGGTCAACCTAGGCAACAAGCACAAGATAGATTTGGAAATCACCATAGGAATGAGTATAGATTTGATGACAAAGGTAAAGGACCTATGGGATTTGGAAATAGACAATCTCAGGACAAAGAAAGTAAGGTTGTGCCTGATCCGTTAAATGCTAGAGTGGATGTTGTTGATGATGCAAATCAGATTGACTGGTGTGACAGATGTTTCTTACCCCATCCGCCATGTGAAACAGATCAACAAATTAAAGAGGAAGTTGATGATTATAATACGGATGATGATGCTTGTATGATGGAATGCCCTACACACTCATGTCAAGGAGCAACATCTAATAAAGTGATAAGTGCATGGACTGCTGCTAGCTTTTGGGATTACATCCAATGGGTACATCTTCTTCCTCCTTCTCATGTTTTAGAAATTGATAATGTACAAGCCTTTGAGCTGCCCAATAATGATTTTGAGTACTTGAGGGAATTGATGATCAAGAAGTATGATGGAGATATACCCTTGAAAGAAGATAGGTAGCTGCTTATGAATGTTGTGGTTGCCCAAGAGGAGTATAACACAAGAAGTAAGGTTGTCAAGGGAGATGGGCTTCAGGCCAAGAATAAAACCCCATTTCTTTCTAATATCCCAAAAGAAGTTCCTAAGAAAGAAACATCTGCTAAAAGCCTTGTTGTCCCAAGTAAAAGTTATGCTTCACCCCATGCTCAAAATGTTAAAAACCTTGTGTCATCTGATAAAATTTCCAGCCCTCCTTCTACTGTTGTTTTGCCTAAATACATTCCCTATGACATTGCTCAAGTTTTGAGCCAAATCAAGGTTAGTGTTCTAATTTTTGAGCTGCTTATAATTCCTGAGCACAAGAAGAGAGCACTTGAGTATTTGGGATTGAAAGAGGAGAAGGTTTCCGTGAAAAGGAATGTGAATGTTGTAGAGGCTCCACTTTCTATTGCAGAGGTAGGAAAGACATCAGCATTGGAAGAATTTGGTGAACCACCGAAGGTATATTTGGGAACATCCTTGGTTGAATCTCAGCTGAGTGTTGACCCTTTCTTCACAACTTTGATCATCAAGGACAGGTTGCTACATAATTGTATGTTTGACTCTGGGGCATCATGCAATGTCATGCCTTTAGAAGTTATGAATGAGTTAGATATCAAAGTAACAACAACATATGGAAAGTGTACTACCATGGATTCCAGGGAAGTGCCAGTTGTTGGGTGTGTCAAAGGTTTGGTGGTGTAACTTGCAGCCTATCCGGGTAAGAATTTGAAACTTGATGTTGTAATTGTTGATTGCCCTACCAAATGGGGTATGTTATTATCAAGAAAGTGGGCTGCAAGTGTTGGAGGGAGTGTCCAAATGGATATGTCTTTTTCCACCATTCCCATTGAAGGTAGCCTTGTAAAATTATATGGAGAGAAGAAGATGTTGCATCTAATTGAGGATCCAAACAATGCTTCTTATGAAGTATTATTTGTTAAGGTTGATGTTGATAATTTTATTGGGTTTGCTGATTGTAAGGAGTAAAAGATGGATCAATCTAAGTGTCTTGAAGAGGTAGGATCACCATGGACCTTGCTCCAAATTTAGAAATGGTGCTGGTGTTGTTTTAATCTCTCCAAGAAATGAGGAATTTGTTTTCTCCTTCAAACTTAACTTTGAATGCACCAATAACATAGCTGAGTATGAGGCATTACTATTAGGGCTGAGGATTGCTTGGAAGTATGGCGTAAAAGATGTTGTTGTAAAGGGAGATTCTAAGTTGGTTGTCAAACAAGTTAGAAAATTGTATGCAATAAAAAATTAGTGAATGAAACAATACAAACATGCGCAGTTTGGGATCTGATTGAGATGTTTGATTTCTTCAACATTCTTCATCATGGCAGAAGTTTAAATATTATTGCTGATAAGCTGGCGGTGTTGGGGTCTAGATTTGAAAATTATAACATTTCTCCATATTGTGTGAATATGATGTAGAAATACTCACTAAGCTGCTAGATCCACGATAACATCAAACATTGGAAAGTATTTGATGATGATGCTTAGGTTTAGAGGTTTTTGCAAGAACCAAGGTGAGTTTGAGGATCAACATATTTATTTGGAACCATTGGTGTGTAATTTTGAAGGAAAAGAAACCTTGTTTGGCAAGGATATCATTCAATTGAAGACTAACACCATCCCTAGAGGGTTGGTTGCTCTTGAGTCAAATTTTAACAATGTTGATTGTGTAATCAATAGAAACATGTTTGCATCTAGAGATGTTGAAGAGCATGACTTGGGAACAAAGGAAAAACCAAGGAATATTTGGTTAGGGAGTGGTTTAAACAAGGAAGAAAAACAATCCTACCTCCAATTGTTGAAACAATATCAAGATTGTTTAGCTTGGTCTTATTCCGAGCTGAAAGCATATAGAGAAGACTTATTCCAACATGATCCCTCTTGAGAAAGATGCCAAACCATTCGATATAAAGAAAAGGCCAATTAACCCACTCCTTTCTGTCAAAATGTAAGAGGACTTGAAAAATTTGAAGGATGGAGGAATCATTCAGCCCATAAGGTATTCTTCTTGGGTTGCAAATTTGGTGATGGCTAGAAAGAAGAATGGAGATATTAGACTTTGTGTGGATTTTAGAATTCTAAATAGAGCATCAATAAAAGAAAACTATCCTTTACCAAACATGGAGAACATGTTGCAATTAGTGACTGGTTCTGAGATGCTTTCTACTTTGGATGGTTTCTCCGGTTATAACCAAGTTGTTGTCAAAGAATTAGAGAGGATTAAAACTTCCTTTACTACTCCGTGGGGAACATATGTTTTTGTCAACATGCCCTTTGGTTTAATGAATGCTGGAGATACTTTTCAAAGGGCCATGGATGTTTCTTTTGCTGGTTATATCAATGATTTTATTGTTGTTTATCAAGATGATATTACTTGTTTTTTCTAGAAAAAGAAGTGACCACTTGCAGCATTTGGAAAGAATGTTGATCAGATGTAGAGAATATGTCATTTCACTCAATCTAAAGAAGTGCCATTTTAGAGTGCAAAGAGAAAAACTACTTGGTCACATTGTGTCTAAAGAAGGAGTTATGATTGATCCATAAAGGATAGAAGCTATCAACAAGATCCCAGTTCCAAAAACTAAGAAAGGAATCCAATCCTTCTTTGGTCAAATCAATTTCATTAGAAGGTTTGTGTCTAATTTTGCTGAGTTGACTCTCCCCATTACTTGCATGTTGAAGAAGGACTAGAATATCAAGTGGGAAGAGGCTTCCCTTAAAGATTTTGATGGAATCAAGGAAGCATTGAAGCATGCTCCTGTTCTAGCAGCCCCAAATTACAAGAAACCTTTCCAAATCTTCTCCTTTGCTTTTGAGCACACCATTGCATCTGTTTTGTTGCAAAAGGATGATGATGGAGCTGAAAGACCTATTTCCTTCTTTAGTAAGGCATTACAAGTAGCTGAGTTAAAATACACAATCATGGAGAAGTAGGCCTTTGCATTGGTGAAAGCAACTAAGGTTTTCAGACCTTATATTTTGAGTTCCAAAGTTGTTGCTTATGTTCCTCACACAATGGTAAAATATGTCTTATCAGAGATGGATATTTCTAAGAAAAAGATGTAGGCGGGTTAAAAATTGCAGGAGTATGATATGGACATCTAGACCACAAAGCTAGTAAGAGGTTTGGGTCTTGCCAAGCTCATGGCTGAAAGCAATTTGTAGAATGCTGAAGTAAATGAGGTAGAAGAAGAAATGACAGATGTTCTTGAGAAATTGTTGAGTTCTGAATGGTACAAGGATGTAATATTTTATCTTAGACACTTATGCTACCCTGGAATTTGAATAAAAATCATAAAAGAGCCCTCAAGCTGGCTTCTCAAAAATATATCATTACAAACTTTGGGTTGGCTTGGAAAACCCCAGAGGAATCCTCTTGAGATGTGTGATTGAAGATGAAGCTCCCAAAATAATTTCTGATTTCCATGGGGGAGTTTGTGGAGGAAATTTTGCTGGGAGGGTTACTGCACATAAGATTTTGAGGGCTGGTTATTGGTGGCCAACTCTTTTTAAAGATGTAACTTAGTTGGTTAGAAGATGTGAGAGTTGTCAGCATTTCTCTAGAAGAATGAAAGCTTCAGGCTCCCTTCCTTTGCAGCTTGTATCAATTGAAGCTCCTTTCAAACAATGGGGGCTAGAATTCATTGGTGAAATCTCTGATTCATCAAGTGCTGGACAC
Source organism: Taxus wallichiana var. yunnanensis (assembly GCA_018340775.1). Classification (NCBI taxonomy): domain Eukaryota; kingdom Viridiplantae; phylum Streptophyta; class Pinopsida; order Cupressales; family Taxaceae; genus Taxus; species Taxus wallichiana. The sequence goes on from CM031238.1 coordinate 48,369,727, forward strand.
AAATGGATTTTGGTAGCTACTGATTTCTTCACAAAATGGGTGGAAGAAATCCCCACTAGGAAGGCAATGCACCAAGTTGTAATGGACTTCATATTGAATCATATCATCTGTAGATTTGGAGTGCCAGTCAAGATTGTTGTTGATAATGCCATGAGTTTCAGAGCTGGAACTTTAGTGGCAATGTGCAAAGAATATGGAATAAAGTTGACATATGCTTCTAACTACAATCCACAAGGAAATGGACAAGCTGATTCCAACAATAAAAACTTGTTGAAAATCATTAAAAGGACTTTGGAATTAAAAAAGATAAAGTGGGGTGAACAACTAAAGTTTTCTATTTGGGTTGATAGGATCACTGCCAAAAGATATATTGGTGAAAGCCCATTTGAATTGGTATATGGAACACAAGCTCTGCTACCCTTACATCTGCAAGTTGTCTTCATTTCAGTTTGTTCAACAACTTGAAGATCAAGAAATCAGTTCATATGAAGCAAGGATTAATCAGATTGTTGAACTTGATGAAGCAAGAAGAGCATCCCATTAGAGGCATGTAAAATTTAGAGAGAGGATGAAGAAGTTGTTTGATAAGAAGGTAACCCCAAGAGCTTTCAGTATTGGAGATCTTGTGCTATTGTGGGATAGTAGGCATGAAGATAAGGGCAAGCATGGTAAATTTGATGCTTTGTGGATGGGCCCATATTCCATTGACATAAGAATTGGTGAGAATACCTTTTTCCTCAAGGACCTAGATGGGGAATTTCTTGAGATGCCTGTTAATGGCAGACATTTGAAGCATTTTTTGGATTGATCCCCAAAACTAAGGTTTGCATATCACTTGTACAGTGTACAATTTTTGTTTCTGCTCTATTTTTGTTGTTTTGGTTAGTTTTGGTTTGCCTTTGTGTGTGGCAGCCCTTTTTGTTGGTTTATCAGTTGGTTTTTTGGGTGTTTTGGCTTGTGAATCTGTTTTCCCAATGGATATTTTTGGCACTTGGTCTACTTTTGTTCTTGTGGCACTCATTGCAGGGAGTGCCCATCCTTGAGTCGGAGCTGTGTTGGTGCTCAAAATTGTCTCACCCCATTTGTGCCCTTGGAAATTTATTGATTTACGACCTCTGTCATTTTATCCTTCCCCATGATTGTGCTTGGCTGGTCTTTGTTGCCATTTTTAGTCTACCCTTGGGTCAAAGATCATGTATGGGTCCATATTTGTCTCCTAGTTTCTTTGTTCCTCTGGAAAAGGTCTGTATTTTGAGTTCCCAGGCTCTTTGTCCTTTCAAAAAACTCACGTTTTCTCGTTCCCTCTATTGCCACTTTGTCGAATTTGTGTTCTTGACATTTTTTCCCTTGAAATACTTGAAGAAGGATGAGTTGATGTGTCCCTAAGGATCGTGTTTGAGCCTTGCAACAATCTAAACTCTCTGTCATTGAAGAAAAATTCATTTTCAGGCTCAAATGCTCGTGTTTCTATATTTTACGGTTTGATTGTTTTCTCCCAGTCAAACTTGCATCCTTGCATCTACAGGGGATGTGGCACCTTTTGGTTGGATGCGGCTCAGCTAAATACTTCAAAAATTCTATAAAGGCCTCAACTCAAAAATATGTCCACATGGGTGAATGACACTTGTTTGAAGATTTAATTTTTGGTTTGGCCTTGGAGTAGTGCCAGAAGGACATGTGGAGGATTCTACTACTTGGCTTGGACTTAGAAAATTTTTTTATGCAGTTGTAGTTTGGTGGAATAGGACATGTGGCGAGCTTGCACTCATTCAGGGTCTCCACTTTGGGCACCATCTTAAAGAAGTGCCAGGATGACACGTGGAGGCCTCCACTTGCTTTGCATTTTACTTAGACTTTTCAATAGCCAAAAGGAGACAGCCTCAGAGTATGACACATGGTGCCTTCTGTTGAGCTTCAAGAATACAAACAAATCTCACCGGAACAGGACACATGGTGAGCCTGTGCTCATTCAAGGTATCAAATTTTTGGGGACACCTCAAGGTGTGCGGCGTGGTAACACGTGGTAGTTTGAAAAGTCAAAGGGGTGGGGAGGCAAACCATCGGGGGCAACTTGGAAATTTTACCTCTTGTATTCAAATGACTCAAAGTATCAAACTAACCCACAAGCTTGAGGGTAAAAGTCAAAATTTATCTGAGAAGTCAATAAGGGAGTTGCGGGCTTGCGGAGAAATGTTAAAAAATTTCTTTTGCGAAATATGATTAAAATATGAAATGAGAGCGCTGCCCCTTAGCCAATCATATGAGGACACGTGTCCTGTGGGAGGGCGGAGCCACGGAGGAAAAATGAATTTTTCCTTTTTCCAGAAAGATGCAAAATGTGTAAAATTGAGTCGCGACTCTGTATCCAGTCATATTGTGCCACGTGTGGAGTTCAAATCTCATCGTGAGGCGGAGGAAATCAAGAAATTTTGAAAATTTTCCAAAAGTAGTAAAAAGGTAAAAAGACATCTCGAGGCCCGTTTTTACCCGGATCTGCCACGTGAAGGGCTCAAATTTGAAGTTGAGAACAGATCGATGGTAGCTGTGCATTTCACCAATTTGGCCACCATTTGAGCTCCAAGAAGTTTGGAGATGCATTTTTGCATCAATCTTTGTTGAATTATTTACCAATTCATGTCGTCTTGGCTGCAGGGTGTGAATTAATCAATTTGGGGTTCAATTTGTGAATCCAAGACATTTTTCAAATGAATTTTTACTCTGGTTCATGAAAAACGTGAATTACCATATCCAAAGTTGCGAGTAAAAAAATGGGAAGGAAAAAGTTGAAATGATGAAATGAAAGGGATCTACAGGAGTGGGAAATGAAAAACATGCTTCCACTTTGAAGAATGATGAAAGTTTTGTAATGATTCACCTTTTGAAAGAATAACTGGAAAATTTTTGTGAGTTTGTTAAATGTCATTTTCAAAAATATTACAAAGCAAAGGTTCTCCAAATATTCCACTTTTGGAGGGAATATTTGAGGGAAAATTGAGTGAGTGAGTAAAATTTTATATTGCATGAATTTTTCATGTAAATGGTTGAAACTTAGAATTTTCATGGGAAAATCTGGGAAGAAGCCCATTCTCTGAGAAACCACCTGAGAACCATTTTAACTCCTTTTTACATCAAATTTGTATCATGTTAGGTTGGTTGCAGATGTATAGCCACTAACAAGCTCTGAGATTGTTCTTATAACATTCCCTTGCTGATAAATTTGGTCATTCTAGATTATTTTGTGTTGTCTCTTGGTAAAATTTTCATTTACTTATGTTTTAGAATGTTTTCAATTTGTGTTTCTTGCTCCTGTTGCAATCTGGTGTTTGGAATTTCCTTTTGATCATGTAGATCTAATTTTGGTAATGCCTTAGTGGCATTTGCAAGTCCAGAATCGAAGAGGTTTATTACGATGAAGGGATAAACAAATTTAAATTCACTCTGCTTTCCTTGATATAGATTTGATTGTAAACCTTTGGGGTACCTTAGGTCTGATAGAATAGAAATTTCTAAATGCTTTGTTGATTCATTTAACTCAAGATTTTGTGATAAATCATTAGAGATTGTGTGGAAGAGTGCAGATCTGAGCTTCTATTTGATGCATATATCTTGGTTTAAGGAAAAAATTAACCTCTTTGAAGCATTTCTATTTTCTACGTCTTTCAAGTTTTGCAAAGGTCCTTAAAGAAGTTGGAAAATTTTGGTTAGTCTTGTCTGAATATCTCCCACCCCAAAATTCATTTCAAATTAACTCATCCTACCTATAATACCCCTGTATTGTATTGTGTGTCAACAAAAGAATACAATACATTTACAAAAATGAACAAAGAAAATCAGGATCATACCATGTCTTTAGTAGCCTTAGCCTTGTCTTGAAAGCATTTCCATCATTTAGTAGTGACAGCTCTATTGAGTTTGAATAATGGGAAATTGATCATGTTTTCTCAAGGCCATCTCCATATAATCTACACAGTACAAGGATATTTTCACCTCCTTCACAAAACAGAGGCTACAATATAGGTTCTCTTACCTTGGTTGATAGGAACAACCTAAAATAGTGAGGATTAGATCAAATCCTTCCAAGGTACTACCCACTTCTTCAAAGCTTGAGTGCTAACAAGTCAGATAAATTGCTTCCCCAGCTACAAAACGACATATAAACCATTTATCTGCCTCTGAGTGTCTTGTAAAATCCATGATGTAGCTCAAGTTGTGAAGGAGATTAAATCTAGGTACCAACACATTCTATTTATCTATTATTCTCTGTGACATAGTCCCAACATATCTGTGAATCAGATAAGCTCCTCCTAACCCTCTTTGCTCATTAGTGTTTCACATTTCTATTTTCTTAGTGGCTTGGGTTACTTTCTTTTATTTATTTAGTTGTTATTTATTGCTTTGCATAACATTAGATTAGGCTAATATATTCCATTTTAGTTTCATTATTTTGGTGAACCAAAATGCTTTCACACTTACTATCCTCATTTTTCCTCTATCATGGCTCCTAAAATTCTGAAATGTATTTTTCTGATTTTCTTAAGATGCATCCTAATTGTCAATTTGTTCTTAAAAATTCCCTAAACACAATGTACCTCCCTAGCGATACACCACAAAATCAAGTAAGTGTTATTTTTGATCATTTATTTGATGACCCTAGTCTTCGTGATCCTCCATCTAATCAACCCCTATTGGAGTCAATTCAATATTTGCATTCTTTATTTCAAGAAAAATTTAAGGCTATGGAATCCACGATCACATCTCTCAAATCTGAAATCCAACATCTTAAGGAAATTTCTAAGGATCATGTTTTTCTCCTTCTACATCTCATCCTCTTTCTCTGACTTCTACATGTTCTCATGTCAATGAGCCTTAGGTCATACCATTACCATAGCCTCTCATCTTTGATCATAACTCTAAGTAACATGACCTTCTTACTGAGCTCCTTAGTCATCAATTGATCACTTTACCGTGTACTCATTACTATCCTCCTTATCAGATAGCAAAATATCAAGGTCGTCCATATTGTAATTATCATCGAATCAATGGCCATAACAACAATGAATGTTACAATCTACAATGAAGGATCAAACAGATTATCGTATTGGTTTTATCTCATTTTCCACACAACATTTTGTTTCATGCCCATCTACAAATACTACATCTCAATGGGTTCCTAAATCTGATTCATCTATGTCTAATGAGCATCATGCCATCACTTCTAGTGTTCCTTCTTCCATCACTCAAGCACCACCTATATAATCTACTCAGGTCAAGAAACCACCTCTCCAAATTAGTCCAACACTTCCTCTTACTAAGTCACCTACAATATTATAAAGCCAAAAAAAAACCCCCTCTTAAGGTTGATCTCACTCCTCCAACAAAGGTATCTGTGACATCACACGGTCATGCTCAGCAACCACCTCCTATAGTTAAACTTGTAATTCCACCATCTGTAATAGACCATACCTATGTCAATGACTAGGACCTAGATGAAGCTTACTATGATGATGAACCATTTGATGGTCACACATCTTTACCACCTCAGCGTCCCATCACTTTTATTAAGGAAAATACTCCTTACATTGATCCACTTACTATATTTTGACTAGACCTTCATCGCATACGCACTTGGGGGCATAGAATTCCCGAAATCATGCCCACCATCTTAGCATCGACAAATGTTTTGTACTCGCATTTATCAACCTCCTACCATAGGAATTTTCATCTACACCACATACATCATCATTACCCTATGACACACTCTTGTGCTTCGGTTCACACTTGACTGTTGAGGGCATACTACACATGAACCTCACACACTTTGCACTACACACTACGTCTCTTCACACATCTTATAGTACATATCACATTTTGCATCCTACATCCTCAATTTACTCTACATCATTTGTGTTTTTACATTTTCACATCTACACATCATACCTAGTCTACACATAATACTAGTTTCATACTCCTATTTTATACGAGTCTAGCATTACATAATATTCATCCTACATTCTACATTATTAAGCTATCTACACATCATACATTACGCATCACACTTCGTATACATCATATGGTTGTCTTTTATCATGACACATACTACATATTATTCTATGTGCTACACTCATTACCCTATGAATCACTCTAGTTCCCAGTACATACTTGAATGTTGAGGGTTTTCCACTCCAATGGATATCATCATACACACATGTTCATTACTTGACCTTATATCATGCAAAACTACTAGGTTAGTGTCATATGCTATAGGCTAAATGGTTACCTATTCCTTCATCTTGTAGTGGTACACAATTTAGGCTACATCACCACTCCTCCTATTCATATGATCGTGATATACGCCTTATGAAACATCATCACACATTCATCTCAAGATCACATATCATAAACACACATACACACTCATCACAAGTGCACTATACACCACACAATATTTGACCATTTCCCAATGACGCACTCTCATTTTTCATTCATTCTTGCCCATTGAGGGGGCATACTTAATAAACCTCACTACATAAACTTCCATTCACATGGGGGGCACACAAATCCTATCATCCATCTTGCATTCCATTCCATCCATCCACAACATTTTTCATACATTTGTTACTTTTAATATTTCTTACATTTCCTCATATATTTTTACGTTATTACACATTCTAGCTATATCTCTTGTATGTCATTATCTTTACCATACACACATGCACATTCATTTCCTTTTCTATTTGTGATCGCGAGATACGGATCTCCTACACACACTATGGATGGTTGCCTCCTACCAATCCTATAATGGTTGTTTGGGCCATCCACATTCGTCACTTACATGTGATATTATTTCATTTTGTACTTAATAATCTACATTACTTTCTTATACACACTTTTGACATATAAGTTTTCTTTCTAACATGCTAATGGGTGCTTCATGTGAGCCATTTATTTGCAAGATTATTTTCTTCCATGGATATCTATTACTTTTTCTACTATTTTTGGTCTCTTGTTTGTCATTGTATGCGGGCCTTGCCATTTTTTTGTGTGCACACTTGTTTGCTAGTATGCGGACATTATGGCTACTATGGCCTTGAGATTCTTGTGACATCGTGAGTGGTATCCCATGTTTTCAACCCGCTTTGGTATTCTATAATTGTCTTCTTACATGTTTACTTGCTTTCTATATTCTACATTGTTTTTGTAGTGTAAAATTGTCTCTTACATGCATGTTTATTTGTACTAACACTTGTTTCTAGCCACTTGTTTGTGTGTGCCTTGGTTTCTACCAAGTGCATTCCCTTCCCCCTATAGGGCATAGTTTATGTGGCTGGTCCTCTTTTAGGGCCATATCCTCTTATCCATGATGTCACATGTGCCCCCAAAGAGGGGGGGATCATTTTTGGTTTTAATCATTAAACAACTCTCTCTACCAAGTAAAGTTCGAGTTTATTTTTCCATGCTTGACATTGTGGGTTATACAACGGGTGGGTTCAGACCAGTCTATGAACCCTGTACACAATGGATTTTACAGGGTAGATTATCCTTAGAATTATGGGGAGTAGTTATAGGTTGGAGGATATAACGTACTTTCCTCCTTACACTACTTCGGCCAATGACGTCGGATCGCCCAAAAACTAGGCGATCAAAGATCTCTTCACACTATTCATAGGGAAGTAGTTATAGGTTGGAGAATACTACAACGTTCTCCCTACACTTCTTGATCCATAGTGGCATGGGATATCCCAAAAAATTGTGGTTATAGGATATATTCTCTACACCCTTTCTCTCATCATAGATTAGGTGCACATGTTCCTTTTACTTTTTTCATACTTACATTTACAATATTTTTACTATATACTTAAATTAGAAGAAGATAACCTTATAAATATAAAGTTATGAAACCATAATGAGGGACCAAGCACTAGGCACTACTATCATCACAAGGGACAAGGATGGTTCATCTGCATCACATTGCATAGGAGGGAAGTTTATTCTATTCCATCCACCACTCTATTACATTTTCTACATCTATTTATTACTCGTTACTTTCACAAAGTGTGACTGGCACAAAAACCACGTAGGGCACAATTTACACACACACATAGAACTACATTGGGTATGAGATGTAGTAAAATGATCGGGTTAGTAAGTCCACCATTGTGGGCACTGAGGATAGTCTGACCCCTTCATATGCATCTTTCTTTTTTAGGGCTTTGATGCTTGTCTTATGGTTTTGCAAGTTTCATCTTCATTTCTGATTTACAACTAGATCCAATATAGTACAACGACATACATGCGACAGGAAGAAAGGTAGATAGTCATTCAACGATACCTTGGAGGATGTTTGTAGAGATTTTCATAGACCAAGGTGCCCAAATCTCAAGCCGAGTGCCCCAAGCACCTAGTCATTCTCCGGACACCCCAGTCCATCCTATTATTCCAAATCTCTATTTTTTGGAGCTTCATGTGATTGTTCTGCATTCTCATTTATCTTCTCTTCTCTTTGACATAGTCCCAACATATCTACGAATCAACTAAGCTCCTCCTAACCATATTTTCTCATTAGGGTTTCACATTTCTATTTTATTAGTGGCTTGGGTTACTTTTTAAATTTATTTATGTTAAATATTTATTGCTTTGCAACATTAGATTAGGACAATATATTCCATTTTAATTTAATCGGGTTAATGATCCTTGTGGGGTTGGTGCCTCACTAAATTTTAAACATGGATGAATAAAGTTTATGTTTCAATGGGGTTTATTCCCTTAAGTGTTTCCAACTTATATCTTGTGTCCATATGTATGCTCTCTCGGTTTCACTTATGTAGTTGATTGTTTCATCTTTGTTAATAATATCGTATTTATCGATGGATAAATTTTAATGATGCATGTATGATAATTTGAAATTGTTTTAATGGTTTTATGAACTGATTCACCCCCCTCGGTTCATTATGATTCCAACAGAAATCAAAGACAAACCGACTAGAAATGGGATATGGGAAAAATTGGGAGTAAGTTTTGCACTATGGCCTTAGTTGTCATGCTTGAAAATTTGAATTTTTGGATTGCAAAAATGCATTCGAGTAATTAGGAAAAAAATATGTATTTTTTAAGGTGTCTAAAATTATACTTTACCAACTAAATGGCTTGTTAGCACAATACAAATTACTAAAATGCTCTGAAAAAATAAACACAACCTCTCTTGTGGAAAAAATCAATGACAAGAAAAACAAAATTTATTTTGGGGCCTGGTTGTCTTCGAGCTCAAACTAGCTCATAATTAACTATTTGATGCAAAAGCAACACAAAAATTCCTTTTTATGGAATACCCCTTTGTAAAAGTTTCTGAAATCACTTTTTGGAGTAATATGGAGAAAAAGTATCCCTAGAATAGGGTTTTTCTTGCTAAATTTAGAGGTGGGATTAGTTATAACTGTCAAAAATAGAGGAGTTCTAAATGTGGTGGTTTGTATAAAATTAGCACCAAAATATTAATTTTTAAAAATAACTTTATTGGTTTTTTCAATTTGGTCGAGATGACTCCAGGATGACTCGATGGGGCGAGTTAGGGTTGGCTTTGTTTTTGTTTTAACCGCCTTCTCTTGGAGCCATCATTTGGTATGTTTTGCCTACTTTTTTTGTGTTGCGAGTGCTAAGTGGAGTTCCAAATCAACTTAGTGGATCGACACATTTGTGTATAGGTTATGGCTTGGGGCCTCAATTCACATGGAACACTTTATATCTTGTGTTCGTAGTGTTTCTATCCCAACGAGGGGTGTAGGAGGTGGTTTGGATGTTATGAGAACACGGATCGTTGAAGATCAACACAAAGAGCTCATGAGTGGGACTTGGTGATGATCTCACCCAGCTTTATAACATGTTTATGAATCACTTTCCCATCTCAAATCTTAACTAGATAACTCATTGAGATCTCTCGCACAACTTGGTAGCATCTCGGTGGGGAGCCCAACTCTCTCAACTCACCCCAATCATTATCTTGCCACAAAAATACACAACTCAATTATCTTGGCTCTGTAATAGTGATACCTTGAAATAAAAAAATGATCTTGCAGGGGAATGCTATTGTTACTGAAGATGATGAAAACCCCTAATGGGGAAAATTTTCCCGATTTTTAATTTTTTGCAATGATCGAGAGTTGCGTGGTGTAAGAGGCGAGTTCTTAGGTGACTCCTCCTTACCTAGATTACAATAAAAATAGATTTTTTCTTGGAATTTATTTCAAATAGATTCGTAATGTTGATGTACACTAGAGTGAGTGTGAAAGGCTAGGTATGGGTGTGGGAGAAGCGGTTTAGGGATTCAATGGACCCTCTTACATTTCTCGAAGCTTATCCAAGTACTCCAAAAGTTCTTATGAACCTCTCCTACACAAACTAGGACGTCTGTCTCTTTCTCTGATACCAAATGTGAGTGAAGAATAGGGATGAAAGCTTAATAAATATTATTAATATGTAATGAATCAAATTACACCATGAAAGTGCTATACTATTTATAGATATTGCACAATAGTTTAAAAACATCATTTGGTTATACATGTGCAACAATATGAACCAAAAACCATACGGGAGTGAAATAAAAAAATATGGTTATAAAACCATATAAAAAATAATATAATAACTAACCATAAAGTAATAAACTAAATTACCTATGGTAAATCTAATCTACAATGCATAATTACTAAGCACTATGTGTAGACACCTAAAATTAGTATCCCTACCCTTGTATCCCCACGTGCGAGATATTTTATCGGGATCCTACCTAGGTCCCCATTTAATTAAATACATCCCCTTAATTTAATTCAAATGCCCATCCCATCACCTTTAATTAATTTAATTGTTTAAATCCTATTGATTAATTAATTAATTAATGTCTACATCATATCATACCCTGGTCCACTTTCTATTTGGGATGCTTTTATCCTAAATCCCTATCCTATGCTTTTTCCTAGCTTTCTTCCTATCTATTTTTATGCCCTAACTACCCATGATTTATCCCCAAGCAATATAATCCCACACACATGCTTTAAAGCACCCTTCTAACTCTTAAAAACACAAAATCACACCAAAAACACAAAAATCTAGCCCATTGGGGAAACTTTCCCCATAGTATTTGGTGACCCACCCGATCGCCGTCGACCTTATAAAACTAAGTTAAATATTTATGAAAAAGGGATCAAAATCAGATCCATACAAACTTTGGAGCTTCCTCGTGACTTGTAAATTGACTCTCCTTCACGAGCATTCTTGCAATGATTCTGAAACCTCTCAAATATTTTTTGAATTTGCTTACATTGCTCACGATCATCCTTAATGAGAATTATCATTATATTGGTGTTGATTTATAAATATTTTATTAAATTATCTTTGTATTATTTGTGTCTAATATTTTGCGAGTTCATATCATCTTCTCGCAATACCTAGAGCTCCATCAACAACATTATTTTTCAGCTTCTTTACTTACAGTCTCTGTTTCATCCTTTTGACCTTGACCTTACCCAACTATGTTATAGTCATCATTGCTTCACCACTGGTCACCATCGATCGAGGTCCCGATTACGAATATTCCCTTTATGATCTTTGTTTTCTATAATTCTATGGTTTCTATTCCTTCGAGATCTTTTCGCATCTTGATTCTAGCATACACAAGCCCTTGTTGCATCCGGATCTTACGGGGTTTGCATATTTTATTTACATTCTAGATCCATCCTCCCGTGTCACCGTCGACCTACCTCTACACAGTTTGGATTGCCATAGACCCATACCATGTAACCTTTCATTTACTGATTATTTCAAACAAATCGATTTCGATCAATTTCATTTATCTCTCGATTGATTTTACTTCTATTTTTTCATGCAATTTATTTATCAATCAATTACTTTAATCATGCTTTAAAACGGGGTTGATATTTGTGAAAGTAAGCTAATCACTTCTTAGAGACGACATTATTCGAAAAGGTCCCTAATAAATCTATCTAATAAATTCCATTTCATTATGTCTTATTCGTAGGTCATCACTACATATGGATCATCTACTTGGCACCCGTCTATACATCACATCATGCTTCTAAGGTACTATAAACCCTCCATGTTATGAGTTGCTAGTTGCTTTCATTACTAGTTCATTCATTTGATTAGGAACGAAGAAACTTGTCCAACATTTTTGGCATGCCCAGTGGGACCACCCTTTGGGTGATCCATTTATATTTTCTTTCATCTTTTATCTTCTACTAACACCACAATGTGAGGCACCTTCTTGATTTCTCGTGTTGGTTGGTTTGTTAGATCGCTATTTTCTAGAGTTCAGATAAAAAGGAAAAGATTTATCCAGGTTTTCCTCTTTTTCCTTATTTTCTCTTTTTGCATTGTATTTCCCTTTCTTGTGTGTGTCCTCATTGAAATATCACACTTCATTTGGTTTTAAAAATAACATTTATTTTCTGCATCCTTCTTGCTCATATAGTTTAAGTAGGAGGTTAACTCACTCCATTTCACTATCCTCACACACAACTTGAAACTCACAAACATATCAAAACATCTAAACAACATCCTACTCGGTAGACTAATTGGAATTTCATCACCAATAGGTAACTTCCTCAAACTCTCCCAATCCAAAACATACCTAAAACCAAACACGAGACCACCTTCTCTTAGGTACCCTGTTATCCATCCCCTTTTCTATTTTTCACATTTAATTAAATAAAATAAATCAAAAAGAATTATTTGCTTGACTTGCTTGGTTTAGTTAGCATAAAAATTTTTCTTGTTTCATGCCCGTAATTACTCGTTCAAAAACTAAAATAATGGAACAAAAATTCCCTTGAACAGTTTTGCCTCAACTCAACAGGACATCCACTACAACATTACTTCATCCGTACCCTTGATTACCTCTTTCATGAGTACTAATCCTCTCTTTAGTGTCTCTCACCCAAAATCCTTTGTTCAAACCACTACCTTAGGAGAAAATAATCCCTTCTTCTATCATCATTTCCTTTTTCTAGACCAACCACCCTACCATCCACTAGAATGAAACCTTTTAGACCCCCTCTTATCCCTCATGGTGATGCGCAGTTCCAAGAGCTCCTTGATGCCAATCTAGTGGCTCTCCAAGACTATCTCCACGGGAGATCAAGTCAACTTCCTCGGATAGTCCACCACTTCAGTATATTTACACTTATCATACTAATCCACATGCCATCAACAATTTTGTGTAAATGAGCTTGCCTCATCTTCTAACAATCCTCCACCTCACCAAACTGCTCAATTGGTCATGTCCATTCCACCCAATCTTCACCCAATTAATAAAACCATCACCACTACTCTTCCTATTTCCTCTTTAGCCCCAATATCACATCACTTGTTTGGAAAACATGATCTCCTCACATCACATGTGCATATCATTGCTTCCCAACCTCCTCTTGCAGTACTTTGCCTTATTTAGTGTTTAACCCCTTCCAACAAAAATTTCAGCCTACTTATACTCATCAAGTGCATACCTAGTCTCAAAATCATACAATATCCCCATGACACAACATCAAACATTCCAAACTCAACCTTTAACTCACATTCATCAAGTAATCCCCCAAACACACATTCAATCTCACTAACAATTTTATCTAGCTACCTCGCAAGATGCACAACCACAACCCATTATCACTTCACCAAATGATCCTATGCATTCTCTCATGAATAGGTTAGCCAACCTTGAGGCCACCACCCTAGGGAACAAATTTACATTATAATACGAAAAAATGCAACAATCCAATTCATCCATCCGTACCAATTAAGTCGTATCCTCCACATTGGGAATTGCCAAAATTTTCCAAGTTTAACAGCAGGAGGATCCACAACAACACCTTTGTGCATTCAGACATATGTGCTATCTTATTGCACATGATTAGGACTTGATGCTCCACACTTTCCCCATGTATTTGGTTGGTCCAGCTTTGGAATGGTACAATAACATCCTCAATATTTTCTATTTACCTTGATAAGCTCATGCAATTATTTTTAAAACATTTTTCAATCAACATTGTGCGCAAAATCACCATTAACAACCTATACGCCATTAGACAGTTTGAATATGAGTCTATCGTAAACATTTTTACACAGTGGCATGGCATTATAAACGAACTATCATTTACCCTTCTACAAACTGAGTTCATCGATCGCTTCTCATGATCATGCGTGAAACATATATCTTCTACCCTACAAATCTAATCTTCGAAACCTTTGATGAATCGTACACCATGGCTTGCAAGATTGAAACACACGCCCTTGATTAGGTTCATTTTAAACTAAAATTGAGCAAGCCTAAACATGATTTCACTAAACCATCCACACATAATGAGAAATATAAGGCAAAGGCCAATATTGTGGTCAAAAATCTTCTCTACACTAACCTCTAACACGTGGACTCGAATTGAGCCCCACGAATGAAACCCAATTACACTCCCCTCGGGAGTCATATGCCTCTATCTTTGATAAGTTGATAGCAGAAAATATAATCACACTACCTCCTATCTACCCAGTTGATGAGTCAAGACCAAAACCTATGTGTGGTATTGTGAAGACCATTACTATAAATACCACCAAACCCGAGGTCATGACATAGAGAAATGTCAAACTTTCAAGGATTTGGTTCAAAGGATCATTGATTAGGGTGACCTTCAGGTCGACAATCCTAATGCTTCACCTAATCAACTACTTAACATCTTCAAACAATATTTCCTAAATCATACACCAACAAGTCAAGCCACTTCACTTCCACGACTCAAACACCTAATACTCATACTATAGACCCTTTAATAACCACTAATCAAGAATATAAAACTTCCCCCTTCATCACCAATCACATCAATCCCCTTTGATATTATTCCTACATCTACAAACCCATTAACACTTGTCCCCATAACCACACCAATCATATCTACATCTACCTCAACATCCATTCCTACTACTAGGACCCCATTTACAAACATATCATTTTTCCTCTAGAAGTATTTATGAAACAACCATTCCCACCTACTTCTACAGTTGACATTGGTTCCACATCTACTACGTTACCTATTATATCCACTTCATTACTCACCAAATCCACTACATCAGATCCAAATATCTTACCTACATCCATCCCACTTCTACTAGTTGTACCATCCTCATAATTCAAATTGGTGCCTCTTTGAGATATTTTACCCACACAAACATCAACTGTTGCAATTTTATCTACACCACCTTCTTCCTCAACACAACCTCCTTCATTTAAAAATTAATGGAAACGATTCAAACAACCTTCTATGATTCTTCTAATTTTTTGACATATTCAAACTAATCTTCACCTTCCTTAAATTCCCTTAAATGAATACTGTTTCCTATACCTATACCAACAAAGTGACACCACCTCCGGGTCCTCTAGTGGAAATTGTTACCACTCTTGCTAAGGACACATTTTTACACACAAAATCCAAAACCAGTAGTACATTACCTCAAAAATATCTTGTACATTCCTATAAGAAAGTTGACATTCTTCTCTATAGGCCATCTAATACAATAACTTCTTCATCAAGAACATTTTATCAACCCAAACTAAAACAATACAAAACTAAGACATTAACCTATTCCAAAACCAAACCCAAACCATCAAGACATCAACGTACTTGAACTTTATCATCCTACAAATCCACTTTTTAAAAACCAAGACATTCCACAAGGAAACATGTAATGAAATTACTTGTATAATTCAGATTATGAGCAACAATAGAACACCAAATAACACAATATTTCAGAATAATGATCTCAATATGCAACTAGAATAGCTTCGCCACTTCGAGGGGGCAACCTCCAAAGCATATAATAAGACTCAATTGCTCAAATAATAATAAAATACTACCTACAATCCCCTATATATACTATTCATATGCTATGGCCATCACCAAGGCTGACCTATTAAGCATGAGAAAGTATAAATGATATAATAAAATGATATGGTAAGCCATAAGTTGGCTACTCATATGCTAATACAAGCAATAGGTTAAGGGCATAGCATGCCCTTCCCCTTCAAACCAATGTTTTCCTCAATGTTGAATAATATTGGATGTTGCTTTGCAAAAACCTTCATCCTCCTAGGTTGCATCTTCTATGCTCAGATTCTTCCACTTGATCAAATATTCCTTAATGTCTCTGGTTCTCAGCCTCTTAGTACGTGTTTACAAAATCTTCTTTGGATCCAAAATGATTCTTCCTTCCTCTTCAAGTTCGGTAACTTTGTCCGGGATTCAAATTTCTATACAATAACCTTCTTCGGGCATGAAACATGGAATCTGGGTGTATGTGTGAAGATGGAGGAAACTCTAGTTTATAAGCAACACTGCCAAATTTCTATAGAACCTGATAAGGGCCATAATATTTAGGAGAAAGTTTGTTTTCAATTTTCTGTTGCTTTAGGGGCATCTGTTTGTAAGGATGGAGGTGTACAAAACCCCAGTCACCAATTTCAAAATGTCTTTCATTATGGTGTTGATGCTTGTTGTTTCATCATGTTTTGTGCTAATGATAAATTCTCCTTGAAACTAGCAAAAACTCCGTTGTTGATGTTGAATGTGTTCCTCAACATCTCTAACCTTATTTTGCACCCTCAAGGAGGAAGTGATAGAAGGTGGATGGTAACCATATAATGCTAAAAATTGGGTCATTTGAGAAGAGGTATGAAAAGATGTGTTATACCAACGTTTCGCAAATGGTAATCATTTAATCCACCTTTCCTACTTATCTGATACAAAAAAACGTAGATACCCCTCTAAGAATTTGTTGACCACTTCCATTTTTCCATTAGTTTGAGGATGATAAGATGAACTATGAGCTAACTGAGTACCCAAACATGAAAATAATTATGTCCAAAAATTACTTGTGAAAATAGGATCACGATCACTTACAATTATCTTTGGGGTTCCATGTAGCCTTTGAACTGTCTCCAAAAAAAAGATGTGAATGTATTGGCTGTAAATGGATGTGATAGGGCACAAAAATGGGCATATTTTGTGAGCCTATCCATAATCACAAAAATAACATTCTCACCCTCTAAACAAGGAAATCCGGTGATGAAATCCATGGAGACCTCCTCCCATCTTTGGCTAGGAATTGGTAAGGGTTGCAACAGACCTGGTGTCTTTGTTGTTTCCCATTTGTTCTATTGAAACACTAAACACTCTGATATAAACTTTTGTACATCCCTCTTGAGTCCTTCCCAAAATAATTCTCTTTTTATTCTATGATATGTCTTCAATAACCTAGAGTGTCCTCCAATAGGTGAGGCATGTAGCTCTGCAAGAATATTATGCTTCAACTTAGAATATTTACTCAAGTATAACTTGTCCTTGTACCATAGGGCATTACCTTTCCACTCAAATTTGTTAGATGTCATAGATCCTTGCTTGATATTCTATATTAGAGATCATGTATCCTTGTCTTGATCCCATTCAAATCTTTCTTCATCCACCCAATCAATTGTTAACATGGACATTCCCCATAGTAAGGCATCAATGAATGTATCCCTTCTAGACAACGCATCAGCTACTACATTTTCTTTACCCTTTTTGTATATGATTTCAAAATCATAAACCAAAATTTTTGTTACCCACTTTTTTTGTTCCCGAGATGATAGCCTTTGCTTCAAAAAGTATTTGAGACTATCATGATCAATTTTTACCTTGAAGTGTCTCCCCATGAGATAGGGCCTCCATTGCTTGACCGCATGAAGAATAGCCATCATTTATTTCTCATAGACAGGTTTGAGAAGATCTTTTCCTTTTAATTGATGACTCTCAAATGCAATTGGTTTTCCTTCATGTATTAGAAGCTGCTCCCAATCTTGATCTGCGCAGCATCACATTGAACAATGAAGGTTTTTGAGAAGTTGGGAGTAGCCAAAACTAGGGTGCTGCACATGGCTTCCTTCAGCTACTCAAAGTATTTAGTGGATATGTCTATCCAATGAAAGTCACCCTTCTTTAGTAATGCGGTGAGTGGGGCTGCTATTCTACCATATCCCCACAAAATCTTATGTAGTACCCTATTAGTCCTAGGAACCCATGAAGATTTTTGAGAGTTTTGGGACTTGGCCATTCCATCATAGCTTTGATCTTCTGAGGATCAACTTTGACACCTTCATGGGATACAATGTGACCCAAGTACTCTACCTCTTGTACACCAAAAGAACATTTGGATGGATTTACATAGAGAGTATGTTTCTAAAAACTTCCAACAATTTATTTACATGTTGTAAGTGTTCTTCCCATGTCTTACTGTAAATCAATATGTCATCAAAGAAAACTAATACAAATTTCCTTTAAAATGGCCTAAAAATAGTGTTCATCAAGCTTTGAAAGGTTGAGGTGCATTTGTAAGACCAAAAGGCATTACCAAAAACTCATAATGGCCCTCATGAGTCTTGAAAGCCCTTTTATAAACATCTTCCTCTTTTATTCTAATTTGATGGTACCCCGAACAAAGATCTAATTTTGTGAAATAAATAGCACCATGTAATTCATCTATTAAATCATCAATTACTGGAATAGGAAACTTATCTTTGATGGTGTACTTGTTGAGTTCTTGGTAATCTGGACACATCCTCCATGTTTCATCCTTCTTACGTACCATGACCACTTTGGTGAAGAGTATGCACTCGCCATGCACGATGATATCTACCTTCAACATTTCCTGAACCATTTTGTCGATCTCACTTTTATGGGAATATGGGTATCCGTATGGTCTCATGTTAGGTGTTCGGCTCCCTGAAATCAATTGAATGGCATGATCATGATCCCTAACTGGTGGTAGTCCCTTTGGAATTTCATCGAAAATAGATGAGTGAGCATCAACAATATTCTAAAGATTGGGTGGCATTGAAGAGTCTATATTTTGTACTTCTATGGAAAATAATTGTGCTATATAGATCCATCTACTCCTTTTAAAGAACCTTTTACATCTGATGAGAGATAATAATATGTGGAGACTTAGCTACCATTCCATTCAATTGTATTGTCCTTCCATCTGAATGAAATTGCATTAACAATTCTTGGAAATTCATCTCTATAGTACCTAAGGTTGTGAGCCCTTAGACACCCAAAACAATATCTGCCCATCCCATAGAAATAGAAAACATAGGTGAGTCTAGCATGTAGTATCCCATGGAAAGATTGATACTATGGCACTTAACACCGTCACCTTCTATTTTTTGAGATAGCCAATAAACTTGAGTGTTTGAGGAGTACTAATACCCGACAATGTATGGCAAGAAATTGTAGGTTGGTGATCCTCTACTTCATCTTCTATTGGTTCCTCGGCCTCTCTATAATTTCAAATTCCTCATCATTCTCATTACATCCATCAATATAGAACAACTTCATCTCAACACATTTGTGTCTGGTCCATATTTGCGATCACAGGTTAAAATGTAATCCTTTTTCTCTCTTTTCTTCCATTTATTAAGGAGTCAGTCTAATTGGTCTAGCAAATGAAGGGGAAGAGATACTATGATTTCTCGGTGTTAATGAAAGGTGGCCTCCTACTACAAAGAACTTTTTCCTCTGCTTGATGTGCCATGATAATAGAATCAAAAATCTTGAGTGGATTAAACATACGTCCCTCATGCTCAATGTGGTCCTTAAGACCCCCAAAAATGGTTCAGCGGGTGCAGGTTCAACGGTTGGGTCACCGGCCATCCGGTGGCCCGGCACGCCCTATATATCTAACTGGGGGTCACCCATCACCCATATATAGATTAGATTCCTCGGCCGGGGGCCCGGCGGATGTGTGGTGTTCACATCCGCCGATGGCCCCTATCTAGAAGATAGTTCGGGGTGGGGGGATCATCCCTGTCCGTATTCAAATTCTCTTCTAGAATATTCTCCACCTTTAAGGATAGGTTTTAGAATTGATGCACATAATCTTTGACTGATCTTGTTTTCTGTAAATTTTCTAATTGACTAAAGTAGTTCTCTTAAACACTGGAACTATAGTGCAATTGCAACTCCTTGGTAAAAATTGTCCAAGTGACACCGAGACCATTCTTCTACCTTTGAGCACATAACCATCGATACCAAATGAATTGGTCCAGTTCAAGATACAGGGATGCCAATGCAGCCTTTTTTCCTGATGGTGTTTGATGTAACTCAAATAATTTCTCCATCTAATTTATCTAATTCAGGGATCCTTACCATCAAATTTACACATATCCACTTTCGATCATGTTACGTGGTTGTGAATAATTTAGATTCTAATTGGGCTAGAAAAGTGACCCAAAATGGTTATTTTGTCCATGATTTTGAATCAAGAACCTCCTTGGTTGATATGGGCCAGATTTGGGTCATACTATTTACCCTTTACATGTTGCATGATATCATCCAACCGATGATTGATTTGGTCTATGTCTCCTTTAGAGGCCATCTCGATTGTACATTTCACAGTAGCATACTCAAGTTAGCTCACCTTATGATAAACTAAGGTAAACCCTTGTCTTTGAGGAATCAGTATTTACCCCTTTCGACTCTATCTCTTGAATCACTACCCCATCTTTATCTAGGGTTTTACCCAAGTAACCATATTCTTTTTTCTCTTGTGTGGAAGGCCCCGCCATGATGTCAAACCTTAGGGTTTAGGGTTTTGATATAAATTCAAGCGAATAGGAAAACAAAGAGAATATAATAATACTATTTTTGAGAGCTTTATGAAATCAAATAACTTGAAAAAATTCCACAATTTGCACCCTAGGGAGTGATTTTATGAAAAACCCTAAATTTATAATAACTTTTGCACAATAAATCAAAAAGTCTGAAATTATTAGGGAACCTTAATTGAAATGTTTCGCAACTTTGGTAAAAATATCTCCCACTAATTCTCTTTGGTTCGAAATATATGGTGGAAACAAAAAATTAGGGTTTTTGCCCTAATTTTGGCCTAGATCGCAGCTCTGATACCACTTGTAATGAAATTACTTGTATAATTCAAATTATGAGAAATAATAGAACACCAAATAACACAATATTTCAGAATAATGATCTCAATATGCAATTATAATAGCTTCACCACTTCGAGGGGCAACCTCCAAACCATATAATAAGACTCAAATGCTCAAATGATAATGAAATACTACCTACAATCCCCTATATATACTATTCATATGCTATGGCCATCACCAAGGCTGACCTATTAAGCATGAGAAAGTATAAATGATATAATAAAATGATATTGTAAGCCACAAGTCAGCTACTCATATCCTAATACAAGCAATAGGTTAAAGGCGTAGTAAAAAGCACCTCCCAAGGTTTTGGGTGAATCATATGTGGATATTTTCCAACACTTATTACAAATTTCTGCCATAATGCTTCCATCTATTAGGGATTTTTATCTGAAGATCAAGAAGCCATTATGGTTTAATCCCAACCTCGTTTGTGCATATCACCATGCCCCTAGACATGACATTGAGCATTATAGAGAATTCCAAGCCGTTACCCGTGGCTTCATTAAGAAATGATACTTTCTTCCCAAACAAAATCAATCTCTTCCGACCACTCCAACATCTCGTGCTTCCAACCCCATCCATACAAATGTAAAATTCCTCTAGTTATTCACAAAAATTTCACATCCATCCCACCTCCAAATAATTATTCTTCGATTATAACCCCCTTTGTTCATCGACGTTGTTCAAGTGACCACTCGTTCAAGTGAATATGAGCTCGAGTCAACAACTCAACAAAAAGATAAAACATTTATCATTGTTCCTCCCACCAAGGAGTTAGCCACATCATCAAAACCTAAGGTTTCCATCTTAGGAGCAAATAGGCCTATTGAATAGAATATAGTCAAACAACTCCACCAGGGCACCGGTCAAGATGTCACTCTACGTGCTCATCTAAAGCTCACTAGACCACATAACGACTCTCCCGAAGCCTTAAAGTGCATTTCGACATCTAGTGACGAGGCTTAACCCTTTTCATCTATACATTTCTATCACCGATCATGCTCTAGGAGCCATATTAGCGCATCATGATGACCAAGGTCATGAGTAGGTTGTTTATTACATCAGTCGTACCCTTCACGACTATGAGACTCTCTATCTTGAGGCTGAAAATTTGTGTTATGCACTCTTATTTGCCACCTCTAAAATTTGACATTATCTTCTCAACCATGAGACTTATGTCGTTACTAGCTTTGATCTTCTTAAGAAATTGTATTCTAAACCTTATCACAGTGATTGTGTTACTCGATGGCTCATGTTCATGACTAAGTTTGACCTCATGTTTATTCCTCGAAATCCATTAAGGGCCAAGCTATTAGCTGCAAATTAATGGAAGCCCATCTTCTTAGTTCACATCATCCTCATGAGAAATTCATAGAAAAATCAATCAATCAATCACTCATCACAAGTATGACATCCTTAAGATGACCCTCTTCTTTGATGGTTCTAAGGGTCAACAAGGAGAGGTGCTAGTTTCATTATCATTTCTCCTTGGGATACTCCTATTCCTCTCACCAAAAACTCAATTTTGAGTGTACGAATAATATGGCGAAGTATGAAGCCCTTATTTTAGGCCTTGAGACCACTCTCTTTCTAGGTGTTCAAGTCCTTGACATATATGGAGACTCCAAACTTATCATCAAACAAGTCATAGGTGAGTATCAGTGTAAAAATGATACTCTTCAAAAATATCGTGATATTGTTCATATTCTCTCGAGAAGCCTTTGATTCTTATATTATACAATTTGTCCCTCGATCGACCAATCATTTCATTGGTACAATGACATCTATTACAGGTCTCATTCCTTGGAAAACAGAGGAATCCAAATTTTTTTGTCATTCATCATCGTGATTGACCATTCTATGATCTACCCCAAGTTAATCTTGTTAAATCTAGTTCGTTGGATCTTTGGTACTCCCAAATATTTTATTATTTATCCAAATCCATCATTCCCTTTATCTATCCAAGAACGCTAGAAGATCATTTCTCCAACATGTTAACCACTACATTATCCTAAGCGAAATTCTTTACAATTTCAGATTTGATGGTATTCTTCTTCGATGCCTTAAATCCCATAAATATCTTCATGCTATCTAAGAAGTCCATGATGACATTTGTGGTGGACATTTTAGTGGATTAGCCATCACTAAGCATGTTGTTCATCTTGGCTATTACTTGGCCTTCTCTCAATCATGACTTCTGTGAATATGTTAAGAGGTGTGAAAAATGTCAGCAACATTCCAATCTCATTCAAATTCCTAGTCAAGCTTTGCATCCGCTCAGGATGTTTGGCCCTTCTCAAAATGGGGTCTCAACCTCATCGGTCTTATTAATCCTTGATCTTCACAAAAACATCACTCTATCATCACTACAACTAAATATTTCACTAAATGGGTGGAAGTAATTCCACTCACTTCAACTAAATCTAGTCTAATCATTAATTTTATCTATTAACACATCATTTTCTGCTTTGGCATTCCTTAAAAACTCATCACGGACAATAGAAAGTCTTGTAAGAACAAAGAGCTTAAGATGCTTTATTATTCATTTAACATTCGAATCAGCTTCTCTTATCCATACTATCCTCAAACTAATGTCCAATCCGAATACACTAACAAAACTCTTCGAAACATTCTTGCAAAAACTCTTGGCGAGTCGGGATGTAACCGACATATTTATCTCCCCTTCACTCTTTGTGCTTATTATAATAACATCCATACTTCCATGGGGATACCCCTTTTTGTTTGTGTATGGTTCCAAAGTCGACCTTCCTCTTTAATTTCAAATTTTTCTTTACATGTATCCCTTCTACGACTACATCTTTGATGAAGACTATCGCCAAACACGTCTAGCACAGGTTTGAGTTGCTAGATGAGTGCCACCATCTCACCCTTGAACATCATCTTGTTTATCAAGATAACATCAAACTTGATTACAACAAGCACATTAAATAATGCAAGTTTAATGTTGGTGACCTTGTTCTTAAATAAAATTAGAACATCACTACTCTAGAAAGGAGCCTACGTGAAATTTCACCCCTAGGTAGATTGGACCACACATTATCATGCATAAGTATGGGTCGGGAGCTTATGGATTATCCTCCCTTGATGGTAAACTGGAAGTGGAACCTCTTAAAGCATTGCACTTATGACCATTCTACTGTTAACGTGTCTTCTAGTGAGCTCTTAGTCATATCCTTAGATCATCCCTCCATCATTAGCCTCTTCCATCTTTCATTGTAGTGATTTGGAATTATGTGGTCATCTGTCACTTTCCTAGATGTGACCTTAAATATGAGCACCATAAATTTTATCATAGCATATTCCTTATGGATAGGTTCTCCCTTTTGGTGAGAACTCCATGATCATTACATCCATCACCCTCTCATTCACCTATTGGAACCATGCAAAGGGTCCAGGGGTGTCTCTTGTACATTCATTGTCCCCTCCTAAGTGGTCTACTTAGCTATTCCCAGATCTTCCCCATGTAAAAATAAAAATCAAAGGATTCTCTAATAAAAATTCAAAGAACTCAAAAAAATACCACTCCCCTCGAAGGATAGTTGTTCAAGAAAAAGGAAAAGAAAGCAACATCAAAATAAAATCAAAGAAAAAGACCGATCCCTTAAAGGACAGCTATCATAAATTTTATCTTTTTCCATCTATATTACATGTGTATAAATTAGAACATACCCTCAAAGGATGGCTAGTCTTTTTTTCATGGGATATAAGGCTTCCCGCATTGATTAGCCTTCCATTTTGTTTGCATCCCGAGAAAGCTTCCCGCATTGATCATATTTCTTCTAGCATTGCTCTTACCGCTTTACCAGTGGGGCCATATATTTAGGGAACACCACTAATGGAGAACCCTTTTCCCATGTAAAAGGTATATGTCAAAATATTTTTCATTTTGACATCAGGTCTATGAGTTCATCCCATCCATTATCTCTTTATGATATTTGATATAACTAATTAATGTTGGTTACATTCTAACACATGTTTTGGTCACATGTGCCTTGCATTATTCGAATCCCCTCTTGTTTACCTCTAATGAAATTAGAGGTATATTTTATTCATGCATTCCTTGATATGATGTAATGTCATTCATACCTATAGGTCACCATCATTTGGTTGTGTTATCTCAATCAATCTATCTATCTATCCTAAATACATCAATCTTTACTTACACTAATCAATAATCACATCCACATTACTTTTCCATTCATATTACATTCTACCCATTCATCACATTACCATGATAAAATTCAAAATAAACATGTAATCCTAATCCTCATTAACCATACAACAAATTCACATCATCAATAATCCATGCATATATAAATCCCAAGTAACACAACATCATATCCAACATCATAATCTAATAATCTAAGTAAAAGTAAATAATTTCATCTTATAATTTTACCATCATCATCAAATATAATTAAAACATGCAACCAATCCTCATCATCATCACATATCCATGTCATCATCAACATAAATCAAATAATCAACATTACACAATACACATATATCAAATTACGAAAAAATGATATCATATATATATCAAAATCAAATGTATCAGTACATCATTGCCCTCTAATGGGGCTCTCTCAAAGAAGAGATATCAGTAAAACCAGAAAAATGAATATCGAGATTACCTAGTATCCTCCCCTATGGAATGGATCCCTCTATAATCCTATCAGCCTCAACACTTCCATCATGGCCCTCTCCTCGATGTGGTTGAGCCACACTCATTGTGCTCCTAAATGGCCTGAATTTGCCTACCACTATCTTCTATAGATGATCCCACTATCGAGTGTCCTTAGAAGCTTCTCAAGCATAATCTCCTCATAATACTTATAATTTTTGGCTAAGGATCTATATCTATCAATTAAGATCATACCAGGAGGTGCTATCTCTCCTCCTCCTGCGGTGCTTCTTATCCTTCACCTGACAGCCTCAAAAACTAGTATAGTAGTAAGATCTCCTAAACAAACCCTATATGCCTCCTTCTATCGGCGGTAGTGGTCCTTGTCATGTATAACTACTTCCCTCTCCTAGACCATAGTGTCTCTCTCCACTCTCATTTGATCTATCTCACCGCAAAGTTGTGTTAACTCTGTGGTCTCTCCAAATCCTCCATCTCCACCTCCCAGCTACCTCTGCATCTCCCCCAATCTCCATCTCCTCTACCTCCTCCTCTCCTCCCTCCACAACCACCCTAGCTACCCAGATAATGGTCATCCAATCACGAAATTTGGATCCTAGTTCCACATTTTCATTTTCATCCCATGGCGTATCCTCCTCCTCTAATGGATTTTCCATAATAGGGCTCAACAACTCCCTATCAACCTCCTCCCACCTATACAAAATAGGATCATCTAGTATAGTCTGGATGACCCCAAAATTTCATTGCACTAAGTCAAACCGAATGACCTCGATCATCTCCAACCATATCCCTTGAATCCACCATGCCCATCTCATCTCGAACAGCTCTCCATCTACTCTTGGCCATGCGAGATAAATCCCTATATGACCATCATCTAATATGGTCGTATCTAACTCCGTAAAGTGATTGACATACTAGTCCACAACTTTGTCCCCTGTCTTCAAAGGCCTAGTGGACCCCCATTTCAATATTCAAACTACCATCTCTATGTGATCCTCAAGGTGACCCATGGAATCCTTGATGGTTTGATCACTTCTATGTGCTCATACTCCCAATAGTGCAATAAGAAACCAACATCCATTCCTAATCTCCGCCCTTCCTCGTACATGGAAATCTCATGGTAAACTTGAGATAATCGAGCGAAGTCTTGAAATAAAGTATTGTCCGGTGATCCACATTATCTACCAATACACCACCTAGTGTCCATGAAAACCGAGCTCCACCGAGTCGGCAATGCATAATAAGGCACAACCATTATCACCATACATATTAATCAACTGGTTAAGGTATGTCTTCCTCGTACCTCATATCATATGAGAAATCACTC
The DNA here is from genome assembly GCA_018340775.1 of Taxus wallichiana var. yunnanensis. NCBI lineage: Eukaryota > Viridiplantae > Streptophyta > Pinopsida > Cupressales > Taxaceae > Taxus > Taxus wallichiana. The sequence goes on from CM031238.1 coordinate 48,396,751, forward strand.
AAGAAAACCTAATGTGGGGCACATCTTCTCCAAATATCCAAGTCAACACTATCAATTTTTCGTCTCTGGTAATGGGAATTATCTACCCCCATGTAGAGATAATCTCTGGATATTATACACATCCTCTAGGGTGATGGTCATCTCCCTTATCCTAAACTAGAAGGTACCAGTCTTCTCGGTCCCATCTCTCTACCAATGTGATCATCAACCCCACATCTCATGGGATCCTATGATAATATCTAAAGCCACCTAACCCAATCATGTAGCCAAGTGATCCCACTCAACATCTATAACATCTCCTATGATCTACTCGTATAGAGAAGGCACTTTGTCTCTCAAATATAAGGTCTCTCTGGCCTATAATCACAAATGAAACATGCAAACATAAGATCCTCAATCCAAAATCTAATCAAAATCAATTAAATTCCATTAAAAATCTAATTCAATCCTAACCAAATCCAATCCAACCCTATTCCATTGTTTTGCATGAAAATTTTGTTCTAGAATGACAGAGTTATTTCTATCTTTTCATTCTCTTGAGAAACAGATAAGGGTTAGGGCTAGGAGGAATACCTGTTGAGTGTTGGGAAGGTGTGCACGTACCGTAGAGAGATCAGACCGATTGTGAAGAGCTCCTTTTTGTCTGGGAAGGACTACCTGTAAATAAGAATGCAAGACCACCAGATTTTCATTAAACAATAAGTGAGGGAACTACCTTGGGCCCAGGAAATATTAGACTTCCTTTTGAAGGTGGTCAGTTCCCTTTTAATACCAATTAATGCAAATGATAATAAAGAAGCTATTGCGAAATCACGATTTAGGTACCTCGTTACTAAAAGCAATAGAGACTAAACTACCAATAATAAAATATCATGCTGTTTGTTTGGTCACTGGTTATTGATACGTTCAGATCAAGTTACAGGGATAGACAAAGCTGGATATGAGATTGTTTGGAGGTAAATAGGTGAAAGGTTGGTTTTTGGTATAAGTCACAGTGACCGACACTGGTCACTGGATAACCGACCACGCGGTTATAAAACCGATACCGGTAGGGGATGACCGATATCGGTAGGGGCAGTGATTTAGGGCTTTTAAATGGAGGTTGGTTACAAGGTGGTTATGGGGCTTAGAAGGTTGGTAGATGGTTGAGGGGAGTTGTAGGGTGATAGAGAAGACTCAGAGAGCGAGAAGGCTGTCTTTGGGGAAATATATAGATGGATGAATGAAGGTTAGGTGCAGGGTACTGCCGGTGGTAGATCCAGGAGTGAGCTTATAATCCCTATGAATCAAAAGTTCACAAAGTAGTGTCTAGAAGCATACAAGGTAATAAAAGAGACTACTTACTAGTTTTTGATGCGGATGCAGGTCCAAGGAATGTAGTGGTGAAGGCAAGGCTCAGTTGGGATGATCCAACAATCGAAGTGAGCTGATGAAGCTATCCTCCGACTCTCCCAATGTTTGGATGAGTGTGATAGTGATCTAGTTGCTCAGTTATAGTCTTGGGCTCAATACTCCTCTCTGCAACCTTTTCTCTCTTTCTCACTTGTCTCTCTCTTGCAAATGAATTCGGATCCTTTGGTTTTGGTTGGGGGAGGTCATTTATAGGGAACTCGATGGCGGTTACCTAACCGACGCCGGTCGAGTAGGGACCGATGTCGGTTAGGTCAAAGTTGGCTATTTTTAGTAAAATAGCCAACTTTCCCTCCTTTTCTCCCAAGGGGTCAGTTGTGGGCTTGGTCAAGTCATTATTAGGTTCATTTTGGTGTGGGTGAGGGGTGATGAGTCATGGGTGTGGGTCTAGACCAAGTTATAGGTCTTAATTAGGTTAGTTTAGGGTTAGGGCTAGGTCATGGTGAGGTGGCAAGGTGAGGTGGTAGGGTTGGAGATGTGGATTTATTAATTATAAGGTAATTAATAAATAATTAAGTGTGTAAGGTTTAGGTGGTGAGGCAGGGTTAGGTTGCGAGATGAGATGCGGGGCACAGGTCGTCGTAAGACCCAAATTTGGTGTCTACATCCACGTCGACCTAGGTCGAGTCGACACATTTTGGGGCTGATTAACACATATTAAGGCTCAATCAACATCAACCCGCTTGGGTTGCCACCAACCACCCCCGACTTAATCCACTTTTTCTTAAAAATGAAAAAATAAAAATAAATACAAAATTAAACTAAAAAGAAGCTTGAGTTTTGTTACTCACCATCCTCTGCACCCTCTGGCATTTTCTTGTATCTTCTCCTATCTCCATCTCTCATTTTTCTCTTTAATCACTTTGATCTCTCTCGTCAATTTTATGCATGAAAATGAGCATCTTCGGCCGACCCATAGGCTTATATAGCCATCGACACTTGGTCGCCACCGACCCCTTGGGTAACCATCAATTAGCCTTAGTAGCCAATTACTTACCTTGGTAGCCTTCACTTTGGCTTCCCCGATCTTTGTTTATGACCTCTTCTTGGGCATTCTTCAAAGTCCACCTTTGTGGCCATATTTATTTTCCCTTTAGGGAATTCTATTTCAATATTTCGATCCTATCCTTTTGCAATCTCAAAGTCCACTTTTGTGGCCATACTTACTCCCTCTTTGGGCATTTTATTTTTCAATCCTATCCAATTTGCACACAAATTCCACCTTCATGGCCATACTTATCTTCCCTTTGGGGCATATTATTTCACTACTCACCTTTTTAACCTTTTTTCTCATGTCCTATGTTGGGGCACCATTATTCTCATCCTTTTCCTTTATGTATGCATAGTTTTTCACTTGTGTATGAAAGATTTTGCATGATTTTTACATTTAGTTGTGCATACTTTGATGCTTACCTATGACCACGTGATCATTTTGGCTTGCATCCATATGAGAGATTTCCCATTGGATTCTCTCTATTTTGCAATGATTTTCACCCACTCAAGCAATGTGAGTAGAGCATTGTCACCCATCTCCATTGAGACCGTAATCATCCCTCTATCGATGTGATATTGGAATCACCGCCATGGTTTTCATTGTTATTGTGATCCCTTTTTCTTGGGGCATCTTACCTTATGCTATCCTTTACCCACCCACCCTTCATCATCTACCTTTTTTCAAATGCGTCATCGATTTCCTCTGGCATCATCGATCCCCCATTTGAGGGAGAGCTCATCATCTACCTTCCATCAATCCTCATCATACCATTTTTCTCTCACTATTTTTGTCTCATGGCTTGCTAGCACAAACCACTCAATAAAAAGGGGAAAATGTAGACACCTAAAATCAGTATCCCTACCCTTGTCTGCCTGTGTGCACATATTTTATTAGGATCCTACCTAGGTCCCCATTTAATTAAATACATCCCCTTAATTTGATTAAAATGCCCATCCCATCACCTTTAATTAATTTAATTAATTAAATCCTATTAATTAATTAATTAATGTCCACATCATTTCATGCCTTGATGCAATTTTTGTTTAGGATGATTTTATCCTAAATCCCTATCCTATGCTTTTTCCTAACATTCTTCCTATCTATTTTTATACCCTAAATACCCATGATTTATCCCCAAGTAATCTAATCACACACACATGCTTTAAATCACCCTTTCAACTCTTAAAAACATGAAATCACGTAAAAAAACATAAAAATCTAGCCCATTGGGAAAAATTTCCCCACAGTCGTTGACTACTCAACCTATCACTGTTGACCTATAAAAATAAGTGAAATCTTCCCGAAAAGGGATCATAAATTAGATGCATGCAAACTTTGGAGTTTCCTCGTGACTTATGAATTGACTCTCATGCCTAAGCATTCCTACAATAGCAACAAACCTCTCGAATCTTGTTGGAACGTGCTTGCATCACTCATAATCATCCTTTGTGAGACTTATCATTATCTTGGTGTTTCTTTATTCAGCTTTTATCAAATTATCTTTGTATTTCTTCATCTAATATTTTACAGATTTAGATCATCTTTTGTAACATCTAGAGCTCCCTCAACAACATTATTTTTTAGATTCCTTGCTTGTAGGTATCTCATTTCATCATTTTTGCCTCTGGTCTTACCCAAATTTGTTACAATTGTCGTCACTTCACCCTAGTCACCATCGACCAGGGTCCTGATTCCCAATCTGCCCTTTTTGATCTCTGTTTTCTATTATTCTCTAGTTTTTCTCCTTTAGATCCCTTCTCTGTAGGTAGATTCCAGCACACATAATCCCTTGTTACATACATGCTTTGGATCCGATCATGCGGGGTTTGTATTTTTAGTTACATTCTAGATCAGCCTCCTGAGGTCACCGTCAACCCACCTCTACATAGTTTGGGCCACCGTCGACCTAGACCATGTAACCTTTCATTTACCGTTATTTTAATTAAATCAGATTTCATATCAATTTTAGTTATCTCTTAGATTCATTAGCACTTTTGTTTCTGCATGTAATTTCTTTATCAATCCTTCTTTAAAACATGGGTTGATATCCGTGAAAAGAAGCTTATCACTTCTTAGAGATGACATTATTTGGGAAGCCTCCATATAAATATATCTAATCAATTCCATTTCATTCTGTCTTATTTTCAAGTCATCAGCTACAATGAGGATCATCTACTTGCACTTGTCCATCCATCACATCATGCTTCTGAGGTACTATAAACCCTCCATGTTATGAGTTGCTAGTTTATTTCATTACTAGTTCATTCATTTGATTAGGAAGGAAGAAACTTTTCCAACACTATGGGTTTTACCTAACACACCCAAGTGGTTGTGCCCCACCTAAATTGGATACTTACCTCTAAATCCTCCCTACATGCTACCAATACAAAAAAAGGAGAAACTATACCAATGACCACCTTTTGGATATCTTCCTCGTGACAAAAACTCATGCCAAAACCATACTAATGACCACCTTCTATATATTTGGAATATTTGTGGCATAAATGATACTCAATATGATCATCAATATTACTAGCTGATAATAATCATTCATGTAGCCCATTGTGTGAGTTTTCTTCTACCTAATTATCCATAAACACATCAAAACACATGCACACTACCTAAATTTTCAGTCTAAGAATGACACATAAATCTTGCAAAGTGTCATTACAACCTCTACTATTTTTCCTTCATTCCTGCACCTAAAGGTATTTGACCTAAACTCTCTATACATCAAAACATCTCGAATCATGTTGACATCTAGTGGGACCCATACCATCTCGCATAATGCCTCCAAATATGAGGCCCTATAGTTGTGGTATCCTATGTGGATAAAATACCTTAGGAAACCATGCTACATCCATGCATCTCCAAGATCATTTTTTCATGCTACTTGTTAAACATCAAATAATAAGTACCCATTAGATATTAATCCAAATCCATCATCAAAATCAGAAAATGCACTTAAACATCAAAAACAAAACAACATTGCATTCCCTACTACATTGGCCCTAGTGTTTTCATGCCTTCATCCCGTGAGGTAAAAATATGAATTTTCTATGTGATCGAAACTCATATCACATATGTAATTTCCCATGCTAAAAATCTCAGTTAGCCATACACTATTGGCCCTCCTATGATGATCATCCCATCATAGTCTATCGTGTTTATTTTAGGGTCCTGTGATAATTTTCACATTTAATTCAAAAATCTACCCTAAATATCTCCAAAATAAAACTCTCATAAACCCACATAGATATCAAATAGATCTACATTTTGACTATCTTTGGGAAATATTTCACTAGATAAATTTTCCCTAACGCACATTTTTCCATTTATCCCTAGCTACCCATTCCCAATTTAAGAACATCACCTACCATGGGATTCACACTATAACATTACCTGTCTTGGCCTCCTCATCCACCACCATGTACTCTTGTCATCATCACGTAAATCACTCAATTTGGGTTATTCAAATCTCAATTCTCTCAATCTCAATTACAAAAGTGATAAGTTAATTTCCTCTTGATTGTTTATGGTAATGTTTCTAGTTCTTTTTCATCATGATTTCCTCCAATCTTTATATCTTCATATATTTCACATCACAGACCTAAAATAATTTCATCAATTATGCCACGATCATAGCAGCAATATGTTCATTTTAACCTATGACACCAATCTTTACCACCTTTCACCACAAACCTCAATTTTCCATCATTTCAACTTTAGATGTCATCCCTCCCATGGCAATCCTAACCAAGTGATTTATGTGTCATTTTATTTATTATCTTCTAGTGTTTCTTTTCACTCTTTCTTACTCAGGGATTCCAAGTAGCTCATCCACCCACCACAGAAATCCAAGAACACCGAAAGGTAGGTATGAGGTAGGTATATTTCATTTAGCATTCCACTAATTATTTTTAGCACTTTACTTTTAGCATTTCCTTTAGATTTTATGTTGCATATATATTTTCCACAAACCATATCATGTTTCACTACTTTGTGACATGAAGATTTTGGGAATATGTATATACCATATTTTTATACTTTCTAATCATTTCTTTTGTAGAGGGATTTTGATGCACTCTTCTTGAGCGGTGTTCCTTAAGGGGCCTGTCAAGATTGGGGTATGATCGGGCTTGGTCATGTGGTCTAGACCAATTTTTTTGAGATATGTTGTTATTATCCATAGTCATCCCATATCTACATTGATTCTCTCCTTTTCTCACTCATTTCACTCATTATGTCAAATTAACTCTTTATGTCTACATGTTTCTTATTATTGCATATTATTATCCTTACTTTCGATCACCTAGAAATTTTTCATGCATTCATCATTTACTTCGTGGTCTTCATTCCCATGATTCTCATATTTTGACCTTAGGTTATCCTCTAAGGCCAACGTTATCACCCATGGGTGATAGCACATGTTTTGGATTTCTCATATCTGATGGGTGATGATGTCGCTTATGTATGTCTTACATTTATCCTAGGAGAATTACAAATTTTGTAAACACTTACTTACAAATTGCACATAATTTGACATTTCTTGAAATATTTCACACTCCATATCTGATTTTTACATCTTTGAGCTTACCTTTTTTTATTTGGGTCACCATAGTGAGTTATAACTATAGATATTCTTATTGACATTTCCCCTTCTCCACCCATAGCAGTTCTCTCTCGGTTTTGTTGTCTCTAGGAAGGATTATGCATCAAAAATAACACACATGGTCTAGGTAAGTATTTCTAACCATATTTAGTCCCATGTTTTGTACGTATTTTGATTTTTTTCATTCATTATTATAGGCTAGAGTATATGTATGTTTACATTGGTTTATTATCGATCCTTATTTTTACTACGGTCCTTGGTGGTTTCCAACTCTTAGTCGTCACCTCTCTTTATTTTGTAATCCTAATAGGATTCCTTTCTTTATCTTTTTGTAGGCCTTGGAAACCTATAACTGACCTAGGGTTATGGCTGCAATCCTCTATATTTACGACACTAGCACTCCCGGTCACTTAGTATTTGCATGGTATGTAAATTATTAAATAGGATCCCTACATTTTAAAATCCATATGGGAATATCTCTTTTACCCATCATACATTATGCATATAGAAAATGTATTATTTAGGAAATTTATTAGGTTACATTTTATCTAATAGAGATATTACATTTGTTAGAGAACATGAACATAAAGTTTCAATACATTCATCACATCAACCTCAAAAATATGGTCAAACAAAAGTTATGCAGAGAGGATTTTGGATAATCCCCACTTGAGATGCCTTGTGGAAGAAAAACATGGGCTATGGGACTTGTAATCTTGGTGGAAGTGAATTTTATTAAATAACTCAATAAACAAAATTATTTAGAAGAATACATTCTATATTTTTAATAGGAAAAGTTTGAGAGATAACGGAGAATTACATAGTATATAAAGAGATAAAATGAGGAGTGCATTATCATAATATTCTCTAGAGTATATGCACAATGTCCATAGAAAGTATGCATAAACTTAGATACAAAAAATGTGTAGATTAGAAAATGAGAAAATGGAGTACTAATTGGGAGATATGGTCTTTTGTATGCTTGTGGAAAGAAGGGTTTCCTAGAAAAACATATGAAAAATTTAAATGAAACAAAATAAGACCATTTATGGTATTGAGATAATTCGAGACCACCCACATACGTGCATGCACACACAAGCATGCATACACACACATACACATGCACCCACCCATGTAGGAACATCCACACATGCATGCATGCACGCACACACACACACACACAATCTATTCTCAATTTCATTGATTTGTAATGTTATACTCAAGGTGAACCAAGAATAAACAACGATAATAAAAATTCTAGAGAATTGGATTTGAGATAAAAGTTTATTGAGACCGTATGCGTGAGGATACTTGAACAAGTGATTAATACCATAATTGAGAAAAGGTGAAGAAAGTAATACACATATTATAGATAGTCAAGTATAAAGGTTGATAAGTTGAAGATGTGATGCGGTTAAACATATATGTAATTGTTAATTATGGAAGATTTTTTGAAGACTTTATGGAATGGAGATGATTTCATTCATCTTACCTTGGTTATATGATGCGTAAACATCCACATGCATGAGAAATATTCATTATTAAAAAAATAAGTTGGGATAAGTTCTTTGCATAAAATGTTGGATGCGTAGTGTCATGTAGTGGAATAAATACTTTTGGTCTTTGCATAGAAGTAGAGATTTTTGCAAAGGATGAATTTGTTTAGTTGATACAAACATGTTAATTACTAATATGAAAGATTGAGCTTCCACATAAGTGGGGGTTTTTTATTAGGAAAATAAGTGTAGAAGCATGGGGAAAATGAACCAATTTTACAACCTAAGGAAATAGACACAAACATATTATTGCACACATATAAGAACTTGTTTATTTTTATGTAATTAATAGTCACTTACAATATAAAAATATTATTGGGTCACAAAACTCACACACATCATTAACAATCGCATAGATGGAATATGAAGTAACATGCATGTGCAAAATAATTTTTGTTAAATTAGATGCACGAGAAAAACCATGATTTTTTAGGACACACAATAGTCGAAAGGGGTGAGTCACATATGGTGTTAGGAAATTAATATGTTATTGTGAACATTAGTCATGTGTATGTGAGTAAATATATGAATATAATGAGAGTGTGTGTGGAATAATATATTAGTATATTATTGTAATATGTGAGTAAACAACTCACATAGATATCTCTTAAATAGAGTCTTACGTTGAATGAGATAGAGTGAGGATATCTTACAAATATTTAGGGATATTATGTTGGGATAATGATAATGTATATATCCTAGAAATATGGAGATAAAAATATCGATATATGCTTGTAACCCCTCACTTATAAAATGATCTAAATGAATTGAGTTTATTATAAGTGTAAATATTATCATTATTTGATGTTCATTGTATTTATATTATGAATTATGGACTAGAATTAACATATGGTATTAAAGAGGGTATGTAAACTTGAGAATAGATTTCCGTGATTAAGTAAGAGTGTTTTTATTAAAATCCGTATGAAGAGTAGATTGCATATTTTATGTTAGGATCCGTGTTTCTCTAAAATTTAGTGGGTTTCAATATATATGGGTAAGACAACCACAACAAAAATTTCAAGTGAACCCGTATAGTAGTTTTGGAGAAAATGAGATTCATGGTTCCTACATTATATGAGTTGGAGCTTTTGTAAATGTTTTTTTGCTTAAAATTTTACAATCTAACGCTAATAAAATATGTGCATTACGTAAAATATTACTATCTAAGTTTTGATCTCCATGCCACCATTCAACTCTTCCTCCCACTCATACATGTGATAGTCTATTATAGTTCTAATGAATCCACATGCAAGGTATTTCTTCACATTCTCTTTTAGCTCTATGCTTTGGATGTAGATTTGACTAGTATTTTGTCATTTCCATTGATTTTATTTGGTATCTCGCCCCATCTATGTTTGCATCAGAAACATATATCTACACTTTGATCCTTTAAAATTCTTTAAACTGCACATGGTTTTTCCAAAGCCTTGTTTCTAATTTTATTGTTTAGTATTAAAATTAAAATTTGATTTAGTAATACGCATGTACATGTCAAAGTATTTTAAATTTATAGTTTTTTAAAAAAAATTTAAGAGTTAATTTTATATTAAGGATAAATATTTTTTGGATGGGATCCTACCTAGAACAAAAGGCCAAATGTCAATATACAATGGTGAAAACAAAAATAATAAAAAGAAACAAGTAGCCTAGCTACAAAAGCGGAAAAACCACAAGACACTTGGGACAACCCCAAAACAAGGGAACAAAGCATCATGCAAGATAAGTAAAAAAACCAGAGCTATAAAAAGGCTCCAAAAGGAAATCCAACATTGAAGTATTAGCTAGAGAGGGTGACCTCATTTTCAAATGAGAAGGATAAAATTCCTTTTAGCGGATCCTTTTATTTTTCTTTGAACAACCATCAAGTTATCTTTGTCAATGTAAATCTTAGGTTCAAGCTCAAAACGAAATAAGACTTATAAAGAGTTAATTGGCTTGAAATTCTTCAAATAAGGAGAGAAAAGGAACTCTCCTTGATAACCCTAGGTGGGCTCACCGGAACTTAGATATGGGAAATCTCTTCAAGAATCAAGGTGTTGGCAACCCAAAAGGGTTCTTGACTAAGGAGGGTGAGGAATGTTCTAAAACTGAATAAGATTAGGTGTACATCGTTAGGTGATTGTGATGCAATCTTAGCTCATCAAATAATTGTGATAGAAAAATCATACCATACTTCCCTATTCCAACTCACAAGGTTCTTCTTGAGTGTCTTGAGCCCAATGACAATGACCCTATTAAAAGAAATCACTTGCATGTATTATAGGTTTTGAGGAGTTTCAAGTCAAGCTCCTTGATTAGTTCTATATGTATCAACCTTCCATATGACAATATGCTCTTAATTTGATTTGATAGTGCATTAGGACAAGTATCTATAATGTTTTATGGAATTTCAAATTTTATGTAACAAAGATGAGAGAAATATAGATAGTAATAAAATCTAACTCCCATTATAGAATAGAATCTCTAGACACTACACCCATGCATCTAACTTCATAGTTTAATCCATGTAATTTCACATCCTTGTACTCAAATTTTCATATTCTTATCTCAATTTATACAATAAACCCTTATACCACTGTTCTCATACTTTGGTCTCAACTTTGTGTTGGTCATGAAGTCCCATAATTACATTTAAAGACCGTTTTCTTCTTGAGTATTCATAGTCATTGTATTCATTTTGATTCTCTTTATCATATGACCTCTATGGCTCCTACCCCCTACATTGAATCTATCATGATGGCTATGCCCTGCATTGCTTCAACTTAGCCAAGACATCACAATACCATTAATGAATATTTTACTCATACCCCACAAGAATTTGCATTCCATAAACCCTTAAGATTTTTTTGAATATATTGTTTCCTTTGGTCTTTAGGACTCTTCCTATTCTAGTCCTATTACCACCATTTCTCATACATTCCCTACTAGATCCTTATTTGTCCCTTATTCTTTGTTTTAGAGTAATGTTCCTTGTAGTGATAGGTTTTAGAAATTAGTCCTTGGCATCTTGAAATTCTAGGACATATATAATATAGGAAATTCATCTTATTTTAATCCTCTTTAAGGTATATAAAACATGTATGTCTTTCCTTTTAGGTTCCCTATGCCAAAACTCATAGTAAATCAGGACTTTATAGTCTTCTCAGGTAGCCTAAGATGGGACTATACTGTAGAATGAATTGAGTGAAATAAAATTCTTACACCATAATAAACATCATGAAGATGCTGAAATGATTCTAATGTTGGGGATGGGTCTATGTGGAAACATTGCAACCATTGAATATAAAACTCAAAACATGTAAATACGGATCTAACAATCCCCACAAAATCTACAACAGTAAAAGAATAAACGAGAATAATCCAAATCACATAAACATACACACACATAACACAATATTTACCATGGTTCACCCAATGTGGCTACATCCACCAAACATGGAGATATCATATATCTAAAATATAAGGAAGAGATTACAAATCAATTCTTCTACACAAGAGTACATGTATCTCTACAAGAGTATCTCATCCTCCATATCTACAACTAGATCTACTTGATTACACTAAACCATGCCTCCATACCACCACCTGTCTCTCCTCCAGATTTCTAATTGGATTTACCTTAGTACACTACAACCGTGCCTCTGAAACACCACCATATTTCACATACTAGAAGCTACCATGCATCTTCCACTGTGTAACCAAGCTCTCACTATACTGTGAAACTACAAACAAGACCTCTAGAAGGGTCTACCAATGTGCAACAGTAGTTGTGCACCAAGAAGTAATTCTCTCCTCCATTACTACATAACCTTTGCAAACATGAAGTTAACTTCCTCTACAATACTATATTAGTTTGGATCAATAATACATCATTATCTCATGGATCTGTAATACAATATCTCACAACAACCTATGGATCTACAAGAATGAGCAATAATAAGATCTCACAACAACCTATGGATCTAAGAAGAAGAAACCCTAAGTCCTTTACATACTATGCAAACCATTACATGAGACTAAAAATACAAAGGAAATACATTAGAAGATAATATGATATTCTCACCAATAGTGTACTTGCACTTTCCTTCTATTCAACTTCTCTCTATGAAATCTCTCGTCTTCATTAAATATACAAATTCTTCTTCATCCTCTCAACCAAGGATATCTCAATTCTTCTATTTTCTTATTCTAACCTATTTAACACTAGTTTTATAGGTTATATAAGCCTAGGCAAAATTAGGGCACACTATCCATACAATTACATCCTTTAGATGTGCTTTAAAATAAAATCTAGATAAAATCCCATGACTTATAATAAAACACTCCCGCATAGGTAACCAATGTTGGTTACTCCCTGTTGACTGATTGATGTCGGTTCCTCCCTAATCGATGTCGGTCAAGCCTTGATCAATGCCGATCTATCCCCAGACTGATGTTGGTCTCTGTGTAACCCAATCATTTTGTAATGCATGCTCCAGTGAAGCTATTTAGCTCTATTACCCAATAATATCCCACTTGGAGATAAATTATTGAACCTTTGTACCTGTACCTATACATCACCATCCTCTACATACCATGAATAAAATATTTGTATCCATCAACAATTATCTCATCGATTTAAACTAGGAAGATCAAACCACCTTCTAAAACCAAGAAGATAAACCATAACTCACCAAACTTGGATGAAGCTACAATTGATCTCGTGACACCAAGCCTCAAGTTCCCACTAAATTGTAACACGATACCAATTGTTTGTATCGAAATAATGCCAACCAAGCTCCTCATGAAATAAGCCATCATGAATAACACACTTGCAAGAGATCCCACTCAAACTAAAGTACTCGAGCATTAATTACATCCATAGCCATATCTATAAAATTGACCATGTTCTCCAACCATCTATCAATGTCTCCATGCAACCACCAATGTAATTGAATAGATAAGTCAAACTGGAATATGTGAAAGAAAAATAGGATCCTGGGTAAAGATGAACCCAAATGAGTTATACATGTAATAGTGGGTGACCAATCAATAAAACATGCATAACTTAAAGAATCCAAACACCGCAATCAGTAAATCCAACCCAAAATAAAAAAATAGCATGTTTAAGATAATCATATGTAGATAACATCTCCCATGGAGTAACATATTAATAAAGAAGAAATACAAACATCCCTTACTCATGCTCAAGGCATCCATGTGTAAAACAAACATCTATATCATCATAGACTCACAAAACAAAATCTATCCACATGTAAAAACTCACCATGTACATCCATCCATATCACCAGGCTCTCAAGAAGCTCCAAGTTTGCAAACAACTAAATCCAAAGAAAATATGAAGCCTGTGCTCATCAATGTCAATAAAAACATCCATGATGAACCATGTCACTAATACCAAGTGCAAATACCAACAAACATGTCGTCAACATACTTTGCATAATTAACCAAGATGAAAGCAAAACAAGGGTGCCATAAAAATGGTAAATATACACTGTTGTCAAACCAAGACCTAACCAACTACCATTTCTTAGTTGACCCTGGTGAACCCATGACCAACCATGGTTCCTAGATGACAAACCAAAATTACCCCTAATCGACACCGATCTATTTAACAGTCATATTTTCTTTCTTTTTCCACCCTTCAAACTCAAAAGTTACTCCATCATCTAAACTCAGTTGAATCAACCATCACCATCGAATGTGGATATTCAAGCACAAAAAAAATAAAACAAGAAGTGACATCACCATGTAATGAAAACAAAATACCTATAAAACCATGACTTTCCTCCAAAACAACTTATGCCTCATGCCACTCTAAATAGTAGCATACTCCTCTCACTTTGTGAATGCCTCTGTGTCTAACCCGTAATGCCAACAATCATGACTTGTTCCCTGTTCAACATGAACTCTCTTACACTACATCTGATAACAAGCTCAAAAGCTCCAATATATATATAATAAAACTAGATGAGAGAAATATAAACTGATTCCCATATTAACCAAGAATGCCTCTACATCACATAATTTTAGACTTCTTATGAAGTAGGTGAATCACCTTGTTTTCATCTTTGTGTTCTAACATCTCCATTACTTGTAACTATGTTTCTAATCATGAATTTTTTTTGAGGATCTCATACTCGGACTAGATACCCTTGTCCTCAAGATTCCAACACATCCCGGAAATAAAAGTCAAACCCACCAAATATCCATGGTGTAAATTTTTACTTGTGCACACAATCCAAACATAATATTAGTTTCTTCAAACGAAAGAAATAAAACATGAACCATATAGAGATACCTGACCCAAAGTCTCACTAGACTAACCAAGAAAACTTCATCCTCTTTCTGATTCAAACATTGAAGTGATCTACATCATCTCTTCCATGTACACTTTGTGCAAGAAACCAGATCCTCCAAAATAGGACATAAAACCACCATGCCCTCTCCTACTATAAAAACCATGTACGGATAAGCTTCCACGAGAGACCAACCATGGTTAGTGACTAGTACCAATTACCCTCTGACTGACATTGGTTCTAGGACCGACATCGCATCTGCTATTGGAATGAACCCAATGCCACTAAATTTTTCATAGAACACCATACCAGGTGCCTACTCTAACCGAAGCCGATAGTTTAGTTGAGCCAGTCATTTCAAGAAGCACCCAAATCTCATACAAAAATAATACAGCAAATCCATGCAATAAATTGCATCAAGATGAAATACATCACCTTACCAGCACCAAGATACTCAACTGCATATTTATTTTAAGTACATGCTTCTTTGATGGAATCCCCTAATTCATTTTGTGCTACAACCTCTCTACCAAATCCCGTACATCTAACTGCACCAAGGATGCATAACTTCTCCTCTACCTCATATCTATAATCCAAAACATGCATGTGTAATCAAAACACAAAGCACTGCAAAACCAAGATAAAACCAGCACCTCTCCCTAGAACCCAAATCTGCAATCCGACCACCTTGCATGTGCCTCCAAGAACTAGGTTCACATAAGAAAACAAGATACATTACATGCATCTTCTCAATTTCTTAGATCTGTGATTTACCGTTTAAAAGCAGCTACTAGTAGTAACCAACCACGGTCACCTGTCGACGTCGGTTTCCACCTAATCGACACCCACCGTATTCTCTAACAACGTCACATTTCTAGCTTCCACTTGAGATTTAAATCTCTTCCTGTGATTTAAAATCAGGAAAACAAACCCTACTCTCATACACCTTTCAATAAACCACTAACAAAACCATGAAGCAAACCCTTACTCTAAAAGCTAAAGCCATCGCTCTATCAAAAACACTGATATTAGTTTTTGGGGATGGGTCTATGTGGAAACATTACAACCATTGAATATAAAACTCAAAACATGCAAATACGGATCTAACAATATGCACAAAATCTACAAAAGTAAAAGTGTAAACAAGAATAATCCAAATCACACAAAAGTACACACACATAATATAACACATACCGTTGTTCACCTAATGTGGGCTACATCCACCACAAATAGAGATCTCATATATATAACATATAATCGAGAAATTACAAACAAAATCTTCTGCACAAGAGTATATCCTCCTCCGTATCTCCAACCAAATTTACTTGCTTACACTAAACCGTGCCTTCATACCACCACCTGTGTCTCCTCCACATCTATAACCGTATCTACTTGAGTAGACTACCTTTCCTCTAAAAAACTAGCAAATATCACATACCAAAATATACCCTACATCTTCCACTGTGTAACCAAGATCTCATTGTATCTTGTGAATATGCAAATAAGACCTCTAGAAGGGTCTACTAATGTGCAACCGTAACCGTACACCAAGAAGTAATTCTCCTCCTCCATCACCGCATAATCTATGCAAACATGAAGACACATTCATCTACAATACTAGATTCCTATGGATCAACAATACATCATGGTCTCATGGATCTATAATACAAGATATCACAACCTATGGATCTACAAGAATGAGAAATAATAAGATCTCACAACAACCTATGGATCTAACAAGAAGAAATTGTAAGTACTTTGCATACTATACAAGCCATTACATGAGACTAAACAATACAAAGGAAATACAATAAAATATAATACCATCTTCTCACCAAAATTGTACCTACACTTTCCTTCTATCCATCTTCTCTATATGAAAGCTCCCGTATTCGTGCAATCTACTTTTTCTTCTTCTTCTTCTTCTTCTTCATCCTTTCAACCAAGGATAGCTCAATTCTTCTCTTTCCTTATTCCAACCTATCTAACCCTATTTTTCTAGCTTATATAAGCCTAGACAAACTTAGGGCACAATAGTCATGCAATTACATCTGCGAGACACCTAAAATATGCTTACACTTAGCATTTCCTCCAATTTAATTAATTAACGACACTTCATTAATCAACCCTTCTCTACTTCATTCTCGGATGCACTGCTTACGACACCTTCTTGGTTGTATTTTTCTTATATTAAACTCATTTGGCTAACAAACGCCATTTATTTAGCTAAAACATCTTCCTATTCCCCTCTAGATCACTTCTATTGGTGTTCGGATACGCATGTAACATCGAAAGAGGAGCGTACTCATCGAACTAGGAACACACTTGTCGAATCGCCACACACCCGTCTAGATGTACCTTGACTGTCAAACTAATTTAGAAAGGGGCATATATCATTTGAAACCTTCACCGTATATGTCAAATTACCGGTGTACTGTATGTCTAGACGCGTAGGTGTATTGTGTTACTCTATTGCCTTTGCATGTTTACCTTACTTGCGTTACTATTCATTTGGGGCACGTTTGTGCTAAAACACACACGTACATGCTTGTCTAGATACACAGCGTAAAGCCACACTATCATATTATTTATCCATGCACATCCATCATTAGGGGCACGCATCCATTGTTTGGGGCACACAGAGTCTTTGTTTGCTTCGGATTTATTCCTATTATTTTTAGTGCTCCTAGTTTGGGTCATATCTCCTCACCCATTGACCCGTTTTCAGAACTTGAATAGGTGTTAGAAAGAGCACGAAGAGAAATTTGTGAGGGAAGTTCCAAAATTAATATACCTTTGATATCATTGCCTCTATCATCAAACTCCCAAAATGCCTTGGAGACCTCTCGAAAATGCAAAATACTAGAAACTGCTAAAAATATACTAAAAATAGATTTCCAATTTTTTTATTTTTGTAGTTTTCTAACTTTTTGTAGGGATCTAATAGTGATTTTCAGGTTTATTTTCCATCATATTTTTGTGCTAACTTATTTGAGTGTTCACGTTTTTCATTTGTAGAGGTCCTTTGAAACGTGTATGCTCTTCCCTCACACCTTTTAGGTGATCTTTGAAATAAAAAATGTTTCAAAAACCTTCTATTTTACTTTTAAAACACTTCAATTTAGGATTTAAAAATAAATTAAAATTTCAAAGTTGGCTAAAATGAGTTTCTTTTTCATAAATCACTTAAGGTGTTTTCCATTTCTTATTATAGTTGAGTTTTCGTGTTGTGTATGCTCTTTCCTCGCACCTTTTAGGTGATCTTGGGAATCAAAAACAACACTTAAAATCTCTTTCATGATATTGTGATGTTTTAGAAAACTACTAATCTTGGTGTAGGACCTAATTCATTTTTCAAATAAAGGAGGTTCAAAACACAAACCTAATAATACATGTTTTATTGTAGGTTGCAAAACAAGTGTGCTACTTAAAACCACATTAAGCTAACCAAGATAAAAAAACACACCACATACATTACAAGTGTATTGCGGGTTTTAGAAAAAGGTACGTCCTTATCCACTCATCTAGAACAAAACCCCTTTGGTGCAATTCCTTAAGATAAAAAAATGGGGGTGGTTTTAGGAACCCTAAAGTAATCCACCATTGATTAACCTTGTGGATGAAATAGGAAGCGCTCCACTTACCCACTTGACTAGTTTTTACATTGTGAGTTAGAGTCAAAGTTGTTTGTATCGCGACCCCAATGATGATATAAATGAATGCACTAGTTTCTCATTGTATCGAAGGGGTAAAGTAAAGCTGAGATACTCCTTGGGAAACCTTGGTAAATCAAGCTCGCATTTAGACAAACTATTGACACCTAGTTGAGTGATCTACTTAGGAAATCCATTTTGTCTTGGAGCCCACTTTACTAGTCCATTATCACATCTTGTCAAACCATCACAAAGTGATGACTTGGAGTCTAAACCTTATTTTTTGAACAAGGAAAAGATTCACTTAAGTTAGATCTAAGTGTCATTCATCATGATATTTACGACGTATCACTTATCTTAGTTTCTTTCTCACCTTAGGACGAGGTGAAACTTTGCCCAAGTGATGCTTAGTTTATTTCCACCTCATTTGGTTTATACCCTTACATTCTTGTTGCCAATTTGGGACAAGAAGGAGGCATACATCTTGAGTGTTATCATAGACAATTTTCACCATTTTTTTGTCTGTTTATGCCCGTCCATGTTGCTGCTAGGTTGTTAAACGTCTAAAGTGTGTGAGTACATTTTCACGTCTTTGATAGTCCTTTGGTCTTGATTTTAAGCTCATCTTCATAGCTAGGATTTTATTTCATCACTATCTCCCCTTGAGTTTTCATTTTTGAGAACTTGGTATAAGTTTCTTTATTGTATCGTTACGTTGCTCGAACGGATAAAAACTTCTAGTTATACTTGTACTTAGTTTTGATTCCAACATCATCTGAGTCTTTTGAGAGTGTTGATACTACTTTTTTTGGATTGCAATGACATCATCTTAATACTAACACCTTACTTTATTGGTTAACATATCAAAATAGTGTTGTTATGTTATCCACATTCGCAACTTCCATTATCAAAAACTTAGGTTTTGTCGGCATTTGAACTAGTCATAGTATATCTCGTGGAGAGATCACGTCAGTGTAACTTTGGTGCTTAGATCTTGTTGATATTTCAATGACCTAGGTATTGATAGGGTATTATCACTATCTAGATTTTGTGCCTATCGTTGAAATTGTAGTTTAAAGGTATAATGTTCCATAAAATAGTTTGAGTGAATGACTGGTTTACTAGTGGACTTGCATGATTACTCATTACATGTTAAAAAACTCACAAAATTATTATAGGAAATATTTTTGGATTATCAAAATTGCGATATAAAAATGTATATTTTCCTTAGATCCATTTTGGAAAATCACACCAACATCCCTATATCTACCAAATGTCTAGTTGGATGTCATTATTCTTCCCGAATTGACATGGAGCCTTCTTCACTTTAAAGAAGTTTGATCACACTATCTAGGTCTAGGCATTTGCATCTATAACATATGTAAACAATGACTGATTATCGCAAGTTCCTTATACATACAATAATAAGGAACCTAGGTGTAGGTAGTCGCATCAAAATATGCCCATTACGACTAAACCTTATTTGGTTCTTTGTCTTTAGAGGGATCATTCGGGTACCTTGTTCCCTACCTTCATCTCATAGTCAATGGTATGGTTTAGATGCTTCTAATCCAAATTATTATTCAAGTTCCCCCCACTCTTCTTCTTCTGATTCAGATCCAAACTACCATTTAGATTCCCATGCTTCTTCTGAAGATTTAGATCCCAACTATTATTCGATACCCCTAGATCAAATCCTGAATCACGGTCCTCCCTTTCTTCGAAGGAACTTCATTCCCAATCACCTCAATGATTTCTTCCTCTGAATACTCGTGTGACTCTAAGTTTTATCGATCGAACATATAATTTGGATCTTGAGTCATGGTCCTCCCTTCCTTCACAGGACCGCCTTTATCAATCGCTTCAATGACCCCTTCCTCTCGTCGAAGATTTCCATGACTCGATGATCTATATTCAATCATCCAATTCGAATCCTACTTTGCAACTTAATGAATGGCTATGTGATCCCATTTTTTTTCCTACATTACGTTGTCTTCTAGAAAAATAACCTAGGTCCATATCAAAATCATCCATTTATGAGACACCGCCTCCGGGCCTACTTCCTCTCTTAAGTTGTCTTCTGCTATTAGTCCAGCTTTAGCCCTCTTCACCCTTGATCCCTTTCAATCATATTGTACCATTTCCTCATCCATACTCTAAAGATCAATGTCTCAGACAACATCGAACCTTTAGAAAAAAATCCATGTGCTAATATTTAATTTCAAAGCACTATCAAAATTCTTTGGTCAATCCTTCCCTTGTCTACATCATCGAACATCTTCATCTTATTTTTTAATCAATTTTCCCCTCTTAGTAGAATCATTTCTTCTAGTCAACCTCTTATGGCTGAAGAAAAACAACCTCTACTGATTGATTTCTCTCAGAATGATGGAACAATCAGACTACACAATGATATCCCTCTAGAGGATTACAAACAAGGGTTCTTTCTTGAACTTGATACGCTCACATATTAGAGTGAAGAAATTGATCCTTTTGTCAGAACATAGAGGAAGAGCCTAAAGTCATGGAAATTGATTCTTCTTATGTTATTCCATATTCACCTTCCTCTGAGCATGATGAGATGTTGGGGTCTAGCATTGATCCATGGCCTATCTTCTTGTTACCCAATCATTATTTATCTATCATGATTCCTCAATTGAAATCTTACCCGCCACCACTAAGTAGCCCATTATCTTCTTCTATCCTGGATCCATTTTCAAGTAGCCTTGCATTTTCTACTTGTGGGTCACCTCCTATAATCCCATTACCTTCTATTCTTGGGCCACATCCTAGTAGCCCTTCATCCTCTTCTATCTATGGGACACCTTCGAGTAGTCCCTCCTCATCTATACTTGGGTCACCCCTAGTATTCCCTCATTATCTTCTTCCATTATGGGGCCACATCCTAGTAGCCCTCCATTATCTTCTACTTATGAGTCACCTTGGGGTAACCCATTACCTTCTATTCTTGGACCGTGCCCTAGTAGCCCTTCATTCTCTTCCATCTATGGGACACCTCCAGGTATCCCATCATCTTCTATTTTTGGGCCGTATTCTAGTAGCCCTTCATCCTCTTCTATCTATGGGAAACCTCTGAGTAGTCCCTTGTCTTCCATCTTAGGGCCATATCCTAGCAGCCCTTCATCATCTTCTATTAGTGGCTCACCTCCTGGTAGCCCATCCTCTTCAATTCTTGGACAAGATCCTTTTTACCTATCACATTCACCTTCTATCGTTGATTGGGGCTAGCCCATCCTTATTTATCAAGTTTCCTATCATCAATCATTAACGTCCACTTTCGCTCTCCCACTTCTCTAGATCATACATGTCACATAGTCACTTATAAGAAACCCAAAAATTTCATTATCAAGCACCTAATAAGTCAAACAACCATAGGGTTCAAAATAAAATGCAATTCAAGAATGAACACCAATGCAACCATCAAGTATGGCACATAGTGCATAAACCTATGGACAGGGAACTCAATCTTCTGCATGAAAAATCAACATTTAAAGATAAATCGTAGTCATTTTTTGAGTACAAGCTCATCACGATCATCAAAATCGGCGATAATATGACTCTTGATAAGAAAACATGCTTAATCTCCCTTATTAAGGAAGTCACAAACATTGTTATTGGATATTATCATGCAGATTGACTTTGTTGATCCCACATTTCCAAAAGCTATCAAAAATATAAAAATATAAAAATTCAAAAATACTAAAAAGAGAAAACAAAAAAAAACCAAAGGTACAAAGATCAAACATTGTGATCGGGTATTGCATACACATGAACGTTTCTTTCTTCCCTTGTTATTTATTTGCAAAGTCTTCCCGCAATTTTCATCCCTTCAGTGATATTGTGGTTAGCATTTTTGCACACATTTTGTGACATTTATCTCTATGGTATCTGTTGACTCTAGTCTTTTATCACCCTGGTAAATTAAAGAATGGATGACCTCTTAGAGATCCTATCACACTCAACATCTAATAACTTTTTGTGAAGAAATTTTGGACATATTTGTTGACACACTATCCAATGTGGTCATCATAATCACTTCCACCTCCTTCCATCAAGCCATCCATGGTTCTTAACCCCTTGTCCAAAAATAGAGCTGAAATACATTTTCAAAAAGAAAAAGAATCAAAATCAATCAAACATCAAAAGCTAAAAGCTTAAAGTAAACACAAATTTGTATATAACTCTCTCTTGGGGTATTTCCAATAATCTCTACTTATGGGGCTATAGAAGCCTAACTGGTAGTAGAGAAATGTTGCGATTAGAATCAAATACACCTCCATCGGGCCTATGGATGCTTGACTATCAACAGAGCAATGTATGCATCTCCCTCCACCATCCATTCATAAATCACCTTTCAAAATCAATCATTCCTACACATTGGCTAGTATCTTCACTTGTTGTCTATTAACTCTTTCCTTCAAGAGGTAATTCATTTCCACGTGCACACACTAGATCTCTATGAGTGAACAAGATTAGTATGTTACCAAGTGTATTTTTTTACCTTGTTCAGACCCTTTCCTTAGTCCTTATCTCATCTCACGATTTGTGCCTTTGGCTAATCACTTTTTCGTCATGAGGCTTCTAAGCTACATTCATAACATTCATTGTTCTTCTACTTCATTCATAACATCAATGTGTATAGTATTGTATTTTTTCCATGTTTGCAGACACCTTTATCCCTTTCACAAAAAAAATCACCAACTTTCTTTCTATCATGTGTTTCTTGGCTAGCTTATGTTGGGGGAATCCTTGATCTTTCCTAGCACATCATTGGTTTATGTTCATCGTCATGATTGAACCTATCCATATTGGCCTTGATCTAGCCTTTGTGCGTGATGAGTTTTCCTTTGAATACTACCACTTAATCGATGGGGAAATTTCACATCTTCACTTCCTTACGCATGCACGTGGAATTCTACCCTTGTACATCCCTTCTATTGCTAGGGGCATCCACGTTTCTTTGTCTTCTTGTACATAGTTATAGAAAAAATAGAAAAAAACAAAAACATTCAAATATGTTAGAAAAATGAAAACATTCAAATATGTTAGAAAAATCAAAACATCCAAATATGTTTTAAAACTTCTAAAAATAAAAAAATCATCCTACAAAATGTCTCTCTTTGGTTCTCACCAATTCATGTGCATGACTCACAGATTATCTTGATCCACCTCCATCAAAAAAATCTAAGATCCTTACTTCATTTGTACTGGGGGCAACGAGTTGCACTCGATACTATTTCGTAGTGCACATTGATTTTTCATCGCATCAAGTGTCCTCCATTATTCCCCTCACATGTATCCTTTCTTGGGGTACCTTCATTTACCCTTGTCGTTAATTCAAATAGGTTGGAACTGAATATTGATAAAAAAACATTACATTATGTTTCTCTATGAGGTTAGCTTATTTACTTTCTCGTATTGCATTGCATTCTCGTATGTTGCATGGAGTTAGGCGTCTTTTACTTTCTCGTAATGCATTGCATTATGTATGTTGCATGGAGTTAGGAATATTTTACTTTCTCTTATTGCATTGCATTTTGTATGTTGCATGGAGTTTGTGTTTTTAGAAATAGACATTTGTTTGTATATGGATTTTCATGTCATAATACACTTTTTTTTCATTCTTTCTAATAAGGACCGATGATGAAGATCACTAGCAATATGAAGAGAATAAATTTGTTTAAAAGGCACTAGATGGATGTTAGCTCATTCCCCCTACCTCATACTCCTTTTCTTCTATATCCCTTTTCTTTTCTTCTTCTTCACACTATTCTTTTGTTTATTCTCTTTTTGTCATCGCTTTCGATCGATCCAATCGCGTTCTTCCATCATACCATTGACAATCGAGGAAAATCCTTCATTCTACTCATTTTTCTTCTATCCCTTTCAAAAAATTTACTCGTTTATGCTTTTCTACTATCTTTGAAGTGACGTCACTTACACCACCCCAAAGAGGAGAAAATGTAGACACCTAAAATATGCTTACACTTAGCATTTCCTCCAATTCATTCAATTAATGACACTTTGTTAATCAACCCTTCTCCACTCCATTCTTGGATTCCCATTTACGACAACTTCTTGGTTGTATTCTTCTTATATTCAACTCATTTGGGTAATAAACCCCATTTTATTAGCTAAAATCCCCGTGAACTGACTCAATGTTGGTTCCTCCTCGAATGATGTCACCAAGCCCGATCGATGCTTGGTCTAGCCTCGACCGATGTTCATCTCTCGTATAACCCGCTTACTTTGTAATGCATGCTCCAATGAAGGTATTTAGTGCTCGACCCAACAATCTCCCACTTGGAGATAAATTGTTGAACATCTATACTATTGCACTATACATCACCATCCTCTACATACCGTGAAGACCATCTTTCTATCCATCAACAATTTTCTCATCAATTAAACTAGGAAAATAAAACCATCTTATCAAACCAAGAAGATAAACCATGACTCACCAAACCTGCATGAAGCTAGAACTGATCTGTGACACCAATCCTCAAGATCCCACTGAATCGTAACACCATACCAATTTTTTGTATCAAGAAATCAAGCCAACCAAACTCCTCATGCAATAAGCCATCATGACTAACACACCTACAAGAGCTCCCACTCAAACTAAAGTAATGATATTCAATCACATCCATAGCCATATCGTCGTAAAAAACCATGTTCTCGAACCATCTATCAATGTATCCATGTAACCACCAATGCAAATAACTGCAAGTCAAACTAAAATATGTGAAATCAAAACATGATCCTTGGTAAAGATAACCTAAATGAGTTCTACCTACAACAATGAGTGATCAATCCATAAAACCTACATAACTCAAATAATCCAAACATTGTAATATGAAAATCCAACCCTACATAAAAAAATAGCATGTCCAAGACAATCATCTATACATAACATCTCCCATGGAGTAACATAATAATCAAGAGGAAATAAAAACATCCCCTACTCATGCTCAAGGAATCCATGTGCAAACAAAAAATCTACATCATTATAAACTCACGTAACATAATCTATCCACATATACAAACTCACCATGTACATACATCTATATCACCAGTGCTCTCCAAAAGATCCAAGTCTTCCACTAACTAACTCTAAAGCCAAACATGAATCATGTGCTCATCAATGTCAATAAAAATGTCCATGCTAAACCATGTCACTAATACAAAGTGTAAATACTAGCAAACATGTCATCCACATACTATGCACAATCAACCAAGATGAAATTAAAAGAAGGAACCATCTAAAAATGGTGAATATACACTCGCCGTGAAACTTGTGACCTAACCGACCATGGTTTATTAGATAACCTCGGTCAACCCTTGACTCGACCATGGTTCTCGGATGATATACCATAGTTACCCCTAACGACATTGGTCTCTCAGAATAATCAATTTTTCTTTCTTTTTCCACCCTTCAAACTCAAAAGTTTCTCTATCATCTAAACCCAACCGAATCAACCATCAACTGCCATCCCATAGGGATATCTAGGCACCACAAAATAAAACCAGAAGTGACATCACCATGTAATGAACAAAAATACCTGTAAAATTGTGATTGTCCTCCAAAACAACTTATTCGTCACGCCACTGATAGTAGCATACTCCTCCCACTCGCACGTGCATCCGTGTATAACTGCAATGCCAACAACCATGGATTATTCCTGCTCAATATGAACTCCCCGCACCGCATCCGATAACAAGCTCAAAAGCTCCAATATATATATATATATATATATATATATATATATATATATATAGTGAGAAATAAAACTAGATGAAAGAAATATAAATTGATTCCCATCTTAACAAAGAATACCTCTACATCACAAAAGTTTGGACTTCTTGTGAAGTAGGTGAATCACCTTATTTTCATCTATGTGTACTAACATCTCCGTTACCTACAATTGTGTGTCTAATCATGAATTTTCATTGAGGATCTCATCCTTAGACTAGATACCCTTGTCCTCAAGATTCCAACACATCCTAGAAATAAAAGTCAAACCCACCAAATATCCATGGTGCTATTTTTTTCTTGTTGTACGTGAGAATCCAAACATAATACCAATTTCTTCAAATGAAAGAAATAAAACATGAACCATATAGAGATACCTAACCCAAAGTCTCACTGGACTAACCAAGCCAACTCTGTCCTCTTTCTTATTCAAACATTGAAGTGATCTACACCATCCATGCCATGTAAACTCAGGCAAGAAACCATATCCTCTAAAATAATACATCAAACCACCATGCCCTCTCCTGTTGCAAAAAACCCTATATGGATAAAATTCCATAGAGACCGACCATGGTCACTAACTGTCTCGGTTACCCTCTCTAATGTACATCGGTTCCAAGACCAATGTTGATGCTGCTAGAACAAATCCAACGCCACACAATTTGGCATGGAACACCATACCAGGTGCCTACTCCGACTGAATCTGATAGTTGAGCTAAGCTAGTAATTTAAAGAAGTACCCAAAGCTCATACGAAAGAAAATACAATGAATCCACGCAATTTATTGCATCAAGATGAAATACATCACCTTATCAACACCAAGATACTTAGCCACATCTTCAACTAAAGTACATGATTCTCTGTTAGAATCCCCATATTCATTCTATGCTATAACCTCTCTAATGAAGCCCATGCATATAACTAAGTTGAGGATGCATAACTCAACCTCTACCTTACATTTGCAATCCAAAACATGCATGTGTAATCAAAATGCAAAGCACTGCAAAACCAAGATAAAACCATACCTCTGTAACCCAAATTTGCATTCTGACCACCATTCTTGTGCCTCAAAGAACCAGGGACACCTCGTAAAATAAGAAACATTACATGCATCTTCTCAATTTCTTAGATCTATTATTTTCTATTTAAAACCAGCTACCCAAGAACTCGACCATGATCACCCCAGTAATCGACCATGGTCACCTTGTCAATGTCGCTTTACATCTAATCGATGCCGGTCACTATATTCTCTAGAAACCTCACATTTCTAGCTTCCACTTGAGATTTAAATCTCTTCCTACAATTTTCACATCAGGAAAAACAAACCCTGCTCTCATACACCTATCAATAAACCACTAACAAAACATTGAAGCAAACCTTGCTCTAAAAAAATAAATCCATCGCTCTATCAAACAATACTTTGATACTAGTTGTTGGGATGGGTCCATGTATAAACATTACAACCACTCGAATATAAAACTCAAAACATGCAAATACGGATCTAAAAATCCCCACAAAATCTATAACAGTAAAAAAGTGTAAACAAGAATACTCCAAATCACATAAAAGTACAGACAAATAACACAACATGTACCGTGGTTCACCCAATGTGGGCTACATCCACCAAAGATAGAGATATCATATATATAACATATAATCAAGATATTATAAAACAACTCTTCTGCATAAGATTACATGTATTTCTACAAGAGTATCTCCTCCTCTGGATCTCCAACCAGATCTACTTGATTACACTAAACCATGCCTCCATACCACCACTTGTGTCTCCTCCAGATCTCTAACCGGATCTACCTGAGTGAAATACAAACTTGCCTTTGAAACACCACCAAATATCACATACCGAAGCTACCCTAAATTTTCCATTGTGCAACGAAGATCTCACCGTACTCGAGTCTACAAACAAGACCTCTAGAAGGGTCTACCATTATGCAACCGTAACCGTGCACAACGAAGTAATTCTCTCTTCCATCACCGCATAAATCAAGCTTTCAAACATGAAGAAAAATTCCTCTAAAATACTATATTTCTATGGATCAACAATACATCATGATCTCATGGATCTCGTAATACAAGATCTCATAACAATCTATAGATCTACAAGAATGAGCAATAACAAGATCTCACAATAACATGTGGATCTAGCAAGAAGAAACCCTAAGTGTTTTTCATATTATGCAAGCCATTACATGAGAATAAAAATAAAAATTAAATACAATAGAAGATAGTACGATCTTCTCACTAAAATTTTAGTGTGCTTTCCTTCTTTTTAGCATCTCTCTATGAAAGGTCATGTCTTCATGAAATTTGATTCTTCTTCTTCTTCATCCTCTCAACAAAGGATAGCTCAATTATTCTCTTTCCTTATTCTAACCTATCTAACCCTATTTTTCTAGCTTATATAATCCTAGACAAACTTAGGGCACAATAGCCATGTGTTAGCATATGGATTTTTATGCATGCAAATGACATGCAATAGTGTGGGAATGAAGTCCCTTCTCAATGAAGGTGAGGCTGCATTTATTGAAAACCAAAACTATATTTACATCTATACATTCAAAATTGTATGTGGGGGGTGTTTTGGAACATCAATGGAAAGAAAAGTGAATGAGGAGGATGGAATGGAATGAAGGAAAGGAGTGAAATGGAATGAATGGAAGGAACATGCAAGAGTTAGGTAAAAACAGAGCCTAATATTGCACGAAGAGGAAAGATGAATAACTAACACAAATAAAATGGAGTTTGAGTTAGCTAAACAAGAATGAGTAAAAGGGAACACACGTGAGCAAGTAGATAATCAGAGTTTGGTCACTATGAACAAGAACAACAGATTAATAACGTTGACAATAAGATCAAAGATAATATTTACATGCAAGATTCAAACACCTAACATCTAATGAACATAAGAACATCAAATGTTACAAGAGACAATGAATGAGACACAAAGTTCATATTTCATTAGCTCCAAAATGTTTTCACAAAAGAAGACAAAGTTTCTTCCTGAAACAAAGCTTGCACAAAAAAGTATTTTTTTCTCCTCTCTCAAAGTCACTTTACAAATGAGCCCCTCACTTCCTTTTATAACCCAAAAGTTGGTTACAAAGTAGTTAGGGTTTTACATGATCATTAAATAAGGCACTTAAGTGACCTTTGACTTTTTCTCACCAACTTTATTAAAGACAACCAAAAATAGAAATCACTTAAGCTACCCACAATTCCCGAAAACAAATAACAACATCCTTTTCCTAAAAAAATCCACTTTTCAAAATATACATTAATAACCATTGCCTTATCCATTGAAATCGGGTCCACCTATCTCAAGCTTATGAGAAATGGATTCTCCCACTTCATCAGATACTAAGAAAATTAACTCCCTGAACTACCAGTGAAATTAGGATCTTCTGCTTTTAGTAGTTGAAAGGATCTAAACCTTCCCAAAGTTTCAAACATTTTTTATTCTTTTGGAGGTTTATTTGGTCTAAGAATAGCCTCACAAAATACCCGTAATTCAAGAATCCTACCCGCATATCATTTTAATTAAAAATTTTGGATTGAGCATTCTCAAATAAGTTCTTTAATTTGATGCACCACTCCATTGAAACTGATAATAAATTGTTGGTGGGAGTGTACATGTCCTTAAACAATTGTGAAAATTGCTCTTCCACCTGCTCTAATGAACACCTTTGATTATGCTCATTTACAAGGTTGCAAGGAATCTCAGCTATGAATTCTTGAATCAAGGAGAGTGAAGTGAAGGCTTCATTGCACATGCTCTCATAATGGATCATAGAATCCTCAAGAAGCGTCTTCCTTGATTTGAGATGTAGACACCAAAGAAAACGTGTCCCTCGATGTTCAAATTTGAGAATTCCTTCAATGGCTAAAACTGAGGATTCCATACTTGTCATCTCCTGCAAACTGGGCAATATCTCATCCAAATTTGATATATTAGAAACAAAAGTTTCTTTGAAAGAAAGAATTGGATCAAGATATGCACTGACATCTTCATGAAGCTTAACCGTGGTCTTGATCGTCCCTTGGCCTAAAACGAGAATCTCTAAAAGCCAAGTTTTAGTGACATGGCCTAATGTGTTTATTTATTTTGAAAAATTGAGAGTTTCTTCATCAGGGGCAGCCACTGCATTAGGTACTGGGAAAGTGGATGATATGGGATTTATCAAATGTTGAACATATTCCACCAATTGATTCTTTTTAGCCTTGAGCTGAGAGTTCTGAGACTTATATTTCTCAAGTATCTTTAGCATGATATCAATTGAATCTTGAGCCACCGTTATGTCACTTTCTAATGTAGACATCCCAAGTCCAATTCTGAAACTTCGTAATTAGTAGGTGTCATGGCATCACGCTGCTTATGAACTTGTGGGATGGCGAGATCTCAAAATCTATTTCCGTCATTATCCACCATTATTCGAGAAATAACCTTAGGCTTCTTTGGAATGACATCATTTGAAAGTTTGAAAAGGGCATCAAAATCAATTTCAATTGCGTTGACAACCCTCTTCCTTTTCTTAACCTCGGAATCAACCCAGAAGGAGTATCATGTACAATCTCCACATACAAAAAATTCCGAGCTCAAATCAATATTATTTGTTCTCCACACCATGAGATCTCACAAGAATCCTATCTACAACCTCGATTTGGGGAGAAAAAACCTCAATGTCC
Source organism: Taxus wallichiana var. yunnanensis (assembly GCA_018340775.1). Lineage (NCBI taxonomy): Eukaryota > Viridiplantae > Streptophyta > Pinopsida > Cupressales > Taxaceae > Taxus > Taxus wallichiana. Next base: position 48,427,753 of record CM031238.1, read on the forward strand.
ACCTCCTGATTATTTGGGAGGTTTTGGGAAATCCCTTCATGAACTACATGCTCAAAAGTGTTTGATATTTAAATTACCTACACCTGAGTGGATGCTTGTTTGAAGCATGGCTGAGGATCGTTTTCCATGAGCTTCTAAGCACTATTAACAATGTGGGTAGAAGAATCTCTACTCAAGGAAGAAAATCTTGATACACGCTCTCTTCCTTCTTCGAGGTTAGGATCTTTAGTTTTTTCTCCTCATGATACGTTACTTGGTGAAGTGGACTTTGGCAATCACTCCTATCTTGCTTGTTATGTATGATTGGATGGTATAAAGGTTGATTGAGAAGAGGCTTTGGTTGAATGAAGGCCTCCTCGTGTTGGAAATTTTTGTGATCCCAAAGCATGATATTGAATTGAGTGTAACTTGGCAAGTTCTCTGTCATACCAAGATATGCTTCTTTCAAGAATTGGTTGATTCTTGCTATCAAGAGAAAATTCATCTCTTTTGGTCCATTCGATACGAGGCAATGGGGTAAAAGTAACTGCATCATATGAGGGATTAGTGACATCTTCATCATCATTTATGAATGAATCGAGAGAGTTCTTGATGCGGAAGGCCTTGATCTGAGCAAGTGTTAGGCGAGAAAACTCTCGTCTTCTTACTTCATGTTCGTCTGAACAGGTAACCCATAAATCTTCCATGGTAGGGTTATGATGATACTTTGCTCCCAGAATCTTCTGCATATATCCATTGATATCAAACTGGGCTCTCTTCACATATGGATGGATTTTTATGAGAGTGAGCTCTTTTTCCATTATTTGTGCACTGAAAAGATTTGGACATTGGTATTCCCTGATTTGAATTGGGAAATGAATTCCTGACGATGCTTGTCACTAAGAAGACAGTGAACTTGCAATAGTTTTCGTGTAAGCTCCATTAATGCCCATATGTCACTGATGTACTTAGGAAGCTTCCACGGGTACCAATAAATCCACTCACGTGAATGTAGGAAAATGATGAAAATTGAATAAACCAGGTTCCCCATTGGGAAATGACACTCATGGCTTCTTTAGAAATTCTTTCCTTAGTATTCCAATTCAGTTCGAATCACACGGAAGGTGAATGCATCGTTGACTCTTCTAAAATGGTGAGAGCTATTTTTGAAACTGAGTTGAGGGTAATAATGAAAAACACTATTTGACGGCCCCATGACTCCTCTCATTTCAAGTCCTAAAAATAGCTTTCTTCTTGCTACTGCATAAGTCAGATATGATGTCATGTAGAAGCATCCAGTCATATTAACTTCTATCAATTGTTTGTGAAGGGTGTTACTGATGATGGTGGCCCAATCCACAAACTCTTTCTTGGTAAGGATGATACAAATAAATTGATACATCCATGGGTGGAAAATCCTAGCAGAGGGTAGACCAAAAACTTGACTTAGGAGAGTAATCATGTCCCCGATTTCTTCCACGAACTCAACGTGGTACAGTTCTTTGGGAAGCTTGTCAATTTGAGGCCTCTTGGTTACTAACCAGTTGTTATTAACCATCTTGCTCCACCTAAGGGGTTCTTCATCCCAAAATTCTTATGTTGACTGGTGAGTGATATCTCGCATTCTTAGGAAAGTCAGGTATGTTGAGCAATTCCTCAATGTGCTCTAGTGTGATTAAGAGGAAAGGCTCGTGATTATCTTTAAAAATTCCTCATCTCTCAGGATCATAGTGCTCAACACAAGTGATAACCAACTTTGGACACTGCACCAAGACAAGAAATGTTGCTGCTTGAGGTAGACCACTATGGTAAAGCCTATCTAAGAATATGGTTTTGCCTTCAGTTTTCACCCGTTCACATAATTGTTGCACATTGATGTGACCCAGATTTGTATAAGTGATATTGTCGTATGCTGACTTAATGGACCGAGAGGGATGATTCCTTGGAATTCGTACTTGAGTGTAGATTTGTTTGATTTCTCCACTGGATTCCTCGACCTTCCTATAGATTTGTTAGATTTTTCGGCCATTATGAATTTTACGAAAAATGACTCAGGCACGCAAAACAACGCAAGCGGCTCGGGTCTCAGTCTCTGAAACCCCCGTCAGTGCAAGAACAATATGATTCATTTTAATATTATTATTATTTAAAAACAATAACAATAATAATAATTAGTCTTGTTTACAAAATCACACACCGAGACTAGGTTTGAATTCCGACTCGGGCGACAACTTTTTTATTTATTTATTTTAAATAAACAAAATCACCCGAGTTCAATATCAATTTTTATTTAATTTTCTGGAGAAAATTCTCCCTGGTATGTGTAAAAATGCCTGATTTAAATAACCGTGTACTTTGAGATTCACTTCTTCCTTGCAATCTTCTGAGCGATGCGTGAATACACTTGCTTAATCCTTCTGCGAATGTGTGAACAATGCATTTGCTATTTCCTCCTTTGACCGGTGTATGACTATTGGGTGTAGAAACAATTGTGTGATCTATTCAATCTGGTTTTTTTATTTTTTTAACCTACGTGGACAACCCTCTGATTGCAAATGCATGGATAATCTTCTCTAATGTGTGGAATGCTTGGTTTTCCTTTGGATAGCCGTGTTTCTCTTTGCCAATGCATATACAACTAAGTGGATTTTGTCTTATGACTACCTGTGTATGCGTGGAGACCTCCTTCTGCTGGCTGGGCATGGGAATTTATGTTGTCCCAATGCGTGGGAGTCAAAAATGTTTTCCTTTAGACTGTTATTACTTATTTTAAACTGCGTTGAAATTTACCCTTTCTTTGTGTGGGAGATCCTTCTTTGCTCATGCGTGGGAAATTTTGAGTTGTTTCCTTCTTGCTTTGGACTAGCACGGCTTTTCAATGCGTGAAGATTTTCTTTGTTGTTTTTCTCTCCACCACATAGTCTGTGTGAAACTTTGTTTTTGTTTTATTTTATTCTTGCCAATACATGATCTTTATTTTTTATTTTTTACTTGGTGAGCCTTGTGCATGTGTGGCTTGTTGAATTCCTCCCAAAGCATGGGAATATCCTCTTTGACTGGTGCGCTATTCCCCCCTGCGTGGACTGTTATTTCCAAATAGCGTGATGAATTTTTACATCTGTTCTTCTTTGTTGTTTTCCCTTGGGCTATGTGTGGGAAATCTTTCTTCAATGCAAATAGCTGATACGTGGTATTTCCTTCAAAGAAGCTTGATGATCCTCAGCTATCCCAAAATGTGGAATCTTTAAACTACTCCTACATGGTATTTTGGACTAGGTGGAAGCTGTATTATTTTTCCTTCAGGTGGAGAGCCTCTTCAATATCTAGCTTTGTGAATGCGTGATGATTCGTTGAGGGATGTGATAAAATATTACTTTGTTCCTTCAGAAGAAATAAGAAGCAATTGGAAAGCTTCGCATGAATCTTTCTAACGAGTTTGACGGAGGAATTTATGAGGATTAATCCAACTTCCCTTCTTCTCGGGTAGTGGAATTAATTCCCGGGGGAATGGGGAAAGCAACGGCCAATTGCCATAGAAAGGAAAAGTGGGTTGGCAATATCCGTATAATTTCCCCATGTGGGAAATCAGAAGATTTCTTGCCCATTTTCCAATTTATTAACTTGGCAATTGGGGGAAGAAATCCCACGAATGGAAATTAAAACAATTTTTCCAAGAAAGGGGAAATCCGGGCTCGGGAAGCCAATTTGGCATTCCGGCAATGGGAAGCGGAAGCTTATTTTTCCCACTAATTAAAACAAAACTTGTCAAATGAATTTTAATTAATATTTATTTAATTAAATACTTCCAAATTATGTAAAAAATAGTTTTATCAAACAAGAGTAATTAATTAATTAAATATAAATTAATTAATTTTAACGTAGTTTAATGCCTAAGCGGGAGGAGTTCTACTTTGAAAAGGAAGAAACGAAGATCAAAACAATCACAAAAATGAGACAGTCATGATGAAAGTGACAAACCACACAAAGTAACACTTTTTGAAAAATTTCAAAATTTCCATTTTTTAAAATTAATTTCACAAGTCAAAATTGGTTGATAACACTATGCAATTACATCGTTTAGATTTACTTTAAAAAAATCTAGATAAAATATCGTGAATTAAAATAAAGCACTTCTCTTGATTGTAACGATGTTGGTTACTCTCTATTAACTTTGTGGACCGATGTTGTTTCCTCCTTGGTGATGTTGGTCAAGCCCTTACCGATGTCGATGTATCCTTAACCAATGCCGTCTTTGTGAAACCTAGTCACTTTGTAATGTGTTCTAGTGAAGTGATTTAGTTGCATGACCCAACATCTAGTACATCCTCATTATCATGCTTAAGCCTTGGGGCATAATAACTTAACAAAATTTTCATTAAATTTCACTTACCGTTCATTGTGTTTCTCCCACGAATCCTAAAATTTCTTCATCACTTCTCCTTGCATACATGATGGTTTGATCTAAAATTGGGAACTTCTTCTTATTATTGAGAAGAGGTTTCTTCAAATTTATAGAAAATTCCATTGGTTATAATGGGAGATATCAATTTCCCTAGTTCGGACCGAGAGAAGAAAATTGTTTATAAAATCCTTCAAACCGACTAACTATCAAGAATTATAGAAAATTGATTGAGATTTATAATGTCTTCATTGTTATTTTTTTAGCAACAATCATAAATTTTAATAAGATTTTGGCACATAGAGGATTTCAAGGCCACTTCCTATCACATTCTTTATCACATAGTCCTTCAAAACATGCAAAACCAACCTCAATAGCTAATAGAAACATGTATTTCATATTATATACCTTTGAATACATGCAAGGAGGAATATTACGGTCATTTGGTATCCATGGAGCTCGGATCAATTACATTTCATTATAATACATAAGCTTACATCATAGTTCTAAATACAATTCTTTCACACTTATTCACTATTTTGTTCCTCCATGCAAAAATCCATCTCCTTATCTCTCTCATGGTATGATTTGACCTTGTTGGTCATCAGATAGGACTTTACGAAGAGCAACAGTCAGGGGACAAGAAGTCCCTCCTCTTTAATGGGAGAGGTTCCCTTATTCAGAAATGAACTTATTTACAAATGTACAAGACATGATTTGTTGGTTAAACTTGGATATCACGAAAGTGTTTTCTATGAAGATCATCAATTACAAAAGGACTGAGGAAATGAGAGTATGGGAAAGAGCAGAAAGGCAACATGCAGAATTATAGATATCAGAGTAATTCTTTATGTATGCGAAAGTCACAGTGAATTGAAACAAGATCATTTGTATCGAATAAATAAGATGGAATTTAAAGACACAAAGTTCTGTAAATAACATCTGCTTAGAACAAAAAGTTTCTTAACATAACACAGATTCATTAATCAAGGACACAAAGTTCCTTCTTGGTTATACAAGATCACCGTGCTTGCAAAGTTGAAGAGTATGCAATCGGTAAGACTAACGAACTTGAGACAAATGATCTTCACAAAGAAAATAAATGAAAGCCTAGGAATAACAGAGATCAGATAGACAAAGAATGGAAAAGTCCTTCTGTATTGATTTCTTTATAATCTATTTACACTTTTCAGAAAATAAGCCAAGTTCTTCCTTCTTAGAATGGCGTAAAGAAGGCCATTATATAGCTTACAAATCAGTTACTCTTCGTAACCGTTTCTTTTAACTAAAGAATAGTTAAGGACCGCCAATCGCAGTACCTCAACTTATTACAAAGAAAACGGAAAAGAGAAAAGAATGGGGAAGAAGATAGGTGGCCAGTCACTGAGAGGGACCCACCGACTTCAGAATCCACTGCCTGAATTTCTTTAACGCCTCAGCTATATCTCTGCCACGAGGGACTGACGTGTTAGTCGTAGATTGAGTCCAAAATCCAAGACATTTCTCCATCTCTTTATCAAACTCGACATGAGTATGATAATCTTTATTTGCTTCTCCAATGGCAGATTGAAGAGAGCAGATTTCCTTCATTTTTCTTTGGAGATGGAGCTTTCCTTGAATAAATTATCTTTTACAAAAGCTCAGAACTGAGCTTTGATTTCTTGCAAGGAAAGGAAACACCAGAAATTTTCATCCTGAAGATGACAGTGTATATCTTTGAAAGCAGAGACAACCAGTGTCTTAAAAGCTTCACCCTTCTGCCAACTGTTCTTTAGTTCTCCCAAAGCCTCCTCCAGGACTTCGATCTTCATATTGATAGTATCGAGCCACAACCTAAATTCGGGAGGAAATACAAGGAAAAGGGATACATGCGTAGGGAATTAGGTTGCAAGGGTTCGAGCAAGGGTAGCATGGAAACAATGTAAGAATTGCAAAGGTGGCTTGCTCGTTCTATAGCCGTTGAGGGGAGAGAAGGGAAATCAATGCACATTAAATTCATATCTACCAATTTGACAAGCAACATATTCGGGTAGAGCGGGAAAAACTAAGTATGAATGGCACTTGGTTCGCTTGGGACATGTGAGACACGAATGCGCGAAACACGCGGCTCGGCCGATTCGGGCGAAGCAGGAGAAGACGCACAAATGCATTTTGGGACATTTGGGACGAAAACGCGTGAAGGACGCGGTTCGGGCGAATCGGCCGAAAATGGAACAACTTGCACAATCTGACTTGGGACATTTGGGACAAAAAGTTCTGAAGTACGCGACTTGGGCGTTTCGGCCGAAAAGGTGACAATGAGTCCAGAAAAGTTTGGGACATTTGGAACGCAAGTACGCGAAGTACGCGGTTCGGGCGTTTCGGCTGAAAATGGAACAAACTTGCGAGATTAACTTTGGGACATTTGTGTAGATTGAGAAACAGGGACGGAAGCCTGTGTATATTTTATTGATCTCAATCAGTAAACAGTACATTGAATAGGCTGCAATATTTATAGATATTGCACAGCCATATACATCCAGAAGAATGAGTTGCACAGGTGCAACCAAAAACCAGAATAAACAAGCTTCCAAATCACCCGGGAAGCAACAATTAAATAAAAAACAAATATATTGTTTATAACAATATAACAATGTGAATACTGACAAATATGGTTGATTAACCATATAACCATTTAACCATTAATTATTTAATTAATAAAATTAATTAAATAATCTTACTATGCATAATTAATAATAGGATAATAAAATTTATCCTAACATTCCCCCCCTTAATTGTGCATTGTCTGAAGAGATGAGGAGAGAAATGCTCTGAACAACTCGAACTTGTCACGTGCAAGTGACTTTGTGAAAATATCTGCTCGTTGTTCAAATTTTGTTGGACAAAATTGAAGCCGATGTTGTGCTTCAACACATGTTCGCGTATGAAATGAACTCGAACTTCAATGTGCTTTGTTCTCTCGTGAAAAAGCTGGATTGCGAACAAGTTTGAGAACACCTTCATTATCAACATACATGGTGGTCGGTTTGTCTGTGGTATTCCAAGTCCTTCCAGATGTGGCGTGGCCAAATCACTTCCATGACGGCTTCTTCTCTGCGAACGATACTCGGCCGGTGGAAGAGCGAGAGACAAAGTGTTGTTTCTTACTTCCCCATGATATTGGTCCGATCCCATAAAGAATACAAATCCAGTGGATTTTCTATCATCAATGTTACTGCGTGATCCGAATCCGAATATCCAGTCAAGAAGAAGTTTTCATTCTTCTTGTATTCTAGACCAAGATCCACTGATCCTTTGAGATATCTCAAAATGCGCTTTGCTGCTTTCCAATGACAAACTTTGGGTTCTTGCATGAACCTGGATAGATAGCTTACTACAAAGCTGATATCTAGTCTAGTGTAGGTCAAGTAAATGAGACTCCCAATCAGCTGCCGATAGAGAGTGGCACTTACCTCAGGAGATGGATCTGAACGAGATAACTGTAATCTATTCTCCATAGGTGTAGAAATTGGTGTGCAATCCATCATCCTAAACTTCTCGAGCATTGTCTTGGTATATTTCATCTGAGAAACAAAGATGTGATTCTCTTTCTGCCATACTTCCATCAAGACAGTAGTGCATAAGCCCGAGATCTGTCATGTCGAATGATCGCTTAAGATCTTTCTTTGTTTCATCAATCATCTTCACTGAACTGCCAGTGATGACTAGATCATCGACATAAACTACAACAATCACCATCTCCCCCCCTTGCTTTTTGAGGTAGAGATTGGGATCGTATGGATTTCTGACAAATCCATGTTGTACGAGATGCTCATCAATCTTGATGTACCATGCCCGGGGTGCCTGTTTGAGGCCATACAGAGATTTCCTGAGTCTGCATACCTTTTCTTCTTGACCAGGTACTACATATCCCTCAGGTTGAGTCATGTAGACTTCTTCTTGCAAATCTCCATTCAGGAAGGCACTTTTTACGTCCATCTGGTGAACTTTCCATCCAAACTGAGCAGCTAGAGCAAAGATCATCCTGATCGTTTTGATCTTAGCTGTGGGAGCAAATGTCTCCTCATAGTCAATGCCTTCTTTCTGTGCGTACCCCTTTGCTACAAGTCTTGCTTTGCACTTGTCCACTGTCCCATCTGCTTTGTACTTAGTTTTGAATATCCATCTGCAACCAATGGGTTTCTTCCCTGGTGGAAGATCGACAAGCTGCCAAGTGTTATTCTTCATCACTGATTGATATTCAGAATCCATGGCATCTTTCCAAGCTTTTGACTGTAGGGCTTCCTGGACTGTAGATGGCTCGTCTGTTTCAATAACTCTACTCATCAAAGCAAAGTTAACTTCTTCTCTTGCTTTACTGCGAGTCCGTGGTCCAGGGGTGGATGTATCCGGTGGAGCATCCAGTCTTGCATCTCGTAATGTGCTTGTACACCATTTAGGCATACGTTGAGCTGTTCCCATGGGTTGTGGTCCTATCTGATCAACACCATCATCCCCATCATCACTTTCATCTTCTGAGGGAACATTTGCTTCAGTTTTTATAACTGGTGAAAAATCTACATCTTGTGAGTCTAGAGGAGGAGTCTCTGCTTCCTTCTTCTCGAAAAACTCAACATCTCTGCTTGTGTAGACTTTTCTGGTCTTAGGATCCATCAGTCTGTACCCAAGAGTCTCTTCACTGTATCCAATGAAGATGAGATTTTGTGACTTCATGTCCAATTTCTTTCTGTTCTGTTTGGGTATGTGCATGTTGGCTTTGCACCCGAATACTCTGAGGTGTGCAATGGATGGTTTCCTTTTTGACCATGCTTCTTGTGGTGTAATTCCATCAAGAGCAGTTGTGGGCGCTCTGTTTAGCAAATACACTGCTGTTTTTGCTGCTTCTGCCCAAAATGTCTTTACAAGTTCGAATCATCGATCATGCATCGCACCATTTCCATGATAGTACGATTTCTTCTCTCGACAACACCATTTTGCTGCGGTGTGTGTGGAGGAGGCATTTGTCGACGAATCCCGTGAGTTTGTAGATAGTCTCTGAACTCATCACTGGTGAATTCCCCCCCTCGATCTGAGCGGAGAGTTCTGATGTGACGACCAGTTTCTTTCTCAACTGCCACTTTGAACTTTTTGAACGTTTCAAAGGCTTCACTTTTCTTGCGAAGACAGAAAATCCACATTTTGCGTGAATAGTCGTCAACACAGAGCATGAAGTACTGGAACCCTGAATGACTTGGCTGCATTGGACCGCACAGATCGGTATGAACCAGGTCAAGTTTTCCATGAGCTCGAAAAGTACTCGTTTGGAATGAAACTCTGTGTTGTTTTCCTGCTAAGCAGTGAGGACACTTGTCTGTATCCTTCTGAAGAGATGGTAGCCCATGTACCATATTACACCGGCGAAGTGTGTCGAGATATTTGAAACTTACATGACCAAATCTCCGATGCCACAACTGAGCTGAGGTGGAGTTTTTAGCCACGAGTGCTTGATCATTTTTGTGAATGAAATCAAGTTGAAACATTCGTCCCACATTTGAGGCTTTTGCAATTATTTTCGAGCCTCTGGATTTATCTCGAATCAAACACATTTTCTTGCCGGATTGACTATCAAAGTCAATTTTCAGGTTGTGATCTAGGAGTTGACTGACCGAAAGAAGGTTCTTTGTCAACCCAGGGACATATAGAACATCTGATAGTTTGCATTTGCGTGAACCAAGGGGTAGAGAAATGTTTCCAATCCCCTGTACTGTATATGAAGAATCATCTCCCAACGAAACATGATTTTTCGATGGCGTGTCCCTCATTGAAATAAACCAGTCTCTGTGGCCGGTCATGTGTCGAGTGGCTCCCGAATCAACATACCAGACGTCACTAGATGACGTGGATGGTTCACTTGATCGAGCAGTGAACAAGAAGTCTTCATTGTCTGACTGATCTTGTTGCTCAGCAATATTACCTTGCTGGTGGGGTCTTCTTTTCCAGTTCCCCTTTTTCTGCCCGTGATAATTGTTTGAATGTCCCTTGTAATTTTGTTGTTGTTGAGGTCCAGCATTGCTTGATGAACCTTTCTTATATGTATTAAACCAACATTCTTGCAAGTCATGTCCTCTTTTGCAAATGGGACATCGCTTCTTCTGTTGATTGTCCCCATGATACTGATTCTGATGTGGGGACTTCTGATAGGATTTAGGTTTTCCTTTACCTTTTCCTTTCCATTTTTGATGTGAAGACAGTGCCTGCTCCTCTTCATCATCCTTGTTGTGCATTGCTTCCTCTTGTTGCAGTAGGTTTACTAACTTGTCAAAACTAATTGTCGTATCTGACAAGTTTAGAGTTGTGACAAAAATTCGGTAAGAAGAAGGGAGAGCTCTCAGAACAATGGGAACGAGAGACTCATCTTTGACCTCTTCTCCTAGGGCTAGAAGTGAAGCCCTCAACTCTGCAACTCTTCTTAGGAAGGCTTCAATTTTCTCATTCTGTTTGAATTTCAACGTATGTAACTGACTCTGCAAATTGAGTATGACATTCTTGTTCTTGGCCTCATATATTGTGCTCAGTTTATCCCAAGCTTCTTTTGCTGATGTAGCATCTCGAATGTGGACTTGCACATCGTCGGATACTCCAAACAAGATGATGAGCTTTTCTTTCTGATCTGCTCTATCAAATTGTCGTTGTTGTGTTGCATCCGTTGGTGATCTGGTTAGAGTACCAGTCACAACAGGCCAGATTTCTTCAAACTCAAGTTGTGTCTTGATTTTTGTCTTCCAAGCAGCATAGTTGCTTCCTCTGAGCAATTGTGAATCCGGAAGAAAAAAATTTGGGGGCATTGGTGCCCATTTTGCAGAGATCACTGACAGGGTTTGGCTCTTATCACTCCAGGTATAAGGTCTCCCAATCTATATACCGTCAGTCCGATATACCGAACCTTTCTATATACGCGCCCTTCTGATATACCCGTCGATACGTGGAAGAAGCTCACCCTTTCTATATACCCGACGACGCGTGAAAGAGGCGTTAACGCGTGAAAGAATTCAATACGTGGTACCAAGACAATATTGATGGGGTCTGTGCGATTATTGACACCGCTCAAAGAAATATCCTCATACGCGCGCGTAACTTCGCTATATACTCGGATAATTTCTCGGTCCGGTTTATGTCTTGCAATCGTCACGAGACGGATGGGATGGTTCATAGTGTGTGCACTGTGACCTTATTACTCCCGTCGATTTATAGGGACGATGCCCAGACGACGTTGTTGCAGCTATATTAGGCGTTAAGTGCAGTAGTAGTCGTGATGGCTTTACCCGTAAGCGCTTCCCAGAGGCACTGTATATACCGAACGCTGCGAATGAGATCTAGGATCTCGTGAGTGTTATAGAACCAAATTTACTATTTTTATTACAATTACGCGGTTTACGGCGATTCTGAAAGTTTTGCGATTGTTGACTATGGCAACCTGCAAATTAGTACAATATACAATACAATTTGAATGACAGTCAAAAAATTTCAGTTTCGGGGTCCTGGTGACCTCCTGAGCCCTAAATGCTAAAAATTGCAAAAAAATAGCTGAAAATGCAATTTTTAGGTGGGTCTCCTTTTGCAAAAAATGTCTGGAATGAGAAAACAGACCAAATAGGAGAAAAAAATTTTTTTACCCTAAATTAGGGATTCTCCGCTAAATTTAGTTAGTCGTAACTAAATTCAAAAAAGCCTGCTAAATTTAGCAGTTCTGCCAAAATTTCCGCCAGATGCAAAAGGAGAGTTTTTGAGTGTTTTTGTGGGATTTGATCCTCAAACCTCTCACTCCTAAGGCACATGCAATAACCAACTTGGCCACTTGGGGCGCTTGGACTATGGAAGGAAGAAATTTGAATTTATTGTCAAATAAATTGACTTACCTTTTAAAAAAATGCAGCTTGGTGAGCCTCCACGTGGCGCATGCTGGTGAAGGGGCGTTTTTAGGGTTATATTTGCCCAAAAAACGGATCTGAAGCATTTTCTCCTTGTTCAGGCCGCATTTTCTTGCTCAGGCCGCATTTTCTCCTTCCTTTGGCCGCGTGTTTGAGTGTTTGGGCGCGTTTTTCCTTCTGGGCCGCGTTTTTGCTTTGGACGCACTGTACAGCATGTATTTGCTGTATGTATCTTCCTTTTTTATTATTTCTTCGATTCTTGCTCCATCTACAATGCAGGTCGCATTTTTTGATAAAAAAGCTTGAACAGGCCACGTTTTTTACTGCTGGGGGCGTTTTTAATTCAAAGAAGCGTTTTTAATTGCTGGAGGCGTTTTTTAATTGCTGGGGGCGTTTTTGCCAATGCTGGGGGCGTTTTTTCAATGCTGGGGGCGTTTTTTAGCTTGTGGCTGTGTTTTTTTGATTGCTGGGCCGCATTTTTTAATGCTGGAGGCGTTTTTGATTGTACAGGCTGTATTTTTTACAGTCTAAGCCTTCATTTGCTTGTGGGACAGCAAAAGACAGCAAAGGGCGCATCTAACAGCAAAGGACAGCTCCAAAAAAAATGATTTTTACTTGTGCAGGCCGCGCATGGGAGAATGGCACCTCTTTTTGTCAAAAAAAAACGTTTTTATCTCCTTCCACTGTATATTTTCCAGTGTGGGCGCCTTCTTCTTCTCTTTTTTTTTTATTTTCTTTGCTCTGTTTGTTCACTGCAGGTGCATATACACAGCAAAGCAATCCTCCAAAACAAGATATACTTCTAAATGCAGTAAAAACAAAACCCTGATTGGGAATTTTTTTTTTTTTTTAAATTCAATACCTGTAGCAATTTTTGCCTGGTGCTGAGTGCACCAAAAAAAAAAATTGCCTTCCAAGTACCTGGAAGGAACAGGCTGATGTGGGGGAGGCAGGGATGGGGCTGGGAGTTTGCACGAGGCTGCACAGGCTCTCAAATGCTGCAAACACGTCTCCAATCTCCTCTCTCTTTGCTGCTCTCTCTTCCACACCTTCACAGGGCCAGAATTTCGCTCTGGTACCAAATGTAGATTGAGAAACAGGGACGGAAGCCTGTGTATATTTTATTGATCTCAATCAGTAAAAAAATACATTGAATAGGCTGCAATATTTATAGATATTGCACAGCCATATACAACCAGAAGAATGAGTTGCACAGGTGCAACCAAAAACCAGAATGAATAAGCTTCCAAATCACCCGGGAAGCAACAATTAAATAAAGACAAATATATTGTTTATAACAATATAACAATGTGCAAACAGACAAATATGGTTGTTTAACCATATAACAATTTAACCATTAATTATTTAATTAATAAAATTAATTAAATAATCCTACTATGCATAATTAATAATAGGATAATAAAATTTATCCTAACATTTGGAACATGAAAGTGCGAAGTACGCGGTTCGGGTGAAACGACCGAAAATGGAACAACTTGCACAATTCCATTTGGGACACTTGGGACGAAAAGTTCCGACAGGCCCGAAAATGGAACAACTTCGGGGATTTCGGCCGATTGGGGAACGCAACAAAATGTCCGACAGGCCCGAAATACATACAAAATGACCCAAAATGCAGATTTTCTCAATTTCACGACTTCGGTACATTAGAGGAAACACTTAAACTCAAAATTTTGAAATTTTTACTTTCATCAGAGCAGGGAATTTTGAGTGGACAACAGCTGGCTCCTTCTGGGGACGACTTGGCATAAATTCAAGGAATGAGACAAGGCAAGAACTTAGACAAACTCGGGAAGCAGACCAGTACCTTATCCATTGGGCAACGGAGTCAAAAGCAGACCAATACAGAGGACAACACACCAAAACAAAAAGAAAGAAAAGCAAAAACGCTGTACAGAATATACAAGGGACCTCCTAATCACCTAGGACTTGAACAACTTGAGGTACTGCCCACTATAAGGAAGTGGGAGAGGAGAACCATCCATGTAATCAAGATAAAAGGAATTCTTACCAGCAAAGTGTCTGATCTTGAAAGGTCCGAGCCAAAGGGAATCAAATTTTCCATGGCTGCCACGAGGTTCATGCCTTTTATCCCATAACAGCACAGTGTCTCCAACTTGGAAATCTCTGAACCTAGCTTTCTTATCAAACAGGACCTTTACCTTCTGCTGGTGAACAGATATCCTATCAGCAACCACCAATCTGTCCTCATTCAGTTTGTGCAGGTACATAATTCTCTTGTCCAAAGCATCTCTGAAACTAGTATCTTCAATGGCCTTCATTAGGTGCAAGGCTGGCAGTTCCACTGTTACTGGCAATTGAGCTTCTACTCCATATACCACTTGAAAAGGAGACATTCCAATAGCTCTCTTTGGTGTAATCCTGTCTGCCCAAAGAGCATCGTAGAGCTTCTTGTGCCAGTTTCGTTGAGACTCATTTACTAACTTTCTTATAATAGTCACCAGATTCTTGTTAGTGGATTCTGCTTGCCCATTTCCCTGAGGGTAGTAATCTGAAGAGTGAGCCAAAGAAATGCCATACCCATAGCAAAAATCCATTATCTCAGTTGAAGAGAAATTCGAGGCATTATCTGTTACAATCTTGTTAGGTACACCATACCTTACCAAGATGTTCTCTTTGATGAAGCTGCACACCACTTCAGAAGTAGTACTCTTGACTGGAATAGCTTCCACCCATTTGGTGAAATAGTCAGTGGCAGTTAGTACATGAGTGTGACCAGCACTAGAAGTAAGATTAAGTGTACCAATGAAGTCCAAACCCCACTGTTGAAAGGGTTCCTCAATCACGACTGGCTTAAGAGGCAAAGAAGCCAATTTAGGTCTTCCCACAAAGATTTGACAAGCCTCACATTTATCCACCCACTTGGATGCATCTCTGAACAAGGAAGGCTAGTAGTATCCTCCATGGAGTATCTTATGAGCTGTAACCGTTGATGAATAGTGCCCTCCACATGCCTGATCATGAAAAGCTGAGAGCAACTTCCTCTATTGTTCCTTGTCCACACACTTCAAAAATATCCCATCTAACCCACGCTTGAACAAGGCATTTTCCCACAATACATATTGCAGACCGACCTTAATTTAATCCTCTCTTTCTTTGGCGGTTAAATGAGAGGGGCATTCCCCATAGGTGAGAAAATGGGTGATGTCAGCATACCATTCATCAACTGAGCTAAGGAACAGAACGGTAGGAAGGTCAACTTTCTCCTCCAGCAACTCATGTTTGGCTCCTTCAGCAATGAGCTCACAAAGGCCTTTTCCACGAACCAGCTTGGTCGGTTTGATGTCAATGTCATACTCTTGGACCTTAGCAACCCAGTTCCCTCTCTTGGATCCAAATTCTTGCTGTGTGAGAATCGACTTGACAGTTGTATCTGGGACCAATACCATGGAATGAGAGTTGAGGATGTAAAAGCGAAACTGCTTGACAACTTTAACCACTGCAAAAGCATGTTTCTCCATCATGGTGTATTTCAACTCATGATCCTTCAGAATATAGCTCATGAATGCTATTGGGATTTCATGCTCATTAGAGTCTTCTTGAGTTAACACAACAGCCAAGGTATTATCTGTAGCATAGCAATAGATGATGAAATCTTTGCTGAAATCAGGACAGGCTAAAACAGGAGTTTTAGCGATAGCTCTCTTGATACCTTCAAAGGATTCCTTTCCTTCAGAAGACCAACCGAATGTTTGCTTCCCTTTCATCATCTGAGAAATATTCAAAGTTAACTCTGCAAAATCAGGGATGAATCTTCTTAAAAAATTGATCTTACCAAAGAAAGAGTGCACGCCCTTTTTACTTGTTGGGAGAGGAATTTGCTGGATAGCTTGTACTCGTTCAGGATCAATCTTAATACCATCTTTGGAAACGATGTGCCCTAATAACTTTCCCTCTGTGACACAAAAGACAGATTTTTTAGGATTCAAAGAAATCCCATGCTCTCTGCATCTTAGCAGAACTGTTTCCAGGTGATCAAAATGATCCGCTCTTGTCTTGGAAAATACAGTCAGGTCATCAAGATATATGACAATACACTTCCCTTTCAAACTTCCAAAATCCAGATCCATAGCTCTCTGGAAAGTGGCACCAGCATTAATAAGCCCAAAAGGCATTCTCTTGTAGGCAAAGGTACCCCAAGGAGTAGTGAAAGTTGTTTTGTGTTGATCTACAGTATCAACCTCTACCTGATTATATCCCGAGAATCCATCAAGCATGGATAACATCTCAGATCCTGTTACTGCTTGCAATACTTGATCCATCATAGGCAAAGGATAATTATCTTTCGAGAAGCTTTGATTGATTCCCGAAATCAACACGAGATCACGGATCTCACCATTTTTCTTCCTAACAGGTACAATATTTGCAATCCATGTTGAATGGTGAATGGGAAAAATAATTTTAGCCTTCAACAACTTCTGTATTTCCTGAAAGATGGTGTCAGCTATTTTGGGGTTGTATTGCCTCTGTTTCTGCTTGAAAGGCTTAATTCCAGGCTTAAGAGGAATAGAGTGCTGCATATCTTTTGGTTTGAAAGCTTTCAAATCTTCATAAGAATAAGCAAGAACATCCTTATACCTTTTTAAAAGATCAATTGCTTTTCTCCTCTCATCTCTGTGCAACATTTTCCAATATTCACTAGCTTAGGGTCATTAGGACTCCCAATATTAATCTGTCATGTTCAACGATTCTTTGAGGTCCAGTAGAAGCTCTAGACTTCACATACCTGTCATGTTTATCAAATAGTTCCTCCAAACTCACCAATCCTTTAGGAATCTTGTTTCCTTTGAGATTGATGCATCCATCTTGATCTGTTTCTTCCCCTTGGGTGACTGCTTTGTCAAAGGGCACACTCTCACGAGGTAGGTTGTCACTTCCCTCAAAATACAGTTGTTCGAAATTACCCTTGAGTTCCAGGAAGGAAAGCAAATGTTGATCATCATTGAAAACTTGCCAGTTATTGGTATTATCAGGTACACTAGGCCGATGGACCATCTCAATGGTGAACTTATCTGAGAGAGAAATCAGGATGAGGAATCAGTAGTGACCCTGAGACTGCTAGTGAATCAGCCCTGTTGTTCTTCTCCCTAGGTATTGCCTCAATGGAGAAAGCGTCAAGAAATTCAATGGAATCCCAAACCTGATTCCGGTAATGTTTCAGCCTCCCATTTTTTACTTGAAAAAGGCTTCTGACTTGCTTTACAATCAATTCTGCATCACCACGAGCCAGAAGATTCTTCACACCTTGTTCTTTGGCCACTTGCAGTCCAAGAATGAGAGCCTCATACTCTGCTGTATTATTAGTATTTTCAAACTGCAACTTAAATGAAAAAGGGTGTAGGCTTCCTTCAGGTGACACCAGTAGGACACCAGCTCTGGAACCAGCTGAGGAACAACTTCCGTCAAACTCTAAAATCCACACCCCATTAGGATCTTTAGGAGACACTTCGGGGAGTCGAATTTCATCAGGGGACATAATCATGTAGTTACCATGTCCCATATCCTCATAAAGTATTTGTGCTTTAGGGTCATCCGTTTTCTGCACAATATACTCAGACTGCTTCTCGGGCAGCAACTTCTTCATGTGTCCATTGACAGGCACAAGTGCATGTGACCAGTCCATTTGGATTTCTCCACCCACATCTTTGCAGAAGTTCCTACTTAGCAACATCCCATATGAAGGAGGGATATCTGCTACTAAGATGGTAGCCAACACTTTCTTTTCAGGCAAAGCAGCAAAAGCCACTTGTGCATCTTTAATTCTTCCAACCAGAGGCACTTCCTTACTCTCCATAGAGTAGCAAGATCCATAAGTACGAGTGAGGGTCAAGCCTAAGGCATGAGCTACTTTAGCTGGCATGACATTGTCTGAGGCTCGGAATCTATGACACAATTACTGAGCCTATGACCAGCTATAAGAAGTGTTACATAAAAAGGCTTGATTTTGTCATTAGGCGAGGTGACAGCGGCTACCAGACTAGGCTGTGGCGCAGAAGAAGGAGTAGGTAAAAGACCTTTAGAGGTGGTTTTGGAATGGGAATTAACAAATTGAATCATCTTGGCAAAAGCTTTGGGATGAGTTTGATAATACTCGGCCTCTGAGATTTGAACCTTAGTCTTTTTCAGATGATCAATAATATCAAAAGACCCAGAAGTGGACGGGCCATCATCATTTGAAATTCTAGGCTTATCAACTTTAGGAGAAAAAGAAGGAACTTTGCTAGTAGGATTGACAGGACTCACCTTTGGTGTAGATAAAGTAGGGATAGGAGATCCTCTTTTTGCAATTACGGGAATAGTTGCCGACTGCTCCTTAGATTTCTTTATGGGCTGCGTCACCTTCTCCCTCTGATTTGTCTGCTCTCGAGTC
Organism: Taxus wallichiana var. yunnanensis; assembly: GCA_018340775.1. Taxonomy (NCBI): domain Eukaryota; kingdom Viridiplantae; phylum Streptophyta; class Pinopsida; order Cupressales; family Taxaceae; genus Taxus; species Taxus wallichiana. Next base: position 48,446,450 of record CM031238.1, read on the forward strand.
ATGACAGCAAATGATTCGCTATTCATGTCTGCTACCACTTCATCATAATCATCTCCATCATCAATGCCCTCAGTGGTGAAGAAATTAACCCGAGATCCCTCAAGTTCTTCTGCCTCATCATCAAATTCCTCCACAAACTCCTCACAAGCTTCATTATCCTCATCATCATCTGGTTCTTCAACCTCACAGGTTGCATTCACAGGAACTTTAACAGGAGGTCCTTCAAGTGCTAATCTCATTTGAGAAGCAGGCAAACGATTTCTGGGCTGAAAATTCCTCCTTGGAACGTCTGCATAAGGAGCGTGCTGAGCCAATTGTTTCTTTATAGCAATAAGATCATTCGCAAGTTTCTGAACTAATGGATCAGTATTAGGTCCAGGGGTGGAAGAGGAAGAAGCAGCAGACTTAGATTTGGAAGGGTCTCTTCTCAACTTCCCCGACATGATCAAGTCATCCTCGATACTAACAGTGAGGGTTTGATCCTCGACCAATGTTGCGAGATTAGCCCTTCTTAGTGCATAACTAACTTTGGGCAATTGAGCATTTAGGAAGAAACATTTTTGAATTTGATCAACAGGTCGGGTAAGCTGCGGAATTTTGTTGATCAGTCTGTTGAATCGGGCCACAAATTATCTCATGGGCTCTTGTGAATCTTTCTTTATCTGAGAGATTTGGGCTAGCAAGGCATGTATATCTTCTGCCGGCTTGAAACAGTTTTCGAACTGAGTTCTCATTGTGTCCCAGTCGGTGATAGCGCCAACTGGAAGGTGGTAGAACCAATCAGCAGCATTATCTTGTAACGTCTCAATGAACAGCCTTACGGAGACGTCTTCATGTTCGACTCCCAGAACTCCACATGCAACAATGAAGGCTGCGATGTGTTCATCAGGATGCACTTTGCCATCACCTTTGAATTTAGGGAAGTTCTTCCGGTTACCTCTGGGTAACTCATGCAAAGGCTGAGTAAGGGCTAGGGGCCCAACACGATGACCCCATGGTAATGGCGCCACCATTCTTGGAAAAATGGCTTGGAGAGGAACTGCAACACCAGCAAGAATCAAAGCTTGAAGATTAGGGCTAGCTGGCTCTGAAGAAAAACCACCCGTGGGAATTCTATCTTGAACAGGTGGAGTGCTTGTCGAACGAGTCCTTCTATTTGTTGAAGGGAAAGGAAAACCCTGCTGCTCCAAAAGCTGAAACTGAGAATCTTCAACACCGAGGGCCCTCCTCCCTCAAGTAAAACATGGAGTCACCAGATCAAAGGATGATCGAAAAATTACAGAACTGGAATATGATTTTCCCCAGCGGAGTCACCAAAAACTATTGGTCGTCAGATAGGACTTTACGAAGAGCAACAGTCAGGGGACAAGAAGTCCCTCCTCTTTAATGGGAGAGGTTCCCTTATTCAGAAACGAACTTATTTACAAATGTACAAGACATGATTTGTTGGTTAAACTTGGATATCACGAAAGTGTTTTCTATGAAGATCATCAATTACAAAAGGACTGAGGAAATGAGAGTACGGAAAGAGCAGAAAGGCAACATGCAGAATTATAGATATCAGAGTAATTCTTTATGTATGCGAAAGTCACAGTGAATTGAAACAAGATCATTTGTATCGAATAAATAAGATGGAATTTAAAGACACAAAGTTCTGTAAATAACATCTGCTTAGAACACAAAGTTTCTTAACATAACACAGATTCATTAATCAAGGACACAAAGTTCCTTCTTGGTTATACAAGATCACCGTGCTTGCAAAGTTGAAGAGTATGCAATCGGTAAGACTAACGAACTTGAGACAAATGATCTTCACAAAGAAAATAAATGAAAGCCTAGGAATAACAGAGATCAGATAGACAAAGAATGGAAAAGTCCTTCTGTATTGATTTCTTTATAATCTATTTACACTTTTCAGAAAATAAGCCAAGTTCTTCCTTCTTAGAATGGCGTAAAGAAGGCCATTATATAGCTTACAAATCAGTTACTCTTCGTAACCGTTTCTTTTAACTAAAGAATAGTTAAGGACCGCCAATCGCAGTACCTCAACTTATTACAAAGAAAACGGAAAAAGAAAGGGAAGAAGAGAAAAGAATGGGGAAGAAGACAGGTGGCCAGTCACTGAGAGGGACCCACTGACTTCAGAATCCGCTGCCTGAATTTCTTTAACGCCTCAGCTATGTCTCTGCCACGAGGGACTGACGTGTTGGCCGTAGACTGAGTCCAAAATCCAAGACATTTCTCCATCTCTTTATCAAACTCGACATGAGTATGATAATCTTTATTTGCTTCTCCAATGGCAGATTGAAGAGAGCAGATTTCCTTCATTTTTTCTTTGGAGATGGAGCTTTCCTTGAATAAATTATCTTTTACAAAAGCTCTGAACTGAGCTTTGATTTCTTGCAAGGAAAGGGAAACACCAGAATTTTCATCCTGAAGATGACAGTGTATATCTTTGAAAGCAGAGACAACCAGTGTCTTGAAAGCTTCGCCCTTCTGCCAACTATTCTTTAGTTCTCCCAAAGCCTCCTCCAGGACTTCGATCTTCATATTGATAGTATCAGAGCCACAACCTAAATTCGGGGAGGAAATACAAGGAAAAGGGATACACGCGCAGGGAATTAGGTTGCAAGGGTTCGAGCAAGGGTAGCATGGAAACAATGTAAGAATTGCAAAGGTGGCTTGCTCGTTATATAGCCGTTGAGGAGAGAGAAGGGAAATCAATGCACATTAAATTCATATCTACCAATTTGACAAGCAACATATTCGGGTAGAGCGGGAAAAACTAAGTATGAATGGCACTTGGTTCGCTTGGGACATGTGAGACGCGAATGCGCGAAACACGCGGCTCGGCCGATTCGGGCGAAGCAGGGAGAAGACGCACAAATGCATTTTGGGACATTTGGGATGAAAACGCGCGAAGGACGCGGTTCGGGTGAATCGGCCGAAAATGGAACAACTTGCACAATCGACTTGGGACATTTGGGACAAAAAGTTCGAAGTCTGCGACTTGGGCGTTTCAGGCCGAAAAGGTGACAATGAGCACAGGAAAGTTTGGGACATTTGGAATGCAAGTCGCAGCAAGTCTGCGGTTCGGGCGTTTCGGCCGAAAATGGAACAACTTGCAGAATTAACTTTGGGACATTTGGAACATGAAAGTGCGAAGTACGCGGTTCGGGTGAAACGGCCGAAAATGGAACAACTTGCACAATTCCATTTGGGACACTTGGGACGAAAAGTTCCGACGGGCCCGAAAATGGAACAACTTCGGGGATTTCGGCCGATCGGGGAACAGAACGCACTTCGGAACTTGGGACACGCGGGACAAAAATGTCCGACAGGCCCGAAATACATACAAAATGACCCAAAATGCAGATTTTCTCAATTTCACGACTTCGGTACATTAGAGAAAACACTTAAACTCAAAATTTTGAAATTTTTACTTTCATCAGAGCAGGGAATTTTGAGTGGACAACAGACCTCATGTTCCAAATTTTAACTTAAATAGGTTGGAATTTTGTTATCTCTTTTTCTTATCTTAGTCTAGTTCCCATATTTTGTGAGATATTCTTGTACATGCTTGAGAATATGAACTAATTTCTAACTTTGAATTCTTACAATAATAACAACCTTATCACAGATATTTTACTCTTCTACTACGTGGATAAGTAAACTCATATCCATTCATGACATCTAACAAATCACCTTTCACTTTTACCCTATGGTAAGAACCATCACAATCTCAAATGTTCAAACTTGAATTTTGGAGGGAAAATTAGAATAACACCTAATACATATTTTCATGCATATAGAAGGTTGATTTCATCTTGTTCATGTCCTCCATACACTATGAAGATGATCGTGCATCATATTATCCATGTAGAAAATATTTGAACTCCATTCAAATTAAGTTCCTTCTTCATTGTGTACTGTTGATCCCTAGGTCTTGTTTCCAATGCTAATTCTTGTGATTTCTTGAACTGGTCTTTGTCTCTCATGTTCTTGATTTTCTTTCTCTTCTGGTATGTCCTCCTCCTCATCTATTTCTCATCTTAACAAGTCCATGCCCAAGCTTCATATACGCCTTCCATGTCTTCTTGTTCTTCTTCATTCATGATTTTTCTTACCAAATAAAGTGATTGATTTGTCTCAATGTCTTCCAAACCTGTACTCACAACATCAAAAGAAAAATTAGATGCAAAAATGTTGGGCCATACAACCTCTTGAGTGTCTTCAGGGTGTTGATCTTCTTCATTTCTTTTTGTTTCTTCATTGACCATGTTCAAATTGGTATTTTTCATTCTGTTTTCCTCTTCCTCAAGATGAATCATGAAATTCTCAATCTGATTTGAGATAAAACACAACCGCTTAGAAGGATTTAATAACTCTTCAATCCTTTCCAACTCTTCATTCAAGGATTCATCATCCATCTCATCATAAATTTCATCAAATTTAGGTGTTAGATCATTGTTTTCATCCTCCATACCTTGTTTCACATCAGCATAATCTTCCTTTTCCTCCTATTTTAGGAAACTTTCATCACTTTCATTCAATATATTTTTATTTTTATCATTCCTAGATCATGACTATGACCTTCACTAGTCAATATATAGCCTTTTCCTTGCAACATGTTAGCCATTATGGTCAATTCATTCCACATATCATCATTTAAACTGATTTGAGAAGATAAATCAGAAATATATTCACAATCATTGTCATACAAATCATCACAAACAATCCATTTACCTTTCATCTCCCTGGTATATTTCTCATGCTCTTTGTCTTCATGGAATACCTCTTCCATGCTCATCATTTATCCTTCATTCTCTTTTTGCTTGAACCTACTTCAATTCTTCTCCACAAGCTTCTAGGTGTAATTATCATCTTCTCATGTTCACCATCATCTGCATCTTCTTGAGATGTTTCTCCACCACTTCTTATGCTCTTAGGCATCCACACTTGTGTTTTTATCTTCACATCGGATTCTTTAGCCCTCGAGGGACTTTATAACCATATTTTTGTGCCAACACTAAGAGATCAACTTTGTTTACCCTTCCATCATCTTGTACATTTGCATGCTTATCAAAAGTATGAGAAAAATCAGACTTAGCAACCAAACCTTCCTTCTCAATCACCTGTTGCTTAGGTGTGTGCTTCACTATCCACTTAGGCACTATGCATCCATGATTAATTTTTCTACTTGATGTCTCTATCATCCTCTTATCTTCTCTAACATGTACATCAACAGCTATATGTTCAATAGAAATATTCACACTTGAATTCACCTTTACCTTCTTGACAGGATGCTCCATGGATTCTTTGGTTTGCTTTACTTCTTGCTTGTTTGTACTATCTTCCTCTTGCATGCATTGGGAAATGCATCATTTTTTGATACAAAGTCTTCAATACCTTTCTCATGCATTGGGAAATGCATCTCTTCTTCTAGGTAGACAACAACAATCTCCTCCTTTTTTCTTGCACATTCACTTGTGTGCTTGGTGGCTTCTCCTGCACCAATCTTCTCATTTTTCAAGGTCTTTCTCTTGACCTTCTCCACAAGGCTGCTTATACCTGCATTTACCCATTCAAAGAAAACATTAGAAATAAAAATAAGAGACCAAAAGGTCCCCATGAATGCCTCCTTCATGGACATTCTCATCTTTTCAAGTGCTCCTCTTGGCACTTCACCTTCTCTTTTCATTTATTTCTTCTTCTTGTTCTCCATAATGAGAACTTTCTTTATCACCTCTTCATCTTCACAAGGTGGCTCACTTCTCTTCATCTCCTTATGAGCACCTTCCTCCATCTCTTTCCTCTTCTTCTTCATAAGTAGCTTAACTGGCCACTTTACTCTCTTCCTCATCCTCCATCCAACTCCTTGGATTGGTATCTTCATCATGGTGTCCATCATAGACTCTATGTCTTCAATTCTCTCTTTTTGCTTGATTTCTTCCACTTCTCTTTGATACTTTTCCTCTCTTTGCTTTCTCCTCTCTTTTTCTCCAGAGATCACTCTCATCATTCTCAATACTATTTCTATCTCCATATTTATTTCTTGAGTCTCTTCCACCTCAATTCACTAGATCACTTCTTCTTATTCCTTCACTTGAACTTCACTAGCTCTCTTAAGCCTCTCTTGGTTTCCTTTTCTTCTTAAGCCTTAATGGCTTGAATGTCCTTCCTCACAACCCCTGCGATATTTTTGTATCAACCTTCAACAATCCTCATTAGCAGCAATATGCATCAAAACCATTTTTAACCATAAACCACATGTACATATTAACAAAATAATATGAGAGTATAAAGGTACAAACAAGCTCGATACCACAAATTTGATGCAATCTTAGCTCAAAAAATCATTGTGATATAAAAATCATACCATGCTTCCTTATCCCAACTCACAAGGTCCTTCTTGAGTGTCTTGAGCCCAATGACAATGACCCTATTAAAAGAAATCACTTACATGTATTATAGGTTTAGAAGAGTTTCAAGTCAAGATCCTTGATTATTTATATATGTAATAACCTTCCAGATGACAATATTCTCTTAATTTGATTTGATAGTACATTAGGAAAAGTATCTATCATGTTTTATGGAATTTCAAATTTTATGTAATAGTACCAAGAAATATAGATAACAATAAAATATGAATCCCATTATAGAATAGAATCTCTATACACTACACCCATGCATCTGACTTTGTAGTTCAATCCATGTAATTCCACATCCTTGTACTTAAATTTTCCTATTGTTATCTCAACTTATATAATAAACCCTTATACCATTGTTCCCATACTTTGGTCTCAGCTTTGTGTTAGTCATGAAGTCCTATACCTCCATTCAAAGATCATTTACTTCTTGAATATTCATAATCATTGTACTCATTTTGATTCTATTTAGTATATAACCTCCATGGATCCCGCTCCTTCATTGAATCTATGATGATGTCTCTTCCTTAAATTTATTCAACCTAGCCACGACATCACTATACCATTAATGAATCTTTTAACTCATACCCGACAAGAATTTTCATTCCATCAACCTTTAAGAGTGTTTTTGAATAGATTAATTCCTTTGGCCTTTAGGAATCTTCTTATTCTAGTCATATTGCCACCATTTCTCATACATTCCCTAATAGATCCTTATTTGGCCCTTATTATTTGTTTTAGAGTAATTTTCCTTGTAGTGATAGGTTTTAGAAATTAGTCCCTAGCCTCTTGAAATGCTAGGACATGGATTATATAGGTAATTCATCCGATTCTAATCCTCTTTAAGGGATATAAAACATAGATGTCTTCCTTTTAGTTTCCCTATACCAAAACTCATAATAAATCAGGAATTTATAGTCTTCTCATGAGCCTAAGCTAGGACTATACTATAACAGTTGAGTGAAAGGAACTTCTTACACCATAATAAACATAATGAAGATGTTGAAAGGATTTTAATACATCATCATTATCATGATTAATCCTTGGGCATAATAACTTACCAAAATTTGCATTTAATTTGACATTGTATTGCTCCTACGACTCTAAAATTTTTGTCATCAACTACTCCTTGCACACATGATGGTTCGATATGAAACTTGGGTAAATTATTATTCTTATCGAGACAGAGGTTTCTTCAAATTTATAGAAAATTTGATCGGTTAAAATGGGAGATATCGATTGCCCTAGTTCGGGGCCGAGAGAAGAAAATTGGTTATTAAATTCTTCAAACCAATTGTCAATAATTCTAGAAAATTGATTTAGATTTATAATGTCTTCCTTGAAAGTTTTTAAGAAATAAATCATAGATTTTTGTAAGGTTTTGGCACATGGAGCATTTCAAGGCCACTACCTATCACGGTCTCTATCACATAGTCCTTCAAAACATACAAAACCAACCTCATTAGCTAATAGAAACATCCATTTCATATTATAGAAATTTGAATATGTGCAAGGAGGAAGATTAAGATCATTTGGTGTCCATGGAGCTTAGATCAATTACATTTCATACTAAGACACAACCTTACATCATAGTTCAACATATAATTCTTTTACACTTAGTCACTATTCTATTCCTCTATCTCAAGTCCATCTCCTTATCTCTCTCTTGGTACAATTTGAACTCATGCTCCTGATTTTAACTTAAATAAGCTATAATTGTGTTATCTCTTTTTCTTATCTTAGTCTAGTTCCCATATTTTGTGAGATATTCTTGTACATGCTTGAGAATAGGAACTAATTTCTAACTTTGACTTCTTACAACAATAACAACCTGATCATAGGATATTTCACTCTTCTACTACATGGATAAGTCAACTCATATCCACTCATGACATCTAACAACTCACCTTTCACTTTTACCCTATGGTAAGAACCATTACAATCTCAAATGGTCAAACTTGAATTTTGTAGGGAAAACTAAAATAACACCTAATACATATTTGCATGCATATAGAAGATTGATTTCAAATTATTCATGTCCTCCATGCACTATGAATATGTTCCTACATCAGATTGGGTAGAGATTATTTACACCAATTTGGTTTTGAGCCAATGTGCTTAGGTCGCCCATAATCTGCAATCAAATGTCCTGTTTTAAGACATCTATGACATCGAAAATGCACACCTTCAAAATCAAGCCATTGAACCCATGTTCTGTCACCTATCGAAGATTGATCTTAAGAGGAAGGTATTGAGAGAGGTCCATGTCCACCAAAATACTAGAAAAATTAGTATGAAAGTTCTAGGTAGTTCTAAACATTTAGATCTTGAGCGTTCTCCATTAGAATTAAGCCAACATATTCATCTTTAATTTCATACATCCAATCTTTGAGTAATATGGGAAGAATCAAATGGTCTTGTAGCCATGTTTGATGAGATTCCATTCTCAAAACCTTGAGATCAAAAAAACAATCAACCCTTGATTGCTATGGATCTAACTAGGTTCATTTGTAGCTTAGAAATCTAAAGAGTAGGGATTAATCTTAGTATGTTAGTTTGGTTTTGTTCAAAGTTGCATGCATATTGAGGATGTTTAGTCTCCATAAGCTCTTATCTTGATGGTTCATTGTTAGGTTTGCATTTTCTTTGAAACTCTTAGGTGTTTAGTTTCAATTCATTAGCATAGAAAAACTTATACATGAGCACATATGGCACGCCCAATGGGAACATATTCCATGGTCCATAGAATTTGATCTTGAACTTTGTTGATCTTATCTCATTTTCGCTAACCCTTGATAACCATAGAATTTTTTTGACAAAATCTCCTAAAAATGCCCTTTGAAGGAGATTTTTGGTTTTCGGGTTTCCATCACATGGAAACATATCCTTTGCATGCTTCATGTCAATTGTTTCCCGAAACCCAAAACCCGATTACAAGCCAGTGTATCGGGTTTTGGAACTCAGAAGCATCAGAACATACCTTGCAAAATGCATGCTCCATGTCACTTGTTTCCCAAACCCAAACCCAAAAATGATCCTTTGTGTCGGTTTTTGAACTTGATAACATCCAAACATCTCATGCTTCATGACAGTTGTTTCCCAAAACCCGATTTGATAGTAAAACCTTTGTATCGGGTTTTCAGACACTCTGAGCATGATGACATGGCATTAATGTCGAGTTTCTAGTAGTTGGCACACGTGTCGATGAGGTGTAATTAATGCTAGGGCTTTATAAATAGTTTGATTTTACACGTCATTTTTACCTGGTATATTTTCACTTTGCGTGGATTTTTCGTGCATGTTCCTTCGACCTCCAAACCCGACTGAACTTCTTGATCGATTTCGTGATCCATCTTCGACCATTTTTTGAATTTATTGAAGGTATTTTTCTCTTCTTACCACTTTGAGGTCTTTGGGGTTGTTTTTGAGGTGTTCATTTGGTGTTTTTCCTCTTTTCTTTTTCTTCCCTCTAGGTTTAGGGTTTTGGGTTGTTTTCTTCATTTCCTATTGTATTCCCATGAAACCTCTTGTTTGGAATTCACCCTTTGGGTGTTTTCTTATTTTTCCCATGGGATATACTCTTTTGATTTTTGAGAAGAATCTAAAAATCCTAACTTACAAACTTGGTGGGAATTTTACGTGTTCTGACATCCCAAAAACCCGACGCCTTTGTTTTGGGTTTTACAGGTGTCCAACATCATTCAATTCCATAGTATATCAGGTTTCTCCAAGTGCTCAACATCCTCAACTTCCACTTGTATCGGGTTTCACAAAGTGTTCAACATCACCCTAGTTCTTTTGTGAAGTGTTCAACATCACCCTGGCTCCTTGTATCGGGTTTTGTGAAGTGCTTAACATCCCCTGAGTTCCGCCTTTGTGTCGGGTTTCACAAAGTGTTCGACATGACCTAATTTCTGATATACATTATAGTGTGTCGGGTTTCACAAAGTGCTTTGCAAGTCCCAAAGTCCGGTTAGTGTGGTGGGTCTATAGGGTTTCTCAACAAGCTTTCAAGCCCGATTGTTCAACCAAAAGTCATCTAGGCATTCTTTCTTCAAGACTTCTCATGTCGGATCCTGGAAATCTAAGGATAAGTCAGATAGGTCAGGAAAGATGAAGTACAAGTACCGAAAGATGGAGTCCCCTTCCTACATAGATTGCAATTATGACATCCGAGACACGGAGCTTGGTAATATAGACATGGAAGACTTTTGGAACAGAATCAAGGATTCTTCTCAAAGTCCTTGGATGAAGTCAATAGCCGACAGTGGCCTCCCTCTTGCAGCAGGATTCCCAATGTCTTCTCAATGCCCCAAGTTCATTCTAGCCTGCTTTCCAATTATGACTCAACTTCCCACTCAGTGAGAAATCAAGCAGGAGAAACCATAGTGAAGTTGGATGGAGGTTACTTTGATGACCTCTTAAGATTGCCCAACTTTGAAGAATATGTTGATTTGAATCTTCAATCAGCATAGAAGGCCTGGGACAATGATCAAAGATTTACATCAGGCATGTAAATAAAAATTCTTGATCAAGGCCAAGCCACCATCTCTAGGTTTCCCAAGTTTGTCCCTAGGAGTGATTTCATCCTTGAAATCAGTGATATCATCACCCTGCTAAGTCAAGTATTTGGACTCCCAGTCGAGAGACTTCCAAGGGTGGATGTATCAATTCATGGTCATCATAAAGAAGAATGACCAAGGGATCGATTGGAGTAGTCTTATAAGTGATGAGATAGACTCCCAGATGAAAACAATCTTGTCTACTGGCAAGTTCTATATGTCATCATACGTCACCTATGCAGCAGTCGGCATGAGAAATTATCCAGGGTTGGATGCAAAGGGAAATAGGGAAAAAACACATATATCGGTACTTCCCTCAACTAATAATGAAGGGGTCCGAGGATCAATTCAGAAGAGTGAATGATGCCTTCTTTTTTTATGAAAACATCTACAGGATGAACCTTGATCTAAGGAAAAGAAGAGTCTCTGATGAGGCATGGGCCAAAGTATCGAAATGGGGTTGTATCTTCTTGCAATTCAAGAAGTTCACATACCTTCGGGTGGTCATGTACCCGGTGATCCTTTCCATTTTCCCAAGGGTTCCCAGGTGATAAGCTGATCCTGATGGAGTTGGTTAGACAATTGTTGGATTTTCACAAATTCCAATAGAGTAAGCACAAGGCCACCATCTCCTTCCCTATTTCCATCGGAAGGTACACATGCTCAATAGTGGTTAAAGCCAAGAATGTGGTGCATGAGCTACAGGACAAGTTGAAGAAGCACATGAAGCACAGAGATGGGTTTGATTTTCGAGGAGTCCTTAAGTCATACGGGACCTTATATCTACATGTGCCCAACGTAGAAGACATTTGGGTTGATCTTCGGGATGAAGTTGCCATCCAAAGAAAGGAATAACAGGTTAACACTTGAAGAGATTCAGATGTTAGATCTATCTGACATCCCAGAAGGCACCATGGATAATGAAAGTGTCCTTGATGCCTCATATGATGGGTTGAATGAAGACCAATATGTATTCCCAGCCATTGATTGGTCCATTGCTGAGAAAGCTTCTATCACAGGAAGAGCTGCTCAAATTCTTTCTCCGTACTAAGGCGTGGCTCATTTCTTGGGGAATGAGTTATAAAGAAAAGAGTTTTTCAAAGCTAGCTACTTTGGAAGTGGGACCCTCCAAGGGAAAAAAGGAAAAGGATAAGGACCCTTCCAAGAGGCCAATAAAGGTTAAATTTGTCAAAAAGGGAGAAGAGCAAGTGACCACATCATTGGCCACTCCCCCACAAATGGTTGAGATACTTGATTCACCTCCACCACCAGAACAAGGAAATATTCCTTCAGGAGAAGAGGTTGGTCAACCTCTCATTCCCCTTTTGGTTGGTAGCTCATCAGAGGTAAGTCTTCCTCTTACCTCTCAAGCTTTAATTTCAGAATCATTACCTCCTCCCATTCAGCCTTCCTTGCTTCAGATTTCTTCACCAAATTCCTCAGCCATGGCCAACATCTTCTCTGACCTCTCACCTCTCCCCACTGGACCCAAGTTAACCATGGATATGCCTCCTCCTTCTGTACCTTCATTCCCTAGTCCATTCCCATGGACACTACACTCACAGTGATCACCACTCCACAAGAAAACCTTCCTCCACCTACAGATGTGACCATAACACCTACGATGGGAGAAAATTCTTCCAGTATGCCTCAATGGTTAATAGATCAGACCCCAAGGAAGAGGAAGGTGGTAGTTCCCCTACCAGCCTTTGATTTCAGTTCCTCAAGGTCACTCCTGCCAAGTCTACCAAGAAACCCAAAATGGTTTCAAGGGTTTCAGTGGATGCCTCAGGGCATAAGTTTGTGAGATTTCCACTCCCATGGCTGAAAAAACCAAGAATGATATAATGGTCAGATTATCAAATCACAAGGGTTGATCTAGGAAAAGTAACAATGGAGGGAGCACAACAAGATGCACAAGATGCCATGAATGTGTTGTGCTAAAAGTTGAAGGAAATGAAGGCAAGCAGAGATGAGCTAAAAGAGAAAGTAGCAGCTGATAGAAGTACTACTCAAGCTCTCAAAGCCTCCTGAGTCAACACCATCATCCTCTACCCCTACTCCTATCAGGTTTGATTTCTCATCGGTACCCAGGATTGAAAAGATTAATGAGAAGGGGAGAATGGTTGATGAATGGATCTAGAGGCTACTCCTACAAGGAAAAGAGGTCATTGATGACACCATGGAAGTCTACAAATCCTTGGAGAATATAAAGAAGGATGGTGAGAAAATGGATGATGAGTTTTCGCAGAAGTCGGGAACCTAGAGTTAACTTTTGAAGCTCTCAATACGCTGAAACAGGTTCCATCCCACATCTTGATCAAGAAGGAATCATTCCACATGGGGACAAGCATTTTCAACTAACCAAAGCCATCAGATTTAGAATAAATATTCTCAATGAAGCTTGCAGAAAATTGAGGGAATCAAGAGATCAATTGATTGATGCCACAAATGACATAGAAGAAGAGCTAACCAAGATCTGCACTAAAGTGTTGAATGAAAGCTCAAGTATTCTACCCACTGATGATCTTTACAAGTAGATCCAAGAATCAATTCAACACAAACCAACTTATGGCTTTAGTCTGAAATCATTGATAGGTTCATGAAGATTGAACATGCTTTGGAATCACTAAGGAAACTCAACAAGAGATTGAAGAAACTTCCTGGTAACATGAGTGATACTCAGAAACATGTGAGGTCTGAGTGACCACTCCACCATGCACTGATGAAGATGAGATGCAGGGCATAATCTGAAAGTTCCAAGAATTTTGGGACAAGCAGGCTTTTCTGGAGGAAGACAAAGATGATGAAACAAAATAGGCATAATGTTTCATGTCATTTCAATCCTGAAATCGACATGTCTTTTTCATTTTTGTTTCATCATGTAGGAAGAAAATTTTGACTTGGTCTCCTGCGTGAGAGTCAAGAAAAATAGGACTCTCATTAAAAGACTATTTTCTAGGATTTATCCTATTTTCTCTCAACTCTTTTTATTATAAATAAGGGATACTTATGCATTCCAAAGGGTTGAGATTTTTGGAATATTGAGAACTATTGTGAAGAAGAAAAACTTTGTGTTTTCTTTTAATCATTTGAGGAATAGAAACCGATGCTATTTTGCAAACTTTGTGTTGTGAGATTCATCTCTCTTAAGATATTGTTCTTATGTTCAGAATCTTAAGCTATTCTTTGTTTAGCACTCTCGATTATTTTAATTGTTTCAAACATTACATTTGTTATCTAAAACTCGTATGATTATTTCGTGATCTATGTTTTCTCGAAAGAAAATACGTTCCTCTCATTTCCTTTCCATTGTGTTTCTTCCATAATAATAATTTCCTTTCCAATCCATTCCATTTCTAAAACTACAACATCTTCACCTTGTGTGGATATGGATTTCGGGATTCTATCCCAACCCCAATGGTTAGAATAGTGTGAATATTGTATATATTATTTCTATTGTGTTTTAGATTAGTAATAAACAGAGAAGCCTCACCTATCTTTGAGGAGGGATTTAATCCCATGTACTATGTGGTTGAACCTCATATTTTGGCTTGACAAAATATCCAACCAACAATTTTTGGTGACTCCACTGGGGAATACGGATTGATAAGACTAAGCTTATCCTATTGGTGTCTGGTGACTCCATATTTTCCTTATTTTCAAAAAGATCTATTTTCTAGTTCAAGCTGGCCAGAAATATCTTCACTCGGTCAAGCCGAGCCAGGGGTGAAACTGATCCATTCTTTGATTTGCTTCAGCAACATAATTTCAGACTTTCACCCAACAGTGTTGCATCTAGCCGAGCGAGAAGTTCTTCACCTATCCAAAGAACTCGGGTTCTTCAAGAACAAGAAGTTTTTACAACTTGCCATGCATTATTCTTATCTAATACTCATTCCTATACACACTTCATTCAGAAGAATGGTAACACAACCTATGCCTTGGGGTGTGGCTATTGGTCCTCTTTCCCTAACTCCACCATTGCATGATCTACCACATGGGTCATGTAAGAATATTCCTAAGTTCAATGGTGATGGGAAGCAACACCCTGATGAACACATCACTTCATTCTTTGTCACATGTGGCATTCTTGGAGTTTCTCATGAAGACATCTCTGTTTGACTCTTCATTGAGACATTGCATGGTGTAGCAGCAGAATGGTTCTACCATCTTCCGAATGCATGCATTACCAACTAGACTACCATGAGATCTATATTTGAAGCAAGGTTCAAACCAGCTGAAAGACTCTCATGCCTTGTTAGCACAACTTACACACATGAAGAAGGAGTCTTATGAACCCATGCGGGATTTCATAGCCAAATTCAACAAGCTGATTCGTAAGATTCCAGAGCTAGCCATTCCCACTCTTGAAAATCAAAAGTGTTTCTTCATCAATGCTCAACCCTTGATGTGAGCTTCTTGTTGAGAAGATCTGTTATCCCCGATTTGGCCACTACTCAAGCTACAACCACTGAAATAGAAGATGATCTTATTCTAGCCGGAAAGATCAGAAGAGAATCATCTAAGCCTAAAAATCAGAGTTCTTCTCAGAGTACTACTGATCCTATGATTCAAAAGATGGCCAATGACTTGATCACTTTAAAGAAGCAAATGTCTCAACAAGCAACCAACATTCCTTATCGGGATATTCCTAGATGGAATTTCAACAATGCCAATGGTGCTCCCGCAAGAGATAGGAATCGGTTGATCACTTCTCCCACCAGGCTGGCCATTGAAGCTCCTCCTATCAACAGCAGTTGAAATAGTTGAGGAGGGTGAAGAACCAAAGATCAAGATTCTCATGAAGCTTTCAAGCTTCAGGATATGCTGATGAGTCTTTTGACGATTCAGTTGGTGACTCCAACATTGGGTACTTGGAGTACGAGGAAGATGAAGGTGAGCATGATGGCCAATCATTTGTAGTCTTCACTTGATCCCAATCTCGAACCCCAGAAATCTGGTTGAAGGCTCTAAGGAGAAAAGTAAAGAAGCTCCCATGGTTATGGCTAAAAGAGGCTCTCCCATCTCAACGTAAAACTAAAAGGAGACAACTAAAAAGGTAACTTCATCTTCTAACTCTTTTTCTCCTTCCTCAAGGCCAGTACCTCAGCTCAGACTAGTGTAACTAGAACTAAGCCCTCCATCATTCCTTCATATACCACTTTCGACATCATTGATCATGCAAAGAAAACCAAAATCCAAATGTCGGAAGCCAAGTACCTACAGTCCAACCCTGAGCAATTTGAGAAACTTGCCAAATTCATTAGAAGCAAGGTTGTTATTCCTTCATCTTCAAAAGGCATTTTTCCTAGCCCCACTCAGCCTTTACCTCAGAGTAATATGACCTCTGCTGCTTCTTCAGGAAAGATTGAACCATTTTATTTGTCCTTACTTATAAACGGTTTTAAACTCAACAATTGCATAATTGACTCAGGAGCCTCTGATAACGTAATGCCCACAAAATTAGCTCATGCCCTTGGACTCACCTTGACTAAATCTTATGGGTGGTGTTATTCCATGGAAACCAAACAAGTCCCCTTGATTGGCCAAATCAAGGATGCACAATTTGCATTTGTTGCCTTCCCTAAAAAGAGAGTGAAAATGACTATCCTGGTTGCTGATATCCCAGCTTGCTTATGGTATTCTCTTAGGAAGAGGTTTTTGCAAAGATGTTGGAGGAGAAATCAACATGGATTGGACCAAAGCTAAAATTCCAGTAAATGGAGTTCCTCGTGTCCTTCACCCCAAGCACAAGCAAAGTACCTGGTCACTAAATCAGATGATCCTAAGGCTCAAATTCTCTTTGAAGATGCAGGCTTGGGTAATTATTTCATGACATCTGAGGTGCCCTCTATAGAAGTCAAAGAAGAAGATCCTAATGCTGTTTGGACCCTTGAGTTTGACGGGAGCTGTTCAACTACTTGGTTCAGGTGTTGGCGTGGTTCTTATATCTCCAGATTTTGAGATTTTTCCTTTTTCTTTCAAGTTGTAGTTTGATAATACTAATAACACAGCTGAATATGAAGCTTTGTTATTAGGATTAGAAATGGCAAGACAAAAAGGAATCTAAAATCTTAAAGTGCAGGGAGATGCCGAGTTGATTGTGAATCAAGTAAGGGGGACCTATCAGGTAAAAAATGATCACCTAAGACATTACAGGAATAAGGTTTGGGACAACATAGAATGCTTTGATGCTTTTTCCATTAAGGTAGTCTTAAGAGACTACAATGATAAAGTTGATTCTTTAGCCATATCTACATCTCTTCTCCTTCCTCACCCAAAGTTCAAACAAGACACGTATACCATTGAGATTGTGTATCATCCAAGTGTTCCAGATAATTCAACACATTGGCAAGTGTTTAATGATGATCAACAGTATTTGTCTTTTCTTGAGAAAGATGATAATTTTAGTGAGCTTTATTTTGAAGGATCAAAATCAGCTTTCCATGAGTCCATCTCAAATTCATATCAAGAAATTGATGGTGAATTCATCCAGCTTAAAGGCAATAAGATTCCAAAGGGATTAGTTTCTCTGGAAGGTCTGTTTGACAAGCATGACCATTTCATTTAGGATAAAAGGCAAGCTGAAGGTGCTTCCTCATCAGAGGTAGATCAAGTTAACCTGGGCTCCGCTTGATCAACCACGGATGGTAAACATCGGGAAATGTTGTTCTCTGGAGGAAAAAGAAAGATTCATTTCACTCCTGAAGAGATATATAGATGTCTTGGCATGGTCCTATGTGGACCTAAAATCTTTCAAGCCCAAGGATGTGCAACATAGCATTCCTTTAAAGCCTAAGTTAAACCCTACAGGAAGAAGCAAAGGCATTATAACCCAAAGATCTCAGGGACTATCCTTGCTAAAATTTAGAAGATGTTAGATGCAAGGATTATCTTTCCAATCCATCATTCCACCTGGTTGCTAATATTGTCCCCTATCAAAAAGAAGAATGGTGAAATCCAGATTTGTGTTGATTTTAACCTCAATCAATCTTCATTGAAAGACAATTATCCATTTCCCATCATGGACCAAGTATTACAGACTGTCACTGGATCAGAAATGTTATCCATGCTTGATGGATTTTTGGGGTATAATCAGGTTGAGGTAGCTGCTGAAGATCAACATAAAATGACATTCACCACCCCATGGGGAACCTTTTTACTTAGGAGGATGCCTTTTGGTTTGATTAATGCTGGAGCCACATTTTCAAAGAGCTATGGATTTAGCTTTCAGATATTTGATGGGCAAGGTCATAGTTGTGTATTTGGATGACTTGATGGTCTTCTCTAAAAAGTGAAGTGATCATTATGATCATCTGGAACAGGTACTCTTAAGGTGCAGGCATCATGGGATTTCATTAAATCCTAAAAATTCCATGTTCGAGTAATAGAAGGAAAGTTTTTGGGTCATATCATGACTAAAGAAGGAACCAAGATCGACCTAGAGAGGGTGAAGGCCATCCAAAGCCTTACCCTACCCACAAGAAAAACTAGGGTGCACTCCTTTTTGGGAAGGTCAATTTCCTAAGAAGATTTGTACCTAACTTTGCTTGATAAAACCAAGGATATCCTTGGGATGATGAAAGGTAAAACTCCATTTCAATGGAGCACTGAAGGGAAGCTTGCATTTGAAGAAGTTCAAAAGGGAAATTTCTCACGCTCCCATCCTGGTGTGCCCATGATTTCAAAAAATATTTCATCATGTACAACTATGCTTCCACACATACAGTATCATCCATCCTAATGCAGGAGAATGAAGAAGGAATTGAAGCTCCCATCACTTTCATGAGCTTCCCATTAAAGGAACATGAATTGAAGATGTCACAAATTTAAAAACATGCTTATGTAGTGGTGAGAGTAGTGAAGCATTTCAGGTATTATGTGTTGAGTTCTCACACTCTCGTTCTTGTTCCTGATACCACAGTTAAATCCATCTTGACTCAACAGGAGTTGGGTAGTCAATGGGGTAACTAGATAGCCAAAGTCTAGGAGTATGACTTGGACATCAGACCTACCAAGTTAGTATGAGGAAGAGGCATGTGCCAATTGATCACGGAAAACAATGCTGAGACAGAATGTGAAGAAACTGAAGGTACTTCTTCAGAATTGCCCATGGCACTTTTTGTAAGCACAACAGATGAATGGTACATGGATATTGCTTTCTTTTTAACTTATGGTGAATTCCCTCCATTTAAGCCAAAAGAAAAGAGGATAGTTAGGTTAAGGTCTGCAAGATACATTCTATGGGATAATGGTATATACAAGAAGGGTATTGATGGTGTATTCCTGCGCTGTGTTGATAAGTCTCAACAGGTAAGGTTGCTAGAGTCCTTCCACAATCTAGCATGCGGAGGAAATTTCTTCCTCCATAATGAATGGCTTACAAGATCTTACGGGCTAGGTACTATTGGCCTACTCTCTTTTGAGATTCAGCTGAATGGGTAGCCAAGTGTGAAGCTTGTCAACATTTCGTTGGTCATCCTAAGCTGACAGCTCTTCCCTTGAAACCTGTGGTGATTGAAGAACCTTTTTCCAATGGGGAATTGATTTCATTGGAGTGTTGAATCCTACCTCTAGTGCCAGTCATAATTATGTGCTCACCACCATAGACTATTTCACCAAGTGGGTGGAAGTTGCACCAATCAAGCAAGCAACCTCCGAAGTTGTGTGTAACTTTCTCAAGGAGAATATAATTGTTAGATTCGGTGTGCCTCACAAGATCATTGCTGAAAACGCTTCCAATTTCTCATCCCATGAGTTGACAAATTTTTTATGGCTTTGGGATCACATTGGCTCATTCATCCAATTATTACCCCCAAGGCAATGGTCAGGCTGAATCAAGCAACAAGAACCTGGTGACCATAATCAGAAAGTTGGTCGATGAGAATCAAAAGACATGGCACAAAGCATTGTATGATGCATTATGGGTAGATCAGATTACTCCTAAGTGAGCTATTGGAATGTCCCCATTCCAAGTGTTGTATGGGATTGATGTTGAGATTCCTATCTCTATAGAATTTCTAGCCTTACAGTTGGCTAAAGCAATTGAAGATGAAACTTTTCAAGATTCCATTGAGAAAAGGATAATGTACCTAGCTAGGCTAGAAGAAGAAAGGAGCAAGGTGGTGGATCACATTGCAGATCATCAGAGAAAATTCAAAAGGATATTTGACAAAAATCAAAGCAACGTGATTTCCAGTTCGAGATCTAGTACTTCTCTGGGACAAGAGAAGAGAGCAGAAAGGGATGCATGGCAAGTTTGACTCCTTATGGAAAGGTCCTTTCAAAATACATCAGCTGAATGGTGAAAATAGCTTCTGTCTATCATATCTAGATGGAGAGTTTCTCCCTCTACCTTTTAGTGGTCAACATCTGAAGTTGTTCCATCAGTAATGCAAGATGCTCTCTTGCATTGTATCATAATTTATTTTCTGTTGTGTGTTTGCTTTCTTTTCTTTCTTTCTTTGTTTGTTTTTTTTTTTCTTCTTCAGACTCCATAGCCCAATGGATAAAGATTTTTTGATATATGAGTTCTCTTCCTTTGATGTCTCAAAGAAAGTCCCCAACTGAGAGCCAGTTGTTATCTCATTTTTAGTGATTTCAGCTAAAATTGAGATAACCATAGAATTTTTTTGACAAAATCTCCTAAAAATGCCCTTTGAAGGAGATTTTCAGGTTTTCAGGTTTCCATCACATGGAAACATATCCTTTTTACATGCTTCATGTCAATTGTTTCCCAAACCCAAACCCGATTACAAGCCAGTGTATCGGGTTTTGAACTCAGAAGCATCGAAACATACCTTGCAAAATGCATGCTCCATGTCACTTGTTTCTCAAAACCTAAACCTAAAACCAAAATGATCCTTTGTGTCGGTTTTCGAAACTTGATAACATCCAAACATCTCATGCTTCATGATAGTTGTTTCCCAAAACCTGATTTGATAGTAAAACCTTTGTATCGGGTTTTTGACACTCTCGAGCATGATGACATGGCATTAATGTCAAGTTGTCTGGTAGTTGGCACACATGTCAGATGAGGTGTAATTAATGCTAGGGCTTTATAAATAGTTTGATTTTACACGTCATTTTTACTTGGTATATTTTCACTTGTGGATTTTTCATGCATGTTCCTTCGACCTCCAAACCCAACTGAACCTCTTGATCATTTTGTGATCCATCTTCGACCATTTTTCAAATTTATTGAAGGTATTTTTCTCTTCTTACCACTTTGAGGTCTTTGGGGTTGTTTTTGAGGTGTTCATTTGGCATTTTTCCCTCTTTTCTTTTTCTTCCCTCTAGGTTTAGGGTTTTGGGTTGTTTTCTTCATTTCCTATTGTATTCCCATGAAACCTCTTGTTTGGAATTCACCCTTTGGGTGTTTTCTTATTTTTCCCATGGGATATACTCTTTTGATTTTTGAGAAGAATCTAAAAATCCTAACTTACAAACTTGGTGGGAATTTTACGTGTTCTGACATCCCAAAAACCCGACGCCTTTGTTTTGGGTTTTACAGGTGTCCGACATCATTCGACTTCCACAGTATATCAGGTTTCTCCAAGTGCTCAACATCCTCCGACTTCCACTTGTATCGGGTTTCATGAAAGTGTTCAATCAACATCACCTCAACTTTCCACTAGTTGTATCGGGTTTTGTGAAGTGCTTAACATCCCCTGAGTTCCACCTTTGTGTCGGGTTTCACAAAGTGTTCAACACGACCTAATTTCTGATATACATTGCAGTGTGTCGGGTTTCACAAAGTTCTTTGCAAGTCCCAAAGTCCGGTTAGTGTGGCGGGTCTGTAGGGTTGCTCAACAAGCTTTCAAGCCCGATTGTTCAACCAGAAGTCATCTAGGCATTCTTTCTTCAAGACTTCTCATGTCGATCCTGAAATCTAAGGATAAGTCGAGATAGTCAGAAAGATGAAGTACAAGTACCGAAAGATGGAGTCCCCTTCCTACATAGATTGCAATTACGACATCTGAGACACGGAGCTTGGTAATATAGACATGGAAGACTTTTGGAATAGAATCAAGGATTCTTCTCAAAGTCCCTGGATGAAGTCAATAGCCAGTAGTGGCCTCCCTCTTGCAGCAGGATTCCCAATGTCTACTCAATGCCCCGAGTTCATTCTAGCCTGCGCTTCCAATTATGACTCAGCTTCCCGCTCAGTGAGAAATCAAGCAGGAGAAACCATAGTGAAGTTGGATGGAGGTTACTTTGATGACCTCTTAAGATTTCCCAACTTTGAGAATATGTTGATTTGAATCTTCAATCAGCATAGAAGGCCTGGGACAATGATCAAGAAGATTGCATCAGGCATGTAAATAAAAATTTCTTGATCAAGGCCAAGCCAACCATCTCTAGGTTTCCCAAGTTTGTCCCTAGGAGTGATTTCATCCTTGAAATCAGTGATATCATCACCTTGCTAAGTCGAGTATTTGGACTCCCGAGTCGAGAGACTTCCAAGGGTGGATGTATCAATTCATGGTCATCATAAAGAAGAATGACCAAGGGATCGATTGGAGCAGTCTTATAAGTGATGAGATAGACTCCCAGATGAAAATAGTCTTGTCTACTGGAAAGTTCTATATGTCATCATACGTCACCTATGCAGCAGCATCGGCATGAGAAATTATCCAGGGTTGGATGCAAAGGGAAATAGGGAAACAAAACACATATATCGGTACTTCCCTCAACTGACAATGAAGGGGTCCGAGGATCAATTCAGAAGAGTGAACGATGCCTTCTTTTATGAAAACATCTACAGGATGAACCCTGATCTAAGGAAAAGAAGAGTCTCTGATGAGGCATGGGCCAAAGTATCGAAATGGGGTTGTATCTTCTTGCAATTCAAGAAGTTCACATACCTTCGGTGGTCATGTACCCAGGTGATCCTTTCCATTTTCCCAGTTCCCAGGTGATAAGTTGATCCTGATGGAGTTGGTTAGACAATTGTTGGATTTTCACAAATTCCAACAGAGTAAGCACAAGGCCACGCATGTCTCCTTCCCTATTTCCATCGGAAGGTACACATGCTCAATAGTGGTTAAAGCCAAGAATGTGGTGCATGAGCTACAGGAAAAGTTGAAGAAGCACATGAAGCACAGAGATGGGTTTGATTTCTCGAGGAGTCCTTAAGTCATACGGACCTTATATCTACATGTGCCCAACGTAGAAGACATTTGGGTTGATCTTTGGGATGAAGTTTCCATCCAAAGAAAGGACAATAACAGGTTAACACTTGAAGAGATTCAGATGTTAGATCTATCTGACATCCCAAAAGGCACCATGGACAATGAAAGTGTCCTTGACACCTCGTATGATGGGTTGAATGAAGACCAATATGTATTCCCAACCATTGATTGGTCCATTGAGAAAGCTTCTATCGCAGGAAGAGCTACTCAAATTCTTGCCCATACTAAGGCATGGCTCATTTCTTGGGGAATGAGTTATAAAGAAAAGATTTTTCAAAGCTAGCTACTTTGGAAGTGGGACCCTCCAAGGGAAAAAAAGGAAAAGGATAAGGACCCTTCCAAGAGGCCAATAAAGGTTAAGTTTTTCGAAAGGGAGAAGAGCAAGTGACCACATCATTGGCCACTATCCCACAAATGGTTGAGATACTTGATTCACCTCCACCACCAAAACAAGGAAATATTCCTTCAGAGAAGAGGTTGGTCAACCTCTCATTCCCCTTTTGGTTGGCAGCTCATCAGAGGTAAGTCTTCCTCTTACCTCTCAAGCTTTAATTTCAGAATCATTACCTCCTCCCATTCAGCCTTCCTTGCTTCAGATTTCTTCACCAAATTCCTCAGCCATGGCCAACATCTTCTCTAGACCTCTCACCTCTCCCCACTGGACCCAAGTTAACCATGGATATGCCTCCTCCTTCTGTACCTTCATTCCCTGAGTCCATTCCCATGGACACTACACTCGCAGTGATCACCACTCCACAAGAAAACCTTCCTCCACCTGTAGATGTGACCATAACACCTACGATGGGAGAAAATTCTTCCAGTATGCCTCAATGGTTAATAGATCAGACCCCAAGGAAGAGGAAGGTGGTAGTTCCCCTACCAACCTTTGATTTCAGTTCCCTCAAGGTCACTCCTACCAAGTCTTCCAAGAAACCCAAAATGGTTTCAAGGGTTTCAGTGGATGCCTCAGGCATAAGTTTGTGGAGATTACCACTCCCATGAAAAAACCAAGAATGATATAATGGTCACCGATTATCAGATCACAAGGGTTGATCTAGGAAAAGTAACAATGGAGGGAGCACAACAGGATGCACAAGATGCCATGAATGTGTTGTGCTAGAAGCTGAAGGAAACAAAGGCAAGCAGAGATGAGCTAAAAGAGAAAGTAGAGTAGCTGACAAAAGTACTACTCAAGCTCTCAAAGCCTCTTGAGTCAACACCATCATCCTCTACCCCTACTCCTATCAGGTTTGATTTCTCATCGGTACCCAGGATTGAAAAGATTAATGAGAAGGGGAGAATGGTTGATGAATGGATCCAGAGGCTACTCCTGCAAGGAAAAGAGGTCATTGATGACACCGTGGAAGTCTACAAATCCTTGGAGAATATAAAGAAGGATGGCGAGAAAATGGATGATGAGTTTTCGCAAAGTCGGGAACCTAGAGTTAACTTTTGAAGCTCTCAATACATTGAAATAGGTTCCATCCCATGTCTTGATCGAAGAAGGAATCATTCCACATGGGGACAAGCATTTTCAACTAACCAAAGCCATCAGATTCAAAATAAAGATTCTCAATGAAGCTTGCAAAAATTGAGGGAATCAAGAGATCAATTGATTGATGCCACAAATGACATAGAAGAAGAGCTAACCAAGATCTTGCTAAAGTGTTGAATGAAAGCTCGAGTATTCTACCCACTGATGATGATCTTTACAAGCAGATCCAAGAATCAATTCAGCATGAACCAACTTATGGCTTTAGTCTAGAAATCATTGATAGGTTCATGAAGATTGAACATGCTTTGGAATCACTGAGGAAACTCAACAAGAGATTGAAGAAACTTCCTGGTAATGCGAGCGATACTCAGGAAACATGTGAGGTCCTGAGTGACCACTCCACCACACTTGATGAAGATGAGATGTAGGGCATAATCCAAAAGTTCCAAGAATTTTGGACAAGCAAGGCTTTTTGGAGGAAGACAAAGATGATGAAACAAAATAGGCATAATGTTTCATGTCATTTCAATCCTGAAATCGACATGTCTTTTTCATTTTCGTTTCATCATGTAGGAAGAAAATTTTGACTTGGTCTCCTCATGTGAGAGTCAAGAAAAATAGGACTCTCATTAAAAGACTATTTTCTAGGATTTATCCTATTTCTCTCAACTCTTTTTATTATAAATAAGGGATACTTATGCATTCCAAAGGGTTGAGATTTTTGGAATATTGAGAACTATTGTGAAGAAGAAAAAATTTGTGTTTTCTTTTAATCATTTGAGGAATAGAAACCGATGCTATTTTGCAAACTTTGTGTTGTGAGATTCATCTCTCTTAAGATATTGTTCTTATGTTCAGAATCTTAAGCTATTCTTTGTTTAGCACTCTCGATTATTTTAATTGTTTCAAACATTACATTTGTTATCTAAAACTCGTATGATTATTTCGTGATCTATGTTTTCTCGAAAGAAAATATGTTCCTCTCATTTCCTTTCCATTGTGTTTCTTCCATAATAATAATTTCCTTTCCAATCCATTCCATTTCTAAAACTACAACATCTTCACCTTGTGTGGATATGGATTTCAGGATTCTATCCCAACCCCAATGGTTAGAATAGTGTGAATATTGTATATATTATTTCTGCTTGTGTTTTAGATTAGTAATAAATAGGTAGCCTCACCTGTCTTTGAGGAGGGATTTAATCCCATGTACTATGGTTGAACCTCATATTTTGGCTGCTCTTCTCTTGTGTCTTAGGACAATCTTGAGAATCAAAAACAACATTTTATCCTCTTTTTATGATGTTTTGATCATTTGGAAAACTACTAAACTTTGCATGTAGGACCTAAATATGCTTGTCAAAGAATCGATCTAAACAAAATACTAATACAGTTTGATGCAGGTTGCCAAACGGTGTACAACCAAACCACATTAAGTTCAAAGATAAGAAAAAAACACCACATTCAAAACACTCTATATGTAGGTTTCGGTTAAGAGCTACATCTTGTTTGCTTTAAACTAGGAGAAAATACCTTTGGAATAAGCCTTAAGATAACAATATGGATACTCCTAGGAACCCCAAAGTAGTCCACGCAAGAGGGAACCTTGTGGGTAAAACGGAAAGTGTTTCGCTTACCTACTTGTCTAGTATACACTTGTGAGATTTAGAGTCAAGATTATCTTCACGTGACCCCAGAGAAAGTACAACCAAACACATTTATTTGTCATTGCATCGAAGGTAGTAAAGTAAAGATGGGATACTCCAAGGTTTAGTCATTCAACTTCCTTGGAAAACCACACTCGCAGAGATAATTTGTGACACCTAGTTGAGAGAAATAAATAGGAAGCCATTTCATCTTAGAGCCAACTTGACCATCTCAAAACCAATCGTGTTTCATAGAGCTTTCGTGAAGCAAGAAATTTTTTGGAGTCAAAACCTTGTTTTTTGAACAAGGGGAGATTCCATCAAAGTTTGAACTAAGCATCATTCATCACAAAATTTGTGAAGCATTACTTTTCCTTAGTTTTTCACTCACCCTAAGGTGAGGTGAAACTTTTTCGAAGTGAGGCCAAGTATTTTTCAACCCCACTTGATCTACTCCTTTTCTCTCTTGTTGATATTTTGGATCAAAAGAGGAGCAACATACGTGTGCTATTAATTGATTGTGTCCACCACTTTTACACCCGTTTACATTCGTCCTTGCTTGAGACTGGATGGTAAACATTGAAAGTGTGTTGGTACATCTTCATATCTTGATAGCCATTTGATCTTGATACCCAAGTCAATATTTTCATCGTAGTTAGGCTTGATTCTTCATTTATTTTCCTTTGAAGTGTTACATTGCTTATATCACATTGAAGCAATTTTGATACTTACATCTTATTTCTCATAAACTCGACCTAAGTGTCTATATTGTAATGTTACGCTACACACATCTTAACAATTCCTTGGTATACTTTGGCCTTGTTTGTTTTCAAATGTTACCTCAACCTTGAAAAGTGTTGTCATTACTTTGTTTGCATCATGTCAATATTATTTCGATACTAATATCTTGATTTTTCACAAAGCTTGGTTAATGTATCTTAGTGGTATTGTTATGTTGCTCACATTTGTAACTTCCACTTTTTGGGATTTAGGTCTTTCTTGGATCTAAACTCACTATAGTATACTTTGATCAGAAATCACATCAACCCCTTGTTAATACTTACGCCTTGTTTATCTTAAACTTGACATAAGTGTTGACATTGTGTTGATCATTTTACGTCAAACTATCATTAAAACACATAGGGAGTAGTTCGTTTGTTGATTGACCTTTACCAAAACTTGTGTGATTGTTCCTTGTGATTACCTATCTTGAAAACTTGTTTTCTAGGACAATCTATTGATTCCTTGATTCATTAAACCATTGTTGACATACTTTGAAACATTGAAAAATTGACATAAGACTTACTTAGGTTTGATTGAATCCTTGATCATATTAGACAAAACCTTTAGTAAAAAAACCTCTCAATGCCACCTATCACAAGAATGACATCCAAGAAGTAGGAGACAAATCCTTTTATAGGTCACAATTTAGGTCCCCTCTTCTCTGTCATAAAAGACACAGATGAATTGATTGATCATAGTAGAGATGAGAATGATTCACCTCAAGATAACAAAAAATTTGATATCACTCGCTTTGATGACCTCCTATATCTTAATAGAGATAGAGTGCTTGCATGAGTCTTAGAGTTAGGTGTAAAAATGCCACAAGAATGAGAAGCACCTTTGTTAGGTTGTGGAGCTTGTTTTCATGTGAGAAAGTGTTGAAAACATTCCCGATATATCGGGAAACGTGCTTTTCTCATATGGGCAGGGATTTTTGACTCGTAGGTTTATGGGACGCTTTTGGCCCATGGTGTTAATACCCATGATTTTGTAAAATTGCTTAAGCAATTGTCTACATATTGGTTATGCATATGTAGGTATAATGTAAACATTGCATATGTGTTTTGAATTTGGCTGCAAATTCTGTAGAGTTTGTTTGAGTATAGCTCCAAACGGATATGGGTATTGTATTGAGAGAGCGGTGGCTTGTAATAAAATCGAGCAAGTGATTCTTTGTGGACGTGGCCCAAATTGGGTGAACCACGTTAAATACTATCTCTTTGTGTTGTGTTATTTTATTCTACACTTTTATTTGAGATCTGTAATATTTTCTTCATATTAGTTTCTATTGTTGTGATTCTGTGAGGGATTATTTTGCATATTTTATCCCTTATTTCCTAACAATTGGTATCAAAGCCTTGGTTTGGTTTCTTTGAAGTGTTGAATCACAAGGAAAGTTTTATCTTGAGTGGGAGCTATGATAGATGATGGAAGATCTAGGGTTGATAAATTCAACGGGCATAATTTCAGTCTTTGGAAGATGTAGATGGAAGATTACCTTTATCAAAAGGATATTTATATTCCACTGTCTGAGAAGGTGAACAAACCCTCGAGCATGACAGATGTGGAATGGGATTTTCTAGATAGGAAGGCACTTGGGACAATCCGGTTGTGTCTTGCATCTTTGGTATTATTTAATGTTTCAAAGGAAAAGACTACAAAAGAACTAATGGATGCATTAGGGAAGTTGTATGAAAAACCCTTTGCCTCTAATAAGATATTTTTAATGAAAAAGTTGTTTAATATGAAGATGTCTGAGAATGGTTCAATAGCAGATCATCTAAATGATTTTAATACAATTGTAAATATGCTAGCTTTGGTTACAATAGAATTTGATGAATAAGTTAGGGATTTATTAGTTTTGTGCTCTTTACCTGAGAGTTGGAATAGCCTGGTAATGGTGGTAAGCAACTCGGTTCCAGCTAACTCAAAGTTGAAGTTTGAGGATGTTGTAGGGGTGATTCTAAGTGAGGAAATGCAAAGAAAAATCTCTGGTGAATCTTCTACTTTAGGTAATGATTTGATAGTGGAAACTAGAGGGAGACAAGAATACAGGAAGTCGTGGAAAATCAAATGACTGGGAAAGGTCAAAATCTAAAAGCAAGATAGTATGTTGGCACTGTGGAAAGTTTGGGCATGTAAAGGAAGGATGCTAGGGAGCTTTAGGAAAAGAAGAAACAACAAGAAGAAAACAAGGATGCAAATGTCTCAACGGGTAATGTATGTCAGGATGCTTTGATTCTTTCTTTGCACAATATTACTAAATATTGGGTTTTAGATTCTGGGATTCTTTCTATGCTACTCCACATAGGCATTATTTTTTTGATTATGTTCAAGGATATTATGGGCATATTTTTCCGGTGATGATGAGCCTTGTAGCATAGTTGGAAAAGGTTTTATTTAGTTTAAGATGCAGAATGGGAATACTTGGCTATTGATGTCAGACATGTGCCTACATTAAGATGAAATTTGATATCGACAAGGTAGTTTGGAAGTGATGGTTGTACTGATGATATTTATAGCAGACTCTTGGAAGGTTACCAAGGGTGATCTTGTGGTGGCAAGAGGTAAGAAGGTTGGAACCTTGTATTTAACCACTTATAGCACTAATTTTTGTAATCTTGTCGCTTCAGAAGTAGATACAACATTGTGGCACTATAGGCTCGGTCATATGAGCCATAAGGGCATGGAGATCATAAAGAAGGATTTTCCTAGATATACAGAAACAAGTTTAGAGTTCTGTGAGGACTACATATATAGGAAACATAAGCGAGTAAGGTTTCTCAAGGTTGGACCTATAAAGAAAGAGAGTAAGTTAGAGCTGGTGCATTTTGATGTATGGGGGCCGACTCAGGTATCATCTCTTGAGGGTTCAAGTTATTATGTTACTTTTATTGATGATGCAATAAGGAAAGTTAGGGTTTATTGTATTAGAAACAAATCGATGTATTTGAAACTTTTTAAAATGGAAATCCTTGGTAGAGAATGAAACGGGTCTTAAGCTAAAATCTCTCAGGTCAAATAATGGAGGGGAGTATTATAGCAATGAATTTGATGATTATTGTTCTAAGAATGGAATCCACAGAAAAAGACAGTTCCAGGAACTCCACAACAGAATGGGGTGTCGGAAAGGATGAACATAACAATAATGGAATGTGCTAGGAGCATGAGGTTACATGCATGACTGCTTCTTTCTTTTTGGGCAGAAGTGGTGAGCACATCTGTGTACTTGATAAACAGAGGACCCTCAAGTGCCTTGGATGGAGGCATACCCAAGGAGGCTTGGTATGGTAAGAAAGTTGATTATTCATTTCTTAGAGTCTTTGGATGTGAGGTGTTTGTCCATATAGACAAGGATGATAGGACCAAACTACATGCTAAATTAGAAAAATTTACTTTCATTAGTTATGGTGGTGATGACTTTGGTTATAAATGTTGGAGTATTAAGGACAAGAAAATCATTCAATCTAGGGATGTGGTCTTTAATGAGAAAGTCATGTATAAGCAACAATTAAAGGAAAACAGGAAGAATCCAAGAAATAATATGCAATGAATAAGAGAGGATCTTCCGGATGGGAAAGTGACACATGAATCGGTTCAGAACCTCCTCAATATGAACCCCAAACTCCTATATTGAGGAGGTCTTCTAGGGTAAGAAGATAACCTAATTTTTTTCTCCTTCTCTTTATTATTTATTACTCATTGATAATGGAGAGCCGAGAGAGCTTTGATGAAGAAATGCGGGTAGATTCCAGGAAGAAGTGGGAGCAAGCCATGGATGAGGAGCATCAGGATCTCATGGAGAACCAGACATGGGATTTGGTGAAGCTACCCATAGGAAAAAGAGCATTATAGAACAAGTGGGTGTTCAAAGCCAAAGAGGAAGAAGGAGGAAATTAAGGAGTTTGCATAGAAAAAGGTATAAATTTTGATGAGATTTTTTTCTCCTGTAGGAAAAATGACTTCTATTAGAACTGCTTCTTGGAATAGTTACAACAGAAGACTTGCACTTAGAGAAACTTGATGTAAATATTGCATTTCTTCGTGGTGATTTAGAGGAGGAACTATATATGTAAAGAACTAGAGGGCTATGAGGTCAAAGGTAAACGAGGAGATGCTTTGTGCAAACTAAAGAAGATCTTGTATGGCTTGAAACAAGCTCCACGTCAATGGTATAAGAAATTCAATAGCTTCTTGATAGAGCAAGGTTATATTAGATGTCATTCGACTATTGCATGTATACAAAGAAATTTGAGGATGGCGGTTATATTATCCTTTGTTTGTATGTGGATGACATCTTGGTTGCGAGGTAAAAACATGCAGGAAATAAAAGTACTCAAGAAGCAGCTAAGTGAATCCTTTACTATGAAGGATTTGGGGGTAGCCAAACAAATCCTTGGTATGAGGATATCTCGGGATAGGAAGGAACAAAAATGACTTTATATCAGGAAGAGTACATTAAGAAGGTCTTGGAGAGGTTTAATATGCAGGATTTTAAACTAGCTGGGACTCTTTTGGTAGGCCATTTCAAGTTATCAAAGGAATAGTGTCCCAAGATAGAGCAGGAGAGAAACCAGATGTCCAAGGTACCTTACTCATTAGTAGTTGATAGTTTGATGTATGCCATGGTGTGTACTAGGCTTGATATTGCCCATGTAGTGGGAGTGGTGAGTAGATTAATGAGTGATCCAGGTAGAGATCACTGACATGAAGTAAAGTGGATCCTTTGGTATTTGAGAGGGACCATGCGGACAATTTTGTGTTGCAGTGGATCAGACACCACTTTGTGTGGTTATGTAGATTCAGATATGGCTGGAGATGTAGAGTAGGGAGGAGCATGACAGGTTATGTTTACACTATAGGTGGGACAACAGTGAGCTAGATTTCATGACTACAGAAGCTGGTGGCTTTGTCAACCACAGAGGCAAGAAAATAAATGATTTGGTTACAATAATTGCTTGAGGAGTTGGGGCATAAGAAGAAGAATGGAAAGCTGCATAGTGATAGTCGAGTGCTATACACCTAGGTAAGAACTTTTCTTTCCACTCTAGGACAAAGAATATACAGGATTAAGGTACCATTTCATCATGACAACTTTAGAGGAAGAAAAGTTGAAGTGGAGAAGATCCATACCAGTCGAAATCCTGTAGACATGATGACTAAGGTGGTCACAAGTGAAAAAATGAAGCTATGTTCAGATTTGGTTGGTCTTCATGGAAACTAGTGAAGAGTTGAGAAGTTTACTCAAAGGAAAACTAGTCTCCAAGTGGGAGATTGTTAGGTTGTGGAGCCTTTTTCATGTGAGAAAGTGTTGAAAATGTGCCCGATATATCGAGAAATGTGTTTTTCTCATATGGGTGGGATTTTTGACTCATAGGTTTATGGGATGGTTTTGGCCCATGGTTTTAATACCCACTGTTTTATAAAATTGCTTAAGTAGTTGTCTACTTATATAGTTTTATGTATATGGTAGGTATAATGTAAACATTATAGATGTGTTTTGAATTTGGCTGTGAATTCTATAGATTTTGTTGAGCATAGCTCCAAATAGATTTGGGTATTATATTGAGAGAGCGGTGGCTTGTAATAAAATCTGAGCAAGTGATTCTTTGTGGACGTAGCCCAAATTGGGTGAACCATGTTAAATACTATCTCTTTGTGTTGTGTTATTTTATTCTGCACTTTTATTTGAGATCTATAATATTTTTTACATATTAGTTTCTACTATTACGATTACGCGAGGGATTATTCCGCATATTTTATCCCTTATTTCATAACAAGCACCTATTTACAACATCAACAAGGAAGAGGAAGAACCACAAAGACCTCCCCTCATTAACATGGATGACATCTTTGAGGGAGGACACGCTTCTACTTTGGGTGTCCAAAATGATAACAATGAGAGTGAAGTACCAAAACAAACTGGTGGTTCTCAATTGCCACCCCTTAGAGTCCCTCGTAAAGTTAGGATAGAACATGAACATAAAGAGTTACCTCCTCCTCTTAATGACAAACAAGAGGACCCTAAAAAATAAGAAGTCACTATACAACATAAAATACAAGCCCTTAGTCAACAAATAACAAACTTAACTTCCTATGTAAATAGGGACACAAACAAGGAAACACGTCAAGAAAAACCTAAGAACAAAACTAGTGAACTTTGTACCAAATGTCAAGAAGGTGAAGCATCGAAGAGTAGTCGAGTGCACATACCATCTTCCCCTACAAAAGAGCAAATCTTCACACAAGATTTACAATCGATGAAAAGTATGCTCATGACCCTTCAAGAAAGCAATGTGGGACATAGTAAGAAGTATCAATATGAAGAGTTATGCCCTTACCCTTTTGAAAGAGACATGTTACGTATACCATTCCCAAAAAAAAATCAATTGTCCAAAAATTGATAAGTATAAAGACAAAGGTGATCCTCATGATCACATCAAAGACTTTACATGGCTTTCTAAGAAGTAGCCTTTAGTGACAATTACCTTATACATTTTTTCCCTTGTAGTTTAGGAGGATAAGCATTGGAATGGTTCCTTCATATACCAAAGGGGACGATCATCACATGGCCTGCATTAGCAGAGAAATTCATACGTCATTTCTCATTTAATATGGAAAGTGACATAACTATGTTGGATTTGTGTAGTGCCAAACAATGACCAAATGATACCTTTGTTGGTTTCTTACAACGATGGTAAGGGTTAGCTAGCCACTTCCCTTGTTCAGTCCCAGAGTAACAGTTGGTCAATATTTTCATACCAAACTTAAATCTAGACATTAATTTTCACCTACAGATGCATTATGTCACTAACTTCAAAATAAGTTATCGAAAAAGGAAGCCAAATTAAGAAATATTTGATAGCGAAGGTAACACTAACACCCTTTTCAAAAGAGATACGTGAATCAAAACTACGACAAGCCTAAATTCTCGTAACAAAATCAAAAACATCGTAGGAGAAAACATCACCAAATCTAAAAGATTCTAGACAGTTCAAAGTAGTTCTCTTCTAAAACTTACCAAAGGACCTAGTTAGATCCCAATTAAATGATGAGAGTTCACTCACCTTACATAATCATTGTCAACAATTATGAGACAATTAGATGCAGTGAACATGGTTCAGTATCTGACCATAATGCCTTATGTAGATGACGCACCCAAACTAGGATGGTAAAAATATCATGACTATTGTGATTTTCATCGTGTCAAGGGACACAAAATTGATAAATGTTTAAAATTGAGACATTTCATCTAAGATTTCATTGAAGATGGAAAGATTGAAGTAGACTCGCCTGAATCAGCATAAGGACCTAATGACATAATACAAATATTTAAGCAACCATTCCCTAAACATGATAGGTAAAGAATGAAAAATCTAGATCAAGGTCAGTCTTCTAATGACTATAGAGTTACAAACTATGTGTATACTCAAGCTGATAATCCATTCGATTCACTAATAAGTTGTGTTCATTCATCTGGTGAACATGTAAACACCATCATAATCATTTCGCAATGATTACATTGTGGCAACATGACACACTCATCTAGTGATTCCAGAACCTCCTTTACCTACCCCTCGGAAGGTCAATATGATCTATTAGATCAACTCGAGAAGACCAAAGCTAAGATTTCGATCTTGGATCTTCTCAATATATCAAATGTTCATAAATACATTCTTTACAAAACACTTCAGGGTCAAGAGTATCAATGGATATTGATCCTTCACACCTCCAAGCGATGGTCACGAACCTTGCTCATAATGAATACATTTCCTTTAACCAAATTGAAATTCCACATGATAATCACACACATAACTTGCCCTTGTACATAGAGGTATTTTTCACTCATAGAAAGATCAAGAGAGTGCTTGTAGAAAACGAATCGGGTTTAAATATCTACACCTTGAAGTTATTCAAATAGTTGGGATGAATAGAGGCAGACTTAGATTCTCATGTCATCACAATTACAACCTATGATAATGTAGAATGTGAATTAGATGGGACAATAATATTTCCTAAGAAAGTAGGTTCGACATATCACGACATGAAGTTCCATGTCCTTGACTTGGATCTTCCCTATAATATGCTCCTAGGTCACCCATGGATCCATGTCATATAGGTTGTACCATTCACTTTACATCAATGCATTAAATTACATCATGGAGGATAGATGATCACTATCCTAGGAGATCCAGAGTTGTTTTTGTATTATAGAGCCTTACATAGTTTTTCTCGCACAACGTATGATTGTCCTTCTGCTAACATTTTCATACCATTATAGACTGAAGCTCTAAAATATTGCATTGATCCAGACATATTGAGTGTTAATGATAAATAACTTCAACATCTACTTCTCCCTTTGCTACATGGTAGATTCAAGTCCTATCAAATGGCCCAATTGAAGAGTATAACCTCCAACAGGCCCTTTTGGTCTCCGAACTTTCACTATCATCCAAAATGTGTGGTATCCTAAGTTTCCAATTCAAGAATTCCTAGGATGCCTATGATAGTCCTTTTGAGATATTTTTTCCTTGTGGCCTCTTATCAGATGAGAAAACATTGGATTCACCTAAAAAATAGATCCCTGAAGGTAAAAACACTTCATGTCACCAAGCTCTAGAATATATTAAAGCTCACAAGATGATTTATTCCATGGGCTATCATGGATAAGGATGTGGTGCAAATGAACAAGGAATATTAGAGCATGTCCCAATTCCCATTACAAATCAGATAAACATGGTCTTGGCATTAGGCCTCATGGTGCTCCACCCTAGGAAATTGATGCTACCTCTTCAAAATGTGAGGATAGCTTGTCTCATTCAGATATAGCGACGTAGATTCTTGTTGTTGTAGCCTATACGAGGATCTTGCCTCCACAAACCTTTTCTAGATTTTGTTGTCTTTACCCTTTCCCAATAAGAATCCCACTCCATTCCCATTCCAATTCCTAATTCCCCAACTAAACCTTGTATATCCCACTCTCATTAACTGGGACCAAAATTTCTTGCACCAATTGATCTCTTTGAAAATGATGAGGCAATCACGAGTTCATGGGTATTCTTCATATTATTAAGATCAACGATAAAAAGGGTTTTTTCATTAATTTAGATGTGTGGGTATATTTTGGAGAGGAGGTTGAAATGTGTAGTCAGATAAAACATAAATTAAAGTGAGGGAAAAATACTTCCAAAATCCTCGGCAAAAATGAAAGTCCAAAACGCATAGTGAAAACCTCTTTGAGGTGCTTGTGGAAAAACAAATGGAAAAATTAAAGGACATAAAAAGTGACCACACCCAAGGTGAAAATATCATTGAGATGCCCTTGGAAGAAGACCTTAATCTCCCTCTTGATCCCACGCGCATGGAGGATGCATCCAAAATGCTTTGGTAGAAGATACCATAGACATCAATATTGGGTTAGGAGATAATCCGATAATGGTAAAGGTGGGAACTTCAATCTTAGCACAGAGCGAGAAAAATGTTTATTGTGATACTATGAGAATTTACAGACATATTTGTGATATCTAACATAGATATGTTAGGTTTGGACCCAACCTTAGTCATGCATAACCTTGTTGTGCATCCAGATGCCAAACCTATCAAACAAAAGTTGAGGAAGATGCACCCATGTGTTGCACTTCTGGTCAAAGAAGAACTAGAGAAGTTATTGGCAATAGGTTTTATCAGACCTATCGATTATTCAGAATGGATATCCAACATAGTGTTAGTATAGAAGAAACTAGTTGGTATCAAAGTATGCATTGATTTTAGAGACATCAATAAGGCATGCCCTAAAGATGATTTTCCTCTACCCAACATCGACATGATTGTCGATTTAAGCGTCGTGGGTTACTGAAATTTTTTCCCTCATGGATGGATTTTCTGGTTATAACTAGATCAAGATTGTAGAGGAGGATCAGCATAAAACTACCTTTACCACCCCTTGGGGACTTTCTACTATCAAGTGATGCCTTTCGGTCTCAAGAATGTTGGGGAAATGTATCAAAGAGAAATGACAATAATCTTCCATGACATGATGAATGACATCATGGAAGACTATGTTGATGATATCCTGGGAAAATCCAAGACCAGAGAAGAACATCCAAAAGTGTTGAGGCGTATCTTTCAACGCCTCTGAGACTACAAAGTTAGACTGAATCCAAAGAAGTGTGTGTTCGGTGTGCAATCAGGAAAATTATTGGGATTCATTGTCTCGAGAAGAGGGATTGAGGTAGATCTTGCTAAGGTTGTCGCTATTACTGAGATGCCTCCACCTAAGAACCTTAAGCAACTACGCAACTTACAAGGAAAAATTTAGGCAATTCATCTCTTCATTTCTCAACTTGCGGATAAGTGTCATCCTTTCACCCACCTGCTTAAGAAAGATGTTACATTCCATTGGGGCCCAAAATGCCAACATGCCTTTGAGTTACTTAAGCAATATTTGGCTAGTCCTCTTGTCCTCATGTTGCCTACCCTAGGAAATCCTTTTCTATTATACATTTTAGCCACCCAATGTTCTATTGGTGCACTACTAGCCCAATACGATCTAAGCCAAAAAGAAAGAGCAGTCTATTACCTTAGTGCACTTTAATTGCTTATGAGCTAAATTATCCCCAAATTGAAAAATATTTCTTAGCTATGGTATTTACCTTCTAAAAACTTCACCATTACCTACTAAATAACAAGACCAAGCTTATCTCCAAAGTTTATCCTTTAAAGTACCTTTTATCTAAACCAACACTTACTAGACAGATGGCTAATTGGATCATCCTCCTAAGTGAGTTTGACATTGAATTTTTCAACCAAAAATCACTCAAAGGATAGGTGCTTGTTGATCAACTAGTTGAAGCTCCCTTACCAGGAATGGAACCATTATGTTTAGATCTACTAGATTTCTCCATGATGTATATTGAAGATTTTGTCATATGGAAAATGCACTTTGATGGATCATTCACTTACCATGGTTTAGGATCGATGTGGTACTTATCACTCCAACAGGAGAATTCATCCCGCACACTTTTCATCTGAGTTTCCCATGTACCAATAACATAACAAAGTACGAAGCACTCATTTTTGGGTTGAAATTTTCTATCAGATGGAATATCAGACAATTAAGAGTCATTGGTGATTCACAATTGATCATTAAACAAGTCAATGACGAGTATAAGGTCAAGGATGACAAGATCATTCCATACAAGAATATGGTCAATACTCTTTAGGAATAATTTACATGTGTTACTTTTGAAAATATGCCAAGGGTTCAAAATCGATCAACAAACTCCATGGTCATAATCAAATCTTTGCTTCACATTCCACTTGTGGTCATGCGAATGTGCAACAAGGACATTAACAATTTCCGAGCATGACAAATATACCCATGTGTTAATTTTTTTGTATCATTCCAAGACACCTGAGTCTCTGCATCTAGTGAGTCCAAGTGACCTTCCGATCATTGTTATCTCATCCCCCTAGGTGATTTAGGAAATTCCATTCATTCCCCCTAGGTGATTTTAAGATTTCATTAAAAGTTGCAAGCTACATGTAGTTGTGGGAAGGGTTATCACTGGCCTTCCTAGGGCTAGAGCAACCCCATGGAGTGGAGAAGAAAATACAAAATAGACATGGAGGTGATTCAAAGGTCTTGGGACATCATGAAAGTGATTCAATAAGATTCTATTAGGGATCAGAGAAGTTGGGGAAGTTTCACCAAAATTAGGGTTCACAAGCCTAGTTAGTGCACATTCCAAAATAGTCGTTGAGCTTCCGAAGGAGATTCTGAGATCTCTAAAAGGAGTTAGGAGAAAACTAGAACATCACCAAAAATATAATTCCAAGACCTACAAAATGGTGAAATCATGTTTTTCAAAAGACATTGGCGATTAGGTTTGTAAGCAATTTATCTTATGCACGGTGGTGTACCAAATCAAAAATCCAATTTTTCAAGGATAAAATGGAAGAATAAATACATGAGACCCCCAAAATTGGATTAAAAAGTACATTTATATTCAAGGTCATATAAAATTTCACCAAAAACATCCAGCAGGAGCTCAATTTATCATCGTCTCAAGTTGTCCTCTCGAAGAGAGTTCGGAGTTAGCCAATTTTGGGAGGACACGTGTCGGCTCTTGGAGCACAGTGGGATTTTTGTCACTAAAGTCCCTCAAGGTCGGGAAATAAACAATTAAAAAATGTGCCCAGCCCTCATATTACCTCTAAAACCTCATGCGACCTTCAGAACGTCAGTTTAGCCCCTGGGTGCTATTGGGAGCTCAAATTCCCCAATCGTCGATCTTTGTCATGTGTTAACTCCGGAGTGCCATGGAATTTTATGTCCATCATGTAAATTTCATGTCGGGACATTAAACCTTGAAAAATGTGCCCAATCCTCTAAGGAAACTTTTGGTCACCCATGTGACCCGCTTCCAGCTCCTCAGTGCTTTAAAGTTTATTTTCTAGCTCTCACTCCCTACCGTCGGATCGCTGCCACGTGTCACCATCTTTATCACTGTGGAAATTGATGTCCCTCACATCCCTTTGAGGTGAGGGATTTTAGGGAAAAAACATGTTCCCATCCCTCTCTGTGCATAATTTTTGAATTTTTTAAAATCCTCACCTGCCACTTTCTTCCCACTTCTTACATCTAACTCTCCCGTGCACAGTTCTTCCTCCAAACTCCTCTGCAACTTCCCACCACAACTCCACCATTGTGGAACATTGAACTAGGTATAGCAAAAAAATTTTTCCTTCACTCCATGAAATCATACAATTCTCAAAAGTATGTTTGAGAAAACAAGGAAGAAGAAGCAAAGAATGAAGAGAAGAAAACAGTGAAAATCTCCATTGTCATGAAACATAGATTCAGAGAAATATTACAAACCAATGCAGGAAACATCACACCATTTTTTGTTGTTACTTCCTCTCTCAAAAACCATCAAAAACACGCCTTATATTCCTCCTTGTGCTGCTACGAACATTCATAACAAAGAAATCTTCTTTCCAAATTTGACGAAGAAAAAGTTGGATTTCCCGTTAAACTGGTTGTCGGATTGAAACAAGATTTCTCCCAAAGCACAAGAAGAAAAAACCCACCTAAAAAATATAATTTTTTGTGCAAACAGAGGAGAAAATAAGACCTATAATTTTGGAGGTCCATTAGTGGTCTGTCATGTCCGAAGCGTGTCGAGTCCAAACAATTAATGATTAAAATCTCCTAGACTATTGAGCGGGTAGGTCTAAAATTTCAGAGGGGTGACATTGGGCAAAAGCCCATATTAGAAAACTTTATTACATGTACATATAACCTCCGAATCACACTTTCTAAAAATAGCAGGTCTTCTACATAAGGGACTGCTATTTTGGGAAAGTCATCAACAGAAGAACGTGCAAAGGAGATAGAGACATTGGAGATGCACTGCAGCTGAGAATTCATCAAAACAGACATTTTGGAACTTACTAAAAATAGTAAGTGGTCCCACGAGAACCTGCCAAAAATAGAAAGTTGATCTAGAAGGAGAGAGGAATGCAGGGAGAAGGGGAAATCAGAGTCGCAACATTCAGTTGAGGTTCGAGGGAGTTGATTTTTCATACTTACTAAAAATAGTAAGTTGTTATTTCTAAGGAAAACATGAAGTAGAAGTGGACAAGACAGAAGTTGGCACAAGCCTTCACCTGTGAGTATGAGATAGAAGACATCGATGTCTTTTACCTTGACTTGAATGATCTAAGAACTCACATGATAGCCAAATACCAAAATAATATTGAATATCATATATTCACTAGTGGATTATTTGTTGCCGCAGACACCTAGTTTCTCACAACAGTCTTGAGTTGGTCCTAGCCTTCTCTCACCACTATGAGCCCAAAACATGAACCATTTGAGAAGACAATGGTACAAAAATGGAAATAATTAGCCTTAGAACCATCTCAATTTCTCTGTAGATACCGACATCACCCAACATGGTCATCATCTCAAAAGACAAGGCCTTACACAATTGGGAAATGATGGATAAATACATATAAGTGGTCACACTTGGGTCATAATTGAAAATAGGGAGAAAGCCCTCAAGGATGCCAAAGAACCTTCTAAGGTGTGAGATTCGAGAAGGAGATTCATATTTCATCACTCTCCTCAGTAGAGTAATGGGAGAAGCAAGAACAATATACTTCTAAGGCTGGATGGGCATTTTCATCTTGACATTGATAGAAGGAAAATAGAGAATTGACTAGGGGTAGATCATCAGCGATAACCTCCATCTCGTAACTACTCCAATTACCCATGATGAATAAGTTCCCATAAATTCTTACCTGTTCTACCTCCTTGCTAGCTCAAGATCATTCAAGGGATTGTCTCTGACATAAAATATTATCGCTAAGGTGCTGCGTTTGAGAAACTTCCGCAGGTGGTGATGGAGGAAAGCCATAGGCATTTAACTCGTGTGAACGATGCGTTCACAATGTATGTGGTCCGAAGCATAGAAAGGGATGTGAAAGCAAGGATTTCATCACAAGGGATGTCCTTAATCAAGAAATATGGTTCTTATGTCATACAATTCTTGAGCTTCTCCTACCTACGAGTAGCCGGGCTCGACCAAGCTCCGATAAGGCTACCTAAGTACCTTACCGACCAAATTGTATTGTTCAAGCTCTACAGACAGATAATTCAAGTGGATAATAAGCTTAGAAGAAAGAGGAAGAAATTGATTCCATTTCCTATCTCTTTCGGGGTATTCACGTGCAAGATCTCAAATGACGCATCTCATCTATAAGCTGATTTTGCTCCTTTGACTTTGCATTCCTACATCGTCAGGCCTAATTTTGGCATCCAAGAAGATCCCGACTCTTTCTATGTCACAGAATGCAACATGAGATGCAAGTCAAGGACTAATGGTCTAATTGCATTGATGAATTTGAAGTGGGTGAAAAGGACTATATGGGGATGACAATCAGTGAGATGAGGAAATTCAATTTATCATGGTATGAAGATATTTTTCATGATGATGGGACAAAGATGTATGATCGTAAGTACGTGACAGGTTAAGATGTCCCCTTTACCTCCAATTAAATGGTATTATCGTGAATTAAGGGATATATTAGAGTGGTCTGAAAGGTGGTGAGGAGAACGAGAAAATGGTTTCAAAAACAGCGAACCATGATCATCCAGTCATGAGGAATTCCCCCAAGTCAGAAGTAAGTCTCCTATTAGTCATATTCACATGTTGTAGAGGTGACTTCCAGTTCTAAACACTCCGAAGCAAGTTTGAAAATAAAGGCCACAAACTTTGAAGCTTCTCCTCATGATAAGACACAAAAGAAGCTCAAGGTAGAAGAAGGCTCATTTGCATCATTACGAGAGGAAG
This sequence comes from Taxus wallichiana var. yunnanensis, assembly GCA_018340775.1. Classification (NCBI taxonomy): domain Eukaryota; kingdom Viridiplantae; phylum Streptophyta; class Pinopsida; order Cupressales; family Taxaceae; genus Taxus; species Taxus wallichiana. The sequence continues at coordinate 48,488,920 of CM031238.1, forward strand.
ATTTGATTGTAGAAATGTAGGAAGAAAATCTAGTGGTAGAAAAACAAGTAGATGAAGAACACATGATTCAAGATCCATTCTTCAAGACAACACAAGAGGTTTCACCTCTTGTTGACACCCATGCCTCTCTCATTTAGGATTTTCCTCTTCATTAAGAACATAGAACTATTGGTGCACTTATCGTTGAGTCCGAGTATGATGAGATGTTTCCTTGGATGCAAGAAACAATTGTCCCTGACACCCACACTATGTAGCAAGTGGCAACCCCTGATCTATCAGCAATTATCTCATTGGCCAAAGAAAAAGATCAAGAAAGATCACACATACAACCTCATAGTTCTACAGTGGGGAAACAAGTAATCAATACATCGAAGTAGCTTGGCCCAAGGTAATCAAGCCCATGGATGAGATGACACCAGATGATTATGAGATGAGCATGATCCAACTAGGACCGACGACTCATGAAGGGGATTTGCACATGTATTAGCAATCTTCTGCTCACATGGTGGCAAGGAATAAGGAGTATAAGAATAATATTGATGAACTAAAAGAGTAGGTGTGAACTCTTTCATTATATGTACAATAACTAGTTGACCCTAATGCCATGAAAATCCCCATTGAGGAAGTTACACCTATCAGTAGCTTCAATCCAAAATCCATTAGGAAGACACACAAGTTCACAATATAGGGCGAGTGAATAATGAATGGATTAACTCAATTTATGAAAAAGGAATTCAGTGCTCCAAGAAGCGGTCAAAATCTTTGCTTATATGTGTGTGAAAGTAAATAGGACACGAAACTTAAAGAGAACTTGGAGAAAGAAAGGGACTATTGGGAACCTTTGGGCCTAGTAGTAGATGAAATGAGTAGCACATATCATTAGGAGTTGATCGACAGGAAGATCTTTTAAACTCCCTTAGAATACTTGTCACATGTATGGGTGAGGGCCTTGCAATTAGGTTTGAGGAAATCAATTAGGCCATCATAGAGTTGGAGGAAAAAGAGGAACAAGCATACAAATTATAGGATAGTGTAAATCAGAAAATTCAAAAACTTGGAGTACCTACAATGGGCGAGGATACAATTGCTAATGATTTGGTTGGTCCATTTGAATAATACATCAAGAAAGAGGTAGGTAACCCATCATACTTCACTAAGGATACCCTCAACTTCCTCTCAAATATTCGGGCCTATATTGCACTTATCATAGAGAAACATTCATCACAGTTCGAGAAGAGCAAAGACATAAAAAATGTGGCTGATGGATGAATAAATACCTTGGGTTGCATTCACATTCCTCATTCCCACAAATTGGAACCTACAAAAGAGCTCGTTTCAGAATTTTTTTTGGAGGAACATAGGCCTTCTCAGGAGTGCGAAATGGAAACCAACATCGAAGCGAGATCAAATCCACTACAGCGCTCATTCTTTTACATAATTCTTCTTCTTTCTCCCTTCTTCTTCTTCCTCTTCTTTCTCTCTCTCTTCTCTTCTCACCCAATGCTCTCTCTCATCAATGTTATATTTTTGCGTTGTGGTTTGCACTTTTTAATATAACTTTAAGTGACTTTAGAAACATAATGTAAACTTTAAGTCACCTTGATTTTATAAAAGGGACTTAAATATTTAAGTGGAATATGAATAGTCTAAAGTCAAATTAAAGTATTTGAAAAGTCATCGGGAAGATGAAGAGTTGCCTTCTCTTCTATAAATTGTAACAAGCTCCTCATTTGAGCTTCTTCTTAGACAACTTCTAAGACTTCTTAGATATTGGAGCTATTTTTGTGAATTCATGAGAGATATCCTTGTTAAGAGAGCAAAGAGATAAAAAGTTTCTTCCATTTTCCCTACTCAAAAATTTCTTCTATTTCCATGTTATGTATATTTTCTTCTTGAGCTTCAATAAAGGAAGAAGGAATTTTAGCCTTTTTGATGTATAGTTTAGTGGTACTTTGTGCTCATTAAACATTATTTGGTCTTATCCTTCTTACTTAGATTTGTTTTCTTCTAAATTCAAGTGCATGTAATGAAAATTTTGGCTGGTGTATGCAAGTATCTGATTTTCTACTTGCAGCATTAGTTTCTCTTTTCTAACTTTCTCACTCCCTTTCCCGTTTTCCTAGAAAATTCCTCTCTTGTAGATATATGCAATATTTTTCTGCAAGGTTAGTGGAGTGTCCCTGTTGGATCCTCGGTCGAAATTCTACCATGATAAAACTCACTTTTTACTCATGCATGTACATACGATACCTTTGCACCGGTTAAGTAGAGGGACTTATAATCCCAGATCGTTGGAAAGATAGCCACCAATTTGTCCCTGAAAAAGTTTCTCGCCAACACCACCTCAAGAAAAGAAAATTCCTTTCTTTGTTGAACATTTGTGAGTGCCAACATATGACATGTTGGAATCGTGTCTAGTATGTGAAGTTGTTGGTCCTTTCTCCCCCTGGTATGAACCCATATTCAATTACCTACAAGATGATACCTTTCCCTAGATATTTCCCACCTTGAGAAAAGAAACCTTATCCGATGCATAGCCCATTATACCCTCCTAGAGGCACCCTCTATCGTCGTGGCTATGATGGGAATCTATTGTGTTGTCTTAATTTGGCTGAGTCAATCCAAGCGATCAAAGAGGTACATGAAGGTATTTGTGGGGCACACACAAGTGGAATGGTGCTCGCTAATAAATTGTTAAGAGTAGGTTACTATTGGCCTACCATGGAATCAGATTGTTGTAACTATGTCAAGAAGTGTGAACTGTGTCATAGAAGTATGGAAACTTAATTCATGCACCAACACAAGCCTTGCAACCAATCACAACGCCATGGCCATTTTCAAAATGGGGACTAGATCTCATAGGGAAGCTCACTCCTACTTCCTTAGATGGCCATACCCATATCATCACCACCACTGAGTATTTCACTAAATGGGTAGAGGTTGTGCCTCTTACATATGTTACCGGTGCACAAATTTCAAAATTCATCATGAACCACCTCATATGTCGTTACGACATCCCCTCCACCATTGTCGTTGACAATGGTAAATATTTCAAGAACAAGATAGTCAAAGCATTATGCTAGTGCTTCCAAATCCATCTAAAGTGGTCCACCCCCTATTACCCTCAAGGTAATGGACAAGTAGAGGCCACTAACAAAACACTTGTTCATATTATACAAAAGATAGTAAATATTTAAAGAACAATATAGTCAAAGCATTATGCTAGTGCTTCCAAATCCATCTAAAGTGGTCCACCCCTATTACCCTCAAGGTAATGGACAAGAAGAGGCCACTAACAAAACACTTGTTCATATTATGGAAAAGATGGTAAGAAAAACAGTCGTAACTGACACTTACAAATCCATCCCACCCTCTGGGCTTATAGAACCTCCATCCGTACCCCTACTGGTGTTATGCCCTACTCACTAGTCTTTGGCACTAAGGCCATCATACCATTGGAGATTGAGCTTCCTCCCTAAGAATATCTCTCAGAGACTATCTGGATAAAGATGAAGACTACTGGGTAGCTAGACTGACAGAGTTGGAGTTGTTAGATGAGAAACACATGTGTGCACTCAATCATTTAAAAGTGTATCAGAATCAAGTGTTATGGGGCTACAATAAACACATCATACCTTACCAATTTGAGGTAGGGGATCTTGTCCTCAAAGAGAACCAGTTTAACACTATCAAGGAAAGAGAAAAGAAAGGAAAATTTGAGCCAAACTGGTTAGGACCTTACGTGGTGATAGAGAAATATGGGTCAGGAGCATACAAGCTCACTTATCCTAATGGAGAATAGCTCCCTGAACCAATGAATACCATGCATATCAAGTGGTTCTACACTTAATCATGGGGGAAAATATCGAAAACAACCAAAAAGTATAAAAGATCAAAAAATACAAAAATAAATAATAATAATAATAATCAAGAAAAGAGTAAAGAGAAAATGGGTCGTCCAAGTGTGAAATCCATGCAATTAGGGCACTTTGGACAAGTCCTGGGGTGAAAACTGGTTTCCGATGCCTTGGGAGGATTCATTGTTCATAAGCAATCTCACATCTAAAGGGGTACACTTTCTTTAATCTAGGGCTAGTTTTTCTTGAATATGAGATTCCTTTTGAGCCTATCCTTCGTGGCCTTGATCCGATTGATTTACTCTTGTATATACATGTGGGTTTTTCCTTTATATATTCCCATCTCCCACTAGGGGAATCTTCACATTTTCACCTTCATGCACATACGTGTGGCATTCTGCCCTTGTACATCATATCTATCACTGGGGCATCCACACTTCTTGGTTTTCTTGTACATAGATTTGGAACACTCTTTTGTAAATTTCAAAACATTCAAATATGTTAGTCAAAAAAATAAAAAAAATCAAATATGTTTCACATCGAAACCCAAAAAACAAAAATACAATAGATTCCTATTATCACATCTAACATCATATACATAATATATAATATCAATAACAACTAAGCTACATCATCATGAAAATAAACATCCAACATGTATATGCTAAGCTACTATTGTCCTACCATATCTCATCACCAGAAATACTCTAAACGAAACCAAACGGTCTTAAGTAGCAATCAATCTTGTACCACTCAAGAATATATCTACGGCTACCAATAAGGAAATGCTCAATTAATGCAACACCGAGCTCTACTAAATCCTCGGGCCATTGATATGCCATGTATGGCCATCAAGTAATCATACGTAGTTGTACCTCATCAAAGGAACGACAAGTAATAATCTATGTCTCCCATGTGCCCGCGGACATCATCTCCGACCAAAGCCCATCCCATAATCAAAGGCTCATCTAGAACCCGCACTTGTAACACTCTTGAAGGGTGACCAATAGCAATATGATCCCATGACCATATATGTAGCAGTGAAGCTAGACCGATCATCTTCTCGATCATGGTAGGTGATAAGACGAAGGTCTGCGAATAAAAGTGTGCAAGCAAGAGTTGTACCCAAAAATATCGATCTCCACTAATAAAGCCATGAATGATGCCAATCAAGCCCGGTGGAAAGGTAGCACCGGTCTTGTCAAGCAACATGATGTTGTTGATAAGAGCCATAAGATACATAACAACACGTAGAAGACGGCGAAGATCGTTGAAACATTGATGTAACCGAATTGACATCCCCCTCTCGGGTATGTCTAGGAAGCCAAATGTCTCAATCGAAAAATCTATGATATGGGAAGCATCCCATAGTACTCTATCAACTTCCCCTGAATTGGTACTCGAGTATCTTCTAGACGTCCTCAAGAGTAATCATCTCGCCAAAGTGGGTAATCCGAAGCACCGAAATCTCACCGTGCCGCCTCTCATCCAAGGCTATGAGAAGGATATGATCAAGTATAATTTGTGGCATTTGTGCCACATAAGCAAGCCATCACATCTAATGTAATCTCGAGGAAGATCCACTTACGTCGAGATAAGGTCGTCTCGAAGGCGGGCAAACCCATCTGTTTCACTCTCGGGTTTACAAGGCGGAAGATTGACTTATAGGATCAAGTAATACACTCATTAAACATTAATTATTATATCTAACATCCCTACATTATTCTAAAAATTCCCTAAAATCTTCTAAGGTTAACCAAAACCCCTCCCTAGTGTATGCGCGCCCTCTTTAGCACATGTGTGCCCCTTCTAGCACTTGCAGTGCCCTCATTTAGCACATGTGTGCCCTCATTTTGATGCCCACACGCCTATGCTATCATATTTATTTCCTACCTCAACACCAAATTTAGTGTGGCATATACACACACCTCTCAGCACATATGTGCTCCTAACCACACCCTCGCACCCTCGATAGAATATACATGCCCCAAGGGCGCACATACACTGTTGCGTCATTTCCACCTAATAAATGCACTTAAATGACAAAAACAAGGTGAAGTTTAGGTCTACTCACACGTGAACCATCCTCGATATGCCATTGGTGCTCTCAAACATGGTCTCGCACGCCTCCTATGGTCTCGAAACTCACGCCATTTCTCTCATAGGTCGAGTGAAATCATTATAAAATTTGCAAGGGTTTGGTAATAAATAACTACGGTGATATTTTACACCCCTCCCCGTGGTTTTCCTATCATGATGGTCGAGAGGCATGATTTGACTTCGTGATCATTCGATGTCTTCTATCACTTGTCGATGTTTATTTTTAATAAATAATTGCTCTTTGCTCATTTTCGTCTGTCCGGGGCATATCTTTTTAAATGGCGACCATTTCTTCTCCCTGGGGCATATTTATTACTTTTAGGTGATCTTCCCTCATATAATTCTTCTAAAAAAAAGAAATTCTAAAAATTTACAAAAATCAAAATTAAAAAAATAAAAATAAAAAATTGTAAAAATTTTCAAAAAAATCAGTAAAAATTCAAAAGTCCAAAAAATTGTAAAAATAAAAAAATTGTACTAATTGGTTAAAAAAGCTGGTACGTAGTTGAAGCTTGTGTCAAACACATGATATTAAAATAATATCTTGCTGCCATTTTTGCTTATTTATGTAACAACGACTCACAAATCATTTGGATCTACCCCATTAATAAAGCTGGTCTGCTTGCTCCATTTGTACTATCTTGGCACAACGAGATGCTTGGTAATCTTGTTTCATGACACATGAATGATTTCTCTTTGATCCTTGCATCAACCATTATTCCCCTCACATGTATCCTTTTTTGGGGCACCACTTTTAACCCTTGTCGTTAATCATGAACATTTGGGATCTACAACTTGATAACAAAACATTTGTGCAACCATCTTGAACGTTGTTTGTTTGAGTATGTGTGTTTGTACTTGTTTCCCTATTAGGTTAGCTTGTTTACTTTCTCGTATTACATTGCACTCTGTATGTTGCATGGAGTTGGTGTTTTAGCAATGAACAATTGTTCGTATTATGGATTTTCATGTCATTATACACTTTTGTTGTATGCTTACATATTTTAATAAGGACCGATGATGTAGATCATAAGAAATATGATGAAATAAAGTTTTTTGAACGAACACTGGATGAAAGCTAGTTCAATCCCCCTTCCTCATCATTCTTCTTCTATATCATTTTTCTTCTATCAACACTATTCTTCCAACTCAATGGGGATCACCTTTTCTTCCCCCTTATTCTTCTCTCTATTTCCTTCATCTTTTTGATCATCGATTGACCTCTTTCATCACCCCATCGACACTCAAGGGGGCATCCTTCACTCTACTAATTTTTCTTCCACTCCTTCAAAAAATTACTTATATGTACTTGTATACTATCTTTGAAGTGGTGTCGCTTACGCCACCCCAAAGAGGGGAAAATGTAGACACCTATAATTTGATTAAGCAATTTTATTACTAAAATTGCACTAACTATCCCCTTTCCCGCAAATTGATGACACTTCGTCAATAACACACCATTTCCCTCAATCCTCGTTAATTAATTACATTACGCTAATTGATTAACCCTTCCATCACTCAGGATGTTGATTAACGACCTTTCGTTAATTAGCGACCACTTCTACCTAAGGTAATTAATTATTCCTAATTAATTATGACCACTAATTTTAATCAATAAATCATCATTTAATTGCATTTAAATCCTCTCTTATAGCTAAATCACTCTAATTTTCCTCTAAAAAGCCTCTATAGGCTTATCCCCTATTAATTAATCACCTTTGATTAATTAAACCCCCTTTCTATTCCCACAAAGTGCACATACTTTATGAAAAATACATTTCCTTTGTATTTCCTCTTTGAGGTTTATCCCACATTCACTAATCTGATAGCCTTACCTCCTCAGAAAGCTATATAAGAAACCCTCCTCCTTACCATTTCTTAGAACACCTTTGCTATAGCATAAACTATAGGCATTTGGATCTTGAGCATTCTCCATTAGAATTGAGCTAGCATCTTCATCTTGCATTTCATCCATCTAAGCTTTGAGTAATATGGGAAGAATCAAATGGTCTTGTAGCCATGTTTGATGAGATTCCATTCTCAAAACCTTGAGATCAAACAAACAATCAACCCTTGATTGTTATGGATCTAACTAGGTTCATTTGTAGCTTAACAATCTAAAGAGTAGAGATTAATCTTAGTATGTTAGTCTGGTTTTGTTCAAATTTTCATGCATATTGAGCATGTTTAGTCTCCATAAACTCTTACATTGATGGTTCATTGTTAGGTTTGCATTTTCTTTAAAAATCTTAGGTGTTTAGTTTCAATTAATTAGCATAGAAAACTTATACATGAGCACAGAGCCTATGGCCTCAACACCTCTGTGAAAATACCTCCCCATGCCACCCGCAAATGTTAGAGTTCATTAGAATATTTTATAGTTTTTTTAAAAATGCGTGGTTTAGTCTTTTAGGTTATATGAATTGTGGTTTTAGTTTTTAATTATAATTTAAGTGTTTAATTTTATTTTAAACTATTTAAGTCATATAGTTTTATTTTTAAGTTTTAATCTTTTTTAGTGTTCAAGTCTTTTATTTTATTTTTATTTCTTAGATGTTTTTTTTTCGCTTTTATAGTTTTGTTTTGCTTTTATATATAAATGTCGGTTTATTAATTGTAGTATTGTGTCATTAAAAGTGTATTGTGAGTCATTGTAAAAATCATTTTTTTGTTGTTATATCAATTTTGAAATTGTCATTATATGTACTAGTGTCAAATAGTCTTCCCGTGATGTAAAAAGGGGGTCAAAATATTGTAAAAACTAAAACAAAAACAATTTCCTTATGAATGCATTTAGGGTGGAATCCAATGTTCGTTAAAATTTTGGGGTGTTTCATACCAATGAGCTTTAAAGACTTATTTTGCTAAGCAAGTATCCAAAATAAAAGGATGAAGGAGGGCGATCGGTGCCTCTCGTCACCACACAAGGATGAGGTATATTTTTAGTAGTGACATCATCATTTTTAGTTGTGTGTTAGATTTAATATGTGTTGAGATGTGGAGTTTAATTGCTTCACTGACATGCTTTTACAGAATTTCTTTGGAATACACAAGAACCAACGTTAGTTGATGAACCACCATCAGTCACCTAAAGAACAATATCAGTCAGGAAAGAAGGAACTGACATTGATTAGGGCTAACCGGCATCGGTTAAGGCTAACCAACATCGGTTTCCTATGCATGACTACTATAATTAAGTTATGAGAATTAGATCTATCTTTAGTTGTAAAGTGAATCTAATGGTTGTAATTGCATAGCTAAAGTTCCCTAAGATTGTAGATGCATATATAAGCATAAATCTAGGGTTTATAAGAGAGATTTAATTGAGAATTAAGATAAGTTTACTTTTGAGAGAAAAAGAGAAATTTGTAGAGAAGAAAGTACATGACATCCAAGAAGGTGTGGAAGATTGCAAATATTCATTGTATTTCCTTTGTGATAATAAATTAGTTGTTTCTTGGTGGATGTAGCCCACACTGGGTGAACCATGTTAAATCTTGTGTATTGTTTCTTCTTGTTTATTTTCATATTGATTTCTTTTATGCTTAGATCTGATTAATATATTTGTACAATCGTGTGCTAACCCTAACAAATGGTATAAGAGCTTCTTTTTTAGGGTTGGGTGTGTTGAGGGATTTACTCACAGAGAAATTTATGACTCAATGGGAACAAAGCAATGGGAGAAGAAGACAAATTCAGAGTATATAAATTTGACGGTTATAACTATCTATTATGGAAGATGCAGGTGGAGGATTATCTGTATTAGAAAGATTTATACTTACCATTGGATGAGAAGGCAAGACCTAGCAAAGATGACTGATGAAGAATGGAAAATTCTTGATAGAAAGGCTCTGGGATCTATAAGATTGAGTCGATGGAATCTGTGGCTTCAAATATTACCGAAGCAGGATCTACGGTAGAGTTGATGAAATCTTTAGCAAATATATATGAAAAACCTAGTGCTTCAAATAAAGTTTATTTGATGAAAAAATGTTTAATTTAAAGATGCAAGAAGGTGGATCTGCATCAATTCATTTGAATGATTTCCAGTCTATTGTAAATCAATTAAAATCAATTAGTATTCCATTTGAGGATGAAGTGAAAGCACTTTATTAGTATTCTCTTTTCTAGATAGTTGGTATAACTTTGTAATGGTCTGTTAGTAATACAACATCTCGCTTACTAATGTTTTAAATTTTGATGATGTGGTTAGTATAATCCTGAATGAAGAAATACGTAAAGAAAAGTACAGAGAATCATCATCTGGGAATGCTTTGAATGTAGAAAGCATGGGAAGGTAGAAGGATAGATCCAAGAGCAAGAATAATGGGAAATCAAATTCTAAGAATGGTAGATCTAAATCTAGGTAGAGGTATAATCTGCTGGAATTTTGGAAAGAAAGGTCATGCAAAGAAGGATTGTTGGTTCAAGGAAAACAAAGAGAATGTACTAGAGAAAGGTAAAGAGAAAAATGTTGCTACAAAAAGGTGATGCAAGATGCCCTAATTCTCTCCTTGGATAGTAAATTGAGTCTTGGGTTTTAGATTTAGGAGCTTCTTTCCATGCAACCCCTAATAAGGGTTATTTCAAAAATTATGTCCAGGGTAATTTTGGGCATGTTTATTTAGGAGATGATGAACCATGCAATATTACTAGTAGAGGTGAAGTTCATCTTAAATTACAAAATGGAAATACATGGATATTGAAAGATGTGAGGCATGTTCCAAGCCTTAAAAGAAATCTAATTTCTGTAAGACAATTGTGTGAAACTGGTTGCATGGTTACACTCACAACCAAATCTTGGAAAGTTACTAAGGGATCTCTTGTTGTAGCAAGAGGAAAGAAGGTAGGATCATTGTATTTGTCTACATGTATTACTAATTCATTTTCTGTTCTATCTACTTTAGATTCAGATACAAGCATGTGACACAATCACCTGGCCATATGAGTGAAAAGGGAATGTAGATCTTAAAGGAAAAGGGTAAGTTATTAGATCTGAAATGTGTAGATCTTGATTTTTGTGAGCATTGTATTTTTGGAAAGCAGAAGAGAGTGATATTTCTCAAAGTTGGGGCAACAAAGAAGAATCATAAATTGGAGCTTATACACTTAGATGTGTCGGGACCATCCCAAGTAGCTTCTCATGGAGGGTCCCAATACTATGTTACTTTCATGGATGATGCCACAAGAAAGGTATGGGTTTATTGTATAAATCGTAAATATGATGTTTTAAAATCTTTCAAAAGATGGAAAACCCTTGTGGAAAATGAATCAAATTCAAATTTGAAGTGCCTTATATCTGAAAATGGTGGTGAATACTACAAGGATTTCAATGATTATTATTCAGTAAATGGAATACGTAGAGAAAGGATGGTTCCTAGAACACCACATGAGAATGGTGTTGCAGAGAGAATGAACATGACAATCATGGAATATGATAGAAGCATGATGATACATGATGGATTGCCCTTACATTTTTGGGTGGAAGCAGTAGACATGACGATTTATTTGATTAACCATGGACCTTCAAGTGCACTTTGAATAATGGAATATCGAAGAAGCTTAGACTGGAAAAGAGGTAGATCTTTCTTTTCTTAGAGTATTTGCTCGATGATTTTGTGTATATTGATAAGGAAAATAGAAAGAGATTGGATCCTAAATTAAAAAGATGTACTTTCATTGGTTATGGCTCGTGATTTCAGATTCCACTTTTGGTATTTAGAAAGTTCTAAGATAATTAGGAGTCGTGACATTGATTGAATGAAAAGAGAATGTACAGGGATCAAGTTTTGGTACCCAAAGGTGAACCGGTGGAGAATTTTATGGATGAAAATGAACTCTCAAATTTAAAATTAACACCTACAGGTTTACACAATAAATAAGATCAGTTTACCCTTGACCGACATTGGCTCTCTGCACAAGTCGGTTACAAAATATCCCGATCGGCGTCGGTTAGACGAATTGGCATCGGCAGAAGGTGACCGACATCGGTCACTGTTAGAAGTAGATACAAATCTACAGGATGAGAAGATTGAGCCTCTGACACCCCAAATCTTAGTGAGAAGGTCACAAAGGGTAAGTAGACCTCCAGAAATATTTTCACCTTCCTTGTCTTATTTATTATTGACTGATAGTGGTGAACCAGAAAGCTTTGAAGAAGCAATGCAAGATAAATCCCACAAGCAGTGGGAGCATGGCATGGATGAGGAGATGGACTCCTTAGAGTAGAACCAGACATGGAATTTGGTTAAGTTGCCAGCAGGTAAAAGAGCATTGCAGAATAAGTGGGTTTACAGGATCAAGGAAGAAGAGGGTGGACAAAAGAGATACAAGGAAAGAATTTTAGTAAAGGGATTTGCACAGAAAAAAGGTATTGAATTTGGTGAAATCTTTTCTCTTGTTGTTAAGATGAATTCTATTCGTATTGTATTGAGTTTAGTTGCATAGTAGAGGATTTACATTTAGAGCAATTTGATGTCAAGATGACATTTCTTCATGGTGATTTAGAGGAAGAGATTTATATGAATCAGTTGTTTGGGTATGAAGTCAAGGGTAAGGAGAAACTTGTGTGGAGATTGAAAAAGATCCTATATGGGCTCAAGCAAGCTCCCATGGTATATGAGGTTTGATAGTTTCATGCATGAGCATGGTTATTTGAGATGTGAATCGACCATTATGTTTATTTCAATATGCTTGGAAATGGGAGCTATATATTTTTATTATTATATGTGGATGATATGCTTATTACAGATCTAGTATGTAGGACATTGGTGAGCTTAAAGAAAAGCTAGCTCACACATTTGTAATGAAGGATTTGGGAGCTGTAAAGAAAATCCTTGGCATGCAAATTCACAGAGACATGAAGAACATGAAGTTGTATTTGTCTCAAGAACATTATATCAATAAGGTGTTGGAAAGGTTTAATTTGCAAAATTCAAAACCTGTAAGTACACCTATGGTTGGATACTTCAAATTGAGAAAATATTAGTGTCCTACATTACATGAGGAGGTTGAATACATGGCACGAGTTTAGTATGCTTCAGTAGTTGGGAGCTTGATGTATGTTATGGTTTGTACTGCACTGGACATTTCATTTCACAGCAAAAGGGGAGTTGTGAGAAGATTTATGGCTAATCTAGGTAAAGATCATTGGAAAGTAGTCCAATGGATTCTCAGGTATTTGAGAGTGACCTCCAACATGCATTTATGTTATGGAGGGTCAGATACTTATTTACATGGCTATGCGATTTAGACATGGCTAGTGATTTGGATAGTAGGAGGAACACCACTTTGGATATATTTTCATAGTAGGTGACATGGCGCTTAGTTGGATTTCTAGATTGCGAGAAGGTTGTGTCCTTGTCTACTACAAAGGTTGAGTATGTTCCGTTCGAGAAGATAGCAAGGAGATGATATGGATGAGCGGTGTTCATGGAAGAGTTGGGAAATGAGCAAGAGGATTGCAGATTGTATGCTGATAGTCAAAGTGTGATTCATCCGAAAAGATCTTAATGTTTTATTATAGAATGAAAAACATTCAATTGAGATATCACTTCATACGGAAGGTATTGGAGGATGGAAAGTGAAGTTAGAGAAAATTCATATAAAGGAAAATCCCACGGATATGCTAACGAAGCCGTTGGCAAAAGGAAAAGTTGGAGCTACACTCCACTTCTGTTTGTCTTCAAGTTTGAGGCTTAAAGAGGGAGAAACAGTTAAGGAAAGGATCAGAGGAAGGAGTTGTATGGTACAATGTAGCAATTTATCTCCAAGTGGGATATTGTTGAGTTGTGGAGTTTAATTGCTTCACTGACATGCTTTTATAGACTTGCTTTGGAAAACACGTGTCGGCGTCGATTGACAAATCATCATCACTCACCCATGGACTGATATCGGTTAGGCAAGAAGGAACCGACATCGGTTAGGGCTAACCGACATCGGTTAAGGCTAACCGACATCGGTTGCCTATGCGTTACTACTATAATTAAGTTACAGGAATTAGATCTATCTTTAGTTGTAAAGTGAATCTAATAGTTGTAATTGTATAGCTAAAGTGCCCTAAGATTGTAGATGCATACATAAGCATAAAGCTAGGGTTTAGAAGAGAGGTTCAATTTAGAATCAAGAGAAGTTTCCTTTTGAGAGAAAAAGAGAGAAATTGTAGAGAATAAAGTATAGGACATCCAAGAAGGTGTGGAAGATTGAAAATCTTCATTGTATTTCCTCTGTGATAGTATATTAGTTGTTTCTTTGTGGACATAGCCCACATTGGGTGAACCACGTTAAATCTTATGTATTGTTTCTTCTTGTTTATTTCTGTATTGATTGCTTTTATGCTTAGATTCGATTAATATATCTATACAACTGGTGTGCTAACCCCAACAATATGCGTAATAAAAATAGAAGTTTTTTCTTGTTCACTTGAAACATGTGAGCATTTCTAATGTAATATCTTAAGTGTTGTGATATGATGTGGAAGGTGTGGAACAATGAAACAGATTGTATAGAGGGTAGCTAACTATAGAAATCCACCGACTATATAGATCGCTTGACTATCACACTTCTTTATGAAGATGATTGGTCATCAAAACATTCAATGCGTTCACATAGAGTAAATGCGAGATGCGTTCTTTGTATAGTAATGGTCATGTGCATCAAGATCTAGACAAAAAGATTCAGATAGTAGTATGCAAACCTAAAAGTATGCGGTGGCATACGATTCTAGTTTCAGTTCCACTTTGCCCCATGTTCACACTAAGGGGGTGAATGTTAGGAAAGTAATATGTTGTTGAGAACATTAGTCATGTGTATGTGAGTAAATATATTAATATGTGAGCTATTAATATAATGAGAGTGTGTGGAATAATATATTATTATATTATTGTAATATCTCGAGTGAACAAATCACGTAGGTATCTCTTAGGAGAATCTTAAGGTTGAATGAGATAGAGTGAGGATATCTTGAAAATATTTTGGGAGACTATGTTGGGATAATGATAATGTATATCTCCTAGAAATATGGAGACAACAATCTCTATATATGTTTTAACCCCTCACTTAAAAAATGATCCGAATGAATTGAGTTTATTGTAAGTTTAAATATTATAATTATTGGATGTTCATTGTTTTTATCTTTTGAATTCTGGACCGAATTAATGATGGATGGTCAATTGATAAGGAATGTGAACTATTTCAAACATTGGAACTACCTTCCTTCTATATAAATATGTTGGTTGAATTCATTGAATGAGTTGGAAACCAAAGTAAGAATATTCTAGTAGAAGACTTGTGTGAGAAGGAGCATATACATAACCAAGTGTAAAGGAATATTATGAGTTTATATGAACTATAAGAGAAGAAGGAACCATTGTTGGATCACACTTGCATTTTTGAGAGAATAAGGAACCATTTGTTGGTTAATGCTTGCAATATGTGAGAGAAGAAGGAACCATTGTTGGTTCATGTAGATATTTTAAGCCTATAATTTTATTTTTTTGATACCCCTTTAGGATCATTGTAATATTTGAATTTCAAGATTGTAATGAAAAAATCATATTATGTGCATGTAGTTGAACTTCTTCCATTAAATATTTCTTTTTCATTGTTGTTTTGTAATTTGTTTGCAATAATTTTTGTGTGCCCATTCTATGAATTAGGCACATAAGTACTATGGATTGAGTAGTCTAAGGTATTCCTTCATTGGACCCCATTATCAATGAACTCATCAATGGTCATAGTCAATGAAGGGATCGACACCCACATTATGATATATAGAACCAAATCTATGATGAATATTGAAATTTGCTTCACCTACGTGTGAAGAAGGAACTATTTTGTTGGTTCATGTAGGGCCTTGGAAGCCTCGCAAGTCTAGAATAAAACTATTTTGTGTTGATATCCTGTTATAATAATTGTAATCAAATTTCAAGATTGTAATAAGAAAGTCATATTTCATACTAGAGGCAATTTTCCTCCCTTGAATATTTTTATGTTTTTTTTTTTTGTTTAACATATGATAGTATAGACCCCCTAAATCCACCACTTATAAATCATTCTTGACTAAATAAATCTCATTAACAATCCTTCATTAATTAATTAAATCCCCTTGATTGCATCAAACATACTATGCCTAATTAATCATTCTCAACTAATCGCTAATCTTACATCTCCATTATCCACTTATGCTAAAATCAACTAACCTCCCCAACTAAAAACTATATAAAGGACCTTCTAAAGGTACATGCAAACTTTTCATTTTTGAAAACCTTATTAAATTGAGAAACCATACTATGTAAGAACCTTGCCAAATTTAGAAATCCTTCCATATTAAAAGTTTCTCACATTCTCTTCCTTAAAAGTATAAATCAACTTGAACGTCCACACCATTGAGCAAATCCATACAACAAGGATAGGTTTTGTATTCTATAATGTGTGACTCCTATTTTGAAAGTCTTTAGCATTGCATACATTCAGATACTATTAAACCTCTTTTAGGTTTTTATAAATGAACAATAGAAGACAAAATATAGCATGGACCGTAGTATATTGGTTTAAAAATTATTCTTTTCTTAATACTTGTTGGATATTTTCAATGGATGTAAAAAGTCATTGCCGGCTTCAAAATCTGTATTTAAGAATAAGCGTGACCATATATATAAATAGAAGAAATAATCAACCACAACTAGAAGAAAAAGTGATCAAATAAATGCAACGTGAAAAAAAAAAAAAAAACAGTTTAGTAGTAATATTCGGCTATTTTATCAACAAATACTAAATAACGAGTCTATATCAATGGCAAGAAGAATTAAACAATCCTAAAATGGACAAGCACCATTGCTTGAAATATGAAATTACTGCCATAAATGAGACTATACAGCAGTTTAACTTGTCTGTTACCAATAATTGTATGTAACAACAATTGTGTTCAATATAATTTAGGTCTACTATTGTTTCACAGGTTCAATGGCTTTGGAAAGGCAGTGCATGCAAGATTACCAATTGAAATAACATTTCTGATCAAAGCCAAGCCACTAACCTTCATTTGGGGAGCTTTTTTTAACTCTGAAACACTCAGATTTCTCTTGCATGAAAACCCCACCATGGAAAAGCAGGCCCAGAATAATGAAATGCTATAGAAATCGAGATTATTCTATCCTCCATTGTTAACAACCTTCATTTATCTTAAACCTAATTGGGAGTTATTATTAACCTTTCTGCAAAGCACTCAGATCTCTCTTGTGGGTATTTCATTATTAGTATTATTCTGGGCCTGCCTTGCACAAGTGGAATCATAGCACCTTGCAATGCAGACCCAGAATAATGGAATACTATATTATAGCCATCCTGAAATTCGTCATTAATAGGAAAAATTAAGTGTTGCTAACCTGAATTTATCTTGATAAATGGGGATGTTAATTTTTATTTTTTTATAATGAATCACTCAGATCTCCTTTGGAGAACGGGAATTCCGAAAACCATGGGAATTCCGAATCAGCCATGATTGAAAGAAAAAATATACAGGGCGACAAGGAAAATATTGCTGTGACAGGGAGTTTGTATAGAAAATGAGACATCACCTACAAAAGCCATTTCTTATTGCTTACACTGCAATTTTACCCTGCGAATGCACTCAGTCGAAGGCTAAGCTGCAGAAATTTGGCAGTAAAAAATGGCATTTTCGGACGCGTTGGAAAAACAAGCGAAAATTGTCCGGGGAAGGGGAAAAAGAAGAAAATTTCAAAGTGGGTGGTGGTTATTATTTACAGAATTCATGAGTAGAGATTGCAGGACATCTACCTGTGTTGTAAGAGATGCGATGTAATCTGCTGTTTCTTTTAACAGGCAGGGTGTGTCCATTGAATTCCCACCTGGAACCAGCCTTTGCAACTGCCTTGTACGCTTCTTAACCAGCCCTGCATGAGATGAGGTTGCAGGATCCATTCTCTTAGAGCACAAAAACCTGTAATATAAGGATAAACTGTGTCCGCTCCCGACTCCACGACAAGTCAGCTTGCGGTGCTGCATGTGGGCTTGTTTCAGCTTGGACTGCAATATCAAACGAGATTGGTATTTGGCCCTCTCAGCAATTATTGTTCGGAGGTTTTTAGGTCCGAGGATTTTTCTTAGTGCAGGCCGGTTGTTTTCGTCGCTGGAAATTCTGTTGAGAAGGGCACGGCTCCAGGGGGCGCGGTTTGCGGTGAGGGCGAGGGCCACATCGGCCGCTAGCTTTACGTTGCGACTTGAACCTGCAACCTCTTCTTCATTGCTGCTTCTGGGCTTCTTCAGTCCATCAAGAGCCCCAAGAAGATTTTTCAGATATAGCTATATGAAGTTCGAATTTCCACCTGAATTCATGGTTTCCGGATCTAAAAAATCCCACCATATGAAATATCAAAATAGTTGCTAAATATCAGAGATCTAGAAACATAAGCATCAGTATTACTAAAACCGAAAAGAAGCTTGGATTATAATCATCCAGCAGTGCAAAGGAGGGCAAAAAAAGATAGGAAAGCCGGCAGGAGATTCAAGGAGCTAGGATCCCAAAATATTCTGGTGCAGAGTGGTACCTTAGGACCTTCATGGGGAGGTCTGACAGAGAGAATCCAGGCGTCAGAAGATCGGAAAGAGAAAAAGAGATTAGGAGAGATGATGAAAACGTAGGAATGAAGTGGACCATGGGTGCACATGGAAAAGCACATGCTGTGAATCGTGACCACCACTCTCCTCTTTTCCAAAACTGTTTTTCATCTTCCAACCACTCAGATAACGACTTCCTTACGCCACCGTTTTTACTAATCGAATTTCCATCCATCACGACATCCCCAAAAGAAATACCTAATTTCTATGCAGTCTTGTTTTTCGTCTCTGTGAGGTCATTGAAGTACCACTCCCAAAAACTAGCTTGCGGACCCCGTGATAGATTATTATTATTACTATTGTTTTTTTATTGTACTTATGTTAATCACGTTGAGAAAAATAGGCGACGAGTGCAGCATTTCTTGCCACAGTACCTCGTACCCGTTGCCTTCCCTACCCTAGAATGATTTATCAATTAATTTCCAACATTTCTAACCAAGATAACCCGTGAGTTTTCACCTCATAGGTAGTTCATGTTTGTAAAAAAAAAGTTCATTCAATAATTTTCACAAATAGTGATCATGAATGACCTCATAATATTGTTGGAGGTTTAGGAGAGCACCTTGATTTTCATGTCTATTTCATGTTTTTGTGATTTGGAACATTTATTATATTTTTTAAATATTTCTATTCTAGCATATAATGTTTAGGGATGAACGAATGAGGATTTTTCAAGTCGTAGAAGCAACTTTGAGATGTACTGAAGAGGTATATGTGACTTGGGTAGTAAGGTATATATATGAAAGCAAGTTTACTAGATTTTATTTAGGATTTTGAAGTCGCAAAGGAGGAGAAGGGAAAGGTGGAGCCTCAAAAGCATACTCATCCCGTAACCAATCAACCATTATGTTAGTAAGAGTGTCACTCCCATTGTGGTATCTCCTCCGTTGGCATAAGAATCATGATACATTTGGGGTTTATATTTGGGAAGCACTTTCTTATTTAATGAACTTCCTACACAAGCATATATCATTAGACGTTGCTTGAGATCAAAGAGAAAACAATGGTACTAATGAAGGTTTAAATATTCATCTAAAAGATATTTCACAAGTTGAGGTGCCCCTCATTCGATCATTAATCCTGTGCAATTTCACAATTTTTTGAGTTTGAAAATACTTACCAATGGCTTGAAAACGTGTTCTCATTATTGATTTTGTTGGTAGAATCTCCTCTTTGAGTTGATGCTCAAGAGCTTCATCCAGATCTCCATAGCAACCCCACATCCCGAATCTCAATGAGGTGTAGAATCAAATTAAAGGCTTCTTCCATTTTAGGTTTTTAGGGTCTAACCATCATGTGGCCATTTGTAGACACACCTAAATTTGGTAATTTATCACTGATAATGTTAATATTAACTTTACTCGTAAAAATTGTGATTTGTGCCTCACATTTCGAGCTCAATTGTCTATCCTTGGCCTTATTGCCTAACTTATTATCTTTGTTACACTTCTCGGTCCACTCACAAAATTAGTTGCATTGCCCAAAAATTTCCACCACCTCATCCCCTTATATTTGTATGAGACCACCAAATGGTTTGCTAAAAAAGTGATTTCATCCCAAGCCATGTTAGCTAAAACCTATAGTAGTTAGGTAACTTTACATTGTTTACTTTTTACTATAGGTAGCTATGTTTTTACCTTAGGTAATTAATAATTACTTGCATGGGTAATTAATTGTTTATTTTTCTTTTATGAATGAAACTATATTTTTGTCATAGTTTCTTTTATGGATGAAACTATATTTTTGTTTAATTATTGTTGCATCTCACATATTGTAGACACAAAATCATGCACTTTGAGTCATGTAGTCTCGATTGCATACTACTATTCATATGGTTCATAAGTAAGGAAAGTACTAACTAACCCATGTCTTTGGCCACCTTCTTTTGATTTTTGCTTCGCTTTCAATCTTTAACTCTTACTTGCTTGGTTTGTCTTTTCACCTATCGACATTTTCTATTCGTGACACTAGCACCCATCTAGGATGTAAATGCCAGTCACCCCCGCCCCTTTGGGCATCCTTGTCCTCTAGTAGCACTTTCCGCACATAGAAATACATTAGCTCGAGATGTAGTGTAGAGCTCAGTGATAAGTCCATCATTTTGGTAGATGAGGATAGTTCGACCCCTTCATTTGTATCTTTCTTTTCAGAGTTTGATGCTTTATTTGGGGTTTTGTAGGTGATTCATTCATTCCAAATTTATAGAGACATTAGGTAGAATTTAGCGACACACACGTGATAAAATGTAAACAAGTACAAACCTCTTGCGACACATCAGAGGATGTTTTCTAAGCATCTACGTATACTTGGGGCCGAGAATCCAAACCAAGGCACCCACGGGTGCTTTATCCTACTCTAGGTGCCCCATTCTAGTCAAATATTAAAGATCTACATTTTTCCACCATCAATGCAATGGTCCTCCATCTTTGTTCAATCTGGCCTCCATCTGCGACACGGTCAAAGAACCTCTGCGAATCGAGATAAGGATCTTCTAACCCTCTTTACACATTAGGGTTTCATATTTTCATTGGTTAATTACTTGGGTATTATTTCAATATTTTAGCATTCATTTATTTAGTGCAAACTTGCATTAGATTAGGTTAGTGTATTTGCATTTTATCATAATCATTTTGGTGAACCCCATGCTCGAATCCACCTTCTTTCTAGGGTTTTATTCTTATGCCCGTCACCTGTAGTGGTCGATTTGGATCTCTTGAACATCTTGAAATTCCTTTATTGCAGAGGTCTCTCGCATCAATGGATCTGTCTGAAAATCCCTTTGCTAACTCTCACAATGTTCCCCTTCATGAAATAGAAGCGTATGATAGTGAGAAGTCATATGATGAGGATACTAATGTCGATCAAGACCAATTGAACACACTTATTGATTTTTGACAAGCTTTGCGTAATAAAATTACACATCTTTCGCATATTCTGCATGCTTTGTCACTTCTAAAAAATAATCGTGATAATCTGTCGTAGCTCTAGTTATTTCTAACTCTTCGGATCCCATGGTCTCCACTCAACCTCTCACTCTAGTATCCATTCCTACCACTACCACTCCTATCACTCCACCTAATACTCTCAATGCACAACCTAGTTCCTCTTCGAATACTCCTGATTTAACTTCTTTATATCATGATCTATAGACACAAATTCGCCAACTCAACTCACCACTTCTTGTGTATCTCCATCTCTTGAATCCACTTCACTTCTTCATACTCCTTTTGCACCCACCATTTCCACATATCCACTACCACCAAACTTCAACTCTCCTAAATTTCCCATCTTCAAAGGCCATGGTGACCCATAAGAGCATCTTTAAGATTTTCACGTAGCATGTCTTGATTATGCAGATGATCACACACTCGTAGCAATTTTTTTCCTCATAATCTCCAACAATATGTGAATGTTAGGATTTAGTATTTACTATGGTAATTATTCATGATAGAATGTTATTGAGTGATTTGTAATAACAAATCACGTATATATTTTGTGGGTATATAAGTTGTTATTAACAACTTATATTTGTAGTTACAAATTGTTATGTAGGTTTAAACAACCTACATATATGGTTTATTTTTGTGAGTTGTTTCCTAAATATTAGGAACAACCTCACCTATAAATTTGGCCTGTGTAATGTTCCCGTTTAATTAATGAAGATATTTTGTGTTTCTACTGTGCAAAACTAAGTGTCTTTCGAATGCATTAGTTCTATGACCTACCCATCCACTCGGTAACATCTTTCACACATGTTTCCAATGTTTTTCTCACTCACTTCTCTATCAACATCAGCTCCAAGATCTCTTATGCTCAACTCGCACAACTAAAACAAGGATCTAATGAACACTTAGTGGACTATGTCTTACGATACAAAAACAACTTAGCTAAGATGTTAAATGTGCTTGCAGACTCGAGATTCAGGACTTATTCATTCGAGTCTATTACCACCTCTCTAGGAGATTTTTATTTTGATACATCTCCCTCATTTGACCACCTATGTCATACTCTTAAGCTTCATGAAACCAAGATTTTATCCATTGGAAAGCTTAAATATCAGGAACAAGCATCATCTTCTACACATTTTCAAAGCAATTCAACATTTAAACCTTCAACAACCAAACCAACTAACACAAAAATTATGGTCAATGCAATATCCACCACTAAAGAGCTTCAGTCGTAACCACCTTAGCGCACATTTACTAAGTTTATTGTCCCCCACATATTCTACTACCACAACTTGTCGATAGTAACCTCATCACACTTCGTTCTCCACTCTAATTAGATCCATATCGACCAAAAGGGACAATTATGATGAAAATTCTCATTACAACTATCATTAGTGCATAGGACATTCCACAGATCGTTGTTTCAATATTATTTTTCTTATTCAGGGCCTAATCGAAAATGGTAAAATTGAGCTTCCGAACTTGCGCTGCCTTTACGTCGTCAACGAAAATCATAAGCTCAAAATATTTAACAATCCTCTACCGAAGCATGACACAAAAGCAATCAATCCTCGACTAATTATGTATATCACGCAAAGTACCTCCTACTACATCAAGAGATTTTAATTTCCTAGTTGCTAACACTGACATTTCTTCACCAATCATCTCTTTCTCTGATCATGATTATCATGCCACATTATCTTCTAATCACTTACATATTAGTGCCTCTATCGGATTTATCTCTATCAATAATACTAAGGTTGACTGTCTTGGCCCATCAATGCATATTCTATTATACTTCTCATCGCTATTAGTTATCCCCTATCAAAAATTTCATATCTGATGAAAAAATCATCTGATGTTGTCAAAATTTACATTATGGTAGGTTCTCTCACTATGATTGTACCCTTTCTTCTGGGGCAAGAAGTTGATGGGTGTGACATGATCTTAGGTATCAACTAGATTCACATGTCTCAGTCTATCATCTCCATGAACCATTTGCATCTAAAATTCATTCACAAAAATCAAGTCATTTCTATCGATGTTGTGCATCCATCTAATCCATGGTTAGAACCACCTCTCACGACGGATAATGTATCATTTGCTTCATCTAGTACGCCACAACCCATATAACCTAAAGCACCATCTTCTTATAGTTTACCTACTCGCATACAACATACACGGTATCATCGCTCTGTTAGTCCAATAAAGCAATACATGCCCATTCCTTGGATAGTTACTACAACTCGCCCCAAATCACCACCTCATTTTATTCCACATAAGTGTTCATTACCACTGTGTTATCCCGCACATAGGTATCCCTCCCCTACACAAATTTTGTTACACCGCGTTACACATCATATACTCATCCATCACATGCACATACGCTTCACTCACCTACGTAGCGTTTATCTTCTACACCACCACTATTAAAGCATGATCACACGCTTTCCTCACCACAATGATCAAGTAGATGAAATTCATCCTTTACTCTCATCGATAGTCTTCTCACCATTATATACTTGGGGGCATTACACTTATCTCTTCCACCCCTATTTGCACATTGTATACTTTTACATAGAAATCTTCACAGACGCTAACATCGAAATCACCTAATAACGCACTCTTGTGCTTTGGTTCACACTTGATTGTTGAGGGAATTCTATACACATGAACCTCACACACTAAAAATAGACACTACACATTACACATCTTCACACATCTTACATACATACATCCTACATCCTACATCTTACATCTTACGTCTTACATTTACTATGCATCTACACATCTTATATCATCTACACATCTTACATTACATACTATACATCCTACATTACACACTACACATTACACATCACATGATGATTTCTCATCACCACATCTACTACACATATTACACATCCTACTCATCTACTTATACGTGTTGCACTCACTACCCGATGATGCACTCTAGTCTCACATCCATATTGAATTGTTGAGGGTATACATCACAAATGGACCTCATCACACTTACATGTTCACCATTCAATCTATTTCTCATGCGAAATTCCTTGATTAGTGATATACGTCATAGGCTACATCATCACTTCTTCTAGCATCATACATTAGTGAAATACATTATATGCTACATCATCACCTTTTCTAGAATCCTACATTAGTGATATGCGCTATAGGATACATCATCACTTCTTCTATCATCCTTTATTGATAGACACTTTAGGCTACAATATCACTTCCCCTACCATCATCTAGCGATATACGCTTTAGGCTACATCATCACTTCCTCTAGCATCATCTAGTGATATATGCTTTAGGCTAAATAATCACTTCTTCCATTATCTTGTTGTGATATACGCTTTAGGCTAAATCATCACACATTCTTACACCTCATCTCTATATCGCTTATCGTCACTACAAATTCATCACATCACACGGACATAACACATCCTCCGAACCATTTCCCGATGATGCAATCTTGTTCACGGATCATTCTTGACCGCAAAGGGGCATAATAAATAAACCTCACTATACAATTCCATTCACTTAGGGGGCACGTGGCTCCTATCATTCCATTACATCCATCCACAACATATTGCATATCTTGGTTGCATTTACTCTTGCTTACTTTTACTTGTACATGTTCACTTTATTACACATGCTCGATAGATATATTGTATGCCATTATATTTATAATAAACACATGTGTGTTCACTTTCTTTATAGTTGTGATCATATATTATAAAGGTCTATTACACGTAGCATGGATTCTTGGCACAGCACCTAGTACCAGTCCCACAATGGCTCCTGGGGGCATCCAATTTCATACACTACATGTGTTATTATTTCATTTTTTTTCATAGTGTTGGTGCTCATTTTGAGTTGACCCCTTAGTCTTAAAAGTGCCTCTGAAAATTTCCATGTCTTGTTCACTAGAATTATGAAATATGTGTATTTGAAGGATAAACCCATGTTGAACCCAAAAAAATCTGTATTGGTACAAATACAGTAAATCTGATGTGAATATTCCTTCCCAGTCAAATTAATCACAACAATGTTTTTATAGGAAGATTTTTGTGTAAAACCTGTTAAAATAGATGGATCAACCCTTGTAAAAATCTTTGTGTATTGTCCTTTTTAATCCTCATGCAAATTACATTTTGTTTCTCGGTGCCCGAAGGAATGTGGCATGTTTCGATTGCTTTCACCATTTCAGGCTTATATTGCATATTTACGATCTTTACATAACATGCAAAGTGCAAATAAAATCCCAATACTCGATTGAATATTCCAAGGAATATCTAAAGTCAAATGATGCAAAGTGCAAATACTCCCGCTCAACGAAGGTAAACACATGTACAAGAATTATAGGAGTGGATAGGTGGAATTTTTATGCACTCTTGCATCATACACTTGATGAAGTGCATAGAGAAAATATATCCCCGAAACCCAACAGAGGACATGTGTCAGCATTTCAAGTGAATTCAATAAGCGGGTGTTTAGGTCAAACTTATAGTTTTGTACTCATTTGAAAAAGTGGACAATTATTCAAATAAAATCCACAGACCCGCCATTCCTTAAAATGAAAACACGTGGACGACTTATATTCAAATAAAAGGGGCAAATTGAATGGACAAGATTTGACGCATTAATGGATACGTCCATTAATGCACTTTGCATGGATCAAAGTAATATTTTTACAAGTTTCTTGATCATTTCAAATTAATACTTTGCATGTGAGAAATTGAAAGCCCTATCTTTGCTAAACTTACAACATAGAGAGAAGAATTTGACTATGGAGAAGTACGTTTGAGCCAAAGGATTTGGAGGCACAGTGTAATGAGGAAATTTAGAGAGCTTACGATAAATGGGTGAGTTTTTGCATTGCATTTTTAATTTGGTTATTTGATCTTTATTTACAAAGAATTAAGAGGGGAAATTGAAATCCATAAGATGAAGCCTATGGATTCTAGTTTCCACGTGACATCTAGTATCACTAGCAATCTAGACACAATCATGGATACAAAATTGATAAATGTTGATTTAGAGGAATTCCTACAAAGACTCTTTTCTCAAGATAGAAGTGAATGGATGATAATTCTTGATGCTAGCAGAATTTCTCTAGCTACGGATTTCCCACTTTCCATACATTCTCCAGAACTTGTATGGTTGTGTGCCAAAAACTATGATCTAGTGAATATGATCCAGTGAACTTGGATGGAAGTAGGGAAAGGGTATTAAATTTAACACCAGAAGCTTTTCAGGTGATACTAGGATTACCAAAGGTGGATAAACCAATCACTGCCACCATTGAGTCAACAAAAACTAATTATGAAGCTAAACATGATGACTATGTTGCACTATTGAATACCCAGTGGTTGAAATATAAGAAACCATATGTCAAAAGAATTCCCAAGAGATTAAATAAGGCATATTTGTTGAGGAATTTGAGGACCTAATTGTGATGTTGAGTCGAATGTTAGGATTAGATATGGCTTACATGTTTCATGCATTGATGTGCCCTTTCATAAGGGTTATCTTATAGGAAAAAGGACAATTATGTTGGGAAAATTTCATATCAGCATCAATCTATACCCAACTTATGGAATAGCCACAAAGATCATAATAGGTGTCACATAGAACATCCAATTATACATGATGTCTTATCTGATCTACAACATTGCATGTTGCAATTCCTGCCCTGGTCTACCACGCAATGCAAGTTTTAAATACCACAGAGTATATGATTTGTATCCTCAACTAAGATTGGATAAATGAAAAGGAAATGTTAGGCTAGTGAATGATGCATTCATTTCTCATGTAGTCTTCCTTTTAAACCTAGAATGGGAACAATATAGATTATCTGCTAAGGCTAGAACTTCCATATTATAATATGGTTACATTTTCATTCAATACATATTTTTCACATATATCAGAGTGAGTGGATTCGAGGGGCATCCTTGAAAATTTCCTAGGTATGTGGATGATAAATGACCTTTAATTGAAATCTCAAGGAAGTTGGCACCAATACATAAAATCATTACAAGGAAACATAAGACTAACATTAAGTTCCCTATAAAGATGGAAGATACTCCTGCTCAACTATTGCAAAGGCTAGATTAATGGAAGAAGAAATGGAGAGGTTTAGTATGGAAAAATTTGTGCCTAGACCCAAGTATGATCTTCGATGGGTTTTTAGTTCAGAATAACATGAACCCCAATTTGAATATTACGTGATGAAATGTATAGATGAAGAAGAAGTTAGAATCGGGAATTTTCAAGGATGACCTTAAGGAAAGTCATTTATTTTAAAAAATTTGTAGTTCCTCAAGGGATAACAGATGATAAGAATGTGGTGAGTCAATATTATATTGACCAAAAGGTTGAATCAAAATCAATCACTCCCATAGTTTGGGAGAAGAAGAATCAGATGACCCTTATAAGAGAATTGTTGATGTGATGAGAAGGACCTTGAATTGGTTGAAAGTGATGGGTATGGATTTATCACTCCAAAACCTTTAGTAGTTAGGTAATTTTACATTGTTTACTTTTTTACTATACGTAGATATGTTTTTACCTTAGGTAACTAATAGTTACTGCATGTATAATTAGCTATTTAATTTTTTTATACGGTTAAAACCATATTTTTCATAATGTATTCACATTGGTATTTTGTTGTACATTTGTAATAATTTACTTTTTAATATTTAGCCATACAATGCATGTAATCATTGCAGCTCTAATGCTTTGTAATTGAATCATTGTATATCAATAAATCTATCGGATTCTCGTCCATGTACCTCACTCATAGTCCACCCACCGATCATTTTATGAATTGGATATCTTTTATTGGTTGATATTTTTCATGTAGGTTATCCTTAATGTAAAATTAAACCTATGAAATTGCATATATGAAAGTCAAATGCACACATTTACTTACCTAGGATCCACTTTGCACTTGTAAGAACCTTCCAAGTAAATATCCCTCCGAAGGAACTCAAAGATCTCTTAAATATCCCTAAAGCAGTAAAATACATGAGGAATGACCCTTACACAATAATAAATAACTCCAAACTAGGTTCAAGTTTCTATCTTCCCAAGTTGTAAGCCTTCCAAGGGAAGTCAAGTGCAAAAATGAATAAGCTGTTGCAAACATAATCAAGTATTCAAGTTATCAAATCTAGTTACATCCATCTAGATATCATATCTCTAGGTGGAGAAGTAAGTTTGGTTTGAGGACTCTTCACATATTTCCAATGTAGGTGATGTGCGTATTACACTTCAACCCAACCACTAATATTTATAGGGGTTTTACCCATAGTACACATTTTAAGTTATTAAAGGTCTTATAGAGCATTTTGCACATTTATAAGACCTAGGTTTTCTTAGCAAGAGACATTCCAACTTCTCACATAGATGCATAAAGTTATACAAAACAAACATATCACTTTATGGAACTACCAAACATGTACAAAACCAACATTTTTTTACATAACCAATAATGTGCATCCTTATTCATAAGACTGCAATTCTAAAACCGAAACAAATAATTTGCAAATAATTTTCAATCCTTTCATCCATCTATTACAACCAAATCATCTCTCATAGTAGAAAAATAGCTAAGTTGATGTCTCCCCTTTTGCATTTTTCTATTTAGCTTTACATGTTCTTATTGATTTATCTTGCAAAATGTTAATATACGTATATTTTGGTCTACACATTGATATTAAAATAATTAATATGAATTTATATCATGCTTCTAGGTGTAATGATTATTTGGTCACTCAATTGTTGATCGAATCGTTCAACTATTAGGCATAGGTCACACTATTCTAAATCAATCCTTCTACAATACAAACCGCTAGGGTTTCCCCCTTCAAGATTCCTTTATCATTTGTCTTTCCTAATACTATTATGGTTTCCTCTATTGACACTTGTTAAGGGAAGTTTCTCATGATGACTCTAATCCCGATATTAACCACTTTACTAAGGATGAGAAAAATGTAAACCATTTATTAAGTAAAATCCTCAACATATTGATACGCTCCTCTATATAGATAGGGATGAAAAAATGTGTTTATATGCATCTAAGAGACATGTATATGATACTTCCAAATCTACTATTTCTTATTTTATTTTTTCTATATATAATATTGTCACATCTGTTGTGCCTATATTTATGGGGACATCCCATATCCCACTTAAATAAATTTCATTGTCTATTACTATGTCTACTACTATTTATATATCTTTTGTGCACACTCATGGGGATTCCCACTCTTCTTATTATATAAATATCCTTAAGCATATTATACATTATTTGGAAACTAACTTGCACACACATTCAAAACCTAAGTATCCTATCCTTATCTCCCTACCATGACTTATTTATCTATTCACACTACTTAGTTTCTCACATAATCGACACATCAATCCACATAGTATAATGTTTGCAAGCATATCATGGTGGAGAAAGTTACATAGTATTTCCAATTGGTTATATGAGACCGTAAATCTGGGATCAAATTGTCCCATGGTTGGTCCCAAGCCACACAATCCTATCTCCCTCCACCCAATGACTATATTTCTAACTCTAATATTTTGATGGGCATGTTCATATATTGTAGGTTAGCTTTATATGAAACTAAACCTACAGATGCTTGTAAAAGAAAGTGTAACCCACTCATTTGAGTAATTATGCACTTTCAAGAGTAATTATTTCAAAATACATTCCTAAATCTCTACAAGCTCTCCTAAATTCCTTCAAATTAGTAGCACAACCTATGAACAACCCATACATAGGTATAAAGCCATCCAAACCAGGTTCAAGAGCCATGCCTCTCATTTTAGAGACCTTCCATAACAATCTACATCATTTGCGAAGGGAAAGTGGATACAAAGCATTGCCAAAGTTTCTAAGGGTCAAGGAAAACAATCTTGCATTTGCAAGTAAAACACATTATATCCCAATTATGAAGGGTACATCTTATATTATTCTACACTTATGATTGTTATCTGTTTTGTCAAGAAACATAAGGGTAAAATAGTGGGTTGGATTAGATTTGCATACACAACCGGACATACACTAGGAGATTTACATGAAGTTTACTCTTGTTATCAAGGGGATGTAGTGCGGTGCTTTGATCAAATCGGTAGGGTTTGACCACCAAGGTTAGTCCAAATCCACTACAAATAATTTTATCTACGCTCCCGGATCATATCTCTAGCATTTTAATCAACTAATTAAACTTCCCCTCTTATATTTCAAGCAATCATTTCTATCATTATATCTTGCAAATTTCTTTGGAAGAGCCTCTCATATATTTTGGTGTGGGTATTAACATGTTTATTAATCAATCCTAATATCCAACATGTATTACCCTTATGCCTATTAATAACTAAAAAACTAATATAATATCAAAACTTTAATTTATTTATTTAGGGTGTAAACATAATCACTTAATGGAAATCTCAAGGTTTGAGTTCATATGATTGACATCCAAACTAAGTTTGGCATAAATAATATACAACACCCTATGAATATGCAAGGTACTTCCTATATGAATATTGATGGTTTCCTTTAGGTAACATGAGATATTAACCTTGAGATAAATTTGTTTTAGCACGAGCTAAGTAAAGCATATTTGGTTCATGGGGGCACAACTATATGGTTAACGAATTTATAAAAATAAGTAGACTAAGGAATTCCATCCAATCTATAACTTTAAGTATTGTTTACATAAAAACATAGAAACGAGATAAATATATACCAAAAATATTGTTTTGGAGACTTGTGATGTGAGTTAGCAAAATGATATAGAAAGAAACCCTTGGTCACATTTTGGACCATCTTCAACTTGATACCATAAGGGGCCATGTAGATTGCACCCAACATTTTAGCATATTGTGAGAGGGAATTCCCCATACAATATAACCTATGAAAGTAAACTACTTTAGTGACTTGCATGTATTATCAATAAAAGGAGTAGGCAAGACAATATTACAGCGGGATTAAAATCACTACATCCTGAAATACTTTTAGGACGAACTTGTAAGACTTCTTGATGGAGGATACCATGTATGATAGCTTCACAATCCATATGCACTTGATATTAACAACTACAATGTGGACGTGAGACACCGTTATATAGGGTAAAGAGTCGCTAGAAAGTGAATAGAGAAAAAAAATGAAACAATGAATACAACAATATTAAATCAACCAATTTTTATTGAAAAATAAATGTGCATATCTAAATATTTTAGCATGCACGTTAGGATTAGTTATACCAATAATCAACCTTTCTCAAACATAATACCAAGCCGTGAGAGGTATCGAAACAATCCTCCATGTTAATCTACAACTAATACATTAATCCAACAATTTTCAATGAAAATGTGATATGAATCTTGAGGCAAGCACAAAGTAAACCAATGATAGCAGATGATAAACAATCCCATGATGTTTGATTTCAACTCTTTTGTTATAATCTCACCTCTCAATATCACGATCAACTCTCTATTTAAATGGTAGAATTTCCATTACTATATATTTAAAGGGTAGAATTTCCTCTATATATATATATGGGGCAAAGCATGCTCCGGTTGAGGGCTTTAAATGTCTCTGTTTGTCGTTTGTGTATTATAACAAAGTGACACCCCACCTGCCCATGTTTGCTTCCAAACCACTCATTATTATAATACTTTGTTTTACTTTTATCTTAGAAAATTAAAAACAATTTATATACGAGTTTGTGGAAGTGTCCTCTCTCTTGCGGGTGGCTACAATTTGTATTATTATTATTAGGTCTGATTCGGAGGAATCCAAATGATACTTTATTTGTTTTTTTGATAAGTGAGAGGAGCTCAATTTTCAAAACTGATTTATTCACAGTTTACTTTGTATCTCAAAATTATTCCATTCATATGCGTCATGATGATCAATAGAATATAATAGTTAAGAATAATTTTCATACAAGATGTGACCTGCATATCTATCACCTTTTACTCTTTCTATATATATAGTTAATTTTTTTAATCGAATGTCTATCTCATATAAGATGTTTGGGGATCATTAAGCAATTTTATACCTAATGTTAATTTAGTTAATAAGTCATATATATGAATGGATTGGGAGATTGAAATGATATCTTTTCTTGTCAAACTTGTATGTGTATGCGTGAGAAATATGGTAAAAAAACTTTATTATGTGAGCACAAAAGTATAGTTTAAAGTATATTTACTTGAAGAAACCAATGAACTATTATTAATTATTGATAATTATAACATCACCAACATATAAGATTATAACAAGTGCAAACATGAAAGTTGGGATGATCTTACGAGATAAGACGAGCTATGATGTCATGTATGGGAGAATGGTGATGCCAGGCGGAGAAGAAAGTAAATGCGTTGAGAAAAAGTGTAATATTGAGAAAATCTCGGAAATCATAATGGATTCATTTTTAAGGCATATTAACAAAAATTCGGGGATAAAATGGATTTGGCTTTCCATAGAACTCTTTTGGAGTAAAAGATGAAAGATATCTTGAAACTATATGAATCTTTGTGGGAGGCATTGAGTTAAAAATCTCCGATGTTTGGTAGCAATAGATTTGAAGATTTTCTCTCTAGAAGATGATAATGGAAGAGTGACATGGAAAACAAAGTCACAACCTAACAACCTTGAAGAGAAGGAAGGTTTAATTTTATCCAAAGAATTCAAGACATATTTTGATCTACATATGGATCTTTCCCCTTCCAAGTTTCAATCCATTAAAAAGGTGGACATTCGTAAGGGTTTAATTATTGTTGACGGTGAGGATTTTCCTCCACAAATCTTTCGGAGTAAGCTATGTATAAGCTATGTAGACATTGGAAAGGTAAACACTTAGAGATGTTCTTAGAGGATAATTGAAAGGGGTTTCAAATAATGAATTTCTTTTATTTGGTAAAAGGTTATGTTGATTTGCATAAGTGACATACCTCTATCCCGCTCCTAACACCAAAAAATGTTGAGTTTGCAAAAGGAATATGTGTATGTGCAAGCATGGGAAACATAGATAGAGCTTCACATAAATAGGTGAGGATATGCCTCTTTTGGAAGGAGGGTAGGTGCGTGAGAAGTACGATTACATAATGGATTGCATGTGCAAGGATTTCCCCAAGGTTCGATTACACCAAGTCTTCGTGGCCATAAGGTTTTTGCTAGGAATATGTTAAGTGCACAAAGATGGGTGGAAAAAAAGTGGATCAAGTTATAGATTTTGGTAAAACATATAGTTGTTTTATAGATTTTGGGGCCTTCCAGAATCGATTGCTAACATTTGTAGGAGTTTTGGAGCCCTCCGGATAGGTTGCTGACATCTATAAGATTTTCCCCATGAATATGGAGTTGAAGCCTTAATTTCATCTTGGAATCAGGGTAACATCGTATTATGGATGAATACATACTTTACAAGCTTGGAACGATCTAATTAACTATAGATAGCGCTGACCAATGAAGTGGATCTTAATCTGTATATATCAACGCACAAGTCGATGCATTCATCTTGGCAGGATTCAAAGATATTTCCTATACAATATGATTGATTGATAATTAATCAAAATACTCAAACCCAAATAATGGCATTCTTTCACGAAAGTGATCTTTGGTAGATATAATATAGGGACCCTAACCCATATCTATATATAAGGGTGCTTACCTCACATTTGTAAACAAGTAGGGCGTGGGGAGAAAGTAGATATAAGGGCACACACATCCTTGCTAATCATTTGATAGAGAGAGAAGGGAAAGCGAGTGTCGAATTAACTATATAGAATCAGATCCACTTTTACCCTATTCCTTCAATTGATCAAAGACACGCCATGAATAACATATTGATGACTCCCAAGAGCTCTTACAAACAGAGTTGTTTGGCACCATATGAGGAGAGGGAGGGGATGAGCGGGGTGCTATATCAAGTGGTTCACTATACTTTTCCATATAAAGATAAGGCCCTACCTCTCCTAAAATTGATACCAAGTTTGAAATTTTTCCATGCTACATCAATTACAAGGAGACTACCTTGAGATGTTAGAACAAATGCGGGAAGATATAATTGAAGAATTATAGATCCACAGATTAACAGTTGAGGATTATAGATTATAATGTGTAGAAATTTTAACCAGATGTTTTACAAATGCATATAACAGTTAACATATGAATGAAAAAATATCAATAAATGAAAGTAAATGAGACAAGAGACACCATATTTAAGTGGAGAAACCCATAGGAAAAAAATCCACTAAAAAACATTGTCTTATATTAAGAATTTATTAGTTTAACCCAACACTTCCACTTCACTCCTCGGTCTCACAATAACAATAACAAACTTTTGTCTTGTTGTATAACAACTCACATAAGTAGCTAAGTATAGATCAATCGGTCTATGAAAAACATTAGCAAAATATAGATTACCAAGTAGTCCAATCCCGTGAGGGATCATCCTATTTATATAGGATGGGTGAGTGGTTATACCGCTTCACTCTTTTCAAAGTTGTGAAAGACCAACTAAGATTATTAAAAATAATCTTTAAGACTGTCTAAGTGGCTATCCCCACTTGACATTAACACCCCAACACTCCCCCTTAATGTTAAGTGGGGAAAACAAAAATAAACATGCCAATTTAACCTTTTTCTACAAAAGGATTTACAGATCCTTGAATCAGCAACAATGATTCAAGCTAGCATGCAAACAAGGGAGATCAGCTGATCTTCCCATATAAAAAAATCTTAAGAAAAAGTGTTTTACTTATGAAGACTTACATCAAATTATGGAGCCTTTTATAAATTAAGGCATACCCACAACTAAAGCTTTGCTGGGATTTACAAGTAACTTCACATAGAGTGACACATTTACTTATTACAAAGTGGAGAAAGTATTGAAAGTTTACAACAGCCGCTAAGAGGTGGAATTGTCATGCACACTCCCCCTCAATGGAAAATCTGATAGGCCCAACAAGGCAAAAAATTTGCAAAAATTCATAGCACACAAAGGCTTGCTGAAGATATCCGTAACTTGATCTTGATGAGAACAGAACTTGAGATCGTATCACCATTTATGACTTTTTCTCGAATAAAATGAATATGAAATTCAATACGTTTGGTTATTTGATGTTGAACTAGTTTCTTTGCAAGATAAATGCAACTCTCTGGCTGTCACATGAAGAGTAGTGCTCCTTTTGACACCCATGTGTAACTCTTCCAACCATCTTTTCAGCTAAGTAGCTTCTTTGGCAACTTCCATAGCACTTTTATACTCTACCTCAGTAGAAGATATAGACATTGTTGGTTGCTTCTTGCTACTCCAAGTGCTTGCACTTGCACCCAACTTGAAAATATATCTAGAAGTATATTTTCTATCTGCAACATCACCAACATGATCAAAATCATAGTAACCAAATAATTGTGCATCATTACAAGAAGAATAAAAAACATAATTGATTTTTCCTTTAATATATTTCAAAATTATCTTTTCCATTTTCCAATGAACCTCATAAGTTTCTTGCATAAATCTTGAAACTACTCCTACTGCATAAGAAATATCAAGTCTAGTAATGGTCAAATAAATTAGACTACCAACTAGTTGCCTATACAAAGTAGGATCAAATTTAGCACAAGCTAGTTTAGGGTCTAACTTAACACCAACTTCAATAGGAATGACAACAAGCTTACAGTCAATCATGTTAAATCTTCTAAGAAAATTCATAGCATACTAAGATTGAGATGCAACAATAGACTTATGATCTTGAAATATAATCATGCCAAGAAAATGATTTAATAAACCTAAATTAGTCATTTCAAAATGTTGTTTTAAATTTTCTTTGATTCTAACAATTAGATTTCTATCACTACTAGTAATCAAAAGATCATCAACATAGAGAACAATAATGATAATATGATTGTTATCAAACTTAACAAATAAATCATTATTAGAACAATAATTAGAAAAACCAAGTTCCTAAAAGAACCTATTAATTTTAGCATACCAAGCTCTAGGAGCTTGTTTAAGACCATACAAAGACTTTTTAAGCTTACAAACATAAAGTTATTTACTAGGTTCTTTAAAACCTTTAGGCTAACTCATTTCCTCTTTTAAGTCACCATTTAAGAAATATTTTTAACATCCATTTGGTGAATCTCCCAACCATATTGGGAAGTTGTTAACATATGGATTTGCAAACATGCAAATGACATGCAACAACAAGATGGGCACGAAGTCCCTCCTCAATGAAGGTGAGGCTGCATTTTTGAAAACCAAAAACTGTATTTACATCTGTACATTCAAAATTGTATGTGGGGGTGTTTTGGAACATCAATAGAAAGAAAAGTGAATGAGGGAGATGGAATGGAATGAAGGAAAGGAATGGAAAAGAATGAATGGAAGGAACATGCAAGATTTAGGTAAAAGCAGAGCCTAATATTGCATGAAGAAGAATGATAAATAACCAACACAAATAAAATGGAGTTTGAGTTAGCTAAACAAGAATGAGTAAAGGGAACACACATGAGCAAGTAAATATCAAAGCTTGATCATTGTGAACTAGAACAACATATTAATAGCGTTGACAATAAGATCCAAGACAATATTCGCATGCAAGATTTAAAACACTAACATCT
The DNA here is from genome assembly GCA_018340775.1 of Taxus wallichiana var. yunnanensis. NCBI lineage: Eukaryota > Viridiplantae > Streptophyta > Pinopsida > Cupressales > Taxaceae > Taxus > Taxus wallichiana. Next base: position 48,526,119 of record CM031238.1, read on the forward strand.
AATGAACATAAGAACATCAAATGCTAAAAGAGATAATGAATGGGACACAAAGTTCATATTTCATTAACTCCAAAATGTCTTCTCAAAAGAACACAAAGTTTCTTTCTCCGAAATAAGCTTGCATACAAAAATATTTTCTTCTCCTCTCTCAAAGTCACCTTACAAATGAGCCCCTAACATTCTTTTATAACCCAAAAGTTGGTTACAAAGTAGTTGGATTTTTAAATGCACATTAAATAGGGCACTTGAATGACATTGAATTTCTTAACAAACTTTATTAAAAGCAACCTAAAAATAGAAATCTCTTAAGTTTTCTCAAAAGTAAGTTAAACAATAATATCATTCAAAGTACTACTTTCAAAACATTCGACAAAACATCAATGCCTTATCCATTGGAGTGGGGTCCACCTATCTCAATCGTATGAGAAATGGACTCTCCCAACCATGAGAAAATATAGGAAATCATCCTACCATGTTGTTGGCAAAACAAGGATCTTGATTCTTTGCCAATTCAAAAGATTTGAGCTTTTGCAATGTCAGGTGCATCTTTTCCTCCTTTGGAAAACAACTTGGGAGAAGACTAGCCTCACAAAGTACCTGCATTTCAAGAATCTTACCTGGTATGGTATGCATGTATGTAACTTTAGATTGGATCTCTTCACAAAGGTGTTTGATCCTGAAACATTGATCTATAGAAGAAGTGGAAAAAACATCAACATGAGTATACATTCCATGTATCAATTTAGTAAACTGCTCCACCAGATGTTGTATTGAATTCCTTTGGCTATGTTTATTGACGAAGGTACAAGGAATATCTTCGATGAAGACTTGAATAGAAGAGAGAGAGGTATAGGATTCATTGCACAAATTATCAAACTAAATTATTAAATCTTCCAGGATCATTTTCCTAGACTTAGCATGATTTAACCATAGAAATCGTGTCATGTGATGATCAAACTCAAGTATTCCCTCCGAGGCTAAGAATGTGGATTCTATACAAGCAATCTCCTTTAGGCTTGGAAAAATCTGATCCAGTGTGATTAATTCTATAATGAGGCACTCCTTGAATGGAAACACTTGGATCAAGGTAGGCATAAATATTCTCAGATATTTTTATCACCTCAACAATTGTTTTCAACCCACCACTTTCTATCTCAGAAACCCATGACCTTAGAGTGTGCCCTAGAGTGATCACATCCTTCGATTGATTGATAATTTCTTGATCCGGGATAGCCACCATCTCTAGAACAGGAAAAGAAGACTCAATTGGGCTGATCAAATGTTGAACATATGAAATCAACTGATTCTTTTCTTCCTTGAGTTGGGAAATTTGAGATTTGTATCTCTCCAACCTTTTAAGCACACTATTCATTGAATCCTTTTCCATAGCAACATCGCTTTCAAAAGTGGTCTTTCTAAGGGCTATCTTGGATACTTCATAGTCAGTGACTGTCATGTCCCCACAATCCTTTTCAGTAGTAGGAACTACAATTTCTACAAACTTATCTCCGCTATCATCAATCACTACTCTAGAGAAGACCTTAGGCTTTTTGGGCAAAAATTTGTTGGAGAGGGAAAAAAGAGACTCCAAATCAATGTTGGCCACTTTTACCAATCTCTTTCTCTTTTTTATTTTAGAGTCAACCCAGGTCGGTGTTTCATTCATTAATTTGACACAAAAAAATCGAGAACTGGAAGAAATATCCTCTTTGCATTTCGATGACTAAAACCAGAGGTAATTGTTACGTGGCCTCAATCCTTAGTGAAGTAGAATCTGCAAGAAATTATTGATTATTCTCATGTTTTTGTGGAATACCCTTACCACCTAGATGTTCGAAATAATTAGATATCTATAGCATTGGGATTTTCTTGGACTCGGAGTATGACATTGATGATTTGGATCTTGGTAGGCCTATTGGGACTCTCGGTGATGTGAATAGATGATTTTGGGGTAGAAATACCCAAAACACGTTCTTTACCTTCCCAAATATGCACACTTTTACCAATCCTCGAGACATCGCTTCTTTATTAGAGACAAGTTTGGGTAACCATTGACTTTTCCTCTGAGATGTGTGTGTGATGATGTCGGTGGGGATTGGAGCAAAGAAGATTGCACCACTTTTTTCTATGTAAATCCTCCTTTTGTTGGAAAACTCTATATTTATGACATATGTGCCTAAAATGGGAGAGGATTTGTTATCTGATTCTCATACCACATCATAGTCCCTTTTAACATAGGTTGATTCATGACATCTAGAGAAGTTTCATCTCCTCTACTCCAATCAATACCAGGAGTGGAGTGAAAAATATTTGATCATAGGTAGGATCCATAAGATCAATCCCATTATCAGCAAGGGTCAAGGGAGGACCCCTCAATTAGTAATTTTCTATCTAAGTCGGTGTGAGATGAGAAAATTGTCACCGTCTTACCCCCATGTCATCCGCACATTCTACCCAATCGTCTTCTATGTTTTCCTTGTTCCTATATATTGCTCCTAGGGATTTTTCATGGATCCTTTAACATTGAATTGAGTCCTTCTTGTGAAAGGATGTATAGTTATGAGAGAAAATTTTTTTCCATAAGTTCTTGCATCGTGCGGAATTCAGAAATTTGTATTCCCCAATCTAAATTGGGAAATGAATGCCTCCTTTGCGTTTATCCACCAATAGGAAATGGATTTTGAAAAGCTAACGTGAAAGTTCCATCAATGCTATTTTATCACTGACATATTTAGGAAGTCTGTAAGGAGCTCCCACAAATCCATCAACTCGTATATAGGAGTAAGAGGGAAACTAGATAAACCAAGTTCCCCATTGTTTTATCACCGCCTTGGCATCTTCTGAAAATATTTCCTCTGGGTTTCTCCTTAGTGACCGGATTATATAAAATAGGAAAGCATCGTTTACCCTCCGGAAATGGTGAAAACCATTCTTGAACTCCAGTTGTGGGTAAAAATGAAAAACACTATTCTTTCCAGGACCCATTGTACCTCTAGTTGTTAGCCCTGAAAATATCCTCCTTCTTGCTACAACATAAATCAAATATGAGGTCATGTAAAAATGACCTGTCATCCTTACCTCAATCAATTGCTTATGGAGAGTATTGCTAATGATACTTGCCCAATCAATGAACATCTTTGCATCAAGAATGATACAAATGAACTTGTACATCCAAGGATGAAAATTTCTGGTGGAAGGAAGACCAAAAACCCTATTGAGGAGAGTAATCATATCTCCTATTTCTTCATGAAACTCTACCCAAACAACTCTTTGGGAATTCTTGAAGTGTGATTTTTGGTTTGACCAACCAGTTTTTACCAACCATCTTCGACCATCTCAAAGGATTTTCATCCCAGAAATGTTGTGCCAATTCTTGCGTGATGTCAACATTTTCTTCATGAAGTGGTACTCTTAACAAATATTCCATATGATCTGGAGAATTGAGCAGGAAAGGTTCATTTCTGTCATTAAAAATTCCCGACGCTCAGGATCATAATGTTTGGCATAAGCTAGGAAAAATTTGGGGCATTGTATGGCAACGAGAAATGTTGTCACTTGGGGTAAGCTGCAATGATAAAGCCTTTTTGAGAAAATAGTCCTCCCTTCCCATCTTACCCTGTCATAGAATTGAACCATATCTACGTGACCCATATCGGTATCCAAAATATTATCATATGCTGAATTTAAGGATGATGTTGGAACTAATCCTTGATATGCATATTTTAGCGCTGACTTATTGGAACATTCACCCATTATGAAATTAAAAGAAAAAAACGAAGAGTGAAAAGAAAACCAAAACACTTGAAAAGGTTCCGAGTCTAAGTCTCTAGACCACCATTTCCACAAGAATAATATGACTCTTTCTATTATTATTATTATTTTAAATAAAAAGAGATTTAGCGAATGCCAAATTCAAAATGACCATACAAAAATATTGAGACAAAGCTCAAATCACCATCCGAAAAAAATAATACAATTTAAATCACTTTTGTTATTTTCGGCAATGCGTGAACTACACGAGCCTGATATTTTTCTTGGGCAGTGAATGATCTTGTTTCTCCTTCCCTGTGTAATGATCAAATTTCTTCTTCTTAAGCATGTGTAGTATCCTTGTTATTCTCTTTCTCTTCTTAAAAAAGAATAATAAAATAAAATAAAACAGAATTTTTATGCATGCGTGGGTTCTTGTTTGTTTGGATTTTTTTCTTATTTATGCATGTGTGGGCAGAAATTTATGCATGCGTGGGCAGAAAAGGCTTGTTTCTTATGCATGCATGGGCATAAAACAAACCTGTTTTGATTTTATTCTCCAGCATGGCGTGGACTTCCTGATTTCTGTTATGTTTTTCTTTGCAAGCTGTGTGGATCTCCAAAATAGATGCATTGGAGAAAAGACTTGTCCTTTCTGCAAGCTGTACATGGTTATGCTTTGAAGATGATCTGTGGTCATTTGATTTTCACCAAATGCGTGCTCATTCTCCTCTCCTCAGGCTGTTCATGGATCTCCAAACAGACTTCATTCTTCCTTTGAATGTGCAAACATATTTATTTCCTCCTTCCAAGCATGGAGTGGATATTTTCCTGGACTGATTTGTCTTTCAACTTCTCCCTTCTATGGCTATGTGCACACTATCCTTGGGCCTGCATGGAAACTTTGTTTTGATTTTATTCCTACTGCACAAAAACAACAACAAACAATAAACACAGACTACCAATTGCATACATGGGTTACAAATAGATTCTACTCTTGGCGTGGCTTCTTGGATCAAGGTGTGTGGCACAGAGCAAAGAGAAGCTGTAGAAAATGAAGAATGATGGCTTCTTGTGTAATTTAGAAATAGAGACAACTACCTGGAACTCTCAAGGTTGCCTGGCTCTAGCTAATGCCCGTGCTAGGTTTTTGTGTGAAAGCCGGTAGTGCCTTTAGAATAGCTTTTCCTTCTTCTGGCTCTAGATATCTATAATATTTCTTTGTTTCTCCTTCTTCCCAATTTCCTCTGCTTCTACAACCTCTTGTAACCGTCTCCTCATCAATTCCTAGATGATAGAAGCAAAATTAAAATTGTCTACGACAATTGGAAGCAGAAGAAAAATTGCCTCGACACTTGCTCACGGCAGTTACGATTAATAAAAAAAGAAAAGTTCTTCCAAGTTTGTCGAACAACTTCTATGAGTATTAAATTAATATTTATTAATATAAAAACCTAAAATTTAATAAATATTAATTTTATTAAATAACAGGATAAATATTAATTAAATAATTAAAAGATGGTTTGTGTCGTATCGGAGAAGGGCTCATTCAAAATGGATGAAACGAAAGCCAAAATGACCGTGAGAATAAGATGATTGCGATGAAGGATAAAAATTATGTGAAAGAAAACTTTGAAATTTTAATATATTTTTTTAAAATTTTACGCTTATTGATTTTGCGAAGTCAAAATTAGTTAACAACAACTAACTCGATTGGGGACAAGGGCTTCATGGATGCAAAGCAATGAACCCGGACTCAAAATATTCAATGAAAAAAATCCCGAGCGAGCGCGGACTCACCACGTGTCCTGTACCACCAAACTGTACCAGCTATATAAAAATTTGTTTAAGTCTGGGAAAAGCAACGGAAACCTCCACATGTCCTCTCGGTGCAACTCTAAGGCCAAACCAAAAAGCAAATCTTCAAATGAGCACCGTTCCTCCACGTGGAATAGTTTTGGGTCAAGGCGATCCATATAATTTTTAGAGTGCCCAGCCGAGCCACGTCCAACCAACGAGACCACGTTTCCTATTGATGCAAAGATGTAAATTTGATCAGAAAACGCCCATCAAACCGTAAAATGAGGAAAAATGACTATTTGAGCCCGAGAGATGAAATTTTCTCCAAGGACGGAATTTGGAAATGCTACAAGGCTCAAATAAATTCCTCTGAGCTACATCCATTCATTTTTCTTCAAGTATTTAGGAAAAAAATGACAAGGACAAAAATCCGATTGTGGAAAATGGAAAGAACGGGATAGCCCGAGTTTTTAGATGAACAAAGAATGGGGACCCTAATTACAGACCCTTTCCAGATAAACAGAGAAACAAGGAAACAACTATGGATCCATATGTGATCCTTGGCCTAAGAAGAACTGGTTATGGCAACAAAAGGAATGTAAAGACTTCTCAGGCACAACACGGGGATGAAACATGGCAGAGGCCATAAATTTATATAATGGAAAAATGGGGTAAGACTATTTTAAGCACCAACATCGGCTCCGACTCGGGGATGGGTACTCCCTGCGAGTGCCACAAGAACAAGGTAGACCAAGTGCCAAAATATCCATTGGGCAAAGGAGTCAGTTTGTAGAGCAAAAACCAGAACTATCCCCCAAAAAGAACCAAGAAACCAACAAAAACAAGCCACCAAGGGCCAGAACAAATAAAAACATGAAAAACAGAAAACAAACCAACAAACTATACACTGTATAGATGATGTTCACCTTGATTTTGGGGAATCAATCCAAGAAATGTTTCAAATGATCTGCCATTAATAGGAAATTCAAGAAATTTCCCATCCAATTCCTTCAGGAAGAAGGTATGTTCACCAATTCTAATATCAATGGAGTAAGGGCCCATCCATAAAGTGTAAAATTTTCCATGCTTGCCCTTATCTTCATGCCTATTATCCCATAGCAACACGAGATCTCCAACATTGAAAGCTCTTGGGGTGACCTTCTTATCGAACAACTTCTTCAGCTTCTCTCTAAACTTTACATGCCTTTGGTGGGATTCCCTCCTTTCTTCATCAAGTTCAACAATCTGGTTAATGCGGGCATCATATGAACTTACTTCTTGATCTTTCAGTTGTTACATGAACTGATATGAGGATAATTGCATATGTAGGGGTAGCAGGGCCTGAGTTCCATACACTAGCTCAAATGGACTCTTTCTAGTGGCTCTTTTAATAGTAATTTGGTCTGCCCAGACAACAAAATTCAACTGCTCACCCCATTTTCTCTTGTTTAGCTCCAAGGTTATTCGATCTTTAGCAAATTTTTATTACTAGACTCAGCCTATCCATTTCCTTGGGGATTGTAATTAGAAGTGTATGTCAAATTGATCCCATATTCTTTGCACATCACCACCAAGGGTTTAGCTCTAAAGCTCATGGCATTGTCAACAACAATTTTGACTGACACCCCAAACCTGCAGATGATATGGTTCAGTGAGAATTCCATGATAATTTGGTGTGTTTCACTTTTGGTGGGGATTTCCTCCACCCACTTGGTGAAGTAATCTATGGCTACAAGAATCCACTTATGGCCAACAGTTGAAGGGTCTGAAATCTCACAACTCTCACATCTTCTATAGAAGCGCTCACAACTCTCACATCTTCTAACCAAAAGAGTTACATTCTTGAAGAGAGTTGGCCACCAATAACCAGCCCTTAGGATCTTGTGTGTTGTGACCCTTCCAGAAAAACACCCCCACAAAATCCTCCATTAAGATCAAAAATTATCTTGGGGGTTTCATCTTCAATAATGCACCTTAATAGAACTCCCTCAGGGTTCTTCCAAGCTAACCCATAATCAGTAATGACATATTTCTAGGAAACCAACTTAAGGGCTCTTTTCTAGTTCTTACTTAAATACTCAGGGCAGTTCAGATGTCTGAGATAAAAATTACATCTTTGTACCACTCAGAACTCATAAATTTTTCAAAAACATATTCCCTACTTTCTTCTACTTCATTTACCTCAATAGTTTACAAGTTTCTCTTAGCCATAAGCTTATCCAAGCCCAAACCTCTCACCAACTTCATGGTTTGGATATCCATGTCATATTCTTGCAACTTGTTCACCCATCTGCATCTTTTGCTTGAGATTTCCATCTCTGATAAGATATCTTTGACCATGGTGTGGGGAACATAAGCAACAATTTTAGAGCTCAAAATGTAAGGCCTGAAGACTTTTGTTGTTTTTACCAAGGAAAATGCTTGTTTCTCCATAATAGTGTATTTCAGCTCATCCCCCTACAATGCCTTACTGAAAAAGGAAATTGGCCTCTCATCCCCTTCATCATCTTTCTGTAACAAAAAGATGCAATAGTGTTTTCTGAAGTAAAAGAAAACAGTTGGAAAGGCTTCTTATAATCTAGAGTTGCTAAAACAGGGGCATGCTTTAATGCCTCCTTGATCCCATTAAAAGCTTAAATGGCACCCTCCTCCCATTTAATGGCCTAGTCCTTCTTGAAAGATGCTAATGATTGGAATGGTCAACTCAACAAAGTTTGATATGAATCTTCTGATAAAGTTTATATGCCCAAAGAAGGACTGAATCCCTTATTATTTCTTGGAATCGGGACCTTGCTGATGGCCTCTACCCTTTCCGAATCAATCATTACCCCTTCTTATGACACAATGTGACCAAGAAAATTTTCTTCTTCTATACTCGAAATGGCACTTCTTTGGATTGATTGAAATGCCATATTCTCTACATCTTACCAGCATTTTCTCCAAGTGCTACAAATGATCACTTCCCTCCTTGGAGAACACAGTTACATCATCTTGGTAGACAACAATAAAATCATTGATGTAACCAACAAAAGCAACATCCATTTCCATTTGAAATCTTGCTCCAACATTTATCAGCCCAAAGGGCATCCTCACATATACATATGTCCCCAAGGAGTGGTAAAGGTTGTTTTTAATTCTTTCGATTCCTTCACCACAACTTGTTATAACCAGAGAAACCATCCGGGTAGAAAGTAACTCAGAACCAATAACTAGCTACAACATGTTTTCCATGTTTGGTAAAGGATAATTATCCTTCATGGATGCTCTATTCAAATTTCTGAAGTCCACACACAGCCTGATGTCACCATTCTTCTTTCTAACTGGTACTAGGTTTGCAACCCAAGAAGAATACCTTGTAGGGATGAATAATCCCTCCATCCCTCAGTTTCTTCAGTTCTTCTTGCATTTTAAGAGACATGAGTGGATTGATTGGTCTCTATTTCTACCTGAATGGTTTTGCATTAGATTCCAAAGGAATCTCATGTTGAAACAGATCCTCTCTGTATGCCTTTAGTTCAGAATAAGTCCAAGCCATGCAATCTTGATATTTTTTTAGCAATTAGACATAAGACTATTTTTCCTCCTTGCTGAGATTGCTTCCCAACCAGATCTTCCTTGGTTTTCCTTTTGCCAAGGTCATGCTCCTCAATATCCCTTAAGGCTGCCATGCATCTATTAATAATGCGATCAACATTATCAAAGTTGGATTCAAGAGCAACAAACCCTCTAGGAATGGTATTAGTCTTTAGTTGGATGATTCCTTTGCCAAACAAGGTTTCCTCACCCTTTGTTACACACACCATTGGCTCCTAATCAATATTTTGATCAGCAAACTCCCCTTTGTTCTATAGAAATCTTTGACTTGAGCATCATCGTTAAAAACTTTCCAATGTTTAATGTTGTCGGTATAGATGGCCTCTGGTTAACACCTCAACATCATATTCACAATATGAGGATACTTGCACAATTATCAAACCGAGATCCCAATACTACAAACTTGTCTCGCCAAATCATTGAATTTCCTATCATGACGCATAATATTGAATGAGTCAAGCATCTCAATGAGATCCCAAGTTGCATGCTTTTATTGTTTCATTCGTTGATTCTTTGTGGCATAAAGTTTTCTAACTTGCTTTACAATTAATTCTGAATCTCCTTTGACAATGATGTCTTTAACACCATATTTCCAAGCAATTCTCAAACCTAACAATAGTGCCTCATATTCGAAATGTTATTAGTGCACTCAAAGTTGAGTTTGAAGGAAAATACAAACTCTTCCTGACCTAGGGAGATCAGAACAACACCAACACCATTTCCGAACTTGGAGCAAGCTCCATCAAACAATAAAGTCCAAGGAGAGCTTTCTGTTCAAGACATTTGCATTCTTCAATCTTGTGCTCTTTTCCATAAAAAAATCCTACAAAGTTATCAACATCAACACTTGTGTACAATACTTCATAAGATGCATTGTAAGGATCTTTAAAAAGGTGCAACATCTTCTTTTCCCCATACAACTTAACAAGGCTGCCTTTAATTGGGATGGTGGCATAGGACATATCCTTTTGAACACTCCCACCAACACTTGCAGCCCATTTTCTAGACAAAAACATACCCCACTTGGTTGGGCAGTCAACAATAACTACATCAAGCTTCAATTTCCTACCCGATAGGCTACAAGTTGTACCATCAGACCTTTCACACATCCTACCACTGGCACCTCTCTAGAATCCATGGCAGTGCACTTCCCATATGTTGTTGTTACCTTGATGTTCATTTCATTCATAACTTCCAAAGGCATAACATTGCATGATGCCCCCAAATCAAACATATAGTTGTGCAACAGTCTATCCTTAATGATCAGAGTGGTGAAGAATGGATCCACATTTAGCTAGGAATCTACCAAGGATGTCCCCAAATAAACCTCAGGTGGTTCATCTAGCTCTTCTGATGCTTTGGTGGTGCTTCTAGTTCTTCGATGATTGGAGGAGTCTCCACAATATTTACGTTTCTGCCTGGGGCACTCTTCTCTTCTTTCAATCCAAAATACTCCAATGCCCTCCTCTTGTGCTCAGGAATCCTAAGCAACTCAACAATTGGAACTGAGATCTTGATCTAACTCAAGACTTGGGAATATCATAAGGGACAAAATTTGGCAAGGCAACATTGGAAGGAAAGCTAACACACTCATTAGATGGCACATGATTTTTGATAGCTTGGGCATGAGGAGGGGTATGAGTTTTGTTTGGGACAACAAGGCCCTTGGTAGATGCATCTTTCTTAGGGTCCTCTTTAGGAATATTTGAAAGCAATGGAGTTTTTGGCTTGGCCTGAGGCCCTATACCTTTGACAACCCTACTTCTTGTGTTGTACTCCTTCTCTTGGGAAATAACAACATTCATCAACAACTGCTTGTCCTCCTCAGATGGGATTCCTCCATCATACTTCTTTATCATCAAAGCTCTTAAATACTCAAATTCATTATTGGGCAATTCAAAAGCTTTTACAGTATCTACTTCTAAAGCATGAGAGGGAGAAAGAAGAGGTACCCAATGGATGCAATCCCAAAAGTCAATAAATAGTTCTAGCACTTATTACCTCAATTGAAGTTTACCCTTGTTGTGAGCTCGTAAAGCAACCCATCATGCAAACATCATCATGATTATCATCATCATCTTCTTCTTCTTCTTGTTGATCTTCCTCACATGGGGCATAGGGCATGAAACATCTGTCACACCAATCAATGACATTTGTCTCCTCCACAATAACAACTCTAGCAGCTAAAGGATCAAGTACCATTCTATTTTCCCTGGCCTAGGACTGCCTATTTCCAAATCCAACAGGTCCCTTGCCTCTATCATCAAATCTTTGGTGACTTGTAAACCTGTCTTGGCCCTGTTGTTTGTGTTGACCTTGTGAACTCTGCCCAATCCCTTTTTCTGCCCGAGCTAATTTGTATGATATTTCTTTGACAAACCCTACCAATTTTTCACAACTTCCTCCAAATCAGCAAGCTTACTTGTTTGAGGCTTTTCTGGGTTAATTAGTTTTACACCCTCCCTTTTTGGAGGCTTTCCAATTGCCTTGATGTTGTTCGCTATCCGGAAAGCCATGGTGAATGTCTGCCTCAAATTAGTAGGGTTTTTTTCCCTCAAGTAGTAAGTAGCTTTTTTATCAAATGCATTTGAATATTTGATCAAACATGACTCATCACATGGCCTTAAGCTAACATGTAATCTCCTCAAGGTCTTGTTAAACCTTATGTTGAAATCATGTACTGACTCATTAGGATTCTTCTTGATGTTTTCAAATTTTGATAGAAGAAACCTAGGGTCAGTTCTATCACCATACTGCAATCTAAATGCATTGTTCATCTTTATCCAAGAATCAATGGAATTATCTAGAAAAGCTTTATACCATTCCCTTGCATCCTCTTCCAAAGTATGGATAAACAATTTGATATATACATCTTCATGTTCAATCTCAAATTATTCCATCATATTGATAAAAATATTTAGATGTTGATCACCAGTTATAGCATTATTTCCTTGGAACTTTGGTAATCTATTTCTTACATCCTGGGAGACTGCATTTGGATAACCAGCCATCCCTGTAAAATTTATGGGACCAAAGGTGTTTACAACAAATGGAGGTCTAGGTGGAGGTTGAGCCATATTATTCTGAGGAGGTGATCTTATAGGAGAAACAAAGTGACGAGGAGTGAGGGGTCTGTGTGGTACAGGGATACAATTTTCAGAATGACTATCCCCTAATGGCCTTTTTTCATGGTAGACACTATCAGATTTGGAAAATACAGGGGTAGAATGAGATGTAAATCTTGAAAATATAGGGGTAGAATGAGAAGGCCCCTCTCCAGATGGAGAATTCAGATTTACAAAGAGACTACCTGATTCAGAAGCAGTTGAGGAAGCATTGCAATCTTCAATCACGTGCCGATCATTTTCACCAATGGAGACCTCTTTTCTTGAGGTTTGATCTCCAACAACCTTCCAAATTCTTCCTCCTTCTGAATTATACTTTCCAAACTCTGAAACAACCTTCTACTAGGGTCCGCGGTGAAGAAAGATCTTCTTCCTTCCAACTTTGCAAATATTAGTAACAAATTTTCAATTGATAGAGGTTAAGACACTGACATTTATCAAAATCAAATCAACTCGGAGTCGCCACTAAGGATTTTCACCCTAGTTGTGTAAATGCACTAAAATAATCTGTCAAATATCTATCAGCACTAAAAATCATGCAAATCTTTACAAATCAGACCTTCCTTCACCCAAATTTATCAATGGTGAGGAAAACCTAGTACAATAACTGCTGGAAAAATTGGATAGACAACACGTAGAACCTATAACTTTGTTCAATCCTTACAGATCTAATCAGAGAATGATGTTTTCAAAATGTATTTGCACATAGAACTGCAAGAAACATTACCAGGGTTTGGAAAACTTTAAATTCTTCAAAGCATCCCTAGCGGTGCCATAAGTGTTGTTGATGGGCCAAATGGATACAAACTAGGAATAAATAAACAAATGTGTCTCGACAACGTAAATCGAGTTCCCAACAACAAAATCGGTCCCGATAAATGTCAATCGGGTGTTGGTACCCAAATTGATTCCCCCTCGAAGCGGAGAAAATCATCACGGATTCCCTTTGGCGGGAAGCTTAGAGATAAACAGAAGCTTAGAGATAAACAAAGCATATAGTGTGTCATTGTGTAGCTGGGGATCAAATGCAGCTTTCTCTTTGTCATTCAGATGTGGAGAAATGGTTAGCACCCTCAAGAGGATTTGACCTATCCTCACTACTTTATGGTTGTGCCTTTCAACCAGGGTGAGAGGACCCTTTTTGTAGCCTGTTGTTTATGGAGGAGATGGAGATATCCTTCCTTGTGAGATTATTAAGAAGACCTTGAAGAAAATATGATCAATGCAACAAAACCTAACTCTCACGAGTTGTCACTCTAGATAATGGAGATATTTTCTAAGCAAGGTTCAAGCCACTAAAGACAATGAAAACCTGATTGTTTCTGCATGTTTTGATGGTAAAAATTATGCATTTGTATACATACATGACAAACAGGGGTAGTATGGGTATGATTAATTGTTTTTAAGTGAATTTTGGTGGGAGGTGAAGCAAGATAAATTTGATTATACTAGATCTTTGGAGGGACTTTACAATAATGAGAAACTTCACAACAAAAAGCTTCAGAACAGTCAAGACGTTCCTTCAACCAGAAGGTGTGCTTCAATGGAGCCCCAAATCAGCACATTTTCACATAATCTTTAAGACTCCAATACGAAGGCTTGAATTGGAAAACTCAATTAAACACTATAGTTTTTTATTAACCACACCTAAGGTACACCCAAAGACTTACAGACAATCTTTATCAACAAATGACAGTGAATTGATTTTAAATTTTTTTATCTCATCCAAGATGAAGGATCTTCTTGAAATGAAATTACAAATACCATTAAATTGTCATAGGGACGAGATCCTGTGTGATTTCACAAAAATTTCAGTATAAGATTGCAATAGGAACAAATAGAACTATTTGTAGACATTTTGAAACAAAGCAGACACTAATTGCTTAGAGTCAACACAGAATAACTCAAATTTGATTAAACTTATCAGCAGGGGAAAGTTTCTAGAACAGTCTCAGAGCTTGTCAATGGTTGTACACTCGTAACCACCTTGACACGATCAAGTTTAACACAAAAGAGACATACGGTTTCTCAAACAGTCCCTCAAAAGATGGGCTCTATCAATCCTTTTAGAAAATCAGTTCTGACCTCTAACACTCCAACATTCCAACCTCCAACCCCCTACCAAGAGCCGAGCTCTTGTATTTATATCAGAAGCAACCAAAACAGAGGAAAAAGGAAAATCTGATGACAACTCGACCACCAGTTATTAATGCTCCTGCAAATCTATCCACAATCTGGAAAAACTTTTTAAAAAAATCCTCCATGTTTGCTTTGGTGTATTAGAGGAGGAAGAATGGCAAATAATATCAAAAATGGGTAGTGGAAGCAACCAGATCCACTTTAATGGCGTGAAAGTCATTTTTTAGTTTTTTTCCCATCAAGGCCTGTTGAAAGTAATATTTTATGCTTCCATGGTGTAGTGGAGGTCTAGAGCTTTCCAATGGTGTCGATTTACAATATTTTGAGCCCTGAGTTGAAAGATATGCCCCTTTGCAGGTTTGTATCGAATCCATACAAATGGGTAGGAAAACAATTTGAAAAATGGGTCCCCTTTTCTTCTTACAACTTTTGAAAAGATGTAGAAATTTCACATTTTCTTTGAACCTCCGCCCTTGAGAAATGAGCTTGACACGTGTCCTAAGGTGGGGCCCAAAAGAACCATGGCCAAATTCTGCTATTTCACCTCCTTTTTGGAAAAGGGAAAATTTTCCAAATTTCCCCCAGAAGTCTGCACCTTCGCTGTTGACCGGGGAAATTTTTTGACTATTTTTGTTGGGTCTATGGGCCATTTTGATGTTTTAATCCTTTTGGCAACAAGAGGCAAAAAATACAAGTTTCCTCCGATGGTCCGCTTCCTTGCCCTTTGACTTTTCAAACTACCACGCATCACAATGGCGCATCTTCAACATAAAGACCCAAAGCGGAGATCCTGAATGAGCGCGGGCTCACCACGTGTCCCTATTCCACCAAACTGTACTAGCTGCATAAAATTTTTCTAAGTCCGGGAAAAGTAACGGAAACCTCCACGTGTCCTCCCGATGCAACTCCAAGGCCAAACCAAAAGAAAATCTTCAAATGAGTGTCGTTCCTCCACGTGGACCAGTTTTGGGTCAAGGCGATCCATAGAATTTTTAGAGTTCCCCACTTTGAGCCACATCCAACCAAAAGAGACCACATTTCTTGTTGATGCAAAGATGTAAATTTGATAGGAAAACGCCTCAAATCGTAAAATGTGGAAAAATGACCATTTGAGCTCGGAGATGAAATTTTCTCCAAGGACAAAGAATTTAGAAATGTTACAAGGCTCAAATACATTCCTCTCGAGCTACATCCATTCATTTTTCTTCAAGTATTTAGGAAAAAACAACAAGGACAACAAATCTTGATTGTGGAAAACGGAAAGAATGGGAGAGCCCGAGTTTTTAGATGAACAGAGAACGGGCACCCTATTTACATACCCTTTCCAAATAAACAGAGAAACAAGGAAACAACTATGGATCCATACATGATCCTCGACCTAGGAAGGACTGGTTATGGCAATAAAAGGAAGGCAGAGACTTCTCAGGCACAACACGGGGATGAAATATGGCAGAGGCCATAAATTGATAGATTTTAATGGAAAAATGGGGCAAGACTATTTTGAGCACCAACAGGATGTAATATTTTTGGTCACTGAGGAGCTAATTGGAAGTGTTACTAAGATGGATTGTAGTGGTTGTAAGGTGTTTAAGGATAGAACTCGGCTTCAAGAGGAAGTCCATATTTTTCTTGAACATGATGAGAAAATTTTCTCGAAATATTTTCCAGGGAGGTGGGCTAAAGTATGTTTCTATATTATGAAGTATATTACTTTGGATGGGAAGTATCGGAAGCTGCACTCTCAACATTTGATGCTTCTGAACCATTTTCAGAGGGGAAGGAGGATGAGTATTCCTTTCTACTTATTTAAGGATAAAAAAATGGAGGCTCTTCTTCATCAAGGGTTAATCCTTCTACTAGTTAAAATGGGTAAGCCGAACCTGCAAACAAGGGGGGTTGGAATTAAGTTAGGGGAAGATTGGGAAGACCACATCTCTTTAGCTGATAGGATTAGGCTTTATAAAATGAAAGAGAGGGCCGAGAAGGAGGTGGATGCGAGATACAACATTACAAAATCTTGTTGGGAATGATGAAG
Source organism: Taxus wallichiana var. yunnanensis (assembly GCA_018340775.1). Lineage (NCBI taxonomy): Eukaryota > Viridiplantae > Streptophyta > Pinopsida > Cupressales > Taxaceae > Taxus > Taxus wallichiana. The sequence continues at coordinate 48,542,562 of CM031238.1, forward strand.
AGAGTAATCCTACTGGTGGGTTGGTGGAAGGTAACATTGTTTTTAACTTTCTTATGAGTAAAATTGAAGCTCTGGAGGATTCGTTCTATCAAGTAAAGGCTCATAACAAAAATCAGTGTGGGGACTTCAAAGGTCAAATGCAAAGATAAAAGTGTTAGAAAACAGTTGATGCTCTCTAGGGGATGGTTGCAGAGGAAAAAGGCAAGAAGAGGCACTAAGTAGTTCATACAAGGAGGATTTCCACGTGGATGGTGTTGGTCCAAGTTTTAGGACTAGGGAAAAAGTGCTTGGTTTTTGACATGTTGTTGATTGTTTTTTTTTTTCGTTGTTGTTTTTTGTTTTGGGTTTGGGTTTCTTGTTTCTTTTTGGTGGGGCTCTATTTGAGTCAATCTCTTTTTGACTCAATCCATTTTGTTAGTTTTTTTATAGATACTTTTGGTTCCTGAAGTACTTTATTGTAATATATTTTCTGTAAATGGCCCTTGGAGCCTTTCCAATCATTATCTATAAAAAAATCATGTATGTATTTTTATTAGAAAAAGATGCAACATTTGATGAATGGTGTTAGAAGAAGAGGAAGAAATAAAACCTTTAAAACTCATGGCCATGATCTTGGTTTCATCTCCTGAATCAGACCCAAGATCATGGACCACAATATTCATTTTTTCTTTTCCTTTCTTATTATTAAACCACTTAGGCTTCATTTTAGGATGTAATTTCCAACACTTAGATTCATCATGATTATTTTTACAATGATTACAAAATGGTTTTTCATCTTCTTTCTTAACAATAGAGTTAGTATTTTTCTTACCCTTTCCTTTTCCTTGTTCTTTCGAACCTTTTTCTTTTCCTTCGGATTGCTTGTTATTGTGTTTTGAGGAGGAATAATCCTTAGTCATTTTCCCTCTTGCTTCCAAATGTGTATCTTGCACACACACCACATCAATATTAGTAGGATTAAAAATGAGAATCATATGTCTCAAGATAACTATGTAATCCACCAATATATTTAAGCAGTGTTTCTTGTGTATAGAGAGAAATACCAAGAATAAGATCCCTTTTCCTAAAATCTTGTGTATAATCCTGAATAATTTGTCCCTTAGTTTGTCTCAATGTTTTCCAATCCATCATAGCTTGTTGCATATATCCTAGAGGATAAATTTTTGTCTAAGATCAGAAACAAAATCAGACTAGGAAGTGATTTCTTTACCTTTTTCTCATTTACTTCTGAAGCTTACTCTCCCACCATATGAGTGTTGTGCCACCCATTCAAAGATTTTCCAAATAAAATTTTATTCATCATCAACAATTTTGAACCCTACAATATACCTCAATCTAATTGATCTAGTTATCCAACTTCTCTGCATTAAGCTCCCCATTATACATTGACAATTCAAAATTTATATCTAGTTTTAATGAAGGAATAAAATCATTTTTTTGTGCTTCACCTTTAGGAATATCAAAATTAAAGCTAGATCCTTCTTCCTTTTTACCTTCTCTAGCTTCTTTTTCCATCTTTCTTCTCCTATCATAGTATAATTCTTCAACCATCTCTTTCATTTGCAGGAATGATTGACGAAACTCTTCTTCTCGTTCCTCCATCCTTGGACTTCAAGATCTTCTTGTACCAATTTCAGGATCAAATTATACTAATTCTCTCTCACCATTTCTAGAACGGGACCTTGTTATCATTCAAAACAGACTTGTAATCCAAACACTATTAAACTAATCATGTACCACTTCTACGATACCAAATTATTCAAAATATAAGAAAATTGCAAAAACATTCACCAAATTTGTTTTATAAATATATATTTGGATTAAAATTCACATTAATTTTTTTTTCCTATTTTTAAATTATTTTTAAAAATATGCAAGTATTGCACAAAACAAGAGAATAATCAGATTGAAAATAGATAAAAATACTCACGCAATTGATAATTGAATTCGATGTATTAAAACCTACGTCTCTGGTCCATATAAATATGACCGATCTATTAAAATATGTCTTAATACACTTACAATACTTCAAAAAGGAAAAAATAAACCTTCTCCAATTGTCACAATATTCTCCTAAAAAATCAACCTTAGTCTCCTTTGGAAATTTCTCAAAATTCCTCTCTTAGTGTAGACACCAAAATTGGGTCACACTCCCTTGTCCTCGTCAAATAAACACCTTGAATACATTCACCTAACCATGGCCCCTTTCACCCCCACTATAATATTAATTTAATTAAATTAATTCATGATCTCATAATATCTATTATTTAAATATCCTAATTGAGATAATGCCCACACTACCACCTCACCCTAAGACCTATTCTTAGTATGTTGCCATAACTAACTAAGACCTACCTGAACCCTAAAAATCAAAGCGTACATTCCCTCTAACCACATTCCCTCCTCGCTAGAAAGAAGCTTCCATTCTAATCCAAGGAAGAAAGCGAATGAGATCTAAGAAAATCATAGGAATCTTCTCATTTTAGAAAACCTAGGAAATCTTTCCTTAACCGACGCCGGTTACCCTAAACCGCTACCGGTCACTTAGAACCACCGTCGGTTACCATTTAATCCCCAAAACAACCTTATTTCATTGTTGGCACATTTCTTCGAGAGAAAGAGATGAAACCAGTGCATGCAATTAGAACCAACATTCGTACACGAATCAAAACATCCACAACCAAAGACAAAAAGCAATCATAGATCCATTCACATTTACGGAAGCATCCGGGAAGCACCAGCACCACACCAAGTTCCTTCCATTTGATCACCTGCCATTTCCAACCAGACATCAAGCTCGTACATACAATGAGTAAGTGTTTTGTTAACCAAGATCCGTCCATTATCATTTTAGTAGACTCTTTTACTTATGTTATTAGTTTACTCCCATTCCTATTTCCCCACCATTTACCTCCATGCAAACCTAACCGTTCCTTCACCCACACCATTGAACTGCCCATACCTGGTTTTAGAGAACCTTAAGTATACCTAGGACCCTCACCGACCTTGTCATTTCCATTCCCATTTCCATTTAGCCTTAGATCTATCACCACACCCGCTTTTGATAAGCTTCTTGTACCTCGACCACACCGACGCTGGTTACCCACAACCGTCACCGGTTCACCTAAACCGACATCGGTCATACCAAACTGACGTCGGTCTCTGTGTTTTTACCCTTAGACCAAGAACAGAGCTTAAAACCTCCACCAAATACCCAAAACAGCCCCGAGAACTGACCACTAACTTTGTACTAGTACTCGATGGAGACCTTGACCTTGAAATTCAGTCATAGCTCATCTTGTTGTGAATGAATTTGCTTATTGTAGTTGAATGAGATACCTAAATAATTTTAACTACAATAGGATTTCCTTTATTGTTAACATTGAGTTATTTTAAATAGTGGATTGATAGTCATCTAGGGAGTATCAGACTTCTGAGATCTAGCATATGCTTCAGCGTTGAGTCCACTACATATCTTGTTTAAATTGTATTTGGTGGTCTTGTTTTCTATTTCGGTAGTTCCTCCTAGCCAAAGGAAGCTCTCACAATTTTATGTGGATAAAAAGGTCATACGCGTGCAACAACCTTCAACCAACATTTTAACAAGTATTCCTCCTAACCCTCTACCCTTATCTATTTCATCAATATTCAAAGAAATGCTCTAGAATCAGGTGAAACATTTTGGCATGCCCAGTGGGACCCATTTGGGGTTCTTTTCATTTCTTCATTTCTAGGTGAAAATTTTCATGTTTGTTTCCTTTCTAAAAGGTTCTCACATTAAAATTTCTCCCCTGGAATCTTCTCTTCTTCTATTGTCTAAAAGCAATCATATTTTGGTGCTTTAAAACGAACATTTCTTTCCTTTCATTAGTATCACATTAGTGAAAGAGCATCCCTTCTCCTGTTCATCCTTTTGTGTCATTAAATTCAATATTTCGATTTGGGTTTTAAAATCACTTCATTTCATTCTACTTTTCTGCATTAGTTCACATTAATTGAGGGCAACCTATATCTTTGGAAGTCATTCCCAATTGATGGTTGACAAACAAATCATAGAAAGCACATTTTCTCTCTCTCTCTCTCTCTTTGAGTCTTACCAAACTACACAAATTCAAAAATATACACATTCTTAAACGACATCTTTCCCAGGAATGCCTGTTAATGATTGCACTGATCAGAGGATTGGCAGGTACTCCCCAGCTCACTACTTCTATCGAGTCATACTTCAGAAGATGACCCGCCCTGCCATAACATACCAAAACCTCTCCTTGTAGATCTCCTTCTTTGTAGGAAGCCATCCTCACCAAAAATTCTATTCTAAAGTTCATGAGTCAGTCCTTAATAGCATAAGCTAAACAAACATAATAGAAAAAGCACTCTTAGGATCATATTTTTCTTAGTGTTTCTACTTGGCTTGTGTTTTGAGGTGAGAGGACACGTTCTTCATCTTCTTATTTCCCCTTGCACACTCATTCATCATAGTTGGTGTATTCTAGCTTCATCTGAGTGTGCACTGGGCCCTATTTTCATCATTCTCAGAATTCTGGGTTTGATTCCATATCTAATTTTAACTCACAACCACCTTTTCTTCATCATTGTTTCAATTTCACAGTAGTCGGTGTTGGTCCAACAACCATCGTCAGTTTTACCCAATCGATCGGTTTTTTTGTTATTTTGGTTAACCTACCCAAAAGGACACCTTCTTTGTTATTCAGAGTCTCTATCACTCTCATCATATTCACTATCCTAGTAAATTCCATCAACATCTTATCTACTTAGCAGATTGTCACCCTTTTACCTTGTTTTGAAAAACTATCCATTTTCCATAGTGACCGACCGTGGTTACCTGTGACCGGCGTCAGTTTACCCTAACCGACATCGGTTAGCCTGTTCAAATTTCCAGCTGACATTTTATACCTAATCCACCTACCACCACCTGTTTTCCTTTCTTTCTTTTTTGTATTTCTTTATCATTTGCAAAAAACAGTCCTACCACGTCGATATTGTTCACATGGTGCTGACACATAGCCAAGAAAACACCCTCATATTCCATGCTAGTTTTCAACCAATCCCACCTAGCCCTTTTCCACCTTCTATTTTATCACCCATGGATCCTACCCAACCTATCACTATCGCCACAGGGGACGAGGAGTTCGCACAACTCCTTGACCAGAACACCTTGTTGCCTTACAGTTCTATCTTTCCCACTCATCCATTCAAGATGCCTCGGGTCAGTTGATATAGATCATAACAGTATCTATCCCCCTAAGTCTCATTCCTACTTCTGCATTACCCCCTTAGGCTCCATCTACCCACACCTTCCTTACCTCAAGTTGTTTCGCAGCTAGGCCCTATACCTGCTATGACCGCCACATCTACCACATCTATTGCACCCGCTACATCCACTATACCTTCACCAACCACCCAGAACGTAACCTCATCCACACCTATTGTCTCACATATACCTATAGCTACACAACCACCCCCTCGGTGTCGGTGACCCCTACCCCTTTTCAAAACATTGTCCTTTCTATTCCACAGTCCTTAGCCCCCATTGCTACTAGGGTCACCATGACCCTTCCACCTCCATATATGTACTATCAGTAGCCTCTCGTTTCATCTGTCATTCATTCTGGGTATGTACCCCCTATTTCACTTCCTCCTTCTCAATCTACCTATATGGCATCACCATATACTGGAATGCCACCTCCATCATATGTCCAACACTAACCTCCTTATGCTATAAGAGGTACCCATCCATCACAACCTACTAATGACCTAATCAAGTTAATGATGGAAAATATGCAGACATTGGAGGCATCAGTTTTTGGCACACGTAACTCTCTCACCTACGATGAGATTTGTAATGAGCCCATCCACCCATCCATTCCTATTCATCCATATCCCGAACATTAGAAAATGCCTAAATTTAACCACTTCAATAGCAAAGAAGACCCGCAAAAAAAATTTCCATCTTTCAAACATGGGTGTTATCTGATCGCCCATGATGACACTCTACTTCTGAGAACATTTCCCATGCCTCTAACCGGGCCTGCATTATATTGGTATAATGGGTTACCTAGACATTCTATCTTCTCATTTAATCAGGTAGCCCAAGCCTTCTTGGATCACTTCTCCATCAATGTTGTTAAGAAGGTTACCATGACTGACCTCTACTCTACGCGTCAATATGACGATGAATCTATCATAGATTTTGTCACTCATTGGTGTAGCCTGATCAATCAACTCACATTCCAACTACCACAAACTGAACTCATAGAGATCTTCACGTGGGCTTGTGCTAGACATATCTCACCAACCTGTAGGTGCAGACTTTCCAAACCTTTAATGAGGCATTCACCATGGCATGAAAGCTAGAGATTCAGGCCATTGAAGAAAAGAAAATTCAACTACGCAATAAGAACTCGGCATTTAAGTCAAATGATACCTCTTCTTCTTTAAAACCATAGAACAATTATTCAAAAGCTAAGGGAACTGCTAATGCAGTGGTACTCAAGGCTAGCCCATCCCATCCATCAAATCAGGCTAACCCCTCATCTAATCTCTCACCCGTTCAGACCTTTCAATTTAGATGGGAATAACGGAAATACACCCCAATTGGGGAGCCTTATTCTTCTGTCTTATAAAATCTCATTAAAGCTAGGGCCATCACCCTTCCTCTTGTAAAACCACACACTGGTTTTGATCCTACTCGCCCCACACCCGCATGGTACAAAGAGCATGACTTCTACAACTATCATCAAGTAAAAGGTCATAGTGACGGAAATTGCATCACTTTCAAAAACATTTTCCAAGAAATGCTCGAGAAAGGCGAGTTAACCTTGGATAATCCTAATGCACTTGCTAATAAAAACCTACACATCTTCAAGAAACCATTTCCTAATCATGCCCCTTCTTCTGATCAAACTGGAGAGACCTCAACTCATGATAGCCATACCCGCGAGGTCCATGCTATTTTCAATGACGCACCTGTTTCTTCCCAATTACCTCATATTCCTTCCATAGAGGAAATCCTAGCCCAAAGTCCTCCACCTACACATGAACCCACTTCACCTATTCCTCCACCCACAAAGGAACACCCTTCGTCTCCTCCCTCACCTATGAAGGAGCCTCTTGTTAACATTGAGACCATTTCACCTTTGGCTTCTCCACCTAGAGATCCATCACCCGCAGTACCTCTCCGACCTGCAGAAGATGCTTGTTTATCTCCTCCACCCATAGAGGAGCACCCATCATCTCCTCCACCTATCAAAGATCCAGTAGAAATGTCTTTGCCTCTACGTGAGCATTCTCCATCAACTACCCAAAATCCTGTGGACTTACTTTGGGATCTCTTACTCCACGAAGCTAAAGCTAGCAAATTCCCCTGCTTCGAGACATATTTTACGGGAATCACCATTAGACCCTCATCAACCTCCCCCACTTTGCCTTCCATTCTAACGATTAGCCAATCACCTAGATTATGTGGATAGAGACTTACTTTGGGGGCGTCTTCTACTTCCTATCTCAACATAAATGCAGATGTCACTCACTGACACTTCCACTATCTAAAAAATATTTCATCGATCGAACCAAACACAACCACAACTATCAAAAATTCTTCCACGATACCACTCATGGCTCAACTCATGCCCCTACCCATAACCCAACATGCATTTAAATCCAAACCAACACCTACATCATCTCCCTGTCTAAACCTATTACTACCTTAGGGGTCATCCTAATTGCTAGCCTTACTCATCCACCTATCAAATTATATTTAGCTACATCCTCCGTAACTAACATTGAACCTAATCCAACCCCCAAATAGAAGAACCAATCCCCTAGATCTCATACCCCAACCTCACCGATCACACCTTCATCACCTTTACCCCTTTCATCCATCTTAGGACCTCGCCCTTCTAGCATGGTTAAGAAACCTCCACCCATTGGTAAACTAAAAATGCAGCATCCCATTTTTTCCTCGCGAACCTCTAACATACCAAAACACCCAACACAACTTCCGCCTACACCTACAACATTTTTACCACCCATACCTCCAATACCATCAATAACTTCTTCACTACCCACAACACTTCAGTCTCTTTCCCTCACACCTCCTGCATGACCCGCACCATCTACCTTCACAGCACCTCAATTATCCCCATGGGTAACTTTCCCTCTTCCACCATCCACTTTTCCCTCTAGATCTCATGCACCCATATCACCTTAACCTAAGAAGTTGCAACCTAAAGACAAAAATCCACTACCCTCCAATAAGGTTGTTAAAGCAACCACACACTCTATCGCCAGTTCATCTACCATGCCCCTACCCAAGTAGACCGACCAACACCTAAGACCACACCAACACCTAAAACCGTAGCACGACCACTCCCCCTCTTGCAAATACCCTTCCTATACAGTCAATTGTACCTACACCCAAACCCACCTTCACTTCTCATTGTGATCCACTAACGAGATCCTATGCCAAAATCTTAACTAACCTCCTTGAAATTTTTTCATCACATTACCACCTCTTAGACCTTACGACCCACTCAAATCCAAACCAAAGGGGTTTGACGACACCAAAATTTGTGCCTACCATCGTGTGCCAGGGCACGATGTAGAGAACTATAAGGCTTTGAAGACCATTCTTATCTAGTTGTGTCCTCCTAAAGAAAACTTTGATGATAATGACCTTCTCGATGAGGACCCCATTTCACCAGCACCCATTCCCATAGTTCTTCCCTCATTACCTACTCAGTGACCAAGACCTCCACCCCCACAACTCTTAGAGCCACCTTCGAGATTTGAAATTAACATGGTGCACATTAGAGAACTCGCCAAACCTCCACCCAAATGTCGGTGTGCCCAACTCATCTCACAAGGTTCCTTCCCGCCACTTGGATTTTTCCCTTCCTATCACTATACCTTTCATGGCTCACCTACTTCACCTACCTCCCCGCCTCAAATCAACATGATCCACGTTACTACCTGCACACAAAAGGAAAAAGGCAAGGAAAAGGAAACCAACCCACCGACCAACCCTATACCCAACATACCATCTACACCCACACCTAAAATCACTATCCGCGCCCCAAATATCCTATTTCTAATGGGGTTACACATTGCGTGATGCTCAAACAATTACACCAATATTCCCTCAAAATGTCCCTATATGTCCTCATCCAAACCTTAGAATCCCATCATCAAGCTCTCATGGAGGTCCTTCAATCTATTAAGGTCTTACCCAATGATCCTACACCCATAGCCTCCATTATTACACCTCATCATGTAGCCTCCCTTACCAAATTACCATCTTCTCCTACACCTCCACCTACTCACCAAGTAGCCACCCTTAGCTTCTCAGATGAAGAGATCGCACCGCACCACACCGATGACCCAGATCCATCTCTCTTCATCTCTAGTCCATATTGATAATATCCATGTACGATGTGTTATGATCGATGGGGGTGCTAGCATTAATATCATCTCCTCCCATGCATTCGACCAAATGTGCATACCTGATAATTGCATGCATAAACATCCCTTCATGTTGCATTCATTTAATGACGCTATCACCTCTACACTTGGAACCATCATCTTCCATGTTCACATGGGCCCCCACACTACTCCGAGCTATTTTACATCTTGGAGGGGGAATTTCAATATAACTTTGTTGCTTGGTAAACCTTGGATTCGTGTCATGGGTTGTGTTCCTTCCAATTTTCATCGTTGTGTAAAGTTTGAGCATGAAGGACATACCTATACCATTCCAGCTGACCCATCACCCTTTAGAACTTACAACATGCTTTACCGATCCAATGATGTGCTTATACCCATTAAAGCATCTACCTCCATGACCACTACCTCTTCACCTACACCTCCACTCACCGGTGTCGCCGTTCTTTACCTCAACCACACCTACATCCTCCATTCCTACCGCTACCACAACCTCCATCACCGACCCGTCACCTCTTAATCTTGTCTCCACCTTCAATCCAACCTCGACACATAATCTATCCTAGCTACCCACATATCAACCACCGATCCTTGAAATTCATTTTTAAATGCCTCACTCTGGGGAGTATCACCTATATAGTGTCAACACATTCCTTACTCCACAAGAGTATGGAAGTCTTCACCAACACCCTCACTATGATCACCGCATAGGAGAGTACCTCCTTTATGGTCCTCCCCACCTTCATACCAATCTCACCTATGGGGGACTTGATACTACCACTTATACACCTGAACCACCATCATAAACCCGCCCATTTTCTATTGACCTCTAGTCACTCACCAATCACCATTTTGCCCACACCTTCCTACACCGATGTGTGTGGAAGGGTTTTGGTTTTGGATTTTACGAGTAAGGTCACCATACTATTATTCCATGTACTACCCACAAACATAATGACCGTAGTGGTATCGGCTTTGCTGAACTACCTACCAAGAAGGCCCACATTAAACTCATTGAGGACATCAGCCCTTCTCCACCTTCTTCACCACCATCACCACCTTCATCGACGGAGTCGATGGATCTAGAATCTATTCCTCCCAAAAAAATTCATAAACACCATTTCCTTGGGGCCTCTAACTTATCAACGTGAGGGTAAGGCTCCCTCATCTCTACCCTTCTTGTATCTTGAAATGATCGATGATGATACACCTTCGATTAACATCATTCAATTTTAGGATGATGAATCTATACTCACCTACCTTGGTGTAGAAGACTTAGATATTCATCATTCCTTACCATCTGAGATGCAAACCATGTTGAATGAATCAACTATCAAGATCAACATTCATACTCAGGACGATCCGCACATTCTAAAGATCAGGAAATCTTTAGATCTTTGCTTTGAACAAAAGCCATCACTTCTTTTCTCAAAAACCATAACCACATTTTCACTTGGTCTTATGTAAATATGCCCAGTAAAACCCCACCATAGTGGTCCCCAATATCATAACCATTCCCGATGCCAAACCTGTAAAACAAAAGCTGAGGAAAATGCACCCTTGCATTGCTCTTCTGGTCAAAGAAGAACTTTAGCGCCTTCTTTTTGTTTCCTTCATCTTACCCATTGATTATCCTCAATGGATTTCTAACATTGTCCCTGTCACTAAGGTGACAGGGGGACTCACATTTACACAAATTTTCATGACCTTAACCTAGCTTGCCCAAAAGATGACTTTCCTCTACCCAATATTGACCAACTGGTTGACCTTACCACTAGTCACGAGATGCTATCACTCATGGATGGTTTCTCAAGTTATAACCAAATCTTTCTTGCCCCAGAGGATCAACACAAAAATCCATTCATCACCCCTTGGGGACCTTCATTATTGAGTCATGCCTTTTGGCCTTAAAAATGCTTTGGTGCCACATATCAAGCCAGGAGCCATGACTTACATCTTCCATGACATGATGCATCATATATTGGAATATTATGTGGATGATCTCCTGGCCAAATCTAAATGCCTCTTTGAGCACCTAGCCATTCTAAAAACTATCTTAGACCGCTTCATTAAGTATTACGTTTTCCTACAACCCAAGAAATGTGTCTTTGTGGTTCTCTCGGAAAACTCCTGGGGTTTATCATCTCCTTACGTGGTATATAGGTTGACCCTACTAAAGTCAAGGCAATTCTTGAAATGCCTCCACCCACTAATCTTAGGCAACTCCATAACATGCAAGGTAAGTTGCAATCCATTCGCCATTTCATTTCGTAATTTTCTGATCAATGTCAACCATTTCATCATCTTCTCAAGAAGGATGTCTCCTTTAAATGGGATGATGATTGTCATAAAGATTTTGAAGCCTTCAAACAATACCTTCTCCAACCACCCATACTCATTCCACCTAAAGACAATCAACCCTTCTACCTATACATCTCAGCTACCGATCACTCCTTGGGGGCCATGCTCGCTCATCACGATGAAAACACAGGGGATCAAGTGGTTTATTACATGAGTCATACTCTTTTGGACTACAAACCCGATACACTCATGCGAAAAAAATTTGCTTGGCCTTATTTTTTGTTGCCACCAAACTCCATCATTACTTACTTAATCACAAAACCTATGTTGTGACCAACACCGACCCCTTGCATTTCATGTACGCCAAACCTTACCAAAATCAACGAGCTGCATGTTGGCTCATGCTTTTGGCTGACCTAGACCTCGAATTCACCCATAAAAAGTCCATCAACAAGCAGTAGCTATCACGACCAATTGGCCAACGCACCTATTTCTGGGGACCAACTCTCTAACTTTGACTTTCTAGATGAATCAATTACTACCCTTTCCCTGGATGAACCCACTTACCAAATAACACTCTTCTTCGATGGTTCTAAGTGTTAGCGTGGAGGTGGGGATGGTGTTATCCTCATTCCACTTGATGGTGAACCCATGCCTTTATCTTTCAAACTCAATTTTTATTGTACAAATAATATTTCCGAATACGAAGCGCTCGTATTAGGTCTCCAAGCTGCCTATGCCTAAGAGGTTAAATCAATCAACATCTTTGGTGATTTTTCAATTGGTCATAAACTAAGTCAATGGTATATACCAATGTTGTAATGAGATACTTCAAAAGTATAAACATCATGTGGACATACTTTTGACAAACTTCGACTATTATGCCCTTCAAACCATTCCACATTCTACCAACAAATTTGCGAGATACCATGGTCTTCTTGGCTTCTCAAATAACCACTTCGCCCGCCGACTCTAAAAACTTTGTCATCATACAAAGACTCAAATCACCTTCTTATTTACCTCATGAAGTTTACTCTATTGAAACCGCCACTCCCGACCCGAGTGACCTTTGGTATAAACAATACTCAGACTATCTTTCCCTCTCCATCTTGCCTCTCGACCTCACTCTTAATGGACAATGTGCCTTTCTTAAAAGTATCTCTTGCTACATTGTCATGGGTGGCCTCCTCTATAAGTGCGAATTCGATGGTATTCTATTACGATGCCTTATGATTTCTGAAATTCCTTATACCATTAAGGAAGTTCATGATGGCATATGTGGAGGTCACTTCAGTGGTCTTGTTGTTACTAAGCGTATTCTTCGCCTAGGCTATTACTGGCTAACCCTCAACCATGATTGTTGTGAATACGTCAAGCGTTGTGTAAAATTCCAACAACATGCCAACCTTCATCATACACCTAGTCATGCCTTACAAGTCACTTGTGACCTTTGGCCCTTCTCTCAATGGGGTTTGGATCTTGTTGGAGAAATCAATCCCCATTCTTCCCAAAATGACATCAATGGATCATCACCGCTATTGAATATTACACCAAATGAGTTTAATCCTTACCTCTCATCTCCACAAAAGCTGAGAAAATATGTGAGTTCATCAATCATCACATCATCTATCACTTTGGTGTTTCACATCAGCTCATCACGACAACGAGAAAACAATTCAAAAATAAAACCTTGTGAAAAATTACGATGCCTTTGGCATTCACTTAGTTTCTCGTCACCTTATTACCCACAAACCAACGGCCAATCCAAATCCACTAATAAAAACCTAAAAAAATTTCTCATGAAAGTGGTTAACGATACTAGGAAGGATTGGCATACGCACATTCCTTTTGCCTTATGGGCATATCATACTAGTATTCACACTTCCACTTCCACCACACCATTTTCTCTAGTCTAGGGTACAAAGGTTGGTTTGCCTCTCAAATTCCAGATTCCCTCACTCCACATTTCTCTCCATGACATGCTCAATGATGATGACTTTTGCCAGGACCATTTTTTAGCACAACTTAAGTTATTAATCGAATGCCATCTTAACGCTCTTGACCATCTTCAAGTTTACCAAAAACGTATCGAACGTGCCTATGACAAACATTTCCATGAATGAACCTTCCAAGTTGGTGACCTTATCTTAAAAGAAAATCAACATGTAACCAAAGTAGAAAAAATTAAATGGGGAAAATTTTCTCCTAATTGGCTTGGACCATACATCGTGACTCATACTTATAGATCAGGTGCTTATCATTTATCTTCACTTGATGGTAAACCCAAACTTGATCCCCTCAATACCTTGCATCTTCGACCATTCTACTATTGACTTTCAGTCCTACCTCACCTTCTACCTCTTTTCATGCTCATCCCTTAAGCACTTTTCACTTCCCTCCTTTCACTATTCCGCCCCCAACGATTAAACAAGAATCATGTGCGTATTCATCACTTTTTATCTTCTCTTTAATATGTGTATCACGACACTGCACATGGCATGATTCTCATGGATAATTTTCATCAGGTTTTTAGATGAGATGCTATGGTCGTTTCACCTTGCTTTCTGAACAAGAATCCAATTCTTCACCTTAGTCTTGTCCATGACTTAAAATCCCTCACATGGGATCCAACTCCTTGAGTCAAACTTCCAATAAAAGATGACTCCCTCAAAAGGACATCTTTCTCTCTACATCTCTGTTATAAATAGACTTCTCCCTCAAAGGATAGCTATGTAAATCCTGCTTAAAAAAAAAAAAGAGAATCCAAAGCTTCCCGCATCGATCATCTTCGCGAAGACCTCAAGGAGTTAATTTCCTCATCCCATATAGACTTCCCGCATCGATCAGTCTATCCCAAATACAAGTCAAACAAAAAAAAATTTCATCATGGACTTGTTCATTGTGATCTTGGATCTCTTGCCAAAAGGCATGCTACCAAATACCATATAAACTAACCACTTTTCACCCTCTCACCATTCACACTTTCATTTCCTACCACCTTAAGGGACCTCCTGGAATCGGGACATTTGGTGATCATGTGACTACTTTTCACCTTTAGAATAATCAATCATGCAATGTCTTTAGGGTCTTACGTTCATCACCTATCTAAGGTATGACCCACTCATTATGATCCTTACCAATAAGATGGCTTTCTTGCTTCCTCTTATCTTTTAACCTTCTTCATTACGTATTGATCATCCTATATAGGACTCAAGCCTCAATGTTTATCTTTTGGTAATTTCCTCTTTTGCCAAAATCAACTCAAACTCACCCCTACCAATGTGCCCATAATTCACCCATACCTAAAATACCTAGACACAATCATGCCTATAACCTACCAACCCATTCTCATACCTCATCACATTCTTCCCTAGCTTATGGGAGAACTACATCAGCCTGAGGTCCCTTTTCACCGGACTATGTAGGTAGCACTCCGTGGGCATGGGGCCCTTAGAGGTTATCTCAGCCACTCTCTTCCCTAACAAATTCACATTTCATTTTCCTAACTCACATTCTACCATAGTTAATTTCCTTTTTATATCAATAATTGGAAATTAAACCAAATAAACAACATGATTGCTTCACATTTTTATCATCATCATTCATACATTCATTATGTCTACCATTTCTTTACCATTATCATGCATGTTACTATAAAACATCTCAAACGTGACCCATATCATCATTAATTGCACAAATTAATGAATTACATACTCAACCCATTTCAACTCAACCATTTATAAACCAACCTGACTCAATCCATACCTATGACCTGACTCCATCCATGCCTAGGACCTGACTCAATCCATGCCTAAACCACAACCTGACTCAATCCATGCCTAAACCACAACCTGACTCAACCATGCCTATAACCTGACTCCACCATGCCTAACACACCTATCATGAATCCATCTATGCATAATAATAAAATTCTATCAACACAGATACATCATGCCAAAATCACCATCATCTCTATAAATAAAAACATCCAAACATGTGTATCCATATACATAACTCTCAAATATCTTTGGCATGTAGGCCGGTGTATATAACAAAATATCTCAAAACTCTCATATACAGCCTCACCATCTTGGCACGTAGGCCAGTATATGATCAAAAATATACAAAACTCTCGTATACATCCTCACTCTCTTTGCACGTAGGCTGGTATATATAAAAATGAATAAAATACATCAAAATGGAGGGATGTGCATCAGGCATCATCATGTTGGAAATCCTCCATATTTGTCTCTCCCATCTCCTCCTCCCTCTCGGCTCCTGTCTGGTAGCTTGATAACATCTCACCACCCGTCATGGGTCATGGTTGGGTCCTGCATTAGTACATCAACTGAGCTGGCCTCCATGAACCCAGTAGCCTCACCCCCGATCCTATCTCAGGGCTTGATGGCCCCCTATGCTCTCCACACTATGGGTACAGGATATGGTCCTCTCACTCGAGGCCTGCTGTGCCTGTACTCTCCATAGGATAGAAAATCTATCCCTGCCACCATCAACTGATCCTGGTAATACATGGCCTCACCTAAGGAATCTTATAACCTAGATATGGGTACTATTTATGGTGGCCCCATCGGCCTCACCCCGTGCTGTCTATGGGACCTGTCCCACCCTTGCTCGTGAACTGGACCCTATCCCGGTGCTTGTGGTGGTGCCATCAGCCTCGCACCCTATGCCTATACCTAAGCCTATAGTGCCTCAATCTACACCTGTAGGTGGCCAACTAGCCTGTGCAAACCTATAACCTGTGCCTGTAGAGTGGCCACCTGGTCATCATCTCCATCTCCATCTCCACCTTGGGCCATATAGGCCTGTGGTAGACCAGCCACTGTGTATGCAATGCAGCCACCTCCACCTCTCGAACTGCTAACGCCCTTATACCATCCCCAACTATGTAATCATGGTCACCACACCCTATAGGGCGTCTCTCTACACCATGAAGGTGGCGAAATATGGCTGCCCCGACCTAGGAGGTACTACTCGTAAATGCGCCACGCACCATTGTCTATACCTATCAGTTACCCTGGCATCATTGATATGCTAGTCTATAACCTACTTCTCCTGCCCTATAGGTATTGTCGGTTGTGGTATTAGCAGAGTGGTCTCTCCACATCATCTCTCCGATACTATGGGAAAGGTGGTGGTATATCTTGCGGTAGCCCAAACTACTGTCTGACCCTATCTACTAGGATCATCTCGTGCTCCCCTACACAACGCCCTCAATCTATCTAAGTATCTGTAAGCCATCTAACTCATCGACCATCTGTTTATATGAGGGATAGCCCACATACAGTCTCCAAATAATGTCCATGTTGGACAATCCCTCTAGTAACCACCTGTAATAGGCCACATCATGTGTAACCCTTCCTGCTTGATGCTCTCCAATCACAGATACCCATTTCTTGTACCCCACCTAAAAAAAACCAGGCTCAAATGCATTTTCTTGGGGCATACCAATCGGATGAACACAAACAATGTGCTAGATAGGTGAACCTCAAGTGCATCGCTTAGATGCCCATAGCTCTCTATATAGCTGCACTAGGAATTTTGGCACCCATGCAAAGTAGGTCCTGTCTATAATCATATCATATAACACCCCCATCAGTGATCATGGGAATCTCCCACCCTCTAGCATCCGGCAGTGCAAAACAACATACTACCTCCATCAATAATACTACTAGCCTTGTCTCCTCTGGACGAGATGGGCTAGGTACATCTCTCCATAGCTCAGGTTGGCGCTGTGGAATGTCAGCTCCACCAATCCCTCACCAAATACCGTCAGCATCAACTCCTCAGATGCCTCTAAGGAGATTGAATATACTTGTGTCCCAATATAGGTAACCGTAGGATCTTGTACATGTCCTCCAGGGTGACTGTCATCTCCCCATCGGTAGGTGGAATGTGTTGGTTATTGAATCCCATCTATCGATGAGAGTGACCATCAGACTCGGCTTCCAGACTACATGTCGGTAGCACTTGACCCCACTTAGGCCCACATCTGTGACATGCCTCCACTCCTCGACTGTCAGTGGGCCCACAAACTATCAAGAGTAGGGGTGACACCCTATCTCGCATCCTCAACTGATCTCTCACCGCATCCAACAAAACATCACATTAATTTCACCTTAATCATAACCACAATCCCACTCGACACCTCACCTATACCTACCACCCTACCTCTCTTTCCCTAGACCTCCTTACCTTCATATCACATCTTCTACACACCCTAACCCACCCTCTTATCATTCACCCTTACCTATTTTTACCCCTTACCTATGTTATGATTTTCCCCAAAACATCTCCTACTTCCCACTACCTACCTCACCCACCCAACCTAGGGCACTTTTGGCCCCCTTTTCCCCAAATTATGACTGGCACCTTACCCATAACCAACCCCGGTCCCCCATAAACCGACATCGGTCACTTGTTTCGTGACCAGACTGCCGGTTCGATACCACCAACATCGGCTAATCCTTAATCGACGCCGGTCACTGTCGCGTCAAAAACCGCAACATCCAAACCCCCTTCTTCCTAAAAACTTCCTTTTTCTCCATTCTACCCACCCAATCCTACCCACATTCCCCCTCCACCCTTCCCCACCCCTCCTTCACCTAACCACCTCCCTCCCCATTCCTATTTTAACCGATTTTCCCTCCCACAATTCAAAATTCATTTTCCCCCAAACCCATTTTTTCCCCACCCGACATCTAATTCAATCTAACACACAAAACAAAGAAAAGGATTGACTCTTACCTCATCACGCTACCATCGCCATGGTGGCACATCGAGCCACTGCACCGGTGGTCCACCCGATCCCTCTCCTGCCTCTGCCATCACCCAATCAACCTCCGTACCTCCAACCAATTGAATCATTTAATCTGATCTCGTGGAACCACTGTTGACTTCCAATCACCGTTACACCATTCGCCAACTCATCTCTCTGTTCCACATGGATGATTTCCACCTTTTTATCTCTCACATGTCGTTTTCTCCAATTCAGTAAATGACAAATGATTTGAAAAAAACACGGCAATTTTTCTTTTTAAAACATACTCGAATTGACCGATGACAGCTTTACCTTGACCGACATCGGTCCTATGCCCTAGCTTACTGTGATCGGTCCATCGCGACCAACATCAGTTCCTTCAAACCGTCATTGGTTTCCTGCTTAGTCTTTTTCCTACCCCTACCCCCAATTTTTGACCTGAATCCTTTTTACCTCACCCACACCTCACTTGGACACTTCACTTTATCTTCCTGACCTTATCATTTACCCCCTCACCTTTTCCTCATTCGGGGACTTATTATTCTACCCATACCTCAACTCTACCCATGGCGCGACCTAAGTAACTTGGACTGGACTATCGCTAGTGACCTATGACCTCATGTGCTCACTATACCTTACGGCACCATCACCGTGTTGATGGACATACTAACCTTACCTTGCCTCTTGTCATGATCATTTATCCTGACCTAAACTTTGGTGTACTGGAACATACCTAAACGTTCCTGCACCTAACCTATGTTGTGTTTCCTAACCATATCCTATACCTTGGATACTAGAATCACCTCAACCTTGTTTGGATAAACCTAGTGACCTTAGACAATGTAGAGTTTTCTTACTCTTCAACCTAGTATCGTGTTGCAGTTTATATGTGTGCGTGCATTTGACTATTACTACCTTTGACCCTGACCCATTAGCTGGACTACCCGACTAGACCTTTATCCCTCTTTACCCCCATTATCCACCTTCCTATTCATCACATTCACCTTTTATCAAACCACTCACAAATTCTACCTTTTGGCTCAGCGGTTCCTTGTTTGAGGGGATCACCTTCACCTACACATGGGGCAACCACATCTTATTTTTGTTAGCATCTCTTACCAATACAAGCTACGTAGCAAAAAGGGGCAAAATGTAGACACCAAAATTGGGTCACACTCCCCTTGGTCCTCGTCAAATAAAAACCTTGAATACATTCACCTAACCATGGCCCCTTTCACCCCCAATCTAATATTAATTTAATTAAATTTATTCATGATCTCATAATATCTATTATTTAAATATCCTTATTGAGATAATGCCCAAACTACCACCTCACCTATACACCTCATCTAGCCACCTCACCATAAGACCTATTCTTAGTATGTTGCCATAACTAACTAAGACGAACCTAAACCCTAAAAATCAAATCATACATTCCCTCTAACCACATTCCCACCCGTTAGAAAGGAAGCTTCCATTCTAATCCATGGAAGAAAATGAACGAGATATAAGAAAATCATGGGAATCTACTCATTATAGAAAACCTAGGAAATCCCACCTTAACTGACTTCGATTACCCTAAGCCGCCACCGGCTGGAACAACCATCGGTTACCATTTAATCCCCAAAACAACCTTATTTCATTGTCAAGACATTTCTGAGAGCAAGAGATGAAACTAGATATGCATGCAAGTAGAACCAACATTCGTACACGAATCAAAACATCCATAGCTAGCACCAAAAGCAATCACATATCCATTCACATTCACAGAAGCATCCAGGGAAGCACCAGAACCACACCAAGTTCCTTCCATTTGATCACCACCATTACCAACCAAACATCAAGCTCTTACAACAGTAAGTGTTTTGTTAACCAGCACCCATCCATTTTCATTTTAGTAGACTCTTTTACTTTTGTTATTAGTTTCTACTCCCATTCCTATTCCCCACCATTTACCTCCATGAAAACTTGACCATTCCTTCACCCACACCATTGAACTACCCATACCTAGTTTTTAGAGATCCTTGAGTATACCTAAGACCCACACAGACCTTGCCATTGCCCTTCCCATTTCCATTTAGCCTTAGATCTGTCACCACACCAAGTTTTTGATAAGATTCCTGTACCTCTGACCACACCAACGCTGGTTTCCCACAACCATCACCGGTACACCTAAACCAACATCGGTCATACCAAAATGATGTCGGTCTCGAGTTTTTACCCTCATACCAAGAAAATAGCTTAAAACCTCCACCAAATACCTAAAACAACCCAGAACTAGACCCCGATCGATTAGCACTCAAGACTCGGCAGAGACCTTGACCTTTAAATTTAGTTATAGCTTAGCTTGTTGTGAATGAATTTTCTTATTGTAGTAGAATGAGATACCTAAATAATTTTAACTACAATAGGATTTCCTTTATTATTAACATTGAGTTGTTTTAAATAGTGGATTGACAAATGTCTAGGGAGTATCACACTTCTGGGATCTAGCATATGCTAGGCAGTCCACTGCATATACTGTTTAACTTTTATTTGGTGGTCTTGTTTTCTATTTCAGGTAGTTCCTCCTACCCAAAAGGAAGCTCTCACGATCAGATGTGGATCAAGAAGTCATATGCACGCAACAACCTTCAACCAACATTTTAACATGTATTCCTCCTAGCCCTCTACCCTTATCTGTTTCATCAATATTCAAAGAAACGCTCTAGAATCAGGTGAAACACTTAGCTCTCACAATAAGCTTTGGAATATACACAGTCTTTTGTAAATTAACATTCAAATAGAACATAGTGCATTTTATTATTTTTCCCACCACGGGAGTAATGGCAAGAACCCTTATATTTTTACCCAAAAACCATGGTTCAAGCCTCCTTAAGCGTTTATAATTTTCTATGTAAGGTACTTAGTCCCACATTCAGATCATAAGGGAGGAGGTTGGTGTTTAAATAGGTTTATGCACCATCATGTTATTGGATTATGAGCTATTTTGTTAGACGGTGGTTTTTTGGTCATTTGGGTATGTGCTAAGTTGAGCCATGAGGGGTTAGGCTATGTAGACGCATGGAAGATAAGTGTTGAGTTGACAAGAGATATGAGGTTTTGCGAGAAGATAAGGTAGATAGGTTGGTAATGCTTTGGAGGATAATGAGATGAGGTGGCGGAGGTTAAGTGGTTAGTGTGGTGAGGTGGGAAGGTCAACTCAATCGACCGAGTTAGTTCAACTCACCGAGTCGGGATGTCTACCGAGCTAGCTTTGATGCAACATGTTTACAATACATTACAAAAGTCCCATATTCATCATATTACAAAAACTTGAGAAAATATATACAGAAGCTCATCCATGGTAATATGAAGAGTGGAGGCCAAGACACCCCTCCACAATCAAGTGTGTCGACCACGGTGAAGGCACCTAGCCAACAAATAGCGGGGCCCACGTTTTGTAATCAAGTGTTGAAGACCGACGTCGCATTCCCAAATTTTTACTCTATATTACATGTGCCACTTGTCACAATGTTTTTGGTCCAGGTTGTGGATGTGCACACGTCCATGTCACATGCGGCCATCCATATTTTACCAATGCCATTGGCCAAAACATTTAGTGAGATATAGATTTTGCATACTTACTCTATTTTACACAAAAAAGATACCGTCGGAAAGCTCTCACTTTTCTCTATGCAATGCAACTATCTTTGATTGATTTTGAGAAGATATTAGATTGGAATTTCTCAATGAGGATTCTATGTATTATAAATTCCCACACAAATTGAAATCCTACAAGGTTGATCTATGAGGGATATTCCACATATTAAAAAACCTAAAAAGCGGTTTGTTAGAAATTTTACTTAACTAAAAACCAAAAAGGGTGGTTAAACAATATGTACAGGATGAAACCTCGATAAACAATGTCCTCTCGTGCCAAGTATGATAAAATTATCATAATGAATAACACAAATAAGGATTTGGCACAGCATAGGAAGAGTATCACAAACCATTTCCCATACCATCAAAGCAACGTTTTTCTTGGCATGAGACAACTATTTAATTATGATAAATTGTTACGAGTGTAAAAAGGATTAAAAGCTATCATGAATGTATTTTTATAATTGAAAAAATATATTGTATATGCATAATAAATAAAATACAAAGTATAATATATATATATATATATATATATATCTCTTAGGATAGATATAGAAGGTGAAGATCCCATTTTGTATGAAGTGAAGAAGAAGGGCCTGATAACTCAAAAGTCACATATTTTGTATAAAACTATGTAAATGAAATGCACATAAGATTGATTTTTATCCTAATAGAATTTTATCTTGATTTCCTTAATTTCCATTATGAATTATATATGTGTTCAGTTCAATAATAACAATTCTTGTTTATTTCATATCCATATTCCCGATCACTATCACTCTTTTCAGCAAATGAAGTCTAGTGTGTAGTTATTGTGTAGTATTTAGTTTTCTTGCTGCATATTTTGTGTATTGTTTAATACAAATAATATGAGTTAGTATAGAGTACAACCTGGTAAAATTCATGATGTTATGATCTAGGAGCTTTGTTAACACTATTAAAATCATTTCTTTCGAGATTAAAACTTTATATTTATCCTATACAAGTTATTCATTATTAATTTAATCTATTATTTATGACACAAAGTCTTCATAATTGGAGAGGAAATAAATGATATGATTTTCATCATTGAATACCGAAATGTGTTGAATGTTGTTTGGTATGGACAGACGAGATACAAAGTCAACTACAAAGAACTTCATCTTAAACTTTTGTATTGAATAAAAAGTTTTGGCTGCATAAAATAGCATGTATATAACACTAATTTCATTGTATGGTATGGAATAAATTCCAAATTCATTGAATTATTTAATGAGTTTCTATACATAGTTTTGATATCTTGAGAGGAACTTATTGTCAAAACTCTTCGGCTCCTTACTTATTTAGTTATTAATTCTAAATCTATAAATTCCCTTAAGAACTTGATTTCTTTTTGTAAAGATAATTCCAATACATGTATAAGTGCTTCATATTCTATGGCATAATTAGTGCATGTGAATTGAAGTATTTATGCCACACATTACATCTTACTTATAGGGTTGATCAACTCAACACCTATGTTAAATCCTTTATTTATTTGGACCCATCAAAGTACATCATCCAAATGTGCTCTCCATTTTAAAAAAATTGGCTTGGGAGAAGCCACAAGATGTGCTTCTTTTATATTTTATGAATTTGATGGCATAAAAAATTTATCATGAATTTAGGTACTCTATGCAATGCCCTCTATATTTTATCGATGAAGGGATATAACATAATAATTTTCTTTTATATAAGGTATAATTTATCCCACATGTGAGGTATCATTATAGGTATTTAGATTCACATGTGTATACCACCATATCTTACTTTAAGACATCATAGGATTGGTATCTTCTTCAATACTAACGAGCATTGGCTCATCAATTACTCAATACTTTGTGCATTGGGAATCATTTGATTTGAACCGGAGAATGGATAAGAAGGTGGTACAATATTTCTCAAGGTATGAATATGAATATAAATGGCACTAGTTAGGAAAGGGAATAAACTCCAACTCTATCATTTATTTGAACATAAACAATATTATTTTATTTTTCATGTTAGGGCTTCTTGTTCCAATTTTTTTGTTGTAAAAAATGTTTCCTTAGCCTCAAATCTGTCTTCACTCTTGATATCTACATGGGATTATTCCAAGGATTCAAAAATAATAATCTTGTTCCCTACGACTCTCTATCACCTTCAACACACCGATTAGATACTTTTTTTTCAAATTTTTATGAATCTAGGGTTTTCACAATGTTTTGTGCAATGCGAAACATAACTTTAGAATTTTGGGGTGCCTTCTTCTTCATAACATATAATGCTAACTCGCAATCAATATATAATATTTCAATAACACTATTGTATTCAATGATCATGAATTTGATACGAGGCTCCCGATCAATCCTTATGAAATATGTGTGAAAATTTTGTTACCATATATCCAATGAGAGTGACTTATTTATCTATACTTAGGAGCATGTCTTATGCCTCAAGTATGCCCACCACTTTAATATCATTGAATATTTAAACTATTTGGTATACATAAAGCTACACATGGATATGTGAGAGTTATCTAACCAAATTCACCTTTATTTTTTCCTATTACACCACTATATGGATATATTTTGTGGGAGATAGTCATAACTACTAGAAAATGGAAGATGACATGATAATTATAGAGGCTTATAAGTCAATGATTTATTTTTTGAGTTTTTACCAAAAATTGTAACTCATATTTATAGGAAAGGAGGAGATTCTATATTTTCTTTGTTTGTGGCTACATACGTATCAATTTATTTTTGTGTGGGTTTCTCAAGTGGGGTAGTTATGGATTTGAACCAAATATCCTTTTAATTTCTGATTTGGAGAATTTAAAACATGGAGATGTTGGCCCTCATATTTTGAAAGTCATCAACTATGTTATATTCTAAAAGGATTTGTTTCGGGGTATAAAAGGACTTGGGTTGTCTTTTGTGAGCCACATTATGCTAGGTCATTTAAATAGTGGAGGATTATCTAAAAAGAACATATCAAATGGTACTTGGGAGGATTGGGAGGAATTTGGAGGATTCAAGGTAGTCTAAGGGTCACAATTTTTACTAAATTTAATGTAATTGTTTCCCATTCGGTTTTATTGATAATTTCCAAAATTCCTCTAAGATGTACTCTTATTCATTGTTGCTTTCCCTAGGAATTCATAAGTTTCCAAGGTTGAGGTAGTCTAAAGGTGGTTGTCAATATTTTTATAGGGTCATTATATGTGAGAACTATCTCAATATTTTCAATCTTCTTTTGAAAGATGTTATATATTATGTGGAATTATGGGTAGTCTACATTAGAGTGGTTTGGGGTATTATAAAGTCTATACAACGATTATAAGGCTAGGTATTCCAATTTGAGAAAACTATAATTGGTACTAGAGATACTATACTTTTTTGTGCCTTTGTCTATAGAAATAGAACATCCTCATTGTTTTGTTTGGAATAAAATTGTTTTGTTATTGAATTCAAAACATACATTTTTCATTAGCTAACTAATTGATGGTTGGATCTAGTTTAATCATAGATCTTTCCTCTAGCAATTTGAGAATTTTGAATAGTTTGGTGTAAGTTCCCATCATGTGCTTTGCGATTTTTGATTGTAGGAATAAATTTGGAAGTTTGGTTTTAGAAATATTCCTTCGTAGGATTAAGATATATAGAATTTACTATAAAGTTTTATGTCGTATTCGGGGTCATATAGTCAATGACCAATGCTACAATATGATATGGTGTGAGATAATCCAAAGGATGGTTGTTATTATGAAATTTGAATTGATTAAATGGTAAGTATATATGAGAAGGGATAAAATCTAAAGTAAGAAAATATGCATACATTGGAATCTACATACAAGAGATATGATTGAGCATGAAACAATTATGCACGAGTGCTTCATTTACGACATAAATTTGATTTTCTAGATCAATTTTCCCTAAGGAAATGTTTTTAAACAATCAAGACGTCAAGACATCATTTCTTAATCAAATTTAAGAGCTTATTTGTATACAAGCGGGTAAGGGCATGATATAAAACATGGAAGTGAGGGAATAAGTCCTCTCGATATAAGTTTGGATGACCATGTATTCATTTTAGTTATAAGGGGATTTCAATTTTTGGGTATGATTTTGGAACCATTTTTATAGTAGCCCATGTGTTGATGAGATTATTTACACATAGCAACAAATTTATTGTATAAAATGGATGAATGAATAGGAATTAGAAAGTGGTCGATAAATGCATCCTCTAGATCATTTCATATAGTAATGGGGCTATTGTGAGAGTGTGGGAACAAGAGGATCAAGTAGAAAGGCACGCACATCAACCAATTTATATTTGAATGTAACCATAATGTAGCTACAAGTAGTAAAGAAGTAATCAACCACAATGAAATTTTGCATGTAAGAAAAAGGTCTTCTCATTCTCATATATCAGAAAATAAGGTAAAATTAAGAGTGTTTTATAACTCCTAATTCAAGATCCATCATACCACCATAAAGGAGAAAGGATTTATAATCCATACATTAAGTGTAACTCTTGTATGAAACACCGACGGACAATGAAACGTATGAAAAATTATATGATGGATAATCTCATAGCTCATAATGACACCTAAGGCCTATGAAATCACCCAAGGTGAGATGTATTACTTTACGTACCCAAAATTGTAGGGTACTGTACCACCGAATGATGTTACACATGCCCCAATGATGATACAGGTCACCTCGCAAGGTGTTCGGAATCTAGGAAAGCTCACCAAGTGTATGTTAGCATCCCAAGCATCTTGTTTAAGCTTTGTGTACTTCACTTTATCCTCTGCCTTTCTTTTTCTAAGCTTTTTGACCTTCAGTAACGAAACCACCACCCCCGACATGGCAACGGTCCCGTAACTACCACCTGCTTTGGGCGGCGGTCCTTCACGCATTTTCCAACATGTTCTTTTGATCGTGACTTGTGTAATTTTTCAACTTTCACTAGCTTTTCTCAACCGCCTTAGCTCGTATTAATGTTTTATGTTCCTTGGAATAGTGTTTCTTCATTGTTTAATGGTAAAAGAGTTCTAATAGGAATTACCTTTGGGTGAATGTGAAATCTATAAATAGCCAGCTTGTTTTCAAGCAAATGGCCCCTCAACTTCTCATTTCCATTGTTTAGTCTTTCAATTTCTTGCTTAGAACTCATTTTGTTTTCATGTTTACATCCATGCTAGTTTTTCCTTTGCTATTAGAAGCCATTCGATCTTCTTGCTTCAGTCTTGTTCATTATTGTTCATACAAATTAGTTTAGAATAGAGTAGTGTCAGTTGTAGATTGAATTCATTAGAGTTGCAGGTTGTGTTCTTCATAGAAGGTAGATTCTAGAATCTCTCGGTACACTTGTGTTGTATTCCCGTAATAAATCCTGCTAGGAATTACATACACCAAGCTCTGTCACTTGCATTGTCCCTCTCCTACTCGCATTATATTCGGTCTATATCAAAAGCTGCCATTGTTCAAATACCTTCTTCTATTGATGCTAGCATATACACACTCTTCTAGGATTCACGTGAACATGAAGGAATGAGGAGATCATTCTGAGGGAAAAAATCATACACTACTTGGATTCGCCACTGTTATGCAAATTCCAGGTTTTATCTGTCAAAATTCTAGTTAAAACATATCAAATAGAGTAGTGAAATATTTCATTTCAATTAAATTTCATTTTCGATATTGCCAGGGAAGTTGTGGGGATTGATAGTTTCTCAGAAACTATGATTCATTCCTCACTTCTGAGGTAGGATCAAGAATCTTTCAATTAAGTTAATCAGCTATCTAGTTATTTAGGATAAACTCACAACTGCATAGGCAAGTAGCTACACCAGGCTACCTTGCTTGTTTTAATTTTGTTATTAGATTAGTTTTCATTTTCTGAATATATTAGATTAGTTGCTCTTTCAATTCTATTAAAATTCTATCAAAAATACAAAAATAGAGGAATATATATATGTTGTAGATATATCTTGCATAATTAGTTTATTTCATTTCAGTTAGGTTTATATTGATCTTGTATGACAATCACGGGACCTAGGGAGCCCAGGGAATACATTTTTGAGCCAATCATGCCTCAACCCAATCTTGTTGTAGCATTAACTGACATAGACCAAAATCTCAGAATTCAGGTCTTTCGAACAACAACAGACCTATAAGAAATCAACACACAGCTAAGAGGATTAAACATAGAAGATGACAAAGCACACACATTCTAGTCAAATCAGTCAAATTATAGAGTACCTTGATAGATATCCGTATGACTGTAGAAGGACCTGAAAGAGAAAAATTTCGGTTGTGATCCACTAGTCCCACAGCCAGATGCAGGAGACCTCCTCGTTGATATAGACACTAGCTTACATATCCAAGTTGCCAGAACACCTATTAGGTACTTTGAGAAAATCATGCAACTTCTAGTTCTAAACGTAGAGGCCAAAAAGGCATATGATTACTTGGATACTCGAAATCAAGGGTTGACTCTTCATATGACCATAGGAGGTCCACAACAACCACGAACTTACAGTTGTGATCCACAGGTCCCACAACCCAACGGGCCTACAAATCAATCAAATATTGACACCAGCTTGCGAACGCTGGTGTTTAGGTCTTCTCCACTTCCACCAGACATCATCACACAACTATCATTATTAAATGTAGCAGCTAACCAAGCTAAATATTTCTGGACTAGACCAGAGAATCGTCCATAAAGCACCAAAAGATCCACTACACATTTAGCCATTCCATTTTCATGACCTTGTCGGGAGATATATATGAAGCACCCATAGGTCATCTTCCACGTATCCCACAACCCATAGATCGGATCATGACAGAGCTTAATATTGATTGGAGCCTTCGAGTAGCTATCCTCGCCGAACGATCTATCACACCGATTCAGGTTAGGAGGGCCTTCTTTGCCTTAGATTCGTAGATCCCATTATTGCGTGTTGAAGACATAAGATTACCTAACTAGCTTATCTAGCACCCCACATGTATTCCATCCCCACCGATGTCTCGGAACGACCTTGGGAGGTCGGGTGCGAGGAAGAGTTACTTGTAGATTCCCATGCTCACATGTCACTTTTGCATCATACAAAATTGGTGAACCCAGTGTGAAACACGCAACCTTCTGATTCAGAGTTAGATTTCTACTTGTTCTTCCAATTAATACACTTTTCATCCTTTTTAGCTTTCACATTAGCTTCACCAACAAAATTGGTGAACCCAACATGAAACTTCCTACCTTCTAGTTCGAGTCTTATTTCTACTTGTTCTTCCAATTAGTTTACTTTTCGTCTTTTCCACCTCATTAGCCTTCACATCAGCTTCACCAAAAAAATTGGTGAACCCGACATGAATCAAACTAATATTCCTCTTTCTATTTTCTTTTCTTTCATCCACCTTCACTCTTTCCCATTATTCTGTGGGTATTCATATACCCCCCGAATATGTTAGGATACGATGCATATGGTAGACCTCTCCTAGGTCTTGAAGCATACTATTATCAACTAAATAAACAACCATCACCCTCGCTCTTAGCATGGGGTGACAACTATTCAACTAACTAATTTTCAACACAAACTCTACCTCAAAGGACTAGATATAGTTCTTCTTTCTAAATAGAGGAGTTGGATCAGCTCACTCAAACACAACAACCAGAGCCTTCAGGCTCAAACAACATGACGCTCACTGGAGAATCTGGTTCATCTCCTCAAGTGTTGCTTAGACCACAAATTAGTAGACAGTCAGATCCATATCTATTTTTAGATGATAAATACTTAGCACGTTATGCTAGGAGTGAACAACACTCTCAAAATATGTACCCACCTATAGGAGGTTTACGACACAACCCGAGGTCTTATTCCAAGAAAACACCCCCATTCCTCCACCTATAGGAAATGTCCTCGGTGAAACTTGGCAGGGCACCAATCAATTCATAGCAGGGTACCATATGCCTATACAACCTCAAGATATACAAAAACACCACTAAGGAAAAATACCATGTCTTCACCAAACGAGGTCATCTCAGCCTTAGTTGAGAAGGTTAGAGGGTTGGAACTTGCTCAAGCAAATCAAAATTCACAGTTCATGCAAGCAGGAACTTCCAATCCTCCACATCATCCTAGCCAAGTAGACCTCCTCACAGGAACAGAACGTTGGGTATGCCTCCTCAGTACTTATAACAAATGCCAACTAGAACCGCATTTTCTAATGCCGCTCCAGTTGAGAATATAATACCTCCCGGTTTAGTACAAAACAACCCATTCCTGAGCAATGCTCCTCCATACTTAAACATGTATTCCAAATCACCACAGGGAGATATGTTCTCTTCTCCCAGGATATGTTTTCTCAACCATAGGGATTTGCTTATGCCCTTGCAAATACATATGCTACGCCATATCAACAACCCATTCCACCTCCACCCCCTCAGCAAACACCATAAATGGTTGAAACCTATGCAATAGGGACTTATTCATAATATTTGAAAGAACCTTTAGACTTCACTATATAAAGCATCATGCTTTCAAGACCTCTCCCCGATCTACCCAAGTACAAAGGGAGGGATACCCGAATGCACATATTAAGGCCTATGCCACAACCATTCGAGAACTACTCCCTTGGGATGGAGTTGTTGCTAAAATATTCCCAAAACTTTAGAGGGTATCGCCCTCGATTGGTATTACAGAATACCTAAAGCCTCAATACATTCATTTAAACAACTCGTTTCAGAGTTCATCAAGGCATTCGACATGAACAAATTGTTGAGAACAGAATCAGGGAATTCTTACATATTAAACAAGAACACAATGAATCTATTTCTCATTTCATCCAAAGATGGCGTACAGTCCTCTATTCTTCAGCAAGCACTCCAAACATGGATCAAATGGAACTATGTGATTTATTCCTTCATTCTCTCAGCAGAGAGATAAAGGAAGAAGTCTAGAAGTTCCCACTAAGAACTTATGATGAAGTGCTCGAGAGCACTCTCCGAATAGATCAAGCTGCAATAGATAGCGGTTACAAGACATATGGAACAAATGGGAGGTTAATCATCCCCAACCAAAACACTACGACTTATCCTACTACCACAAATGCTAATCAAAGACCTAAAATCCTTAACAAAAACCACGGAGTGACAACAGATGGAGTAACTGACCAAACTAAAAAAGCAAACATTGTAAATGTTCCACCACCAATTAACAATCAACGAAACAACAATTTTACCCCAACAATCAATGCGGTGGATTTTAATCGTCCCCAATGACAACAACAACAACAGCAGATCCAGACACAGGGTCCAAGTCAAAACTCAACTGGATATCAAAACCAAAACCAAAGGCAACAAACACAAAACTTTAATCCTAATAGTCAACAGTTTAATCAGAGTTTTGGACCACAACATGTGACAAACCAACAACCTAGGAGTTATAATCCCAACTCGTATTGTGGTTTCCACAAAATTTGAGGCCATGACACTAGGACTTGCCATGATTACAATAATTTCATGCAACATTTGCCAGAAGAACAAAGATAACTCTTCATAGATATGTTCTTAACATATTCTGTGACACCTATGCCAAATAATTTCACAGGGGTAGTTTCCCCTCAAAATGCACCTCTTAAGATCTTCAATGATCCACTTCCAAATCACAATAACAATAATAAATTAAATCCAAATGGGACAAACAAAGGTGTAATGACAGGAAATAATGATCATGAAGCCTCAACTTCACTAAATCCACTTGTCGCACCACAATTAGGAAATCAGCCATGAACCAAGATAGTTGGTCTAGTGGAGTTAGATACTGAGCTACACGTAGAAGCCATAATAAGAGCATGAGAATATTCTTCTCAACCAAATCCAATCTATCCACTAGAGCCAGATAACATTCAACAAACGTTGGTAAAACCCATAGGTGCTTATGATTTAATTAATGACTTAACAAAGACCTTCTCTCACATCTCCTTTTTGGACTTATAGAAAAATTCTCCCCCCATAGGGCTACTATTTTAGAAGCACTAGGTCTAGGTCATTTAATTAACATCACTCCACCTCCCAAAACACAAGTAAACCATATAGATTTCGATATCCACCCTCCAAGGCAGCCGGATAGGGATACCGAGTTTATATTCGACATAAACAAAATGCCAACATATGCTGAAATTACACATAGAGGCGATCCGGCCTTGCATTTACAGGTGTGGGTTTACAATAACTACGTTAAATGTGCAATGGTTGATGATGGGGTAGCAGTTAACATTGTCCCCTTCTCTTTCCTTCAAAAGCTAGGATATGGAGAAACAAACTGTTCCACAACAAGAAATACACTAAGAGGTTATGACAGCCTTAAAGCTACTTCAATTGGGACTATAATACTACCAGTCACCTTAGGACCCAAGACAATCCTCACCGAGTTTTATATCATAGATCAGAAACCAACTATAATATGATCCTCGGTCGACCATGGATACATCGCATGAAAGTAATCCCTTCTACGTTATTCCAGGAAATAAGATTCTTACACCTAGGAAAGATATTTGTAGCAAAAGGTGACCCAAAACCATTCGACATACACCTAGTAGACCTGAAGAAAAGACCAGGCATTCACTCTGAGTTTGAACTCCCAACAAACCAACTTAACAAACCAATCGACTCAAAACCGGAAGAAAAATTAATACCTACAACAGAACTAGAAATTACGAACCTAGTCAAGGGCATCCCAGCCCTCAAGGATGAAGCTAACGTTGTAGAAATAGTGTCATTAGGAACTACTACAAAAATTGTCAAGTTACTAGAACAAGATCTACCAATTTTCCTACCATTTGATTCCACAGGTATGGGATGTACCCTAGGAGTTGGTTCTCTTCCAACAAAGGAACTTTGCATGGTAGAAGTAATCTGAAACAAAAGAAACAAATGCAAAGAATGTCCTAGCATCCATTTTTCCTAGTAAATATTGGACTCTCCACTTCGATGGAGCTAGATGTCGCTATGGAGCCGGGGCAGGTGTGATCTTTACTTCTCCTGAGGGAAAGATCCTACCTTTTGCTTTTAAATTAAACTTTGAATGTACAAACAACGACACTGAGTACAAAGCCCTCCTCCTTGGCCTCCTCATAGCCAAAGGATCACTGTTAATGACATCAGAGTGTTAGGAGACTCACAATTAGTTGTAAACCAAGTCTCTGAAGTATATGAGACTAGAGCTGAGCACTTACAGCTCTATAAAACAACGGTATTAGATCTAAGCAAAGGATTCAACTTCATATCCATTGAGGTAATCCCATGAGAACAGAACCTTCTCACAGATTCAATAGCAACCTCAGCTTCACGTTTTACCCCAAGTAATGAGTTGGAAGATACAAGTTTCAAGGTATCACTTCATACTTGAACCATTGGTGAAGAAAATGTCAACAAACCCTCTTCTAACACATACAGTTGAGAATGAATCTTCTATCTTACATCATGTTGACAATGATAAAGTCACTCTCGAATATCTAAATGCCTATGCAGAGCTACACCTTGCTCACCCTATAGTTGATCTTTCCCTAATACCACACTCCTCTTCCTACTTTGGAAATCCCACGGTAGAGTCTCCTCCATAGAAGGATCTCGATATCTACGAGATAGAAAATGGAGAAATATTGGAACTACCTCCAGCCCCACCTGAATTTGAAGAAGGTAACACTTATTTGATAGAAGAAATCATTGACATAAATATTGGAACAAAGGAAGAACCAAGAATTTTGAAGTTGGGATCCTCGCTAATGCCGGAAGAAATAGAAATACACACCCAAATCCTCAAAAAACATCAAAAGTCTTTTACATTTAATTATAAAGAAATGACGGGTATCACACCACAAGTTGCCGTACATAATCTCATCACTAAACCAGATGCTGGCAAGCCAATTAAACAAAAGTCAAGACCAATGAAGCCAAAAGTGGCTCTCCTGTAAAAGAGGAAGTAGTAAAACTTCTCCAAGTAGGATTCATCAAGCCTGTTGACTATTCACAATGGGTGTCTAATATCATTCCCATCCTCAAAAAGAATGGGAAGATACACATTTGTATGGACTTTCGGGATATTAACAAAGATTTTCCCAAGGATGATTTCCCATTACCATCCATTGACGTTATCGTTAATGCAACAACTAGATTTGAACCTTGCTATCCCTCATGGATGGGTTCTCGGGTATAATCAAATTAAAATATCTCGAACAATATCAAGCCAAAACCACATTTATAACTCCTTGGGGAACTTATTGTTATGTTGTCATGCCATTTGGTCTTAAGAATGTTGGCACTATGTATCAGCGGGCAATGACTTATATATTCCATGATCTTATCCATAAAATTGTGGAATCATATGTGGATGACTTGTTGGCCAAGGCCAAGAAACGCTGTGATCATCCGAGAAGTGCTCCGTATCATCCTCTCATGACTAATTGAGTATGGTGTCACATTAAACCCAGAGAAGTGCATTTTTCAGTGTAACAGAGGCAAACTTCTAGGATACATTATATCTTCACGAGGGATTGATGTTGATCCGGCCAAAATACGAGTTGTTCTCGAAATGATCCCACCTTCGGATGAGTCTGGAATCAGGTCATTTCTTGGGAAACTCGGTGCAATCCAAGGTTCATCCCAGATTTAAGCTTTGTCATTCATCCAATCAACAATCTACTCAAGAAAGATTATAGTGTCGATTGGACTAAAGATTGCAATGAGGCCTTCGAAGTAGTTAAGCACTTCTTGTTGTCACCACCCACGCTAATGCCTCCCAAGCCAAACCACCCTTTGATCCTATACTCACGAGCCACTCATGTCTCACTAGCTTGCATGTTGGCTCAAGAAGAAGAAGAGAAACAAAAACATGTGATCTATTTCATTAGTCGAATGTTGCTTGATTATGAAACACGTTACACAGAAGAGAGAGAATGCCTTGCCATAATTTTTGCAACAAAATGTTTGAGACATTACATGTTAAACCAGGAAACAAGGGTCATTGTAAAGATAGACCATTTATGAACATTTCTCACACAATGATCTTTATCTAAAAAGGCTGGCCATTTCATAACCCTAATGGGAGAATTTGAGTTAACATTCGTAAACCAAAAATATGTTAAAGGACAAATCATTGCAGACTGGTTAGCTGACAATCCACTAGATGGAGGTGAGATGGTAGATCTAGACTTTCTCGATGAATGTGTATACTTTGTCGAAACCAAACCCCCCATTTCTACATGTCCTTGGTATACTGATATCATCAATTTTATCATGGACCATACACACCCGGAAAGTGCCACCTCACAACAAAGAAGGCGTTTATGCATTATTACCACTAAATATGTTATTTTAGACCAAGTGATCTATCACAGAGCATTTGATGGCATGCTTCTAAGATGCGTCGACATAGAAGAATCCAAGAGGATTCTTCATGAATCCCATAGTGGGATATGTGGGGGCCACTTTGGTGGTCATGTCACCGCTCACAAAATACATTAGATGGGCTATTTTTGGCCCACTCTCCAACATGACGCAATGGAATTTATACATAAGTGCAAAAATGTCAAGAATTCTCTCATGAGATTCACATGCCAACACAATCCCTACAACCAATAGCGACTCCGTGGCCCTTCTCCACGTGGGGTCTAGACTTAATAGGGAAATTCTCTCCCTCATCAACCGATGGCCATAATTTTATAATCACAACCACGGAATATTTTACCAAATGGGTGGAGGCCATGCCTCTCACCACTATACCAGGTTCAGTGATTTCCAAATTCATTTTAAACCAAATTATCTGTAGGTATGGTGTCCCACAAGTCATTATCTCAGATAATGGCATGTCCTTTAAGAATGACGAGGTTCGTGAGTTATGTAGCAAGTTCAAGATAAACCATCACACAGCCTCTCTTTACTACCCTCAAGCCAATGGGCAGGCTGAAGCGACAAACAAAACGTTGAAAGCTATTCTCCTCAAAACAATAAAGGAAAACAAATGAGATTGGCATTTAAAACTATATCCAGCCTTGTGGGCCCACCAAACCTCAATAAGAACACCAACAGGAGCAACTCCTTTCTCGCTAGTATTCAAAGCAGAAGCAGTTCTCCCACTTGAGGTTGAAATACCCAGTCTGCATCTCACTACAAGGATTACGGGCGACGAGGAAGCTTACAGGAGGCACGCCTCTCAACTAGAAATCCTTGATGAGGCCAGTTAAATGCCGAACAACGGCACAAATCCTATCTGACCGGATGTGCCGGCAGTATAACAAAAAATTCTATGAGCAAGAAATATATGAAAGAGATCTAGTTCTAAGACTAGACAACTGGATTGATAAGAAAACCGGCGAAGGAAGAAAGTTCTGGCCCAAATGGTTGGGCCCATACCAATTCATGAAGGACTACGGAAATGGTGCGTATCTCTTGTGCACAATAGAAGGTGAGGAATTTGGTGAAACTCTCAATTCCTTGCACCTTAAGTGGTTTTACGCATAAAATGTCAAAGTCATTGCTAGTACATTATAGCTACCTACATTGCATTAGTATTTTAGCTGCTTCATTCTGTCCATTTCATAAAAATGATAGTTCAGGAGCTTACTCTTAAAAATAGTTACAAATTTATGAAGATATTGGCAAAAATATTCATATCACATCTCTTCAAACATCATCAAATATTTTCTAATCTTCTCATCAATTTCGACAGACAAACATTGATTTAAACCATACCAAAGCCCTCGCATACTTGGCTTTGCTCTTTCTTTCTACTAGGTGAAGCTATCCTCGCCAAACGATCTATCACACCGATTCATGTTAGGAGGGCCTTCTTTGCCTTAGATTCGTAGATCCCATTATTGTGTGTTGAAGACATAAGATTACCTAACTAGTTTATCTGCATCCCACGTGTATTCCATCCCCACTGGTTGTCTCGACACGACCTCGGGAGGTCAGGTGCAAGGAAGAGTTACTTGTAGATTCCCATGCTCACATGTCACTTTTCCATCGTACAATTACCATGTGCGAGGAACAACATAGGAGATGTAAATTAAATCCCTCACACCAACACCCCCTTCATCATAAATTAGGATGAGACATGACAAGTTAGAAAGAGAAATGGGTCCCAACAACTATGCCTAATGAGGTACCCATGTAAAATAAGGATCTAAAGTAATGGAGGAAAACTTAGTGGAAAAAACATCCACTTACAAGAGATATAAGACTCCTTAAAAAGAATAACAAAGATGCACCATATGGTCTAAGAAACTAAAGGCCTAATAAGGTACCCATGTACAAATAACAATATTTCTAGAAGAAGAAGAAAAGGAGAAGAAGAAGGATGTTAGAAATAATGAAGAAGATGTGAAGTTATAGTGGACCTCACCCAAGATGAGAGCATAAGTAAGGATTATTTTCTTCAAAAAGGGTTTGGTAAGGAAGCCTGCAACCCTAATATAATTTTTGACTCTGTGAAGTCTTCAAGAAGAGTGTCGATGATGTGGTCTTATTGGTAAGAGAAAGTGGCTACGTATTGGCCATGCACAAAGGACTATGCAAAAGGTATAAAATGGATCACACATGTTTGAAGGAACACTGGAAGAGTGCATGCAGGAAGTAAAGTAAAGATAATAAGTGTGTGAAGGTGTGTGTCATATGGAGAAACAAGTCGGTGTGTGAAGACTCACACACATGCATACAAAGTTAACTAGGACTTAGTGAGTTTAAATAACTAGATAAAAATAGACAAAAGTAAGATGAATTAGTGGACAAGAAAGATTTATTAATAAGAAAATCAAATGCAAACAAATAAAAAGGAAATGCATGGTGACTTCTTATTTATAGCTTCATCTATAGTTAAGAGAAATTTTTAAGTACATGCAAGCTATATTTAGGCACGGTTATTATTAGGAATTGCATGTAAATAGTGAAGGGAAAGTCCCCATCGTGTATATATAGTTTATTTCCCCTTATATTTTCTAGTTTTGAGTAGTATGTCAAAGGTTTAGTGATGTAAGTTAATATTATAGTCTGTAGTTGAATTTTGTATGCATGCATGGTCCAAAGACACGAAGTTCATGGAACTATGGATGTAATCTGTCTATTTTCTATGTAATGAAGTATGTTTTCAGAATGGATAATCATTTATGGTTTTCTAAAGTTACCAGATTTGAGTATGGCTTGATGGAAATTCAAATATTTTTAGTCATTATCTGTGAATTATTTCCTTATTATATGTGTTTTCATTACTTGTTATGTTGTATTGAATCTTCTTGCAAATATGATTATAGTGGGTATGCATGACTAACATCTTGATTAAAAAAGGAGGGACATGGTGGTTCCACGCACTTTGAGTGATATTCCAAACTTATCTGGATGATTTTCTAGTATGCCTAGCTATGTGATGGTTAAATAAATACTACATTTTGGTTCTGTTGTTGGGACCTCTTATTAATTTTTTTCATTAGGATGTTGCATGCACAAGGCATTCTGATTGTCTTTGGATAACATTGAGATTGGGATACATGATGGCCAAGACGTTTTTTTATCATAGGTAAAACACCGACCTAACTTTAATGCACGAAGTGGGTGGAAGACAATCTCCATAATTCATTTTATGATAATTTATTCATCTTTTTCCCAAGATAATTATACGATTGGTTGACATCTTACGCATAAAACAGGGGTGTCCATCTTGGTAGAAATAAAGTGTGGAGATAGGAATATTATCAAGCACTCTCTGATTTGGATACACATTGGAAATAAGTTATAGACCACCGTGGGAAGGTGGGTTGGGAAGTTATACCTTGGAGTACACTATTTTAACATACTCATGCTAGAAAGCAAGTAAAATTATGGTATCTACATGATTCAAAATGAACATATTTGTGTGCCACACATTTAGATATCAATATCTTGATGATTGAGTTAGGTATGTAGAACTTAGCTATGATGACAGACTAAAACCCCACCATGCCTAGGGGTAGGAAGTAGTTTTGGGAAGGATGACGTTATCTCAAATGAAATAAAGAGAGAGAGAATAAATATGAATTAGGTATAATTATGCATGATATAGGGTAGATGATGAGGCACCGAGATCAATAAGAATGATGACTAGCGGAAGTGATGAGAACCTTGCAGAAGGTGAGAGACCACAGGGATCATTTCCTCTCTACATTGGGGAAGTGCAAGAGAGAGACCCCTTTGGCATCGGATGAGAGTGATTCTGAGGAGATAATGAGAAACATGGGTGTGAATTTGACCCATCCTAGCCACTTAGTCCTTGTACAAGGTGCTTGGAATCTAGAAGTTGTATAATATCAC
Organism: Taxus wallichiana var. yunnanensis; assembly: GCA_018340775.1. Taxonomy (NCBI): domain Eukaryota; kingdom Viridiplantae; phylum Streptophyta; class Pinopsida; order Cupressales; family Taxaceae; genus Taxus; species Taxus wallichiana. The sequence goes on from CM031238.1 coordinate 48,582,094, forward strand.
CAAAATGAAGGTGAGAATAAATGTAATTAGGTATGACCAAAGTGGGTAGGATATATTGGTAGGAATATATTGGTATCATCTCATGAAGTCTAGTAGATTAAAGATGTGTATATGGTAGAACAATAGGCACCCATGTTTGGATAATTTTTTAGAACAAACTTGGTAAGCATGTTGTCAGGATAAAGTAGTGGTGTACTACCGCTTAGATGTAGTACTCTTAGTGGTGTTATATGATAGAAAATTTGTTTGTAGTTTATCACAACCACATGGATGCAAGGAAGTTCTTCAATAGGCCCCCTATTCGTGGAGGGAGACTTAGGAGGTTCAGGACAACCACCGCATAGATAAAATCCTAGTAGATGATCAAGTTCGGGATCTAAACCCACTCCAAGACAAGGGCCACACCATCCATTACAACAAACTCACTAACCTTATTAGAAGAAACCTAAATTATTCTTTGAGATGCCTCTTCACTTGTCAAAGTATATAGGTGTGGAAGATGTAGTTGAACATGTGCATAAGTGTGAGTTACTATGGAGAGCTAAGGGAATAACATATCTCGACTAAAAGGAAATTGAGGTTTCCACCAAACTTTAAGGATTTGCACAAAGTTAGTATACAAAATATTATCCACATCGATAGCGATTGATTATGATGCACTTGTACATTAGATTTTTAGCTGATTTTCATATCCCCGAGTTTGAGAAATAAAGTATCCGTAAGGCCGAAGGATATCAAGTAGGGTTATTATGAGAGTGTCGGGAGTATCATGCACAATTAAATAACTTATTATCTATTATCTCATATGATATACATCAGATCCAAGATGCATAGTGGTTTGTAGGAGGATTTTTAACACTGCTCAAGAGCCTTGTCACATAATACATTCACTAATCCATACGAAGCCTTGAAAAAAACACTACGGGATGAAGGAGTTGGAAGTGTTGACACACAGGGTAATTCCATTTCTTGAATCCTAGATTGTGACAATGGCCTCTCAGTTGGAAAATATTCCTATTAATTCAACTCATGAGATGTGCAGTGGGTTATCGTGTACTAATTGCGAGGTTGAAAGACATACAAAGGATATCTTCCTGTGTAGGAGTGTATGCGCATTACTAACGTCTTGTGAGATTTTGCATAAGAATCATGATATCTAGAATTGTCCACTTTTATAACATGAGACAAAGAAGAATGTATCAATATATTGCAAAATATGTGATGCACACACCAATGACACATATGAATGTCATTTTATTGATCATATCCATGAGGCATGTGAGACGGAGTTGTGCTAGATTAGTGTGGAAAATGGATCGCTAGATAATGAAGCACACAAAAATGAAAATGGAGGCTTCGGAGGTGGATTTAGGAGCAAAGGACGTGGAAGTTTTATAAGTTTTACGTGTGGGACATTTTATACATGTGGATCACCTGATCATTATCAATGCAAATGTATAAAGAATTTGCTATGCACGTATTGTGGTAAAGTTCACAAGGTGGAAGATTGTCCATACCTATATGCCCATATATGTAATAACAAAAATAAGGACAAAGGTGTGTCAATGATTAAGTTAGAGTGTGCCAAGCAAGGACACCGGGTGTACATAAGAAGATGGATGATCCTAAACTTCAACATGTATTAGTTACTACGTGTGTAAAAGTAGCGGGCACAAGTGAGAAAGGAATGGTGGGACCTCTCATTACGAGGGAAGTATTTGTACATGTAAAGTATCCAAACATAGCCTAGTAGAAGGAAGTATATCAAGAAACTACGGGTTTTGTCATAGAAATACAAAGAGAGGTTTGGAACTTTAAAGAGAAAGTTCTCGAGAGGAACACATGCAGGGTACTAAATTCCCTTAGAATGATATTTATGACCTTAGGGAAGTGTGCAGGATGTTAAGGAAAGATAACATAATTCCCTTATTAGGATAATGCTTGTGAGATAGGTACCATGCGTAGGTGTTGAAAAAGAATGTTATATCCTTCATGAAAATTTTCCACCATAGAACCATGAATATGAAAAATAAATCAAGCTTGATACAGTGATAAATGGATGGTTATTGAGTATTATCCTGATTGAAATTAGTGTGGAAGTGAATGTTATCAACCTTGATGCAATGAGCTAAATGGGAAGGCCACCATTACAGCCATATTCAAATGTGTTGTATGTGGATAATAAGATGATGCCCATGCCCATTGGGTTTTTGAAGGATGCTTCCATCACTACTCGGGAGCTAAATTCACATGGTATTTTGAAGTGTTAGAGCTTGTTGAGATAGATAAATTTCTTGTCTTCGCTTGGATGTCTTTGGTGATATTATAACAATACAAACTTGCATTTCAAGAAGAGGTATATTAGTTTTGAGAATAGGAATGAGAAATTTTTGATACCTTCGGATGATGTGCAGGTTGCACCCTAAATAGAGCCTATCAATGAAGAGGATCTCAATAGAATTTGCACACATTTGTTTCCCGACACGGAGAACATGGAGCCATGTAAGAAGGGTGTGCTCCATCGGGAGGATGCATAATACATTAGTGATATAAATAGTGTAATTTATGAAAATTGGGCCCATTATACTTATGAAATGGTGGGTCATGATGTATGAGGATGAGTTACAGGATAATAAGGTTGTGCATAGTCATCAATTTGGTAAGACCAACTCACCGAAGTATACTTGGAGAAGAGATGCATGGGTCGTTCTTGTGCGTAATAAAGGATCAATAAAAATGAAGGTGATAGGAGAAATATGATGGTTTATACATTGTGAAGGATTGGAACTTGCTGGTGGGAAATGCATAGAGATAATTTACTTGGTTAACACGAGATTAGAGTGGAATTTTTTACAAGGTTTACTTTGGAAACAATGTCTCTTCCTTGGTATAGGATTATGATGGGAAGAATTCTTGCTTGTTACACGTTCAAATTTGTGAGAGACATTAGGAAAAATGGAAGGAAGCTTTACCACCATCTCTTTGGGTACACAAGGTTTAATCTACTTTACACGAGACGTGCACATGCCTCAGTATGTGTGTACCGAGTTGAAGAAGGAGACAAAGTGAGTTGGTGTGGCCTCGATTGAAATTATTGTTCATACTTTTGATTATTTATCTAATAAGCCTCCAATTCATGATGAATAGGTTGAGGACTTAGATATTATGCACATAGAGGGTGCTTGTGAGGCATTGGAATCAGTAGATGAGTAGGCGTGCACATACCATGTGTCTTTGAAGACTAAGAAGGTGAACATTGGGACTGAGGATGCACATAAGGAGGAAATTATTGGAGATTATTGGTTTGAACCTGAAGTTGAGTTGTGAATTTAAAGGTCTATTTTCAAGGGGTTATCATGAGTTGAAGGAATCTATCCATCATTAGGAGAAATGAAAATTAAGTTGAAAGATGACACACATCCGGTTTGGAAGAGGCCTTATAGGATGAATCCAAAACTATGCATTAAGGTAAAAGAGGAGATTGACAATATTCTCAAGTCAAGCATTATTTATCCTATCGAGGAATCTAAATGGATCATCCTCATGGTGATTAACATCAAGAGGGATGGTGGATAAAAATCAGGTGGACTATAGGGTTCTTAATGCTTTATGTGTTAGAGATCCTTTTCCTACGCCATTCACTGAGGATATCTTGGAAGATTAGCAAGGCGTGATATCTACTCGTTTATAGATGGATTTTTAGGTTACCATTAGGTGAGGATTTTGTGTGAAGATCGGGATAATACCACCTTTACAACTAAATTTGGAAGTTTTGCATACATTGTTATGCCTTTTGGTCTCAAAGAATGCACTGACGGTGTTGTCACGCATAGTTGTTCAAGCATTCCAAGACTTTATTCACAAGTTCTTGCAAGTCTACTTAGATGATTAGAATGTATATGGTCTTTTCAAAGATAATTGTAATTGTATGAGATTAATGTTTGGGAGATGCATATATTTAAGTATTCTCATTGAATATCAAGGAGTGCATCTTTATAACTCCTTTTAGTATACTACTTGGTGATATCATTTGCAAGGAAGGCTTGTTGGTATACCCACTAAGGTTGCATATATTTTGGGTCTAGAAAAACCTACCAACAATGGTGAAGTGCATGGGTTCTTGGGCCATCTTGGATATTATAGGAAATTTTTAAAATGATATGCCAAGATTGTTGTATCCTTGAAGAGTTGTTATCCAAAGGAAATTTTGATTGGGGGCGACGTGAAATAACAAGCGCTTGAGAGCTTGAAGTAGAAGCTAATCACCACCACTATATTATGCTTTCCTTTCTATAAAAACTCAATATACATGTGGATGCCTCGCATGGCCATTGAACCGTGGTAGCATAACAAATTAAAGGTAATGTGGATAACCGTATATGTTTTGCAAGAATAAATCTAACATTTACAGAAAAACTATACAATTATGGAGAACGAGGGACTATCAATGATTTACGTGCTTCACAAGTGTTATCTTTATTTCCCCATTGACAAAATTGATCAAACATGACCATACAGGAAATAAATTCAAAGAACAGTTCCGTCGAACGAACCCACGCTTTCAAATCCAAAAATAGGTTACAGGCGGGCTCTAAAATAGAGTAGCAGGGTAAAGGAAGGGAGAAAACAGTGTCAAAGAAACTAGAGGCTCAAAGGAACAGAAACGGATAAGGCTCAAAGTCTTCAGGCTTTGCAAATGATTCAGAACAAGCCCCAAAATTGGCTAAGTATGGAAGAATCAGCGGAAGCCTCCATGTGCCTCATTAGTGCATCTCCAAAGATTAAACTCAAAGTGTATATCCAAATGAGTGTGGAGCTTCCACGTGTCCTAGGCCTGAAAAAGGATAGAGACATCTGTTGAAAATTCCAAACAAGCGGAAGGAAACACATGTCATCTTGGCACAATTTCAAGATGGGAGCCCAAGGCAGAGACTCAAACTTGTGCCAGACCTCCACATGGCTAATGGTCAACATAGGTTAGATTCAAAAGCGGGCCTAAATTGGTTAAGTATAAGAGTGTAGGAGGAAGGTGCCACCTATCTTAACAGTGCACATTCAAAGGCGCAACCCAAAGCGTAGATCTAAATGAGCGCAGACCTTCCACGTGTCCCAAGTCCAAAAAAGGGGACAAGGTCGGGGTTGAATAGTCAAAGTAGAGACAAGCTAGTGGAGGGAGCCAAGTGTCAGCATGACACTACTTCAAAAGTAAAATTTGGGGAAGGTTTCCAAACAAGCACCAAGCCTCCATGTGTCCCTAGTTAGATGTATGGCCCCGCCGAGCAAAAAGACTTAGCCAAAACATGAGGAAACTGAGCAAGCCATGGAATATGCCACATGTCACCCGATGTGAATTCAAAATAAAAATCCAAAAGTGGTCCCCAAACATGTGCCAGCCCTCCACGTGTCCAATTTCCAAAAGACCCATTTTGATAACTAGTTTCCACCATTTTTGTATGGGCCCGATTCAAATATTCAAATGGGCATATCTTTTGATTCAGTGCTCAAATCTAAAAATTTGGCACCATTGGAAATATCTCAACCTCTTCCATGCCATGGAGATCTGAAACTTTAATTTTAAAGAAGTTAGGTGGGAAAAAATTGGAAAACATCTTTATGCCATTAATGTAAGATCTATTTTCTCCAACAACTAGATCAGATTTGATCTGATCCATCGTTCTTCCTCCTTCAACGTGCTTTGAACAAGTAATCAATGCAGACATGACAGATTTGGGGCAGATTTGCAGGAGGCATTAATGACCAGTGGTTAAGCTTCGAATTAGTTTTCCCACCTCTCTCTCCTTCTTCTCTCTATGTTGAATCTATAAAAGAAGGGTCGGGGATCATTGTAAAGGGTTAGACATTTCTATTTTGTGCCCTCCTTCTTCTTTTGTTCGCAAGTGAATTTGTGGAGCTTCCTAACCTCCCATTCAAGTTGTAATGCTAAGTTTTGCCTCTTGGCCACTATAATGTACTGTATCGACTTTGGAGCAATAATATATGTCTGTGGATGATTTTTGACCCTCTCATGTGTTTCATTGTTGCCTTCTAATCTCTCATTATAGTTTGGTTACCTATGCATGGTGTTTGTATTGCATTTCTATGGTCTGTGTTAAATTGTAAAATGAGTGTCTAACATTCCTTTGGTGCATCACCTCATTAGCTTAGGTTTATTTTATTGTATCTTCTCAACCCTGTCTCCTTGGTAAGATAGAGTAGGCTTAGAGTAGATCCTCTACAAGATTTTATTTGTATGCACCTGAATAGAGGAATAGGAACCGACCTTAATCTGGAGAGCTCTCTCAACTCGCAAGGTCCCACACTTTGAGAGATGCTCCATGTTGTGCAATCACACTGAGAGTCTCAACCCATCTAGTTGCATACATTTAGGGGTGCTATGATTCTACACTAATAGTTTTGGCATGCCACATTGGGGGACAAAGAATTCTCCATCTTTATTATAGTAAGATTGATGTGCACTTGCTGTGATTTTAGATTTTAAGAATATTTGAAACTACACATCTGGTGACTCCAAAAGAATAAAATCTATTGGTTTCAATAGTCCAAGTTGTCAAGTTCATGAGAAGAATACAAACAAGGTCAAGAACCAGAGAGGAGGGACTATTTGTCTATCTACACTTGTCCCCAGATAGAAGGGAAAGGGGAGAAGAGCCCAGAGGTCTCCATCTCCACCAAATAGAACCTTGTTAATGCCTCCTCCTGGTAGGCCATTCATTCAATCAACAAGGGTTATTAGGCCAATCATAATGGTACAACCACCTAATCCTTATGTCAATTTCACTGGCAGCATCCCACTCACTCTCAATGCACAAAATCCAGTCCTAGTGGTAGCATTAAAGAGCATCCCATATTTCACTGGATAAAACCAAACTTCTCCTAGTGACCACATTCAAGACATTACAAATGTCTATGAAATTCATGAGATCACTGAGATGGACATTGCAGTCAAGTTACTAGCCTCTTCACTCAAGGGTAAAGCTTCACAATGGTTCAGGATTCTAACAACAGGCTCTATTCAAACTTGGGACCATATGTGCAAAGCTCTTCATGATCAATTTGGAGAGAAGGGAGATAATCTATCCTTGTTAGAGCAACTGACAACAATCAAGAGGGCCCCTAATGAGTAGTTGATAGATTTCAACCTCATATTTTAAAGGACATGGGACAGGATTCCATTGGTTGTAAGGCCCACAGATGAAGGTGCTTTCTTATACTTTCTTAGAGCTCTAAATTTTGATATTGCTTTAATGATTCAATCAATGGGAGGCACCACCTTACCTGTAGCCTATAACATTTCCATAAGAGCTGAAAATTGTTTAATTTAGGCTGAAAAACTTGCTCCTAGGCCACCCATGCCTCTATACCCAGAACTAGGAGATCTAAGTATTAGTCAGACACCCACATTGGCTCCTATACCTACTCCTAGGAATCAAATTTCAGCTGAAGCCTCTACCTCATCCTCTAGCACCTCAAAAGAGCTTCAAGAAGTTATGAAACAACTACAGAACCTAGGGAATGAGCTAGTAACTATCAAAAAGAAAAAGTATCCGAGTTCTAGGCCATATCGCCTTAGACTCAGTATCGAGCTAGACCCCATATCAAAAAATAGGCCACTAGCTCAAGTTGTAAATCAAAACCAAAACCAAGGACAACCTCAAGCTACTAGGCCTTTCCAGTCATATGATCCAAACACATCTTCAACATCAAGGGCCTTGGTTCCAACACAAAACAATATGGAACAAGAATATGATTGGTATTTCCCATACAATTAGCCCCATAACCAAAAATGTGTTTTAATGGTGCACTAAACCAGGCCTTGATGGTACAGACCATTGGTGTGTCACAAGAGTCCAACCAAGAAGAAAATCAACAACAAGGAGCTCAACAAGAAGCATCTCCAATTGAAACTATGCTTTTCAACCGGTAGGATGAATATTTTTATGGGATGAATCAAGTCGCTTCTCAAAGTGTAGCTGCCAATACATGATCCAAGAAAAGGAATATTGGAGAAGGAAAATCACTAAACTCGTAATCCTCAACCCTCCTTTACTCCACAAGGTATTGGCATTCGAAATGTAACTCCCAATATGCGAGTTAGTCTAAGTCACCTTCCAAATCCACTCGGAACCAGTTGTAATGACCCATGTGCAAGAGAAAAAGTGCCGGGAAGGGGCAGAAAATATAGCTCATTTAATATCATTGAACAAATGAAGAAGAAAAATGTGAACATTTCAATGTGGGAGTCATTGACCATTCCAAGATAGAGAGATCTATTACAGACTACTATGGCCAATTGGTTAAGCTCAAATCAACCCCCTAACTAGTAAGAGAAAGTGCTTACCAATGCAGCTCATCCCAAGGAAACCATGGAGGAAAACAAGGTAAGAATCTGAAGCCTCCTCCATTCTATGTTTCATTGATCATTGGGGACAAATTGGTACATAATTGCATGATTGATTTGGGGGCAAGTAGTTCTGTAATGCCAAAACAAATAGCTGATCAACTAGGTCTTCAATACAAAGTCATCTCCAGAGGGGTAGTGCAATTAGATGGGACAGCAGTGACAACTATTGGAGTCATCAAAGATTTGAGCCTCACACTGCATTCCTACCCCAATGTGATCAGTATTATTAAAAATGTATCGATCATAGACTTGCCACCACGGTTTGCATTTTGTTTGTCAGAGACTTCATTGTTATGATTAAAGACTATCTATCTACTTGATTGGTCGCATATGCTTTTAGAACAAGGTATGGAGCTAAGGCCACAATCAGATCTGAGCCCATTGCAGATTACCATATTGAGTCTTATGTACCCAGCCCAATCAATGCCAATTGTTCAGCCTTTGATCTGGAGGAGGACTCCCAAGCACTTGTGAGATAGATACCAAGGTGGGGTGTATCCCATACTTGACCCTTGATGAATGGGTGAACAAGAGACATGCTTTTGACCCCTATAAAGAGATGGAGGAATTCAAACTAGGATTCTACTATTTGCATGAGGAAGATCATCCTCTTCCCGACATCATTAAGCCAGACCAAAAAGATGACAATGGGGTATGGCAATTATTCTTTGATGGCTCAAGAAGTAGGAAAGGAGTCGAGAGGAGAGCTATGCTTGTCTCGCCTAAAGGTATGAAATACTACTTAGCTTTTTGTTTCCAATTTTCTTGTTCAAACAACAAAATAGAGTATGAGGCTTTGGTCCATGGACTACATTAGGCAAGGAAACGAGGAATCAAGAACTTACAGGTGTTTGGTGATAGTGAACTAGTTACTAATCAGGTCCGAGGACAAAATGCTGCCATGAACGACTGTTAAAGATTTACAAGAACTAAGTATGGGACCTCATTGAGGATTTTGAGGCATTCAACATTAACTCCATCCCAAGGAAGAAGAATGAAGCAACAGATAGATTGGTAGTAATTGGGGCAACATTTGATGTCGTAGAGAGTATCAAGAGTGATAAACATCAACCCCATATCAAGTTGGTTGTAAGGCCAATTGTCCCAGAACAACAACACAAGTTGGAAAGTTTTGAAAATGATCAACAAATTGTCAACTTTCTACAAGAAGAAGTTGAGTTCTCCTCCAGGAATTAAGACAGATTGGAGTAGCAGTATGGTGATCAAGTGGTACAGCTGAGGACCAATAAACTACCAAAGGGTCTTGTCACTTTGGAATCAATCTTCAACCCAAATGACCAATTCCAAAAGGAAAAGGAAAATATTCAGGTAAAAGGTGAAGATTCAGAACCCATTTTTATAGAAGAAGGAAAAAAATTGTAGATTGGAAGGTAAGCACTCAACAAGCAAAATCTAAATTTTTTCAACTCTGTCAAGAGTTCCCAGATGTCTTTTCCTGGACTTATAAAAATTTAAGATGTTTCAACCCAAAACTAGCACAACACACCATTGAGTTAGATATAATAGCTAAGCCTTTAGACAGAAGCAAAGGCCAATAAATCTCCACATTGAGCCTCTCATGAGAAAAGAATTGAACATGTTAATTAAGGCCAATATCATCTTTCCTATCAAGCATTCATGTTGGGTTGGTAACTTGGTACCTGTGAGAAAGAAAAATGGAGAGATCAGGATGTGTGTGGACTTTCGTGATCTGAACAGAGCATCACTTAAGGATCACTACCCACTTCCATCAATGGAACAAATCTTACAAGTTGTAGCTAGTTTTGAGAGGTTTTCATTGTTAGATGGGTATTCAGGCTATAATCGATAATGGTAAAAGAGGAAGATCAATTCAAGACAACCTTCACCACCAAATGGGATACATATGCTTATAAGAAAATTTCATTTGGACTATCAAATGTTGGAGCAACATTTCAGTGAGATATGGACATGGCATTCAAAGGCTTGATCAACAACATAGTCTTGGTGTATCTAGATGATATCACTGTCTTCTCAAAGAATGTTGCAGACCATCTCTTTCACCTTAGACAGGTATTTCTAGAGATGTAGAAGGTTCATGGTGTCATTAAACCCAAAAAAGTGTGTGTTCCTGGCTCATGAAGGGAAATTGTTGGGCCACATTGTCTCAAGAGAGGGATTGACAATTGATCTTGAAAGGGTTGAAGCCATCTGGACACTTCCATTGCCACAACATAAAAAGTCTCTCCAAAGCTTCTTGTCAGGTTTGTACCTGATTTTTTCTACTCTTGTGAAGCCTTCAACAATGATGTTAAGGAAGAGTCTTACATTTAAATGGACAATAGAAGGCAAAGAGAGTTTTGAGGCCATCAAGCTCGCAATATCACAGATCCAACTCTTGTTAACCTAGACTTCTCAAAAGACTTCATGCTATATGCTTTTGGAGGGTCAGACACCATCTCAACCATCTTGGTCCAGCCCAACAAGGAAGGTTCAAAACAACCAATAGCCTTCTTCAGTCAGAGCTTGGAGGACTACGAGGTAAAATACTCTTTCATTGAAAAACATGTCCTTGTTGTTATCAGGAGCTTGAAGAAGTTCAAACACTTGGTCTCAAACAATAAGATTCAATTGCTAGTATCTCATGTTGGTGTCAAGGATTTTCTCCTGAAAAATATTTGAATGAGAAGAGAGCAGGTTGGATCACTCGGGTAATGGAATATGACATTGAGATCAAGGTGACCAAACTGGTTCGAGGTAAGGGTCTATGTGAACAACTCACCTCTAAGCAACAAGCTGAGTCAGTGGGTGAAAAAGAGGTTGTCCTATTTCTACAGAATGATCAAGAACAACCAGCTAATGATGCACCTGCTCCATGTTGGACCCAAGCCTTGGTGCATTACCTTCAAATAGGTTTGTGCCCTCTAGAATGGAACAAAGCAAAGAGAAGATACTTCATACTACAAGCCATCCCATATGTGCTTGTTGGTGGTGTCTTGTTTAAGAAGGATATCAATAGTGTTCTATTGAGGTGCTTTTGACAGCCAAATTGAGAGAGTGTTACATGAGTTCCATGATGGAGAATCTGGAGGTCACTTTTCCCCTTGAGTAATAGCTCTTAAGATCATGAAATCTAGGTTATTATTGCCTCTACGGTGTTCAAGGACTCAAGTTACTCATGGATCAAGAAGTGTAAAAAGTGTGTATTCTTCATAGGAAAGGAGAAGCTAGTAGCCTTTCCCCTTCATCCCATTTCATTGGATCAGTCATTCATGCAATGGGGACTAGACTTCATTGGGGTGATTAACCCAAATTCAAGCCAAGGCCACAAGTGGATACTTACAGCAATAGACTATTTCACCAAGTGGACTGCTCAAAGGCACTAAAAGAAGAAAATGAATCCAACATCTTGGATTTCTATGAAGGAATAGCCACTAGGTTTGGAGTCCCTTCCACTATTATATTAGATAATGCACTAGCATTCCTTAGTACAAGGATCACTGAATGGTCAATTAAGAATGGTGTGTATCTCAAGCACTTCAAAAAATTATAACCCTTAGGGAAATGGCCAGGCAGATTCCACAAATAAGAACCTATTAAGGATTATCAGAAAGACTCTTGATGAAAATCAGAGGACTTGGCATACAAAGCTCAAATCAGCTCTATGGGCTGATAAGATCACGTCCAAAAGATCCACAAGTAACTCACCATACAATCTTGTATATGGAAAAGAGGTAGTATTGCCCATATCATTGGAGTTTCCCGCTTTGGAACTCATGAAATAGTTGGAGCTGGTTGAGTTTGAACCTATGGCAATCAGGTATGCAGAGCTAATGGAGGTAGGGGAGGTAAGAGAGCATGCAATGTAAGTCATGGAAAAAGAATTAAGCATTGATAAAAAAGAGTTTTGACAAGAAAGAAAGAATGAGGGCCTTTTAAGAAGGGGACTTAGTCTTAAAGTGGGATGCAGATCGGGAAAATATAGGAAAGAACTCCAAATTTGATGCCATCTGGAGTGGCCCTTACATGATCACAGAGTGCAAGAGTAGCAATGCCTTCCAGCTGGCTAAATTGGGTGGTGAAGAATTGCATATCCCAGTGAATGTGATCTATCTCAAACATTGATACTGAAAGGAAGTTTCCACCCTTGTAAATATTAGCATAGGATTTTAATTTCCCTAAGTGTTTATGCACATTATTTTGTTGTAGCATAGGTTTTGTTTCCCTAAGTGTTAAGGCATAGGTTCTTTGTGGCTCCAGGTTTGCATCATTATACAAATCAACGTGCCTCCAAGTGAATGTGTTATTCCCTTCATCATTCATACCAAGGAGACCCATAGTTGTCGTGACAGTTGCTCATTTTCTAATAGAACAAATACAAAGCAACTAAAATCGGGCTCTAAAGGGTTCGTTTTTAGAAGAAAAATATCAACTTCAGGTCGCCAATCACAACTCTATGCCCAATGGATATAACAAGGAAAATGATCTCTTCATCTAGCAGGTAGATGCCCCTGCGAGTTGCCAAATTGTTATCTCTATTTTTCCCCCAAAAAAATTGATCAAACACGACCCCGTGCAGGAAGAAATTCAAGGAACGGTTCTATCAAACGAACCCACATTTCAAATCCAACAAACAGGTTATATGCGGGCTCTAAAATGGAGTAGTAGGTTTGGGGAAGGGAGAAAATAGTGTTAAAGAAACTAGAGGATCAAAGGAAAATAAATGGAGAAGACTTGAAGTCTTCGGGCTTTGCAAATGATTCAGAACGAGCCCCAAAATTGGCTAAGTATGGAAGAATCAGCGGAAGCCTCCACGTGCCTCATTGGCGCATCTCCAAATATTAAACTCAAAGCACATATCCAAATGAGTGTGGAGCTTCCACATATCCTAGGCCCAAAAAAGGATAGAGGCCATTGAAATTTTTGTTTTGTACCCTCCCTTCTTCTTTTGTTTGCAAGTGAATTTTGGAGCTTCCTAACCTCCCCATTCAAGTTTTAATGCTAATTTTTGCCTCTTGACCACTATAATGTACTGTATCGACTTTAGAGCAATAATATATGTCTGTGGATGATTTTGACCCTCTCATGTGTTTCATGGTTTCCTTCCGATCTCTCATTATAGTTTGGTTACTCAATGTGCATAGTGTTGTATTACATTTCGTGGTCTCGTGTTAAATTCTAAAACGAGTGTCTAACATTCTTTTGGTGCATAACCTCGTTAGCTTAGGTTTATTTTATTGTATCTTCTCAACCTTGTCTCCTTGGTAAGATAGAGTAGGCTTAGAGTATATCCTATGCAAGATTTTATTTGCATGCACTTGAACAGAGGAATAGGAACCAGCCTTAATCCAGAGAGCTCTCTCAACTTGTAAGGTCCCACACTTTGAGAGATGTTCCATGTTGTGTAATCACACTGAGAGTATCAACCCATCTGGTTGTAGACATTCAGGGGTGTTGTGATTTTGCACTAACAACAAGTTCAAGTAGTACTTGTTGGTGACTCCTTTTATATTTTACATAGACCATATGACATTGAGTTACTTGGTCAATAATCCAGCTTTTGCAGGTTAGATCCTTCTCTTTTAGGAGTTTATTTTCTTTTTCATAGTGAAGGAAGGAAAGAGAAACTTGAGGCCTGATCACTTATCATGGATTAAATATGGAGAGGATGTGCGAACATAGAATATATTATGTTAGATGCTCAACAGCTTTATTCTCAATGCGTGCTAGATGATTTAGAGGATATTATAGTATTCTTGTGCACCGAGCTTGCGCCCAAGGAATGAAGACCTTGGAGAACTCTTGTTTATTCTTGCAGGGATATAGAGAGTCAGATTATGTTGGATCTGTTGATGACAGGAAATCAACTATAGGTTATATTGTTCATCTCAGTCTGAACCTATCTCTTGGATTAGTAAAAGTAAATTGTTGTTGATCTCTCATCCATTAAGGAAGAGTACCAAGCCGTAATAGGAGATGTGTGCAAAGCAATCTGGTTATGTCACATTTTGACAGATATGGTCATTCTGACAAAATCCACCCATCATTCACTACAAAAATTAGGGTGTGTTGAAGCTTGTGAAAATCCAATTTTCCATGAGAGAACAAAGCACATTGAGGTTGAATGTCACTAAATTTGAGAACAAGTCTTGAACTACCACATCTAGTGGTAGTACGCCTAATAGATTCTCAAATTACAGATATAATCACAAAGTATCTAGGGAAGGTAATGCAACACACCATCTCAATTTCATCTAACATCAAAACAAAATCACAAATCAATCCCTTTACTTATTGACTATCTTGTTTATAAAATTTTGCAAAGTATCAAATTGACCTTACAAAGCAATTTTGGTTCCTCCAAGCACTATGTACCCTGATATTTCATCCCCTTTCCAAGCCCTCTCATTTATCATTACCTCTGAATTCAAGAAACTTGATCTACCTCTTCCTTTTTTGCCTTGAGATCAACTTCTTGTCCACAAAGGTCTTAAGAAACTCTAGCCTTATTTGGTTTATGGTATAACTTGGTCTTGGTTAACACTTTAATTGCATTCTTCACCTTCTTACACAATGCTATAACATACATCCCAATGTATGCTCAATGTTCATAACTCCACTATTTTTTCAAAGTGTTCAAACTATCCTTTATAACCCCTTAAAACCATGCACTCTATCCAACCTTGCAACCATTCTTCTACAAGCACCCGAAGATTCTTAAGGATTAATTAGTACAAATTCCCTATCCTAATATGTATCTAAAACATCATATCTCAATTCCACATGCATCTCTCAATACTTCTATTTTTACATTATTGCTTAAATACTCTCACGAGGCAGGTCTTGGTATATTGTCTTGGATATATTCACCCCGAGGAAGTTTGAAGACAAAAATTCATATACTTAAGAACCATTAAGGGTATCAATTTTCTTAGAAATTTTCACACCCTCCTTCAAAATATTTAATGTAATTCCTTCATTAATCCCTTCAACATATTTTCCTCTGAGGATTGTGCACGGTTTATCTAACCAACTATCAAGAATTTCTCAAATTTTCACAATTTTTTTCAAAATTATTACTAAATCGTCTTCATAGGTATATCAAGATAAACTATATGAAATTTCAACTTGAAATTTTATGTTTATAGGGCTCAAATCATGTTTTATCCAAAACCTTAGTGGGCATTACTAGTAAGCCCAAGAAGATAGTAAGGCTTATAACAAGAGAAGTAATTTGTTTCAAAGGCTAAATTTTGGCATAAAAGACTATTTTGAACTTTTCTAGAGATCTAAGCATTTAATTAAACTCCAAGGTTCCTAAAATCCAAGCCAACACGTGATTAGTGATCACAGTTTGAAGAAATCGGGGTTTTATACAATTTTTATGCCAAGAAACACAATCAAGTAAAGGTTTTCCATTCAACTTATTCACGAGTTAAAAATTCTTGAGGAGGATCTCTATGCACTTCTTATATATTTCGTAGTATTTAATAATGCAAGGTCTAATCAAAATGACCCAACACAATTAGAGTAACAAAGTAAGCACAACCATGAAATAAAGAATAACAAACTTTTACCCCGTAGAAATTAAACAAATCTCTTGATACTCATCAAGAAGAATAATCAAATATAATCATACACAAAATGCTCAGATTCCTCAATCAAATTATCATTCTTTTTCTCCATTTACAGCCTTAGTTGGAATCTCATCTACCACAAGACTTGATACACAAATGCTTGCACAAAAATACAACCATTCTAAATATAATTTCCACACAATTATCAAAGTATAAAGTATTTCATTATTAGTGAGAAGAAGGATTCTACACAAAACTAACCAAAGATGCTCTAAAAATAGAGTTTTTATCCAAAACTGTGAATACATACAAGATTGCATATTTTTCAACTTCCTCTCTTACTCAGAGCCTCTCCTTCTCCAGATCCTTGAGGATGATCCTACAACTAACTTCTCCTTCTAACTTCAGTAGGATTTCATTTCTCATATATGGCCACTATATGCATAATAACATTATCCTCAACATTTTAGACATTTATTGACTTAAACTACACCCTAATACCTATATTATCATGCCTAGACACCTATATACTCCCTCACATTCATTACAATCACCTTGTCACTCCATGATAATCACATTCCCTCATTTTCAAACCTTTACAATTTTCAAATCCCATTTGGAGGGAAAATTACATTAAAAGGAAATTCAAATTTTAGGTCTCACTCAACACTTGTCATGAATCTCACTGACTTCTTAAGACCTCTAAAACACAAAAATAGCCTAAAACCATGACAAGGAGGACAATTATCACCTTTATGTTTCTCACACCTTGATGCTCCTGCATCATACTCCCAAGGTGGAGAAAAGGAGCTATATACTGAAATTTGTTTTCTTCGACATCCCTTGCTCTTCTTTACTTTTCCTTGACTTTCCTCTTGTACTCCTACTACATTTTTTATTTTTCACAACCACCTAGGTCCCAAATATTATTCTTCATCTTTACATTTTCCTTGAGTTTTCTCTTCTTTTTGAATTCCATCTTTATTTTCTTTAATATGTGCCTTCCATTGCCTGTACCTACATAAATAAACAAAACAACATCAAATACACATTTCTTTTCATGTTTCTTCACATCATTATTCTTTTCATAGCCCTTGATTTTCATGTTTGCTTTCATGCTTTGACTTCTTTGTGTTCTCCATCATCTCATCTTGCAAACTTGTACCTAGACCTTCCTTATCCTCATTTTTATCCTCATTTACCCAAGAAACAAACATTTTATTAGTTGTACCTTCATCATTTCTTTCCTCATTTATCATACACAATAAATCTTGCAACAAATCATCTACTTCACCTATAAAAAATTGATCACCATGCTCATTACCCCATTCAATCTTGCTTATTTCATTTTCCTTTTGCTTCTCAAATGCACCAATAGAATCTTTTTCCACAATTTCTAGGAATTCACCTAATGAAATATCAATCTCAGTCATCAAATGAGTAATTTTGGAGTCAATTTGGGTTACCTTGTCTTCTTCAAATGCATTCATGACTTCTTGTACCTACTACTCTATCTCTTCTTCACCTACATTTACCTCATCCAAACTAGTTTCCTCTTTAGAAACATAACAAAAATAATCATCAAACACTTTCACTTCTTCATTTAACTGAATTTCATCCATTTCTTTATCATCCTCATCATATTTAGTCTGTCAAATCTGATTTCATTTTCTTTTGGAGTATTTACAAACAAAAAGACTTCAAGGAAACACAACTTGATTCACATACCTGATTAATACATTGATTTGCTTCTGCACCTTCTTCTTTTTCTTCATCTTCCTTTTTATCTCATCCATGTCATCAAGTGACTCTCCCTCTTCAAGGTAGAAATAGGTCACTTCTTCACCAAGTTCTTGTTCTTGTTCACCTTTCCATTCATACTCTTCTTCTTCATCTACATCTTCTTCTTCTTCCATGCTTAATATCCACTCTTAAACCATAGATACATCTTTCTTGAGTTCTCTCAACTCTTTCTCAAACCACATATCAAACTTTCTTGCTTCCTCTTTCCTCTTGGCCTTCTCTCTCTTCTTTTTCTCTTCTTGACTCTTCTTCTTGTGGCTTAACATTCTTACTAGCTCTAGCACTAATTATTCCTTGCCCATCTTTCTCTTTCTTCTCTAGAACAAGTATTTTTCACCTTTCTCTCCTCCACACCTCACCTAGGATTCAAACCTGGACTTTTGGTGTCTTATCTCTTCTTTTTCTTCTTACTCTTTCACTTCTTCTCAACTTTTCCTTTGTACCACAATCTCACATTCATACTTGAATTTTCATTGTTATCAGCAATAACATATTCATTCTCCTTTCTCTAATACCACATAATTCATCACACCATCTCAATTTCATCTAACATAAAAAACAAATCACAAATGAATCCCTTTAATCATTTACTATCTTATTTATAAAGGTTTGTACATTATCAAATTGAACTTAGCAACTAATTTTGGTTCCTCCAAATACTATGTACCCTGATATTTCATCCCCTTTCCAAGCCCTCTCATTAATAATTACCTCTTAATGTAAGAAAATTTATCTACCTTTTCCTTTTTTCCTTGAGATCAACTTCTTGTCTATAAAGGTCTTAAGAAAAATTAGCCATATTTGGTGTATGGTCTAACTTGTTCTTAGTTAACACTTTACTTATGCTCTTTACCTTCTTATGATGTTATAACAGTAATCCCAATTTATACTCAATGTTCAAAACTCCACTATTTCTTCAATGTGTTCAAATTGTCCTTTATAGCCCCTTAAAACCATGCACTTTGCTCCAACCTTACAATCATGCTGCTCTACAAGTACCCATAAGATTCTTAAGGATTCATTATTCATTCCCTATCCTAATATGTATGTAGAATATCATAACTCAATTCCACATACATCTCTCAATACTTCTATTTTTGCATTCTTGCTTACATACCCTCACTAGGCCAATCTTGGTATATTATCTTGGATATATTCACATTGAGGAAGTTTCAAGACACAAAATTCATAAATTTAAGCACCCATTAAGGGTATAAATTTGTGTATAAATTTCATACCCTCCTTCAAAAGATGTAATGTAATTACTTTATTAATCCCTTCAACATATTAGCCTCTAAGGATCGTGTGCATAGTTTCTCTAACCAAATTCAAGAATTTCTCAAATTTTCACCAACTAAATTTAAAAATTATTTAAATCCTCTTCATGGTTATATCAAGATATATTATACGAAATTTCAACTTG
The DNA here is from genome assembly GCA_018340775.1 of Taxus wallichiana var. yunnanensis. Classification (NCBI taxonomy): domain Eukaryota; kingdom Viridiplantae; phylum Streptophyta; class Pinopsida; order Cupressales; family Taxaceae; genus Taxus; species Taxus wallichiana. The sequence continues at coordinate 48,601,298 of CM031238.1, forward strand.
AAATTTGATGTTTAGTGGGCTCGAGATCATGTTTTCTCCAAAACCCTAGCCTTTGGTATTACTAGTAAGTGCGAGAAGATAGTACATCTTATAACAAGAAAATTAATCCGTTTCAAAGGCTAAATTTTGGAATGAAAACTATTTTGACCTATTCTAGAGATCTGAGCATTTACTAAAACTCCAAGGTTCCTAAAAACTCCAATGCAACACGTGATTAGTGATCAAAGTTTGAAGAAATCAAGGTTTTATACAATTTTTATGCCAAGAAATGTAGTCTAAAGTATAGGCTTACCATTCAACTTATTCACAGAGTTAAAAATTCTTGAGGAGGATCTCTATGCACTCCTTAGATATTTCATAGTATTCAATAATGCAAGGTCTACTCAAAATGACCCAACACACCATAATAATGTGAGTAAGCACAATCATGTTTTCCACATTTATATCATGCAATAAAGAAAAGAAAACTTTTACCCTATGGAAATTAAACCAATATCTTGATATTCATAAAGAATAATCATTAAAGATCATCATACACATAATGCTTAGATTCCTCAAGAAAATTCTCATTCATTGTCTCCATTTATAATCTCAGTGGGAATCTCATCTACCACAAGACCTGATACACAAATTCTTGAACCAAAAATACAACCATTCTAAACATAATTTCTACACAATTATCAAAACATAAAGGATTTCATTATCAATGAGAAGAAGGAAACTGTACAAAACTAACCAAATATTCTCTAAAAATAGAGTTCTTTATCCAAAATTGAGACTACATACAGATTGCATAATTTTTTCAACATCCTCTCTTACTCGAGCCTCTCCTTCTCTAGATCCTCGAGGATGATCCTATAACTAACTTCTCAAAATTTATCCCATTTCTCAACCCTAACTAACTTCACTAGGCTTTCATTGCTCATATATTTCCACTATATGCATAATAACATTATCCTCAAAATTTTAGAAATTTATTGACTTAAACTACACCCTAAGACCTATATTATCATTCTTAGACACCTATATACTCCATAAAATTCATTACAATCACCTTGTCACTCCATGATAATCACATTCCCTCATTTTCACACCTTGACAATTTTTAAATCCCATTTAGAGGGAAAATTACATTAAAAGGAAATTCAAATTTTAGGTCTCACTTAACACTTGTCATGAATCGATCGACTTCTTAAGATCTCTAAAGCACACAAATAGCCTAAAACCATGACAAGGAGGACAATTATCACCTTTATATTTCCCACACCCCGATGCTCCCATCATAAGGTGAAATTTGAACTGTTTTTGGGGTACATTTGTAAAAACAATGTATTAAGGGGGGAATGTTAGCATAATTTAATACATTGTAAACTAACAACCTAGTTTTTATTCCTTCATGGCATCCACCTATGTGCCAATTCCATTCCAACAAACTATCTAAAATGTTTATTGATATATGTATAAAGTGATGTGCTTGTTGTGTTGTAATCATTCAATCATCAATATAGTCTTATTTCTCTTTTTCTCTTTAGAAATTAGGGGTATTCTAATAGTGAGTTTTTGTCTCAAGTTACCTCCTTCAATTATGTTTTCTGAGGGTATTTCATTTTTTTCTTTTTCTATCTCCTCTTCTCCCTCATCTTATTCTTCCTCTTATCTTTCCACAATATTTTCTTTTAAACTTTCCTCTTCTCCTTCCTCAACTTAAATTACTTCAATCTCATTATCATCTCTCAATGTCCATACATATACCTTTGTGTTTTGTTTTGGGTTAAGGAATAAGTTATGTCTTGCGAGACATTAGCTTTCTCAAAAGAATTAAATTTTGTCAACTTCTTCATGAACATTTTTTTGGTTCTCAAGAGAATAGGAGTAGTCAAATACTCAATGCTATCCTTTTCCTTTTGAGAACAATCAATGATACGAAGAAGAGAGTGTTGAATATGCTTTATGAATTCAAGTTCAAAAAGTATGATCATCATCAATCATGCCTTCAAGAACCTGATATAACTGGAAAGTATATTTTTTTCAGTAGGTTCATCCTCCTAAATAATCTATTCCTAACTTCAAATTCATCATCACAATCTTCCTAATAATCTTCAATTGTTTGAACATGAGAATATGATACGAATAATGTTACTAATGAAATTTTTTCTATTAAATGATGTTATATTATGGAAAGGGTGCATACTTACAAGATTAATTGTTCTCTCAATATTTCAAGCATCACTTACTAACCTATAAATGTAGTTATCAAGAAATAATGGAAATATGATGCCTGAAAATTTATTTTCTCTGCAAGTCCTATGAAGAATATACAATTATCTACATATCTCAATTAGAATGATCTTATCATTACAATAAATTGGGAGTTTGTATTGGGTTCCTTAAAATCCTACAACTCTAATCTTGAAAATGTTTTGTACTTAAATGAAGAAATTTCCAAACTTATATATTTATTTTTTTAGTTCTTGAGAAATCCTATAAGTAGTGTTTCATTCCAAATTTTTTACTATAAAAATGGTAAATGCATCATTTACCCTTCAAAAGTGGCTCTTACTACTTTCAAGGGTCAATTGGGTGTAATTTTCAAAAATAGGCTGAGAGAGATTTGGTCTTGACTAGAGAGACAACCAAAATTATGTATCTTGCAATGGTATACATCGATAGGAATTCATGTAGGAAGACCGAGTTTGATGCACTTGGGTGAGTTGTCTGGTTAAATTTCCACAAATGATTTCACCCCAATTCAAAGCTTGTTTGCCTTCACATATCAAATTAACAAAAATAAACATATATCCCTTAAAATTATTTTGTAGAAGAAAGACCTATTACTCTAGTCATAAGGGTAATATTGTTAGATAATTCTTCAATAAAATCACTCCTATAAAGGGTTTTAGGCAATTTGGAAGGACCCTTCTTCTTAGCTTTTAACCAAGATTTAGCAATCATGGTTTGGTACTTGTTTAAGGATAATTCATATTTAGGTTGAGATTCCTCTAGAGATAAAACATTTATATTTTCAAGGGGAGGGATTCTAAGAGCCAAATATTTATGATAAACATTGAGTTAAACAACTACCTTGGCTTGAGGATCTTTCAATTCCTTTGTCTGAGGGTCGAAATAGGATGCGCATACATAATAGTATCTCAGTATAGTGGACTAAGGTAAGAAACCTACATGCATGTGTCAATCCACTATCAAAAATCTTTTGAGCTGATGTAGGTATTTTTCCTCTCCCATTCTCGCTTCAAAATTTAGACAAGTACGTGTGTTTAACATTATTGTCCACAATTTTGGAAATGGTAGTTTCCATAAAAGAAATGAGTTCATATCCACCATATTGTAACTTCATTTTGATATTTTAAATTTTTGGGAGAAATTAAAGGAGGAAAGAAAACAAAATAAATTAGTTAACACATGGGAAAATAAAGTTCAAATGAGGAGAAATTACCGAAACTAGGTCAAATGAGAATAAAAACACTTATAAGTTTGATCAAATGAATCTCTCCAAAAGGTGACCCTATTTTTGTTTGAAATTTTGAATTTGGCTTGAAAGTGACTTCATAGAAAGAAAACAAATTGCTAGGCCACCGTGGGAAAATTGGATGAGTAAAGAAATGTTTTTGTGAGTAAATTAGCAAATCAAAATGGTTGAGTGAAATCATGTGTGTGTGCATGTGTGTGTGTGTGTGCGCGCGTGCGCACGTGTGTGTGTATACATATATATAATAGGTGACTAGGAAGACCCATGGAAAATGTTTTAAAATTGTAAAGTGAACTTAGTCGGTGAATTGGAAAATGGGATGAACTATGGAACAATTCCCACAGTTCATTTGGGACCTAATTAAAACTTTTCTTCACTATATCAGTGAATCAATGAATAATTAGAACTTAGGAATTGTTCTCGAAGTGTCATATAGATACAAATTTTCCGAATCATCCAACCTTAATAGGTATCATTATATCGTCTTATATGGGGAGGCAAGGAATAGATGGAACAAAAGAACCATTCTGTTGTTCTTTGTTGAGCCAACTTGTCTAAGTAACTTCCCAATTAATAAATTTACCTAATCGGGGAACCTTATGAACAAATGAATTGTTCTTTTGGTTCCACCAAAACACCAATTTGGCCAAAATGTCCTCAAAATTCAAAGAATGGGTTAAGTCCCAAAAGATGAACTTTTCACGAAGGGATCATGTAATTTTCAAACCTTGATTTTTTTTTTATAATTTTTGACTCAATTTTGTTGCAATTTTTCAATTATATGATAACAAGGTGCAAAGCCAATATTTTCGTTTCCAAATGATAAATTTGTAAAGTCATGTGTCTATTGTTACAAATTGTGTGTGTGTGTGTGTGTGTGTGTGTGTGTGTGTGTGTGTGTGTGTGTGTGTGTGTGTGTGTGTGTGTGTTGAGGCACAAGGGAAAATCTAGGACAATGGAATTATATTTGCATATGTCATTATATGTTTGCTATGAGAACTATATGGAGTACATAAATTATAGTGGAACTCTTGGTCTTAATGAACAAGGGTTAACCATCAAGGTTAGTCTCACTCAAACACCTAACCTAATTTATCAGTATATAATGTTTATTGAGTGTTGGTACACAAAACTAAGGTTTGCAATTATAGGTGTATAAACCTAATTTTTGATGATTCTAACCATTTATCTTTTACGGGGATATTGATACATTTTCCTTCTAAGCGGCGCCTCAATGGGATTGTTGGGTGGACTACACCACAACGTTTGAAAGATGTTGTTATTATGTAATATCTCCCCACCATTTAGTCATTATGTCCACTTTCTTATGCATTTGAAATGATATTATCCCTTCTTTCACCATCTTGTTCCTTTGTAATTACCTCCATTTATCTTTTTTTCTTCCACCTAACATGTTTTTCATTTGTTTCTACTTATGGTTACCCCAAGTTTGATGCCATCTCCCATGGGAGATGGTGGTGGGTTTGGTTTTTCCATAGTCGACACTATCTTCCATGGGAAATGACATCATTTATATATACCCCTCCCTTTTTCTCATTTAGATCTTGAATTAAACCAATTCTTCATCAATTAATTATACATAAATGCACTTATAGATCACACATTATTGTACTATTCCACACATACTTATTGGACTTGAGGATTTGGATTTTACCCCATTTGCATTTGGATCACCATTGTGAGATAGGATTGGAGGTCTTCTTGTCGAGCTTTCCACTTCTCCACCCATATCAATTCTCTCTTGCCACTATTGTATTTGGGGAGGATTATGCATTAGAGGTCACACATGCTACAAGTAAGTATTTCTATCTCTTGTTAGTCTTTTATCTTGCACTTTTAAGTTGTTGATGGGATATTTATTACTATAGGCTAGAGTAGATGTATGTTTTCTTTGATCTATAACAATGTGTTATTATACTATACCGCTTGTCTTTATCCATTGCTTGATTTATCTTTATTCTCGAATCCTAGTAGGATACCTATCTTTAAATTAGATATAGGCCTTGCAAACCTATACCTATCCTAGGGTTATGGCTAATATCCTCTAGAATTACGACATCAAACTCCTTGAGCACCTTTGGTATCTACATTGTGTGGCCGGACTTAGATTTGAGAACCTAATTGAGAACCTATATTTTCCCATCATACAATAGGTATAGATGCAAACATCACGAGAATTATGAGGATACACATAGATGGTGCAGACACGGATGAAACATCGTACGAAAAACTTGGAGTGTACAATCGATAAGGACGAAATTGCCAAATAAGATGGAACTGCCAAATTGTCTTGCTTAGAATATAACAATTTTGTCAAAAGAAAGGCAAAGCACAATTTGACACTTTAAGACCTACATAGAACTCAAACCATTTGATGAAATACCCATATCACCGTTTAAATCTCTTAAGTGGATATTCTAACCTTGATTACTCTCTTACTCGCTTGGTTGAATGTTTATATATACATACTCCAATTTTTAAATATATATTCATAGATATTACTAAATTATGTCTTCAAAGTTAATCAACAATATTTTATCATTGTTAGTTTGAAGATTGAATCATTTATGAAACCCTAATGTAACAAACAATTACGCAAGAATAATGTAATTTTAGGATATATACAAGCCAGTATTCGAACTACTTACGCATTCTTACAGGTAATTGAAGAGAAAAGAGAAACTCCGTCGAATTTAAGATTATAAACCAATCCATCGACAGCACGCATGAAACAAACATTTCAACATAAATCATAAGTAGTTCACAAGGGTCGTAAACCATGATGTGGGACTGGGAGTGGGTACTCGTGCTAAAAACTAAAGAGTTTTTCAATAATAGAAACTCTGATAACTACAACAACCTACAATAATATTCCGCCACCTGGTGTCCACTGGAGTTTTCTGGTATCAAATTCTGGGCATGTGGAGCCAAGCCAAAAGATGATCAAACGGGGTGCTCTGCTGCTAGTGGCGGGTCATCTGAATACCAAAAACAAACGACAGTGAGACATTCAAAGCCCCAGTTGGACACGCTTTGCCTCTTCCACTTCATTATCTTTTTATAAAAATATATGCGAGTTGACATTGAGATGTTCATGTGGCGTTAAAAGCAACGGCCTAGTAGAAAAATAAAATAAAAAATCTGCAATGTATTTGCGTTACGAAAGAAACAGTAAAACAATAAATGGGTGGTGAGTTAGGCGCAACTTTGGAAGGAAGTCGTAATCTGCGAGTGGGTGGGAGATAAAAACAGTTTTGGAAATAATAATACGAGAGAAAGATGTGTGATGGCCGCATGTGCTTCCATGTGCTTCTATGGTCCACATTATTCCATTCATAATCTCCTCTTTCACCTAATTTCTTCAGTTTTGTTTTTGATAACTGCTCTGAAAGATTTTCTGACGCCTAGATTCTCCCTGTCAGACCTACTGCTAAATGTGTTTCCTCAACGGGGAGGCACTGCCCTGCATGTCCTGCCCTTCCTTCCTCTTTTTAAGGTGTGTTTCTTTTCTACATCTTTTCATCCGGCAGGACTTTTTGGTGTTTGGATACCATGAATTCAGGTGGAGATCATTCGACGACCTTCAGACAGCTATATCTGAAACGCCTTCTCTGGGCCCTTAATGCAATCAAGAAGCCCACAAGAAGCAGCAATGAAGAAGAGGCCGAGGTTGCGGGTTCAAGCCGCAGCGTTAAGCTAGCGGCGGATGTGTCCCTCGCCCTCACCGCAAACCGCACGGCCTGGAGCCGTGCCCTTCTCAACAGAATTTCTTGCGATGAAAAAAACAGGCCTGCTCTAAGAAAAATCCTCGGGCCCAAACTCTTCAAAGCAGTAATTGCGCAGAGGGTGAGATACCAATCTCGTTCGATATTGCAGTCCAAGCTGAAAAAAGCCCGAACGCAGCAGCAGCAGCACAAGGCTGGTTATCATGGATCGAGTGTATCATTATACAGGTTATTAACGTGCTTACGGAGAATTGATCCTGCGACCTCTTCGCAGGAGAGGCAGGTGAGAAAGCGTACACGGCAGCTGAAAAGGCTGGTTCCAGGTGGGCAATCAATGGAGACCTCCTGCTTGTTAAAAGAAACAGCAGATTACATCACCTCTCTTACAACACAGGTAGAGGTGCTGCAATCTCTTGTAGATTCCGTAAATATCAACCAACAGTACCCAGTTTGAAATTCTTCATGTTCATAGGTTTACAAGATATCCAAAATAAAAATTTAAAAAATCCCCCGTGAGTACTGCATATCTGGGCAGGAAAAATACGGCATGGGGCATTTCTTTTGGGGGTTTTCCAACGCATCCAAAAATGCCATTGTTTACTGCCAGTGTCTACAGTTTATTCTTACATTCTTGGTTAAATTTTGATACACCCTCCTGATTTGCTTGCAGTAAGGAATGGCTTTTGTAAGTGATGTTTGAACAATAATTTCAATACAAATTCTCTGTAAAAGCTGCAATTCGTTTATTTTAGTCTTCACCATTAATTTTTTTGCTGTAGCCGATTCTGCTTTTCCAAGTTTCCTAGATGATGGAGATCTACGTGCTTTATATTTTCAAGAACAAGATTAAGGAAGGATACTGACTTCCACTTTCTCCTTCTAATTATGAATTGCACTATGTTTTTTAAATAATAAATTATTCAGTAAAGCTTGTCAATGATTTGAATTGTTACGGCACTGCATTATTCTCTCTCTGCATTGCATATGTTAATTTTATAAGTAGCTAGCCTTTCCTCTTCTTCTTTTCTTCTTCTGCAATGGTTTCTTCTTTTCAAGACTCAAAATCCTACTTTAAGTTGACTGCTACGGATAAATTGCAGCTGTTGTTTTGAATTATTTTATGTACATTTATATAGCCTGTCATTACCCATTTTAGGAAAACCAATAAGAGCCTTAAAAATATTATATTGTCTATCCCTTTAATATAGACACGTCTGCAAAACTCGGCTCAACTTTGAGACGAATATAGAACCTGCTGGCATTAGACTTTTCAGCTAACTACTAGTAAACAATGGAGCAATAATTTAAGTCTTACAAAACGAGAAGTTTAACAATTTTATTTATTTATTTTTAATATATATCAAACTTCAAGGTGGTAGTTGATGGTAGCTTCTACATCAGAATTTAGATTTTCAATTTTAATTATACAATATTTTAATACTCAAATTTGTTAAAGAATTTAACCAAATATTGAAGAGCCAAGTGCAGACGTCAATGTAGTCAGTATTACAGTTATTTCTCCACTCCTTTATACTCGAGAGGCTGCAACCTGTTCTTGTGCACTATATTTTAGGTTGCATGTTTCTTACCACCTGTCCCATATATTATAATTAGTATTTTGATTAATAATTAGTAGGATGAATTTTTCTAGCAAGATGAATTATTTTTAAAGTGTAAATTTCATCCACCCTTTCTTTTACTATAATGTAGTGTAAACCTATTACTATTTTTTGAAGTAATATAATATGTCCATGAATTTCATTTTAAAAAGTATTTTAGCTCGTATATAAACAAATAAAATATCTTAATGATTAAATTAATCTTACTAGGTTGCACAAAAAAATTTAGATAAAAAAATTATTTATGTAAGTGAGGAAATAAATTTTAAAATGATATCGACACATTCGAGTTCACAAGAAATCTTGCATTTCCATTATTGTCTACATCACACAAATTTGATCCTTGAATATTTTTATAGGAAGCCACACAATCTTATACTTAGTTGTGAATGCTTAACCTAATTACGCAAATCTACACTTAACTATGCAACATTCTCTATGACATGCATGCCTATCTCATGCCACACGAAACCATGATGTACCATCTTATGCCACAAAAACTTGTTTCATTTGTGTGGAAGTCATGAAGCCTTGCATACACCGCCTAAGATTTTTTTATTCCACTCAACACTATCCATGTCGTTAAACCTTGCATTTCTATAGAATGAATACCATTAGCTTCCATGATTGGATATACATATGACAAGATCTCATATCAACATCGATACAACTAGAGGAAGGTACATGTGGGTCTTTATTTTTTTTTCCACGCACAAGGAAAAATGGGAATGAATGGATAAAGATGGATCTAACAAAGAACATTTCTTGAGAAGCTACCTCTATGACACCTAAATTTGGTCATTTGGCATTTGATAACTAAGGTTTTTCCTTATGTCCCTTATACATGACTTGTGCGCACAAAAAAATCCAAAACAAACTATTCCATGTTAACATAAGGCGTGTAATTTTTCACTCTACTACTCAAAGACCTACAAGAATGCCTTTGTCAATTAAAAAACAACATATATAGTCTATGTAGAACCTTCTTGATCATCAATTATATTTTATGCCCCACTCGAGAAAACCATCCAATATGGATATTATTGACTAGTGGATTTTATTCATATTGGTTGATCCTATCTAAAATTATCTAACAATCAAATTTCAAATGGGAATCTTCTTACGAGTTGGTATTCTCCCTCTAGGTCATCCTTAGTGAAAAATATTACTATTCAAGCCATATAAATCCAAGTCAAACCCATCCAATCACTTATTTGGAAATCACTTGGCATTTACAAGGTACACACTCTCTCCATCTTTAAGCCATCTAGAAAGTTCACCTATTCTTATCTATTGCAGGATTATACACTAGGACTATCCCCTAAGAAACCGTGAAGTATTATAATGTAGTTGTGGAACATGGACAACCCTGATTGATTTATTGATATTAAGGAAAATCATTTACAATAGATGGGTTGCATTACTTATAGAAATTGAACAACCAAGTACAAACAAATGGATTTTTGCACATGTGCAACAATAAACATTGTACATAAGCTTCAAAATACATCTAGGAAGCATAACCAAATTAAATACAATAAATATATTTGTTACAACTATGTAACAAAGCAACCTATGTGAATAATAAAACAATACAAATGGTTATGCACTCATAACCATATAATAATATCAAACTACCATAGTAAATGCCAAAATTAACTATAGTAAACTATGTTTACCCTAACATTCCCCCTTAATTTTGCATTGTCTCAAGTGATGAGGAGAGGAACTCTCTGAAAAACTCAAACTTGTCATGTGCAAGTGACTTTGTGAAGATATTTTCTTGTTGTTCATCTGTTGGGAAAAACTGAAGTTGTATGTTGTGTTTCAAGACATGCTCGCATATGAAATGAACATGTACCTCGATGTGCTTTGTTCTCTCATGAAAAATTGGATTGCGAACAAGTTTGAGAACACCTTCATTGTCTACATACATGGTGGTAGGTTTATCTTGTGGTATTCCAAGTCCTTCCAATATGTGATGTAGCCATATCGCTTTGCAGACAACTTCACTTGCAACACGATATTCAACTTCTATAGAAGAGAGAGAAACAAAGTGTTGTTTCTTGATTCCCCATGATATCGGTCCAGATCCCAAAAGAATACAAATCCAAAAGTGGATTTCCTATCATCAATGTTACCTGCATGATTTGAATCTGAATATCTAGTCAAGAAGAATTGATCATTCTTCTTGTATTCTAGACCAAGATCCACTATACCCTTGAGATATCTCAAGATCCACCTTACTTCCTTCTAATGAAAAACTCTAGGTTCTTGCATGAACCTAGAAAGATAGCTCACTGCAAAGCTGATATCTGGTCTAGTATAAGTGAGGTAAATGAGACTCCCAATCAACTGTCGATAGAGAGTTGCATCTACCACAAGAGATGGATCTGAATGAGATAACTGCAGTCTCGTCTCCATAGGTGTAGCAATAGGTGTGTAATCCATCATCCTAAATTTCTCGAGTGTTGTCTTGGTATACTTCAACTGAGAAACAAATATGTGATTCTCTTTTTGTCATACTTCCAATCCAAGACAGTAGTGCATGATCCCAAGATCTATCATGTCAAACGATTGGTTAAGATCTTTATTCGTTGCATCGATCATCTTCACTGAACTACCAATGATGACTAGATCATTGACATAAACAAAAATCACAATCTCCCCCTTACTTTTTGAGGTAGAGATTGGGATCATATGGATTTATGACAAATCCATGTTGTATAAGATGCTCATCTATTTTGATGTACCAAGCTCCGGGGTGCCTGTTTAAGGCCATATAGAGATTTCTTGAGTCTACATACCTTTTTTCTTCTCCAGGTACAACATATCCTCATGTTGAGTCATGTAGACTTCTTCTTGTAGATATCCATTTAGAAAGGCACTTTTTACATCCATTTGATGGACTTTCCAACCAAACTGTGAAGCTAGAGAAAAAAGATCCTAATCGTTTTGATCTTAGCTATGGGAGAAAATGTCTCCTCATATTCTATGCCTTCTTTCTGTGTGTACCCATTTTCTACCAGTCTCACTTTATACTTTTCTATGGTCCCATCTGCTTTGTAATTTGTTTTGAATATCCATCTGCAACCAATGGGTTTCTTCCCTGGTGGAAGATCAACAAGCTGCCAAGTGTTGTTTTTCATCACTGATTATACTCAGTATCCATGACATCTTTCCATGTTTTTAATCGTAGGGTATCTAGCTCAACAAATTCAACAAATCTACTCATCAAAGAAAAGTTTACTTCTTCACGTGCTTTACTATGAGTCCGTGGTCCAATGGTGGATGTATCTGGTGGAACATCCAATTTTACATCTCGTATCATATTAGTATACCACTTGGGCATATGTTGTACTACTCCCATGGGTCGTGGTCATGTCTAATCATCACCATCATCCCCATCATCACTATCATCATCTACGGGAACATCAACTTCTATTTTTACAATAGGTGAAATATCTACATCAGGTGAGTCTGGAGGAGGAGTCTCACTTCCTTCTTCTCAAAAACTCAACATCTTGTTAGTGGAGACTTTCCTGGTCTCTTGATCCATCAATTTGTATTCAAGAGTTTCTTCATCAGTAGTCAATGAAGATGAGTTTTTGTGACTTCATATCCAACTTCTTTATATTCTTCTTGGGTATGTGCATGTTAGCTTTGCACCCAAATACTATGAGGTGTGCAACAGATGGCTTCCTCTTCGACCATGCTTCATATGGCATTACTCCATCAAGAGCAACTGTGGGAACTATGTTCAACAAATATACTACTCGCTTTATTGCTTTCGTCCAAAATGTCCTTGCTAGTCGAGAATCATCAATCATGCAATGCACCATTTCCATGATAAGATAGCTTTCATCTCTCAACAACACCATTCTACTGGGGTGTGTGTGGAGGAGGCATATGTTGACGAATCCCGTGAGCTTATAGGTAGGATTTGAACTCATTACTGGTGAATTCCCCCTTGATCTGAGTGGAGAGATCTAATGTGATGACTAGTCTTGTTCTCTACAACCACTTTGAAATTTTTGAAGGTCTCAAAAGCATCACTTTTCTTATGAAGACAATATATCCACATTTTTATTGAATAGTCATCAACACAAAGCATGAAGTACTGAAATCCATAATGACTTGGTTGCATTAGACCATAAAGATCGGTATGAACCAGATCAAGCTTACCATGAGCTCGATAAGTACTCTTTTGGAATGAAGCTTTGTGTTGTTTACCTACTTAGGCAGTTAGGACACTTATCTGTATCCTTCTGGAGAGATGGAAAGCCTCTCACCATGTTGTCCGGTGAAGTGTTTCGAGATACTTGAAATTGATGTGACCAAGTCTCTGATGCCACAACTATGTAGAGGAAGAATTCTTAGCCATAAGCGCCTGATCATATATGTGGAAAATTCAAGTTGGAACATACGTCCCACATTAGAGGATTTTGCAACAATTTTCGAGCCTCTTGATTTGTCTCGAATTAAACACACTTTCTTATCAAAATGACTATCAAATTCAATCTTTAGATTGTGATCTAGAAGCTGACTCACATATAGTAGATTTTTTGTTAACCCAAGGACATATAGTACATCTGATAGTCTACAATTGCATGAACCAAGAGGTAGAGAAATGTTCCCAATCCCCTGTACTATGTAAGAAGAATCATCACCTAACAAAACATGGTTTTTCAAAGGTGTGTCCCTCATTGAGTAAACCAATATCTGTGCTCGGTCATGTGTCAAGTGGCTCTTGAATCAACATACCAAATATCACTAGATGATGTGGATGGTTCACTGGAACGAGCAGTATACAAGAAGTCCTCATGTTCTGAATGTTCTTCTTGCTCAGCTATATTTCCTTGCTGATGGGGTTTTCTTCGCTAGTTCCCCTTCTTTTGCCCTTGATTGTAGTTTGAATGTCCCTTATGAGATTGTTGATTTTGAGGTCCATAATGACTTGATGAACCTTTCTTATATGTATTGTACCAACAATATTTTATATCATGTCCTCTGTTGTAGATAGGACATTTATTCTTATTCTTGTCCCCATGTTGATGCTATTTTGGGAATTTTGAGAGGAATGAGATTTTCCTTTTCCTTTTTGATGAGAAGAAAGTGCTTGATCCTCTTCATCATCTTTGTTGTACATTGATTCTTCTTGTTACAATAGATTTACTAACTTGTCAAAAGAAACTATCTGATTCGACAAGTTTAGTGTTGTTACAAAAATGTGGTATGAAGGAGGGAGTGCTCTTAGAACAATGGGAATGAGAGATTCATCAAAGAAATCCTCTCCCAGGGGCTAGAAGTGAAGCCCTCAATTATGTAACTCTTCTAAAAAAACTTAAATTTTCTCATTTTGTTTGAATTTCAGTGTGTGTAACTAAATCTACAAGTTTAATATTGTATTCTTGTTCTTGGCCTCATTAATTTTGCTCAAATTATCCCACGCTTATTTAGATATTTTGGCATCTCAAATGTGGGGTTGCACGTCATCAAACACCACAAACAAGATTATCATCTTAGCCTTCTGATTGGATCTATCACATTGCCAATGTTGGGTTACATCAGTTGTTGATCTAGTTACAAAACCATCCACAACATTCCAAAAATCTTCAAACTCAAATTGTGTTTTGATCTTATTCTTCCATACAACATTGTTATTTCCTCTTAGGATCTATGATTTTAGAAGAAATAACTTGGGGGCATGGGTGCCCATTTTATGAATACACCGACAAAGGGTAAGGCTCTTATAATTCTAGGTATAAGATCTCTCGTATGAAAAAAATCAACACGTGACCTTATTTTGCACCCGACCTCCCAAAGGTCATGCCGAGACAACCATTATGGAATGGAAATGGATGTGTGTGTGGTAGCAATCAACAAGATATTGAGGAAGCCTAATGTCTTCAACACACAATATCGGGATTTGCGATTCTAAGGCAAAGAGAGCCTCCCTAACCTGAAGTGGTGTAATGGAAAAGTTAGATAGAGTGGCTAATCGGAGGATCCAATCAATATTGAGCTCCATTGATATTCTGTCTACTGGTTGTGGAACATGTGCAAAATAGCTTGTGAATGCCTCAAATAGATTTCCGTAAAAGGTCATGGAAGTGAAAAATGAGAGGTGTAGTGAAGCCACGAGGTCTATGGGAGGTTCTCTGGTTTAATCCAAAATCCTTAGCCTGATTAATCTGATATGTTCAACATGGAAAGTTGTGCAATAATGTCAGGTGGAAGTGGGGATGATCTAAAAACTAGTGCATATAAACTAGTGTCGATATTTAATTGGTCGTAAGCCCGTTGGGTTGTAGGACTCGGGGATCACAATCGTGAACTCATGGAGGTCATGGTCTCTACATGGACATATGCATAATCAAGCCCTATTTTTAGGAGAGCAGACCAATAATAGTCAGTAGGCTTGATCAGCTGCAATGTTTAATTTTTTTAACTATTCTATCTTCTTAGAATACCTAGCGGGTTTTTTGAACAATCATGCGTAGGCCCATATCAATGTCAATCAACAACTCAGTCCATTGGGTTGTGGGACCAATGAATCACAACCAAAAGTTTTCTCTTGTTGTGGACCTTTTATGGTCATGTAAAATAGAATTAAATTGATTTTACAAAGCAATATAAGTATCGAAGGAAATATAAACTATGTTTTTGGTATTTTCATAGTATATCTAAACAAAACAATGAAAGCAACTAATCTAGTGAAAATAAATATTTTTTGTCTTTTTCTAGTATTCTAAACAATGCTTCTAATCTAATAAATGAAATCTAATACAAGTAATCAACTAGATGTAGCTAATTACTTGTGCAAGTATGTGAATCTAAATCTAAAACAACTAACTAATTCAATCAAAATCCTCAACCCTACCTCAAAGGTAGAGAACAAATCACAACTTCAAAGAAGCTATTGTTCCCTACAACTTCCCCAGTAATGTTGAAGAGTAAGCTTTCTAATGATTTGACCTATTTGCAATTGCTTGATTAATTGAAATGAAATAATTTCACTACTCTATTTGATATGGATTTGAAATGAATAAATTTAGAATTAACAATTTGAACAAATGAAGAAAAAAAACAAATAAATCCAACTTGGATAAGAAAGAGCTTTTGAAAATCTGTTGTATCTATGCTTGTCCCCTCAGTTTATCCTTTCTTTCTTTGTGTGTCCATATGAGTCCAAGGAATTGGGAATGCAAAGGAAAAAATAAGAGAATGCACTTGATAAATGGTATCTTGAAGGAAAATCTAGTTGCAATGCAAGTAGAAGAGAGATAACACAAGTGAACAAAGATTGGCTATGCAATTTCTAATTTCCAGATTATTGCAGCAATACTATGCAAGATACACAAAATTCTCAAGGATTTTACTTGAATACAAAAGCATTGAATATATAGAATTAGTTGGGATGTTCCGTCATACAAAAGGAAACTTGGAGTGCCAAATCATTGGGTGAAGAGGAAGTTAAAACTAATTAAATCTATTTAAAAATAGAAGAGGAAGGAATACCATGCAATCAAAACTATTTTTAGGAAATTTGGTTCACAAACGCACCTTAGAAGTCAAGTTAAGTGAAGCGTTGTGTGTTTAAATCATGCATGAAAGGTTCTGGAAAAAATGTGTAGGACTGCCACCACTTGCATAGGGTGATGATCACAAAACCGCCACCCTGTCCTAGGTGGTGGTCACAAAAATTTCCACCCTACTTCTCGGTGGTGGTTTGCAAACCGCCATCCTAGGAAGGGTGGCTTATTTTGACATCAAGGCCAAAACATGCACAATAGGAGGAGGGAAGTTAGAAGAAAGTGTGGAAAATTTAAGTACAAATATCTAGGCTATAAATATACATTGTGAATGAGCTTAGAACTCAAACACCTTCTAAAAGGACATGAATCATCATTGGGACTTTTGTAACCATTTTTCGACAATGTAGCACATGTAATTTTGGTGCATATATTTCCCCCTCGGAGAAATGTCTTAGCCATGAAAAATGCGTAAAACGTAAAGTCCGAGTATGGAATTCTTGAAATGGGGAGTTAGAATTTATACTTGACACGCCTATGTGTCGAAATGTCACCGTCCAAACTCCTGCTACTTGTAAAATGAAAAAAGAAGACTCAAGTGTAGATAGATAAAATATCAAAAATAAATGCTAAATTAAAACGACAAGAGGACTTACCATTTGTGTGGGGATAAGAACTTACCTCCACCAACGCTCTCATCCTACGAACATATGCACTCAAAACGAAGTTATAAGAACATATATATATATATATATATATACATATATATATATATATATATATATATATATTATATATCTTCAAACAAAACTTTTTTTTTTTAATTCATTTGCACATATTGACTTGGTGATTTTTGAGCTCTGGACCTACGGTGACATTTTCAATGAGAAGATAGTCAAAACATTCATTGTGAGATAGTGATCATGCCTCCATGACGGAGATCGACCCACGCGGTCTAAGGTTAGTTTTTCTCACTTGTTTGTTTTCAAACCTAAAATGTAAAAATGTCAAAATATTCACCTAGGAGGGGTTATTTTTAGGATTTCTTGTTTTAAATGAGTCTCTAGGGGGCGCCCACAGGGCATTCTTTTATTTCACAAAAATGGTCGATTTTAGCATTTTAGGAGCATTTTAAAGCCACGTAACCATTTAATCGGTTTAGGACCGCCACCTGAAATGGGTAGTGGTTGCAGTGCCCACCTGTCGTGGTGGCGGTCACAAACCACCTCCTTACATAGGATGGTGATTTTGAACAAAACACATTAAACTCATGTTAATTTTAATTTTTTTGGATTTTTGATGTTTTTTCATGTTTTTGATGAGCTTGTCTCTTAAAATGTGCCACTAACTTGATCTTTTTATGTGTTTTTGTGGATGCAGAAGAAGAAGAGTACATCCATTGGAGTCACTAGAGGGAGTGTGACTGGATCCCAAATATTTTAGATTAGTTGACTTAGGATGAGATGGACATTCTACAGAGAGTGGGCATATGGAGGATTGCATGGGTGCCCCATGTCACTCCTACCAGTCACATACTATGTGACTTGTTTTCTTATTGGGATGTAGACCGGAATACCTTCCAGTTTCTTAGGGTGTTAGGGGTGAGTGGATGATTACATTGGAGGATGTGTATCAGATACTTAGAGTTTTAATACTTGGGAGGAGGCTGACTCTTGAGACAACAGGATCTAGAGCCACGATGACTCTGTGGGCTACTTATATGGGTGATGTCGTGGTGTCAGTTGGTTCAAGAAGGGTATGAAGGTCCGATCTATTACCACTGCTCCCATCCCCACTATTCGTAAGGCCATCATGGGTATTTTGGCTTTGCGGTTGATCGGGGACAAGGGAGGTGATACATTGTTATATTGTTGGGCTCCGATTATCACACAGATTGAGTCATATGGTCGTATCTATGCCTGGGGGAAGATATCCTTGGCAACACTTATCATGATTTATACCAGATTTTCAGGCTACATGGATAATCTTTGAGCCACCCTACATTGGTTATGAGGGTGTATGAGTGGATCATCCCTTATGGGAGGGGAGTGCCAGTATAAGACCCAAGGGCCATCAAGGCCGCTAGATGGATGGTGATGTCAGTTCTCAGAGCGCCACATCAGCTAGTGGCTTCCTTGACCACAACAGACATGGTGGCCACTCCATACTAGGACATGGCAGGATTGTGGGGATAGGATGGGACCACAATGGTGGCTTGTACCACTATTGGCCAATTAGTTGACAGGACAAGGAAGGTTGAGACTCACCCATTTGGTTGAGTTCCTCAACAGTTCGGTCTTCCATATATTGATATGCTTCCCCAGTGGCACCCATATATAGGAGTGTCAAGGAGGCCCAAAAAGGATTTAACAGAGATCGAGTTGATAGTGGTGACTCCAGGAGTTCCTATTGTAGTTAGGCATGTTGTTCATGCCCGACAGGAAGCTGGTGTTGCTCATGCACCTTTACTCTAGATTGAGGCCGCACTCACCCACAACGGGGAGGAGGATGAGCCTATAGATGTGGACTCTGATTCTGAGGAGGAGATAGGAGATGAGACTGGAGAGGAGTCGGGTGATGAGGAGATTGATGATGGATCTGATGATGAGGGATTGGGTGGTGAGACTGGCAAGGTAACTCACATGGAGGAGGAGGAGAGTGACCCTGAGTGGCATGACACCCAGATATACTGAGAGTGGAGCAGGGGAGGAGGTGGACATGGAGAAGGAGACCTTAGTCTCAGAGGATCTACTCCCTCGAGATGAGGGAGGAGATGAGGGGTCTGTCATGGGACAACATGTAGCCTCAAGAGGAGAGGAGGCACACTAGGTACCTACCACACATCATCTCTAGCTATGCAACAATGACCCACATGGATGTAAGGAGATCCGAGTATGTTGATACTCTTCTCTTGAATTTGTTAGCTGGAAATGTTAGTTGGTATTTATTTTTGATCTTTATAGCTTATAACTCACTGTTTCTTTTTTTGCAAATGACTGACTACACAGGATGGTGAGATATTATTCATCGGGTGTGCATGGAAACCTTGTTGATCCCTTCGGGAAGACATGAGAGATGAATGAGGACACATGAAAACTATTATCAGCCGATAGACACACTAACGTGTTTGCACCTATCAAGAGGGCAACAAAGATCATGACTTCTCTCCATACTCAAGTTTCTGCATACAAGACAAGCGAGAGATTGATGAGGCCAAGCCATTCTCTTAGTGAGACCACACCCAAAGTGGATCAGCATCATGAGCACTCCCACCATTCAGTGCATTCTCATGTTATAGCTGTAGTAGGAGTCTTGGATGCAACCATGCACTATCTCAGGGATCCCATAGGATTAATAGGACATTGGGCCTTTTATTTCTTATTTACCATTTTTTCGGCATTTATACAATTTTTTTGTATATTTTGGGCTCATTGTGAGTTTTTTGACCATGCCTAGCATGTGATGATGACATTGTACACAAACTTGATTTATTATGATATATATACAAAATATTCTTTTTGGTTCGGTAAGTCATTGTATCTAAGTTGACTTCTTCTTGGCTCACTTCACATGTGTACTCTAGATGTTTAGAACTTCTAATTTTGTATGATTTTTTAGAATGTATGGAGTGGATATGAATGCTAATAGAATGATTTATTTTGTGTTTTGTAACATTGATATATGATAATACAAATGCACTTTGTAATGTTGAACTTTAGTTTCTCTAAGTAATTTTTGATACTTCATATTGTTTTGGAAAAATGTGATGAAAGAGTGATATGATAGAAGGATGAACTTGCCCCACTCCTAACCCCACACAACCAGTAAGATGTGAGGGATCAACACCAAGAGCCAGGAGGGGGCAAGTTATAAATATTTTTTGAATGGTAATGATGAGAGAAAGACAAGGATTTGGCAAAAACCAAATTGAGAACCTACAACCTCATTCTACACAAGTTTGCTACATAGTTTAAAATGTGAATTTCTTTCCATTTTATCTAGAATTAGATCCATAGATGGCCACTTGGTTGAAAAATTTGGTTTTGAGGTTTTAAAATATTTTGGAAATTTTGACATCTAACTCACTTTGTTCTTGATTTATGATTTCACAGTATATGAATGAACTACCTTTAACTTTCTAGTTTATCAAAGAGACCCCTACACCTTGCCCCATACTACTAGTAGGAAGTATGGGCTCATCACCATGGATAAGCATAGGTGAGTAAGGGCACTCTCTCCTTTCCCAACCCTATGCCACTAGTAAGAGATGCAAGCTCAACACCGAAGGTTGGTAGGGAAAAGAAATGTGTAAAATAAAATTTTTTTGTTAATTTGTTTTTGACATATTTATCTAGGAAAAATGTTTAGAATGTTCTTATTTCCAAAGAGATGTATATGGGATAGATGTGACACCATGAAGCTTCTAGAACATACCGTAGGAAAAGACACCTAATCTAGAAAAACTACGGGTGGAACCAAGTATGCAGCCTTGGTATGGTTACTGTCAAATATTTCTTATCTTGTTTGAACTGATGAAATGATTTGGAAACAATTGATGATACCATGAGGATTTGAAGAGATATGATTTGAATTTTTTCCAATATTTTCAGAATTTTTAGGAATTTCTATAAGAATAAGTCCCTTGATTACAAATTTACAAAATGGACTGGTAGATGAAAATGTAATGCAGATGTAGTAATGTACATGTGGAAATGCAGGTGAATCATGCGTAATACCTCTTTAGGTGAAGAGAGTTGACAAATTCACTAAACTCTTCACCCTCTAGCATACATAGGTGAAATGCCCATTTTTATAGTCTTATATTACTCAATATGGACCCAACCACTTGGGCCTAAAATTCCTACCTTTACCAGTATTTTTGTCTATCCAGTGTCAAGTCTTAATACTAGATCTCCCTCACATATTTCACATTCGTAGACCTTCTTGTTATACTTCCAACACATCTGATCAACAT
This sequence comes from Taxus wallichiana var. yunnanensis, assembly GCA_018340775.1. Taxonomy (NCBI): domain Eukaryota; kingdom Viridiplantae; phylum Streptophyta; class Pinopsida; order Cupressales; family Taxaceae; genus Taxus; species Taxus wallichiana. The sequence goes on from CM031238.1 coordinate 48,622,660, forward strand.
AAGCTCTATGTTGTTGTTTGGCATTGAGCCTAGCTTCATCAAGGCTTTCTAATTGAGAGAGTCACACCTCTTGATAGGATTCTTCTCCCAAAATTCCCTATAATGAAATGTGGAGACTAGGTATTTCAACCTCGAGTGGTAAAAGCAATTCTGCACTAAATACAAAAGAAAAAGGGGGTTTCCCCATTGGCATTCTGATCGATGTCCAATAAGCCCATAAAGATGGGAACAACTTTAGGTGCCAATCTCTTTTATTCTCCTTGACGGTTTTGAGGAGAATGGACTTTAGTGTCTTGTTCATGGCCTCATCCTATCCATTGGCTTGAGGATAATATAGGGAAGTTGTGTGATGATTTATCTTGAATTTCTCACATAATTCATGCACTTCCTTATTCTTGAAAAATGTTCCATTATAAGAGATAATGACCTACAGGACACCGTACCTACAAATGATCTAGTTCAAGATAAAATTTTTAATAACGGAACCCGGTATGGTGGTAAGAGGCATGGCCTCTACCCACTTTGTGAAATATTCTATGGCCATGATTATAAAGTTATGGCCATTGGTTGATGAGGGAGATAAATTCCCTATCAAATCTAGGCCCCACGTGGAAAAGGGCCATGGTGTTCACAATCGGTTGTAGAGACGATGCTGGTATGTGGATCTCATGGGAGAAATCTTGGCATTTATGACACTTACACACAAAATCTACCACATCATGTTCTAACGTGGGCCAAAAGTATCCCATCCGATGTATCTTTTGAGCAAGTGGCATGGCCCCAAAGTGACCTCCACATACTCCACTATGTGATTCATAAAGAATCTTCTCAGATTCTTCTTCATCAACACATCTTAACAACATTCCATCAAAGGCTCTACGATAGAGCACATGTTCCAAGATAACGTACTTAGAGGCTATAACCCATAGATGTATTCTTTATTGTGATGTTGCCCCTTTAGGGTACATATGATCCATAGTAAAATTAATGATATCAGAATACCATGGAACTCAAAAATGGGAGGCTTGGTTTCAAAAAAATACACACATTTGTCAGGGAAGTCCAGATTTACTAGATTACCTCCATCTAATGGGTTATCATCCAAATAGTCCACAATGATTTGTCCTTTGATGGAATTTTGAATTAAAAAATGTTAGCTCAAACTTTCCCATCAAAGTTATGAATCATCCAAATTTCTTAGATAAGGACCCTTGTGTGAGAAACGTCCACAGATGATCCATTTTAACAATGACTCTTGTTTCCTAACTAAGCATGTAATGTCTTAAGCATTTTATTACGAAATACTATAGTGAAGGAATTCCTTTTCTTCATGTGTGTAATGTGTCTCATAGTCAAGTAATGTTTGAATGATAAAATATATTGCACGTTCTTGTTTATCATCATCCTCTTGAGCTAACATGCAAGCTAATGAGACATCCATAGCTCATGAATATAGAATTAAGGGGTGATCTGATTTAGGTGGCATGAGTGTGGGAGGAGATAGTAAGAACCATTTTACCGAATCAAATGCCTTATTGCACTCTTCTATCCAATCAATGTAACAATCATTTTTTAATAAATTGTTGATCGGGTGAATAAAAAGGTTAGATCAGGATAAACCTTTGAATTACACCAAGTTTTCCAAGAAAATATCTATGTTAGACTCATCAATGATAAATCATTTCCAACACTTCTTGATCTTAGTTGGATCTACATCAATACCTCATGAAGATATGATGTATCCCAACAACTTACCTCTCATTACACTAAATACACATTTCTCTAGATTTAGTGTGATGTCGTATTCAATTAATCGAGAGAGAATGATACAAAGCACCTTAGGATGATCACACCATTTTCTAGCCTTGGCTAGAAGTTCATCAATGTAAGAATCCACAATCTTGTGGATAAGATCATGGAAAATATACGTCATGGAATGTTGGTAAGTTGCACAAAATTCTTCTAGCCCGAATGACATGACCGCAGTAGAAATAGGTTCCCCAAGGAGTGATGAAAGTTGTCTTTGTTTGATCTTCCTCAGAAATCCTAATTTGGTTGTATCCCAAAACCCATCCATGAGAGATAACAACTCATAACCAGTCTTGTGTCAACAATAACATCAATGGAGGGAAATGGGAAATCATCCTTGGGACACACTTTGTTAATGTCTCAAAATCAATACAAATGTGGATCTTTCCATTCTTTTTGAGAACAAGGATGATGTTGATACCCACTGTGAGTAGTCAACCGGTTTGATGAACCCTACTTGCAAGAGTTTCATCACTTCTTCTTTCACCATGAGAGCCACCTTTGGCTTCATAGGCCTTGAATTTTGCTTAATCGGTTTAGCATCTAGCTTGGTGACGAGATTATGGACTACAACATCAAGAGCAATTCCCATCATCTCCATGTAATTAAATGTGAAATATTTTGAGTGTTCTTTGAGAATTTGTGTGTGTATTTTTATCTCTTTTGTTATTAGAGAAGATCCTACTTTAGAATTTTTGGCTCTTCCTCCATCCCGATGTTTATATCAATCATTCCTTTAATCAAGGAGGCATTACCCTCCTCAAACTTAGGTGGGGATGGAAGTAGCTCAAAGTCCCCCTCTTCCCCTACCTCATAAATTTCAAGACCTTCCCTAGAGGAAGACTCTATCATGGGATTTCTAAAGTAGGAAGAAGAATGTGGGATAAGGGAAAGGTCAACCTTATGATGAGAAAGGTGTAACTTTGCATAAGCGTTTAAATACCCAAGAGTTTCTTCATCATTTTCAACGTGGTCTAGGATGATAGTCTTATTCTCAGCTTCTATGTATGTCAACATCGGAGTTACTGGTATTTTGTGAACCAAAGGTTCAACACAAACCGATACCGTGAAGCTTGTATCTTCCAACTCATTGCTTGGAGTGAAATGAGAAGCAAAAGTTGTTATAGAATCCATAAGAAGGTTTTTTTCTCATGGAATTTCTTCAATCGATATGAAGTCAAAACCATTTGTTAGATTAAGCATTGTTGTTTTATAGAGTTGTAGATGTTTGACCCTAGTCTCATATACCTCAGACACTTGATTTGCGACTAGTTGTGAATCACCTAACACTCTAATGTTACCAACACCCATCCTTTTGGCTATAATGAGACCAAGAAGGAGGGCTTCATATTCAGCCCCGTTGTTTTTACACTCAAGTTTAACTTGAAGGCGAATGACATAACCTTCACTCAGAGAAGTAAGGATCACACTCCCCAACCAAAAATAAAATTTTGGCTCCATTAAAAATGGAGAGTCCAATAGTTACTCGGGAAATGGATGTTGGATCATTCTTCGTATCTTCTTCCTTTTCTTCTGTTACTTCTACCATACAAAATTCATCCAAAGAGATCCGAGTCCTATGGCATGTCCTATGCCCATAGAATCAAATGGAAGGAGAATGGGTAGATATTTCTCCAACAACTTGACAATATTTTCCATGGTTCCTAATGATATTGTCTCTATGATGATGGTTTCATCCTTGACCACAAGAATGCCCTCAATCAAGCCCGTGACTTCTAACTCTATTGTGGGAACCAATTTTTTTTCGGTTTTTAACCAACTAGTTTGTTAAGTTGGTTTGTTGGAATCTCAAACTTAGAATGGAATCCTGGTCTCTTCTTCAAATTTTCTAGGTGTATATCGAAAGGCTTGGGTCACCTTATGCCACGAAGACCTTCCCTAGATGCAGGAATCTTACTTCCTAAAATAATGTGGAGGGAATCACCTTCATGCGATGTATCCATGGATGACAAGAATCATATTATAGTTGGTTTCCCGATCTATAATATAGAACTCAATGAGAACCATCTTGGGTCCTAAGGTAACTAGTAACACTATGGTCCCTATTGAAGTTGCTTTGAGGCTATCATAACCCCTCAACGTATTTCATGTGTTGAGGAACAATTTGTTTCTCCATATCCTAGTTTTTGGAGAAAAGTGAAGGGGACTATGTTGACTTCCTGCCCCATCATCAACCATTGCACTAACGTAGTTATTGTAGATCCATACTTGTAAATGCAAGGTTGGGTCACCTCTACGTGTAATTTTGGCATCCGTTGGCATTTTGCTGATGTCGAACACAAATCCAACATCCCTCTTTGGTTTCCCAGGAGGGTAGATGTCAAAGTCTATGTGGTTTACTTGTGCTTCTGGAGGGGGAGTAATGTTGATCAAATGACCAGACCCAACGCTTCTAACAAAGCATCTCTATGAGTGTGGGAGTTCTTCAGAAAATCTAAGAAGGAAATGTGAGAAAAGGTCTTTGTTAAGTCATTGATTAAATCATATGCCCTACCGGCTTAGTAAGTGTTTGCCAAATGTCATCCGATATTGATGGATAAATGGGTGTGGGCTGCGATGAATAATCTCAAGCTCTGGTCATATCATTTACCTCAGGCTCAATCTCTAATTCTACGAGGCCCACAATTTTTGTTTGTTATCGAGCATCCAAAGGAGGTGCCACTAGCATATTTGAAGAAGTCATGCTTCATGATCGTTGGCCCCCACAAAATTTCCCTTGTTCGAACCATGGGGATCAAGCTTACCATCCTTAGGGCGTGTGGGGAGAGGATCATTAAAGATCCTAAGTGGTGTGTTCTGAGGAGAAACCGACCCGTAAATGTGTTTTGTGTTGGCGTTGTCGGATTTTCTAGAAACATATCTACAAAGAGTTATCTCTGGTCTTTTGGAAAATGTTGTAGAAATTTTTTACAATCGCGACACATTCTTGTGTCGTGCCCATGGACCCTAGTGAAAACCACAGAAAAATCGGGATTGTAATCCCAAGGTCTTTGGTTTGCATTTTTGTGGTCTAAAATTTGATCATTGTTCAACTACTGATTGTTATAATTAAAATTTGGGAACCCTTGCCCCTGATTTTGGAATTAGTTTGGATACCCACTTGGGTACTGACTAGGGCCTTGGGTCTGCACTTGTTTTGGTTGTTTTGGTTGTTGTTGAGGATGATTAAAGTCACAACGTTGATTATTGCAACAAAATTATTATTTCTTTGGTTATTGCCATTTGTGTTGTTGTTAGTGCTTATATTGGGTGTGCTAATAACATTGGGTTTCTTTAGCTGATCGGTAACACCGTCAGTTATAACCCCACGATTCTTGTTGAGGACCTTCGGTCCCTGATTATTGTTCGTATTGTTGGGGTAACCAGAGTTACCTTGGTTAGGAGTGACTAACCTCCCGTTTGTTCCATAGGTCTTGCGACCACTATCTATAGCTTCCTAATCAATTCAAAGAGCACCCTCCAATACTTCTTCATAGCTCCTTAGCGGGAAATTTTGAACTTCTTCCTTTATTTCCCTATTAAGGGAGTGAAGGAATAGATCATAGAGCTCCATCTGATCCATGTTTGGAGAACTTTGCAGAGGAATAGAGGACCTGCCACCATCTTTGGATGAAATGGGAAGCAGATTCATTGTGCTCTTGTTTGATATGAAGGAATTCTCTGATTCATGTCCTTAGAAGTTTGTTCATATCAAAAGCCTTGATAAACTATGACATGAGTTGCTTGAAGGAATGTATCGAAGCCTCTGGTATCCTGTAATACCAATCGAGAGTGATACCTTCTAAGGTCTTAGGGAATATTTTTGTGACAACTACATCCCACGGGAGCAACTCTCGAATGGTAGTTGCGTGTAGGCTTTAATGTGTGCATTAGGATCACCCTCCCCTTTGAATTTTGGAAGATCTAGGAAAGGGTCTCGAGAGCATGACAGTCTATATGGAGAAGTTGAGAGGATCCTTAAGGTATTTGGAATAGGTCCCCATTGCGTATGTCTCAACCATTGAAGATCCTTATTGGGAGGTGGAGGTTGCATCGGTTGTTGAAATGGTGCAACATATACATTCATTGGGGCATAAGGCATCCCCTGTGGCTGACCATATGGGCTTAGGTAAGTGTACATATCCCCTTGTGGTGACTTAGAATACATGTGCATGTAAGGGGTTGACTTCTTTGATACATATTTGAAGGCACAAAGCTAGGGAACGTTGCATTTCTAGATGGCATGGCATTTGAGAACACACTTCTGACTAGTGCCTGTTGTGGGTATCCATATGTGGCATGGGGGCATACCCAAGGTGCCCATCCCAGTTAGCAAAATCCTCGGGGCTTAGGAGCACCCATGTAAACCAGAGGAGTTTGTGTAATATGTAGGTGCTTGGGCATAGCTTTGCTGATAAGGAGGAATCTTTCTTTCCTAGTATATGATGTTTGAGTATTTTGGGCAATTTCCAATTCTCTGACTTTATCCACCAATGCTTGAGATGACTTCACCCATTGATGGAGTTGTGTTTTTATTTGGCACATGTTGTTGAACCTTTGTAGGCTATTGAGGAATGTGATATCCTGCTATGAATTTCTCATTGTTAGACCACCCCTCATTAGCAATATTTCTTGTTGGTGGTGGGGTAGTATTGTTATTTTGAAGCAAGACATCATTATGTCCTTGTAGCCTATCAAGAGGTTGATTCATTATGTTTTGAAAGCACTGCTCACTTCTAGCATAATGTGCCAAATATTCCTCATCCAAATGTGGGAGTTGATCGACTACATACTAATGGGCTATCCGAACAATACTTGAGGAGACGAGCCTATCTCTCTAGTGAAATTCATGTTGTTAGAGCTTGAGTGCTCAGGGATGTGTCTGTGTGATTTGGTCCAGCTCCTCAATCCATATGGAGGAACCAACATTGGTCCCTTGTGGAGGAGGAGTTTGAAGATGGGCACTTGAATAATTGTTTTCCCATGTAGAAAGGAGGGTGATTGTTGTTTTCTACCCATGTGATAGTTATACGCTTCAAGACCTAGAATGGGTCAGCCATATTCATCATATCTCGACATATTCGGGGGTATAAGAATACCCATAGAATAATGGGAAAGAGGAATATGGATGAAGAAAATGGATATGAAAAGAGACTAGATCTTCACATTAGGTTCACCAATTTGTATGAAAAGAAAATCAACACGTGACCTTCTTTCACACCCAACCTCCCGAGGTCATGCTGGGACAGCCAGTGTGAATGGAAATGGATGTGTGTGTGGTAGTGATCAACAAGCTATTGAGGCAACCTAATGTATTCAACACGTAATATCAGGATCTGCATGAGTCTAAGGAAAAGAGATCCTCCCTAACCTGAAGTGGTGTAATGGAATGGTCAGATAGAATGGCTACTCAGAGGCTCCAGTCAATATCGAGCTCCTCTGCCAGAGATTTATACTAGTTTTGGAACACATGGGAAATAGCATGTGGAAGCCTCTCAAATATATTTCTAGACAAGGTCATGGAAGTGAAAAAAAAGAGAGGCATAGTGAAGCCATGAGGTCTATGGGAGGTTCTCTAGTCTAGTCCAGAAATCCTTAGCCTAATCGGCTATATGTTCAACACGGAAAGCTATGCAATAATGTTAGGTGGAAGTGGGGATGATCTAAAACTAGTGCACGTAAACCAATGTCGATATTTAATTGGTCAGTAGGCTCATTGGGTTGTGGGACCTAGGGATCACAACCATGAACTCATGGAGGTTGTGGTCTCTGTATGGTCATATACGTAATCAAGCCCTATTTCCAGGAGCAATCCCATAATCATAGGCTTGATCAACTACAATTTTTAATGTGTTTAACTATTCTATCTTCTCATAATACCTAGCAAAGTTTTTTAGAACAAGCATGCATAAGCCCATATCAATGTCGGTCAACAACTCAAGTCCATTGGGTTGTGGGACCAATGAATCACAACTAAATTTTTCTCTTGTTGTGGACCTTTGATGGTCATGTAAAATGGAATTGAATTGATTTGAAAAGAAATCTAACTATCAAAGGAAATCTAAACTATGTTTTTGGTATTTTCACAATATATCTAAACAAAACAATGAAAGCAACTAATCTAGTGAAAGTAAATATTTTTTTGTCTTTTCTTATTATTTTAAACAATGCTTCTAATCTAATAAATGAAATCTAATACAAGTAATCAACCGGATGTAGCTAATTACTTGTGCAAGTATGTGAATCTAAATCTAAAACAACTAACTAATTCAATCAAAACCTTAACCCTACCTTAGAGGTAGAGAACAAATCACAACTTCAAAGAAGCTATTGTTCCCTACAACTTCCCGGTAATGTTGAAGAGCAAGCTTTCTAATGATTTGACCTATTTTAATTGCTTGATTAATTGAAATGAAATAATTTCACTACTCTATTTGATATGGATTTGAAATGAATAAATTCATAATTAACAATTCAAACAAATGAAGCAAAACAAACAAATAACTCCAACCTGGATAAGCAAGAGCTTTGGAAATCTTGGTTGTATCTGTGCTTATCCCCTCATTTTATCCTTTCTTTCTCTGTGTGTCCATATGAGTCCAAGGAATTGGGAATGCAAAGGTAGTAACAGGAGAAGGTGCTTGAGCAATGACATCTTGAAGGAAAATTTGGTTGCAATGCAAGTAGAAGAGAGATAACACAAGTGAACAAGCTCTTGGCTATGCAATTTCTAGTAGGATTGTTTTGTAGTAATACTATGCAAGATACACAAAATTCTTAGGCCCTTTTCTTGAATACAAACATTGAATATATAGGAATTGGTTGGGATGTGCCTTCATGCACAAGGCAGCCTTAGAGTTCCAAATCATTGGGTGAAGAGGTAGTTCAAACTAATTAAATCTATTTAAAAATAGAAGAGGGAAGGAATACCATGCAATCAAGACTATTTTTAGGCAATTTGGTTCACAAACGCACCTTGGAAGTCAAGTTAAGTGAAGCATCGCATGTTTAAATCACGCATGAAAGGTTATGGAAAAAACACGTAGGACCGCCGCCAGGGGGTGGCATTTTGACCACCAAGGCCAAAACATGCACAAAAAAACCACCACCTGAATGGGAAAACATGCATGTAAAAAGGAAGAAAGAAGAAATGGAAAATCTAAGTACAAATATCTAGGCATATAGCACATGCAATTTTGGGTGCATACAAGATCCCCAATCTATATATCACAATTCAATATACTTAACCTTTCTATATATACGCCCTTTTGATATACTCATCAAGATGTGGAAGAAGCTTTCTATTTCTATATACTGGAAGTATGTGAAAGAGGCGTTAACGTACGTGAAAGAATCTAATACGTGGTACCAAGACATTACTGAAAGGGGTTTGTGTAATTATTGATAATGGCTCAAAGAAATATCCTCATATGCGCGCGTAACTTCACTATATCTTCGAATAATTTCGTGTCCATATTTATGTCGTGTAATCATTCATAGATTTGGATGGTAGGTCTCAAGTTTTTACACTATGTCCTTATTACTCCCCATCAATTTATAGGAATGATGACTAGACGATGTTGTTGTAGCTATATTAGGCATTAAGTGCAGAGTATTCACGACGGATTTACCCTCAAGTGCTTCCCAAAGGCACTATATATACCAAACGTTGCGAAAGAGATCTGAAGATGTTGTGAGTTTTACATAACCATATTTTATTTTTGTTTACAAATCTCTACCAATGTTTTTAGCAATTAAAAAGTTTTGCAGTTGAATATGCCCACCTACAAATTAGTACAATCCACTGAAATATACAATAACATCTAAATATTCCAAAAATTGAATAAAGCATGAATTTTTTTAAAATTTTGCGAGGTCGTGTAGCCTCCAGAGCTCAATATGGATCTCAATGAAGAAAACACAAAAAAATAGCTAAAATTGCATTTTTAAATGCCCCCTTTAGAAAATGTTGCTTTAATGATTTTTAATGCAAAATGGGAGAAAAGTTTTTTTTTCAGCCCAAAGCAAGGTTTTTTTCACTTGCTATATTTGTTGATTTCTGCTAAATAGGCCACTAATTTTCTATATAGAAAAAAAATCCCTTGGGGTGGGGGTCGAACCTCTTATCTCACCACTCAAAAGTGCTTCCCTAGAAAACGTAGTTCCTATAGTGTTTAACATATGAAATGAAGCGAGTTTATTTAAAGAAAGCTTCAAAACCTAACCTTTTGAAATGTTGATGTGGAAGGAGGAGGGAGTCCATGTGGTTAGTGGTGTAATCGATTTAGGTTTTCCTATAACTAGGATCTGCCACTTGTTTATCTATTTTTTCTTTATTATTTTGGCTTCCATGTAATGGAACACCACATTTTTGTATGTTGGATCCGTTTATCACTTTATTTGTTTGATTGATGCCTCTACTTTGAGACAGAGTATCCAACATAGCTGGCTTTTGAATATGGTTGATACATGTCTTGTATCAACTCATACAGAGGGTGGCCAATGGAGATGGCTCTCAATATATGGCTTGAGCATTTATACAGAGGGGCTTGGCCTTTTTAAACACAACTTTCCAGCTTATTTTCTCATCCATTTAATGGAGGAACTTTCCTTTTGAATGCCTTCAACTCTAATGAATGGATCGGTACATGAACAAGGTGACTCGCCATTTGGATGGAGGGCTTGTTGGCATGGGAGCTCGATGTAGATCAGAATTTCCTAGTGTGTAACTCGATGGGCTCTATTTACTCACCTATCAAAGATCAAATCAACTTAGTCTTCAAAGGCTTTGACTCAAGAAGCCTCAGAGAGCTTGGCCATGAAAACAATTCAACTTGCTAATGCAAGGCTTAACCAACAAAGAAGCTCAGTCTATAACTCATGGGGAGCTCCTAAAACAACTCGGTCTACAACTTTGTAGAGCTGATTTTTTAATTTTTTCTTTTCAATATGATTTCACAAAACCAAAATGGCTCCAACATGTAATTTTTCCTAGTGCAAGGGGCACCAATGCAAAAAAATTCTTTTCATTTTCCTGGAGATTAAACTGGAGGCTCTCCTATCCTTCCAAAGATGGGAATGTAGGGGTTGATATAGATGAATGTAGGTGGCTCCTCTAGCTCACTCAAACACTAGTGCCCTCTCAAAATTCCTCAACACTCTTTGAAACTTCCTCACTTCTCCACAGGTTAGATTAACCTACTCTAGTACCAAATGTAGTTATGGAACAAGGATGGAATCCTGATTAATTTATTGATATTCAGGAAAATAATTTTACAATAAATGGGTTTTATTACTTATAGGAACCGAACAACCAAGTACAAATAAATGGATTTTTGCGTAGGTGAAAAATAAACAACATCACATAATCTCCCAAAATACATATGGGAAGCATAACCAAATTAAATAAAAAAATATTTATTTTACAACTATGTAACAAAGCAACCTACATGAATAATAAAACAATGCAAATGGTTATACACTCATAACCATATAATAATATCAAACTACCATAGTAAATGTAAAATTAACTCAGTAGTAAACTATGTTTACCCTAACATATAAGCCAATCCAATTCAACAAATTCAAATAAAATTCAAAGAAATCATTATAAAGTGTTCAAGAGCCAAAATATAGTTACACACATGTAGATGAATGAAGTACAACTACAATTACAATATGTGAAGAACTACGTGATTTTAAGCCTATTTGGAGTAGTACTACGTAGGTGGTGTAGGGGTTACTCAACCTAAAATGCTCTCCTTTTTACATGAAATTAAAGAAGCTATGGTATCAAGAAGAGAAGACTAATTTCATAAAGTTACATGCATTTTTTCAGATCTTAAATCACACAAAGAGAACACAATCGGGAGTGGCAAGTGGATGTGTAGTCATAAATTCATTTTCCATAGCAGAATAATTTTATGCATAACACACTATGCTATAGGTGTTTGATTGTTTCCTATGGGGGATTTTGTTCAAATGAAGATAAATATAAGTTTGGAGACAAAAATATATATTAATTTTCTTGTATGGTTCCTCTAGTTACACATATAAATTAGTCGTCATAACATAGAAAAGCTAAGTGCATTATCCTATTATCTTTTACAATATTTGGCATGTTCTTTACTTAATCAAATCTCTTAATTATTTACTACATGCATTCATATTTTCATTTTGAATGTAATCTAATAATCTAAATGGGCATAATTTCTAGACTCTAAACCTAATTAGAATTATTTTCTAGCATTAATATAATTTAACACTTATTGAATTATTTAGTGATCCTATTTATTGATCTTACGCAAGCTTTCCTATAATGGTTTGGTGAAATTTATTATTGGTTAAGAACAATCTTCAACACCCTTTCCTACCAGGGGTTCCTATTTGTCGAGTCTTTTTATTCTTTTGTTTTGCATGTTTATATTATATTCCCTTTCACCATAGTGTTAGGATTAGTTGTTAGCTTGAATTGAACACATTAAACTCCCATATACCTCTAAAAATTTAGTACATATAATAGATACCACTCTTTCTCCTCACTTTAATGACCCATCATTTTGTGACAATGTGCTAAGATATGGTATCAATGTCTTTTATCAAACAAAACAATCGGGAAAGTAAAACTGACTTCAATTGGTCTTAGGGCTCAAGTAGAATCCATCTTGATGAGTTTAATGGTGTCAAACCTAAGTAGGTTCATGCTTTATCCAATTTTAAAAATTCCTTCATGTGCACATGCTAATTATAGAGATAAGTTTTTTAGTTACACATCACCTCTAAGACCACTCACTAATACAAATCGTTCAACATGAATTCTAAGCCCTATTTTGTATTCCAAGTCCTACATCCAATATAATGCTTCTATTGTTGCTATGAGGGAACCTAATGTCCTCACCATAAGTTTTAATAACTATTATAACTCATACTATGGCTACACCACCTTTTCACATATGCATGGGCCCTCACCTACCCTATATTTTATATGTTACCTAGAGTAGACCATTTTTATTTGTAGAGCAAAGGTGTTGTAGTTAGAGAAGGGTGTGTCTAGAGCATCATATGCCATGGACTCACATATCTTACTTTACAATCCATTACCACTTGAGGTGGCAGCCTACCACTTTTTCATTGGTTTTTTCAATCTTATAAATCAAATATATAAAGGTGAATGAGATCTTAAACAACATATTCAATCTTTCCATGTAGCTTGGCTGGACTATGCTTACAATGATAACCTTATTACTAGGATTTTTGAAGAATTTTTAAATATTATGCATTACTAAGGTTGTATTATATACATCTTCATTCTATGAGGGAATTACATCCTTTGGTAGATTAATTTCTAACACATTTTCTATCAACATTGGTGAAAATGTATTTTATGCATATACAAAGAAGCTCCAACAAGGATCCAATGGGCCAATCCATGCCACTATGTTGAGATAAAATACTATGCTTACCAAGTTGAAAATTTTACTTGTGGACAATGAGCTTCGATATTTATTTACACATAATCTACTATCACCTTTACAAGAGTTTTTTTATGAATGAAAAATTCTTATTTTTGATGAGATATGTCACACCATTAAGAAATGAGAACTTAATCTATTAACATCAAATAATATCAAGTTTGTGCCTAATGCAATGACTACATGTAGTACTAATTTTTAAGGAAAACCAAGCTACAAAGAAAATTTTAATAAAGAAAAGAATGAAGCAAAGATGATAGTCAATGTTATATCTCAAATAACTATTTAGCATCAATTACAAGACCCTTCTCAATTCACATGATTACCATAACCACCACATATTACACTTCAATAATAATTACTCAAATGTAACCTTATATATCTCCTTCTACTTATGGAGGTTGATATGAGCAGACCCCATCCTAAATATTTTGATTTTAATGCCAATTGTGATTATCATTAATAAATTAGGCTTTCTACAAATTGATGATTCAAGGTAACACATGTGATACAATATATTATCGATAAACATATTATTGATAGAAGAGGACCTTCTTCTTAAAGTTCTAGGATGGGACGAGGATTTTTACAAAATTTAGATCCCTAAAATAACTAAGTACCTAAGGCGTGAATCCTTGTGGGGTCTAAAGCGGGGCACGAAGGCACGTGAAGAAGTAGTTATTGGAGAGGAGTGAAGTCTCGCGCCCAGGAAAGATAGATTTGGGACTTAGTGAGTTTTAGACAACATGAAAAGATGCACATAAGGAGAGAATAGAAAATGACCAGATACAGATGTGGATAAGCTATGGAGACTTGCAGCTCAAGGAAAGGATATTATAGGGCATCAATACAATTATCATGAAAGGATAAGGATTCGATGTTGTTAAGGATTAGCTGAAAAGTGCATGCTAAAGGAACTCAATTGAGGGAAACACGTGATGCCATTTGACATATTCCTAGGTAGTGGTAGATCAATCATGAGATGATTCCTTCAGATTTTGTAGGTAATGATGAGAAGTTAAGAGGAGATTCCTTCTTATTCTTCATATGGTTGATTTTCGGGTAGGGTTAAGAGGGGAGATAAGTTAGTATGTGTGGAGATTTATGTGAGGAGGAGAGCAAGAGAAATATAGAGGTATTTTGTAATTTGTAATGGAGATCTCTCGTAATGTATAAAGACTTTGCTACTTTGAACGTTCCTAGAGATGGAACCTTTTTGATGTAATCTTGGCTACTATATTTGACTAATTAATGTAATGAAGAGTTTCTGAAGCACTCATGTGATGGATCTTGATCTATACATTTCCCTTATGTTCATGTGCATGTTATGGGTTTTCTTGATATTATTCATGGTTTGATTCTACTTTCATTTAGTTGATCATGTTATACCATGCTCTGATGCATTAGACTAGGACTAGTTCTTTATCTCAATTCCCAGAATGGGTATGTTCATTCCATGTTTATGCAAGCACTCCCTTACCAAGGGTGATCATTCTCAAAAATATCACATAAAGGAGGGGATCGACACCTACACATGCCTCGGGTGATCTTCCAGACCAATCTAGATGATATGCCGATGTGTTTGGGGTTGGTTGTTAAAGAAAGTAGTAAAAAGAGACTACATCTTGGTTCCCTTATCGAGACTCTTTTGAATATATTATGAGAGAAATGTGTGATGAAAAAGTGATTGAACTTAGATGTGTCGAAGCATGGCTCAAAAATAGAGGATGAGTTTGTTCGAGAGGTTCAGTTTTGGATTTGAGTTTGATGTAGGAAAATGGGTGGAGGAGAACCTATATCACAAACTCTATGAGATATTCTTCTATTACTTCCCAATAGAGTTGTATGAATGGCTATCGATATATACATCAAGGATGAGTTATTACTATATAGCTTGTTTTTGGAACTAGGATGAATATCAGCGGTTGTATGATGTCAATCTGACATGGACCCATGTTGTTGATCATTGGTGGAGTAGAGTGCTAACTATTTATACCTTGGAATATGTTATTTCTATGTATTCTTTCCCGAAGATTGCTGAGTTTGAGTTCTTGAGGGAGCATAGAGGATCATTCTTGTGTGTTATTACATTGGCTATCAAGATCCTTGTCATTACTTTAAGTTTGGAAGCCTTTCCCATGGGTGGCTAAATTCCTGCTAGGTGTAGGACATAGAAGCTGACATGGTAGAAGGATGGCGAACCTTCATGGTGGAAATAGAGAGACAAGAAATACAACTCAAGTATAATGAAGCTTGAGAGAGGGAGTTTTCAAGACAATGGGAATTTGCAAGAGTGATGGAACTATGGATGCATATTTATAGGAAGGAATTGAGGTTCACGTGGAGGATGTGGAACCTAAGCGATCAGTGTTACCACATCTTGGCAAGCATGGAAGAGAAACCCCTCAACTTCTAGAGAGAGATAATAATATGAAGAAAGGAGAAGATCCATCCGGTGCACATCTTGATCGACCTAGTGACCAACCCTTGGCACTTAGTTTTCCAAATCCAGAGATAAGTATTACTAGCCCATTGGTATTGATGGAAGTAACTATCAACACCTAGGAGGTATAATTTTTCATTTGGTACATCCATGGTTGCACAATCATTTCTTTGTGTTTGAAGGTATATTTTCTAGAACAACATTTGGAAAATTTATGGGTACACAAAGCTTGGGTATCGCATCTAGAAGTGGCTTAGGAAACACATTTTATAGAAGTGAAATATCATAGATTGTTGGTGTGAAATTTAGCATGATAGTGGGGCTAGAAGGCGTAACCAATTCAAGACCTTTTCTAGCTACGAGAGGTGGATTTGTGGGTCGTGGAGTAGAACTAGCAGAAATGGTGGACTTGGAAGATCTAGAGGATCTAGTGGGTTAGGAGGAACATGTACTAGTATATGTAGTGGATCTCGGTGGTGGAGGAAGCACCGGGGAATCCAAGTTCTTCAATTAGGTGGACAAGGGCCTCAACCACCTCTGAAAGTATTCTTTGAAATGTCTTTACATCTGTCATATTACAAAGGTGTTGAGGATGATGTAGAGCATGTACACAAATTTGAGTTTCTATGGCGTGTGAAGGGGATCACTACCCCGAAATGGAAGGAAAGTCAGTTTGAAACAATGTTGCAAGGGTGTGCACATAGTTGGTACTAGAAGTATGACCCTCACCGTAAAATAGTAGATTATACCGCATTGTGTAATTCCTTCTTAGCTGAATTCCATAATCCTGAGTTTGAATAGAAGAGCATTAGTGAGCTGAAGAATACTCAACAAGGTATGACAAAGAGTGTGTGGAAATATGATATGATTTTTAAGACTCTCTTGTCAAAACTATCTTATGATATTCATCCTTCTCAAAGCATGCTCAATGGTTTGTTGGAGGTTTGATAATGCCCTTCAAGAGATCATTTTTGCATAAGACTTTCACAATCCACATGAGGCCTTAGAGGAGATCGTGGAAGAGGATTTTGTGGAGGATTTTGAGGCTATTGAAATCGAGGAGGTGGAAGGAGTGAATTCCCTCATGGAAATTGTTATAACTATGGGTCCACAAAGCATTACAAGCACAAATTTCCTAACCTACTACAGTTCTCTTGGTATGGGAAGAAGAAAAACTATCAGAATGCATAGAATTATTTGAACACGTGATCTAATAAAAATGGAAAGAAAAGGGCACCGGATGGTAAGTGTGAAGAAATTAGACTCTTAGTGGATGTCAAGGGTGGCGCATGAGTCAAAATTAGAGCCTATACTTGGTGACAACACGAGTTAAGACTACATGCACTAGGGAAATACCAAAGTAGATACCGCTAGTCACAAGATAATAGGTTTTGCATGGGATGTATCCAGACCCCACTCATTAAAAGGAAGTTTATCAAGAGACCATGTATGTGATTTGAAGCCTATAAGGAGAGATCTAGTACCGAAGGAGAAGTCATGGAAACTAGAGAAAAGCAGAGCACTAAGGCTCAATAGAAGTATTTGGAAGATGTAAAGGAGGTATGCAAGATGTTGAGCAAAGAAAATATCATCCCATTACCGGGAGATGGTTAAGAGAAAAAGTACTAAGTGCTGGAGCAGAGCCCAAAATTCAGGTTTTTATACGCTTAGACTAATAGTCTAATCCCATGTGCATCGGCATATCACCCAACAGTGCTTTGGGCACTCACCTAAGGCACGCACACAGCATCGAGTCTCTCCTTTATGTGAGTGTTATGAGAATGCATCATCTTATAATAGATATTTGAAAGGAAACAAGAAGAAAGAATCATGCCATATTCTAGAACGAGTTATATTATCGCATCTAGAAAAGAGAAATAACAAACATCATAAGGAAATGGTTCATACAAAAAGGAAATACATAAGTAGTATACTTCCAAACACATAGATGATTTATAACATAGCCTTATATTGATATTAACAGGTTTAGTAACCACATTACAATCCTTTGAGGTCATAACAGACCTTCATATAACTATGCAGAGAAAAGTCATGCATCAGAGCCATATTATGCTCATCACATTACAAAGAAAAATGTATACCCATCCCTCTAAGTGTGTCATGATTCATATATTATCCTAATCCCAACCCATAAAGTCTTCCATGATATTTCTATAGGGATTCATCTCCTCTTACTCTCCACACCCTATCTCTATATTCCTCTCTTTTTTCCTCTATCGGGTGCTTGTATTTATAACCTTAGTACCCACCGCCATGCCTTTCATAAGTTACATATTGGTCTCCAAGTGTCGAAGTGGTCCTCCATGGAAGCATGCCTTCTCAGATCTGAGCTCTCCACTCCTTGCAATGATGTCTTCTAGAACCTTCTATCACATGCCTATAATATTCCCTTTTTGATCCCACAATGACAGTGGTGATAACTTATCCACAAGGGTCATGATTTTCTCATGTGCTGCCGAATGCGGCTAAGTACAAGACCTATTTTTCCTTTCTCATGCACACCGTATGTTCTAGCAAACCTTGTCGAACCCTTTCCTACATGCCTTCAACCCGTGTTCCCTTCTTCAACTAGGTCCCATGCGCCCACGTGCCCTCTTGTACTTAGCTGATATTTTGGGGCCCAACATCACCCCACACTATGCCTGTTCTCCATCCTCGGAAATACTCTTCAATAATAAATAAATAATGGTGGATCCTTAAAATGGTTGGAATGGAAGAGTAAAGGAATGAAGAAGTGGTAAAATAGTGAAAGAATGGGGAACTTTATTCTAGAGGAGGAGAGGGAAATCCTTCCCTAATTTTGCTTCTAACTTTCCCCAAGTGTCGACCTCACTCTGAGCTTGCTAATAGAGGTTCCATACCAAGGCACTTACTTATTCAAAACTCAGTTCATCCCCCTTAGCGCTCATTATTTCCACAATCTCCTCAAGTTTCTTGCCCAAATCCTCGAGCACGTCCATCCTCCAAGTGATTTGAGGGTATAATTGCTTCAACCAGTTCTTGATTGAACCTTGTAAGGTCTCAATGGCCTCTGATTTCTTTTCTACTTTGGCTAGGATTTTGTCTCACTCAACCCTATTCCCCTTGTTCTTTTCTTGAACTCCTTGAGTTCCACTTCATGGGTGACAACTAAGATACTTTCCACTCTATCCCTATCTACACAATTATCATAGGTGGCCTCAAAGAATTTGCATGGTAACTTTTACATCGGAAGGATCTTGTTGTACTGAGAAAAAATTTCCACAACCTTCATCTTATTTTCCTTTTCTTGGCACACCAACGCCTCCTCTATGGATTCTAAGGCTAGTGGCTTCCTCTCCATAGTGAGTATTCAGTCAAGTCCTCTAGGCATTACAAGGATGATCCATACTTTTTCATGGGTGGTGTTAAGTCTGATGTTTTAAGACAATGACATCTCGTGATCATCTCTATCTTTTTGATGCATCGTGTACTCTTGAATTTTCATCCTTTGTCTCATGCCTTAACTAAGCACTGATTAGGTCCTCATAATTCAGGTCCTTACTATTCTCAAGGAGCTCTTCTTCCCTTTTCTCCTATTTTACCTCTAGGAACTTCACCTTGTCGTTTCTCCCAAAGATCCTAGCTTCAACCTCAACTAAGACTTTGTTGAGTGCATTACAGATTTTCTCATCCGATAATCATTGAGAATTCACCAAGGGGTTTATTGATTTTGTTTCTGGAACTTTCATCAACACTCCTTGGCTTACCTTAAACTCAAGCTCATCAATGTGGGACTCAAATTCCCATGATAGCATTTTCCTTGTCCGAGGGTATGCACCTTCCTCATCAAATGAAGCCATGGCTAAAAGTTGTTCTATTAAAGGGCACAATGGTTTCTAGAAGTGCGTGTGTAACACCTTGTTTGATCATTGATGTATCCCATTCCTTGAACTTGTGATGCTTCTATGCTCTTTCTCCCTGTGCGTGTGGCTTTTGAAAGCTTATAGCCAAACTGGGATCTCCCCCATGCTGCCATATTCTTTTCCTATGCTTTCCTCCTTAGCTTCCTTTAGCACCACATCCATGTTGTGTTCAACCTCTTGTTCTACCAGTCCTTGATGATTTTTTCCACTTATTTTTCTGTGGCCTCATCTATCTGTTCCTTTTTGAGGCTTGGGGTCCTTTGATCCTTTGTATTTTCTTCCCCACTTACCCCTTTCCTTGAGTCTCAACTTCTTCTTCATCCTCCTCATCTCCTTTGTATTCCTTGTCTCCTTCGTTATATTCCTCATCTCCTTCTTCTTCAGAATCATGTATCTCATAGACATGATGGTCTTCACCTCCTTCTAGCTCATCATCATCATCCATGTCACCAATGTAGGCATCTAGGTTCTCTGTCTCTTCTGAATCGGCCTCATCCGTCACCTTTTGCTTCTTCCTTACTAGGGATTCCAGTATAGGGGATTCTTCTCTTTATTTTTCTTTGACAGTGATGTCTTCCTTGGTGATTCCTCCTGGGTGAGGGTTCTTCATGCTCTAGTACCTCTTCTTCTGGGGCCTTTTCACCTTGATAGGATACTTCTTTCTCCGCGCATAAGTACTAGGCTTAGCGCTTGTGTCCGGTGCACTCACCATTTGTGTGGTTTGAAAACTTGGTGCATTTTGTACCTCTTCTCTTTCTCTCTTTCTTGCAATGGAATTCTTCCTTCAGGTAGGGTCTTCAAGGATGGAGACATCATTCTCCAAGTAAGTTCCTTTTTCAAATTTTGGCCTTATGCGTAGATACACCCTTGCTACGGTCCTTCCTGCAATTGGCAACGTTAAAGGCTTCATCATCTGTATTTTATGGGAGACGTATCTCTCTAATTATGTGTGCTTATTTGGGTAGATCAACTTTCGGCGTAGCTTTGGGTGGTCTATATCTACCTCACTAAGGTCAAACATTAGTCTCTTGGCCTCCTTAAAATGATTAACTTTGGCTTGGAAGTATTACGTGGTGAAGGAGAAGGGTAGCTTGCACCATGGGCTCATGTTCTCATCTATCAATATAAATCTGCCAATGCAGAAGTGTTGGTATACTAAAAATTCTTCCTCCCCATTCACGGGCATGAGCAACTGCTATGGTATCATCCACTCACCTCGAATGCGTCATGCATTTGCTTATACCATTTCTCTAGGCATGCCTTGTGAGTGACCTTCATGGTTTTACAAGTATATTTCACAAACCTCCTTACAGTGAGGGATCCTCTTCTAGATACTCCCAAACAAATTTTTCTAGCCCATTAGGCACTCCAATTTCTAAAAATACAATGGTGAGGAGGACATTATTGAAGAGTATCTTCTCTCCCTCCCACGCAGCTGCTTATAATTTCATCTACGATGAAAGATGAAAATTGTAGATGCTTCCTTTAGATATCTTATGGCACACATTTAGAAATGCCTTGTTTACCTATGTCCATTGTTCTGATCATTGAGCTTGGTTACCAAGCGCACAAAAATCCTCATCATTGGGTCTGTATCTCAATGATTTCAAAGTATCATCACCCCTTCTTGTAATCATACATGGCTACGGTCTCCTTAATAGCCTCCTTGTTTCTCTCATATTGTCATCAATATTATCTCCTTCACAATTGAGGCCTGTGAACTTGGATATCAATTGTGGTGTGATGTGCATCTTTCACCCCGTGAAATAAAAATGATCCTCATGCACACGTGACATCAACCACTAATAGAGGTGCTTAGGCTTGCCAAAGTATGGAAACTCATATAGTTGTAATAACCCAACCTTCTCTAATTTTACCTTCACCTCATCGTTGTAAATGGGCATTCCGTCTGGCATCCTATTGTTAGTTGGTCGGACCAACTCCAATGCCATTTCCTTCTCCATTGTGCTTGTGCGATGGTTATAATCACTTACAACCATATTTCATAGGTGTGACTCCCATTCTTTTCCCAGTAATACCCCATCTGGGTACTACATTTCCACATACCATTATTCATTGGTGCTCATGGCGACAGCGATTTTCTTCCCTTGCCCTTGCCCTTTGTTTTCTTTGGTGAAATGGTTGGTTTCCTTGGTGCCATTCTTATGATCAGGCTTGAACTTAAACACTCCTTCCTCTTGCTCTTCCTTGATACTCTATTTAATCCCAAAGCTCACTCTGAAGCTTCAACTCCTAAAATGAATCCTTCTTTCTTCATGCCCTAGTTTATAAAAACCCTAACCAGAAATCCTTCCACAAGACGATGCTCTTCACACAACCTTCCTCACACCTATGTACTCCTTCCTCTAGGTTTTCAAATCTAATCTAGATGCTCACTCAAATTCCTCGGATTCTCCTTTCTTCACACAAATTTCTCTCTAGATGCTCTAGTTCGCAAGATCTTCTTTTACTTCATAAACGCAAGGTAAAAAATGACTTTCCCGACCTTGTATTTATAGTTTTTTCTTCTTTCTAGCATTAAATGCTATACCACCTACTAATGTAATTTTAACATTACATGTGTATTTTTCCACTAATCTGACTTTAAGCACCTTTACCCACATGCCTCATCCTGCACAAAAACCCTTTACAACCTTCGTGCACAAAAATCCAACCCATCCAAAGACTCTTACATGCACGTCCACAAAGTCAAAGGAACTTCTTTTGTCATTTACCCGATTTTTTCCGTCCCCTACCTCATGTTGTTTTGTGCTCTTCATCCTCTCTGTACATGGTTTCTACAAAGTCTTTTTGACACCATAATCCAATATCCACTATTTCCTCACATGTTTCTTAACCTTACGCACTTTTTATCCTTCAACTGGGCCATTCACCACAACTTCTACTACCAGCTCAAATTTTTATTACAGGCCTATACTTTGTATCACTCTACCCCACACAAAAATAGATGTGCGGTCCTCTACGCATACACAACCTTGGAAAAATAATTTGGTTATCAACGCACAAGGCGCAAAAATGAAACAAAAATAAAGGAACACACAACGAGAAAAGGAAACACAAGAAAGGAAAAGCATAAAGGGAAATTCTAAGCTAACTAGAAATACTGCCTTATTACAAACACCGAGAAGACTTATTTATAGTAGGGCTTCATCCTAATCCCATTAAAGTGACTTGGTAACCTCATCTCATCCAAAGTGTTTGTAATTGGCAAGTGCTGAATCAAGAATGTACGAGATGATGTAAGGTCCCAACCAATGGACTTTCAACTTCACAGGATGGCGTAAATACTTGTAATCATACAACAATACCAACTGCCAACCTCAAACTTTTGTTCTTGATATGATGATCATGCCATGCCTTTTGTCTTGCTTTTTCTATCTTCTTATTCCATCTAGCAAGTGATCACCTTTCGTATAACTGCATTAAATTATCAATTCTTTCTTCCAACACTTTTCATTAGCTAACCCTCCTACGCGCGTTATATGTAGTGATGGTAACATGAATTCCACTAGAAAAATAGCCTCCGCACTAAACACCAAGTGAAATAGTGTGGCCTTGTTCAACCTTTTTTAGGTTGTCTTGTATGCCCATAGAATGGCTAATACTTTTTCATCCCAATCCTATCTTCCAATGTCACAAATCTTAGTTAGCGTGTGACATAGTATCTTGTTAAATGCCTCAACAGTTCCATTTTCTTAAGGGTGATATGGGGTAGTCTTATGATGGGCCACTATAAATTATGCTAACAAAATCCTGACTATTTCATTGAGAAAGTGTGTACCCCTATCACTTGTTAAACTTAAAGGGCAACCATACCTGCTGATTATGTTCTCCCATAAGAATCGAGAAGATTTTTCCACGGTTTAATCCTTCGTAGGTGCTTCCTCTCTCCCACAATGTCAAGTAATCAGTGCAAGTGATGATATACCGTGAACTAGTCCTTCACGCAGCTGACGTAATTGGCCCTACAAATTCAATTGCCCATTTTTCAAATGGTTCAATATTGGCTATCGGTCATAAGGGAATTTCATCTCTCTTTCTAGGTTTTCCAAGGCACTGGAAATGGTCACAGGCCTTGTAAAAATCAATACAATATTTGTAGATGGTTTCCCACCAAATCCTTGCTAATAAAATCTTCCACGTAGTAACATTTCCTGTATAGTGTCCTCCTGCAATCCCACCATGTGCTTCCTCCATAATTTCTAAGCACTCATGCTTTGATACGCATTAGCACAAAACCTCATCATGACCTAACTTATATAGGTCTCCACTAATCAACATGTAAGGTGTGACACATATTGCTAACTACTTTCTCTCTAGGGCCTTCATCCCTTCTAGTGCCACACCTATTTTTAAGAACACTACGATATCTTCCAAGTATAAGGGTGTGCGCCGCAACCTAAATAGTTATGCATCTAGAATGGTATCCTCAATGCTTTGCATGTCCTCTCCTAAGTTAATCCTTGATAAGTGGTCAGGTCCTGAATTATTTTTTCCTAGTTTCACGACCACGGTGAACTCAAATTCTTGAAATAATAGGACCCAATGACATATGAACCCTTGTAGAATGGGCTTGTTGACTAACTACTTCAATGTAATGTGGTCATGTATAATATAAATGGAGTTTCCAATAGATACTACCTAAACTTATGCGAGTGAATAGATCATAGACAATGCTTCACACTCAGTAGTTGTGTAATTCTATTATGTTGGTGTCAATTTGCTACTTACAAAGCAAAATGAATGATCAACAATTCCCTCACCAGGTTGTGCTATCACTGCTCCCATAGCTGTCCCTGAGGCATCAACATGCACATGGAAAGGATTATCCTAAGAAGGAAAACGTAGTATGGGCATTTTGTAACAAGCATATCCTTCAAAGTAGCAAATGTCTTCTACTACACCTCTCCCCCAATGAAAGGCACTCTTGTTTTTTAACAATTTTTCCAAGGGCACGACATCTTGGCATATCCCTTGATGAATTTCCTATACTACCCCATATGCCCAAGGAATTTATGCATCGTGGTTTTTAATTAGTAGGCTCTCCTAATCCTCAATAACTACAACTTTAGTATAATCCACTAATAAGCCTTCTTTACATATAATGTGTCTAGTAAAGTTCCAAATGGAGTAAGAAAGACACATTTCTTAATGTTGAGGGATATCCTCAATTGGTGACATCTCTCAAACATCAGCCTTAACTTGTCATAATGGTATTTCACCAATCCATACATAGTCCAGAGTTATCCGGGTAAACTTGGAGAAAATTATGGATGAAGTCCTGAAATTCTTGTACCACGGTGTGTGAGAAGAAAATAGGTGCATTCTTTAATCCAAAAGGCATAACCATGTAGGAAAAACTTCCCCATTTAGTGGAAAAAATTTCTTTCTCTAGTATTCCTTTGTAATCCTGACTTGGTGGTACCCTGAGAACCCATCCATGAAATAGTAGACTTCACAACTAGCTACTCCATCCAAAATTTCTTTAGTAAAGGGGGTTGGGAAAGGCTCGATGACACACAATGAGTTTAGATACTTGTAGTCAACACATATTCTTATCCTACCATCCTTCTTGATGTTGATAACCATTGGGCTTATCCATTATGATTCTTCCACTACCTCAATGATACTAGATGTTATCATCTTGTATATTTCTTCCTTGACCCATATGCACAAATTTGGATTCATTTGATAAGGCCTCTTCCGAATTAGGTGCGCACCTTCCTTAAACTTGATATTCATCTCTCCCAAGGAATGATGAATGCATTTGAGTTCATGGTACCCATGAGGAAACAAATCCTAGAACTCGTGCAAGAGATCACTGATCTTTGAAACTTTTTTTTCCAACCAATAGTCTTCGATGATAGCTTTCTTAGGTTTTGTCTCTATTCCAATGTTAACCTTATTTTTTTTTTTCAAGGGATCGTGGTAGGTAGGTGCTTGTTCATCGAGTGGTCTATGACTTCATGCATACCTTCTAAATGGTTAACATCCAAAGTCTCCATCTCTTCTTCATCTATTACATAGACCATTTTTCCTTTACCTTTTTCCATGCATGTGTGCTCAAGCTGTATTTCCTCTGATTCCTCTTCATTGAGGCACGTCTCCAAATAAGGCTCACTTAGTAACTCCAACAGCCTATCCTCTACCATAACACTATCTCCCATTGTAAGGTGCTTGATTACTTACAATGCCTTATCCACCGATGGCTTGGTACTCCTATACTCGAAGGCTTGAATGAGATTAGCCGCTAATTCCTACCAATTACCTATTTGATGACACATCTCTAAATGAATATACCATGTGTGTGCACAACCTTGTAAAGTGGAATACAATTTATACACCCATAATGAAGGTAGTAACACTTTTATGCTTCCCATCCATGCCTTCTCGCATGCTTGGATATGAAATGAGGTGGTCTCTTTACCATGGTAGTCTTGTATGATTGTGGGTGCGTTGCTCCTGGAGAACCTTATAGAAAATGTGATCCTCACCTTGCGCCACTCTAGGAGGTTCTCCCAATGTGTAGCCCACCAATGCACTGTAGTTCTGAGTAGGTTGTAGTTGAGCATTCCCCTCCTCTCATCCTCATTTTTCCACTGAGCTTCCATTTCTCATAAGAAAATTTTAGGGTATGCGCCTCTAGAGTAACTTGGAAACTTATTTCCTCCTAGGCACTTGACTAAGCACACCTTTATTACCATTGTTATTGATCCTCTCAACTAACTCCCTATCAACTCATACGTCCCATGTGCCCAATTGTTGCATGCCATACTAGTGGTATCACCCAAGGACTGAGCATCTTCAAACTAGATAAATCCCTCCATGGGGTGAATTATCTTAGGATCTCTGATGGAGTGCATATATATTCTATCAAGGAATTTTTCTCCTAAGGTCTCATTATAGGGTGTCAACTTCCCATCTTTCAAAGGAATGATCACCCTTTCTTCCTTGTTTTTAAAGATGATATACCCTTATTTAAACTGCAAGTCGACATTGTTGTTGTAACACCATGGGTTCCTAAGTAACACTAGAAATTTTTTTCCTTGGTAAGTGCCAAGACTTTGAAGTCTCTAGTGAAATTGGCCCCTTGAATGGTGATACCTACATCCTTCAAGACTCCAATGGGCATTGCATTAGTTTTTTTTCCATGTATAAAACATTCGAAGATGGATGCAACGCGGCCTTCCCATTTGACACTAGGAATCTAAGGTAAGAACATTGACCTCTGCTCCCATGTTGATGAGAATATTTCTCAAAAGCCACCCATCAACAACTACATTTAGAGTAATCTCCTTATCATATTCAAGGTTGTGAGGAGGAAGGTTTGCATGCAAAATATTCCTTTTGCACTCTATTCTAGCATGTGGCACCTTCTCTCTCAGCCATTAGTCTAGCAAGGAATAATATTCTCTTTCCTTATAATTTTACATACTTCCTTGACCTCATCTAGGTCATCCTTTGGAACCTCGGCATTCTTCTTTTGCTCCAACTACCTCGATTGCTCCTTTAGACATTGGATCTCCCCTTGTAAACTTTGAATCATGTCCATAGTCTCTTGATATACCTCTTTCGATGAGAAGGGTCTAAATACTTTCCATGTACCACTTCCTCTCTTGAAACTAGTGTCCTTTTTTGGCATCTCCCCTGCACACACGGCCTCTACTCGCATTATCACTATCACAGTTTCTACCACGACTCACGTGCCACTCTTTGCATCCACTATGAATCATCCTTCTTGATGCTCACCATCCCAGTACCCTTGTCTTTCTAGGTGCTACTGATTCATATGCTCATAAATTTATGGAAACTCCTCATACTTGTGATTCTTTCTACACCACGATAATTATAACAGGTCAGGACACTCACATTTTTAATGCTCTGTAGATCCACAATTATAACATGTTCCTCACGGGAATTGGTCACTGCGACCATGAAATCCTCTGTGAAATACCCATCCATGCATTCCTCCATCTACACGCCCTTCATAACGATGGTCATTGTACGATAGAAAAGTGACATGCGAGCATGAGAATCTATAAGTAGCTCTTCTTCGTACCTGACCTCCCGAGGTCATGCCGAGACAGCCGGTGGAAATGGAATATATGTGGATATAGACAAACTAGTTGGGAAATCTTATATCCTCAACACACAATAATGGGATCTATGAATCTAAGGCAAAGAAAGCTCTCCTAACCTAAATTGGTGTAATGGATCATTCAGATATAATAGTTTCTCGGAGGCTCCAATCAATGTCGAGCTCTGTCGAGATCCTATCTATTGGCTATTGGATACATGGAAAATGACCTATAGGTGCTTCGTGTATATTTCTAGACAAGGTCATGGAAAATGGTAATGAGAGGTGTAGTGGATTTGTAGGAAACTATGGGTGGTTTTCTGGTCTAGCCTAGAAAATGTTGGCTTGATTGGCTTCTATGTTTAATATAGAAAATTGTGTTATGATATCTGGCGGGAGTGGTGAGGATCTAAATACCAGCGTGTGTAAACTGGTGTCAATACTTAATTGACTAGCAGGCCCATTGGGTTGTGGGACCTAGGGATCACAACCATGAGTTCGTGGTTGTTGTGGACCTATTATGGTCATGTGAAGAATCAATCTCTTCTTCCAACTATCCAATGGTCATAAGCCTTTTCAGCTTCTATGTTTAATACCAGGAGTTGTGTAATTTTCTCAGAATAACTTATGGATGTTCTGAAACTTGTATACGTAAGCTTTGTGTCTATGTTGATGAGAATTTCTCTGTGTTTGGCTATGGAACTAATGGATCACAACCAAATATTTGTTCTCTTTTGGGTTCTTGTATGGTCATGTGGATATCCTATCAAGGTAGTCTATAGTTGGGTTGACTTGACTAGAATGTGTATGCTTTTTCGTCTTCAATATTCAATTGTCTCAATTATTCACTAATTACTTGTGGGTTTATTATCGTTTGGAAGACCTGAATCCTAAGCCCTTGATCTATATCCGTTAATATTGTGAAGAGATTTGGCTAAGGTACTACCAGTTCGAATACGTAATCCCTAGGCTCTCTGGGTCCCGTAATTTTCATGCAAGAGATAATCAAACTTTAACTGAAACAAGTAAACTAACTATGAAATATATATCTACACTATGCTTATATTCCTTTTATTTTTGTATTTTTGATGATGTATATTTGAACGAAATTAAAAGAGCAACTATTCTAATATATTCAGATAATGGACAATTAATCTAATAACAGAATTAAAACAAGCAAGTTAGCCTAATATAGCTATTTGCATGTGCACTTGTGAATTTATCTTAAATATTTAAATAACTAACTAATATAATCGAAAGACCTTCAATCTTACCTCATAAATGAGGAATAAATCACATCTTCTTAGAAGCTATCATTCCCCAAAGCTTCCCTAGTAATACTGAAAGCAAGCTTTAATTGAAATAAAATGATTTTCTACTCTATTTGATATATTGTAACTACAACTTTGATAGTTCAAACCTAGTTTTATAGAATAGTGGTAAATCCAGTCATGTCATGAGTTGTCCCCTCAGTGTGATTTCTCCGTTCTTTCGTGTTCTCGTGAATCCAGAAAAGTGTGAATGTGATAGCATCAGCAGAAGAAGATACTTGAACAATGGCAACTTTGGATATAAACCAAATACAATGCAAGTAAGAGAGGGATAGTACAAGTGAACAGAGCTTGACTATGTGATTCCTAGTATGATTTATTGTGGGGATACAACGCAAATATACCAAGAATTCTGGGATCTATTTCTTGTGAAAAAACAACAACCTATAACTCTAAGATTATCAAATGAACTCTAATCTAGAACTGAAACTATCTTATGCTAAGTTGACTGTGTAGGATAGAAATGGAGCAAAATGAAAGTGTGAAGATCAAATGATCTCTAAAGTAGAAAGGAGAGGCTGAGAATTCATGCAAAATCTAAACCTATTGAAACTTATGGAAGAACTTCAAAACACATTGAATAATAATTCATAGAGAGAGAGGGGCCATTTGCTTGTAAACAAGTTGGGTATTTATAGCATTTGGATTTACCAGAGGGTAAGTTTGAATTGAACTCTTCTAATATAAACAAAGAGAAATCACTATTTACCAGGCGGCCAAAACATAAATGCAAGCAATAGTGGTTGAGAAATGTGGGTGTAAATTGAATTTTTACGTTTGACGAGATAGTGAATGCTTGCTCGAAAAACATGCACAAGACCGTTGCCACTGTACGCATGAGGTGGTTACGAGGACCGCAGCCCTGTATTGGGTGGTGGTAGTCATAGGACCACTACCTAAGCAAGGTGGTGATCATGTAACTTAAAGACCAAAATGCAAGGAAAAAAAGGGGCGAGAGGTTTGAACAAAAATGAAAAGGTAGACAAGGGCTTTTATGATGCAAATGTATACTTGTGAGTTTTTCTTAATTCGAACACCTTGCGAAGAGATCTAAATCATCATTGGGGTTTCTATAATCTCTCTCTTGTAGTACAGTACCTACATTTCTAGGTATGTACATATTCCCCCTTAGAGAATAATTTTAGCCATGAAGAGGCATAAAACGATGAGTCCAGTATGGCGGTCCCGAAATGGGGAGTTAGAAGCTATACCTGACATGCCCATGTGCTGAAATGTCACCATCCAAATTCCTGCTATCTACAAAATGAAAAAGGGACTCAAGTGTAGATAGATAAAATAAATCAAAAAATAAATACTAAATTAAAATGAAATGAGGACTTACCATTTGCGCGAGGATAAGAACTTACCTCCGTCAGTGCTCCAACTCTACGTAAAAACACTCAAAACAAGATTAGAATATTATATATATATGAAACGAGCTCATTTTCCTATTCATTTGCGTGTGTTGATTTGGTGGTTTTTGAGCTCTGGGACCCACTGATAACAAGTATTCGATGAGAATACAATCAAAACATTCATTGCGAGATCGTGATCATGCGTCAGAGCAGGACATCGACTGTGGAGTATCAGTTAGTTCTTCTCAATTTATCATTTTTAAACCTAAAATATAGAAATGTTGAAAACTTTGTCTTGGGGGATTATTTTTGGAAATGTTAGTTTTAAATGAGTCTCTAGGGGGCACCCATAGGGTAGGTCTTTATTTTGTCAAAAACGATGTATTTTTGCCTTTTTAAAGTGTTTTTAGGGCTTTGGGGGCATTCACCGATTTAGGAAAGGACTGTCACTCTCTACATAGGGCAGCGGTTAAAGGACCACTAACTTAGAATTCAGGTGGTTATGGAACCACCGCTACTGCAGGCGTGTGGTTCTGAACAAAATGCAAAAAAAGATGTTTTTTAAATTATTTTTGCATTTTTGACATTTTATATGTTCTTGATGATTTTTCCAGTTGGATTATGTTACTAACTTACTCTTTTCTCTATTTTGGGTGGATGCAGAAGAAGGATGAGTATATCAGATGGAGTAGAGAGAGGGAGTGTGATTGGCTCCTAGCAGTGTTAGAGGCACTGACCCAGACAGAGCAAGACACTCTGCAGAGGGCCGGTATTTGGAGGATCACACAGGTTCCTCATGTTACACCTACTAGTCACATATTGTGTGACTTATTTTCATACTGGGATGTAGACTGGAATACCTTTCGGTTTCCAGGTGTTAGGGGTGAGTGGACTATCACCTTGGAGGATGTCTATCACATACTGGGGGTTCCAATTCTTGGGAGGTGGTTGTCTCTTTGAGACAAAGATCCAGAGTCTCGAGATAGTTTCACGTGGGCTACCTACATGGGAAATGTTGTTGTATCCATGTGCTCAAAGAAAGGGATTAAGGTCTATTCTATTGCTGCTTCTCCTATCCTTGTGATCTGCAAGGCTATTATGGGTATCTTGGCCTCACGGTTGATTGGGGACAAGGGAGGGGATACTCTCTTATATTGTTGGGCTCCCATTATTGCACAAATTGAGGCCCATGGCCATGTTTACACTTGGGGAGCAGACATTCTTGGGACCACCTACCATGATTTATATAGGGTGGTCAGATTACAGGGGCAATCATTGAGTCACCCTACTCTAGTTATGAGTTGGGTGTATGAGCGCATCATTCCCTATGGGAGAGGTGTATAGGTAGAGGATCCGGGGGTTGTCAGGGAAGTGAGGTGGATAGGGATGACTGTACTTAGGATGCCACACCAGCCGTGGCGTCTCTAAGCTCACATGAGACATGGAAGCCACTCCTTATCAAGCCATGGCAAGGTTATGGGGAGAGGAGACACATACACTGATCGCCTGCTATACTACAGGTTAGCTGATAGACAGGATGGGGAAGTTGGAGACCCACCCCTTTGACAGAGTACCTCAGCAGTTTGGCCTCCCCTACATTGATATGTTTCCTCAGTGGGGCCAATATACAAGTCTATTCGTGAGGCCAGGGAGGTCCTAGAGGCTGAGGTTAGACCACGGTTACTCCTAGAGTTCCCATTGCAACTAGGTGGGTGGTTCATGCTCGAGGGGCATCTGGTGCTCCTTGAGCACCCTTACTTATGATCAGGGCTGATCCTACTCATAGTGGAGAGGGAGATGAACCCATTGATGTGGAATCAGACTCTAAGGAGTTCACCAGAGAGGAGACAGAGGAGGAGATGGTGGGGGATGAGACTGGTGGGACATCCGTGGAGGATGAAAGTGATTCCGAGTGGAGCGACACTCAATATATTCTCGAGGGATGATAGGGAAGAGGAGAGTATAGAGAAGGTGACCCCGATCTCGAGGAGTTTCCTTCTCAGGACTTGGGGAGATGATGAGTCTATGGCAGGATGTCAATTCTTTCTAGATTTGGATGAGGTTCCATGATCCATGTTAAAGCAAACATAGCAAAGCGAGATCCTAGAGATCCCACCATGATGCCTAGAGATCCGAGTGAGTTACTAATATTTTATTTATTTTGTTTTACCTAGAAATGTTTAGTTGATATTTCTCTTTTGTTGTTTCGTTTGTTTTTTACTTTATTTTTGGCAATTTTCTAACTTGTTATTTCTATTTTTTATTTGCAACGACTTCTGAGGGATGGCGAGACTTGATTCGCCAAGTGTGTGTGGACACCTTTGCTCCCTCGAGAGTACTCGGGCATGTTTACTACACGGACGTTGGAGATCCCTCGGCAGTGGGTGACATAATGATGTGTTTTCCCCTGTCTGGAAGGCAGCAAAGTTAGTGACCTCTCTTCATACTGAGCTGGCTGGATATAGGACTACTGAGCGCTTGATGAGGAGGAGCCATTCTCACAGTGAGACCACAACTACTAGCCATGATCATGAGCCCTTAGTTCATTCAGAGTGTCATCGTAGCAGAGTCCTAGACATGGTCATGCACCCTCTAAGGGATCCCACAGGGATTGAGAGATCATGGTGTCTTTTTGTAGTGATTTTGTCGGATGTTTATATGAGTGTTTTTGTACTTTTCGGGCTCATTGAGTGTTTTGACCATGCCTAGTGCATGATGGCATTGTATGTAAAACATGATTTTATATATATATATATATATATATATATATATCTTTTGGATCTAGATCTTCTTGTATCTAGAATTTTTGATTCATTTCCTATGTGTACACTAGATGTTTTTAGAATCTTTGTTTTTATATGCTTTTCAGAATGTATGCAATGGATGAAAAGTGATAAAAAATGTTGAACATAATGTTTCTCTTTTATTTTTATTTTAAATTCTAACACATGATGATGCAAACATATTGTAGTACTAAACTTTTTGCTTCTTTGGGAAATATTGGTTACTTCTTGTTTTGGAAAAACGTGATGAATATATAGTGATAATGAGATGAACTTGCCCCACTCCTAACTCCACGCAAATAGTAATATTGGAGGGATCAACACCAAGAGTTAGGAAGGGCGCAAATTATATGATTTTGAATGAATGAAAATGATGAGAGAAAGAAAAAGTTTTGACAGAAATCAAATTTAGACCTCCATACTTACTCTTACTCGAAACTACTACATAGTTCAGAATGCAACTTACTTTCCAGTTTATCTAGACTTAGATCCATGGATGGAAATTTGGTTGACAAAATATGGTTTTGAGGATTTGATCTCTTTGGAATTTGGATACTTAATTTCACTTAACACATTTGCTTTGAATTTTCAAAATACTAAGATTCATTAATTTACGTGCATGGACCCCTTTACCTGTCTCATGCTACTGGTAGGAAGCATGGGCTCATCACCAAGGCGGGACATAGGTGAGTAAGGGAACTTCCTTCCTTTCTCAACCTCATATCACTAGTAAGAGATGCGGGCTCATCACTGAAGGTTGGTGGGGCAAAGAAGTGTGTAAAATAAAATATTCTATTTTGTTTAGTATTTTGATTTAATTTGACATTTTTGATTTTTGATTTTGGAGTATCCTTGTTTCAAAGAGATGTAAGAAGGATAGATGTGACACCAAGAAGCTTCTAGAATAGGCTGTAGGTAAGAACAACTTAACCCAATAGAAAATAATGAGTATGACAACGTATGCGGAGCCTTGGTATGGTTTTTGTCAAGAATTTGTCTGCATTTAATTGATGAAATGATTTTGGAACCATTTGATGATATTATGAAGATTTGAAGAGATATGATTTGAATGCTTTTTCCAATATTTTCAGAAGCTTATAACGAATTTCTTAAGAATAAGTTCCTTGACCACAAAATTTATGAAACAAGTGAACAAAATGAAACAACTAAGTGATTAAATGCAATGTAGGTAGATATAATATACAAATGGTGATGTTGATGACCTATGCGTAAAACTGTTTAAGATGTAAGGAATTGATTTCATTGAATTCCTCACCTTCTAGTGTACTCAAGATATACGCACCATTTCTATAGTTTTCATGACTCGATATGGGCCTAACCACTTGGGCCGGAATTTCCTTCCTTCACCAGTTTTCTTATCAATCCAAATTTGCATCTAGTATTAGAACTAGATCTCCCTCGTAGACATTTTTGTTATATTTTCAGCACATCTAGTTAGCATAGGCTCTATTCCATTATTCGGCGTTTATCCTGGCCTCATCAAGGCTTTCTAGTTGAGAGAGGCATGCCTCTCTATAGGATTCTTCTCCCAAGATCCCTTGTAATGAGATGCGGAGACTAGGTATTTCGACCTCAAGCGGGAGAACTACTTCTACCCCGAATACTAATGAGAAAGGGGTTGCCCCTGTTGGTGTTCTTATTGAGGTTTGATGGGCCCACAAGGCTGGGTATAATTTTAAATTCCAATCCCATTTGTTCTCCTTAACTGTTTTGAGGAGAATAGATTTTAACATTTTGTTTGTGGCTTTAGCTTGTCCATTGGCTTGAGGGTAGTAAAGAGAGGCCGTATGATGGTTTATCTTGAATTTACTGCATAACTCATGGACCTCATCATTCTTAAAGGATGTGCCATTATCTGAGATAATGACTTATGGGACACCGTACCTACAAATGATTTGATTCAAAATGAACTTAGCGATTACAGAACCTGGTACGGTGGTGAGAGGCATGGCCTCTACCCATTTGGTAAAATATTATGTGGCCATAATTATAAATTTATGGCCATCTATTGATGAGGGAGATAATTTCCCTATCAAATCTAGACCCCACGTGGAAAAGGGCCATGGGGTTGCGATTGGTTGTAGAGCTTGTGCTGGCATGTGAATCTCATGAGAGAATTCTTGGCATTTATGAAACTTGCGCACAAATTCTACTGCATCATGTTCCGAGGGGCCATAAATATCCCATTCAATGTATTTTGCAAGCAGTGGTGTGGCCACCAAAGTGGCCTCCACATATCCCACTATGGGATTCATAAAGAATATTTTTAGATTCTTCAATGTCAACACATCTTAAAAGCATTCCATCGAAGGCTTTATGATAGAGCACTTTTTCTAAGATAACATATTTAGCAACGATAATGCGTAACCCACATTCTTTGTTGTGATATGGCACCTTCTAGGTACTTATGGTCCATGTTAAAATTAACGATGTCAGGTACTAAGGAATGTAGAGATGGGGGTCCGGTTTCAAAAAAGTATATGCATTCATCGGGAAAGTCAAGATCTGCCGATCACCTCTATCTAACAGTTGTCACCTAACCATTCTGTAATGATTTATCCCTTAACGTATTTCTAGTTTACTTAATTTAAACTCACCCATTAAGGTTATGAAATGTCCAATGTTTTTAGATAAAGACTCTTGCGTGAGAAATGTCTATAAATGATATGTCTTTACAATGACCCTTGTTTCTTGATTTAACATGTAATGTATTAAATGTTTCGTTGTGAATACTATGGCAAGGCATTCTCTTTCTACATCTCGTATAACATGTTTCATAATCAAGCAATTTCCAAATAATGAAATAGACTGCATGTTCTCATTTATCATTGTCTTCTTGAGCCAACATGCAGGCTAGCGAGACATCCGTAGCCCATGCGAATACAGGATCAAAGGATGATCTGGTCTAGGAGGCATTAGTGTGGGAGGAGACAATAAAAAGTGTTTAACTACTTCGAAGGCCTCGTTGTATTCTTCTGTCCAATCAATGCTATAATATTTCTTTAATAAATTGTTGATTGGATGAATAGAAAAACTTAAGTCTGGAATGAACCTTTGAATTGCACCAATTTTCCCAAGAAATGATCTGATACTGCACTCATCCGATGGTGGAATTATTTCAAAAACAACCCAAATTTTAGCTAGATCAACGTTAATCCCTCATGAGGATATAATGTAACCCAGGAGCTTGCCTCCTATCACACCAAATATGCATTTCTCTAGATTCAATGTGACACCATATTCAATCAATCATGAGAGAATGATACGTAGTACTTTTGGGTGATCGCAATGCTTCTTGCCTTGGCCAACAAGTCATCCACGTAGGATTCCAAAATTTTATGAATAAGGTCATGGAATATATATGTCATTGCCCATTGGTATGTAGCGCCAAAGTTGTTCTTAAGACTTAATGACATGATAAATAATGTGACAATAATTTCCCAAGGAGTAATAAACGTGGTCTTGGCTTGATCTTCCTCGATATTTTAATCTTATTATACCCTGAAAACCCATCCATGAGGGACAATAGTTCAAATCTAGTTGTTGCATCAACAATAACGTTGATGGATGGTAATGGGAAGTCATCTTTGGGACAAGCTTTGTTAATGTCCCGAAAGTCTATACAAATGCATATCTTCCCATTATTTTTTAGAACAAGGATGATATTAGATACTCATTGTGAATAGTCGATTGGTTTGATGAATCCCACATAGAGAAGTTTCATTACTTCTTCTTTCACCATGAGAGCCACTTTTGGTTTCATTGGTCTCGACTTTTTCTTAATTGGATTTGCATCTAGTTTGGTGACAAGATTGTGTACCATGATATGTGGTGTAATTCCTATCATTTCTTTGTAATTGAATGTGAAAGCCTTTTGATGTTCCTTGAGGATCTGAGTATGTATTTCTATCTCTTCTAGAGTTAACGAGGATCCTAACTTCAAAATCTTTGGTTCTTCCTCCATTCCAATATTTATGTCAATCATTCCTTCAATTAAGGAAGCGTTGCCTTCTTCAAATTTAGGTGGGGCCAGAGGTAGTTCCAAACTTTCTCCATTCTCTACCTCGTAGATATCGAGATTCTTTTGCGGGGAGATTTTATCATGGGATTTCCAAAATAGGAAGAGGAATGTGGGATTAGGGAAAAATCCACTATGTGATGAGTGAGATGTAGTTCCGCATAGGTGTTTAGATATCCAAGAGTGACTCTATCACTGTCAAAGTGATCTAGGATAGAAAACTCATTCTTAGCTTCTATACATGTCAGGAGTGGGTTTGTTGGTATTTTACACACCAATGGTTCAGTACGAAGTGATACCATGAAACTTTTATTTTCCAACTCACTGCTTGGAGTGAAACGGAAGCTGAGGTTGCTATTGAATCAGCGAGAAGGTTTTGTTCTCATGGGATTGCTTTGATTGCTTTTGTTATATCTAATACCACCATTTTATAGAGTTGTAAGTGTTTAGCTCTAGTCTCATATACCTTAGAGACTTGGTTTGCAACTAGTTGCGAGTCTCCTAACACTCTAATGTTATCAACGCCCATCCTTTTAGCTATGATAAGGCCAAGGAGGAGGGCTTTGTACTCAGCCCGTTGTTTGTACATTCAAAGTTTAACTTAAAGGAAAAAGGTAGGATCTTTCCCTCAGGAGATGTAAAGATCACACCTGCCCCAGATCCAAAACAACATCTATCTCCATCAAAGTGGAGAGTCCAATATTTTCTTAGAAAAATGGATGTTGGGACATTCCTCATGTTCTGTTTCTTCTACCTCGGTTACTTCTACCATACAAACTTCGTCTGATGGAAGGGAACCAATTCCTAGGGTGTATCCCATACCCATGGAATCAAACGGTAGGAGAATGGGTAGATCTTTCTCTAGTAACTTGAAATTTTTGTGGTAGTCCCTAATGATACCATTTCTATGACATTAGTCTCATTTTTGAGTGTTGGAATGCCTTCGACTAGATTCATAATTTCTAATTCTGTTGTAGGTATCAATTTTTCTTGGTTTTGAATTGATTGGTTTGTTAAGTTGATTTGTTGGGAGTTCAAACTCAGTGAGAATGTCTGGTCTCTTCTTCAAATCTACTAGGTGTATATCGAATGGTTTTGGGTCACCTTGCACCATAAATATTTTCCCTAGGTGCAAAAATCTTATTTCCTGGAATAACGTGGAAGGGATTGCCTTCATGCAGTGTATCCATGGTCGATCAAGGATCATATTATAGTTGGTTTCTCGATCTATAATATAAAATT
This sequence comes from Taxus wallichiana var. yunnanensis, assembly GCA_018340775.1. NCBI lineage: Eukaryota > Viridiplantae > Streptophyta > Pinopsida > Cupressales > Taxaceae > Taxus > Taxus wallichiana. The sequence continues at coordinate 48,661,136 of CM031238.1, forward strand.
CGGTGAGGATTTTCTTGGGTCCTAAGGTGACTGGTAAAACTATGGTCCCAATTGAAGTGGCCTTGAGGCTATCATAACCTCTTAGCGTATTTTGTGTTGTGGAACAATTTGTTTCTCCATATCCTAGCTTTTGAAGAAAAGTGAAGGGGACTATGTTAACTGCTGCCCCATCGTCAATCATTGTGCACTTAACATAATTATTGTAAACCCATACCTATAAATGCAAGGCTGGGTTACCTCTACGTGTAATTTCAGCGTTTGTTGGCATTTTGCTTATATCAAATATAAACTCAGTATCCCTATCTGGCTGCCTTAGAGGGTAGACATCAAAGTCTACATGGTTTACTTGTGTTTCGGTGGAGGAGTGATGTTAATTAGATGACCAAGACCTAATGCTTCTATAAGAGCAGCCCTATGGGCGGGAGATTTCTTCAATAAATCAAAGAAGGAAAGGTGAGAGAAGGTCTTGTTTAGATCATTAATTAGATCGTAAGCACTTATGGATTTTACCAATGTTTGTTGAATGTTGTCTAGTTATAATGGATAGTTTGGAACTGGTTGAGAAGAATAATCTCGTGTCCTTGTTTTGGTTTCTATGGTTTTACTACATGTATGTAGCTCAATATCTTGGTTTGTGGTCGAGTTCCTAATTGAGGTGTGCAACCGGTGGCTTTAATAAAGTTGAGGCTTCATGATCGTTATTTCCTATCATAACACCCTTATTCGTTTTGCTTGGATCTAACCATTATTGTTAGAGTGATTTGGGAGAAGATTGTTAAAAATCTTGAGGGGTGCATTTGAGGGGAAAATGCTCTTGTATAATTGTTTGTCATGGGTACTACAAAATTTGCTAAAAACATATCTATAAAGAGTTGTCTTTGGTCTTCTAGAAAATGTTGCATGAATTTATTGTAGTCATGGAAAGTCCTAGTATCATGGCCTTGAATCTTATGGAAACCAAAATAAAAATTGGGATTATAGTTTTGAGGTTGTTGATTTAAAACTTTGTGGTCCAAAATGATGATTAGGTTGTTGGTTGTTAGAGTTAAAATTTTGAGGCTGCTACCTTTGGTTTTGATTTTGGTTTGGACCTTGTGTCTGGATTTTCCGTTGTTGTTGTTGTTGTTGTCATGATGGACGATTAAAATCCACTGCGTTGATTGTTGGAGTAAATTTGTTATTTTGTTGATTGTTAACGGGTGGTGAAATGTTTACAACATTTGCCCTTTTAACCTGGTATGTTACTCCATCTGTTGTAACCCCGTGGTTTTTGTTAAGGATCTTGGGTCCTTGATTGGTATTCTCGACATTAGGATAGGTCGTAGTGTTTTGATTGGGAGTGATTAATTTCCCGTTTGTTCCATATGTCTTATGACCACTATGTCTATTACCGCTTGATCTATTCAGAGAGCACTCTCGAGTACTTCATCATAAGTTCTTAGTGGGAACTTCTAGACTTCTTCCTTTATCTCTCTATTTAGATAATGAAGAAATAAATCACATAGTTCCATTTGATCCATGTTTGGAGCACTTGCTGATTAGTAGAGGACCGTACGCCATATTTGAATAAAATGGGCAATAGATTCATTGTGCTCTTGTTTGATATGTAAGAATTCCCTGATCCCCATTCTTAACAGTTTATTCATGTCAAAATATTTGATGAATTCTGACACAATTTGTTTGAATGAGTGTATCGATGCTTCACTAATCTATAATACCAATCAAGGGCAATACCTCTGAAGACTTTAGGGAATATCTTAGCAACAACTGCATCCCAAGGGAGAAATTCTCGAATGGATGTGGCATAGGCCTTGATATGTGCATTTGGATCTCCCTCCCCTTTGTATTTAGGCAAATCAGAAGAGGTCTTAGAAGCATGACACTTTGTATGGTGAAATCTAGAGGCTCTTTTAAATATTCTGAGTAAGTTCCTACTACATAGGTTTTGACCATCGATGGTGCCTACTGAGGGGGTGGAGGTGGAATGGGTTGTTGATATGGCATAACATATGTATTTGCAGGGACATAAGGAAATCCTTATGGTTGAGTGAACATCTTGGGAGAGGAGAACATGTCTCCCTATGGTGATTTTGAATAAATGTTTAAGTAGGGAGGATCATTGCTCTGGTATGGGTTGTTTGGTGCTAAGTCGGGAGGTATCATACTTTCAACTGGAGCAGCATTTGAAAACGCGGTTCTAGTTGGTGTTTGCTGTAGATAGTTATATGAATGTTGAGGAGGCATGCCTAACGTGCCTATTCCTATGAGGAGGTCAACTTGGCTGGGATGATGTGGAGGGTTGGGAATTCCTGCTTTCCCGAAATGTGAATTTTGATTTGCTTGAGCAAGTTCTAGTCCTCTAACCTTCTCAACTAAGGCTGAGATGACCTCGATTGGTGAAGACATAGTGTTTTTCCTTAATGGTGGTTGTTTTATACCTTGAGGTTGTAGAGGTGTATGGTACCCTACTATGAATTGATCATTACCCTGCCAAGCTTCACTGAGAGTATTTCCCATAGGTGGAGGAATGGGGGTGTTTTCTTGGAGTAGGGTATCGGGTTGTGTTTGCAAACTTCCTATAGGTGGGTACATGTTTTGGAAGTGTTTTTCACTTATAGCGTAGCACGCTAAATACTCCTCATCCAAAAATGGGAGTGGATCTGACTTGTCTACTAATTTTTGGTCTAAACAAAACCCGAGGAGATGAAATGGATTCTCCAGTAAATGTCATATTGTTAGAGCCTAAGGGCTCTGGTTGTTGTGTTTGTGTGAGCTGATCCAACTCCTCAATTCAGAATGAAGAACTAGAGCTAGTTATTTGAGGAGGATTTTGTGATGACAAGTAGTTACTTGAATAGTTGTTAGCCCATGTAGAAAGCGAGGGTGACGGTTGTCTATTTGTTTGACCGTAATGCACTTTGAGACTTGAGAGAGGTCTGCCATATGCGTCATATCCCAACATATTCGGGGGGTATATAAATACCCATAGAATAATGGGAAAGAGCGAAGATGGATGAAAGAAATGGAAATAAAAGGGGAACAGTTGTTTGCTTCACGTCGGGTTCACCAATTTTGTACGATTAAAGTGACATGAGAGCATGTAAATCTACAAGTATCTCTTCTTCGTACTCCGACTCCCGAGGTCATCTTTGAGACAATGGTGGAAATTGAATATATGTGGATATATAAAAACTAGTAGGGTAATCTTATATCCTTAACACACAATAATGGGATCTGTGATTTTAAGGAAAAGAAAGCTCTCATAACCTGAATTGGTGTAATGGATCATTCAAATATAATAGTTACTCGAGGCTCCAATCAATGTCGAGCTCTACCGAGATCCTATCTCGTTGGTTTTTGGATATGTGGCAAATGACCCGTAGGTGCTTCGTGTATATTTCCTTGACAAGGTCATGGAAAATGGTAAGGAGAGGTGTGGTGGATTTGTAGGAAACTATGGGTGGTTTTTCCGGTTTAGCCCAAAAATGTTGGCTTGATTGGCTTCTATGTTTAATATGGAAAATTGGCATGTTATGATATCCGCGAGAGTGGTGAGGATCTAAATACCAGGCGATGCGTAAACTAGTGTCAATACTTAACTAACTAGCACGCTCGTTGGGTTGTGGGACTGGGGATCACAACCATGAGTTTTTGGTTAGTGTGGACTGTAATGGTCATGTGAAGAATCAATCTCTTCTTCCTCACTATCCAATGGTCATAAGCTTTTTCAGCATTCTATGTTTAATACCAAGAGTTGTGCGATCTTCTCATAATACCTTACGGATTTTATGGCAACTTGTATACATAAGCTTTGTGTGTATGTCGATGAGAAGGTCTCTGCGTTTAGCTACGGAACTAATGGATCACAAAAAAATATTTTTTCTCTTTCGAGTTCTTGTATGGTCATGCAGATATCCTATCAAGGTAGTCTATATGGGGTTGACTTGACCAGTAATGTGTATGCTTTGTCATCTTCAATATTCAATTGTCTCAATTGTTCACTAATTTCTTGTGGGTTTATTATGGTTTGGAAGACCAATCCTAAGCCCTTAATCTATATCCACTAATATTGTGAATATATTTGGCTGAGGTACTACCGGTTTGAATACGTAATCCCCGGATCTCTGGGTCCCATAATTGTCATGCAAGAGATAATCAAACTTTAACTGAAACAAGTAAACTAACTATGAAAGATATATCTACACTATGCTTATATTCCTTTTATTTTTTATTTTTGATGATGTATATTTGAAGGATATCAAAAGAGAAACTATTCTAAAACATTCGATAATGGACAATTAATCTAATAACAGAATTAAAACAAGCAAGTTAGCCTGATATAGCTATTTGCCTGTGCACTTGTGAATTTATCTTAAATATTTAAATAACTAACTAATCTAATCAAAAGACCTTCAATCTTACCTCAGAAGTGAGGAATAAATCATAGCTTCTTAGAAGCTATCATTCCCCATGACTTCTTGGTAATACTATAAGCAAGCTTTAACTGAAATAAAATGATTTGCTACTCTATTTGATATATTGTAACTAAAAATTTGATAGTTCAAACCTGGAGTTTTACTGAGCAAAGTGGTAAATCTATTCGTCTCGTGATATATCCCCTCGTTGTGATTTCTCCATTCTTTCATATTCTCGTGAATCCAAAAAAAGTGTGAATGTGATAACGTCAGCAGAAGAAGATACTCGAACAATGGTAGATTTGGATATAAACCGAATATAATGAAAGTAAGAGAGGGATAGTGCAAGTGAACAGAGCTTGACTATGTGATTCCTAGTAGGATTTATTGTGGGGATACAACGCAAATATACTAAGAATTTTGGGATCTATTTCTTGTGACAAAACAACAACCTACAACTCTAAGATTATCAAATGAACTCTAATCTAGAACTGAAACTATTTTATGCTAAGCTGACTGTGTAGGATAGTAATGGAGCAAAATGAAAGTGTGAAGATCAAATGATCTCTAAAGTAGAAAGGAGAGGCTGAGAATTCATGCAAAATCTAAACCTATTGAAACTTATGGAAGAACTTCAAAACACACTGAATAATAATTCATAGAGAGAGAGGGGCCATTTGCTTGTAAACAAGCTGGGTATTTATAACATTTGGATTTACCAGAGGGTAATTTTGAATTGATCTCTTCTAATATAAACAAAGAGAAATCACTATTTACTGTGTACCAAAACATAAATGCAAGGAATAGTGGTTGAGAAATGTGGGTGTAAATTGAATTTTTATATTTGACGAGATCATTGAAACATTCTGAAAAACGTGCACAGGGACTACTTTCCCGCGTAGGGAGGTGGTTATAGGACTCGCTGCCTGTCTTAAGCGGTGGTCTTGGGACCATTTCCCATGCAGGGTGGCAGTCTTATAACTTAAAGACCAAAATGCAAGGAAAAAGGGGGCATAGGTTGGTACAAAACATGCAAAAGGTAGACAAGGCTTTTTATGATGCAAATGTATACTTGGAAAGCTTTTCTGGATTCCAAACACCTTGTGAAGAGATCTGAATCATCATTGGGGTTTCTATAATCTCTCTCTAGTAGTACAGTTCCTATATTTTTGGGTGCGTATATTTCCCCCTTGAGAAGTATTTTAGCAAAATCTAAACCTATTGAAACTTATGGAAGAACTTCAAAACACACTGAATAATAATTCATAGAGGGAGAGGGGCCATTTTCTTGTAAACAAGATGGGTATTTATAGCATTTGGATTTACCATAGGGTAAGTTTGAATTGATCTCTTCTAATATAAACAAAGAGAAATCACTATTTACCAAGTGGCCAAAACATAAATGCAAGCAATAGTGGTTGAGAAATGTGGGTGAAAATTAAATTTTTATGTTTGACGAGATTGTCGGAACATTCTAGGAAAATGCACACAGGATCGCTACCTGTGCAGGGGAGGCGATTATAGGACCACCACCCTATCTCATGCGGCGTCACGGACCACCGCCTGCCAGGCGGCGGTCCTATAACTTAAAGACCAAAATGTAAGGAAAAAGGGGGTAGAGGTTGGAACAAAACATGCAAAAGGTAGACAAGGCTTTTTATGATGCAAATGTATACTTGGTGAGCTTTTCTAGATTCTGAACACCTTGTGAAGAGATCTGAATCATCATTGGGGTTTTTGTAATCTCTCTCGTAAGTAAATTACCTAAATTTTTTGGTATGTACAGTCATCATCCTTTGAACTACTTGCAAGGATAGTATGGCACACACCTAGATCAATAGCATCATGGATTTGATCAATGAGTCTATAATCCTTGGTATCATGGGTCGTAGAGGTGCAAATCTTGTAATAGAAAGAAAAATTATAGTGGATTGCACGCTAGAGCACAAGGCATCTACTTGTATTATGATCCCCATGGAAAATCTCACAGTCTACCGACATAACGTGCATTGACTTCTGAGGGAAACTATCCTTTGCATTTCCCTCCACTTTACATTATGTACATTAAATCCCTACGAACCTCATGCGCGTATTTTACGAGATAGCTTCTCCAAATTATTAGCCATTACAGCAATTTGAACCTCTAGAAAAGGGCTAACACCGGTTTGAATGCTCTCAATAAGCTTCAGAGTGCATAAGGTAGCTTCCAATGCCTCGCACAGTCTGCATGAAAGTCTTGTCTGTAACAGAGCCCTTCTAAATGGTGTTATCAATCCTCCAAAAAACCATTGAGCATGTTGAGAGGGATGAATTTCATAAGATAGTTTTGACAAGAGAGTCGTAAAATGCTTGTCATACTCCCACACACTCTTTGTCATTCCCTGCTTAGATCTCCTTCGGATCGTTGATGCTTTTCTTCTCAAACTCATAAATATGGAACTTTGTTAGGAATGAGTTCTTCAATGCGGTGTAGTATACCACCGTATGATGGGGTTCATACTTCATATACCAAATATGCATGCACGCTTGCAACTTTGTTACAAACTGACTTGCCTTCCGCTTCGAGGTAGTGATTCCTTTTGCGCGTCCATATTAACTCACACTTTTGCACATCCTCTACAACATCTTCAATACTCCTATAGTCTAGCAAGTGCTAAGACATCTCAAAAAAATGTTGGTGAGGTTGTTGGGGTCCTTGACCTCCCGATATAGAGCCTTGGTTCCCTCCGGTGTTTCCTCCTCCACTAGATCCACTAGATCCATTGGGCCCTATTCCTCATGACCTCCCATATCCACCTCCCCGTATTTGAAAAAGGACCAGAAGTGGTCGTACCTAGGGTTCCCAACATCCCACTGAACTACGGACCAATGGTTTGTGATATTGTCCCACTACTAGTTATATGTCTCGTGCCACTCCTAGAGGAATCACCCAATCCTTGGGTACCGCATCTTGTCCAAGGATTCCTCCAAATATAGGGATGGCTTGCGCATCCATGGATGTTCCAAATGAGAAATTATATCTCTTGGGTACCAATTGGTTACTCCCACCGATACCAACTGGGTTAACAATACTTCTCCCTTCATCTGGAAAACCAATCATCAGGTTTTGGTCGCTAGGTGGGTTCATTAGATATGCACCGATGAATCTTATTTCTCCATGCAATGAACTCTCATTAGAATCTAAAGGGCCTCTCTCCCATGCTTGCCAAGATGGGGTAGTATATCTTTGCTCAGGTTCCACATCTTCTACATGAACCTGAAATCCTTCCTACAATGTATGCCTCTATAGATCCATCACACTTGTAACCTCACATTGTCTAGTCATCTCCCTTTCATGAGATTCACTATACTTGATTCATCTCTCCTCCCTTTATTTTTAGCTGCAATGTCTTTCATCTTCCTCTACCCTGGCTTCCTCTCCCAACGCTTAGAGAAACTTAGCCGACCATGGGAAATGCTTCTAAACTCAAAGTAATGACTAAGAGCTTCATAGAAAAAGGAATAACATGCAAGAGTGATCCTCTAGGATCCCTCAAAAACTCAAACTCAGCAATTTATGGGCAAGAATACGTAAAAATTGTGTATTCAAGAGTATAACTGATCAACACTCTCTTCCACCAGTGATCAACAACACACGTCCAAGTTAGATATGCATCTTGCAGCCTCGGTAGGCATCTTGGGTCCATAAGGGGGATCTATAGCACCATCTTGATCTAGGATGCATATGCTGAAAGCCATTCATATAGTTCTACTAGGAAGCAGTAAAATAATGTCTCATACAACTCATGGTATAGGTTCTCTTCTACCCATCTACGTGCATCGAAATTAGGTCCATTGCTTTGAATCTTTGGTGAACTCATTCTCCATGCTCTTGAACCATGTTTCCACACTTTCTAAGGTCAAACACTCTATCATCACACATCATAGGGACAAATATGCATGCCATTTCTCACAACAAATTTGAAAAGAGGTCCCAACAACGGAACCAATATGTAGTCATATTTTATACCCTTAGACCAATAGTCTAATCCCATGCGCATTGGCCTATCACCCAGTGGGTGTTGGGCACTCACCCGAGGCACGCACGGGCATCGAGTCTCTCCTTTATGTGAGTCTTATGAGAATGCATCATCTTATAACAGATATTCAAATGGAAATGAGCAGAAAGAACCATGCCATATTCTAGAATGAGTTATCTTATTACATCCAGAAAAGAGAAATAACAAACATCATAAGGAAATGGTTTATACGAAAAAGGAGATACATAAGTAGTATACTTCCAAACACAGATGATTTATAACAAAGCCTTATATTGATATTAACAGTTTTAGTAACCACATTACAATCCTTTGAGGTCATAATAGACCTTCATATAACTATGTAGAGAAAAGTCATGCATCAGAGCCATATTATGCTCATCACATTACAAATAAAAATGCGAGACACATCCCTCTAAGTCTACCATGATTCATATATTACATTAGTCCCAACCCATAGAGTCTTCCATGATATTTTTGTAGGGATTTTCCTTTACGTCTCTGCATCTCCTTTATACTCTCCACACTTTTATATATATATATATATTCCTCTCTATTTTCCTCTACGGTGCTCATATTTATAACCTTAGTACCCACCACCATGCCTTTTAGAAGTTACAGATTGGTTGCCAAGTGTTGAAGTTGTCCTCCATGGAAGCATGCCTTCTCAGATCCAAGCTCTCCACTCCTTACAATGATGTCTTCAAACCTTTTATCGCATGCCCGAAAATTCCATTTTGATCCCACATTCGTCATGGTGACACCTTATCCACAAGGGTCATGATTTTCTCATGTGGTTCTGGGATGCGAATGTGGCTAAGTACAAGACTTATTTTACCTTACGTGTGCGCGTCGTATGTTCGCAAAATCCTATCAGAACCCTTCCTGTGTGCCTTCAACCCATGCACCGTTCTTCAAATAGGTCACGTGTGCCTACACAACCTCTTGTACTTAGCTGATATTTTGGGGACCAATAGGTTTTACATGGTAATATACCTCCTCACAACATTGACTATGATAAGGAAATTTCTCAGAATTTCGTGGTTGATGGATGGATCCTGAGAAATATCCTAATTGACATGGGTACAGAAGTTAACATTCTCACCTTGGACATGTGGAATCAAATGGGAAGGCCCTATTACAACCATCTTCAAATGTGTTGTATATGGTGAACAAGATGAAGGTAATGCCCATTGTAGTTTTGAAGGATGTTCTTATCACTATCTAAGGAGAAATTCACTTGAGACTTCAAAGTCTTGGCACTTGTTGAGGAAGACAAGTTTCCATCGTTACTTGGGCACCCATACTATAAGAACAATTTTGAATATGTCTCAATAAGGGGTATATAATTTTACGTAACAAGGAGGAACATGTTATCATCACGTTGATAGATGGAAATTCGGTGCCCTATCTTTGAACCCTTGGGAGAAGGAGATCTAGATAGAATATATGTGCACATTATCAAAGACCTTAAAGTTTTGTATCTAACAAAAGGGGTTATTGAATAGGAAGACACTCAATCTATAAGTGATACAAGTAGTGTGGCATGTGAAAATTTGGTGCAAGGGACATATGAGTTAGTTGGAAGGCATTTAAGAGGCTCTGTAATTATAGTAACAAATTTTTGCTCATTCAAGAGTCCAGAGGAGGAAAGAAGTTGCTAAGTTATACTAGGGAGCTGACCTTGATGTTTTCCTGCAAGAAATGGAGACCTAGTGGAGATGTGAGATTGAAAGGAGAAGTATGCTTAGCTATACCTTTCTCAAGACTGCAACACATTGGTGGGTGACCCATCATGATAAAATTCTAGAGTGGCACAAGGTGAGAATCACATTCTCTGTTAGTTTTTTCTAAAGCCACGCACCTACTATTATACAAGATTATATTGTGAATGAACTGCCTCATTTCACATCCAAGCATGTGAGATGGCTTGGATGGAAGGCACATAAGCCTTTCCACCTTCTTTATGGGTGCATAAGTTTTACTCCACCTTACAAGGCTACACACCCACATGGTACATTTACTCAGAGATGCACCATCAGATAGGAAACTGGTAGGATTTGACGACTAATCTCCTTCAAGATTTTGAATATCAAAGTACGAATCTAATGGTGGATGAAGCGTTACAGGTTGTTAACTACCCGACTATGGGAGATAGTGCCATGGAGGAGGATAGAATATTAGAATTATTAGGTGAACCTGACTTAGAAGTGTAATTCACTCGAGGAAGAGTCGGAGGAGATAAAACTTGGGCACACATGCATAGAAAATGAGAAAGGATAGTCTATGTGATCGATGGTGAAGAGGTGGAAAAATTGGATGTTAACCATACTATTGGTACACATGAATTAATGGATTGTGCTGATGATGAAAGTGCGTACATACCATGAACCCCTAATAACAATGAAGTTTAACATTGGCTTGGATACGGAACCTAAGGAGGCTACTATCGGGGACTACCGGTCGAGAAAGAAGGTTTGAAAGATCATTAATCTGTTGTGTGAGTTTCAGGATTTATTTTCGTGTGGATACCATGAGCTTAAATGAGTTTGCCACTCTTTAGCAAAGATGCAGATCAAACTAAAGGAGAGAGCACACCCAATTTGGAAGAGACCTTATAAGATGAATATGAATACATGCGTCGGGGTTAAGGAAGAGATTAAAAATTGATCACTTCAAGTATCATTGAGGTTGTTGAAGAATCGGAATGGATAAGCACAATGGTTATTAACATTAAAAAGATGGTATGATAAAGATTTGTGTTGATTACAAGTATCTTAATGTGGTATGTGTTATTGACCCTTTTCCCGCCCCTTCATTGATGAGATCTTGGAAGGAGTAGTTGAGTGCGAGATCTATTCTTTCAAAAATGGATTCTCAGGATATCATCAAGCTAGAATTGCAAAGGAGGACCAAGAAAATACAACTTTCTCCACTGAATGGGGAATGTTTTCCTAAATTTTCATGACTTTTGGACTGAAGAACGTGCATGCTATATTTCAGCACATTATGGTTTAGGCATTTCAAAACTTCATCCACAAGTTTCTACAAGTCTACCTGGATGAGTGGATAGTATATGGATTAGTGAGGGACCATTGTGAAAATATGAAGTTGATGTCCGAAATATGTCAAAGTTGAGGATATCCCTCAACATTAAGAAATGTTTTTCTCTACTCCATTTGGAACCTGTTGGGGTATATCATATGTAAGGAAGGCTTCTTTAGTGGATCCTATCAAAGTTTTTGTTATTATGAGATTGGGGGAACCTACCACCATATCACGGTGTATGGATTCCTTGGGAATACGAGGTATTACTAGAAATTTATTAAGGGGTATGCCAATATTTCCACACCATTTGAAAAGTTGCTAAAACACAAAATTACATTTCACTAGGGAGAGGCGCAACATATGGAATTTGATATATTGAAGAATAGACTTATTACTGTGCCCATATTATGCTTTCCTTCTTGGGAGAAACAATTTCATGTGCAGGTTGATGATTCAAGGATGGAAATTGGAGTAGTGTTGGCACAACCGGGTGAGGAACTATTGACCACCCTCTTTGTTTCACAAGCAGGAAGCTAACCCCAAAAGAACAAAACTATACTACTATTGAGCGGTATTTCCAAATATTTACGTGCTGCAAAAATTCGCAACATATGTTGGAAACACCTTTTATATTCTACACACAGACCACATGGCATTGAAATACTTGGTAAACTAGCCCGTTTCTGACAAGGGTGCATATACTGAGTGGGTCCTGTTGTTTCAAGAGTTTGAGTTTACTGGTTGTTGTGAAACCGAGTAAGAATAATTTGGGACCTGACCATTTATCAAGGATTGACTCATGGGAGGATGCACGAGAGTAGAATTGAGGATACAATTCTAGATGCACAACTACTTCATTGCAGTGCACTTCCTTTGACTTAGAATATATTGTTGTGTTTCTCAAAATGGGTGTGGTGCAGAGGGAATGAAGACTTTGTAAAGAAAACAATTATCTATATGCATCATTCCTTACATGCTAATTAGTGGAGACTTATACAAGCTAGGCCATGATGATTTTTGAGTTGGTGCGTGTTAGAGCATAAGTGCATTACAATCATAGAGGAAGCACATGGTGGAATTGCAGGAGGAAACTATGTAGGGAATATAACGATGCTCAAGATCCTTCTAGAAGAATTTTGGTGGGAAATTGTTTACAAATATTTTATCAAGTATTACGAGGCCTATGACCATTGTTAGCACCTTGGTAATATAGTAAGAAGAGATGAGATTCCTTTGATACCAATAAATAGCACTGAGCCATTTGAGAAGTGGGCAATTGACTTTGTAGGCCCTATTTCACCGCTTTGTGTGGGGGGTGGTTCACGCTATATAATTACCTATACACGATTACTTAACATGGTGGGCAGAGGAAGCACCTACAAGGGATTGCATTGCAGCCACAACAACAAGATTACTATGGTAAAATATAATAAGAAGGTATGGGTACCCTTTGAGTTTGAATAGTGAAAAAGGTACAAATTTGTTGAATGAGACAGATTAGGATCTAGTTAACGAGAATTCATGGTGGCTCATCACAAGACTACCTCTTATCACCCTCAATATAATGGAACCTTCGAGGCATTCAAAAAGGTACTAAGTCACACATTGAACAAGATTTGTGATGTTGGGAGACATGATTGGGATGACAAAGTTGCAACCGTGGTATGGGCATATAGAAAAACTACAAGAGATTGAAGAAAGCCACATCATTTCGGTAAGTGTTTGGTGAGGAAACCATTTTATCGGTAGAATTTTTTCTTCCCTCTTTGCGTATTGCGTGTGCAAGAGGATTGGCTAACGAACAAGAATCATAAAAGGTCATGGATAAGTTAATGTAAGTGGATAAAAGATGATCACTTGATAGATGGAGTCGAAGACCGAGAAAGAAAGAAAAAAAGCATGACATGATCGTCACATTAAGAATAAACAATTTGAGGTTGTGAAGATGGTTTTACTATATGATTCTAAGTTTCTATTCCATCTTGGGAAGTTCAAAGTAAATTGGTTAGGGTCGTACATTGTGTCTTACATCCTTGATCCAGGGCACGTGCCAATCGAAGCGTTGGATGGGATAAGGTTTCCGTGGATATTTCAATGGGAGTAGGCTGAAGCCCTACTATAAATAAGGCTTCTATGTGTACATAAAATAAGGAAATATTTCCAATTAGATTGGGTTTCCTTAATGCTTTCCCCTTTCGGTTGTTTCCTTTGTTTTTTGTTTTTCGGTTTTGTGTTGCGCATTGGTGTGCTAGTAGCTAATTACATTAGAAGTGGTTCTATGCGTAAAGGACTGCACATGCATTATTTTTTTGGGGTGGATTGGAAAATATGCTTGGATATGTTTAAACAAATTCCTTCAATAAAGGACTATTGGGAAAATCATTCTAAAGATGGAAGAATGGGTGGCATAGTGGATTAAGGTGTGTTGAGAGAATTTTAAAGACCACAAAGAGGAGAAAGATTGTGTAACATAACATAAGGTAGAAACACCATAAGAAACTACTTAGTAGTTAGCCTAAAGGTTATGTACTCCGAGTATTTTGATGCATGTGAAGGAGGTGCATGGCATTGTAGTGTCGGAGCTAACCTTGAAACTTTGGATGTTGATTAGTGTTTGGATATTATTGTTGAGGATGATTTAATCATGTCTAGTAAAATGAAAAGAGAATCCTCCAATTCTAAAGCTTCTTCTTCTTCCTCTTCCCCTGGAGCCAATTCTGATCAGTTAGTACAGAAGCTTGCAAATGATCTCATTGCTCTCAAGAAACAATTGGCTCAACATACTCCTTACCAAGATGTTCCAAGGAAGAATTTTCAGCCCAGGAACCATCTTCTTACTTCTCAGACCATATTGGCTATTGAAGGCCCACCCATCAAGGTTCTAGTCAATGACTTATAAAGTTGAAGAACCTAATGATGAGGAGTGTACTTGAAATATATGAAGAACCAAAGAAGAGGTTGATGAAGAACCTGGAGGAGCTCGATGGATCTCAAGTTCATTTCCTCACCACCAAAGATATGGATGATGAAGATGAATATGATGAAAGAGTGACAGATATGAATAGTGAGTCATATGTTGTTATGACTTAGGAGAAAATGAATAGAATATAAAAAGTGGTGCAGCCTACTAAGAAGTCTAAGGAGTCTCCTATAACTATTCTAGTAGTTACAAGAAGAGGAGCTCCTATTCCCACTTTGCCTCCACACAAAAGGTGAGTAATGCTAATTCCCCTTCTCCTATTTCTGTTTCCAAAACTCATTGTCCTTCAAATATTAAAGCCGATAGATCAAAAGTCTCTCAAGTTCCTAGAAATGATGCCCCATTCACCTCTGGATCTTTTGATATCATTGATCACCTCAAAAAGACCAAAATCTAAATTTCGGAGGCGAGTTTTACGGACTCATCAAAAAGATATTTCTAAAATGGTAAAATTTATCAATTCCAAATCCAAGGCCTCATCTAATACTTCTAAAGGTATTCTTCCCACTCCCTCTTCCTTGCCTCAATCAAGACATGTGGCTACAATCACTTCCCCGTAATGAGAAAATTGAACCATTCTATGTGACTCTTCTCATAACTAGTCATAAACTCAGTAATTGTGTTATAGACTCAGGAGCATCAGATAATGTAATGCCTACAAAAGTAGCTCATGCTTTGGGCCTGACTCTAACACGTGCCTTTGGTTCCTGTTATTCCATGGAAAGTAGGAAAGTGCCTTTGGTTGGAAGAATTAAAGATGCACAAGTAGCTTTTGATGATTTTCCAGAGAAAAGGGTCTTAGCCACCATTTTGGTAGTTGATATTCCTCCCTCATATGGGATGTTGCTGAGTAGAAATTTCTGTAAGGAGGTAGGAGGTGAAATCCAAATGGACTGGTCACATGCTTTGATCCTTGGTCAATGGAAAAATGAAGAAGCTACTACCTGAGAAACAGAATGAATACATTGTGCAAAAGACTGATGATCCAAAAGCATAGATACTCTATGAGGATATAGGGCATGGTAACTACATGATCATGTCACACGATGAGGAAAAACTTCCTAAGGGAGTGATTCATGACCCCAATGGAATTTGGACTCTGGAGTTTGATGGAAGCTACTCTTCAGCTGGCTCTAGAGTTGGAGTGGTGTTGACCTCTCCAGAAGGGAACATTCATCCTTTTTATTTCAAGATTTATTTTGAAAATACAAACAATACAACTGAATATGAGGCACTCATACTAGGATTGAACATGGCAAAAGAAATGGGAGTGAAGAATATTTGTGCTTGTGGTGATGCAGAGTTGATTGTGAAGCAAGTCAGAGATCTTTTTCAAGTAAAGAATAGGATATTGAAGCATTATAGGAATCTTGTCTAGGATTCCATTGAGTTTCTTGATGCTTTCTCCATTGAAGTTGTGCCAAGAGAAAGGAACACTAGAGCTGATTCTCTAGCTGTCTCAGGATCTTTGTTGATTCCTCACCCAAATTTCTCTTAGGAGAAATTTACCATTGAAATGATTCATAGGCCCAGTGTACTAGATAATGCAAATAATTGACAGGTTTTCAATGATGATCAACACTTGCTCTCATTCTTGGAGCTTAAGGATAATTTTGACCAGTTGTATTTTGAAGGAAGTGAGACCTTTCCTAGAGAGTGTGTATCCTCTAATGAAGGAGATAACAAGGAAGAGATGGATTAAGATGGCTGCATCAAATTCAAAGGTAACAATATCCTTAAAGGACTGGTGAGTTTGGAAGATTTTTTTTATAATCATGATAGGTACATTAAGTCTAAAGCTTCTTAAAGAGCTTGACAGTCTACTGAATGTGAAAAGGTTAATATTAGGAGTCTTGATGAACCCAAGATGGTGAACATTGGGAAATTCTACACTCAAGAGGAGAAGAAGAAGATAGTAAATCTGCTAAAAAGGTATGCTAATGTTCTCTTCTATTCGTACGATGATCTCAAGACTTTCCAACCAAAGGAGATGTAACATTTTATCCCTCTCGAAACTTGGGATCAAACCGCCTCAACAGTAAAACAAAGGAAATACAATCCCAAGGTTTCTAGCACTATTTTTCAAGAGATCCATAAGTTTCTAAAGGCAAAAATCATCTTCCCTATACACCATTCAACATGGATTGCCAACATTTTTCCTGTCAGGAAGAAGAATGGTGAGATTCACATCTATGTGGATTTCGGAATTTGAATCAGGCCTCTCTGAAGGAAAACTACCCTCTCCCCATGATGGATCAAGTTTTGTAAGCTATCACAAGATCGATATGTTGTCATGCTTGATGGATTCTCTGGATACAATCAGTGGAAGTCATACCCCGGATCAACATAAAAATTCTTTCACTACTCCTTGGGACACCTTTACCTACAAGATAATTCCTTTTGGTCTTATCAATGCTATTTCCACCTTTCGAGAGGAAATGAACTTGGATTTTGGCAGTCTAAAGGGAAAGTGTGTTGTAGTGTACCTTGATGATTTGATTATTTTCTCCAAAATAAGGGAAGATCACTTTCATCATCTTGAAGCAGTCCTCCGTAGAAGTGTAGAGAGCATGTAGTTTCTCTCGATCCAAAAATTTTTGTCTTTTGTGTCACTAAAGGAAAGTTTGTGGGAGTATTTTCTCTAAATAAGGAATCAAGATAGATCCGAGAAGAGTTCAAGCAATCCAACATATTCCTCTTCCCACAAGCAAAAAGAGTGTTCACTCTTTCTTTGGTAAGATAAACTTCTTGAGGAGATACATACCTGATTTTGTAAAAGCTGACTATGAGCATTGCTCACATGATTAAAGGAAAGAAAAATTTTTGGTTGGTCTTCTCGAGGGTAAAGAAACATTTGAAGGTATCAAGAAATCCATTTCTAAAACTCCCATCTTGGCATGTCTGATTTTAGCAAGGATTTTATCGTCTATTGCTATGATACAGAGAATACCTTTTCTATTGTGCTAACTCGAAGAATTCTAAGGATCGTGTAATTTGAATTTCCTTCATGAGCTATGTTATGAAATCTCACGAGTTGAAAAATAATATGATGGAGAAACATGATTTTGTAGTGGTCAAGGCTGTGAAGCGAGTTTTGTTTTTATATTCTTAATTCTCACTCTCTTGTTCTTGTACACGTCTGACCATCAAGTCTATTCTTACACAACAGAGTTTGGAACTAAGAGAGGAAATTGGGTAGAAAATGTCCAAGAACATGGCCTTGATATCAAGCCAACTAAGATAGTCTGGGGTAAAGGCTTGTGTGAGCTTATTGTTGAAGGATCTGTTGAAAAATTGTCCAAAGAAGCGGTTGATGTTCCTATTGTCCTTTTCCTCAGTTCAACAGATAAATGGTATGCTGATATTGCACATTTTATTACTTATGGAGAGTGTCCATCTCACTTGAGTGCCAAGGAAAAGAGGGCTATTAAGCTAAGGTCTACACAGTATGTATTATGGGAGAATGCTTTGTTCAAGTGAGGCATAGATGGAAGATTCTTGAAGTGTGTAGACAAAGAGCAACAGAAGAAGTTGTTCTCAGCTTTTCATGATCAAGCTTGTGGAGGGCATTTCTCTTTTGCTGTCACTACCCATAAAATCCTTCGTGTTGGGTACTATTGGCCTACATTGTTCAGAGATGCATCAAAATGGGTAGGTAAGTGTGAAGCCTGTCAGACTTTTGTTGGGAGACCTAAGTTGGCTGCTTTACCACTAAAGCCAGTAGTGATTGATGAGCCTTTTCAACAGTGGGGATTGGATTTCATTGGAACTCTTAACCCACCTTCCAATGTTCTGGACATACTCATGTGCTAACTACTACAAACTACTTCACTAAGTGGGTAGAGGCCATTCCAGTCAAAAGCACTACTTCTGAGGTGGTGTGTAATTTCATTAAGGAGAACATATTGATAAGGTTTGGGGTACCAAACAAGATTGTGACTGATAATGCTTCAAATTTTTCTTCTTCCAAGATGATGGATTTTTGTTATGGTTATGGAATTTCCCTTTCTCATTCTTTAGACTACTACCCCCAAGGGAATGGACAAGTAGAATCAACAAATAAGAATCGACAACCATCATTCGGAAAGTTGTCGATGACTCTCAAAAAGAATTGGCATAAGAAACTTTATGATGCTCTTTGGGAAGATAGAATTACACCCAAAAGAGCAATTGGAATGTCTCCATTTCAAGTGGTGTATGGTGTTAAAGCTCAATTTCTAGTAACAGTGGAATTACCAGCCTTGCACTTAATGAAGGCTATTGAAGATTCAAGTTTTACCAATTCCTTGGACAAGAGGATCATGTATCTTCAAAAGCTAGATGAAGACAGGTTGCAGGTTTTTGATAGAATATCAGCTCATCAACTAAGGGTGAAATCTTTGTTTGACAAGAAAGCTAGACCCAGATATTTTCAAGTGGGAGACATTGTTCTATTATGGGACAAAAGACATGAACCTCAAGGAAGCCATGGTAAGTTTGATTCTCTTTGGCTTGGTCCTTTCAAAATTAGGCACTTTTCTAGAGAAAATTCATTCTATTTGGATTATATGGATGGATCTCCTCTCCCACTTCCTTATAGTGGGTAGTATTTGAAGTGTTCAAGTCCTAGGTGACTAGGTAGTCCTTTTGTATATTGTGTACAGTGTTTTGGTTTTTGGTCATTCCTTTGTGTTTTGTTTCTGTCTTTCCTTTTTGGTTTGTTTTCTTTTTGTGTGTTTTGTCTTCTGTGTTGGTTTGCCTTTGACTCTATTTTCCCAATGGATAAGGCATTGGTCTACTTTCCTAGAGTTTTTCTATGGTTCTTGATCTTTCCTTGTTCCTCTGTCAAGTCATCCCCAGAAAGAGCCAGTTGTTGTCGCCCTCAAAATTCCCCTCTTTTTGAAGTCAAGTTTCAAAAATTTGAGTCAGTACCTTGGAGTAATGGATCGCATCGAGCTTGGTATTGTTTGCAATTTTTCATTCCATGGAGAACAGTTAGAAATTTGGGTGTAAAGATGGGGTTTTCCCTTTCTTGTTATTTTTCCACAGTCATGAATGACAGGCATATCTTCCTTGTCAATTTTTGCCCCAAAATCCACGGGTAGTACATGGACATCTCTAATTGGATGTAGTGTGGCCATGTTTCAAGCGGTAGTGGAAGCCTCCATTCATTCCAATGGCGCGACTCCATGGCGGGGCCCAAGGGCGCTTCTCAAATAAGCATGGGTTTCCATGTGTTCCAGTCCAAAATGAAAATAGAACAAGCCTAAATTGGCTAAGTATGGAAGGTTCAACGGACGGCGCCACATGCCTCATTGGTGCAAATTCAAGGGTTGAAGCCAAGGGTGGTTCCCCAAACTTGCGCTAGCCCTCCACGTGTCCCAGGTCCAAAAAGAGACAGAGCCGATCATTTAATTGACTAAGTATGAGGGGTTGGCGGAAGCCTCCACGTGCCTCAACGATATAATTTCAGAAGTGAAACCAAAGGGCCAATCTCTAAATGAGCGCTAGCTCGCCACGTGGTCAGAGTTAAAGGAGAGACAGAGTTGGCCGTTGAAAATTCCAGAATAGGTGGAGCTCTCCACGTGTCTCTACGGTGCAACTTCAAAGGAAGAATCAAGAGTGGGTTCCTAATTATGTGTGGGCTTCTTTAAGTATAGAAGGGTTTGCGGAAGCCTCCATGTGTCAGCTTGGTGCAACTTCAAAGGAAAAATCCTGGAGGTAGGTCCCAAATGTGCGCTGAGCCTCCACGTGTCTAGGGTCAGACATATGACCCCGCCAAACAAAAGGGACTTAGTCAAAAATGCAAAAATACTAAACTGGCCCATAAGGACACGTGGCCATGTTTAAAGTGTTAGTGGGGAGGTAGGCCCTTTTTGTGTTTTGATGTCGTTGAAAAGTCAAAGCGGGAAAGTGGGTTGTCGAGCGATTTGGGAATTTTGGCTTTGTTTCCATAAGGTAAAAAGTCAAATATTAAGCCCGCATCAAAAGTCAAAGCGCAAAGGTGGGCCGTTAGATAGATTTGGGAATTTGGTCTTTCTTTCTATAAGGAGCTTAAAGTTATAAAGTGACTCATAGCCCCACTCATGTCAAGGAAAATTCAAATGTTGAGCTGCATCAAAATTGAAAGCAAGGAAGCGGGTCGGTGGAGCAATTTGAGTTTTTGAGCCTGTGTTGAAAAGAAGTGAAATTATAAACGTAACCCATGACTCTGTCGCCACTCAAGTAAAGCCACATGTCAAGCCCATATCAAAAGTGGGTGGGTGGGCCAAAATGTTCCAAAGTTCCATTTCTCCAAAAGACACAAAATGCAAAAGGCATCCTCAGGCCCGTTTCAGTTTTAATCTCTCCCACGTGGACAACTCAAATTCAAATTTTACAAAGGTAGATTGAATGGCTACAATTCAATGCGTTTGGTTTTGCCTCTAGGCATGGAAATGACCAAGGCATTGGAGAAGCTCAAACATCAGTTTCTTGAATCATTTTCATCATTTTTGTAACTGAATGTAACCATTCTTGGGAGCTATTTAATGGCTTCTCCACATCGTTGTTAGGGTTGGATCCTGGTACTCTGTAAAGGTAATAGATTTAAAGTAATCAATATAGAATTTTTCCCCTTTCTTCCTCTTCTATTCCTTCTTTCCTTGTCTGAATATTTGGGAATCATCCATATTTTATGATAGGAAACTTTGTGTTCTTGTTTATATGATTTCTGGAACTTTGCGTCTATGGAATTATATTGGTTATGAAAGTGAATGATTCTATTCTGCATCTCCCTGGTTCAATATGTATAAGGTTATACTCTGCTATCTATATTTCTTAAAGGTATTGTTATGTTCTTCCTTCCTCATCTCCTTAATTCTTCCATTCTTTTGTATTGATGATCTTTGGGCATAAAACATTTCAAAGTATCAGGAATCCACACTTTGAAAGTTGTACATTTGTATATAAGTTTTTTTGCTTGCTTTCAATAAGGAAACCTCTCCCATTAAAGAGGAGGGACTTTCTGTCCCCTGACTATGGTTTGTTAAAAGTATCATTTTAAAACCCAACACTACCATACCTACTCGTTATGTGTGCCCAACCTGAATACACCTTTCTGGATTTTATTTTATATTTAGTATTTAGCTTAATCTAGTCTATTTTTTTATATGAGATACCCAAATCATGTTATTCTAATAGGACCTCTTTCTTTCAGTTATTTATTTACATTAATTTGTGTTTAAAACAATGGATTGACAACCTCTCTAGGAAGTATAATACTTCTCGGATCTAGCACACACTAGGTAGTCCACTACCATATATTGTTTAACTCTCTCTTGTGGTCTTGTGTTCTATTTTAGGTCATTCCTCCTAGCCAAAGGGAAGCTCTTCACAATCATCTTGGTCAACATTCAATGCGTGCACAACCTTCTTCAAATATTTACAGGTATTCCTCCTCACCTTTACCTCTTATTTGTTTTATCTCTACTTTGTGGTGAAACATTTTGGCACGCCTAGGTGGGACCCCATATTGTGGGTTCTTTTCATTGTTCATATAGGGTGCATTTGTGTGTTTATTTATTTCTTGAAAACATTCACATTAAATCTCTCCCTGGAAATCTTCTTTTCTTTCTATTTGTCTAAAATAAAATTTTCCTTTAGTGCTTAAAAAGAACACTTCTTCTTTTCTTTTGTATTACATTTAGTGAAAGAGAATTCCTCTTCATATTCTCCTTTTGCTACATCAAATATAATTTTTGATTTGGGTTTAAAATATGTGCATTTCATCCTTTGAGTGTTGCATTAGATCACATAGATTTAATTAGAAATCACATGGTGGAGTTCATGACCACTTGGTGATTGGATTGGATTAAGCATAGTTCACATTTGTGCACACACTCCCAAGCCAAACCACTTACACAATTTACACATTTCTTAAAAATTTCCCTTCCAGAAGAAGCCGTCAAGGATTTAACATGTTGATAGTGGGCTACAAAACTTACCCGATTTATGATATCAAAGCTTGGACCTCACATGTAGGGAAGGTATATCAGGACACTTAATCCAAAACTAACTTGAAACCAACCATATATTTCTCATACGGTACCTTCATTATCCAAAAACTATATTTCATTCATATTCAATTTAAAAAGGCATAAGCCACTAAACACTAAAATCTAACACCTAGGATTTATGTGTTTTGCTAGTTTTTTCTTGATTGAATTGCATTTTGAGTTGTGAGGACGATTCATCACTCTTTCTTTTCTTTCACACTCCACAATCACAACTGGTGTATTCTGTTCTTTTTGAGTGTGATAGGACATCTTGTTGCCATACATAGCTTTTGGGTTGGCTTTATTTTGACTTAATTCACTCTAAATCAAAAATTTATTCATTTTCTCAAAATCTCAAGACCCACATCGGTCTAACGACCAAAATTGGTTCCTTCATAATAATTACACCGATTAATTGATCGATATCAGTCTACCTATGTTTTTGATATTCCTATCAAAAATGTCATTTATTCACATTCATCTATTGTTGTGTCCCAATTTCTTATGATAAATAATTTCTGAGTCTCTATCACCCTTAATAGAACCTAGTTTCACTTGTTTTAGAATTTTTCTTCTCCAGATTTCCAAATTTCTTAGTTATCCACAATAATCAACATTGGTCCAGTGACCGACATCGGTCTTCTTGCCTAACTAGCACCGGTGACCCGACCGTATTGGTCTCTCCCCCACTTTTTTTTTTATTAGAAATAAAAACCTATTTCTATCCTTTAGATTCTTCCTGTTTTTATTTCTGTGTTTTTGTAGCATTTTCAGAGCTCAAACCACCTATTTTTCCATCATTCACATGGTTTTGACTTGCCAGCAAGCCAACACCCTAGTTTTTCATGCCAGTCATTAGTCGCTACCTCTCAGCCCCTTCACCACCTTCTATTTCTTCACCCATGGACCCCACTTCTTCTATTACTTTTATACCCGCAAGTGATGAGGATTTCATGAAATTCCTTTATCATAATACCATAGCCTTGTAGTATTACCTCACCCATTCTTCCACTCGCGATTCGTCAAGTCAACCCATGTTCATAACTCCTACCTCTATTTCTCCCGCCTCTCCCCAATTCCATATCAGCCAACACCAGTGTAGCATTATCCACTCCCACCTCACAGCTCGTTATTTCTCATATCATCCCTACATATTTGATATCTATCATACCTATGACATCTATCACACCTTTAGTGTATGTCACCCCTTTGACATCCACCTCACCATCATCTAAAACTCTTAGTGTAGGGATACCCACATCATCAACACCTCATGTACCCATTTCTTCTCAGCCACCAGTCACTTATATCTCATACCCCCTTCCAAAACCTGGTCCTTTCCATACCCCAAACTTTTCCACCTATTGTTACAAGGGTCTTCACACAAGTTCCTCCCACCTATACCCTACCTCAACAACTCGTCACCTCTACTTCTTATTTAGGGTACATGCCTTCATCATTTATTCCCTCTTACATACCCCCATCACAATTTTCTTATTTAGCACCACCATACACTAGTGTGTCATCTATGAATTATCTATCTCATCCACCCCCTTATACTTATGGAAGCATCCCTCAATCGAATCCTACAATGGATCTTATAAAGATGATGATGGATAAGATACATACCATTGAATCATCTATTTCTGTCTCTCATAATACCTTGACTTACGATGAAATATGTAATGATCCTATTCATCCATCTATACCCATTCATCCTTATCCCGCACATTGGGAGATGCCTAAGTTCAATCGATTTAATAGCAAGGAAGATTTGCAACAACATTTGCAATCATTCATACATGTCTATTATTTGATCGCCTACTGACGATTTTACCTCTTTACTTAGGACTTTTCCCATGTCCTTGATAGGACCTTCTTTACATTGGTATAGTTCTTTACCTATGCACTCAATCTTTTCCTTCAATTAGTTAGCACAAGCCTTCCTTGACCACTTCTCCATCAATATCTCTAAGAAGGTCTCCATGACTGATTTGTCTTTGTATTCATCGGTCTGACAATGAAAAGTCTATCATTGAATTTTTTACATGTTAGCGGGGTCTCATTCATTATCTTACCTTTCAACTTCCACAAACCAAGCTGATAGAGTTGTTTACTAGGGTTTGTGCCACGCACATTTCCCTAGCTCTTCAGAATAAACATTCTAATTTTTAATGAGGCATTCACCATGGCTCGAAAGCTAAATATCCATTCCCGTGAAGAGGAAAAGGTTAAGTTGCACAACAAGAACACTTATTTTAGGTTGAATAACTCCTCTTATTCTTCTAAACCAAAAAAATCATTCCAATAATCATTCTAAGGAAAAGGATCCACCAAGGTGGTGGTCCCGAAAGTTGTTTCCTCTCATCCATCAAACCAACTCAAACTTCCTCCTATTTTTTATAAATACCCCTATTCGAATTTCCAAGACAAGTATGAACATAAATGTTATACCCCCATATGAGAGCCTTACTCATATGTGTTGGAAAAATTGTTAAAATAAGGAGCCATCACTCTTCCACTGTTAAAACCACATAATGGTTTTGACCCTTCCCATATAGTATCAAAGTGTATGGTATAAGAAGAAGAATTACTATTGTGACTATCACCATGTTCAGGGGGCATAGTGACGAAAATTTTATAACATTCAAAACATTGTACAGAAATACTAGATTGTGGAGATCTTGTCCCGGACAACCCTAAATTGCCGAAAAATCAAAACCTTCATATCTTTAAGAAACCTTTTCAAAACCGGCCCCTTCATCAAACCATATTAGTGAGATCTCTATTGAATGACACTAATTTTCATGAGTTCCATTGCATCTTCGACACGTGTGTGTGTCCCTTCTACTTAATTTCCTCCCATCCCATCTATTGAAGAAATTCTTGCATGAGTTCCTCTACCCATGAAGAAGCCTATTTCACCTACTCCTCTACCCACAGAGGAACTAATCCTACCCACTATTTTACCCACCAAGTAGCATACCTCACCTACTCCTTCATCTATAAAGGATCTTACCCCACTTATCCCTCTGCCTATCAAGGAACCCGCACTACCACCGTGATTCTACCCATAAAAGATCCTCTCTTATCCTCTTCTCTACCTAAGGAAGAGTCTACACCACCTACCTTGATCCCTCCTTGACCCATAGAGGAACCACTTTTATATACTCTTCCTGTAAGTGATGCTTCTCCCAGGGTCTTCCAAGATCCTTTCAACCTTATTACATAACTTTTACATTCGATTCAATATCCAAAAACTTCCCTATCTCATAGACCTCAGAATTCTTCATGGGGATTACCACCAAGTTGTCATTGAAAGAGTTTGTGAGAATCGAATTGGAAATGATGCACCATGAAGTAGTTGCCCTCAAATAGAATTATGGTATATCTAGTGTAATCGAAAGGATTGATCAACAATGGAAGAACTTGCTCAACAGAAACAAAGCTTTCACATAGAGGAAATATAGCGAAGTGTCTTGGAATTCTCATAAATCAAGAATGAAAGGGTATATATAGGGTGTTGAGTAACCCTAGTGCATGACACACAAGTAAACCCTAAACCTAACCCATATGAGATGACCCTCCATATGTGAGTGGAGGAAACATAGGATCCCACTCACCAACACCCCCCCTTTATCGAAGCTGGGGTAGAGGCTATGATGAGTCAGACAAAACAAGAAGACACTCCTAAACAACTATGAAAGATGTGTCAATGGGGCTCGACAACTAAAGGCCTGATAAGGTGCCCATATACAAACAACATATTCCTAGAAAAAGAAGAAGAGAAGGACTATATAGCCCAAAGAAGATGAGTAGCTGCATAAGACCTCACCCCAAGAAGAGACCGTAAGTGAAGAAAATTCACCTTAGTGAAGGGCTTGGTGAATATATCTGCAATCTGATCAGTTGTCTAAATGTACTTGAATGTCAATGATACCATCATGAATAATCTCTCATATGAAGTGCATATAGATCTCAATGTGCTTCATCTATTGATGTTGAAATAGATTTCTACAAATTGAGATAGTGCTCGTGTTATCACAATATATAATGGTAGGCCACCAAAAGTGGATGCCAAACTCTATCAGAATACCCTGTAGCCAAACAGCTTCTATGGTAGCGTTAACTGCTCCTCTGTATTCTACCTCTGTAGAATATATTGCAATTACATTCTACTTCTTGCTAGACCAACTAACAGGACCCAAACCAAGAGAGAAACTGTAGCTAGAGGTAGATTTCTGATGATCTAAGTCACTGGCCCAATTAGAATCTGTGAACCCAATCAAGTCAATATCCACCCCTCCATAATAGTGAATGCCATTAGTATAGGTGCCATGAACATAATGAAGGATCCATTTAGATACTTTCCAATGTAGCTCATGTGGCTCCTGCATGAATCTAGACATGATCCCAATAGCATAAGATAAATCCAGTCAAGTGTGAGTCAAGTAAATCAAGCTCCCCACCAACTGTCGATAAAGGGTACCATCAACCAAGGGATTAGAGAAATCAGAAACCAACTTAACCTCATAAATAAAAGGAGTAGGAGAAGACTTGAAATCAAACATCTGAAAATGAGAAAGCAAGTCAAGAGCATACTTAGGTTGCGAAATCACAATTCCCGAGTCAGATTGTGAAATCTGGATCCCAACAAAGTAATGAAGTAGACCTAAGTCAATCATGGAAAACCTATTGGCCAAGGTGATCTTCACATAATCAATGATAGAGGAAGAGCTACATTGTGATCAACAAGTCATCAACATATAGAACAAGGATGAGTATGGAGTCATCTTGCCATATAATATAAACATTTGGATCAGAGTGACACCTAGTAAACCCTGATGTAAGTAAAAAGGAGTCCATCTTGGCATACCAAGCCCAAGGGGCTTGTTTAAGGCCATAAAGAGACTTCTTTAACTTACAAATGAGGAAGGGATCATGGACATAACCCAAAGGTTGTTCCATGTAGATCTCTTCCTCTAGGTCCCCATGAAGGAAGGAACTCTTAACGTCCATTTGATGGACTTTCCATCTGTTTGTTGCGCAATGGAAAGGGTCACCAAATAGAAGTCATATTCGCAATGACAGAGAAAAGTTTTAAGTATAATCAACCCTAGATATCTGGGAGAAAACCTTAGCTAATAATCGCACTTTAATATTTTTACATCTCCATCTACTCCATACTTTGTTCGAACACCCACTTACACCGAACGATTTTTCTTCCTTTCGAAAGAGGGGTGAGATCCCAAGTATCATTCTTCATGAGAGAGGAATAATCCTCATCCATGGAAAATCCCACTCAGAATACCGAAGCCTCCCGAAAGAATGCGGATCATAAGTAGATGAAAAGAAAGAGTGGGGTCTAATGAAATCTAAGTGAGTACATCTCATATCCAAGTATCTCTAACTAAATCTACAACACTTTGCAAATTTTCCTAGCCCAACGAGGACCAAGAGGATAAGGCTTAGAGTCGAATATTCTTCACTTGAGTGAGAAGGGACATAGTCCTCTTCATCACTACCGTCGATTCGGAAGACTCAAAGGTCTGATGGTCGGGAGGATTAGGAAGAGGAACACACTCAACAACATCATCATCTAATGAGTCGAATCCGAATTAGCAAGCTAAAGAACCTCAATAGGTAGAGAAGTAGAAGTCAAAGAAGACTCATTGAACTTAACACTTCTCTCAATATAAAGCTCATGAGAAGTAGGATTCAAAATCGATATCCCTTCATGTCATCAAGGTACCCTTCAAAATACAAGGTTTAGATTGTGGTTCCAATGCCTTGCATTTATTCTTAGGGAATCCGAGCCATAGCCTTGGATCTCAAGACTTGAAAATTATCAACATCAGCTTACGTCCAAACCAGGATTCAAAGGGTGTTATCCTCTTACTACCTTGTTTGGAACATGGTTCTGAATGTAATTAGCACAATTCACTGCTTCATCCCAATACTGTGGAGGAAGAGACTTCGAGTGAATCATACAAGTGGCCATATCCTTAAGAGTATAGTTATTTCTTTCTGCTACTCCATTTTGCGAAGGGCTATAAGCAACTGTATGCTACAAGGAGATCCCTTCTAAGTATAGAAATCCATGAACCTATTGTTTACATATTCACCTCCATTTTCAGTTTGAAGAACCTTAATAGACCATTCCGCCTATTTCTCAAATAAGAGCCTTAAAGTCCTGAAAATGTTCAAAGACTTCAACTTAAGCTTAAGAAAATATACCCAAGTATATCGTGAATAGTCATCAATGAAGGTGAGCACATAAAGAGCTCTAGTAAATGAAGGAGATGGAAATGGACCAAAAATATCGTTGTGAACAAGATCCAAGGGACGAGAAGCTCTCTAGAATTTTCCTTTTTAAGTTCTTTTCAGGATACTTTCCAAGGGTACAACCTCACAAAGACCCTTAGAAAACTTGACACGGGGTAACCCATTGACCATTTCATTTTGGCTCAATTGTTCAAGGTAGTGATAATTTATATGTCTGAAATGCTCATGCCATAACTTACTAACCTCATTTGCATGAGTGAGCAAGGCAATGGGTGTAGAATCAAAAGTAAAGTGGGAAAATGTATACAACTATGCACCAAAGTGATCTGCCTTTCTCTCACCAACGTAGTGTCATCGTAAAGCTCATGAATTATCACCGAGTTATGACCAAATTCCACTCGCATTCCTTCACCAAGGTGAGTAATTTAGTAAAATGATAGGATATTAGTAGAGAAATGAGGAACACTCAACACTTGGTTGAATGTTCCCCCATCCATCTCTACTGATACACTACCGGAAATTAACACCGTCGTGTCATTACCCATCAGATTTGGGACATACCACAAGGTTCGATGTTGGAGAACTCAACATGCAAAGAATCCATGTGGTGCAAGGCACCAGAATCTATAATCCATGTCGATGAAGGAGAAACTTTGTCTACAAGGGCCTTTCCTTTCTTCTTATCAGATTTAGACCCTTTTGCAGTAGAAAGAATCGACCTTTGGAGCATTTTTTTTTATAGACTCAAGAACACCTATTTGATTTTTCTCAAGTAAATGAGTAAGGTGATCAAATTTATTTCTTATACATAGATGCTCTTTATGACTAGGCTTCTTATAATAGGAACACAAAAATTTCCTTTCTCGTGCTCTAGGCTCGAGAGGTTGAAGTGTTCGTGTTAAATTTATTTTTGGTCTTGGTTTCCTTCTTAGGTTGATCCTTTCTTTATTTCTTCTTTTCAGTCTTCTTTTCCTTACTAGTACTTGCTATAAGGGCATGTGACTTGGACTTGAGAGACCTCATTTGAATGATTTTTCCTGTTCTGGAATTATTTGGGATGAAAAATAGTCAAAGGAGGGCATATTCCATCTTTTCTCAAGGAAAATTTTGTAGCGTAAAAAGTTGACACAAAGACAATATTCAAGACCTAACTTAGAGAGAATCAACAAGATCGGTTGAGAATATTTCTTCTCTACTTGAAATTCCTTTAACAAAAATCTAGTGTGGACAAACTTAGATAAGTATACTTGTAGGTTTTTAAAATCACTAGGATTTAACCCTAGCAATTCATTTTCCAACTCATGTGCTATCATGTCATATTTTTGTCCAAAAATTTATCTAACATTTTCCACAGAGAGAATTAGGTGTTTCGGATGACTCAATGTGGAAGATCAAGTTAGGAGAAATAGACATGCAAAGAATACCTAAAGCTTCATCACTATGGTTTAACCACTTAGATTTTTTAGGGTCGTCATTTGGTTCAGTCTCAGTTCCCATGGTGATGTGAAATAACCCTTTACCTCTTAGTTTCATAATTATTTTCTATCTCCATTTGAAAAAGTTGAACGGTGTAAGAAAAGGAAGTGAATAAGCATCCATTGCGAAGGAGAGAGAAGGAATACAAAAATAATCTTGACTACCTAGGAAAATATAGAAACCCCCTTCTTTTGGCACTTTATAACCGAGTGTGTTGATACAATCGGGTCCAGAGTGTGTGTCTTGAAACAATTGGTAACTCACCTTGTAATCAATGTAATAACACGCAAGAGAGGAGACCACAATTGTGTTTCATGGAGCGCAGCAAAGTGACACCGTATACAAGCACAACTTGCAAAAAACTAGGAAGGAGGTGAAATCAAATCCTAGTTGTGAGAAAGAGCGTCTCACGTTGCAAAGGATACCCCCTTGCTACAAACTGTGGTGGATGTGCTCACTAGTTGCAAGCAATAATAAGGGTAAATACAAGTTTTAGATGAACTCAAGATGAGTCCCAATGATCTTCAAAATGCCAAAAAGTGCTCGAAAGGCAAATAGGTGCTCAGAGTGTCACTGCACACTTGAGTGCACAATTAGTAAAAAATCGACAATAACACCTAAAAAAATTATCGTTTTGAAACACCCAATTTGGCTAATTTTAGAGCTATTGGAAAAAATGACAATTAACGTTAATTTAAAAGACGATTTAAATTATTACTAATCATAAAAGATAAACAAATTAGATTCATAATTAATAAAACTAGATTTAATATAATTAAATCTAATTAATTATGAATAATAAAGAAACACTAATTAAGATCTAATTAAAAATAAATCCTAATTAAATATTTAAATATATTTCCTTTTAAAAGAAATACCCACAAAACAAAAACACACCAAAAAAATCCACCAAAAATAAATTTTAAAAAAACTTACCAAAATGATTTTTTTAAAAGGACTTACCAAAAATGAATCGTTCGGGTGGATCCCGAAGTTAGGTGGAGGATCCCGTGTTGGGTGGATATTGTTGGGCAGGCTCGGCACATGAGGAGGAGCTCGGGAGAGCCGTTGGAGGTGGATTCATTCAGGTTCGGGAAAGCAGCCGACAGATAGGCGTGTGAGCTAGGGGGAAAGCTCGTTGGAGCGGGAATGAAGCTTGAGAAGGATCGCGAGGGCCGAGGAGACTCCGCAAGTGGTAAATCTTAGTGCGAGGTTACGGGAAGGAGACGACTTCAGACTAGGAGGGGAACTAGTTGAAGGGAATGAGCACGAAGCTTGGGGAAGGGTAGGAGCTTGCTCGGGTGAAAAGATCCAACTTGCAGTAAAACAAAACTGGGCTTGGGTAGAACATGACTCGGTAGAGGTGAAACACAAGGCAAACCAAAAATCACTCACACAGAGAAACTCGGTTAAGAGGGTAGCTCGAGGAGTTTGAAAGGAGCTCGTAGGTGAGTTGAGGAGCTTAGTGGAGAGCTCAGTTGGGAGCAGTGCACCAAAAAAACCAAAATTTAAACTCGTATTCTGTAAAATACCATGCAAACATAGAAGAGAGACAAACAAAATAGAGATCTAAAATTTTCGTTTAATAAAAAATTAAAAAAACCAGAAAATAACCTCTATTTTAACTGATCTACTAGATTTAGCTACAATTAGCTAAATGTAGTTGTAAAACCCCTGAAAGCTTTAGGAAAACCTACACATGCACGAAGAACACAACAAAAAAAACAACTTTCCAAGAACAACTTGTTAAATACGTTAGCAATAAATTTCTAGAATATAATGATCGAAAAACTTGCATGAGGAGTAAAAAAATGAGACCAAGAGTAATCACAACTCAAATAAGAATGCACGTTTACCCGATCTCAGCTCTGATACCATGAAATAGTTTGTGAGAATCGAATCAGAAATGATGCACCATGAAGTATTTGCACTCAAACAAAATCATGATAGATCCAGCGTAATCACAAGGATCGATCAAAAATGGAAGAAATTACTCAACAGAAACAAATCTTGCACATAGAGGAAAGATAACAGAGTGTCTTGGCATTCTCATAAATCAGGAATGAAAGGGTACATATAGGGTGTTGAGTAACCCTAGTGCATGACACACAAGCAAACCCTAAACCTAACCCATGTGAGATGACCCTCCATATGTGAGTGGAGGACACATAGGATCCCACACACCAACAGTCATCATATTCCTCTACCTCTACACCATTATCTCATTTTTTTGATCACTTAGAGTATGTTGATTACTCCACACTCTGGGGGCACCTTCGACTCCTTGTATCCACCCAAATACATATGTTGTCCCTAGATACTTCAACTATCTATCCTAAAGTATTTAAGGCAACCAAATCTATTGCACCTAAATCTTTCATACCAACCTTTCCTTCATCAGCCTCACCTTCACCCAAACCTTCACCTACACCCAAACCTCCATCCACACTTATACCTTCACCTACACCTAAACATATCACTATTGAAACTCACAAGCACCGGGAGGTAGGGTTGAATTAGTGTTGATCACAAATGAGGTTCTTTTTAAACTTTTAAATTGTTCAATTTAAAATAATATCAAAACAATTAGCACAATAGGAACTTCAAAGCACACAACTCGAAGAACAAGACACAAGTTTATAGTGGGAAAACCCAAGAAGGAAAAACCCACTTTGAAATCAACATTTTTATTTGAACACCAATTCAATATTGATTTACAATGATCAAGCACCCACTTGATTTGAGAAGCACCAACTTCCTAATGCACCTAGCACCCATTAGATGATCCATTGAGCACCTACTACTTCTAGTCCAAGCACCCACTCGGACAATTTAGATGTTTAAATAATCATTTAGTAAACACGCTTCTCTAACAATATATCATGATCTCTTTTTGTAACAAAATATTCATGAACTCATACTACAACTCATTTTATGTTATTTCAATTTTACAACTTTGGTTAAAATAAATTAGCCCCTATCTTGTATAAATATTGATTCATATTTCTCTAACTATCAGGGACATTCTTCACTTACATACCTTCAAACCTAGATATTAAAGCTTTATTTTCACTTTGAAAATGAATTGACTAACACCCTTTTTCATTTTCAAGGTTCACACAATTATCTATTCTGATTACGGTTCTATGTCCCTTCACAATGATCTACAAAAGTCATAAATGCTTCAAGATTCAATCCTTTGTCCTTTGATATATGTGATTCTTAGCATGTTTTCCTTATTCATCCTTTACTTGATAAATATGCCTTACTTTTCTCTCGCTTTCAGTTTCCTTTTGGTTCAAGTTTTTACACACACTTCTTCAAAAAAGTACTCAATATTTTACATACTCTCTTAACTCTAACTCACAACAATTCATCACCTACACAAAATAAACCAACTTTCATCCTTCAATAACTCTTCATCTTCAACAAAATCCAAAAATACCCATCATCCATTCGAGATACCTTTTTTTTTTCTCATTTGACTTTTCAAGTCACTTATTGAATCCCAAAAGTAACAAGTTCATATTTGTTTGCAAGACAAAAAACAACTCTTCCACTTCTCATTTGAGTTGAATCAAATCTTCCACTTATCCATCGAGCCAAGAATAAGTTGAGATCATTTGATAAAATAATTTGATCATTTTTTTCTCTAACACCCATCTTACTTTGACCATAGGCTATGAAACATCCTTTACATTTATGCACAAGAAGAATTCACAAAGATCTACCTATTTCTCCTAAGATTGGCTAAAAATCCTCAATTTAAGGTTAAAAGATTTAGAAGAACCCATCAACACTTTGTTGGGAGTTTGAAACCATATTCAACTTGATCACTTCAAGAGTACACCATTCTATTTGAATTGCATTAATAGTTCATTGTGAAGATATCTTCAAATTTTGCACAATATTTCAAGAATTTTGTCTTTGTAGAGTCATTTACCTGAGCTCTATACGCTAGCCAATAAAATTTCTCAACCTTTTGAAGTTCATCGGATGCCAATATTTAGAGAAGATGAAGAAAAATATACGTGGCAAGGAAAACTAAAACTATGTTCAACCTTTAAAACTTTTGATAAAGAGATATCCTTGATACTCTACCAAATTAAAAATTCCTTTTATAACATGCTTCTTTTGATCCCACATAAAAACTACCCAAATTTTTATCAAAAAGGTTGTATAAACTTCAAGAACGAACCAAAACATTTTGAGGAAACCCTAGGTTTGTGTGCAAAGCTTGTGAAAGCCCAAGGAGGAGAAAAGCATGATTTCTTTCAAAATTTTCAATAAGAAACAAAATTCATGACCCTTTATTATCATGAGTTCATATTTAAACTTATCCAACCACAAAATTCATGTATAAATCCATATATGCATTCATTTGAAGAATATTTTCCATGTCTTGACTTATCATTATAACAAATAATGATAAACTAACATTGTCTTGTCTCTAGCTAGTTTGCACTCGTGAAATATTGAGTTTATATTGACACAACACACCATAGTGAATATGTTTTGAGAAATTTATCTTGAGTAAAACAAATCAGAACAGTGATCCCAACTGAATTTTCATAAGACTCCTTTCTTCATTCCATCTCAACATGAAGGGTTTGACAAATATGACTAATCCTCGAAGACCACCATTACAATTACTCAATAAAATTTAAGAATAATAAATTAAACTCCTCAAAACTTGGAAACATATTCCATGAAGTAATTTGATACCAAGAAAACCTTTTCACTCCTCTTAGCATGAATCACAGTCCCGTAACAACCCATAACTACTTTATAAGAATGCTCATAACTTTTAAATACACCTCCAATTGACTTGAAAAATTTTGCACATGAATTATAATAAAATTATCTCTAAAAATTCCTTCTATGATTTATTTGAATGAGTCTCTATATTTTTTCATGACTGTTAAGAAGCTAGACAACTCAAAATGAGCTTTTTAATAGACCTGTTTTGCAAAAATTCCCATAACTTGCACAAATGACCTAACATTGACCTGAAATTTTGCATAAAGCACCAAGAAACCTCCCTAAATCATCGCCCATGATTTTATTGAAAATAATAGCTCTATAATTTCCTAACCAATCACATTAGCATGTCCAAATAGTTGAGATCCCAAGGAGTAGTTTTGGCTAGATGTAGCATTTTACTCCAAGACTTGTTTCTTGACTTCCTAAGTCATAAGATGAGTTCATTTACCTGTTAAAACCTGATCCTAGTAATTCACTACCTCACTTTGCACCACATATTCCCATTTGACTCCCATGCATTGAAAATGCATCAATTTGGCTTAACAAGGACTAACAAATACACTAGCACTTCAAGACTCCTAGAACACTTACTTTGCATGACAAAGAGACCATGGGACATCAAAACCACATCAATGATATCCAGACACAAAGGTGGGCAACAAACTCCCCATTGTCATTGATGTCAACACTCTCACATGCCAAGACAAATTGATGAAAGCATGACAACTCACATGACAGACCAACAACATTTACGTTTCCCCCAGGTACATATTCTCTCCCTTTGACATCCATTATAAAGATGGGACACATAAAGAAATGAAAAGTAGCAATACACAATAAACCAAGACTTTCAATATTTCTCCCCGAGATTTAGGCATAACTTTTGACAAGAAAAACACCATGCATGAAACAAGGAGAATTTAACAAGACACATATAAGGAAATATCTGGACTGATCAAGGACATAGATGCACACCAAACATGAAGGAAAGAATAGCATGGATAATACCATGAGATAGTATGCTATCTCCCCTCTCTTAAAACTCTTTCTAGCACATTACAGAGCTGATTTTTCTCTAATAATGCTCCCTTGAACTATCTAAGATCTCTTTAACATCTAATAGGAGAATGAATGACTCCCAATTCATCCCTGAGATACTCAAATGTTTCCTTTGGAATTGGTTTTGTCATAATGTCTTTATTTCCTCTTTTGTGCTTACATACACTAGGTTAATCTTCTTATCATTTACTTGTTCTC
The DNA here is from genome assembly GCA_018340775.1 of Taxus wallichiana var. yunnanensis. Classification (NCBI taxonomy): domain Eukaryota; kingdom Viridiplantae; phylum Streptophyta; class Pinopsida; order Cupressales; family Taxaceae; genus Taxus; species Taxus wallichiana. Next base: position 48,697,413 of record CM031238.1, read on the forward strand.
TTAAGAAATGAAACCTGATTGGAATATGATTTTTTTAATGAAACACTATATTTTTAGATACACTAATTGCACTAGTGCTATCACAAATCAAGGAGTTGGTTCATCAAATTTTACCTTGTAGTATTCCAACATTTTCCTCATCCAGAGAACTTGAGTGCAACACATGGCAACAACTATGTACTCTTCTTCACAGGTAGATAATTCCACTGAAGATTGATTTTTTCTTATCCATGACACAAGACATTTTCAAATAAATAAATCTCACCACTTGTGCTCTTCCTATCATAAATATTTCCTAGCTAAGTCTGCATCACCATATGCTCTTATATTGAAATATTTTCTTGTAGGATACCAAATCCCATACTCTAAAGTTCCCATGAGATATCTAAGAATCCTTTTAACTACCTTGAGATGTGTCTCTCTTGGGTTTTCTTGAAATCTTCCTGCTAAGCCCACAACTTGCATTATGTCAGGTCTAGATATAGTAGATTAAAGAAGGCTATGTATCATAGATCTGTAGAGTTTTATCCACTTTAGGTGAGTCATATTCTTTTCTTAACTTGCATCCTACTTCCATTGGTGTGCTAATAGGTCTGCAATCCTCCATTTTGAACCTTTTTAGCATCTCCTTGATGTATTTTTCTTGAGAAATAAAGATTCCTTGATCTGATTGGTTTATGTGAAGGCCTAGAAAATATGAAAGGTCACCAAGCATAGACATTTCAAATTCCTACTCATTACCTCAAAAAACTCATGAGTCATTATTTCATGATATCCTCCAAATATGATTTCATCAACATAAACTATGACAATAAGAAACTTGTCTTCTTCTTCCTTTATGTAGAGATTGCTATCAGCTACTCCCTTTCTAAAACCTTGCTCAATAAGATAAGCATCCAACTTGCTATACCAATCTCTGGGTGCTTGTTTTAGCCCATATAATGCCTTTTTCAACATGCAAACATAGTCCTTATCTTCACTCAAAGAGAATCCCTCAGGCTGCTCAATGTACACTTCCTCATTCAAGTTACCATTTAAGAAGGCTGATTTGACATCCATTTGAAAAACTTTGATTTTCTTGTGAGCTGCATATGCTAAAAATAATATAATGGCTTCCATTCTTGCTATAAGTGCAAAGGTTTCATCAAAATCAACTCCTTCCATTTGTGCATAGCCCTTACACACAAGTCTTGCTTTATTCCTTGTCACTTCACCTTTTTCATTCATTTTATTCCTAAAGACCCATTTTGTTCCTATGACATTCTTGTCTTTTGGCCTAGGTACAAGCTCCCATGTTTCATTTTTCTCTATTTGATCAAGCTCTTCATTCATTGCATTTATCCAATGTTGGTCATTGCATGCTTCATTCACATTCTTTGGTTCTATCATTGATAAGAGGGTTGTGTTTTCATTGTTCTACTTACTTCTTAGCCTCATTCTTGTGATTAATCCACCTTCTTTACTCCCTAAAATATTATCTGGAAGATGGTCTCTTCTGACTTTCCTTGACGGTCCCTTAGTGTCATGTCTTTCTTCTTCTTCTTCCACTTCTTTAACTTCTTCATGTGCGCTTCCTATTTCTTCATCATCATCTTGTATTTCAATGACATGTACATCATTTTCATGGTTGTTCTTAGGCTAATTTTTAATTTCAAAGGGTTGAGATTCATCTATTTTCACATTTGTGCTTTCAACCACCTTCTTAATCCTCTTGTTGTAACACTTGTATGCTACACTAACTAATGAATAACCAAGAAAGATACCCTCATCACACCTGGAATCAAACTTGCCCAAATATTCTTCATCTCTCTTTATGTAGCATTTGCTTCCAAAAACTCTTATATGCTTCACATTAGCTGGTCTTCCTTTCCATAGTTCATAGGGTGTTTTATTACTATCTACTCTCAGTTGAGCTCTATTTATAATATACACAATTTTACTTACTGCTTCACTCCAATAGCTATCAGGAAGTTTGGATTCATTCAACATAGTTCTTCTCATCTCTTGCATGGTCTTGTTCTTCCTTTCAACCACACCATTTTGTTGTGGTGTCCTAGAAGTTGAATATTGTCTTTATATCCCATGTTCTTTGCAGTAGTCATCAAACTCATTAGAACAAAAATCTCCACCCTTATCTGACCTTAAGCATTTAATTTTTGCATTCTTCTCATTTTCCACTAGTGCTTTGAAAGCTTTGAACCTGTGAAATGCCTCTGATTTGTTCTTTAGGAAAGATACCCATGTCATCTTGGTGAAGTCATCAATTAAAAGCATAAAATACTCATCACCTTGCATGCTAGATTTTCTTATAGGCCCACACAAGTCTATATGAATCAGCTCCAAAGGTTGAGTAGTTGAATGCTCTTTTGACTTGAAAGTCCTTCTTGTCTACTTGCCATGCAAACAAGCTTTACACATGGTATCTGTTGGTTTAACAATTTTTGGCATATTTATAACTCCCTCTTTAGTACTTAAATTCATAAGATTATCAAAACTGATGTGTCCTAGTCTCACGTGCCATAACCAACTATCATCAAGTTTGCTTGTGAAGCACTTTTCTTTGTTTACCTCTTTTAGTACATACATGTTATTTCTTGTTCTTTTTGCCTTTCCTACTTTCTTCCCTATTTTTCCATCAATGATTTTGCACCATTTATCATTAAAAATCAGATTGTACCCTTGTTTACACATTTTACTGACAATGAGCAAGTTGTGTTTGAGCCCTTCTACATACAACACATTTTCTGTAAACGTTTTTCCATTGTCAAGACTAGAGTTCCTTTGCCCACAATATTTGCAAAATTATTGTCCCCAAATCTAACAACCCCTAAAGAATTATTTGAAAAGATATAAACTTAATTTTATCCCATATCATGTGACTAGAATAACCACTATCCAAATACCAAATCATTCCTTCATCTTGCACATGAAAGGCTATTTGAGCTATCATACCATTCTCTTCTTTCCTGTTTGATTTATCTTTCACCACATACATCCATTTTCTTGATTTGTGTTTTTGTGTGAGCTGCACATACTAGCTATATGACCTTATTTTTCACATTTGTAACACACTAGATTATGATTAGCTCTCATGTACTGCAAGCTATAATTCCTCCTACTACCTCTAGCATTTCTCCTACACTTTGAAGCTTTGTGACCAAATTGATTACAAGAAAAACAATATCCATAGAAGGAATGTGAATACCTCATAACATATGTGATCCTTGGAGGATTTTTCCTTCTTCTTGTATATTTAGTGGCTTCCCTCTTCATGGTGGATGAGACATTAGGTGCAGATTTTTCTTCTTTCTTCTTTGATGGTTCATCTTCCTTATTCTCTTCCTTGAAGCCAATCCCTATTTTTTCACCTATGTCCCTTTGAGTGCTTAGGATGTTTGTTAGGACTTTTGAGCTTCCTTCTAGCCTCTCATACATCTTGATTTTTCCATTTTCCTATTCTAATTCATTCTTATGAAGTTCCGATCTGATTTCAGTTTTTGACATTCTTCTTCTTTTTCTTTGTAGGCTTGGGAGATATTTTCCATATGATTTTCAAGATCCTTAAGTTCAATCATTTCCTCTTCTTCCTTTTGGCTTTGCTTCTTTTCAAATATTCTGATTTTTTCTTCATAATTATTTAGTGTGCACTTTAGCTTTTGGTTTCTTCTTCTGCAAATTTGAAGTTCTTCAAGAGCACTCACCAATTCAGCCTCTAAATTAACATGTGCCTCTTCTTCATCTGAATCTTCATAGTTGCTCACATTTCCCTTTATTTTTGCATTCATTTGGGACTTCCAGAGCCATAAAAAGGTTTCACTCCTAGCTCCATCACTCTCATTTTCTGAGTTGTCATGAATCACTTGAGCTTTCTTTAGAATATAGATTTTTCTTATTTTTGAAGAATTTATTCTTGTTGATCTTCTTCTTATAATCTATCTTTTTCTTACCATGTTTGTGATTGTCTTCCTCACATTCAAACTCAACCTCCTTGTTTTTTTGGAAATTTAGATGCAAAGTGTCCTCTTGGAACACAGCTTAAAACATTTGAAGGGAATCTTAACTTTGTATTTGCCTTTTCCTCTTCCCAATCTTATGACAAACAGAGATTGAATCTTCTCAAAATATTCTTCATTCTTAGAATCTGAATCCTATCTCTCTTTTTGGAGTGACTTTCTTTCTTAGCTTTAAATGAAACTTCTTTCTTGTTTGGTGTAAGTCTGCAATTTTGAAAGTTTCACTTTATCATCTCCCTCATGGATACTTTTTTAATTTTTTCCAAATCTCATGAGTTGTAGTACAATGCACCACCTTTACAAATTCATCTTCATTTATCACACACAATATTTCATTCATTTATCTTGAATTATTATCATATACAGATCTTATCTTCAACTTCCACAAAATCCAAAAATACCCATCATCCATTCGAGCTACCATTTTGTTTTTGTTGTCATATGAATTTTCAAGTCACTTATTGAATCCCAAAAGTTACAAGTTCATATTTGTTTGCACAATACAAAGTATCAAATCTTCCACTTCTCCATCAAGCCAAGAATAGGTTGAGATCATTTGATAAAATAATTTGACTAATTTTTTCTCTAACACCCATCTTACTTTGACCACGGGTATGAAACATCCTTTACATTTATGCACAAGAAGAATTCATAGTGATCTACCTATTTCTTCTGAGATTTACTGAAAAACTCCTCAATTTGAGGTTAAAAATTTAGAAGAGCCCATTAATTTTTTTGGGATTTTGAAACCATCTTCGTCACCATATTCAACTTGATCACTTCAAGAGAATGCCATTCTATTTGAATTTCATTAATAGTTCAACGTGAAGAGATATTCAAAGTCTTCACAATATTTCAAGCATTTTGTCTTTGTAGAGTCATTTACTGAGCTGTATAATCTAGCCAAGAACATTTCTCAACCTTTTTAAGTTCATAGGATGCCAATATTTAGAGAGAAGATGAAGAAAAATGAGACTGTGTTCACCTTCAAAATTTCGATAAAGAAATCTCCCTTGATACTCTACTAAATTCAAAACTTCCTTTTGTAACATGCTCATTTTGATCCCACATAAAAAATTTCCTATTTTATGTAAAATGTTGGATGAACTTGAATAATGAACCGAAACATTTTTATGAAACCCTAGGTCTGTAATGTGCAAAGCTTGTGAAATCCCGAGGAAGATAAAAGCATGTTTTATTTCAAATTTTGCAATAAGAAACACAAATTCATTTCCCTATAGCATCATGAGATCATCTCAAAACTTATCCAACCACCAACTTCATGTATAAATTCCCATATGCATTCATTTTAAGAATATTTTCCATGGCTTTACTTATCGTCATAACAAATAATGATAAACTAACATTGTCTTCTCTCTAGATATTTTGCACTCATGAAAAAGAGTGATTTTCTATTGACATAACACACCATAATGATTGTGTTTTGAGACATTGAGCTTGAGTAAAAACTCAAAACAATGATCCCAACTGAATTTGCATAAAACTCCTTAACTACATTCCAGTCGCATGAAGGGTTTGAAAAATGTGACTAATCTTTAGAAGAAAACCATTAAAATTGCTCAAGAACATTTAAGAATCATTAATTGAAATTATAGAAACTTGGAAACACGTTCCATGAAGGAATTTAAGACCAAGCGACATTTAACTCCTCTTAGCATAAAGCACAATCTAGAACATCTCACAACTGCTTTACAAGAATGCTCATAACTTTTAAAATACACCTCAATTGACTTGAATTTTTTTTCACATGAATTATAGTGAAAGTTTCTCCAAAATTTACTTCTATTATTTATCCAAAGGAGTATATATATATATATATATTTTCATGACTGCTAAGAAGCTAGATAACTTAAAATGAGCTTTTCAATAGACTTGTTTTGCAAAAACTCCCATAACTTACACAAATGGCCTAACATTGACCTAAAATTTTGCATGAAGCACCAGGAAACTTTCCTCCATCATCTCCCATTATTTTATTTAAAATAATATCTCTATAATTTCCTGACCAATCTCATTTGCATGCCAAAACAACTGAGATCCCAAGGAACATTTTTGGCTAGATGTAGCATTTTAATCCAAGACCTGTTTCTTGACTTCCTAAGTCACAAGATGGGTTCATTTACCTATTAAACACATGCTCCAAGAAATTCACTACCTCACTTTTCACCACAGATGCCTATTTGACTCCCATGCACTGAAAATGCATCAATTTGGCTTAGCAAGGACTAACAAGTACACCAACACTTCAAGACTCCCAAAACACATACTTTACATGACAAAGAGACACTGGGAAAAAATGAACACATCAATGACAACCAAACACAAAGGTGGGAAAAATCACTACATTGGATCTTTCCAATGCCTAGTCTATCCCAACCCCCTGTGAAGATAAATTCAACTACCTCTTCACAAACTGCCACCAAGTCTATTCCCACACCTAAGAGGAATACCCATCCTCTTAGGTATCGTATCCCAATTTCTCCCATGCCTTCTTATTCACCTTTACCTCTTCTATCAATATTAGGCCCACATCCATCAACCTTGGTAAAGCAACCTCTCCCCTAAGGAAAACTTAAAGTGAGGCAACCCACACCCTCACTTCAATATTCTCTTCTACCCATGCCTTCTTCATCACTCACACCTTTACCTTCTCTTTTACCTACACCTTCTACATTACCCTCAACCACGATCTTACCCACATCTCCATTTTCACCTTGGTTGACTCACATGCCTACACCTTCTGCATCCCCTTCTTCTTCATGTACTACTCAAGAACATTTACCCAAGAAGATGCAACCAAAACCAAAAACCACACTACCTACCAAAAAGGTAGTTAAACCAACTCAACCCCTAACTCCACCTCTTTCACAAAAATCATCCACACCTTCATCCAAACCAACTCTGACTTCCCATTGTGATCCATTGGTATGTTCCTATTCTAACATATTTTCTCTCGCTTATTAGAAACATCATCTATATCACTACCACCTCTCAAGCCTTATGATCCACTCAAACCCAAACCAATAGGGTTTGACGACACTAAACTTTTTGCATATCATCATTCTTCTAGGGATGATGTTGAAATTTGTAAGTCCCTTAAAAACATTCTCTTTCAAATCTACACTTCATATGGTCTCTTCAACAAAGATGACATATTGGAGGATAATTCCATTCCTCCTTCACTTGCCACCACACAACCTCATCCTATATCTATTCAACGTCCTTCATCTCCACATCCAAAACCCTCTTTTCCTATGATATTTGAAATCAACATGGTCGGAGTAGCCATGTGATCACAAAAATATAAAGGAAAAGAGAATACTAGTAACCCATCCAGTATATCTCTACCCACCATTCCATCTACACTCGCCCCCCAAGGTAACAATCCATGGGCTAGCATATCCTATTTCTGATGGAGTAGCACATCGTACTATGATCAAACAACTTCATCAATCTCCTTTGAAGATGTATTTGTATGACTTGATTTAAACCTATGAGTCTCATCTTTAGGCCCTCATTGAGGTCCTACAATCTATCGAGGTTCCACCAAATGATCCAAAACCTATGGCCACCATATTTACCCCTCATCATTTGGCCACCCTAACCACTCTGCCTCAAACTTCTACAAGATTTTCCTCTCCTCAAGTTTCCACTATCATTTTTGATGATTATGAGATTACCCCTATATAATTAAATGATCATCATCCCAATCTCCTCATCACCACCTACATCAATGATACTCATGTTCGACGCATTATGATTGATGCAGGTGCTAACATCAATATCATTTTTCCCATACATAAGAACAATTGGGCATACCCACCCATTGTATGCAAAAACACCTAGTCATGTTGTGTTCTTTGAATGATGCCTTGACTTCTACCATTGGCACCGTCATCCTCCACATCCACGTGGGTCCCCGCATTAGTCCCAGACTATTCTATGTTCGGAGGGGCGCTTCAATATAACTTGCTTCTTGGCGACCCTAGATTCATAGTATGGGATGTGTTGCTTGAACCCTTCATTGTTATGTAAAATTTGATTATTAAGGGAACCCCTATAACATTAAGGCAGATCCTTCCCCTTTGAAATGTGCAACATGCTTTATCAACCAAATGATGTCATTGTCCTAGTAAAGGTATCTATGACCCCTATTACCTCATCTACCACTTCTGCCACTACATCTTCCACTACCTCATCTACCACTTCTGTCACTACATATTCTTGTGCCTCATCTACCATTTCTATCACTACATCTTCCACTACCTCATCTACCACTTCTGCCACTACATCTTCCACAGTCAACCCATCTATCCCCTTAGCTTTTGTAGCCTCCACAACTAGCCCATATACCAACACACCTATTTCACTGTCAATTGATACCCCACCTTCCCAAGCTTCAAGTAGCTCATCTATTCCTGCTACTCAAGTCCCGACCTCTGATCCCTTGGTAGGTGTTTTTCAACACCTTTCCTTGGGGAATACCGCTTATATAATGTAAACACCTTCCTTACTCCTTAGGAGTATGGAATCCTTCACCAACACCCACATTACGACCATCATGTAGGAGAGGTTTTTCCATATGGTCCTCCCCACCTTCATACCAACTTGACATATGGGGGACTAGACACTTCTTCTTATTCTCCGAACCACCTACCCAAACCTGACCTTTCTCATTTGATTTCCAATACCTCACCAACCACTACTTCACCCACACTTTTCTTCATTGATGTGCCTGGAAGGGATTTGGCTTTGGTCTTTATGTATAGGGTCATCACACTGTGTCATACCTTACACCACTCAAAAACATAAGACCATTGTGGTCTTGGTTTTCTTCACAACCTCCTCCTAAGAAGGCTTGTGTTACACTCGTTGAAGATGAAAATCCATCTTCACCTTCCCTACCTTCCTCGCCTATTGCGCCACCTTCACCCACGAAGTCCATGGATCCAGATTCCATCACTCCTACCTTTTTTTTGTGAAAACCATTTCCTTGGGACCTCGACCTATCAACGTGATGGAGAGGTTCCCTTCCCTTCCTCTTATTTATACGACATTTTATATGATGGCACACCTATCAATGTCGTTCAATGTCAGGATGATGATTCTATTCTCACCTATTTAGGTGTGGATGATTCTTACATTCATCGGTCGTTACCTTCTGAGACACAAACCATGCCGAACGAATCAACCACGATATCAACATTCACACTCAGGATGACCCTCGAATTCTAAAGATAGGACAATCTTTAGATTATGTTGAACATGAAGCTTTCATCTCTTTCCTCTCGAGATCATAGCAATGCTTTTTCTTGGTCTTATGTTGATATGCCCGGTATTGACCCTAATATCATGGTCCACAACATCGTGACTATCCCTAATGCTAAACCTATGAAACAAAAGCTACAAAAATGCATCCACGCATTTCCCTTCTTGTGAAAGAAGAACTCCAATGCCTTCTTTTTGTTTCCTTCATTCTACCCATTGACTATCCATAATGGATTTCTAACATTGTTCCTATCACCAAAGCTACAAGGGGACTCTACATTTTTATGGATTTCTGTGACCTTAACCTCACCTACCCTAAGGATGACTTTCCTTTTCCTAGCATTGACCAACTCGTTGATCTTACAACTAGCCATGAGATGTTATCTCTTATGGAAGGATTCTCGGGTTATAATCCTTCATCACACGCTTCAAAGATCAACACAAAAATTCCTTCATCACCCCTTAGGGGACCTTCTATTATCATGTCATGCCCTTTGTCTTGAAAAATTGGTGTCACATATCAGCACACAATGACCTATATCTTTCACGATATCATGCATGACATATTGGAGGATTATGTCGATGACTTATTCGGTAAGTCCAAAAATTATGTTGAACACATCTCAATTCTTAAAGTCATCTTTGATCGTCTCATCAAATACTACATTCACCTTCAACCAAAGAAGTGCATCATTTCCATTCTCTCTAGAAAATTCTTGGTTCCATCGCTCTTTGCGGGGTATCGTTAATCCCACAAAAATCAAGGCTATTATCGAGATGCCTCTACCTACTAACCTTCGACAACTTCATAGTTTACAAGGAAAATTTCAATCCACTTGACACTTTATTTCCAATATTTCGGACCGATGTCACCATTTTCACCATCTTCTTAAAAGGATGTTTCCTTCAATTGGAACAATGAGTGCCACAAATAATTTGAAGCATTTAAGAAATACCTTCTTCATCCACCTGTACTCATCCCACCTAAAGATTACAAATGTTTTACCTCTATATTTCTACCATGGATCATTCTTCGGGTGTCATGCTCACTCATCGTGATGAGAAGCACAAGGAGAAAATGGTTTATTATTTAAGTTGTACTCTTTTAGACTATGAGACTAGGTATATCCACTTTGAAAATCTCTTCCTAGCCTTGGTATTTGTGGCACTAAACTTTGCCACTACCTACTTAACCATAAAACCTTCATCATCACCAACATTGACCCTCTACATTACATGTATGCTAAACCTTACCAACATCAATGCACCTTGTGTTAGCTCATGCTCCTTACAAACCTAGACCTGAATTCATTCATCAAAAAGTTTGTCAAGGGACAAACCATTGCAGATCAGATTGTTGACACTTGTCTTCCTAGATATCAATCTTCTAATTTTGATTTTCCTGATGAATCTATCACTACCCTCTCCCTTGATGACACCATTTATTAGATGACCTTATTCTTCAACCATTATAAATGTCAACACGGGGTGGCACAGGGTCATCCTAATTCCTTTTGATGGTGAGCCTATGTCTTTATCCTTCAAACTTGGCTTTGATTACACCAATAACATCGTTGAGTATGAAGCACTTGTCCTGGGTCTTCAAACTACCATAACCCTAGATGTTAAAACCATTAATATCTTTGGTGATTCTCAACTAGTTGTGAACCAAGTCAATGGTTTATACTAGTGTCATAATGAGTTCCTTCTAAAATATAAACATCATGTCAACATACTTTTAACCACATTTGACACCTACCTCATTCAAACCACTTCGTGATCCACTAAAAATTCATGGATACCATGGCTTGTCTTGCCTCACAAATACCTGCCTCCCCTTCAGACTCTAAAATCTTTGTCACAATATAATGATTCCAAATCACCTTCTTATCGTATTCACCGCATGAATTTTGTGGGATGAATCAAAACCGACCTAAGTGATATTTTGTACAAGTAGTTCACTTATAACCTTTCCCTTTCAATTTTTCCTCCATATCTCACTCATAATGGATGATGAGCCTTTCTAAAAGTGTTTCACATTACATCATCATGGGGCTTCTATACAAATGTGGATTTTACGGTATCCTATTTAGGTGCCTCACTATTTCTCAACTTCCATACACCATCAAATAAATCCATTATGAAATTTTTCATGGAAATTTTAGTGGCCTTGCCATTGCTAAAGGTATCCTTCGCCTCGGCTATTACTTCTTGACAAACCTTAATCAAGACTATTGTGAATATGTTAATCATTGTGTGAATTTTCGAAGCATGCTAGCCTTCTCCATACCTAGGGTCACCAGAGACTTTTGGTTGTTTTCTCGGTGGGATTTGGAACTCATCGGAGAGATTAACCTCATTATTCTCAACGACATCAATGGATCATCACAACGATTGAATACTACACAAATTGGGTGGAGGTCATTCTTCTCATTTCTACCAAATCTGAAAAGATCGTGGAATTCATCAACCATCATATCATTTGTCATTTTGGTGTTCCTCACCACCTTATTACTAATAATGGAAAATAATTTAAATACAAAACGTTACATAAACCGATGAGTTTCGTTATTCCCTTCATTTAATCAACCCTTTGTTGATGTCATATTCAAACCAGAGTGGTGTCCAAAGCTATATGCATTAAGAAATCTTAGTGATCCAGTAATTGAATGTTGGTATTTGTTTCTTTTTTATGTTTTCAAGGGATTTTCTCAATGTCTTGAGGATTCCTTGGCTAAAATGTTATTAAAATCAAACTATGAAAACTTACTAGAAATAAACACAATTTTTTAGAATGGAATAGATTGCTTTAAGTAAACACACGTTACAAAAATGAACACGCTTTGGAAATAAACACACAATTTGAGAATGCTGAAAGTTGATTTCAAAGAAAGAATAATATAATCTAGAACACTTGTAGGAACAAGTATACAATAGATTTAAACTTTAGTAATCAAAATTATTTACAAAATTAATAGATCTATACTATTTTCTCTAGAAATATAAATACCAATAAAATGAAGATCCTGGTTCTTAGAAGAGTAGGCCCTTGCTCCACCTTGAAATAGGATTTGACAACTTAATACACTCTCAAAACAGAATGGCTATTTTATTGAAAAAATGTTCTCGCATTGTAAACACTAAAATTAGCTCACACTCGCCCTTTTGTCCTGACCAATAAGCACCCTTTATTACATTTACCTAGCCATGACCCCCTTCACCCCACTAATATTAATTTAATTAATTTAATTAAATTAATGCATTATCCTCACTATATTTATTATTTAAATATCTTATTTAAATAATATCCCCACATACACTTCACTTAGACACCTCACCAAGCCAACTCAACCTAAGACCTATTCTTAGCAAGTTCCCATAACTAACTAAGACTTACCCAAACCCTAAAAATCAATGCCTACATTCCCTCTAACCACATTCCCGCATGCTCACAAGAGGCTTCCAGTCTAATCCACGAGATAACAACATGAGATCCAAGGAAATCAAGAGGATCTCCCTAGTTTAGTAAACCTAGGAAATCCCACCTTGACCGACGCCTGTCTTACCCCTAAGCTACTATCGCTTAAGCCAGACCACCGTCGGTTACCCCTTTTAACCCCAAAATAACCTTATTCTCAAGGTTGGAAAACATTGGGAGAAATTTGACAAGCAAGAACAGATCTCAGAGAGGTAACACATCTTTAGAGAGCCAAATCCAATGAAAACTCACATCCAAGGAAGGAGATTGAGCATCTTCTCCTACACAACCATCCCAACCATGATCTAATCTATCCAAGCAAAGAGGAGTGTACATGCAACCCATGCAGAAGATTTTTTTCAATTGGTGATCACTTGTAACCTTCAAACCCATCATCAGCACCTCCATCCCTCACACACAGGCCTTCAGAATGGAATCCAAGTAAGTACAACATCATACTTTCCTAGTTATTTCATTTCATCATCATTTTATCATCCATTGTTTATCTTGCTCCTATTAACCTTATGCATATTTCCACCTCCATAGACCCATTAAAACCTCGCAAAAGCCTACTCCAGTCACCCAATACCTTGTCTCGACCAACCAAAGTCCTTTGTGCAATCACAAAGGAGACCAAAAGCTTGTTTTGTGACATTTCTAGATCTCACAGTAACCGGCACCGGTTATACCTAACCGCCGTTGGTCACCCTAACCGACACCGGTCTCTGTGTTTGCTCACATAGCCCTAGAACAGAGACCTACCCACCTAATTTTATCTCACCCTCATTCACCTGTGATCTACTCGAGACCTTTATCAAACTTGCAGAGACCCAAAACCAATCATTTGACCTTTGGATTCTATTCTAGCTTAGCCTATTAGATTAGATCTATTTCTTATTGTGTTTTTAAGTGAGATACCTAAATCATTTTAAAATAACAATAGGATTTACTTTGTTTACAGCATTGAATTGTTTAAAATAGTGGACTAACAGCCATCTAGGAAGTATCATACTTCCTGGATCTAGCATACGCTAGGTAGTTCACTGCCCATATTGTTTAATTCCTTTTGTGGTCTTGTTTTCATTATAAATAGTTCCTCCTAGACAAAGGGAAGCTCTCACGATCAGCTATGGATTCGAAGTCATACGTGCACAATAACCCATCAACCGACATTTGAATAGGTATTCCACCTACACCCGTTACCCTATCTGTTTCATCAACACTTCAAAGAAACAATCTAAGAAAAAGGTGAAACATTTTGGCATGCACCCGGTGGGACCCATCCGGGTTCCTTGCATTTCATTCATTCCTAGGAAAAAATGTGTGTTTTTTCCTTCTAAAAAAACATACACACTAATTTTCTTCCCCGGTAATCCACCTCTCCTTTCTATTTTCTCTAAAGGAAACCTTTCTTTTGGTGTAATTAAAAGAATCATTTCTTCATGTTTTTCAGTATTGTAGTGAAAGAGCATCCTCTTCCTCTTCATCTTATTGTGTCATCCAATTTCACATTTTGATTTGGGTTTAAAAACAAGTGCATTCCATTCGATTTATTGCATTAGATCACATTAATGAGGGCAACCTATACGCTGGAAGTCATGACCAGGTGATGGTTGATAAATGAATCATAGAAAAGCACTTATATCCTTTTCTCTTTCTCTCGAGTCTTACCAAACCACAAAAAATTCAAAATACATACATTCTTAAACAACATCCTACCTAGAAGAAGTTGTAGGTGATCACACGATCACAACACAATGGGCACCAGAGTTTGCTGCTCTATCGAGTAATACTTCAAAGTGAAGCCCGCCCCACCATAACATACAAAACCTCACCTTTTAGATCTCCTTCTTTATAGGAAGTCATCCTCACCAAAAACTCTATTTCACAATTCATGTGCCAGTAACTAAATAACATAAGCTAAACAAACATAATAGAAAAGGAACTCCTAGGATCGAATTTTCTTAGTGTTTCTACTTGGCTTGCGTTTTGAGGTGAGAGATCACGTTCATCACTTTCTTGTTCATCCTTGCATGCTCCTCATCATAGCTGGTGTATTTCGGCTTCACTTGAGTGTGCTTGGGCCATATCATCATCATTCCTAGAATTCTAGGTCTGATTCTACATCAGATTTTAATTCACAACCACTTTCTTTCATCATTGTTTCAATTTCACAATAACCATCGTTAGTTACCTCTGACCGCCATCGGTTATACCCAACCGACATCAGTTCCAAGTCCTTTTGCTAACCTACTCAAAAGGACATTTTACTTCACTTTCTTCCACTTTTCATAGTCTTTGTCACTGTCATTATTCCCATTGACGTTTTAAACATCTTCAGATTTGGCATACCTGTCAAATTTTACCTTCTGCCTCGTTGTTTACTTATTGTCCATTTTCTACAGTGACCGGTAGTGGTTACCCCTGACAAATGTCAATTTTCCCTAACCGAAGCATCAGTTATCCTGTTTCACATTCCATTCACCATTTTTTACTATATCCATTTTTTATCACCAGATTCACCTGTCTCTCGTTATTCTCTGTATCATTTATAGAGAAGCAACCCTACTTGACCATTGTTGGTTCACATGGTGCTGACCCAAAGACAAGCAAACACCCTCGTATTCCACACCAGTTGCCAACCACTCCCACCTAGTCCTTCACCACCTTCTATTTTATCACCAGCCATGGATCCCATCCACCTATTACTACTATCGCTACCAGAGATGAGGAGTTTGCATGACTCCTTGACCGAGAACCCTACAAACTTACGCTTTACCTTTCCCACTTGTCCACTCGAGATGACTCGGGTCGGTTTATATATGGCATACCTATATCTATCCCCCTGAATATCGCATCCACTTCCATATCGGCCCCATCTAGCTCTCGTGCTGCCCGCATCCACCTTACCCCTAGTTGTTTCACGCTAGGTTCTATACCCACTCTAATTATCCATGTCTATTACCTCTGTGGCACCCATTACATCCACCATACCCTCGATGACTACCCCAAACACAACCTCATCCACCCCTAATGTCTCATACATACCTATAGCTACATTCCCACCTCCAGTGTCGGTGACCCCTACCCCATTTCAGAACGTGGTTCTTTCCATTCCACAATCATTAGCCCCTATTGCCACTAGGGTTACCACGACCCTTCCACCCCCATATACATACTACCAAAACATCATGTTTCATCTATTATTCATTTCCGGTAATGTACTCCCTATTTCACTACCTTCTTCTCCACCACCTCACATGGCAGCCCCATACATTAGAGTGTCACGTCCGTTTATATGCCCAAAACCAACCTCCTCACCTTATAGGAGGCACCCAATCATCACAACCCACCAATGACCTAATTAAATTGATGTTGGACAAGATGTAGACATTGGAGCGTTGAGGCCTTGGTTTCGGATCCCGTAACACTCTCACCTATGATGATATTTGCAATTAGCCTATTCACCCATCCATTCCTATCTATTCATACCCTGTGCATTGGGAAATGCCTAAATTCAATCGTTTCAATAGCAAAGAAGACCCACAACAACATTTGTGCTCATTCAAACACGGGTGTTATCTGATCACTCAAGATGATGCTTTGCTTTTGAGAACCTTTCCCATGTCCCTCATTGAACCTGCATTAGATTGGTATAGTGGTTACCTAAACGCTCTATATTCTCATTTAATCAGTAGCCCAAGCCTTCTTGCATCATTTCTCTATCAATATTGTCAAGAAGGTTACCATGACCGATCTATATTCCACATGTCAGTATGAGGATGAATCTATCGCATATTTGTCACTCACTGGTGTAGCCTGATCAATCAACTTACCTTCCAACTGCCACAAACTGAACTCATCGAGCTCTTCACACGAGCTTGCGCTAGACATATCTCCCTGACCTTGTAGGTCCAAACCTTCCAAACATTCGATGAGGCATTCACTATGGCATGAAAGTTAGAGATTCGGGCCATCGAAGAGAAGAAAATCCAATTACACAATAAGAATTCAGCATTCAAGTCGAATGATACCTCTTCCTCTTCCAAACCACAAACCAATTATTCAAAATCTAAGGGCACCACTAACACAATGGTACTTAAGGCCGGCCCAGCTCATCCGTCGAATTAGGCTACACCCTCATCTAATCTCTCACCTATCCAAACTTTTCAATTCAGATAAGAGCAGCGAAAATATACCCCAATTAGGGAACCTTACTCTTCTGTCTTAGAAAATCTTATCAAAGCCGGAGCCATCACCCTTCCACCTATAAAACCACACACTGGTTTTGACCCTACTCGCCCCATGCCCACATGGTATAAAGAACATGATTTCTGTAACTATCATTGAGTAAAGGGTCATAGTGATGGCAACTACATCACTTTCAAGAATATTGTCCAAGAAATGCTCGAGAAAGGTGAGTTAACTATGGATAATCCCAATGCCACCCCAACCAAAATCTACAAATCTTCAAAAACCATTTCCCAACCATGCCCCTTCGTCCTAATCAAACCGGTGAGACATCAACTCATGATACCCATACCCATGAGGTTCACACTATCTTTAACAAGGTACATGTCACCTCTCAATTACCTCACATCCCTTCCATAGAGGAGATCCTATCCCAAAATCCTCCTTCCACATTGGAACCAACCTCCCCTGTTCCTTCACTAATAGAGGAACACCTTTCATCTCCTTCATCACCTACGGAGGGGTCTTCCGCTAACATTGAGACCATCACACCTGACTTCTCCACTTAGAGAATCTTTACCTAGAATACCTCCTCCACCCATAGGGAGCTCCTATTAACTCATCCACCCACGGAGGAGCACCCATTACCTCCTCCACCCATGAGGAGCACCCATTACCTACTCCACCCACATAGGATCACCTATCCATTGCTCCACTTATAAGAGGAGCTCCCATCATCTCCTCCACCCATCATAGACCCAGTTGAGATACCTTTTCCTCTTTGCGAGCATTCTCCAATAGCTACCCAAAATCCAACAAACCTACTTTTGGCTCTCTTACCCACGGAAGTCAAGCTAGCCAATTCCCCATCTCTAAGATGCATTTTATGGGAATTCCCATTAGGTCCTCACTAACTCCACCCATAAGATGTTCCGTTCTCACGTTTGGCCGATCACTTAGATTACGTGGATAGGGCTTTACTATGGGGGTGCCTCTTACTACCTGTCTCAACACAAATGTAGAGATCCTCGGCGATACGTCCACTATCTACCCAAACACATTTCGACCCATGAAACCAAATACAACCACTACTGCCATGACCCCTTCCACGATACCCGTTAACACTCACATCACACCCTTACCCATGACCCAACCTACATCTAAAACCAAACCCATACCCACAACATTTTCCTCCACTAAACCTATTACTACTTTAGGGTCACCCCGACCACCAGGGATTACTCATCCACCTATTAAACTGGATTTAACTACATCCTCCAACGTCAATACCACACCTACTCCAACACCCAAACCAAGAAACAAACTCATCGACCTCATGCTTTGACCACACCAATCACGCCCACTTGTCCTGCCTCGCTTAAGACCTCGGTTGCCCAACATGGTTAAGCACCCTACACCCATCCATAAACCAATAACACAACAACCCATTCCTTCCTCACAAACCTCTAACCTACCTAGGCACACAACACAACTTACACCCGCACCTGTAGTATTTTTACCACCAATACCTCCAATACCTTCAGCTATTGCTTCACTACCCACTACACTTCAGTCATTTTCCTTCACACCCTGTGCGACCTACGTCATCTACCTTCACAAAGACCCCATTATCCCCGTGGGTAACTCACCCTCTTCCTCCATCTACTTTTCCTTCTAGACCTCATACACCCACATCAATTTTACCAAAGAAGGTGCAACCCAAAAACAAAACCCCACTACCCCACAACAAGGTAGTCAAAACAACCCCACACCCTCCTACCCGTCCATCTACTATACCCCTACCCAAACGAACCCGACCGATACCTCAAACCACACCAGCACCTAAACCCATAGCTCGACCCATTCCTACTCTTCCAAAAATAGTTCCTTAATAATCAACCACACCTACACCCAAACCCACGTTCACTTCCCATTGTGATCCACTAGTAGGGTCCTATGCCAAAATTTTAACCAACCTCCTCGAGACTTCTATTATCACATTACCACCACTCCGACCTTACGACCCCCTCAAACCCAAGCCAAAAGGGTTTGATGATACTAAAATTTATGCATACCATCGTGTGTCAGGGCATGATGTGGAGAACTATAAGGCTTTGAAAACCATCCTTATCCAATTGTGTCCACCAGAAAACAACTTTGATGATGACGACCTTCTCAATGAGGATCCTGTTTTGCACAACACCCATTCCCACACTTCCCACTCAACAACCACAACCTCCACACTCACAACTCCTAGAGCCACCCTCAAGATTTGAAATTAACATGGTTCGCATCAGAGAACTTGCCACGCCACCACCCAAATTTTGTTGCACCCAGCTGACCTCATAGGTTTTTCTCCTCCAGTAGGTTTTTTCCCATCGTGTCATTATACCACTCACCCTACACCTTCTCAATTTTCCAACTCCTCTCAAATCAACATGATACATGTCACTACACATGCACAGAAGGGCAAAGAAAAGGCAATCGACCCACTAATCGATCCTATACCCAACATACCATCTACACCCATACCTAAAATCACTATCTCGCGCCCCACATACCCCATTTCTAATGGCATCACACATCGCAACATTCTCAAACGATTACACCAATCTCCCCTTAAAATTTCCTTATACGACCTCATCCAAACCTCAAAATCCCATCACAAGCCCTTATGGAGGTTCTTCAATATATTGAGGTTTTACCCAATGACCCTACACCCGTAGACTCCATTATCACACCCCATCATGTAGCATCTCTCACAAATTACCACCTTCATCCTCACCTCACCTTGTTCACCAAGTGGCCTCCTTAGCTTCTCGAGAGGAGGAGATTGTGCCACACCAAAACGATGACCCGATCCATCCTCTTCATCTCCGTCCACATTGATGACATACAAGTACGCCATGTGATGATTGATGGAGGCACTAGCATTAACATCATTTCATCCCATGCATTTTCTCAAATGTGCATACCTGAAAATTACATGCATAAACATCTAGTCATGTTGCGTTCATTTAATGATGCTATCACCTCCACACTAGGCACTATCATCCTTCACATTCGTGTGGGCCCCCATCTTGTTCTCTAGAATTTTTTATGTTTTGGAGGGGAATTCCAATATAACTTGTTGCTTGGTAGACCCTAGATCCGTGTCATGGGTTACGTTCCTTCCACTTTGCATCATTGTGTAAAGTTTGAACATGAAGGACACACTTATACCATTCCATCTAACCCATTACCTTTTCAAAACATGCAACATGCTTTACCGACCCAATGATGTGTTCATACCACAAGCCGTCTACCTCCACAACCACTATCCCTTCACCTACACCTCCACCTACCAATACAATCGCTACCTCATCCACACATACCTCCCCCATTCCTACTTTCCATAACCTCCATGGCTGTCCCATTAGCTTCCCAATCCATTAACTCCACCTCCGTATTGACCTCTGACACATCATCCATACCAGCTACTTACATACGAACCACTGATCCCTTGGAAGGTGTTTTTCAATGCCTCACTCTAGGGAGTACCACTTATATAATGTGTCAACACATTCCTTACTCTGTATGAGTATGGAAGCCTTCACTAACACCCTCGCTATGATCACCGTATAGGAGAATGCCTCCTTTATGGTCCTCCTCATCTTCGTACTAGTCTCACCTATGGGGACTTGATACTACCACTTACACACCTGAACCACCATCACAACCTCGCCCATTTTCCACTAACTTCCAATCACTTACCAATCGTCATTTCACCCACACCTTCCTGTACTACTATGTGTGGAAGGGTTTTGGTTTTTCCTTTTACGAGCAAGGCTGCCATACCATTATTCCATGTACCACCCACAAACATAATGACCGTAGTGGTATCGGCTTCCTAAACCTCCTACCAAACAGCCCGCATTGAACTCATTGAGGACCCTAGCCCTCCTCCACCTTCATCTTCATCACTACCTTCACCCGCTCCACCTTCATCACCACCCTCACCGACAAAGTCGATGGATCCTGAATCTATCCCCCCTAACTTTATTTTTTTCATAAACACCATTTCCTTGGGGCCTTTGACTTATCAACATGAAGGTGAGGCCCCTTCCACTCTCCCATTCCTGTATCCTGAGATGATTGATGACAACACACCTACAATTAACGTTGTTCAATCTTAGGATGATGAATCCATAATCACCTACCTTAGTGTAGAAGACTCATATATTCATCAAGCAATTACCATCTCGAGACACAAACCATGTTGAATGAATCGACTATCAAGATCAACATTCATACTCAGGATGACCCGCACATCCTAAAGATCAGACAATCTTTAGATGTCTGCTGAACAGAAGCCATCACTTATTTTCTCCAAGATCATAACCATGCTTTTGCTTGGTCTTACGCAGACATGCCCAGTATTGACCCCACCATAGTGGTCCACAATATCGTAACCATTCCCGATGCCAAACCTATCAAACAAAAGTTGAGGAAAATACACCCTCACATTGCTCTTCTCATCAAAGAATAAATTTAGCGCCTTATTTCGGTTTCCTTCATCTTACCCATTGATTATCCTCATTTGATTTCTAACATTGTTCCTGTTACTAAAGTGACAGAGAGACTCTACATTTACACGGACTTCCATGACCTCAACCTAGCCTTCTTGAAAGATGACTTTCCCTTACCCAGTATTAATCAACTAGTTGACCTCACCATTGGTCACGAGATGCTCTCACTCATGGATGGCATCTTGGGTTATAACCAAATTTTTCTTGCCCTAAAAGATCAGCACAAGACCGCATTCATTACCCCTTAGGGAACCTTTTGCTATCGAGTCATGCCTTTTGGCCTTAAAAATGTTGGTGCTACATATCAGCGTCTTATGACTTACATCTTCCATGATATCATACATCACATATTAGAAGATTACATGGATGACCTCTTGGCCAAATCTAAACATCGCAAGCACCTTGCTATCCTCGAAACCATATTTGACCGCCTCATTAAATATTACATCCACCTTCACCTAAAAAGTATGTCTTTGCGGTTCTCTCAGAAATCTCTTGGGATTTATTGTTCCCCTCCATGGTATAAAATTTGACCCTACTAAGGTCAAGGCCATTCTAGAAATGCCTCCATCCACTAACCTTAAACAACTTCATAGCCTAGCAAGGTAAATTGCAATCCATTCGTCATTTCATTTCACAATTATCTTATTGGTGTTAACCATTTCATCATATTCTTAGGAAGGATGTCTCCTTTAAATGGGATGATGACTGTCACAAAGCTTTTGAGGCCCTAAAAATACCTTCTCCAACCACTCGTACTCATTCCACCTAAATACGATCAACCTTTTTACCTATACATATTAGCTACCAATCATTCCTTGGGAGCCATGCTCGCTCATCATGATGAACAACACATGGAGCAGGCGGTTTATTACATAAGCCATACTCTTTTAGACTATGAAACCCGATACAACCATCCAGAAAAGATTTGCTTAGCCTTAGTTTTTGTTGCCACCAAACTCTGCCATTACCTACTCAACCACAAAACCTATGTCGTGACCAACACCGATCCCTTACACTTCATGTATGCCAAACCTTATCAAAATCAGTGCATCGCACGATGGCTTATGCTTTTAGCTGATCTTGACCTCAAATTCATTCACCAAAAGTCCATCAAGGGCCAAGCTATCACCGACCAACTGGCTAACGCACCTATTTCTGGGGACCAACCCTCTAATTTTGACTTTCCCGATGAGTCAATTGCTACTCTTTCCCTGGACGAACCCCCTTACCAAATGACACTGTTCTTCGATGGTTCCAAGTGTCAGCGTGGGGTAGGGCTGGTGTTATCCTCATTCCTCTAGGATGGAGAACCCATGCCTTTGTCTTTCAAACTAGACTTTGAATGCACCAACAATATTTCGAGTATGAAGCGCTCGTACTAGGTCTCTAGGATGCATATTCCCTAGATGTCAAATCAATCCACATCTTTGGTGATTCACAATTGGTCGTAAACCAAGTCAATGGTATGTACCAATGTCGTAATGAGATACTTCAAAAGTATAAACATCATGTAGACATACTTTTGACCACCTTTGATCGTTACACCCTTCAAACCATCCCACGTTCAACCAACAAATTTGTAGATACCATGGCCTGCTTAGCTTCCCAAATACCCGCTTCCCCTACCGATTCCAAAATATTTGTCACCGTATAACACCTCCATTCACCTTCTTATTTACCTCATGATGTTTACTCAATTGAAAATGACACCCCGATCGAGTGACCTTTGGTATAAACAATACTCTGACTACCTTTCTCTCTCCATCTTACCTCCTGATCTCACCCGTAACAAACAACATGCCTTCCTTAAAAAGGTATCTCGTTTCGTCATTCTGGGGGGAATCCTCTATAAGTGCAGATTTTATGTATTCTCTTACAATTCCTCACAAGTTCTGAAATTCCTTATAGCACTAAGGAGGTTCATGATGGCATATGTGGAGGTCACTTTAGTGGCCTTGCTGTTGCTAAGCGTATTCTTCACCTAGGATATTACTGAAGCCAACCCTTAACCATGATTGTTGTGACTATGTCAAACGTTGCGTGAAATGTCAACAACATTCCAACCTTCATCATACACCCAATCATGCCTTACAGGCTCGTGACCTTTGGCCCTTCTCTTAATGGGGTTTGGATCTTGTCAGAGAAATCAATCCTCATTCTTCCCAACGCCATCAATGGATCATAACTGCCATCGAATACTACACAAAATGGGTGGAAGCCATACCACTCATCTCCACGAAAGGTGAGAAAATATGTGAGTTCATTAACCATCACATCATTTTTCACTTTGGTGTTCCTCATCGCCTCATCATTGACAAAGGAAAATAATTTTAAAAAAAACACTTGCAAAAACTTTACGATGCCTTCAAAGATTCAACTTAGTTTCTCATCACCTTATTACCCACAAACCAATGGCCAATCCGAATCCACTAACAAAATTCTCATGAAAGTGGTTGACGATACTGGGAAGGATTGGCATACACACATTCCTTTTGCCCTATGGGCATACCGCACTAGTATTCGCACTTCCACTACGGCCACACCCTTTTGCTGGTCTACGGTACATGAGGCTATTCTACCTCTCAAAGTCTAGATCCCCTCACTCCACATTTCTCTCCATGACATGCTTACTGATGATGACTTTCATCAGGACCGCTTAGCATAACTAGAGTTATTAGACAAATGTCATCTTAATGCTATGGATCACCTTCAATTTTACCAACAACGTATCAAATGTGCTTATGAAAATGTGTTCATGAATGAACCTTCCAAGTAGTTGACCTTTTCTTGAAAGAAAATCAACACGTAACCAAAGATTAAAAAATTAAACAGGGAATATTCACTCCTAATTGGCTTGACCATACATCGTAACTCATACCTATGGATCAAGTGCCTATTGTTTATCCTCACTTGATGGTAAACTCAAACCTAAGCCCTCAACACATTGCATATTTGACCATTCTATTGTTGACTCGTTTCCTACCTCACCATTTATATCTTTACAAGCTCATCCCTTGAGCGCTAATGATTAAACAAGAATCATGTGAGTACCCATCACTTTTTATCTTCTCTTGAATATGTGTACCACAACATCACATAGCATGATTCTCATGGATACTTTTCATCTACCTTTAGATGAGATCTCATGGTCGTTCCACCTTTCCTTTTAAACAAGAGTCCTATCCTCCACCTTGGTCTTGTCCTTGATTTCAAAAGCCTCACATGGGACCAAACTCCTTGAGTCAAACTTCTAATAAAAATATGACTCCCTCAAAAGGACATATTCCTCTCAAAAATTTGCTACTAAAATAGACTACTCCTCAAAGGATAGCTATGTGAAGCTTAAAAAAAAAAAAAAAAAAAGAGAAACCAAAGCTTCCCACATCGATCAACTTCACGAAGACCTCAAGGAGTACCATATTATTTATCCCATATAGACTTCCCACATCAATCAATCTATCACAACAAAACACTTTTTAGTCATGGACTTGCCCATTGTGACCTCGGACCTCTTGTCCAAAAGCCCTATCACTCCAAACATATACAATTAACTACCTTTCACCCACCTTACCATTTCCACTCTCATTTCCTCAATCGCCTCAAGGGACATCTTGGAATTTTGACATTTGGTGATCCTGTGACTACTTTCACCATAGAACCGTTAATTGTGTCAATGCCTTTGGGTCTTGTGTTCATCACCCCCTCCAAGGTATGATCTACTCGATATGATCCTACCCAATTAGGTGGCTTTATTTCCCCCTCTTATCTTTTAACCATCTTTGTTTACGTTTTGATTACCTTATATAGGACTTGGTACTCGATGCTTACCTTTGAGGTAGTCCTCCCTTTCGCCATAATCACCTTCACCTGCATCATTTTACCTATAATCTACCCACACCTATTACACCTAAACCCACAACATGCCCACAAAACCTACCAACTCATTTTCATATTCTTCCCTAGCTCATGGGAGAACTACATCAGCTTGAGGTCCCTTTTCACCGAGACTATGTAGGCAGCACTCCGAGGGCATGGGGCCCTTAGAGGTTAGCTCAGCCATTATCTACCCTAAACAATTCATCAACCATGCCTAACTCACCATTTACCCCACATTTCACTTAGTTCCCCTTTTCTAACAAAATTGGAAATTAAGCCACATACATAACAAGTTGCTTACCACAACATACATTTATTACACCTACCATCTCTCTATCATCACTATGCATAGATTATAGAACATTTCACATATGACCCATAGTATCATTCATTGCCAAAATAATGAATCATAACTAAACCTACTTTCAACTCAACCATGCCTAAACTAACCTGACTCAACCATGCCTAAACCAAACCTGACTCAATCCATGCCTATAACCTGATCCAACCTTTACCTAACCCATTACCTTACCTTTCCTGACCTCATCATTTACTACCTCCATTTTTCCTCCTTTGGGGACTCATTATTCTACCCCTACCTTGGCCTTACCCATGCCACGACCTAGATATTTGGACTGGACCATCGCTAGTGACATGTGACCTCATGTGTTCGCTATACCTTACCGCACGCTATTATCATGTGTTGATTGACCTAATGACATTACTTAGCCTATTACCATGACCGCTTATCCCGACTCTTTCTACCTTTGGTGTACTCGTAACATACCTAAACATTCCTCGTATCCTAACCTACGTTGTGTTTCCTAACCATATCCTATACTTTGATACTTGGATTCACTTCAACCTTGTTTGAATAAACCTATCGACCTTAGACGATGTAGAGTTTGCCTACTCTTCAACCTCTAGTAGTGTGCTGCAATTTATACGTGTGTGTGCGTTTAAATTTTGCTACCTCGTGACCTTGACCCATTAACTAGATTTCCCCGCGTAGACATTTCACCATTTTTCCCTATACCCACTTGCCTTTTCATCACCTTTACCTTTTATCAAACCACTCACCACTTCAGCCTGCTACCTTGTCAATTCCTAGTTTGAGGGGGATCACCTTCACCCACACATGGGGCAACCACATCTTATTTTTGTTAGCATCGCTTACCAATACAAGCTACGCAACAAAATGGAAAAAATGTAGACACTAAAATTAGGTCACACTCCCTTTTGTCCCCTCAACCAATAAGCACCCTTTATTACATTTACCTAGCCATGACCCCCTTCACCCCACTAATATTAATTTAATTAATTTAATTAAATTAATGCATTATCCTCACTATATTTATTATTTAAATAATATCCCCACATACAATTCACTTAGACACCTCACTAAGCCAACTCAACCTAATACCTATTCTTAGCAAGTTCCCATAACTAACTAAGACTTACCCAAACCCTAAAAATCAATGCCTACATTCCCTCTAACCACATTCCCGCATGCTCACAAGAGGCTTCCAGTCTAATCCATGGGATAACGACATGAGATCCAAGGAAATCAGGAGGATCTCCCTATTTTAGTAAACCTAGGAAATCCCACCTTGACCGACGTCGGTACCCCTAACCGTCCATCGTTGCTAAGCATCACCGCCGTTGCTACGGTTACCTTTTAACCCCCAAAAAAACCTTATTCTCAAGGTTAGAAGTCGGAAAACATTGGGAGAAAGTTGACAAGCAAGAACAGATCTCGTAGAGATAACGCATCTTCAAAGAGAAAAATTCAAAGAAAACTCACATCTAAGGAAGGAGATTGAGCATCTTCTCCGCATGACCATCCTACCATGATCTCGATCTATCCAAGCAAAGAAGAGCATACATGCATCCCATGCGTAAGATTTTCTTTAGTTGGTGATCACTTGCAACCTTAAAACCCATCATCAGCACCTCCATCCCTCACACATAGGCCTTCAGAATGAAATCCAAGTAAGTAAAACATCATACTTTCCTGGTTATTTCATTTCATCATCATTTTATCATCCATTGTTTATCTTGATCCCTATTGATCTTCTCCATATTTCCACCTCCATAGACCCATTAAAACCTCGCAAAAGCCTACTCTAGTCACCCAATACCTCATCCCAACCAACCAAAGTCCTTTGTGTAATCAAAAAGGAGACCAAAAGCCTATTATGTGACATTTCTAGATTTGACAAAGAATCGACACCGTTATACCTAACCACCATTGGTCACCCCGACCAACACTAGTCTTTGTGTTTGCTCACACATCCTCGAAGAGACCTACCCACCTAATTTTATCTCACCCTCATTCACCTGTGATCTACCTGAGACCTTTATTAGACCAGTAGAGACCCATAACCAATCATTTAACCTTTGGATTCTATTCTAGCTTAGCCTGTTAGATTAGATCTATGTCTTAATGTGTTTTTAAGTGAGATACCTAAATCATTTTAAAATAAAAATAGGATTTGCTTTGTTTAAAGTTTTGAATTGTTTAAAAAGTGACGACAACCATCTAGGAAGTATCATACTTCCCGGATCTAGCATACGCTAGGCGTTCACTTTCCCATATTGTTTAATTCCTTTTGGTGGTCTTGTTTTCATTACAGGTAGTTCCTCCTAGCCAAAGGAAGCTCTCACGATCGGTTGTGGATTCGGAAGTCATACGTGTGCAACAAATCATCAACTGAAATTTGAATAGGTATTCCACCTACATCCGTTACCCTATCTCTTTCATCAACACTTCAAAGAAACAATCTAAGAAAAAGGTGAAACATGCATTACAAAAATGTATTGTTTCTTATCTCTCTATATTTTCTATGTGTATATCTATATCTTTCTCTATCTATATTTATCTATCTACAAGTTTGCATATATATACTTCTTCCACAGGTGTATTTACAACCATATCTTTCCTACTTGATTCGTATAGAACCGAATTGTGCCCAAAATAGATGTTGAATTGGATCATGACCGGACGTATTTCACCGTATGATAGTTATCCTCGGATCTACGAGTATGAAGAATCATAAATTTTCCAATCTGCTCCTGATTTACAGGATCATTGATTGCTAAATCACCTGATGTTGTTGGAATAAATAAATTCTCATCGGTTCGGAACTTTAGAGAAGTTTTGTAATTAAAGGAAATATTTCCAAATCTAACGTAAGGGTTCCATAGCTACATACAGGGGTTTTGGAAATAAGTCTCGAAAGTTCTAGAACTAAGTGATGAATTTCCGAACTAAGCCCAAAAGTTTCAAAATAAGTGATAGAGCCTATATCTCGTGTAATGGAGTTCGAGCTAAGTCTAGAAGTTCAAACTGAGCCATATCGAAACCAATGCTTCCAAAAACATGCTAACTGCTTCATACTTTGTTCTTTCAACTGATTGTGACATGTTTTATTACAAAACTAAATTTCCAAAGAACTTAGTTAGGAATTACAGAGTTTTTAAATGTTAGAACTACAATCAACAAAATATGGACAATTACATCCTAACTTATATTAGATCAAACAAAAGTCACAAAATGCAATCAATCTTGATAAAAAGGAGAGTAAAATAAGATCATTTATTGTACATTAATGAGACATATTCTAGCCTCATCATTTCCCCCGTACTTACTTGTTTGTAAGTCCTCTTACAAAATTTACTCTTCAAACCTTGGATTGTGTATTCTACACTCCAATTGACTAGCTCAAGTCAAATGGTTGAAACTAAATATCCTAGTGTTTTAGTTTAGAAACACTATACTTCCTCTTCCATTCCTCAAATTGAGTGGGATCTTGAGGTTCTCTATTTTTCCATGGGGACATGGGAGCAAGAAGAAGGGGAGGCCTTGTTCTCATTCCCATCCATATGCCCCTGTTCTTTTCATTGATCTGAGGGATTAGTGTGCACAAATATTTTTCTCTTTCCAGACTCTAGATCAAATTTGTGGGAGATATTACTTCCCTTCTCCTCAAGGCAACTGTAAGAAGCTCCCATATTTTCAAACATCCATCATAAATCTCCTCAAAAATTTCCACTTCATAAAAAGTAAAGGCATCAATACTTCTCTGTAAACTAGCAAGATAATGTGTCTTGAACCGTTTATCAAAGGCATGGGTTCTAAAATGTTTAATGAAAGTAGATGGTTTACCATAATGAGTCCTCATGCAGAGACCAGATGAGATAGCTTTCAATAGATGCTTAGAATCCCTTTCCTTCCATGCAATCTAATTTTTAAGAATAGAAACAAATGCATTAAGTTGGATTTCTCCCACATACAAATTGATCATGAAGCATGTGTTCTTTTCTAGCATAAGATTGTAGAGATAGAATTCACAGAGAAGATTCTTCTTCTCTACATTGGCTGAAGAATAGGTTGTCATGAACTCATATTCATCTTTTATTTCATGTGGAAGG
Source organism: Taxus wallichiana var. yunnanensis (assembly GCA_018340775.1). Classification (NCBI taxonomy): domain Eukaryota; kingdom Viridiplantae; phylum Streptophyta; class Pinopsida; order Cupressales; family Taxaceae; genus Taxus; species Taxus wallichiana. The sequence goes on from CM031238.1 coordinate 48,727,265, forward strand.
CCACATGCAATTCTTGACAGTTTTCAACAAATGAATTGTTCTTCTAGAAACACGCTATATGTAGGAGAAGGTCTCCTACATGCAAGCAATTTTTCACTCATTATGCAAACCATTTGTATTTTTGCAAGATTTTTAAATTTGTCTCCTTCTTTGTAAAATTTTTCTTCCCATTCCTTTCTTGCTTTCTTTTCATCTTCCATCTTTCTTCTCAAATCCTCATTGGATGTTTTGATTTCATTGAGTTCCCTACAAGTATCATCCCATAACTACTTGAGTGGCCAATAAGTTAATTCATCATACGAGAGACTGTTGACATAGTACTCTGTCTTCTAGAAATTTTACATTCTTCCTCTTTCTCCATCATCTCGTTATTTAACTCTTGTTAATTCCTCAATCTTGTCTATGAGCTGAGTTGTTAGTTCCCCAATGAGCATCTCTCTTTGTTCCAACTTGAGTTTGAGGAAGTTCAACTCCTCATCCTTTTCTTTGATAATGAGTTCTTCTCTAGACAAGAACAGAGCCTGTCTAACCTATTGTTTCTCTTCTTTCTCTGAAATTTCTTTGGGGGTTAAGCATTCTTCTTCTACCAAAGGAAATTTCCCTTTCCGTCTCCAAGATGCCAACTCTTCTTCTTCATGTGATAGTGCTGCTGATTCACCCAACTCTTGAAAAACATGTTCCTCAAATCTCTCATCTTCTTTTTCCATCTCAGTTTGGCTTGGTCTAGGAGGATTCATGGCCATGCTGCCCAAAATATCAGCAACTTCTTTTTCCAACTTGTCCTGTTCTTTCATCTCCTCTGGAATTTCTCTAGACCTCTTATGAATTCTTCTTCTTTGAGGAGCTTCAGTATGTTTAGAAGTAGGTTTCCTCCTAGATATTCTTCTAATTTTCACTTCTTGCTCTTTCCTAGGTGAACTATCATTGTTAGAGACAAATATTAGCTCTCCTGTAGTTGCTGCAGAGGAAGGAGTTTCTTTTAAAGGTACAATAGGTTTTACAATTTTAATTCTTCTTCCAGATCTTCTCCTTTTTGGTATAGTCTCCCCACCTATTTCCTTATTTTCCTTTGTAGGGGCACCAATTTCCAAATTAGTTGTAGGAGAAAAGGAGTTGATATTACCCTCCTGATAATATTAGGGTTTTGCTTAAACTTGTTAAGAAATTTCTCCCATATTTCTTCTCCATTTTTCTTTGCAAGAAAATGGTGTTGGCACACCAAATGAACTAACCCATGATGTTTGATTGTTCCAACACCCCAAGAATACCTCTGGGCCATTGTATGAATGGATTCAAAATAAACCCTAGAAGGTTTACTATATATTCTAGTTTTGTAGCTCCATATCTAAGATGTATGAGCATCTTCAGAACTTCTCTTCCTACCGACCCAAATTGACCATCACAAGTTAAATACTTGACTATCCAAAATGCCACTCTATCAAAGGGTTTGGGAAAGCTGGCCCTTCTGACCCCTTTTATGATTTTCTTAGTGTTGTAAATATATTGGGGTTCCGTTTCCCCCTCTTGTAGTAGGGTTTCAACTAATTCTTTTAAGGTCCCTTTGACAGGATTTGGGACATGCATAATTGGCACACTAGATACTTTACTTATTGCATTCATAGAAATGGAATTACAATATTTCTAACCTTTGTTTTAGATTTTTCTAAATTTATAATGAATTATCTTACCAATTCATCATTATACTTCGAGAACTTTTTCAGGAATTCCAACCACCCTGCCTATTCAAAGACATCTACCACTTCTTCATCTGCAAGAAGTTGGGTATCATCCTCAGGTTTTGACTTCTTTTTAATCCCCATGGTAAAGAGGGAGATTTAGATTCTTTCTCCTTCAAATTATTTCTCTACCCAGATTGGCTATAGAACTCTTTTCTTAGTTGTGGAACAGATGGGTTTAGCTACGAACTACTATGCTTAGCTACGAAACTTGTTGTGTTTAGCTACGGAATACAATTTTAATTCTTTTGCTTCTTCCTTGAAGTTTTTTCTGCAACTGCTTCTTCACTTTGTTTACTCTACACAAATGATAGATCATTATAAACATGCCACCACTTTTTCTCCACTCGACATCACCCTCATGATTACTCTCTTTTAATCATAATGTACAATAGATGACTCATCATACCACTTTTAAATCAAATCCAATCACACATGCGAACTTTTAATCTAACCTTTAATAAGTTAAAGACATAATTACCATCTTTGATGATGTGATCCCTCCGTCATGATGACTCATCATTCCTAAAAGTGAAACAAAAAGAAAACGGTTAGAAAAGACAGATGGAATTTCAAGGAAATTCCTTTTATTTTGGATTAGCCATTTATTTGAGGAGATCAACCGCCATTACTAGTTTTCAATTGATCTCTGAGAGAATTTTTTTGAAGAGAACACCATTTACTGGTTTTCATTCCTTCCCTTTTATTATTATTTTTCTTTTATTTTTATTTTTATTTTTATTTTTATTTTATATATATATATATATATATATATTTTGGGGAGAGAACGCCATTTACTAGTTTTCATTCTCTTCCCTTTATTCTAGATTTATCCATCTGATTATTTGATCATTTTGGAAGAACTGAGTTCTTCCATATGATCAAATTCTTTGTCTGCTTCAATCTTCCTCAAGAATTCATCCTTAGTAGGAGGCTTCCTATAAATTTTTATCCTATGTTCATTGACCAAAAGTATCCTTTTGTTGCCATCAATGGGAAGTAAATAAATAGAACCATTTTCAAATATATGCTCAATCTAATAGGGTCCCAAACCATTTGTTCTCAATTTTCCTTGAGTTGCTTGGTACTTAGAATCAAACAATAATGCCCAATCTCCTACCTTGAATTTCCTCTTCTTGATATGTGTGTCATGTCATTGCTTTCTTTGATCTTGGATTATCTTTATCTACTGAAGTTCTTCCATCCTTAACTCATCCAACTCATTGAGTTGAAGAATTCTCTCCTTTTTTGTTGCATCCAACTCAATGCCTATTTTAGTTGTTGTCCTCAATGTTTGCAGTTCAAATTCAATAGGTAACAAGGGATTTTTCCCATAGACTAACTCATATGGTGAAAATCCTATTGTAGTCTTCCAAGTTGTATTATAGGCCCAAACAGCTTTAGGTAGTCTCTTTGCCCAATCTCTTATGCCTGATTCAACTGTTTTGGTAAGGATGTTTTCCAATTCTCGTTTGTTACTTCAGATTGTCCATTTGCTTATGGGTGATAGGGAGATGACTTCCTATGATTGATTTGATAATGCATTGTGAAGGCTTGGATCATATTAGACATGAATTGTGGCCCCTGATCTGAAACTATACTTCTTGGTGCACCAAACTTTACCATAATTTTGTGCCAAAGGAAATCAACAACTCGCTTCTTCAAGTGGTATTTGTTAAAGCCTACACTTCTACCCAAATTTTCACGTAATCAGTACACATAAGAATGTACTCCTTTCCTTGTGAAGGAGGACTAAAGGGACCAACAAAATCCAACCCCCATCTTTCAAATGGTTCAATCACCACTTGAGGTTACAGAGGCATTTCATTGGTAAAAGTTGGTTGTCCCATCCTTTGACAGGGATCACACCACTTGATATATCTCTCCACATCCTTATATAGAGATGGCCAATAACAGCCAATACCAAGTATATTGTGAGTTGTTCTTTTCATTAAAAAGTGTCTTCCACTTGGTTCATCATGACATGCCCTCAGCATGTCAAAGATTTCATCTTCTCTCACACACCTGCATAAAACCAAATCAAGACCACATTTAAACAAGATTCCATTTAACCATTTATATTGTGCACTAATTTTGATCAATTTTTTCATTTATTTCTTAGTGAAAGGAGGAAAATTCCCTGTTGCAAGATAATTTTCCATATCAGCAAACCATGGTGTATCAGCTGAAATAGCAAACAATTGTTCATTAGGAAAGTTGTCCTTAAATGGATCTTGTTCCTTTTTAGTGGTCAATCTTGACAATAAATCAGCTACCACATTAGATTTCCCTGGAGTATCTACTATGGTAATATCAAATTCTTGTAAAATTAATAACCATCTAATTACCCTACCTCTAACCACTGGTTTTTTCATTAAGTACCTAATTGCCGAGTGATCTGTATGTACAAATATTTTTACCCCCGTGATATAATTTCTGAATTTATTAATTGTATAATCACAACAAGAAATTATTTTTCAGTGGTAGTGTAATGTCTTTCAATGGGAGTAAGATTTTTATTGAGGTAATAAATAGCATACATATTTCCTTCTTCATATTTTTGTCCCAAAACCGCACTTTGAATGGAGTTATGTGAGGCATTTGTTTGAATGTGAAAAGGTTTTTTCCAATTAGGTCCTCTCAATATTGGGGCAATGATTAATTTTTCTTTTATTTCCTCAAAAGCATGTTGACATCTTTCATCCCAAAGAAATTCATAGTCCTTGGTAAGAAAATTAAGCATGAGGGCAGTAATTTTACTAAAATCCTTGATAAAGCACCTATAGTAACCAAAGCATGCCCTTAAAATGACTTGATATCTATGGGGATTTGAGGAATAGGTAATTCTAAAATATATATTTTTTTTTTTGGTCAACCTGAATTCCTCTTTTTGAAATGTGGTGTCCTAATACAATCCCCTCATCAACCATCATCAAACACTTCTCATGACTAAGAGATAGATGGTGTTTCTCAAAACTTGTTAATACTCTGTCTAAATTCCTCAAAACTTGCTCAAATGTGTCTCCATGTACAGTGAAATCATCCATGTATACCTCTACATAGTCATTTGTTAGATCTACAAAGATTGTTAATACATCTCTTTGGAAAGTTGCAGAGCATCGCATAATCCAAATGGTAATACCCTCGTAGGTGAAGGTACCCCATGGACATGTAAAGGTAGTTTTGTCATAATCCTCAAAACAACTATGATTTGATTATATCCAATAAATCCATCCAAGAAGGAAAAGTAATTCTTACCTATAAGGTTGTTTAAGACTTGATCTATGAATGGTAGGGGAAAATAATCTCTCAGTGTGGATTTGTTTAATTCCCTATAGTCAACAAAAATTCTCCATTTTCCATTCTTTTTAGGAATAATTACAAGAGGATACACCCACTGACTATATGAGATAGGGTAGATAAAACCTACTTGTAATAGTTTTTCAATTTCTTGTTTGACTATATCTCTTAAGGCTGGATTAATCCTTCTCTGAGGTTTCTAACTGGTCTAATGTTTTCAGTATAGATGTGATGTGTGCAAATAATTGATGGATTCCTTTCATACCTTTGTCTTCCCAAGAAAAATATCTAGTATGATTTTTCGAACGTCAAACAAATTAGCTTCTTTATTATTCTTCAACCAAATTGTTTATGTTCAAAATCTTTCCCGACTCAATCTCAACAAGTTTGGTTCCAATGTGTGATGAACTGATTTGTTGAAATGGTTCCATTAAGGTATTTAGTGGACATGCATGTGGTAATAACATATGATATGTAGCAACATCTCCAAAATTTCCTTGAGACAAAATATTGGAAAAAAGACAAGAGGCGAGTTATGACACTTATCGTGTTGTAGGTCGAACTCCTCGTCACTGCTACTTCCTAGAAATTCTTCACCATTTCTTGATATCTTAGAAACTAAAGCTACCAATTCTTCCTCCCCAAGATAAATCTCGTTCCTCCAGAGAAAAATTATGTATAGTCACAAGGAATTGTTTTTGGTGTGGTTCCTAACTAAATGTGATGGTTCCGGAACTAAATCTGATGATTTTGGGACAGATTCTATAGGTTCTGGAACTAAGTTCATAGGTTCCGAACTATTCCCGATTTCTCCAAGGACAATTGGTGTTCATTCAATGGTTGACTAATCATATCTTCTACCTCACATACGTGATCCTGCAACATGATCATGGCCAAAGAAGATAGGTTTTTCTTATTAGTATCAGGAGTATCAACCCACAATTGTTCTTGATAATCAATAGAAGGTCGTGCAGAAGGATATAAGGAGATTTGATTAGAATTCTTACCATTTGAGATAGTCATATCACCTGATCTACAATCAATTAAATCAACAACTATAGCTAACCATGGTCTACCCAAAATAATGGGATAACTAAGTGTTTTACCTTTTGGCTGCAATATAAGGAAATCAACTAGATATTCCCATGACTCCACCATAATCACATCTTCAATAACTCCTTCTGGTTTTTCTACAAACTGATCTCCATCTACAATATGGTATTAGTAGGTTGTATACCTATTAATGGTAATGTTATCAAGTATCCACTGTCATCACATTTATATCCACTCCCAAATCAACCAAAAATTGTGTATATCTTTGTTCCCTATAGAGACAAATAATAGGACTTCCAAGATCTCCTTATTTGGGAAGCAAAATTTTCTCCTAATAAATCAACAAGTTTCCCATCTACCTTAATAGTCCTGGGTAATCGCTTCTTCCTTCCAAGTTTGTTTAAACATAGCATTTTGATTAACTTGTTCAATTCTAGAATGTCCTTAATTTCTTGTAATAATGGTATTTCAATATTCAATTTCCTTAGTTCCTGCATCATTTCGATTCCTTAGTTTCTATGGCTTCTTTAAATATTTCTAGGAAATGGAGTCTTAGTAGAGTTGCTATCTAGCTCATTATATTTTTCTTTTACATCCTTCTTGGGAAAACCGTACTAGGGGTTTTAGTTGCTTTTTCATCTCAGTGATTATAACAGTGGACTGCTAATTTATTTTCTAGATCTAGTTTGAATATCCTTACAATCCATAGCATTTAGATCAACTAATTTTTCTGGTTCTGTTCCATAGATAAGAGTCGTTTGTTTCTTTCTTGGGTTTTTTATTGGCTATGCTTTGTATTTGGGTTTGGACCATATTTTCATTTTGTGAATTTTATGCTAGGGAACCCATTATGGCTTGTTTATTCTAATTGGGATATGTCCTCCCTTGAACATAATTATTAGGTTTTACCTAGGTTGTGACCAAGAATTCGGGATTTATCAACAAAACCATGTTTGTTGGTGTCCTTGGGCATACCAAGATTGATCTGACCAATCCTGAGGATTCCATGTTGGTTGAGGTACCCAAGGTTGTTGTCCACAATTTTAAGGCACTTTCTGAGCTGCCCATGGCATCATCCAAGGGTTAGGAATCGATCTAGACATGAACTTCCCTTGGCTAGGTTATCTTTGGACAAAATTTACTTCTTTTGATGTGGATGGAATGTTGCTTTGTTTAAGCTGATTTTTAATAAATGGAAGAAGAGAACATGAATCACTCTCATGGTCCCTAGATTCATAGATAAGACACATTTCTATTTTTTTAGGGGACAATCTCTTATTACATGCTTCTTCCATATCTAGGACAATATATAGCTAATGGTTCAGTTTTAGCATTTTCTTTAGCTTGCAATCCATCCAAGGTGGAAGTTAATTGAACTAAAATGTCTGTTTTGAAATTTGTCAATTCATCCATCAGTTTTTTCATATCTGGGTTTAAATTTTTAACTATTTTTCCTTTTCTAGGTCCACCCCTTGTTCATGAATAGCTTCTACAAATGTCTTTAATATCATTCATTCTTATTTGATCAATATTTCCACCTCCTATCGATCAAGTTCCTCCCTGATTCATTATCCAAACCTTTCAGAAAAATGGTTTTTCTTAACTCTTCTTGTAATACAAATCCACATCTTTTTCTCACAAAAATGAATCTGTCTAAATAATATTCCATATTCACATCCTCCTCCCGCTTGATTTTGAAAAATTCTTCCTTTATATTCCCCCTCTACATCATATTTGATACTTGTCTAAGAAGCACTTCCATTTGTGCCCAAGTGGTAATAGAATTAGATGGTAATCTCTTAAACCACCTCATTTTTGTATCCTTCAGGGTAGATGGAAACAACTTGAGTTTCTTATTATCTATTTTGTAATCATAAGTTTGACACAATACTTTACATTCAAATAGAAATTGCTTAGGTTCTAAAGATGACATCCCTCTAAACGTGGGTAAATGTGCAGTTGAAATATTTTTCATAGGTGTATCATCATCATCCAATTGAATTAGATAAGTGAAGGTCCTATCAGGTTCTCTTTACTTCGCTTCTTGTTCCATTTCGTAGTACCTTCTAGATTTTTTTCCCAATCAATATGGTATGTGATTTGTTTTGGGAAGTTGAAAAGTCAAAAGTAGGAGGTTGACTACTTAATTGTGAATCAAAAATTTCTCTAAACGGGTCTTGGAATATGATCTTTTTTCTAAAGGTTCTACTTCCTTCTGGTGATTGATCTAAGAATTTTAAAGGTGGCAATTATTCTTCGTACCTAGTAGGGAAAATGGTGCTTGTAATTCTTGATCAACTTCCTTATTTGATGATGATTCTTGTTCGAGATATTTTTGGAGGAATCGACCCTTAGAGTCTATTGGTATACTCATTAATTTTATGATGACATAGGGAAGATCATGCAATTACTAGATGTATGATTACTGCTCTTGTTGACACCTAATTAAACAATTCTAACTATTATGTCCCTAGAAATGGCACCAAAAATGATGGGTGTCGTTATTCCCTTCATTTAATCAACTCTTTGTTGATGTCATATTCAAACTAGGGGTGGTGTCCAAGCTATGTGCAATAAGAAATCTTCATGATATAGTAATTGACTTTATGAATTTGTTTCTTTATTTATATTTTCTAGGGGATTTTCTCAATGTCTTGAGGATTCCTTGGCTAAAACCTTATTGAAATCAAACTATGAAAACTTGCTAGAAGTAAACACTCTCTGTAGAAATAGATTGTTGGAAATAAACACACATTTGTAGAATGGAATAGATTGTTGTAAGTAAACACACGTTACAAAAATGAACACACTTTCTTTGGAAATAAACACATAATTTGAGAATACAGAAAGTTGATTGCAAAGAAAGAAGAATCTAATCTAGAACACCTATAGGAATAAGTACGAAAAGATTTCAACTTGAGTAATCAAAAGTATTTATAGAATTAATAGATCTATACTATTTGATATGGAAATATAAATACCAATAAAATGAAGATCCTGGTTGCTAGAAGAGTGGGCCCTTACTCCACCTTGAAACATGATTTGAAAACTTAATATACTCTCAAAATAGGAATGGCTATTTATTGATAAAATGTTCTGCATTACAAAAACATATTGTTTCTTTTCTCTCTATCTTTTCTATGTGTATATCTATATCTATCTCTATCTATATTTATTTATCTATATGTTTGTATATATATACTTCTTCCACAGGTGTATTTACAACCATAGCTATCCTACTAATTCAGATAGAACCGAATTGTGCCCAAAATAGATGTTGAATTGGATCATGGTTGGATGTACTACTGTATGATAGTTATCCCTGGATCTGCGAGTATGAAGAATCGAAAATCTTCCAATCTGATCCTAATTGAAAGGATCATTGATTGTTAAATCACCGATGTTGTTGGAATAAATAAATTCTCATCGGTTCTGGAACTTTAGAGAAGTTATAGAACTAAAATAAATCGTTCCAGATCTAATTGTGAGGGTTCCGAAGCTACATGTAGGAGTTCCGGAACTAAGTCCAAAATTTCTGGAACTAAGTGATGAGGTTCTCGAACTAATCCCAAAAGTTTGAGAATTAAGTGACAGAGCTCGTAACTATGTAATGGAGTTCTCGCGAACCGAGCCGTATCAAAACCAATGCTTCTAAAAACATGCTAATCACTTCATACTTTGTTCTTTGGACTGATTCTGACCTGTTTTATTACAAAACTGAATTTCCAAAGCACTTAGTTAGGAATTACAAAGTTTTTAAACGTTAGAAATACAATCAACAAAAGATGGAAAATTACATCCTAACTTATATTAGATCAAACAAAAGTCACAAAATGCAATCAATCTTGATAAAAAGGAGAGTAAAATAAGATCATTTATTGTACATTAATGAGACATATTCTGGCCTCATCATAAATTGTATGAAAACTTTGGCATTCAATTGAGTTTCTCTTCACCCTATTACGCATAGACAAATGGACAAGCCAAATCTTCCAATAAAACCCTCAATAAAATTCTTATGAATGTGGTCGATTTACACGAATAAGGATTAGCACACACACATTCATTTCACCTTATGGTCTTATCATACTAGAATTTGTACCTCTACCAATTCCATACCATTCTCTTAGGTCTATGGTATAGAGGTCGTCTTGCCTATTGATGTCGAAATTCCATCTTTTCATATATCACTCAAATATATGCTCTTTGACGATGATTTCTACCAAAAACATTTGGCATAACTTGAGTTAGTATACAAACGCATTCTAAATGCTCTAGACCATGTTCAAATCTACCAAAAATTCATCAAACGTGCCTATGAAAAATGTGTTCATGAACAAACCTTCAAGGTTGGCAATCTCATCCTTAATGAAACAACATGTAGCTAAATACGAGAAAAGTAAACAAGGAAATTTTTCCCCTAATTGGATTGGACCTTATATTGTTACCCATGCCTATGGATCAGGTGCTTATCATTTATCTTCTCTTAAGGGTAAACCCAAACCTGAGCCCCTTAATGCTTTGCATCTTTGACCATTCTATTGTTGAATAAAGTACTACATCACTTTATGTCACTTATATGCTCGTCCCTTGAGTGAACCTTTCCTTTCACCTACCTCTTTTAAGGACCAATGACTCAAATAGAATTGTGTGATTATCCATCACCCTTTAGCCTTGTCTTAAATATGAGTACCACGGCTCTACTCATGGCATAATTCTCATGGATACTTTTCATCCTTTTCAGGATGGAATCCCATGGTCGTTCGTTACTTGAAACCCCTCTTGCATATCTAACCTTGTTGTGCTATGGTTTTTCCTTCATAAAATAGGCCTATACTCCTTTATAGTCTTATCCATGACTTCAAGTCCAAAAATACAAAATATATGGGATAAAAAAAACTCTACTCCTTGAGTAAAAATTCTTACAAATAGATGATTCCTTCAAAAGGACATCTATCTTTCTCTCTCGTGTTGATATAAAAAGAAGACTAATCTATACTTGTCAAAAATAAAATTATTCTGGAGCTTCTGCATTGATCAACTTCACGAAGACCTCAAGGAGAACCTATTTATCCCAATATAGACTTCTTGCATCGATCAATCTATACATGTAAAAAGCAAAAACAAAATAAAAAGTCAAGAAAAATACAAACTTTTGGTCATGGACTTTCCTATTCTAGTTTTGGGTATCTTGTAGAAGGGGCATGTTGTCCCACAACAAGGTTACGCTTAACAAAACCCTTCACCCTACCTTCTATTTATTTTCTCCTATCCACTCAAGGGACATGGCGTGTATTCTACACATTGTGATCAAGTAACTTCTTTAACCTAATGTTATGCTTAACAAAACCCCTTCACCCTACCTTCTATTTATTTTCTCCTATCCACTCAAGGGACATGGCGTGTATTCTACACATTGTGATCACGCAACTTCTTTCACCTATAGACCTATCGCTCATGTAATGTATCTAGGGACTTATGTTTAATAAGTCTAGGGGTATGACACCTATGGTCCTTGCCAAATATGGGCATGCCGCCTCTTTTATTTTCTTATTTGTTTACTTATTGTTTCTTCAAACAGGACAAGACCATTGAAATGGACTCAATCATAACACCGTCATCTATGCCTACACTTAATTCACCTTTCCTATTACCTATTCAACATTTGACCTTGCCTATTTTCAAACATACCTTACCCAACCAACTTATTCTAACCTACCTACCCAACCTACCTACTCAACTTACCTAATCCAATCTCATTCTTCCTTGGTTTAAGGGAGAACTACATCGTCATGAGGCCCCTTTTACAAGGGCTATATAGGCAACACTTCAAGGGCATGGCACCCTTGAAGGTTATCTCGGCCACTCTTTTCCATCACAATTTTCCCCGCCATGTTTTCCCCTAAAAACAAACCTTATTAGTTAGTTTCCATAAAAATAATAACTTGGAAATTAACCCAAAATCATAGATACATCACCCATATACATCATCATTTACTTTCCATAAAACCAATAACTTGGAACTTAAAGCAAAATAAACATAACCAAACCATGCCTAAATATCAAGTTTCCATAACATTAATAACTTGGAAATTAAACCAAACCATGCCTAAACATCTAGTTTCCATAACATCAATAACTTGGAAATTAAACCATGCCTAATCATCTAAATTTCCATAACATCAATAACTTGGAAATTAAACCAAACCATGCCTAAACATCTAGTTTCCATAACATCAATAAATTAAACCATGCCTAATCATATAAGTTTCAATAACAACAATATATTGAAATTAAAACATTTAATCAAACTCAACCATGCATAATATTATAGTTTCCATGACATCAATAAAATGGAAATAAAATCATATATACATCATCCAAACCATGCCTACACATCTAGTTTCCATGATAACAATACAATGAAAAATAAAAACAAACACATCATATATAACCATCATCATCAACTATATAACTAGGAATTTTTGTGTGTCAATACATGAATACACAAATATAAATAGTCAGTGTCTCTCAAAATATCTCATATACATCTCACCTCTTCGGCATGCAGCCTGATATATATAATATGAATACCAAATAACTACATCTCCATATCATCTCTAGGAAGGCCCGACACCTCTGCTGCTCTCCCTTGTCTCCTCCCCTAGCCTTGGCCTCCACAAACTAGTCACATCCCACTCACCCTCCTTATGAGCTTGATGGATCCTTGAGCTGCTTGGTACTCGAGTCCATGAGCTAGTCCTCACTCTGGTTATTTTTTTGCTTTCTGCTTTCGATATATGATAAAACATGTATACCTCCATCTATAAGTTGATCCTAATAATACTGGCCTTGCTCACAAACATCCATGTACAAGTCTATGGATATCATATGGGAGGTTCCATCGCTATGACCCCAACTAGTGGACCTTTTCCTATACCAAAGGGCCCCTTTCTGCTACATATAAAATAGGACCCTATCCTGGGTGTTTTTTCCCGTGTACAACTACTAGTTGTGCATGCATTGATCGCATGTTCTGTAATGCGATCATGGGCCTGTAATGCTACTACCTTCCCCCATATCCAAATAGTTTCGGGATATGTTTGTGCTTATCTTGCTGCTAGCTGTCCCTATAAGGTAGCCACCTATGCCTAACCTCCTTCTAGATTCCCCTGTAGCCAAGCCACCACTCCCTGTAACTTGTCTCTTTCTACTATAACAGTGGCCAAATCAGGATGACTTGGCCTTTGTGGTTCTACCTGTAGTTGGGCTATCCACCATTGCCTATACATGAGAGTCATGCCTCGCATCATCAATCCACCTATTGGTAACTGATCCTCTTGTCCTATGGGATCCACTAGGTGTGGTGGAGATAATGGTCTCTCCACGTCATCCCTACGATAGTGTGGAAACAATGGAGGAACATCCTGCTGAAGCCCAAAATGGCATTTGACTCACTCAACTGGAATCATCTCATATTCCCTGGGTCATCATCCATGTATCCATCTAACCAGCTATAACCCTTCTAACTCCTTTGTCATGCCCCCATATGATGTGAAATTAACATAAGGCTGCCATATAATATCAAGTGATGATAGGCCCTCTAGTAAACGCATGTAATATAACACATCTCGTGTAGCTGCATCCAACCTTAGATGTACCTCTATAGAATCCTCTCAGTGCCAATCCTATCATGGAAGGCCTACTAGACGCAAAAACATACTATGTGGTCATAAGCCCAAGAATAAAGAAGATAAGTACAACACACACCAAAACACCGAATCTTCCAATAGGCCCATAACTCCTCGTAAAGTTGTACTAGATATGTTGACACCCATGCAAAACATACTCTCTCCTCAATCATATCCTCCAAAACCCCCATCAATTCCCATGGAAATCTCCCACCCTCTCGAATCTAGGAGTGCACAACAATGCTAATCCCCACCATCATCATAGACAACCAATCTTGTCTCATGTGGGTGTGTGACATACATCTCCCCATAATTGATGCTCGCACTATGATACGTCAAATCTCCCACGTCATCTCCAAACACCCTACCCATCAGCTCAAAACCATCATCTAAGGAAATCTAATACAATGGCTCCCCAACAATAGGTAGCCTCAATATCCTATAGACATCCTCTAGAGTGATCATCATCTCTCTAGTCAGTAAGTGGAATGTGTTGATAAATGAATCCCATCTATCAATGAGAGTGACCATCATGTTGTGATCTCGTACTATATGCCTATATCACCTAATAACGCCAAGCCCAACATCCATCATATGTTCCCACTCGCTTTTAGTGACGTTGGACCTCATCTCGCACCAAACGAGGAGGCAGCCTATCTCACATGGTCAACTATTGTCTCACATGCATCATCACCATTCAAACATGTTAATCAATTGTCACTTTCACTCATTTATTTTACCCTACCCAGCCCAATACCTACATATATATTTCTTAGCTTTCCCACCTCTCTACCCTAAACCCACATATTCCTACCTCACTTTAACCTAACTCACCCCTTCTTACATAAATTGACCCTAAACCCACATATTCCTACCTCACTTCAACCTAACTCACCCATTCTTACCTAAATTGACCCTAACGCATCCATTCCTACCTATATTAACCTTAACCCATCCATGTCCACCTAAATAAATATAACCTACCCCTCCTTTACTTTTCCGCTTCCACCATTCCCTTTTTCCAACCTTGGTCACTTTTTACATCAATCGACATCGGTCACCCGACTAATACCAGTCCCCATTTGACCCCACTAATACCAGCTAGCTTACTGAAGTTAGTCAATACCTAACCAACATCGGTCACTAGTTTGGCCCTAGGGCTGAACCCCCACGTCCCCATTTTTAAAAAATTAACTTAAAAACCTAAATTAACTACCCAAACCACCCCCAATTGCCTCTACATTAATTTTTCCACCTAATTAAACTATTTTTGGCCCTCCCCATACCCAATTTCACCCACTTTTAACCAAATTTCAAAACAAATTTCAAAATCTAAATTCTTCATTTTTCTACCTTATTTTATACCAAAAACACAAATGGAGATCAAATCCTACCTCTACTTAGCTTCATCTTTATGGTGGGATGTCTGTATATCGCACGGAGGTCCTCTTTCCCCTCTCGATGTAGCCTAGAATTTACCAAGATAACCTGTGTGTTGGCACATCTCTCACGGCTAGACTAAGCACTCACTCAAAGTGTGCAAAGGTACCATGCCCCTCTTTAGGGTTTTTTGTGTAGGATGTTAGCAAGATGAAGAGTTAATGTATTGATCCATAATTAGTATAACATTCTACAGAGTATATTCCAGATCTAAATCTAAAGAGTAATAGATTTAAGTAATAGCCACAATGAATTCTTCCATGCAAGATTTAGTTGTAATCATGTTTAACACCTTGAATCATTCAATACACTCCATTATATTAAACACAATAAATATATAGAAGCTTCTTACAATACCATAAGCTTATGTGCACATCGATCCGTAGCACAACTTCGAATAACTTATATCCAATCCCCTATACTACGCAGATCACTACTTATTTATAAGGGTGGGGACTTTCCCTTCACCGCTTCTATAATTCTCAAAATAGGTCGCATGCTGAAAATAACTATGTGCCTTCATAATAATAGACACACATATAAGTGCGCTAACAATAGATCTCTTCTCGGTTAACTCACATTATCAAATCTATTATTAGCTTGAACCCATGCAACGAGCTTAGTAGATGCTCTTCCCAAAATAGCCTACGTGTGTTGTGTAAGTCTTTATCTAGTTTGTGTTTTTACACACTATCTCCAAAAATAGCATGTGCACGTGAAAATGGCTAAGTCCTGAATCTATCCTTGTCTTTCATGCACGTGTCCTTCCCTATCCTTTCATGCCTTTAAATGTACCTTGTTCTCACGTACAACCTTCTCGTGTGCCTTCTAATAAGTATCATACTTTTTTTGCTCAACATTACCCCACACAAAGCGTATTGCCTCCCCAAAAATGGTTTCCTTCGATAATTTTAAAGAATAAAGAATGAGGAGTGGAATGAATTAAAAGTAAATAATTTCTATACAAATAATGACCTTCACAATGCAACGTCCTTAGTTTCGATCGAAGAATTGACTCTGAATATTCCTCTTTGATTTCAGCTTCTAAGGCTTTCCAATCACTTAGTGTGGCTTCTGTCTTTTCCAGAATATCTGATGCAATAGAGTATAACTCTTCTTGTGCAATCTCTTCCTCCTCGTTCGGAATATCTGATGCAATAGAGTCATAATAGTTGGATTTATTGTTATGTGCATGTTTTGTGGTTCCTTCCTCATTCTCCTTGATACACATGAATCTTCACACACATCAAAATCAAGCTCTTCCAAGTGAGTGTGCATGGACCATGAAAACTATTTCCTCATGCACGTGGTTGCCATGTCAGGGTCCATCAACTCCCACCCATACAATTCCTTAAGGCCCACTATATTTTGGAATCGCACGCAGATAATTTTACTTGTGTCTTCTTCATAGCCCATGACTAGTGCAACATACTCCCCACTTTCCCTCCTTGATCTTGGCCCCTTAGGAACTTGAGCACCAAGGTTTGGAGTTAGATCTTCTATGTCCTAAGAAATATCTTGATCTATTTATCATGGTTTCTTTCCTCCTTCAACCTTCATTTCTTTGTCTTTGGGATCTTCCACATCCTCTGGTTGTATTGGAGATCCAGACGCTCTCTCTTTAGACTTCTCTTCCTCCACATTTAGCTTCAATTTTCTCCTTCTCTTCTCAGTTGTCTCCTTCTACTATGGAGAGATTTATGGTGATCTTCGTGCTTGATTGTGAAGTAGCACTTTGAGTTCTTTTTGTCTAAACATGCTCTTAAAGTCACGTTCTTCAAGGTCTACTCCTACTTCCAATTCTTCATCTCCTTCTTCTTATGTCTAGGGTGGAGTACTTGTGCACTTAGCTTCTACCTTGTCCATGGGTTTCCTCCATCCCCTGTGATCCAAGCCACCACTGTCCTCATGTTCTTCCTCCTCATCGTCTACCTCTACCGTTTATGTGGGCTTTGAGCTGGTACATTCTCCACTGTATGCTTTCCCTTAGGCAGCCCTAGGAGCACAAACTCATTCTCTACATACTTATTACCCTCCAACTTAGGTTTAAGCTGAAGGTATATAAGTGTGGCTCCACTATCTCTAATTTCCAAACTCATAGGCTTCATGCTTATCATATCTAAAATTAGCCTCTCAATATAGGTAGTCGACCTAAATAAACACACATCTTCAAGAGCGATATGGTAGTCACAATCTACCTTGTCTACAACAAAATTTAGGCGGTGTGTATCAATGAAATGGTTGACTAATGCATAGAAGTAGTGCACTATGTGAAGGCATACAATAGTTTGCACCAGGGGCCCCAAGTCCCATCCTTCATAGCAAATCACGTAATGTAGAAGTACTGGTATACCACGAAATTTGACGCCTTTCCCACCACCAAAGGTAACTCCTTGGGGATGTGCCACTCCTCTTCAAATGCCACATGGATCCGATCATACCACATCTCTAGCCTCTCTGCTAGAATGACCCACTCATTGACCCTTCACATAGGGTAAGTGCGGGGAAGTTGATGGACAAATATAGGGTCATCTGTGGACGTCATATTGCAAAAACAAGTGAAATCTCAACTTGTAGGGATTATTAGCTATACACGCACTCTAAATTAGAAAAATTTATATAATATGAATCGTAGCATTCGAATTTAGTTTCTAAAATACTAATTTTTGTAAAAACGGACAAGTTTAGCTATATTAAACACTTAAAATTATATGACTTTTTTTTTTTTTTTTTTTGAAAAAACTTATAAGATTGTAGTCCGTTTGCCTGCAGCTTGGATGACCAAATCTTGTTTTTTTTTTTTTCCTTTGGTGAAATGTTAGATGTAGTTGTCTATCTTGGGATGGATTTTATTTTGTATTTTTTTAGCAATTTTTTTTTTTTTATGATTTTTTCGTGAAAGTAGTCTGAAAATATTTAGAAAATGGAGCGCTTTCTCGTTTTCCCGCCATAACTATATCAAAAAATATCAAAATCATTTTTTTTTAAGGTGTATAGAATTTTTCCACGCTTGGGATGGTATAAGTTTTATCATATTTTGATAAGCGAAACAAAATTTACAGTCTTAAATGTAGACATGAACATTCACGGGAAAAAATGTCTTAAAGACCTATTATTAGTAAGAAATTATAAAATGATATTTATCTTATTCTATTCACTTTAAAAACAATATTTCTACAAAGATAAGAGTCTACCCTACGTGATGGCACCATTTTTGTGAAATGTTTTCAGTTTTTTAGCATGGTTCAAGTCTTTGGAAGAGCAGATTTGAGGTTTTTTGACCTTTTGCACTTCATAATGACCTTCCATAGCTTTGGTTGGGGAAAAACAAAGATTTTCTCGAGGCTTAGGTTTAGCAGATAGATCCGCGATCACGGTTTTTTAACAATACTGTGAGCTCTTTATAAACCGCGAGCGCTTTTATAAAGAGCGCCATGGTTCATAAAGTGCGCTCACGGTTTATAAAGCACGCTCGCGGTTCATAAATCATATTTACACACATCCCAATGTCTGAATTACCATGTGATTTTTACTCTCTGACCTTACCGTATTTAATTCTCATAAATTATGTCTTTTTCCTGCACGTTTTCTTATCAATTGAAGTAAAACATCATGGGAGACAAAAAAGGAAGTCATTAAATAAAAAAACACCAAACGAATTAGAGGCCAAAAAATTCAAAATGCTTTGCGAATGCGGAAACTTCATGAATCTAGAAAGGTTCATCTTCAATCCCAACTATTGTAAGCAATGAAGAACTAGGTAATGTTTCTACTGTCAATGTTGAAGTTGAATTAAATACTCGTGATGAAGAAGTTTTTACTTTATCAATGTTGAAGAAGAATTAAATACTCATGATGTAGCAAATGTTGAAATTGAAGGAGACAATGAAAATGTGAATAAGGAAATTCATGTTGAAACTATAGACAAGTAAAATTTGACAAAAACACCTCCTATAATTTTACATAAGAAACCTAATTATTTTATTGAAATTGATGAAAACATTTTGAAACCAATGTCCTAAAACTTTTCGAACGACAAATCGGAAGAAAAGCCCATCAAATTTGGGATAATCATTTTGAAATTTTAAATGATTCCCAAAGATGTCAGTTTTTGGTTAGTTTGATGAAATTGATTAAAATGAGACCTACATTAAACACCTTAGGATTGACAACATCTAACATACGTGGTCAAACCTCTACAATTGTTGAAAACCTTCATGATGCATATCACACTTTGTTGGTGTCGAAGAGATGTACTAGGGATAGTAATATTGTGCGTCGTGTACTTGCTACTAGTGTTGTAAGTGAATCAATAAAAACGCTTTGATTATGCAAACAAGTCGAATGTTGCAAGTTAATCGAAAACTCTAATGAAAGCAATTGAAAGACGTAATATCCTTCAATCACTCAATAATGTCGATTTTTGGTCATTTTCTGCTAGAGCACCGTGTAAGGACAAAAATAATTCTGATGCTATAAGAGAAGTTGTTATTAAATTTTGGCATGATAACACTAGAGTTTCACCTAATACAAGAGATGTTATAAAATGGAGAGTTGGTTCTACTAATCGTGAACCACATCCAAAGCATTTCTTAGATATGACTCAAACTCAATTTTTTCGTAAGTTTGAACAAGAGAATCTGGAAATTAAAATTAGTCAACGTTTTTTTGAAATGTTGAAACCATTCTATGTGAAAATCAACCATGCTCGCACCACTTGTTGTTGTAGGCAACATGTTGAATTTGCGATGCATTATGCTAAATTTTTACGTATTCGTTCTATTTTTCATTCTGAAACTATGTTATCTAAATGTGGTGTTCAAGTTCCACCAATATCTTCCAGGGATTTCATTCCTACTATATTTTGTGAAAAAGAAGTTGGACAATTTTTTTATAGTCAAGATTGTTTAGATGGAAGTTGTAGTACATGCGGCGGATTACCTAAATTGGAAAGTTACATCCATGAGAAAATTGAAGGTACAATAGGACATAATTTAGTTGAATTTGATAAATATAAATCAGTTGCATACCAGTTGAAAGATGGAAAAGAGTCGAAACGGTGTGAGCTAGTTACAGAACAAATGCCTATTTTTCAATTTATGAGAAAATTTAAGGATGAAATTGTTTATGAGTATGCGAGGCATACACATAGAGCTCGATGGTTGGATGAACAATTCAAGCTATGCAAAGACACATTTCCTATTGGTACTATTGTTTCAGTGGTCGATTTTACAGAGAATTACACATTGCAACCACAAATGGAGGTTCAATCGCAATATTACAACTCAGTACAAGTTGCCATTTTTGTGCATATAACATTTCTACATTCTCCGACAATCTGCAGAGAATGATCAAAATTTTTAAGAGAGTACCACTTTTATATCGGTGATGATTGTACTCATTCTCTCTTTTCAGGTGCAAGGGTGTTTCCGGTTATTTTATGGAAACTTGTCTCGATAGGGACATCCACTTCAAACAACATTATATATGGTCGATAATTACACGTCTCAGTTTAAGAATGCATGAATGTTTTATTGGGTGAGCAGAATGCATGTCAAGATGGGTGTGTGTTGTCCACTAAAAATTCCCCTACTTTTAAGAAGTTGAAAATTAAAATTTTGAGGTTCAAAGTGTCTTTCTGTTGTCTTGGTGATGTGAAAAGTCGAAAAATTGGGAAAATCTCCACGTTTTTGGGTCGTTTTGTGTTTTTCGGCCTGTCGACATTTTTTTCCCGCGTGTCCCAAGTTCATTCAGCTCTCTGTTCCCGATCGGCCGGTTTACCCGGAAGTCTGCTCTTTTCGGGCCCGTCGGAACTTTTGTCCCAAATGTCCCAAGTTCACCCGACCCATTGTTCCCTTTTAAATGCCTCGATTCGGGTGAATCGCGTATCCCGCATACTTTCGTCCCCGCATGTCCCAAAAGCATTTGTGCGTCTTTTCCCCGCATCACCTGAATTGGCCGAACCGCGTGCACTTCGCTTTCATGTCCCTCGTGTCCCAAATGAACCAAGTGCCATTCGTGTTAGTTTTTCCCGCTCTACCCGAATATCTTGCTTTTCAAATGTGCATTTATTACCTTTCTCTCTCCTAAACGGCTATATAATGAACTACCCCTATGCATTTTTGCACACTGCTTTCATGCTATCTATTTCTCGAACCCTTGCTTTGCAAAAATTTCTCGCGTATCCATTTCCCTTGCGATTCCATCCCAAGTCTAGCTTGCAGCTTTGCTCTCCGAGTTACTATCAACATGAAGATCAAATTCCAGGGGCAGGAACAAGTTTCACCACTCAAGTCTGCCATTCCCGATATCGGGGACAGTGAAGTTCGCCACCTTGATTTTGGGGATTTTTGGGCAAGGATGATAGATGCAAACCCTTCAGCTATGGCGCATGACGGTGGTTTTAGCTGGGCTTGGCATTCGCCGGTGGCTTCCCAATTTTAGTACAATGTGCAGACACTGTACTCGCTTGCGGAGCTCATTTCAGTCCCGACTCAAGCGAACTAACGAACGTGCATGGAGAACTCATTGCCAAGTTAGATGTCTACCGCCAACACATCAGTCCCACGTGGCAGAGACATAGCCGAGGCATTGAAGAGATTCAGACAACAGATCTTAAAGTCGGTGGGTCCCTCCCAGTCATAAGCACCTGTCTTCTTCTCCTAATTCTTCTCTTCTCTTCCCCTTCTTTCTCTCGATTTGTTGTAATTAGTTGGGGTATTGCGATTAGCAACCCTTTAACTAATCTTTAGTTAAAATAAGTAGTTACCGAGAGTAACTGATTTGTAAACTATATAATGGCCTCTCCTCGCCATTTTGAAAAAAGGAAGAACTTGGCTTATTTCTGAAAAGTGTAAATAAATCATAAAGAAATCAATACAGAAGGATTTTTCATTCTTTGTCTATCTGGTTTCCTTTATTCTCAAGCTATTCGTTTAATTTTATTAGATCATTTGTCTGTATTATGCTGAGAAGCTTTGTATTCTCACAGATGTTATTTACAGAACTTTGTGTCTTTTCAAATTTCATCTTATTAATATGATACAAATGATCTTGTTCCAATTCACTGTACCCTCGCATGCATAAGGAATTACTCTGTCATCTATAATTCTGAATGGTGCCTTTCTGCTCGTTCTCACATTTTCATTCCTCAGTCCTTTTGTGATTGATGATCCTTATAGAAAACACTTTCATAATATCCAAGTTCCACAAGAAAATCATGCTTTGTATATGTGTAAATAGGTTCGTTTCTGAATAAGGGAACCTCTCCCATTAAAGAGGAGGGACTTCTTGTCCCCTGACTATTGCTCTTCTCAAGTCATATTTGACGACCAACTTTTGGTGACTCCACTCGGGAATCATATTCCGGTTCTATAATCATTTATCGATCATCTTCTCGATCTGGCTACTCCACGTTTTACTCAAGGGAGAAGGGCCCTTGGTATTGAAGATTCTCAGTTTCAGCTTTTGGAACAACAGGGTTTTCCTCTCCCTTCAACAAGAAGAAATAGAAAGGCTCGTTCAACAAGCACTCCACCTGTCCAAGATAGAATCCCTACGGGTGGTATTCCTTCAGAGCAAATCAGTCCTAATCTTCGAGCTTTGATTCTTGCTGGTGTTTCAGTTCCTCTTCAAGCCATTTTTCCAAGAATGGTGGTACCATTGCCTTGGGGTCATCATGTTGGGCCTCTTGCCCTTCCTCAGCCTTTGCATGAGTTACCCAGAGGTAACCGGAAGAAATTTCCTAAATTCAAAGGTGATGGTAAAGTACATCCTGATGAACATATCGTAGCCTTCATAGTTACATGCGGAGTTCTAGGAGTTGAACATGAAGACATCTCTCGTAAGGCTTTTGTTGAGACTTTACAAGATAATGTCACGATTGATTGTTCTATCACCTTCGGCCGGAGCTATCACTAGCTGGAACACAATGAGAACTAGGTTTGAAAACCGTTTCAAACCGGCGAGAAGACGTGCATGCTTTGCTAGCCCAAATTTCTCAAATAAAGAAGGAATCACAAGAGCCCATGAGAGAATTTGTGGCTCGATTCAATAGGTTGATTAACAAAATTCCACCAAATACTC
Source organism: Taxus wallichiana var. yunnanensis (assembly GCA_018340775.1). NCBI lineage: Eukaryota > Viridiplantae > Streptophyta > Pinopsida > Cupressales > Taxaceae > Taxus > Taxus wallichiana. Next base: position 48,750,570 of record CM031238.1, read on the forward strand.
AACCTGTAGATCAAATTCAAAAATGCTTCTTCCTAAACACCCAATTGCCTGAAGTTAGTTATGCACTGAGAAGGGCTAATCTCGCAACATTGGTCGAGGATCAAACTCTTGCTGTTAGTGTTGAAGATGATTTAATCATGTCAGGGAAGTTGAGGAGAGACCCTTCTAAATCTAAGTCTGCTTCTTCCTCCTCTTCTACTCCTGGACCTAATACTAATCCATTGGTACAAAAACTTGCAAATGATCTCATCACCATTAAGAAACAATTGGCTCAGCATACTCCCTATGCAGACGTTCCAAGGAGGAATTTTCAGCCCAAAATCATTTTCCTGCTTCTCAAACAAGGCTAGCGCTTGAAGGACCTCCTATTAAAGTTCCTGTCAATGCAACCTATGACGTTGAGGAACCAGAGGATGAGGAGGTTAATGAAGATTGTGAGGAATTTTTTGAAGAGGTTGATGATGAAACAGATGAAATTGAGGGATCTCGAGTTAATTTCTTCACCACTGAAGGCATTGATGAAGGGGATGATTATGACAAAGTAGTAGCAGACATGAATAGCGAATCATATGCTATCATGACTCGAGAGCAGACAAATCGGAGGGAGAAAGTGATGCAACCCACCAAGAAATCTAAAGAGCAGCCGACAACTATCCTCAGTAATTGCAAAAGAGGATCTCCTATCCCCATTTCATCTACATCAAAGGTGAGTCCTCACGATCCTCAACTACTAAAGTTACTTCTTTTTCCCCTAAAATTGATAAAACTAGGATCTCAAGTGATGATAACCCGTCCACTTCTGGGTCTTTCGATATTATTGATCACCTAAAAAAGACTAAGGTTCAAATCTCAGAGGCTGAATATTATCAAACTCATCCCAAGGATTTTGCTAAAATGATTCACTTTGTCAATTCCCATTCTAAAACTACCTCTAAAGGCCTTTTACCCACTCCTTCGCACCACAGCCTAATCTGGTAGCCGCTGTCACCTCACCCAATGACAAAATCAAACCATTTTATGTAACACTCCTTATAGCTGGCCATAGGCTCAGTAATTGTGCATCATAGACTCAGGAGCATCAGACAATGTAATGCCTGCCAAAGTAGCTCACACCTTAGGCTTGACTCTCACACGCACTTACGGATCTTGTTATTCCATGGAGAGTAAGGAAGTGCCCTTGGTCGGAAGAATTAAGGACGCACAAGTGGCTTTTGCTACTTTTCCTGAGAAGAAAGTTTTGGCTACTATCTTAGTAGCAGATATTCCTCCTTCATACGGGATGTTGCTAAGAAGAAACTTCTGTAAGGATGTGGGTGGAGAAATTCAAATGGATTGGTCACATGCCCTCATACCTGTTAATGGGAAAATGAAGAAGGCTGCTTTGCTGAGAAGCGATGCAGTATATTGTACAAAAAACTGATGATCCCAAAGCACAAATACTCTATGAGGATATGGGTCATGGCAACTACATGATTATGTCTCCAGAAGAAATCCAACTCCCCAAAGTGTCACCTAAAGATCCTAATGGCGTTTGGATACTAGAGTTTGATGGAAGTTGTTCTTGGTGGATTCTGAGCTGGTGTCATATTAGTGTCACCTGAAGGAAGCATTCATCCTTTCTCATTCAAGTTGCAGTTTGAAAATACCAATAATACAGCAGAGTATGAAGCTCTCATTCTTGGACTCTAGGTGGCAAAAGAACAAGGTGTGAAGAATCTTCTAGCTCGTGGGGATGCGGAATTGATTGTCAAGCAAGTTAGGAACCTCTTCCAGGTAAAGAATAGAAGGTTGAAACATTACCAGAATCAGGTTTGGGACTCCATTGAATTTCTTGATGCTTTCTCCATCGAAGCAATACCTAGGGAAGAAAATACTAGGGCTGATTCACTAGCAGTCTCAAGGTCACTGCTCATACCTCATCTTGACTTTTCTCAAGATAAGTTCACCATTGAGATGATCCATCGACCTAGTGTACCTGATAATACAAGTAACTGGCAAGTTTTCAATGATGATCAACACTTGCTTTCTTTCTTAGAACTCAAGGATAATTTTGAACAGTTGTACTTTGAAGGGAGTGATAATTTGCCTCGTGAAAGTGTGCCCTTTGACAAAGAAGCCACCCAAGAAGAAGAAGTGGATCAGGATGGATGTATCAAACTCAAAGGAAACAAGATTCCAAAAGGATTGGTGAGTTTAGAAAAACTGTTTGACAAACACGACAGGTATGTAAAGTTTAGAGCTTCTACTGGACCCCAACAATCAGCCGAATATGAAAAAATCAATATTGGGAGTTCTACTGATCCTAAACTCGTGAACATTGGAAAATGTTGCACCCCAGAAGAAAAGAAGAAGGTAATTGATCTTTTAAAAAAGTATAAGGATGTTCTTGCTTATTCCTATGAAGATTTAAAAGCTTTCCAACCAAAGGAGATGCAGCATTTTATCCCTCTCAAACCTGGGATTAAGCCTTTTAAACAGAAGCAGAGGCAATACAATCCTAAAATAGCTGACACCATCTTTCAGGAGATACAGAAGTTATTGAAGGCTAAAATCATTTTTCCTATCCATCATTCAACATGGATTGCCAATATTGTGCCCGTTAGAAAGAAAAATGGTGAGATTCGTATCTGTGTTGACTTCAGGAATCTAAATCAAGCTTCCTTGAAAGATAATTATCCCTTACCTATGATGGATCAGGTCTTGCAAGCAGTAACGGGATCCGAAATGTTGTCTATGCTTGATGGATTCTCAGGATATAACCAGGTAGAAGTTAATACCACAGATCAACACAAAACGACTTTCACTACCCCTTGGGGTACCTTTGCTTACAAAAGGATGCCTTTTGGGCTCATTAATGCCGGTGCCACTTTTCAGAGGGCTATGGATTTGGCCTTTGGAAGTTTGAAAGGAAAGTGTATCGTCGTATACCTTGATGACTTGACTGTATTTTCTAAAACAAGGGCGGATCATTTCCAGCATCTAGAGACAGTTCTGCTAAGATGTAGAGAACATGGGATCTCTTTGAATCCTAAGAAATCTATTTTTTGTGTCACGGAGGGGAAATTATTGGGGCACGTTGTCTCCAAAGATGGTATAAAAATCGATCCTGAGCGAGTTCAAGCTATTCAGAAAATTCCTCTTCCAACCAGCAAAAAGGGAGTGCACTCTTTCTTTGGTAAGATCAACTTTTTGAGAAGGTTCATCCCTAATTTTGCAGAGCTAACTCTGAATATCTCCCAAATGATGAAAGGTAAACAAACATTTGGTTGGTCTTCTTCAAGGAAAGAAGCCTTTGAAGGTATTAAAAGGGCCATTGCTAAAACTCTTGTTTTAGCATGTCCATATTTCAGCAAAGATTTCATTATCTATTGCTACGCCACGGATAACACCTTGGCCATTGTTTTGACTCAGAAGATTCTAATGAGCACGAACTCCCAATTGCATTTATGAGCTATATTCTAAAAAATCATGAGTTAAAATACACCATAATGGAAAAACATGCTTTTGCAGTGGTTAAAGTTGTCGCGCTTCGTTTTACATTCTTAACTCTCACTCCACGGTGTTGGTACCAGATACAACTATCAAGTCAATTCTCACATAGCAGGAATTTGGATCCAAGAGAGGGAACTAGGTGGCCAAGGTTCAAGAATATGATATTGACATCAAACCAACCAAGCTCATCCGTGGAAAAGGCCTGTGTGAACTCATCGCTGAAGGAGCTAGGCATGAGTTACTGGAAGATAAATTTGGTCTTCCTACCATTTTGTTTCTTAGCTCAGTTGATGAATGGTATGTTGATATCGCTCACTTTCTCACCTATGGAGAATGCTCCTCTCATTTTACTGCCAAAGAGAAGAGAGCCATTAAACTAAGGTCAACCCAATATGTGTTGTGGGAAAATGCCTTGTTTAAATGTGGGTTAGATGGAAGGTTTTTGAAATGTGTGGACAAGGAACAACAGAAGAAGCTACTCTCAGCTTTTCATGATCAGGCATGTGGAGGGCATTACTCATCAACTGTCACTACTCATAAAATACTTTGTGGAGGATATTACTGGCCTACCTTGTTCAAGGATGCATCAAAATGGGTTGATAAATGTGAGGCTTGTCAGACTTTCATGGGTAGACCCAAGTTGGCCTCCTTGCCCTTGAAACCAGTTGTGATCGAAGAACCTTTTCAGCAATGGGGTTTAGATTTCATTGGAACACTTAATCCCTCTTCTAGTGCTGGTCATACCCACGTATTAACTACCCTGATTATTTCACCAAATGGGTAGAAGCCATTCCAGTAAAGAGTACTACTTCAGAAGTAGTATGCAGTTTTATCAAAGAAAACATCTTGATAAGGTATGGTGTGCCAAACAAGATCGTGACAGATAATGCTTCAAACTTTTCTTCAACTGAGATGATGGATTTTTGCTATGGATATGGCATCTCCCTAGCTCACTCCTCAGATTACTATCCTCAGGGAAATGGACAAGCAGAATCAACAAATAAAAATCTGGTGGCCATAATAAGGAAATTAGTCAATGAATCCCAACGGAACTGGCACAAGAAACTCTATGATGCTCTTTGGGCAGATAGGATCACACCTAAGAGAGCCATTGGGATGTCTCCTTTTCAGGTAGTATATGGAGTAGAAGCTCAATTGCCGATATGATGGAGCTACCAGCCTTGCATCTAATGAAGGCCATCGAAGATACTAGTTTCAATGATTCTTTGGATAAGAGAATCATGTATCTTCACAAATTGAATGAGGACAGATTGGAAGTTGTTGATAGGATATCTACTCACCAACAGAAAGTAAAGGTCCTGTTTGATAAGAAATCCGAGTTCGTGAGATTTCCAAGTTGGAGACACTATTTTGTTGTGGGATAAAAGGCATGAACCTCATGGCAGCCATGGCAAGTTTGATTCCCTTTGGCTCGAACCTTTCAAGATCAGGCACTTCGCTGGTAAGAATTCTTTTTACCTTGATTATATGGATGGTTCTTCTCTCCCACTTCCTTATAGTGGGCAGTACCTGAAATTGTTTAAGTCATAGGTGATTAGGAAGTCCTTTTGTATATTCTGTATAGCGTTTTGTTTTTCTTTCCCTTTGTTTTGGTGTGTTGTCCTCTGTATTGGTTTGATTCGATGACTCCGTGGCCCAATGGATAAGGTATTGGTCTGCTTCCCCGAGTTTGTCTAAATTCTTTCCTTATCTCATTCTTTGAATTTATGCCAAGTCATCCCCAGAAGGAGCCAGCTATTGTCCACTCAAAATTCCCCTGCTTTTAAGAAGTTAAAAATTAAAATTTTGAGGTTCAAGTGTCTTTTACTCGTTGTCCCGTGATGTGAAAAGTCAGAAAATTGGGAAAATCTACATTTTTTGGGTCATTTTGTGTGTTTTTCGGGCATGTTGGACATTTTTGTCCCGCGTGTCCCAGGTTCATTCGGGCTCTCTATTCTCAATCGGCCGGTTTACTCAAGTCTGCTCTTTTCGGGCCCGTCGAACTTTTTTTGTCCCAAATGTCCCAAGTTCACCGACCGATTGTTCCCTTTTCATCCGATTCGCCGAATCACGTATTCCACGTGACTTTTTCCCGTCAGTATGTCCCAAAATAATTTGTGCGTCTTTTCCCCGCATCGCCGAATCGGCCGAACCACGTGCTTCTTGGCGCTACGTCCCTCGTGTCCCAAATGAACCAAGTGCCATTCGTGCTAATTTTTCCCGCTCTACCCGAATATCTTGCTTTTCAAATGTGCATTTATTGCCTTTCTCTCTCCTAAACGGCTATATAATGAACTGCCCCCTATGTGTTTTTGCACACTGCTTTCATGCTATCTATTTCTCGAACCCTTGCAACCAAAATTTCTCGCGTATCCATTTCCCTTGCAATTCCATCCCAAGTCTAGCTTGCAGCTTTGCTCTCTAAGTTACTATCAACATGAAGATCAAATTCCAGGGGTAGGAACAAGTTTCACCACTCGAGTCTGCCGTTCCCGATATCGGGACAAGTGAAGTTCGCCACCTTGATTTTGGGGATTTTTGGGCAAGGATGACAGATGCAAACCCTTCAGCTATGGCACAGATGATTCATGACAGTGGCTTGGCGTTCACCGGTGGCTTCCCAATTTCAGTACAATGTGCAGACACAGTACTCACTTGCGGAGCTCATTTCAGTCCCGACTCAAGCGAACTAACAAACGTGCATGGAGAACTCATTACCAAGTTAGATGTCACCGCCAACACATCAGTCCCACGTGGCAGAGACATAGCTGAGGCGTTGAAGAGATTCAGACAACGGATCTTAAAGTCAGTGGGTCCCTCCCAATCATAAGCACTGTCTTCTTCTCCTAATTCTTCTCTTCTCTTCCCCTTCTTTCTCTCGGATTTGTTGTAATTAGTTGGGGTATTGCGATTAGCAACCCTTTAACTAATCTTTAGTTAAAATAAGTAGTTACCGAGAGTAACTCGATTTGTAAACTATATAATGGCCTCTCCTAGCCATTTTGAAAAAAAGGAAGAACTTGGCTTATTTCTAAAAATGTAAATAAATCATAAAGAAATCAATACTAAAGGATTTTTCATTCTTCATCTATCCCGGTTTCCTTTATTTTCAAGCTATTCATTTAATTTTATTAGATCATTTATCTCGTATTATGCTAAGAAGCTTTGTATTCTTGTAGATGTTATTTGAGAACTTTGTGTCTTTTTCAAATTTCATCTTATTAATATGATACTGAAATGATCTTGTTCCATTCACTGTACCCTCGCATGCATAAGGAATTACTCATCATCTATAATTCTCGAATGGTGTCTTTCTCGCTCGTTCTCACATTTTCTTTCCTCGGTCCTTTTGTGATTGATGATCCTTATAGAAAACACTTTCATAATATCCAAGTTCCACAAAAATCATGCTTTGTATATGTGTAAATAGGTTCGTTTATGAATAAGGGAACCTCTCCCATTAAAGAGGAGGGACTTCTTGTCCCCTGACTGTTGGTCTTCTCGAAGTCCTATTTGATGACCAATAATGTGCAACATATTTGGAGTTTCACCGAGGCTGGACATGGAAAAGGAGAGCATGTGTGAAAAGAGCTCTTGCAAGAGAAGAGTTGAAGTACAAAGATGGTGCTAAATTAAAAGATGTAAAGAGCATAGTGGAATGGTGTACTGACAACATGGCCCGAGGTTCTCAAGAAAATTCCACAGTTTGCAGATATTTTTGGTTGATAGAGGAAAAACATATTGCTAACTACGAGGATTGTATGACACTCACTGGGTCCAGTGATATGCACTCATTTTGTAGCTCAGACGCTACTTCGTGGGCCATATGGACAAGAAAGTTGACATGTTTTTGTGCATCTTGTATCGAATTTGTCATTGTTGAGTGTGATTCACAAGAATGGGTAGAAGGATGGATTTGTAGGCCTCTAACTTCGCTTCCTAGTTATCAACCTCCACAAGCATTACAACTTGTTTCTACAGATGAAGTTACAACATCCAAGGACTTTGACAAAATTTTGATTTTGGTGCGACAAGGTATTTATGGTTATTTATTTAATTTTTGTATTGAGTTATGTCCATTGAAATTTTAATATGTAATTTAAATTTGAGTTGTTCAACCTTGGATTTTTTTTTGTAGGACATGTGTTTGCGATAATTATGACAGAAGACAATGAAGAAGGAACAAACTATTTCTTATGTCATTTCATCAAGGAAAGAAAGAAGTTGACTTCTCCTATTATAGATGGTAAAGAGATTGAGTATCCTACGGTGGTCATGGTAGTTCTTTGGAACTTAGCTTCGACGGTATCCATTAAAAACTCCTCTGTTTGGGTGTTTGAAGACTTTGAGACAAACGGGAAAATAATCTTATATTCACATCTAGTTCTAGCGACAAATATTTAGTTTTATAGATATCGAGGAAGACCTAATAACAAGATTCTTTGGAAGGTTCGAGAGTCGGATCATGAAGCAATCTTGTCTAATATTCACAGATAGATCGATCTCGATGGTTCATTGGAATGAATTTACAATGCTCATGTCTGGTATATATTTAATTTCAAGTTTCAATTTATATATATATATAATTTTTTTAGTTTAAAGATCTAGATTTAAGTTTGAATATATTTTATTTTAAATTTTTATATTTTGTGTTTCATGTATATAGATAGTATATGGTTTTAATTTGAAACTTAAATTTCTTTGACTAACAATTTTATGTTTAGGTTAGTGGTGCTAGAAAAGCTTCCACCTTCACGTGGTTAGCATTGTTAGTAGAAATTTTAAATTCTCGAAGCTAAGAGAAACTTGAACATTGTTTGAAAAAGTTATAAATTTTGAAAAAGTCACTTGTAAATTTTGAAAATGTTGTAAATTTTGAAAATGACTCCTCTAGGTGCCATGGAGTCCGAGTAGTCACCCGTCGAAGTTGAACGATATTTTGGTCTCAGGGCTCTTAAGGGACTAAGCCCAAACGAAGTAGCCCGGAAGCAACGACCCTTTTGTGCACCGAAACACCACCTCCTCTAGCATTCACTTGGCCACTGGACGTCTTTGGCATAGTCGGTTCGGTGCCACGACCCACCGTTTGCAAAATATAGCATTTGACAACCTTACACTAGCTCCAACTACACTATTTCACGCGTTTGCAAACAGTAGGACAACGAGAGCACCGAAATGAGAAGGAAAAAAATGAGAGAGGCTATTGTAGAGGGTCCGTATGTCGAGGTGCCGGATCAGACGAGGCCTCTCTAGGTGCCACGGAGTCCGAGTAGTCACCCATCAAAGTTGAACGATATTTTGGTCTCAGGGCTCTTAAGGGACTACGCCGAACGAAGTAGCCCGGAAGCAACGACCCTTTCGTGCACCAAAACACCACCTCCTCTAGCATTCACTTGGCCACCTAGACGTGCTGGCGCAGTCGGTTCGGTGTCACGACCCACCGTTTGTAAAATATAGCATTTGACAACCTTACACTAGCTCTAATTGCACTATTTCACGCGTTTGTAAACAATAGGACAGCGAGCAGCACGAAATGAGAAGGAAAAAACTAAGAGAATTCATTGTAGAGGGTCCGTACACTAAGGTGCTAGATCGGACGAGGTCTCTCTAGGTGCCACTTGAGTCCAGTAAGTCACCCGTCAAAGTTGAACGATATTTTGGTCTCAGGACTCTTAAGGGACTAAGCCCGAACGAAGTAGCCCGGAAGCAACGACCCTTTCGCGCACCGAAACACCACCTCCTCTAGCATTCACCTAGCCACCCGGATGTGCCGGCGTAATCGGTTCAATGCCATGACCCACTTTTGCAAAATATACCATTTGTGACCTTACACTCCAATGCGCACTATTTCACGCGTTTGCAAACAAGAGGACGAGAGCACCAAAATGAGAAGGAAAAAACGAGAGATTCTATTGTAGAGGGTCTATACGCCAAGGTTTTGGATCGAGACGAGGCCTCTTTAGGTGCCATGGAGTCCGAGTAGTCACCCGTCAAGTTGAACGATATTTTGGTCTCGGGGGCTCTTAAGGACTAAGCCCAAACGAAGTAGCCGGAAGCAACAACCCTTTCGCGCCCGAAAACCACCTCCTCTAGCATTACCTGGCCACCCGGATGTGTCGTCGCGAGTCGGTTCGGTGCCATGACCCACCGTTGCAAAATATAGCCTTTGACAACCTTACACCTGGCTCCAATCGCACTATTTCACGCATTTGCAAAACAAAGATGACAAACAGAGAGCACCGAAATGAGAAGGAAAAAACTGAGAGAGGCTATTGTAGAGGGTCCATACACCAAGGTTTTGGATTAGACGAGGCCTCTCTAGGTGCCACGGAGTCCGAGTAGTCACCCGTCAAAGTTGAACGATATTTTGGTCTCAGGGCTCTTAAGGGACTACGCCCGAATGAAGTAGCCCGGAAGCAACGACCCTTTCGTGCACCGAAACACCACCTCCTCTAGCATTCACCTAGCCACCTGGACGTGCCGGCGCAGTCGGTTCGGTGCCACGACCCACCGTTTGCAAAATATAGCATTTGACAACCTTACACTAGCTCCAACTGCACTATTTCGCACATTTACAAACAGTAGGACAGCGAGAGCACCGAAATGAGAAGGAAAAAACTAAGAGAGGTTATTATATAGGGTCTCTACGCTGAGGTTTTGGATCAGACGAGGCCTCTCTAGGTGCCACAGTCCGAGTAGTCACCCGTCAAAGTTGAACGATATTTTGGTCTCAGGGCTCTTAAGGGACTACGCCCGAACGAAGTAGCTCGGAAGCAACAACCCTTTCGCGCACCAAAACACCACCTCCTCTAGCATTCACCTAGCCACCCGGATGTGCCGGCGTAGTCGGTTTGGTGCCACGACCCACCGTTTGCAAAATATAGTGTTTGACAACCTTACATGGCTGCTCTAACTCACTATTTCGCGCGTTTGCAAACAATAGGACAACGAGAGTACCAAAATGAGAAGGAAAAAACCGAGAGAGGATATTGTATAGGGTCCCTACACCGAGGTTCCGCATCGATGAGGCCTCTCTAGGTGCCACGGAGTCCGAGTAGTCACCCGTCAAAGTTGAACGATATTTTGGTCTCAGGGCTCTTAAGGGACTAAGCCCGAACGGCGAACTGGAAGCAACGACCCTTTCGCGCACCAAAACACCACCTCCTCTAGTGTTCACCTGGCCACCTTGATTTTCCGGCGTAGTCGGTTCAGTGCCATGACCTACCGTTTGCAAAATATAGCATTTGACAACCTTACACTGCTTCAACTGCACTATTTCACGCGTTTGCAAATAGTAGGACAGCGAGAGCACCAAATGAGAAGGAAAAAACGTCGAGAGGATATTGTATAGGGTGCGTATGCTTGGAGGTGTTGGATTAGACGAGGCATCTCTAGGTGCCACGGAGTCCGAGTAGTCACTCGTCAAAGTTGAACGATATTTTGGTCTCAGGGATCTTAAGGGACTAAGCCCGAACGAAGTAGCCCTGAAGCAATGACCCTTTCGCGCACTAAACACCACCTCCTCTAGCATTCACCTTTCCACCCGGATGTGCCGGCGTAGTCGGTTCGGTGCCATGACCCACCGTTTGCAAAATAAGCTCTATCAACCTTTGAATCACATCTCCTGCTAGTTCTTCTTCTTCTTCACCATATATATCAAGTCCGATTCATGAGGCCTAATAACCTTCAAAATTATCTTTCTCTACGTTTCTTCCTTATTTCCATCATCTTTTCTATTTTTCACATATGTTCTTGTTCTCTTATCCTTTCTTGTAATTGCTTTAGTCTAGCATCTTATCTCTCTGATACTAACTTCTCCATCCAATGTGGCATTTTGTAACCATGGTCACTCTTTACTTCACCCATCATTTTCATCTATCTCTTTGTCTCTCTTCTTGTCACTGTATCAACCTTATCTCAAATCCTTTTAGCTAATCTTCCTTGATCTTCAAGCTATGATACCACATGTTGCAGTTCAAAAAATTTATAACATACATGAACAATGGTTTCTATGTTTCCCTAAAAACTCAACTCTGTCTTTTGATCACTCAAACAGCTCCTTTTCACTAGTTAACATACTCCAAATTTAATATTATCCCTTATCCTCTATATGACCTTTCTTACGATATTATTTATCTAACTCTAATGTCTCTTATGAGTGTAATCAAAATGATCAACTTCTAAAATAACTTCTAGGTTGTAGAAGCAATTGAAAGAATGTAGTTTCATGGTATTAGTTTCATACATGGAAGAAGAAGATTGCAACTATAATGGCATGTTTTAGTAATGCACATCTAACAGTACAAGCTTATGATGCAAATAAAAATAATATAAAGATACATCTCCACATATCATTCAGGATTTAACAATATTTCGGGATTATTATGAGTTCTGAAAAGAGCGATTGGAATTTATCAATACGAGTTACTTCAGGATTAACTCATATGTACACACAAAGTTAAACAAACAATGCAGACCCAATTTTAGGTATACAGTAATATTATCGGGATATAGTCAAATGTACACAAAGTTTCAAGCACACTTTTCCAAATACAACGGGATGATATTGATGAATTCCATTAAATCCATAGGTTATGGAATTATTATTTTGGGAGTTGTTAAAAGATGGAGGGATGTGAACCATAACTCAAATAAGCTTTAGTTACTAATACTTAAGTTGGCAATAGAGCTAACAATATTGTTTTAGTTTGAAAAATAAAAATTCAAAATGCCCATGGTGAAATATACCACAAATAATAATCCTAAAAGATACTAGAAAATATATAACTAGAAACTTAATACACTAAATCCACCGAACAGATCAAAACCCACTTTCTCAGAGTTAGCAATAATACCAAAATAACCAAAATAAATATGATTTAACCAACACACATGGATATATATATATATATATATAAGAATCAAACAAAGTGTGCTCCAGACGCGCACGTCTCTGAAAATATATATGTACATAAGTTCATAATGTATGTATACATCTCGAACTAAGCACGTGTCATAATGTACATATGGGACCACATGCGGTCGCAAAAGGCTATATATATACAATGGACTGTGAATCTACTCATGACCACATATGTGTCATCCAGGTGGACTATAAATCTACTCATGAAACATCTTCCCTCTCTTCGCCCTGCTAGAAGTAGCACGTCCACGACCTGGGGATGTAGTGGAGGGAGATGCCACTACGGATTTCATCCGTGTGGTCCTAGGTGTCTCTAAGCATGCCTGCAACCTAACCTACACATTCATAAACAACAAGTTTTTAACACCCAAAATTTTAAAATACATTCAAAATTTAGAAACTTGTACAATTTAGTTAAAATGCATGTGAAATCTTACCGCAATGTCATGATCCCTATCAATTTTTTGTTGACGCGTCGCAGGGACAACAATAGACTCACGAGGGGTAAGCTACATACAAATAATTAATTTTCAAATTAAATATTTCACATATATACCTACAAAATTTGATATTGTAGATTTAAGTTTAATAAGAAATAATGAACCTCCAAAATTTAACAAATTTAAAAATTGTGTACCTCGGTTAGTGGATCTGCAGATCTTGGCAAGATCTACGCAGCCTCCACGATCTGCATATATGGAGGAGTCTCACTAGCGAGTCATAAGCTATACAAAAACATGTACAAATCATTATTAAAATCTACTTAAGAGCTTAGCAATCCTATCGAAACATATTGAAAAAGATAATAGTAAAGGAACTCAAAGGTCCCTACGCTCTAAACATATTTTTCACGTTCATCAAGGAAACACCATCTATATATAGGTATGAAACTTCCCTACGTCTAGGGAATTGCTTCCCACATTTACAAGCACTCAAATGTGTCATTGAACTTGTATATTACATAAGATAAAAAAATCAAGTCAAGAATTTTCAAATATAATATATGTCAAATATGATTACACTAAAATTGGATAACACATGTTAGGTGGAGAATAACATGTGGTTTGAGGCATCTTTGGATAAGTTCTCATGTAGGAAATGTATAAGGGTTCCCACAAGCCAGCTAATGTTTATTTTATAGGACGACATCATCCATGGTTATGGTTTTCGAGGTTTGATAAATGTATCTAGATACATCACATTGTGATAAAGATTGATTGAAAAATAGTGGCGAAGGGAATTAAATAAGCTAAAAATACAAAAATCCACATGTTGAGATTTTAAGAAGGTAAAAAAACTATACAAAGGAGGGAAACTATACATTCATTCCCATCCCTACTATACAATCTTACCCCAGGTGGTACATTCAAGTCATTTTCTAGTTCATAATCCCCGTCAGGTCAAGAAATCCATGTTTTAGTATTTAGAAAATCTAGATTAATCTAAAATCACTTTATGTTCATAACATAGGTCCTCTTTATGTTACAATTTCTTGCTAGGTTCTGGCTTATTTAGTTAGTCAAGAAAGAATAAAAATGTTATTATTTTATAGATTCTATTTAGGCTAAATACATAGGATCTATAAATGTTAGCACGAAGGCCATCTATCTTCATAAGATTTTGACAAAGTTTTGTATTTAATCAAGGTAGCCCATAGTCATCTTCTATGACAATTAGAGCATCATTCAAATTTGAAGGACTTTTATCTAACATCACTGACCAAACACATATAGATTCACATAATTTCATCAAGGAGTTGATCCATGGATAGGTCATTTTTACCAACCTAAGCTACACTTCGTGGGTGTTTTTCGTGTAGGTATAGATTTTCCTTGTAATTATTTATTTCTTAGAATATTTCGTGTAGATATATGGTGACTCATCTTGCTTATATGTTCTTTGTTTCATAGGAGTTACTTGAATTTTTAGGAGTTATTTGTGTGGTGGTACTCCGAGACATGTAAAACCAATATATGATTACATACATGGCTAGTTATATAAAATGAATTGGCATTTCTTACTAGAAATAATATATAGGTTGAGTATAAGAAAGTGAAACTCATGTACGAGAGGTCCAAGAATTAGAAACAAAGTGTAAAGATATTTGTAACTAACTGCGTAAAACTCATGTGAGGCATGCCGCCTGCCTCGGTTCCTGAGCAGATGATGACCCGTGAGGCTCCCGTGTATAAAAGAGAAAATATTAATACATCTACAACATACACGTGAAACAAATTATAATAATAATCTAGTGCAATTAAATGATTTATTAAAAATGTAAGTTTGTACAACTTGAAACTTATGTTTGAAACACGCCACCCAGCAGATGGCTAGCATGTCAACACCGGATGTTTCCTTCATCGCTTTTGCTATTTAAAATAAAATAAAAAATTAGTTTTTTACATGTATGTACATGACGTACAATCAAATATATATATATATATATATATATATATATATATATATATATATATATATCTCAAACATGTGAATTAAACTATTGTATATATATATATTATTTAAATTTATTTAAAATTTACTTGTGAAAGACCAATATCAGTGGCTCCAGTTCCAAAAACATTCCCCAACATCTCATCTATAGAAAAGAAATCCTGTGAACCAGCAAATGATGTCTCACCTGCAGTGCATACGGCACCACATGATCCACAAGTGGTGTGTGCACTAGAATCGCACCTCCACCAACATCACCGGATGCAACTGGGTGCTATGTTGGGTGAGAGTGTTAGTGAGCTCCCTCAATGCATGCAATCTATCAATTTCCATAACCTCCTTCACTTGTAGGAGGGATAGCGAAGGCGTGGGGTTTTGGGGCATGGGGATCCTAGGGCGACCTACGCGTGCACCCAGTGCACTGCATGCGAGCCACCTCCTCGACCAAAAAAAGTCTCGAAAAGTCAAAATAATTGGGGACCTCATTAAGCACAAACTCACAATACAATTTCTTCAAAAAATAAAGAGGAACCTCATTGTTGTTGCATGGTGGATAATCAAAAACCATCCACCATCGGTCCCAAAATTGTTTTTGATTCTATCATCATGGCACCAATGGATTAGGAACCATTTGCAAGTAATCTGCGAGGGGGCATTGGTTCTAGGGTCAGTAAATAATGCACAAATGAGGTCTTT
Organism: Taxus wallichiana var. yunnanensis; assembly: GCA_018340775.1. Lineage (NCBI taxonomy): Eukaryota > Viridiplantae > Streptophyta > Pinopsida > Cupressales > Taxaceae > Taxus > Taxus wallichiana. The sequence goes on from CM031238.1 coordinate 48,766,132, forward strand.
TCCAATTTTTTGTCTTTGACGTGACGTATGGGATAGTTTATCCGCATACCACAACCTACTGATCACTTCTAAAGGTGTTCCATCTATGTATTTGGTTGGTTGCAGACTCGACTTCGCCAATCAATGTTTGCAATGTATTGGATAAAGTCATGCGGGATGGATTTGTAGCATGATTTTGTCTTATAGTTTGAATAAGGTTCTCAATGAAAATTTTATTTTCTTGGATTCTTCCAATGATATTATCTTGCATTCCTGTTGGCTCAGTGGGGACAGAAGGAGCCACAGGAGGTGGGTCTATGTTTGGAGGAGGGTTTTGAGGAATGTTCGGAGGGTTTTGAGGAATGTTCGGTGGGTTTTGAGGAATATTTTGATGGTTTGCATGATTTCGAGCTTTCCGACCAACTGATAAAACAAGAAAATTATATACATAAACAAACATTTCAAAAAACCCATGAAAATGCAAAAAAAAAGCTAAAATGCAAAAAAATGATTACAATCGGGACTTACCTCCTCGTCTTGGTGGCATGGTTGAATCTATTGCTATCTAGAAGTACGATGAGCAATTTTGAGGTGGTATTAAAAGTGCGAGTGAAAAATGTTTAGGAAAAATCGTGGTTTGAAATGAAAAATGAGGAAAATAACGAGTCGCATGGAATTTATTAAATTTTGTCTCGAGTTCGCGATGCGTTTATAACCACACTCGCGGTTCTAAACCGCGATTGCGGTTTTAGGTTCGGTAATTACCAAACCTAGAATTCAAGAACCGCGATCGTGGTTTTACGACCGCGATTAGCGGTACCTTTATTTCGGGTTTTTATGTCCACGGAATTGTCCACCAACTTCGTGCACTTACCCCATAATTAATTGTCAAATCTTTCCAAAGGGACTTGTTTTGCATGGGATACTTCCAGATCTTTTTCTTTGGCTCTCCATAAATACAAGGGATAATAGGATATAGGTGAAATTTATTTTCTCACCTGTGCATGCTTCTTTGATGATAGTCTCTACAATATAGCCTTGATATGTTTTAAATTATTTCTGTGACATTCTCCTTGCAATGTTTAGCCACATTATATTCACATGTGACCATCTCTCTTGATCATTCAATTTGGTCACTAGATGTGTAGCTTCCTGTACCACTGGGTACTTCTTCAATTTTTCAATATCCATTCTGCATGGACCTTTGGTATACCCTAACTCCTTTTGTGTCTCTAGGATTGCTGATTTATCTGTCAAGTCACTATCTAGATCCACTCCTATGTCCTTTAATCCTATTATTATTGAAATCAATGCGGTTGTAATCCTTACCCTTCGTTTGGTGAAATAGAAAAATTCTTAATGTACTCTGCTCATCAACCATTGGTACAAAGGTTCATACTTTCGAAATACGAGAGCTCGTATAATCGGTACACTCCAATCTTCCTAACAACTTATCTCCAGCATCTTCATACACTGGCATGTCCTCTATTATGCGCTTGTCTATCTTCGTACTCAACAGTGCATCTAATTCCTTTTTATTATCCGATGTGCGGTGGTTGTAATCACTTATCTTTCAATTACGGATGTGAGAATCCCATTCTTGTCCTACTATCATGCCTTTTGGGTATTGCATCTATGAGAAATTACTCTCAAGATCAATTTCAACCTCTTCTTCCACTTTATTCTTTCACTTGGCTTCTCATGGCGGGTGCTTTCTTTGGTGCCATCTATAAATCACAAATTTATGTCCTCTCGTAGTGTGCTGAAATGCTTTTCTTCTACCTTCTTTAACGAGTAATTCCAAACCCTAGCTTGAATCTATGTTCCCTATTTGAAATCACGTGCCCTCGCTCTTTCGAAATGCTCTGCTTCACTCAAACCCTTCACCAATGGGGACATAAGATTCTCTCGTGCAAAAATATGCTCTCCAAGGCTGGTTTCACACTCTTCGCACCTCAACATGATTCACTCAACTCATTTTGCATTTAGCTCATTCAAATTTTTGTGATTACAATGGTAAAAATGAACTCGCATCCCATCTTTATATATATTTTAAAAAAGTTAAGTTAGTGTTGTAGAAACTAAAATTAGGTCACACTCCCTTTTTGTCCCTCGACATATAAGCACCCTTTATTACATTTACCTAGCCATGACCCCCTTCACCCCACTAATATTAATTTAATTAAATTAATGCTTTATCCTCACTATATTTATTATTTAAATAATATCTACACATATAATTCACGTAGACACCTCACCAAGCTAACTCAACCTAAGACATATTCTTAGCAAGTTCCCATAACTAACTAAGACTTACCCAAACCCTAAAATTCAATGCCTACATTCCCTCTAACCACATTCCTGCATGCTTCACAAGAGGCTTCGAGTCTAATCCATGGGATAAAGACATGAGATCAAGAAAATAAGGAGGATCTCCCTAAGTTTAGTAAACCTAGGAAATCCCACCTTGACCGACGTCGATTACCCCTAACCATCGCCGGTTAAGCCAAACCACCGTCGGTTACCCCTTTTAACCCCTAAACTACCTTATTCTCAAGGTTGGAAAACATTGGGAGAAAGTTGATGAGCAAGAAAAAATCTCAGAGAGATAACGCATCTTCAGAGAGAAAATTCCAACAAAAACTCACATCTAAGGAAGGAGATTGAGCATCTTCTCCTGCACAGCCATCCCAACCACGATCTGATCTATCCAAGCAAAGAGGAGTGTGCATGCAGCCCATGCAGAAGCTTTTCTTCAGTTGGTGATCACTTGCAGCCTTCAAACCCATCATCAGCACCTCCATCCTTCACACACAGACCTTTAGGAATGAAATCCAAGTAAGTATAACGTCATACTTCTCTGGTTTATTTCATTTCATCGTTATTTTATCACTCATTGTTTACATTGCTCCCTATTGACCTTCTCCAACATTTTCACCTCTATAGACCCATTAAAACCTTGCAAAATCCTACTCATGTCACCCAATAACTCATCCCACCCAACCAAAACCATTTGTGTAATCACAAAGGAGACCAAAACCCTATTGTGTGACATTTTCCAGATCTCATCAGTAATCAGCGTTGGTTATACCTAACCACTTTATCATCGGTCACCCAACCGACGCGGGTCTCGTGTTTGCCCACATAGCCTTAAACAGAGACCTACCCACCTAATTTTACCTCACCTTCATTTACCTGTGACCTACTCTAAACCTTTATCAGACCCTTGAAACCCGAACCAACCATTTGATTTGTGGATTCTATTCTAGCTTAGCTTGTTAGATGAGATCTATTTTCTTATTGTGTTTTAAGTGAGATACCTAAATCATTTTAAAATAACAATAGGATTTAATTTTTTTCAACATTAATTTGTTTAAAACAATGGACTGACAGCCATCTAGGAAGTATCATACTTCCCGGATCTAGCTTGCTGTTATGGAGTTCCATTGCCCATATTGTTTAGTTTCTTTTGGTGGTATTTTTTTCATTACAAGTAGTTCCTCCTAGCCAAAATAAATCTCTCATGGTCAGGCTTTGTGGATTCGAAGTCATACGCGCACACCAATCCATCAACCGACATTTGAACAAGTATTCCTCCTATGCTCGTTACCCTATTTGTTTCAAATCAACACTTCAAAAACAATCTAAGAAAAAGGTGAAACATTTTGGCACACCCGGTGGGACCCATCTGGGGTTCCTTGCATTTCATTCATTCCTAGGAAAAAATTGTGTGTTTTTTTCCCTTCTAAAAGTGTACACACTAATTTTCTTCCCTAGTAATCCACCTCTCCTTTCTATTTGCTCTAAAGGAAACTTTTCTTTTGGTGTAATTAAAAAGAATCATTTCTTCATGTTTTCTGCATTGTAGTGAAAGAGCATCCCTCTTCCTCTTCATCTTATTGTGTCATCTAATTTCACATTTTTATTTGGGTTTTAAAATAATTGCATTCCATTCGATTTATTGCATTAGCTCACATTAATTGAGGGCAACCTATATGTTGGAGGTCATGACCAATAGATGGTTGACAAACGAATCGTAGAAAAGAACTTCTATCCTTTTCTCTTTCTCTGAGTCTTACCAAACCACACAAAAATTCAAAATACATACATTCTTAAACAACATCCTACCTGGAAGAAGTTGTGGGTGATCACACAATCACGGTACATAGTGAGCACCCGGCTCGTTGCTCGGTTGAGTCATACTTCAAAGTGAAGCCCACCCCCACCATAACATACCTGAAACCTCACCCTTTAGATCTCCTTCTTTGTAGGAAGCCATCCTTACCAAAAACTCTATTTCACAATTTATGTGTCAGTCCCTAAATATCATAAGCTAAACAAACATAATAGAAAGGGCACTCCTAGGATCACATTTTCTTAGTGTTTCGCTTAGCTTGTGTTTTGAGGTGAAAGATCACGTTCATCAATTTTTTGTTCATCCTTGCATGCTCCTCATCATAACTGGTGTATTCCGGCTTCACCTGAGTGTTCCTAGGCCATATCATCATCATTTCCATAATTATGGGTCTGATTCTACATCATATTTTAATTCACAACCACTTTCTTTCATCATTGTTTCAATTTCATAGTAACTGTCATCGGTTACCTCTGACCGCCATCGGTTATACCCAACCGACGTCGGTTCCAAGTCATTTTTCTAACCTACTCAAAAGGATATTTTCACTTCACTTTCTTCCACTTTCCACAGTCTCTGTCATTGTCATTTTATTCCCATTGACATTTTACACATCCCTAGATTTGGCATACTTGTCAGATTTTTCCTTCTACCTCGTTGTTTACTCACTGTCCATTTTCTATAGTGGCCGGCAGCGTGATTACCCACGATCGACGCGTCAGTTTCCCCTAATCGGAATCGGTTAACCTATTTCACATTCCACCCACCATTTATTACTTCATCCATTTTTTATCACCGAGATCACTGTTCTGTTGTTCTCTGTATCATTTACGAGAAGCATCCTACTGATCAATACTAGTTCACATGGTGCTAACCTAAAGACAAGTGAACGCCCTCATGTTCCATGCCAATTTCAAACCGCTCCCATCTAGTCCTTCACCACCTTCTATTTTATCACCAGCCATGGATCCCATCTAGCCTACTACTATTGCTACCGGAGATGAGGAGTTCACATGACTCCTTGACCAAACCTCGCCGCCTTGCGGTTTTACCTCTCCCATTTGTCCACTCGAGACACCTCGGGTCGGTTGATATAACGCATGACCATATCTACCCCCTCTACTCTTGCACCCACTTCCGCATCGGCCCATTTGGCTCCATACTACCTACATCCATCTTTACCCCAGATCGTTTCGTAGTTAGGTTCTATACCCGCCATGACCGCCACATCTCATATCTCTATGGCACCCATTACATCCACCATACCCTCGATGAATACCCCAAACACAACCTCATCCACCCCTCATGTCTCACACATACCCATAGCTACATTCCCACCTTCGGTGTCAATGACTCCTACCCCATTTCGAGAATGTGGTTCTTTCTATTCCACAATCTTTAGCCCCTATTACCACTAGGGTTACCACACCCCTCCACCCCAATATACATACTACCAAAACCACCTATTTCATCTATCATTCATTCTAGGTACGTACCCCCTATTTCATTTCCTTCTTCTCCGCCACCTTACATGGCAGCCTCATACACTGGAATGCCACCCCCATTACATGCCTAAAACCAACCTCCTCACACTATAAGAGGCATCCAATCATCACAACCCACAAATGACCTACTTAAATTTATGTTGGACAAGATGCGAACACTTTGGAGGCATCGGTTTCACAACACTCTCACCTACGACTAGATTTGCAACGAGCCTATTCACCCATCCATTCCTATCCATTCATACCCTGTACATTGGGAAATGCATAAACTCAACCGCTTCAATAACAAGGAAGAGCCACAACATGATTTGCACTCGTTCAAACATGGGTGTTATCTGATTTCTCATGATGATTCCTTTCTTTTGAGAACTTTTCCCATGTCCTTCATTGGACCTACATTAGATTGGTATAGTGGGTTACCAAAACACTCTATATTTTCATTCAATCATGTAGCCCAAGCTTTGGATCATTTCTCTATCAATATCACCAAGAAGGTTACCATGACCGATCTATATTCCACACGTCGATGAGGACGAACCCATCGCATATTTTGTCACTCATTTGGCGCATCTGATTAATCAACTTACCTTGTAATCTGCCACAAAAATGAACTCATCGAGATCTTCACACAAGCTTGCACCAGACATATCTCCCTGACCTTGTAGGTCCAAACTTTCTAAACATTCAATGAGGCATTCACTATGGCACAAAAGTTAGAGATTCGGGCCATCAAGAGAAGAAAATCCAATTATGAAATAAGAATTTGGCATTCAAGTCGAATGAAACCTCTTCTTCTTCCAAACCACCAACCAATTATTCAAAGGCTAAGGGTACCGCTAACGTAGTGGTACTCAAGGCCGAGCCCAGCTCATCCATCCAATCAAGCTACACCCTCATCTAATCTATCACCTATCCGGCTTTTCGATTCGGATAAGAGCAAAAAAATATACCCCAATTAGGGAACCTTACTCTTCTATCTTAGAAAAGTTTATCAAAGCTAGAGCCATCACCCTTCCACCCATAAAACCACACATTGGTTTTGACCCTGCTCACCCCATGCCCGCATGGTATAAAGAGCATGATTTCTATAACTATCACCGAGTGAAGGGTCATAGTGATGGCAACTACATCACTTTCAAGAATATTGTCCAAGAAATGCTCGAGAAGGTGAGTTAACTGTGGATAATACCAACGTACCCCCAACCAAAATCTACAAATATTCAAAACCATTTCCCAATCATGCCCATTCATCTAATCAAACCGGTGAGACATCCACTCATGATACCCGTACCCATGAGGTTCACACAATCTTTAACGAGTACATGTCACCTCTAAATTACCTCACATCCCTTCCATAGAGGAAATCCTAGACTGAAATCCTCCTTCCACATCTCGAACCAACCTCCACCGTTCCTTCACCAATAGAGGAACACCTTTCATCTCCTTCATCACCAATGGAGGAGTCTTCTAGCTAACATTGATACCATCTCACCCCTAGCTTCTCCACTTGGATAACCTTTACCTACCATACCTCCTCCACCCATAGAGGAGCACCCATTACCTCCTCCACCCACAAAGGATCACCTATTACCTTCTCGCCGCAGAGGAGCTCCCATTACCTCCTCCACCCATGAGGAGCACCTATTCGTTCCTCCACTTATAGAGGATATCCCATCATTTCTTCCACCCATCATAGACCCGGTGGAGATACCTTTGCCTCTCGGAAAGCACTCTCCATTGGCTACCCAAAATCCAACAGACCTACTTTCAGCTCTCTTACCCATGGAAGTTGAAGCTGGCCAATTCCCCATCTCTAAGATGCATTTTACAGAATTCCCATTAGGTCCTCACCAACTCCACCCACAGATGTGCCATTCTCACGTTTGGCTGATCACTTAGATTATGTGGATAGGGATTTATTATGGGGGCCTCTTACTCCCTATCTTAACACGGATGTAGAGATCCCTCAATGACACTATCTACCCAAACACATTTCCACCCATCAAACCAAACACAACTACTGTTATCGCAACCCCTTCCATGATACCCATTAGCACTCACACCATACCCTTACCCATAACCCGACCTATACCTAAACCCAAACCCATACCCATAACATTTACCTCCACTAAAACTATTACCACTTTAGGGGTCACCCCAACCACCACCTTACTCATCCACCTATTAAACTATATTTAGTTACATCCTCCAACTTCAATACCACACCTACTCCGACACCCAAAAAAAAGAAACAAACTCATCGACCTCATATCCTGATTGTACCAATCACACCCACACTTTTCCCATCTACCCTAAGACCTCGGTTGTCCAACATGGTCAAGCACCCCTCGCCCATCCATAAACCAATAACACAACAACCCATTCCTTCCTCACATACCTATAACCTACCCAGAGCACACAACATAACTTATACCCTCACGTGCAATCTCTTTACCAATACCTCCAATACCTTCAGTTGTTGCTTCACTACCCACTACACTTCAGTCATTTTCCCTCACACCCCAAGCATGACCCGCGTCATCTACCTTCATAGCACCCCCGTTATCCCCATGGGTAACTCACCCTCTTCCTCCATCTGCTTTTCCTTCTAGACCTTATACACCCACATCACCTTTACCCAAGAACATGCAACCTAAAAAAAAACCCCACTACCCCACAACAAGGTAGTCAAAACAACCCCACACCCTCCTACCTATCCATCTACTATACCCCTACCCAAATGAACCTAACCGAGATACCTCAAACCACACCAGCACCTAAACCCATAGCTCGACCCATTCCTACTCTTCCAAAAATAATTCCCCGACAACCAACCACACCTACACCCAAACCCACATTCACTTCCCATTGTGATCCACTAGCAGGGTCCTATGCCAAAATTTTAACCAACCTCCTCGAGACTTCAGTTATCACATTATTACATTACGCCACTCCGACCTTACAACCCCCTCAAACCCAAGCTAAAAGGGTTTGATGATACTAAAATTTGAGCATACCATCATGTGCCAGGGAATAATGTCGAGAGAGTTGCAAGGCCTTAAAAACCGTCCTTATCCAATTGTGTCCACCAGAGACCAAATTTGATGACGATGACCTTCTTGATGAGGATCCTACTTCACCAACACCCATTCCCACACCGCCTACTCAACAACCACAACCTTCGCCCTCACAGCCTCCTGAACCACGCACAAAATTTGAAATTAACATGGTTCACATCAGAGAACTTTCCACGCCACCACCCAAATGTCATTGTGCCCAACTAACCTCACAGGGTTTTTCTCCTCCAATAGGTTTTTTCCTTCATGTCGTTATACCACTTACCCTACACCTTCTCCATTTGCCAACTTCCCTCAAATCAACATGGTACACATCACTACACATGTGCGCAAAGGGTAAAGAAAAGGTAGCTAACCCACCAACCAATCCTATACCCAATATAGCATCTGCACCCATACCTAATATAACTATCCATGGCCCCACGTACCCCATTTCTAATGCCATCACTCATCACACCATGCTCAAACAACTACACCAATATCCCCTCAAAATGTCCTTATATAACCTCATCCAAACCTCAGAATCCCATCATCAAGCTCTTATGGAGGTTCTTCAGTCTATTGAGGTTTTACCCAATGACCCTACACCTGTAGCCTCCATCATCACACCCCATCATGTAGCCTCTCTCACCAAATTACCACCTTCATCCTCACCTTACCTTGTTCACCAAGTGGCCTCCCTTAGCTTCTCAGAGGAACATACCGTGCCATACAAAAATGATGACCTAGACCCAGCCCTCTTCATCTCTATCCACATTGATGACATACGGGTACACCGTGTGATGATTGATGGAGGCACTAGCATTAACATCATTTCATCCCATGCATTTTCTTAAATGCACATACCTAAAAATTACATGCACAAACATCTGGTCATGTTGCGTTCATTCAATGATGCTATAACCTCCACACTATGCACTATCATCCTTCATGTTTGCGTGGTTCCCCGCATGGTTCCGCACTGTTTTATGTTTTGGAGGGGGAATTCCAATATAACTTGTTCCTTGGTAGACCTTGGATCCATGTCATGGGTTGTGTCCCTTCCACTTTGCATTATTGTGTAAAGTTTGAACACGAGGGACACACTTATACCATTCCAGCTGACCCATCACCTTTCAAAACATGTAACAAGCTTTATCGACCCAATGATGTGCTCATACCTATCAAGCCATCTACCTCTACAACCACTACTACTTGACCTACACCTCCACCTACCAGTACAACCGCTTGCTTTCACCGCACATACCTTCTCTATTCCTACCATTGCTATAACCTCCACGGCTGACCCATTAGCTACCCAATCTATTAACTCCACATCCGCATCGACCTCCAACACATCATCCATACCAGCTACCTACATACCAACCACCGATCCTCGAAGGTTTTTCAATGCCTCACTTTGGGGTGTATCGCCTATATAATTTCAACACATTCCTTACTCCGCACAAGTATGGAAGCCTTCACCAACACCTTTCTATGATCATCGTATAAGAGAATGCCTCCTTTATGGTCCTCCTCATCTTCATACTAGTCTCACCTATGGGGACTTGATCTACCACTTACATACCGAACCACCATCACAACCCCACCCATTTTCTACCGACTTGCAATCATTTATCAATCACCGCTTTCACCCACACATTCCTCGCACCACCGTGCATGGAAGGGTTTTGGTTTTGGATTTTATGAGAAAGGCCGCCATACCATTATTCCATGTACCACCCACAAACATAATGACCATAGTGGTATCGGCTTCCCTGAACCTCCTACCAAATAGGCCCGCATTGAACTCATTGAAGACCCTAGCCCTTCTCCACCTTCATCACCACCCTCACCGACGAAGTCGATGGATCCTGAATCTATCCCTCCTAACTTTTTTTTCATAAACACCATTTCCTTGGGGCCTTTGACTTATCAACACGTAACCAAAGCGTAAAAATTTAAATGGGGAAAATTCGCTCCTAATTGGCTTAGACCATACATCGTAACTCATACATATGGATTAGGTGCCTATCGTTTATCCTCGATTGGGGTAAACCTGAACCTAAGCCCCCTTAACACATTGCATCTTCAACCATTCTATTGTTGACTCGTTATCCTACCTCACCCTTTGTCTCTTTACAGGCTCGTCCCTTGAGCGTTATCCACTCCATACACCTCCCTAACAATTAAACAAGAATCATGTGAGTACCCATCACTTGTTATCTTCTCTTGAATATGTGTACCATGGCACTACACATAGCATGATTCTCATGGATACTTTTCGTCTATCTTTAGATGAGATCCCATGGTCATTCCACCTTTCCTTTTGAACAAGATTCCTATCCTTTACCTTGGTCTTGTCCATGATTTCAAAGACCTCCAATGGGACCAAACTCCTTGAGTCAAACTTCTAATAAAAATATGATTCCCTCAAAAGGACATCTTCCTCTCAACCAAATTGCTACTATAAATAGACTGCTCCCTCAAGGATAGCTATGTGAAGCTTTCAAAAAAATGAGAGAAATCGAGCTTCTCGCATCGATTAGCTTCACAAAGACCTCAAGTAGTACCATATTATTTATCCCATATAAACTTCCCGCATCGATCGAGTCTATCAAAATGAAAACACTTTTTAGTCATGGACTTTCCCATTTGTGACCTCGACCTCTTGTCCAAAAGACCTTTCACTTCAAACATATACAATTAACTTATTTTCACCCACCTTACCATTTCCACTCTCATTTCCTAAGTTTCCTAAAGGGACATCTTGGAATTTTGACTTTTGGTGATCATGTGACTACTTTCACTATAGGACAGCTTAATCATGTAATGCCTTTCGGATCTTGTGTTCATCACCTCTTTCACGCTTCTCTACTCATTATGATCCTACCCAATCAGGTGGCTTTATTGCCCCCTCTTATCTTTTAACCATCTTTGTTTACATTTTGATTACCTTATACGGACTTGGTCCTCGCCGCTTACCTTTGGGGTAATCCTCCCCTTTCACCATAATTGCCTTCACCTGCATCATTTTACCTATAATCTACCCACACCTATTAAACCTAAACCCACAACATGCCCAAAAACCTACCAACTCATTCTCATATTCTTCCCTAGCTCATGGGAGAACTACATCAGCTTGAGGTCCCTTTTCGCTAGGACTATGTAGGCAGCACTCCGAGGGCATGGGGCCCTTGGAGGTTAGCTCGGCCATTCTCTACCCTAAACAATTCATCAACCATGCCTAACTCACCATTTACCCCACATTTCACTTAGTTCCCCTTTTCTAACAAAATTGGAAATTAAGCCACATACATAACAAGTTGTTTACCATTTTATACATTTGTTACACCTACCATCTCTCTATCATCACTATGCATAGATTATAAAACATTTCACATATGACCCATAGTATCATTCATTGCAAACCATAATGAATCATGCCTAAACCAACCTGACTCATCCATGCCTAAACTAACCTAGACTCATCCATGCCTATAACCTGACTCGATCCATGCCTATAACTTGACTCAATCCATGCCTATAACCTGACTCGATCCATGCCTAAACCAACCTGACTCCATCATGCCTAACTCACCTACTTTCCATCCATATCAAAGTAACAAATCCATATCTCATCTAACACAAGCCATAAAACCAATATCTCATAAACATATTAACACATCACAAAATACCATGAACCTCATCATATAAATCAATACATGTGTATCTCGAAATACATGTCTATCTTATCATGGCCATCATCTCAAAATGTCAGCACGTAGGCTGATATATAATACAAAATTTCATCGGCACGTAGGCCAATCTCATATATACACAAAGAGTGAATGAATCAATATAAAAAATCTTCAAGACGCAGCCGGTATATGCTCACAATATACAACACAATCACTTATACATCCTCACTGTCTTCGCAACGAGGCCAGCATGTGATACAAAATACCACTATCTTCGCACGTAGGCTAGCATATATATCAAAAATAAGCAACCCTTACACCTCTACTCTATCTAATTCACATTAAAGGGTTAGGTGCTTACCTCGTCATCTTTATGCCGCTCTCGGTGGCACGTCTAGCCACTTTGTGCCGTGGTCCGCCCGATCCCTCTCTAGCCTCTACCATCTTTCAATATCTACCCACACACTCCAACCAATAGAATCCCTCGCAAAGATCTTGTGGACTTGCTACTCACCTACCCACTCATTGTCAAATCCCACTTTGCCGCCACTCATCGTCCCATTTCCTCCTGACACTTTTCTCACTTTTCTCTCTTTTTTGTCATTTCTCCACTTTGCACATAACAAATGAATAACAAAAACGTGGATTTTTGTTTTTATACCAAACCCGAACTAACCGACACTGGTTCCCCTCGACCGCATCGGTCTCGCGGCCTCTACCTAACCATTACCAGTTTTCCTATACTAACGCCGGTTATCCATGACTACCATCGGTTGCCCTTACCTACACATTGCCCTTACTTTGCTATTTTACCCCACCCTTTACCTTGCTCTTTACCCCATACCTTTACCCAACCCATATGCTTACCTTTCCTAACCTCGTCACTTCCTCCCTCCATTTTTCCTTCTTTGGGGACTCATTATTTTACCCTTACCTCGGACTTACCCATGCCCTAGATATTTGGACCTAGACCATCGCTAGTGACCTTTGACCTCTTGTGTTCGTTATACCTTATGGCATCATTACTGTGTTGATTGACCCAATGACCTTACCTAGCCTATTTCCGTGAGCGTTTATCCTGACCCTACCTTTTGTGTACCGGAACATACCTAAACGTTCCTACACCTAACCTACATTGTGCTTCCTGACCTTATCCTATACCTTGGATACCGGATTCACTTTAACCTTGTTTGGATAAACCTATCGACCTTAGATGATGTAGAGTTTTCCTGCTCTTCAACCTGGTAGCGTGCTACAGTTTATATATGTGTGTGCATTTTACTATTGCTACCTTTGACCCTGACCCATTACCTAGATTTCCCGAGTAGACCTTTCAATCCTTTTTCCCTGTACCCACTTGCCTTTTCTTCACATTTACCTTTTATCAAACCACTCACCGCTTCAACCTACTTGCCTCGTTAGTTCCTAGTTTGAGGGGGATCACCTTCACCCTCACATGGGGCAACCACATCTTATTTTTGTTAGCATTGCTTACCAATACAAGCTACGTAAAAAGGGGAAAATGGTAGACAAAATTATGTCACACTCCCTTTTGTCCCTCGACATATAAGCACCCTTTATTACATTTACCTAGCCATGACCCCCTTCACCCCACTAATATTAATTAAATTAAATTAATGCTTTATCCTCACTATATTTATTATTTAAATATCTTATTTAAATAATATCTACACATATAGTTCACTTAGACACCTCAAATGAAGCTAACTCAACCTAAGACCTATTCTTAGCAAGTTCCCATAACTAACTAAGACTTATCTAAACCCTAAAAATCAATGCCTACATTCCCTCTAACCACATTCCTACATGCTCACAAGAGGCTTCAAGTGTAATCCATGATAACGACATGAGATCTAAGAAAATTAGGAGGATCTCCCTAATTTTAGTAAACCTAGGAAATCCCACCTTGACCGATGTCAGTTACCCCTAACTGTCGTTGGTTAAGCTACACCACCCTCAGTTACCCCTTTTAACCCCTAAACTACCTTATTCTCAAGGTTGGAAAACATTGGGAGAAAAAAATTTGATGAGCAAGAACAAATCTCAGAGAGATAACGCATCTTCAAAGAGAAAATTCCAACAAAAACTCACATCCAAGGAAGGAGATTGAGCATCTTCTCCTACACAGCCATCCCAACCACGATCTAATCTATCCAAGCAAAGAGGAGTGTGTATGCAGCCCATGCATAAGATTTTATTCAGTTGGTGATCACTTGTAGCCTTCAAACCCATCATCAAGCACCTCCATCCTTCACACATAGACCTTCAGGAATGAAATCCAAGTAAGTATAATGTCATACTTCTCTAGTTTATTTCATTTCATCGCTATTTTATCACTCATTGTTTACCTTGCTCCCTATTGACCTTCTCCAAAATTCTCACCTCCTACTCCCTCCATGTCACCCAATACCTCATCCCACCCAACCAAAACCCTTTGTGCAATCACAAAGGAGACCAAAACCCTGTTCTGTGACATTTCCAGATCTCACAGTAACCGCGCCAATTATACCTAACCGTTGTCGCTCACCCCTGACCGATGCCGGTCTCTGTGTTTTCCCACACAACCTTAAACAGAGACCTACCCACCTAATTTTACCTCACCTTCATTTACCTGTGACCTACCCAAAACCTTTATTAGACCTGCAGAACCCATAACCAACCATTTAACGTGTGGATTCTATTCTAGCTTAGCCTGTTAGATTAGATCTATTTTCTTATTGTGTTTTAAGTGAGATACCTAAATCATTTTAAAATAACAATAGGATTTACTTTGTTTACAGCATTAATTTGTTTAAAATAGTGGACTGACAGCCATCTAGGAAGTATCATACTTCCCAGATCTAGCTTGTGCTAGGCGGTTGTTCACTTCGCCTTATATTGTTTAATTCCTTCTAGTGGTCTTGTTTTCATTATAGGTAGTTCCTCCTAGCCAAAAGGAAGCTCTCACGGTTAGCTATGGATTCAAAAGTGATATGCGTGCAACAACCCATCAACCGACATTTGAATGTATTCCTCCTACACCAGCTTACCCTATCTATTTCATCAACACTTCAAAGAAATAATCTAAGAAAAAGGTGAAACAAGTGCATTTATTTCTCCTTCACCTACCAACAATCCTCTCATTAATTGACCATTTTCACAATTTATGCATGGTACATCTTCGTGCCTCAGCTATAACCTTTTAGCGCACCTTCCCACCTTTTGGCTACAAACTTCTCTTCAACATGTGTCCATGTGCCTAAGTACCTCACCACTGCACCTTCTCCTAGTAGTCTCCATGGTCGTTTCTTACCTCACGTTATATTGTTCCTTTGTTTATCTCCATCTATGGTCCTTATTTAGAAGCAATATTCTGTCCATTAACTCTTCAAATTTGAATAACACATGTAGTAGTTTGTTCCTTTATGTGTACCCATTTTTCAATAACCACCCCACACAAATGGTATGTGCAATCCTTTGCACATAAAAATACTACAAATGGTAATTAGCTTCTAGCGCAAAAACATGCTTATTTCACAAAACACCAACTAAATTGACAAAGCATAACGATGAAGAAGGAAATACATTAAGGGAATACATAATTAAAATCCTAATCTAAATGGAAACATTACCTTATTACAAACACCAAGAAGGATTACTTAAAGTAGGGCTTAAGCCTACTTCCGTTGAAGTAATCAGGTAACCTTATTCCATCAAGCATTTCTAACCGAAAAGCTCTTGTTTCAAGTATGTAATTGATAACATATGGTCCTAACCAATGTAATTTGAGTTTTCTTGATGGCACAGAAACTTAGAATCATAAAGAAGCACCATCTTTCCTATCTCAAGATTTTTGTCCCTAATGTTCCTATCATGCCATGCTTTCTACCTAGATTTTTCTTTCTTTTGACTCCAGCATGCTATTTCTCATCGCTCATCCAACTTAATCAACTTTTCAATTCATTATTCTAATGCTTTCTCATCATCTAGACCTCCAATGACATGCAATATGCAAAGAAGGTAACATGAATTCCATAGGAAGAATTGCTTCTATGCCAAACACCAATTAAAAGGGTGTGGCCTTGTTTAACCACTTGTATGTTGTTCTATACACCCAAAGCACTACAAAAAATTTATCATCCCAATCTTTCCTTCCAACATCACAAATTTTTGTCAATGTCTGGCTCAAAATCTTGTTGAAAGCCTCAAGTAGTCCCATTTTCCTGAGGATGATATGGTGTAGTCTTATGGTGCGCAATCATGAACTCATCTAATAGAATTCTGATTGTCTCATTCAAAAAATGTGTGCCCCTATCACTTTTCAAAATCAACGGGCATCCATACCTTGTAATAATATTTTCCCATAGAAACTAGGCTTTTGTAGCTATTGTACAATCATTTGTAGGCACTTTCTACCCACCTTTTCAGATAATTTGTGTAAGTGATGATATAGCGTGATCCAATCCTATGCGCGGCTAGTGAAATAGGACCCAAAAAATCTATAGCCCATTTCTCAAACTATTTTGCACTAGGAATAGGTCTTAAAGGCATTTCATCTCTTTGTCCTAGTTTTCCAAGGTGCTGACAGTGATCACAAGCCTTCCAATATGCCTTAAAATCTTTATACAAGGTCTCCCACCATAATCCGAGTGAGTAGAATCTTATGTGCAAAGGTGTTACCTAGATACTACCGACTGTAATACCACCATGATCATCCTCCATGATATCCATGCACTCATGTTCTAGTACACATCAGCACAATACTTCATCTCGTCCTAACTTGTACAGGTCACTGCTAATCAACATAAATGGTGCCACACAAATGGCAAGGTGCTTCTTCTCTAAGGATTTCATTCCTTCTCGTGTCATATCAAGCACAGAAAAAAAAAAATCCTCTAATTATGATGGCGCACATTGTAACATGTATAACTATGCATCAATCATGGTATCTTCAATTACTCGTGCATCTTCTCTGATTGTATTCTAAATAGATGGTCCGGTCTAGAATTACTTTTCCCTGGTTTTACCATAACTATGAAATAAAATTCTTGGAATAAGAGTACCCACTGGCATATGCGCCCCTATAAAATAGGCTTGTTTACTAAATACTTCAATGCCATGTGGTCGGTATAGTATAAAAATGGTGTTGCTAGTAGGTACTGTCTAAATTTATGTAGCGCATAGATCATTGATAAAGCTTTGCGCTCTATAGTTTTATAATTCTACTCTATAGAATCAACTTTATACTAGAAAAACAAATAGGATGATCTATAATACCTTCTCTAGGCTGAGCCAACACCACGCCAATGGCCATACCAAAGGCGCATCCACATGTACATAAAATGGTTGGTCCTATGAGGGAAATCACACAATAGGCGATGTAGTAAGTTTTTCATATAATGTCTCGGAATGCGCGCTGATGCGGTTCTCCCTAGTAGAACATCCCTTTTCCTTTTAGTAACTCTTCCAAGGGTGCTACAACCTTAGAATACCCTTTTATAAATTTTCTACAATACCCAGTGTGACCTAAGAATCCATGCACCTCACTTTGACTGGTAGGCTCTTCTAGGCCGATAATGACTACAACCTTAGCTAGATTAACCAACAAACCTTCCTTGTAGATGATGTTCCCTAACAATGTGCCAAATAGTGTAGCAAATATACATTTCTTGATGTTCAAAGAGATTCTTAACTCAAATAACTTTCAAACATTAAGCATAAATTGTCATAATGATCCTTGATAAGTCCATACACCGCCTAGTCATCTAAATAAACTCGTAAGAAGTTTTAAATAAAATCTTTAAATGCTTGGACAAATATGTGTGAAAATACATCAGTGCATATTTTAGATAAACAGGCATCACAACATAGGCAAAAAATCTCCATTCAAAGTAGTAAAATTAGTCTTTTCCCCGACCCTCCTATGTAATCCTAACTCCGATGATACCCATAGAATCCATCTCAAAGTAATAGACCTCGCGCCCGTAACTCCCCGCTAATATTTCCTCGCAAATGGTGTAGGAAAGGAATTAGTCACATAAGCAACATTCGGCTCCCCAAGATTCCACACAAATCCTAGTTCGACCATCTTTATTTATACTTATCACCATTGGGCTAACCCATTCGATTCATCCAGGGGCTTGATGATTCTAGATTTCAACATTTTTTTAGTTTCTTCTTTGATCTTTTCACACAAGTTAGGGTTCATCCTGTAGGGTTGCTTCCTGACCGGGCACGCACCTTCCTTAAGATTTATCTTCATTTCTCCTAATGATTCATGCATGCCTTTGAGTTCATGGTATCCCCTAGGGAATAAGTCTTGATAATCTCATAATAACTCAATGATTTTGGCCACTTCGAGTCATACTAATAATCCCCATTATGGCCTCCTTAGGCTCAACATCTGATCCAATATTCACTTTATTTGTTTTCATAGGTTCATGATAGGCATGCTCGGTCTTATCTGCACTTTCAAAAACCTCATGCCTACCTGTTAAATGATATACATCTAGATTTTCTACTTTTTCATCATCTACTAAGTAGACTGCCTTTTAATTTTTCTTTCTCAAGGTAAGCACACTTAAGAAGTGTGGCATCTGTCTCTGTTTCTTCAAAAAAATTCACTCCCGAATCATTTCCATAAAATAACTCCTAAACGATTTCTCTCTCCTTGGCACTATCTCCCATAGTTAAGTACTTTATAACCCTTAATTCCACTTCTACTGGAGGTTTAGTAGAGAAGTATTAAAAATTCTAGATCATTCCTACAATCAAATCCTACCAATTTCTAGTCTCTCTATGGAGTTCCACATATACATACCAAGCACGCACACAACCTTGTAAAGTGGAATAAAATTTGTGCACCTAGAGTGAAGGTGGTAAAGCTTCCTGCCCCTCTGTCCAGAGCCTCTCACACTGTTGAATGTGGTGTTAAACAAGTTGATTACCATGATAAGTGCAGATTTGAGTAGGTGCATTGCTCCTAGAAAATCGAGTAGAAAGAGAAATCCTGATTTCATTCCATCCTACAAGATTATCCTTGTGAACCACCCACCAATGCACTACTATCCCACGCAGGGTATATGCTAGCATATTCCATCTCTCCAATTGGTCTATCCACTATTCCTCCATGGTGCATAGAAATATTATAGGATCTCCTTCTCTAGTGTATCGAGGTACCGAGTTGTTACTTATTCTCCTGATACAACAAGGTGCGTTGTTCCACACAAATGTTCTTCTTACTTCGCACCCTACTAACTCATAAGTACTATGTTCCCAATTATCACAAGCAACACTTGTATCGCGTTAATATATTATGCATCTTCCCAATGAAGGATTCCTTTTTTAGATGGTTCGAGTAGTTTTGGGTCCCAGATGGTGCATACATAAATCCTATTCAGATATTCCTCACTCAAAGGATTAACATAGGGCGCAGGTTTTCCATCTATTAAATGGAAAATAGCTCTTTCCTCATTATTTTCAAAACTGATATAACCCTTGTTGAACCAAAGATCAACATTATTTTCATAGCACCAAGGGCACCCAAGTAGAGCTGGGAAGCTATCTGCTTCTGCAAGTGCTAAAACCTCAAAATCCCCAATGAACTTGGCTCCATGTATAGTAATGGATGCATATTTTAACACTCCAATAGGGGTGGCCTTGGTTTGATTTGCCATAAACAACACATTAGAAGATGGCTGTAATGGGGTCTCCCCATCTGTACCCATGCATCTAAAGTAAGAACATTGACTTTTGTGCCTATATCAATCAATATATTACTCAAAATACATCCATCCACAACAACATTCAGAGTGATTTCCTTGTCATAGTCTAAGCTATGGGAGGGAGATTTGCATGTAGGATCTGTTGTCCAGTCTCAATACTTGCATGCATATTGTTTCCCTTTAGCCAATTCCCTAACAATGGAATGATATTCTCTTGGCGCAACATTTTGCACACTTCCTTCAAGTCATCAATATCAAATTGGACTGTCTCTGCACGATTTCTTGTGCTCCATCTTCCATGATTGCTCCTTTAAATATTGTATTTCACCCTAAATATTTATGAGTACCTCCATGGTTTCTTGATACACATCCTTCTAATGGACATCATCTGGGTAGTGTGCATGTAGAACGTCCTCCTTAGTGATGGTAGTATTCTATTACAACGCTTCTTTTTGCACATGCCGCTTTAGCACGGATAGTGATATTTATAGACAATACCTCGGATTCTAGTTCAAACTTGGGTATCCACCGATTTTACATAAGCGTTGTATCCTAACCATCCCTACACCTTTGTTTTATTATTTATGTTGCTTACTAAGATGCTCATATAAGTCCAGGAATTCTTCATAGCTATGATTCTTTCCACAGAAGGAACAATTAATATTCTGAGGAAATTCACGCCTGTAGTGGTCAGGAGATCCACATGTATAACATGTTCTATGAGGAAACTCACCTCATCCACCACCATGGCCTCATCCTCCGAATCCACCATGGTATCCTCGACCTCTACCATGACCTCCTTCAAAACACCCTTCATTTTGATCATAGCACGCTTGATTGTGATCCCGATCCTGATGTTTATTCTTGACTTTAGAGTTATCTGAGACTCCTGTCTATCACACACCAATATCTATAGCATCATGGATCTAACCAATCAATTGAAAGTCTTCAGTATCGTGAGTCGTGGACCTATAAATTTTACAGTAGCAAGAGATGTTCTTCCTTATTACACGTTACAATAATGGGTAGTGGCTAGCATCATGGTTCAAATGACATATCTCATAGTCTAGTAATAATGAATGCACTGATCTATAGGACAACTATCCTTGGTGTGACCTTCTACTTCACAATCTATACACCAAATCCCCATGCATGTCTCATGTGCTGAATTTTCTGATAGTTTCTCCAACTTCTTTGCCATAGCTGTAATCTGTGCTTCCAAGAATGGGCTGACTCTAGTGTCTATGCTTCTAACTGCCTCAAAGGCATGTAAAGTTGCTTCAAGTGCTTTGTGTGGATCAATGTATGTCTTATGTGATAAAGCACCCTTCTAAAAGGTGTAATCAGACCTCTAATGAACCATTGTGCATGTTGGCTTGTGTGAATATCATAAGAAATCTTAGATAAAAACATTTTGAAATAGGCATCATACTCCCTAACACTCTCAGTAATGCCTTGCTTAGTATTCTTGAGTACACTTATACTCTTCTCGCTCAAACTCGGGATGCAAAAATCCTTAAGGAAAGCATCTTTTAATGCTACATAATCTATGTAAATCTGATAAGATTCAAACCTTCTCGTACTAATTGTGTGCATGTTCTTGTAACGTAGTTACACATTGAATTACCATGCGCTCGTAACCCATGATTCCCTTTGTATGCCACATTATTTCACACATGTGCATGTTTTCAACAACATTCTCTATGCCCCTAGATTCTCGGTAGACGAAGAGACATCTCCATGTAAATATTCTGGGGTTAGTGTGGACCTTGCCCACCTAATCCAAAACCTCCTATGTTTCCTTTACCTCCTGAACCACTAGATCCACTGGAACTAGAACCACCTATACCTCCTGATCCTCCACCCATAGCTGAAGCGGACCAGTGGATGTACTTCCTTATGTCCCAATAGTAGTACTGAATTAAACCCCTACAGTATGTGAAGTGTTACCACTCCTAGAAGTGAGTCCAAAATTCTGTGCACTTGAATTCTATGTAGATGATCCACCTAAAAGGTACCCCCAAACAATAATGAAGACATTTTCCCTACCATCGATGTACTTGCTATGTGACTTACTCCTACTCTCCCACTACCTAAATTAGCTTGTTGACTATTTTCGTACTAGATACTGGAAAACCAAGTGCAAGGGCTAGGTTTCCAAGTAGATTCACATGCCTGCCTTCCTTCGCCTAGGTCATCTCTACTGGCACACTTCCATGTGAGGCTGAGGGGGATTACTATCATGCTTGTCTAAATGGGGAGTTTCTAATGCTTTGGCTCTACACCTTCTTCGTGTGAGCTCTAAATCTTCGCAAGGTATCTCTCTCCTTAACGCCATTCACTCGCAACATCCTCGGTACCTCTCTATCTCCCTCTCATGCACCTCATTATACTTAAGCAACCTTTCTTCTCTTTGCCTTTCTACCACTAGGTTTGCCATATTTCACCAAACCTGCTCCTTCCCCCATGCGTGGTGGGGTTTAATTATCCATCGGTTTACTTTCCAAGTTCAAGGTCACCATCAAGATTTTGATCTCCAGTGGAATGCCTTGTAAGTAAGTTCCCCTGGGATATCGTAAAAAATGGAATTCCTCTACCTCTAGGAAAGACTAAGTGGAAATTGAGTACTCCAGAATATAAATGTTTAGAACACCATGAAACCAAGTATCCAAAATGCGTGTCCAAATCAGATCAGCATCATAAAGGGATTTAAATTCTTCCTACATCTAGACAAGTGTGCAATACCTCCAATCCCTTTTAGATACATAAGTAACCATCCACTCAGCATACTCTATCGAAACAATAGAGAAGATCTCTCATACAATCTATCATACAAATTCTCGTTACACCAATGCACATGCGTTAAACTTAGATCCGGTGTTGAACCTCCGTGCGTATTCTTCTTCTAGATCTTGTATCCACTCCTCAACACTCATGAGAGTCAACCGGTATATCTTCATCATGAACCATCCTGAAACCAACTAAAAATAGGTCTCGGTAATGGAACTAATGATGCATCCTAAAATTTATCGAATAACCTGTGTGCTACTAGCACATCACTCAAATTCTAGAATGAGCACTCACCCGAAGCACGCAAAGGTACCAAACCCTCTTTAGGGTTCTTGTGTAGGATGTTAGCAAGATGAAGAGTTAATGTATTCAAATCCATTATTAGTATAACATTCTACAAAGCATATTACAGATCTGAATCTAAAGAGTAATACATTTAAGTAATAGCCACAATGAATTCTTCCATGCAATATTTAGTTGTAATCATGTTTAACACCTTGAATCAGTCAATACACTCCATTATATTAAACACAATAAATAAAAAAATATTCTTACAATACCATAAGCTCATGCATGCATCATATCTGGTAGCATAACTTCACAATAAATTATATCTAGTCCTCTTATACTACATAGATCACTACATATTTATAATGGTGGGGACTTTCCCTTCACCGCTTGCATAATTCCCAAAATAGGTCACATGCTGAAAATAGCTATACGCCTTTACAATAATAGACACACATGCAAGTACGCTAGCAATAGATCTCTTCTAGTTAACTGGTAGTATAAACTCTATTATTAGATCAAACCTATGCAAAGCGCTTTAGTAAATCCTCTTCCCAAAATAGCCTATGTGTGTGTCGCACATAAGTCTTTATCTAGTTTGTGTGTTCTCGCATGATATCTCCAAAATAGCTTGTACACATGAAAAACTAAGTCCCAAATATATCCTTGTCTTTTTGCATGTGTCCTTCCCTATCCTTCCACACCTTTTAACGTGCCTATTCTCACACACCAACCTTCATCAGTGTGCCTTCTATTAATTATCATACTTTTTTGTTCTCAACACTCTCCTACCTTTACATTTCTAAATCAACCTCTCACTCTCAACTAATCAAATCATAGGTAAAGATATTATGGGCCCACAAACTCCACTCCTATCAACCACTCACAGCTCACCAACTCACCTCCTACCTCTTCTTTTTGTTTTTCTCGTAAAATCTCTCTCTTGTCGTTTCCAAATTTATAAATGTACAAATGAAACCTTTTTCACATGGGTTTTTCATTTTAAACCAAAATTTTCTTGAATGACGCTCAATTAGGTCATGCCCTAAACAACCAAAGATCGGTTCACTCTCAACCAGTTCATTGATCACCCTACCTAACCCCATTATACCCTACTTTCCAAACTTTTTGATGCAAGATGTCATTTTCTTGCTACCAAATCCTTATCCTAGCCTGACAGCTCACCTAAAAGCCTTATTACCTACCCTTGACCTTAGTATACTTCGGGGCATCTTCTACCTACACCTCTTCCTTACCCATGGCCTTACCTATATACCCACACTGACCTCACCTATTTTACACTCAAATTCACTTACTCGTTGTACCTTATAATGACATTACTCATGTTGTTTAGCCTACCAAACTTGCCTTTCATGATGCTATGATGTTTATCTTGAACAAACAAAAACATTTTAGTGCTTTGGAACACACCAAATTCTCATTAGTGAACCTATCCTTGTTGTGTTTCTAGGAGCATATCCTATACCTTAGATAACTAGACTAGAACAATCTTATTTAGATAAACTATCGACCTTTGATGATGTAGAGTTTATGAGCTCTTCAACCTAGTGCCTTGTCACATTCCATATGTGGTGCATGCATTTGAATTCCCCACCTATTACCCACATCGATATTACCATTACATATACCCACACCTTCCCTCATTTTTCATCACCTACCACTTTATGCAACCCATCACCGATTCATCCTCTCACTTCATCAATTCCTGATTTGATGGGGATCATTTCCACCCATACCTAGGGAAACCTCACCTCTATCCTTACTTAGGGTAACCACTTCTGTTTTTGTCATTGTTGCTTATCAATACAAACTAAGTGATAAAAAGGGCCAAATGTAGACACCAAAATTGGATCACAATCCTTTTAGCCCCTTCCAATTAATTAATTGGCACACACACTTAACCATGGCCCCTTCCACACATTAGTATTAATTTAATTACCCATATTTAAATTAATCCTCATTCCACCTCACCTAGCCACTTCATCTCTCCACCTCATACTAGACCTATTCCAAGCTTATTAATTAACCAAGACCAATTTCCCACTCACCTTAACCAAATTGGACTTATTCTAACCCTAATCTTAAAGGCCTATTATCCCTCTAACTACTCTCCCACTTCATTTTCTTCATTCCACACTTTTAACTCGGAACCAAAATCTCAATCACACCAAATTTGGGAAGAATCGGCTATTTTTAGAAAAATTGACCTTTTCTCCCTAACCAACGCCGGTTATTCCTCGATCGATGCTGATTACCTAATAGTCATCAGTTACTTTAAAGAGAATTTCAAACTCTTTGTTCAGGTTCTAAATTATGTTTCCTAGCTCTTGTAACCTTACATACTGACTCTCGAGTTTTCCAGCAATATTTCAACATACCATATGCCCTTACAATGTTCAAAAACCACATGATTCATCAATGGATTGAACCAAATCTCTAGTGCACTCACGGGAATAAAAATGCCCTCTTGTTGCTGCTACATTCGTTTGGGACCATCTTCTTCTAAACCATCACCACCTCCTACTATTCATCTCCATTTCACAAGTAAGTACATTCCTCCTTTGTCATTAGTTTTAGTATATTAGTTATTTACTAGTTATCTATTTCATTTCACCCATGACAATACCTAGATCTTTCCCACAACACCTCCATCCAACCATCTACCCAAAGAACCTTCATACCTTTCCCAAACACCCATCTTATTACCTTTGAGTCTTCTTAAACATCCTGGACCCTACCTAAGCTTCCTCGATACTCTTTGATTGTATAGAGAGCGTAAACTACCCATTTTAATCAGTCCACCAAATTACCCCTACCAACACCAGCCACCCAACCGACATCTGTTCATTTCAATACTAGCATCGGTCACCCAAATGATACCGATCTCTATGATTTGGTAATATATCCCAAATCAGTGAGTTTCCAATTCACCAAATCTCACCCATACCTTCTACCATACCTCTGCACCTACCCAACCTGAATACACTTTACCTTTACTAGATTTTGTTTTATATTTATTATTTAGCTTAATCTAGTCTATATTTTTATATGAGATACCTAAATCATGTTATTACAATAGGAAATCTCTCTTTAAGTTATTTATTTACATTAATTTGTGTTTAAAATATTGGATTGACAACCTCTCTAGGAATTTTCACACTTCCCGGATCTAGTACATGTTATGCAATCCACCGCCATATATTATTTAACTCTCTCTTGTGGTCTTGTGTTCTACTTCATGCCATTCTTCTTAAACAGAGGGAAGCTCTTCACAATCATCTTTGTCAACATTCAATCCACACACAAAATTATTTGACTATCTATAGGCATATCTCCTCGTCTTTACCTCTTATCCGTTTTATCTCTACTTTGTGGTGAAACAGTTGAGTTACTTCTCCGGATTTTTAACCCACTTCCACATACTAAGTTATTTGACTGTAGGTTCCTCTTGGTGATCTTCGGATGTGTACTTGGTATTGTTCAAATGGTCACACATCAATGAATATTTATATTCATATTATACTAATGATTCATCACCACCCCTATGTATCACATTTAGTATTTTAATTAATAATAGTTATATTCAACAAAATTCAACCAAAATTTTCTATAACTTATTGGAATTTTTATACAACCTTTCATAACACAACAATGAAAAATAAAACATGTTAAATATTACTACATGACCTTAAAAACATCACCATATCCATTAAATACCTCAAATTAGAGCATAAGGCTTCAAGAATAACTATGTTCGAGGTACACTAAAAACTATCAAATCATGCTCCAAACTAGTCTTCATAAATGGACTTCATATGACCAAGTAATGGATACAAATTTTCCAAAAACATTATATAAATGTATTATACCTCCATAGAGTCCTCAAACATCCATTTTTTATTATGTCTAATGTAAATCTTGAATTCTACAAAAACGTCTTCATAAACAATCCTTTTATGTGGGTCCACTCATTCATCCGAAAACTAAAACCACTTGGAGATAGATGGGAGATTATTCTACATGATCCAATCATCAAACAAGGAAAACTAATACAATATGGGCTTGTTTGAACCATATCTCTCCTACCAACTTCAAGCTATGGTTTAAGATCAATTTTATACTAGTTATGGTGTTAACGATTGTTCATAAAGCTCTAGCCCTTAAAATCAAAACTAATGCCAAGAAATATTTTATAGTATCCTTCTCCATCATTACCCAACATCTCAAGTTCCCATGAAGAGGATTAACATACCAATGAGAAACTTAAATTTCACCTTGAGGTGGGAAACACCATTCTTGAGAATATCTTGCAAAATCCTTGAAATTAAGACCTCAAATTTGTCCACATACTTAAATCAACATGAAAAAAACTTCCCATACTCACCTTTTCCTAATAGAACTGATAAATGATCAGCCTACCTCATTAGGATAGGTAAAATGTAATAACTTGTCTAGGTTCGAACTCAAAATCACTTTTCATGTTTTTTTCTTCAAGACCTAAACTTGAAAATTCATGAACATGCCTAGAACAACATGTTACACGTCTAAAAATTATCTCATAATCATATTTACCTTGGAAAAAGACTCTCATACCTCATTAGGCCATGGTTTCTTCACTTTTTCTCTCTACAACATGATCTTTAAAAATAGCTAACCTTGAAAATGACTCCATGCATCATAAATAGCCATAAAACCACTCATGTGTAGTCAAGTCAACCTAGTTTGAGTTAGAGGTGAGTTAGGTGAGTACTTCCCATACTTAGCCAAATTTTTGTTGTGCCACGTGTTACCACTTTTCTCCAACACACAATTTTGCATCCCTTATGTCCCTTTGTCCCTAAGGGTATCAAGGGGACAAGAAAATGTGCCTCATTCCGACTCTTATCCCCATGCAATCACATGACCCTCCACTACGCTCCACAAGCTTGTTTTTTAGCTCCCGTGCTCAAGCACTAGACCCCTCATGCTTAAAGTGATTGTTATCCATATTTTGCACCCCTTAAAATGGAAAACTAAATAGGTCAAGGTATTGGCAATTGATTGGTCAAGCGGTGTCTTGTATTTTTAGTTAACAATTGGTCTTAACTCACGGCGAGCTACCAAGCCATGGAAAAGGTTTAGAGCCATATCTTCTTGTCACACATCAACTATGCGTCAAACAATTATTCTTGTCACATGACAACCACTTCTTCCTAACATTTTCCAACCATTTTTCCGACATCTGTAAACCATTTCCCAA
This sequence comes from Taxus wallichiana var. yunnanensis, assembly GCA_018340775.1. Classification (NCBI taxonomy): domain Eukaryota; kingdom Viridiplantae; phylum Streptophyta; class Pinopsida; order Cupressales; family Taxaceae; genus Taxus; species Taxus wallichiana. Next base: position 48,794,570 of record CM031238.1, read on the forward strand.
TTACACAACAACCACTACTTCTTAATGTGTGTTAACCATTTTTCGACGCACGCAAACATTTCCTAGTCACGTGACAACCGATTCTCCCCGATGTGCATAAAATTTTTGTTGTCACATGACCATCACCTTCTTATCGTGTGACAACCGCCACTCCCCGTCACACATTAACCACCTCTTGTTGATGTGCATCACCGCCTTCCTCCCACTCATGCGACAACATTCCTCACTATCATGTGTCAAACCTTCCTCCCTATCGTGCATCATCCTCCTTCCCATGTCTTGATCCCTATGTTGTCGTGTGACAACATTCCATCTTGACGCATGTCAACCTTCCCTCATTTTCACACAACAACAATTCTTCTCTTTGTGTGACAAATCATTCCTTGTCAACGGTGATTTCTCCTATTCTTTTTGGGCATGAGTTGTGGTTCTGTCAGGGCATTACATGGAATTTCAGCTATGGACTGAGCATTAATTACATCATACAAGGTAGCTCAACAACTAGTTTAATGAGGTATGGCACCCATGTTCACTGTGTAAGAAAAGTACCATTGGAAAGAGAACCGGTATGGTCACCAATACCTCCATACAAGAAATTAATGGTAGCTCCCTTTCTCTCAATATATATGTATTTTCCTCATTTTTAGGGGGATTTTATGGAATGTAAAGGAGCTCTGTAAAAATTGTTCTAGAGCTATCATGAGCTAATGCCTCAAATTTGGGATGTTTGTAAAGGGTTTTTCTTTGTGCCTATATTGTGCATGTTTTTGAGCAATAAAATTGGTGTTTTGTGGCTTTTCTTTCCCTAATTCAGGTTATATTGCATCTTTTTCCTTCCATTATGTTTACAAGTATATTATGCATGTTTATATCTCTTTGCAGGACCTTTAATTTGTTGTGCTTTATGAATATAGGGAATTAAATATTGTCTTATACTATGGTGCCTCCACCTTCCCTCTCTTACCTTGTTTTCTCCCTATTTTTCACTCACTTATATTGTCTCACCCTTTCTTAGTGCATCACCTTCCTTAGAGTAGGTTTACTTTTATGCATTCTTCTATCCATGTCTCCTTAGAAAGAATTAGGGTAGGATTAGTTTAGTTTTCCATTCTCTGCACTTTGGAGAAGTTGGTACTAGGTTAGGAGAATAAGTCATCTTTCTCCGGAGGATTATCCTACTTGCATTGTCCCATAATGCAAGATAATCCCATGTTATGCAGGTTACACTGATTTCCTTACACATAAATCACAAACAATCAGTGGTCCTATAATTTTGCATTAACAAGCTACTTTCTAAATGGGGTAAGGTGCATTTTTCTAAACCTCTTGTCCATTTTTCTCTTTACACCATGAAAAATAGATTCAACTCAATTTAAAATCACATCTCACCTAGGTTCAAACCACGCTTTGCAAAATGTCGAGCAAAAGTGAAATAAAACACATTAAGGCACCATTTTTGCTCATTCATTTTGTGCATTTCACTAATCCTCATTTTTTTATTATAATACCTTGAAAACCACTAATTTTTACTAAAGATGCTAAAAAATCCTCTAGAACATCTATGACTTCTCCGAAAACATGAGTTCCTCACATTTCTCCAATCATGAATCTAATCACAATGAAATTTGGCCAATGGTTTTCTCTCTAGAAAAATTTGGGATGATTATGATAGGAAACTCATTGATTAAATAGCTATTTAACATCAACAATATGAAAAAAACCCTAGAAATTTTAATTTCTGATCTCCAAGAGTTGTAGTAGATGAAGAATGGTGAAAATTGAAGCACAAGATCTCAGTGTCAAGTCGAACACATTTTGAGCTCATTTTTTCACATACAGATGGTCATTTTGGTGAATTTTCCATCATCACACCTTCCAAAATCCATTAATGGTTGTCATGCCATAGCAGAGAGGTGATTAAAAATACCCTTATTTGTTTCCTAAAGATCCAATGGGAGAAATCACTTGAAAATTGGAACAAACGATCATAAAAATTCTAATTCACGCAAGAAAAGTTTTACACCATGAAGTAGATAAATTTTTAGGGATATTGAGGAATGTGTTTCCTCTCAACAAATTTCATCTTTTAATAATTTTTCACTTTATTGAAGATCTAACAAGTGAAAAGCTCTAAAATTTTGAGCGAACCCCAAAAAAATCTATTTTTGTCTATACATTTCCTTCTCGATGGATTGGCTGATTTTTCAACACATGGAGTACTAATTTTTCTCAATATTTTTCCCCTCTAATGAAAAAAATAATTTTCCAACTCATCTAGATGAACAAATCATACAAGAATTAGAGTAAGGAATCTTGGAATAAAACTCATTTTAAAAAATAGAATTTTATTAAACCCTATTACAGAGTAACTGATGTAAACTATGATATACAATTGCTAACTACACTATGATGCACAAAATAAACAAGTCAAGATAAAACCCTAAGAAAGAGATATAGAAAGAATAACTTAATTGATTAACGCTTGATTCAAAAGCTCTATGGACTTGGGAAAATTTTGAACATGAAGGTGAATAGTCTTGTTATTTCTTGCAATAAATTCAAGAATATAGGAAAAAGGCTGACATGGCGCCAATGGCAGGAAGACAACAACTGGGTGCTAATGACCTCTTTTGGGATCTTGTGAATGTGAAAATATTCATAACCTAATATTTACTATGTTGTACAAGTTTCAAAATATTCCTGTTGATTGTCTTTGTGTCACTCTTTGATCTCTCGAGGGTACCTCTAACTTGTAAAACATATATCACATGCAAATAATAAAAATTACATCAAATTCAAAATAAAAGATGTAAATGCGGATTCAAACTATAGCCTTTATTTTCCCACTCAATTACCTAGGTGCACTGAACTTCATCTAAATAGATCTAAATGCTCACCCAAATCACGCCAAGCTAACATGTCCCTCTTTTGTACTATCTTGTAAGGATGTTAGCATGCATAACCATAATAAAAATTATCAAAGTATATATCCCATCATAAGTATCAGATCTATGAGCTCAAATTGGAAACACATGTAATAAGGAAATATAGAGATCACATAAGAATTAATATCAGATTTACCATACAAGTACCATGATTAGAAACATAAACAACCATTATCCATCCACAATGGTCCATTAGATTAACTCATCAAAAAATAGAAGTTGAATTTGTTATGGAGTCATACACACTAGAATATCAGGGGAAGCATAACTCTACAATACATACGATCTCTAGAACTATGCGGATCTACTAACATATATAGGGGTGGGGACATTCCCTTCTCCTCCCATGCATTCTCAAAATAGGTTTCATGTTTAGAATAGCCATGTGATAATAATTACATGCTTCTATATGGTGGATAATAATATATTAATTTGTAATTGAACTTTATCTTAATCTTATTATTAAAACAAACTACACATGTCTCTTGGTCTTCCACTTGTTCCCAAAATATCTCTTCCTTGGCCAAAGTAAGTCATTTTTTTTCTCTTTGTGTACTCCACACTCCAACCTATTTTTTATCTCGTGCCATGCAAAATAACTAAGTCCCAAACTTATATTTCTTGAGATCCCTTGTTTAACCAACACTTGCACATTCCTATGTGCCTCCTTTACATGCCCTTCAACACTTAGGCAATATCTCCAACCCAACATTACCCCACACTAAAGATATTTCCACCCTCGGCAATAGGGTTGTTCACTTATCTCTCCAAAGAATCAAAATAATAAAGAATGATCTAAAAGAATAAAATAATGATCAATGAAAATAATAGAAGGATGTTCATCATGCTTACTCCTCTACTGGAAAAATGAGTTCGGGTAATCTTTCTTGATGTCAGCCTCTAGCTCATTCCACTCACTTAGCCCCTTTTTAGACTACATGGGAAAATCACCCAATACTTTCTCCATTTCCTCCAGGGTCATATCTTCACCTTTATGCTTTAACTCCCTTATCACTCTAGCTAACCCTAAAAGCATGTCATCCATGTAATCCATTTTCCTTACAATCAGCGTACCCAAATCCTTTAACTTATCTTCATGGGTATCCCCGGATGTTTTAAGTACATCATGTGCTTTGTCACTACCCGTGCCATCCTCTCCTCCCTGCCCAAGGTTTCATTATTCTTTGCTGCAAGTACATCATTTTCCTCTTGTAGAGTCCTCATCCTCAATATCTATTCGGATCCTCACACATCTTTAATTCCAACCCTACCTTTTTCAATTCTTCCTTCAATGTCTGGATTATGGCATCATATTCACAATCCTACGTCAATTCATTTTATTTGTTCTCTCCATCTTAGCCATACCATCATCCTTTGTCTCTACCTACACAAATGCCTTCTTCTTAATCAAAAGGTGGAAAAATCTTGTAAAAAGTGAAAGGATGATTGATATGGCTGCTCAATCTTCTCATCAATATATGGATGCACATTAAATATTTTTCCCAAAATCCTTTGAAAATATAGAATTTTTTTCTCCATGCTTCCTTATCCTTCTTTCATGCCTCAGTCCAATTTCTTAATTTGTTCCTTTAAAATATTGTTATCCTCTAGCAATGGCCTAAATACAACCACTTTATCAAAGTTTTTGTGCCACTTCTGTTGTCATCTTAGTCAAGGCATTAATTTTCTTCTCATAAGTAATTTTTGTTGGCTTCGCAGTCATGTGTGTAGCTTGTGTCGCCTCTTATTTTTCCCATGGAAACATGCTTCTTCCTTTACATAAAACTCAAGCTCATCCATGTGATTCTACATACTCCAAGAAATCTACTTTCTTGAGCACATGTTCACACCCTACAGTCCATCAATTCCCATCCATAAAGCTTTACAGGATCAAGTGTTCTTTGGAACCTAGTGTGAATTATTATTGAGTGGTCATTTACATACCCCAACTTCGACATATGAGACATCTCTTCTTCCTTATGCCTCCCAATTTGTCTTCCCTTTGGAATATATATCCATGTATCATGAGTTGGGTCTTCTATCATTGCGCCCACTTATTTACCAAAGAGACTCACCCGATGGTTCACCTATAGTCTTTGATTTCTCCTCCTCTTCACTTGTGGGCCCTCTTTCTTGCTCGCATCACCATGCACCTCGAATCAAGATGAATTTCTTCCTGTATATGATCCTCTTCATATTATACATCAAAAACAGGTACATCTTGTATAATATGTGAATTTCCACCTGATATGTCCTCCTCACTATCCTTTGTGGGCACATACTTACGCCTCTTATTTTTTCACTTTATGACTTGGCTTCACAGGGAGATATTTTGGGTGATATCTTCACCGGTTGTGAGGGTCCCACATCAGTTCCTTATTTTCTAGTTCTCCTCATCACTCTCTTAAAACCTTGGTCTTCAATGCCCTCACTTATTTTTGTCTCCTCAATATCCTCTTCATCTCTCACTTCTTCTTCCTTGGGAGGAGAAGTAATCTCACATTTTTCTTATGAGCCACCGTTGGATGCCTCTACATGCCATGATCCAATTTACCACTTCCTTCCTTCTCCTCCTCCTATTCCTTAGTTTCTTCTTCATCTATGTGAGGAGGATCGGGATCTTCATCATGCAAGGTACCAATAGTGTGCTTTCCTCTAGGTAATTCAGGGACCTTGAACTCATTCTCAATATACTTCTCATCAAATAAATTGGGCCTAAGGTAAATGTATACCTTAACTGTGCCAAGGTTCCCAACTGCCAAACTCATGGAGCTGATATTTACATCATCAGATATCAAATTTTATATGTAAGAAAACTTACCCGGATACAAATATATATTTTTGGAGTGAATGATATTCAAATTCTACCTTGTCGCATCAAATTTCAACTTGTGCACATTTTAAAATTATATTCACCGAGGATTGAAAGTAGCACATGGTGAAATAAAATGTGAGTTTACACTAAGGGATCCAAGTTCTATACTTCATTCTAAAATGGCCTATGCAAAATGTAAGAAAACCATAAATTATGTATGCTTATTCAACATAGCAGGAGGTCCTCTTGGTATTCTCCACTCATGTTCAAAATCCTCACACATGTGCCTATACCAAATTTCCATCCTCTATTTATATGGACCACTCATAGACCCATCACAAGTGTATTTAGAAAATCTAAATGCATGTGATTTCTTCTCTTCAGAAACTACCATATATTTTCCTTTGGCCCATCGGGCACCCCAATCTCCACAAACACAATAGACAACAGAATAACACCAAAACTTATCTTATCTCCTTGGTGTGCTTCTTCAATTATAGTTTCAGTAATGAAATAAGACAAGTTATACACAACTCCCTCTAACATATTCTTGGCATATGGAGCCACCTTTTATTTACCTCGGATTTAATGCTCCTATTTATTTAACTTGGTGAGGAGGTGTGCAACAATCCGGATCATAGGGTGATCTTCTAATTTATCAATTTCCATAGTGTTCCCTCCTTTTGAATATGATAAGCCATAATAAGTTTCTTCCATGCCCTCATCATCATTAAGGTCACTTCCAATTTCAGTGCCAAACTCCTCAAACCTTTCAACCTTCCAATCAAGGGTGAGATGAGTCACACCCGCCATCTGAGAAATAGAAAAAGTCCTCATGGACCCTGGACATAAGCCACTGGTAGAGTTTCTCTGGTTTTCTAAAGTATGGTAACTCATACAGTTGCATGACTCCAACATTCTCCAACAACTTCTTCCCTACATTGTCGTAGATGGCCATATCATCTTCTATTTGCAAATCTATTTTTGTTACCAGTGCTTTTTCCATTTAATCTTTGTTTTCCTTGGTGTGGTGATTGTAATCACTCACCTTGCTTCTCTGATGTGTGACTCCCAATCTAACCCCATGATTACGCCTTCAGGGTATTGCATTTCTAAAAATCTAGTCTCAGGAGCATCCTCAACTTCTACTTCCACTTCCTTCTACTTCTTTCCTCGGGTAGCTACTTTAGGTGCTCTCTTAGGTGTCATAGCGATTATAAAAATGGCTCATTTGGTTCATTCGACCTCTGCAACTCAATCCACATGCCATAGGGTTCCCTAGCTATAATTTTGTTCTTTGTAAACCCTATCTTTGCGAACCTTCCTCCTACATGCCCCCTTTCTCAAAAACCCTTCCAATGGAGCTTTCATATAAATGTCATACCCAAATATTCACTAGTTTTTTTCTCACATTCAATCACCCTCACACTTCACACTCAAATCGCTCTTCAAATGCACTTCACACTCAAACTCTTCAACATGCAAGGTAAAAATAAAATCGCAAGAACTTATTTTTATAGAGTTTCCAACTTTTTCACATTGTTTACTCTTCACCTACCACCATATTCATCATTAATAACACCTTCTAGTGTTTTTTGCACTTTTATTTTTTTTTCTGTACCCCATTTGTAACCTTCTAGTGTGCCCACTACTTCTCAGCCAAAAACCTCCTTACGTGCACCTCCATGTGCCAAAGTACATCAACCATTTTGCCTCATTCTAAGTAATTTCCCATGTTATTTCCTACCTCGTGTTACATGAAGTGATCATCCTTTTATGTGTGGTCTTCAATATGATAAAATTTTCCTTAAAAACACCTTCAATCCGAGCACATGTAACCCATTTCTTCTTTATGCAACAATATTTCAAAGGAGGTTCAAGTTTCACCCCATATATGTACTTGTATACCACTTGTATCTACTTCACCCCACACTAACAGTATGCATGGGTCCTCTGCACATGAACTCAAAATATAGTAATCATTTTCTCCTGCATGCATAAGCACATTTATGACAACAAAAAAATCAAACTAAATTGATAAATCATAACAATGATGAAAGGAAACACATTAAAGGAAATGCATTAAAAGTAAATCTAATCTAAGTGGTAATATTGACTTATTACAAACACCAAGAAGACTTATTTATAGTATGGATTCATCCTACTCCCATTGAAGTAACCAAGCAATAAAGTGCCATGCATCCGTCATTGAGCCGATAAAGCGTCCTCGATTCAAGTATCTTTGTTACAAAAAAAGGTCCTAACCAATGAAATTTAAATTTCCTTGGGTGGCGCAAAAACTTTGAATCATATAGAAGAACCATCTTTCCCACCTCAAATGTTTTATTCCTAATATTCCTATCATGTCATGCCTTCTGTCTCACTTTTTTGTCTTCTGGATCCACCATAGAAATAGCATGCCACTCATCTAACTACATCAGTTTTTCTATGCACTCCTCAACAAATTTTTCATCATCTAGTCCTCTTGTACATGTAATATGTAGGGATGGAAATATAAATTCCACAGGAAATACAACCTCCATTCCAAACACCAATTGAAATGGTGTGGCCTTATTCAATCTCTTATAGGTAGTCCTATATGCCCAAAGTACAACATATACTTTATCATCCCAATATTTCCTTCCAACATCACAAATTTTTGTCAGTGTGTGTCCTAGAATCTTTTGAAATCTTCAGAATTACCATTGACATGTGGGTGATAGGGTGTTTTATTATGGTGTGCCACCATAAACTCAGCCAAAATAATTTTGATGGTATCATTCAAGAAATGAGTGCCCCTATCACTTGTTAAACTTAATAGACATCCATATCTACTGATAATATTCTCCCATAAAAATCTCATTGTTGTAATCCTTAGTAGATGTTTCTTCTACCCACCCCATGAGATAATTGTACATGTTATAATATAGTGCACACCAGTCCTATGTGTGGGTGGGGAAATAGGACCTACAAAATTCAATCACACATTTCTCAAAAGGTTCAGGAATTGCAATAGGCCTCAAAGGCATCTCATCTCTAGTTCTAGGATTCCCAAGGAACTAAAAATGATCACACACCTTGACATATTCTTTGATATCTTTATATAGAGTTTCCCACCATAATTCTGCCATCAAGAATCTTAACGCGCAATGGCATCTCCATCATAATGACCTCCATTAATTTCCACCATGAACTTCTTCCATAATAGCCTCATGCTTGTGCTCTAGAACACACCGGCACAAAAATTCATCATGACCTAGCTTGTACAAATCTCCACTTATCAACTAATAGAGTTACATGCGTATTACAAGTTTCTTTTCTAAAGTCTTCATCCCCTTAAGTGCTTGTCCACTATGTAAGAATACGGTAATGTCCTCTAATTCAATGTGTGCACATGGTTTAACCTAAAAATCTATGCATCGGGAATTGTGTCCTCAATGCTCTATACCTTCTCACTGAAATTGATTATTGACAAATGGTCAGGACCTGAATTACTTTTTCCTGGTTTAACAACCACTATAAACTAAAAGTCTTGAAATAATAGTATCCACCTACAAATGTGTCCTTGCAAAACAAGATTTGTTTGACCAAATACTTAAGTTTCATATGGTATGTAAAGAAGATAAATGGTGTTGCTAATAAGTATTGTCTAAACTTGTGTAATGTGTAGATCATGGACAAAGCCTTACGCTTAGTAGTTGTATAATTCTATTCCACAGGACTCAACTTCCTGCTTGCAAAACAAATAGGGTGGTCTACAGCTCCTTCTCCTGGTTGTACCAACAATGCACCAATAGCCATTCCAGAAGCATCAAAATGAATGTGAAATGGTTTGTCCCATGAAGGAAAGTAAAAATATGAGCAGTAGTCAGCCTTTCCTTCATGTGTTCAAATTCTTGATGTTGTGCTTCATACCAATAGAATTTTCCTTTAGCTTTCAAAATTCCTCCAGGGGCACAAAAATATTTACATATCCCTTAATGAATTTCATGTAATACCATGTATGTCCCTAAAATCCATGCACTTCACTTTGATTATTAGGTTCTTCCAAACCCAAGATCATAACTATCTTGGTCGAGTCTCTACAAAACCCTCTTTACAAATAATATGCCCAAGAAAAGTTCCAAAAGGTGTTGTAAAGATGCACTTCTTAATATTCATAGAGATGCTTAACTTTTTGTACCTCTCAAACATCAACCTTAAATTCACACAATGATCCTTGACCAAGCCATAAATTTTCCAGTCATCTAGATATACCTATAAAAACTTATGAATGAATTCCAAAAATATTATACAACAATGCATCGAAATCATCAAGCTAAGCGCATTCTTCAATCCAAAGGGCATTAATATGTTTACAAAACTTTCCCACTCGGTGGTGAAAGTTTTCTTTTCTTGATCTTACATCGCTATGCACACTTAATGATAACCTGAAAACCCATTTGTAAAAGAGTAGATCTTGCACCTTGTAACCCCCTCAAGAATCTCTTCATGAATGGTGTGGGAAAATTATCAATGACACATAAAGAATTTAACTCTATGTAGTCCAAAAATCCTTATCCTCCCATCCTTTTTAATATTTATGACCATGGGACTAACCCGTTCAGATTCCTCAATGAGATCAATTATACCAAACTTGAGCATTTTATCAATTTCTTCCTTTACCTTGACATGTAGATTATGATTCATCATGTATGGCCTCTTCCTAATCAGTGCATTCCTTCTTTAAGTTTGATTCTCATCTCACCTAAAGAAGGGTGTACTCCTTTTAACTCATGATAACCCCTTGAAACAAGTCCTGAAAGTCACATAGGAGTTCAATAATATTAGTCACTTCTTGCTCCAACCAGTAGTCACCAATAATGGCCTCTTTAGGCTCTACATTTGTTCCAATGTTAACCTTATTTGTTTTCATAGGCTCATGATACGCATGCACCTTTTCATCTATTGTGTCCATCACCTCACACATACCTTTAGTGTGGTTAACATCCAAGTTATTATCCTCATCATCCTCATCATTTAACTAGCATACCAGTTTACCCTTTTCCTTTACTTCCCGGTGTAGACAATTTATTCTTCCTTAGTCTCTTCAAGGTCAAGGCACACCTCTAGATCTATTTCTCCAAACATATATAACAAGAGTTCCTCATCCTTTGCGCTATCTCCCAAAGTAAGGCGCTTCATAATCTACGCAGTGCTTCATTAACCAGAGGCTTAGTAGAAAATTAATCAAAAGTATGAATCATACTTGAGGTCATCTCCTACCAATTAACTATTTCTCTTGTCAATTTTTCATGAACATACCATGCACACGTGCATCCACCTAGGGTGGTGTGAACTTATGTACCCAGATTGATGGTGCCAATACCTCCTACCCCTTTTTCCAAAGTCTCTCATAATTTTGAACATGGTGCAAAGTAGGGGACAACCATGGAATTCACATATTTGAGAAGGTACATTTCTCCTTAGGAAGTTATTAGAAAAGGTGATTCTCACTTCTTTCATTCTAATAAGTTGTATGTGTGTATAGCCCACCAATGCACTACTGTCTCTACACAAAGTATAGATAAGAATATTGCACCTATCTCCTTAGTTCTTCCAATGGGTTTCCATGGTGCATAGAAACACATCAGGGTTCCCTTAACTAGTGTACATAGGTACTTGGGTATAACTCAAGTTCCAAACCATGCACGGCCTAATCATGTGAGTAATTTTGTTCTTGATCCCTCTCCTAACTACTTCATACATTATATTCACCCAAGTTTCACAAGTAATACTTGTGATATCATTAATTGGATGAGCATCATCCCACTATATCCAAGCTTCCTTATATTTCTAAGTTACCTCAAGGGTCTCTAATTATGCGCGCATATATCATGTTCATGTCCTCTTAGATCAAAGGCTCAACATAAAAACAAACTCTCCATCTTTCAAAGGTATAATAATGTTCTCTTCTTTGTTCTCAAAGATAAATTACCCCTTGTTGAAGCGCAAATTTACATTATTCACATAACACCAAGGGTGCCCAAGTAATGTTGGGAAGTTATCTATTTCAACTAGTTCCAACACTTCAAAGTCCCAGATAAATTGGCTCCTTAAATTGTAGTATTCGCTTCCTTAAGTACTCCAAGAAACATAGCCCTAGTTATGTTTTCCATATACAACACATTCAAATAAGGCTACAATGGTAGTCTTCCCATCTAACTCCAAGAATCCAACATGAGTACATTAACTTACGCACTTGTATTTATTAGAATGTTTCTCATAAGCCATCCATCTATGAATGCATTCAAGATGATCTCCTTATCATATTCATGATTATAGAGAGGTATATTTAAATGAAATATTATCCTTACACTCTCATTACCTACACACGGCATATTTTCTCTAAACCATTCTCCCAATAAAGGGATTATTTTCTCCTAGCGCAACATTCAAAGATAACTCCTTCAAGCCAAATACACCCTTCGTGGGATTTTAATGTTCTTTTCTCATTCCATCATGCATGCCTTCTCCTTGAGGATTTGAATATCTCCTTATAGATCCTTGATATAGATCCCCGATAATGTCCATAGTTTCCTAGTTAAACTTATTTCGAAGTGCAACATCAGGGTACTTGGCATTTATTACTTCTTTCTTTGTTATTGTCATCTTATACTTTGGAGGTTCTGTGTGCATGCCCCCTCAACTTGTGTAATAACTAATACGGGTTGTAATTCGAATAAAGTCCAATATTTGGTATCCATCAATCTCCATATGTGTATTTTATCTAAATCATATATGCACCTTTGTCTTGTGTATGCTTCTAGCTCATATGTTTATACAAATTTGGACATTCTTCTAATTTTTATTTTTCCTAGACCATGATAAACCACATTCTCGAGGGCACTCAGACAAATGATCAAGAGATCCATAGTAATCCTCCTCCTCTTCCACCTCCACGACCTTGGCCTCTATATCCTCCATAAAAGCCTCTATTCATATTATCCCCATTATTTCACCCTTCATTATGTTGTTCTCCTTGTTCCTTAGATCCACTTGCTACACTAGTCTAGCACACACTAGTTTCAATGGCCTCATGGATATGATCAATCACTCTGAATCAACGGTGTCATAAGTACGAGTCTTTAAAATCTTACATTACATAGTCACATTCTTCCAAATCACACATTGTAAGAGGGGACATCTACTCGCATCATGATCCAAATGAAAAATATCACAATCCAACAACATGGCATGCACCGACTTGCGAGGAAAATTATCCTTAGTATCTCCTTCAACCTCAAATATGTACACCGTATTACACTACATGTCTCATGAGTTGAATTAGCGAGTTTGACCCTAAATCTCGATAGTGGTGTGAGACTTAGGAAGTTTGACCTATTGTTAGTGATGTATGTGGGAAAAGTAAACTATTCTAATTTGTGAACAAAAATAATGTAAACACACATAAAAAATTTCTCCAAAACATCAATCTCCATTCATATTTCAATATACATTACATTAGTCTCATTCTCATACATAAATTCTCTCATATAATTCTAGTGATGCTCACATACATTTCTTGTGGCACACACATATATAATGGATTAATTACAATAAATATACAAAATAAAATACATTCCAAGAGTCACTTCTTTGATTCACACCTCTATCAAACCTGTCTCATTTTGGCTTTGTTCTATGGCTTTATGTCAACTTTCGTAGCTTTTGCAGGTGTATCACGAATTCCCTTAGTCTTCTGATTTTCCAATGTGTCATGAGCTTCATCCTTTTATGCATGGCTTCCTCCTTTTATGCACAACTTCCTCTAAATGACCACGAATTCTTCTAATTCTCTGTAGCTTCTTCTAAACTTCCACGGCTTCTCCAAAATTTGATGAATACCTATCAATATCACCCCCTGCTTAAAACTTGTCTCGTTTTGAGAAAACCAATTGATGAAGAACCCTATCATTTTTCCCAAAATTTTCTCCAAAATTTCAATGTAGGCATAAACCATCGAACTTTGACGTCCGGTGTGTAGGGAAAATTTCCTCGCTTAACTCTCCCGACTGGACTTATGGGATGCCAACATGGGAGGGTAAGAGCATCAACCCAAAAACTTAGATATCTAGTGTAAGGAAGAGTTCCTTCACTTGACTCGCCTAACTAGGTTTGTGGGATGCCCTACCTCTTATTCTTCTTCATGGTGGAGCTGTGGGGATATACTTAGTGATTTTTGGCATAATGTTCTTCTCAAAAGTATACCACAACTCTATATGTGTGTCTATTTGTTTTATCCATTCTTGTAATTATGTGTTCTCCTGGATCAATTGAATAATGTCAGATGGTGTTGATTTTTCTTATACTTGACTCCATCTATTTTGGGTGGTTGTGAGCTCTTGTTGCATTCAAATGATGGCTCTATCTAGTGGTGTGCTACATTCTTGCATATCCAATATCTTTTTATTTTGTGCCCTTTGTTATATTTGATACTTTTCAATCAATTCATCTATCTTTCTTCTTTGGGTGCCATCCTTGTCCTTACTAATATCATATGTTGTTGATTCTATATGAATATGTTGTTCCAAATTTTCTAGCTCTACTTTTTATTTCGAGTTTCACTAGGCCACCCAATTATATAAGTATAGTAGGCCGTGAAATTTTGCAACTTTGTCTCCAACTTAGTCATCGTGACTTGAATTACCTTCCTTTGTTTCTAGTTTTCCAATGTATGGGACTTTAGGATTTTTGTTATATTCTTTATTACTCCTTGTGAATTTTCATCTTTTCTACTTCCAAAATACATGTCTCTTCTATCACAAGTTGTTTCAATACTTTTTTTTGTGGTACTTCTACTTAGAGATTTAAAGCTATACGAATATGTGGCTTTGTTGTTTGATGGAACATAGCATTTTTGTATAGTTTCTTCTAAGTCCACACATCTATGCATCCATTCTTATCTAGTAATTTGGTGTAGCACTTAGCTGCAAGTTGTTTTTCGTAAGGGGTAAGTTTTTCAAATGTACCTTATAGCCCTTTGTGGTTTGTTCCACTACCCCTTGTTGCAACTATATTGATTTCTCCTTTTTCCTTTGTTATAGTGCCAACTTGATTTTTCTAGTGAATCCCTTGGTGCTTGTGTGGGTACCATGTTCATATATGATTTTTGGTTGGGCGGATGGTAATGTGTCTTCTATTTTCCTTATTTCTTTAGTTCTTCCTTTTTCTTCTTCTCTTCTGCCTCTTTTTCTTTCCTATCTCTTTCCTCCTATTCCTTTTGTTGTTTTTGTTTCCTTTCATTTCTTTTTTGTTTTCTTCTAATTTTCTTATTTTTCCTTGAACTCCTTATCCTTTCTTTTCTTTTCTTTTTTTCTGTTATGTCAGAAAAGTAGCACCCTAGGATTTGCACATTACAAAACCCTACTTTTGACTAACATGGGATTGTCTCAAGGTGTGGGACCCTTGAAATTGAGACAAACCTCCAGAGAAGGTTGGTTCTTGACCTATTCTAATGCTAACCTACTCCTAAAATATCAATTCCAAGGGAAAAGAGAGAGATAAATACATAAAATGTAAATCCTAAACTAAGGGAGGCAATAACACCAAAACAAGACTAGAGAGATTCCTAATGAGTGAAAGTGGGGGAAATGGGGAAGAAGAGGGCAGACAAAGTGCCATAGTCCCAAAACACATTTAAACCTACAATTTCATGGAGCAAAAAAAATTTAAACCTATAAAGGAACACAATATACACAATATACCTACAAAATATAACAAAAGGAAAGAAATGTAATATAAATCAAGTAGGGAAAGAAGATCCACAAAACACTAATTTTATTGCTTAAAAATGATGCACAACCATTACTGATATAGGCACAAGGAAAGAATCCTTCACAAAATGCATAAATTTGAGGCTGCTGAGCTCACAAAAGTGTTGGAACAATTTTGGCAGAGTTCCTTTACATTTTGAAATCTCTCCCCCTCAAATGGAGGGGAAATTACATATATAGAGAAAAGGAGATACCAACCAACATACTTCATTAATTACCTACATGGAGGTATGGTCAAACATGTTGTTTTTATTTCCAATGGTGCTTTTTTGGACAAAAATAGGGTGCCATACCTCATTAAATTGGTTGTTGAGCTACCATATACGATGCCATTAATGTCTAGATGTACCTAAAAATCCTTGTTTTCATTCAACGAAACCACTAGCTTGATGCTGACAAAATGGGAAGAGTCGTCATCGATGATGAGGAAAGACTTGTCACATGATAAGAAGATATGTTTTCACATGACAACGAGGGAGGTTGACATGTGTTAGTAAAAGGTGGTTGACGCATGATAGGTAGTGATGCTTTGATACATGGTGAGAAGGTGGTGGTGATGGGAAGGTATAACGACATGCCTCAAAGAGGATGATGTTGAATGAAAAAAAGTGGTGGTGACACATGACAAGAGGAAGGCAAACCGATGCGTGAGCAAGAGGAATGGTTGTTTCTTTGACATGAAGAAAGAGGCGATGCACGTCATTGAAGTGTGGTTGGCATGTGACAAGAAGAAAGGGGTGACACGTGTCAAGATAATGGTTTTTGCATGTCGGTGAAGTGTGGTTGACACACGATAGGAAGGGGATGTTAACGTGTGTTAAAGAGGTGACAATCCATACTTTTTTCAGCTTGACCATTAAAAAACCTGCTTCTGACCTTCACCATGTACCTTGTAAACGCTCTCATTAACTATCAATTCCCGGACACATAGGTTAATCCATTTTATAGGGGTTCAAAATGGATAACAATTTGGAGACTTATAGGGTGATTTTCCTACAAGATCTGAAGACCAGTGATTTTACATCTATTAGGCATGGAGTCATTCTCGATTTCTCAAAATGGTCTCGATGTCTAAAACCTCTTGTTTCTCTAGAAAACTAACGAGACATTACTTCATCATCATATCTTGCTTGAAACTGGAAAGTGCAACAACAAAAAAACAACCATGTACAAATAAAAAAATCATACATATCCCAAATGGAACATGCTTTGAGAGTGAAAAATCACTTATTTGAAAGAAAACCTAGCTATAACACAACAATTTTCTGCAAGAACTTGGAGGAATTACAAACTCTAAACTAATATGTACAAGAAATATACTCCCATCAGTAATAATTCTTGAGATAGATGCCATTGACTAGGATTTTAATTCTTCCCCATCCAACTTTGTCAATTGGAAAGCATTATTTTCTTTGCACCCTAAAATCAAGTAAGGGCCACTCCATATTGCATCAAACTTGGAGTGCCTTCTGGTTTGGCTCTGTCTACATCCCATTTCAGAACCAAGTCTCCTTCTTGAAAATTTCTTTCTTTGACATTTCTATCAAAAATCATCTGGATTTGAAATTGGTCCTTCTCCATTTTTTGATGGCTGGTTCCTTCTCTCTTCTAGCTCCATAAGCTCATCATACCTAACTTCCATAGTTGGAAACTCAAACAACTCAAGATGTTTGATAAGCTCCAAGGCTAGTAATTCAAGGGATATTGGAAGCCTTGCTTCCCTACCATAAACCAACTTGAAAGGGGAATAATCAGTTGACTTCTTGGGAGTGATTCTATCAACACATAAGGCTGATTTCAAATTTGGTATGCCAAGTCCTTTGATTCTCATCTAGGGTTATTCTTATGATTCTCAGCAAGTTCTTGTTCATGGACTTTGCTTTCCTATTACCTTGGAGGTAGTAGTTATAAGAAGTGCTCAAGTAGATGCCATTTCTAACATCCCAATTAGATATCTTTACTCCAGAAAAGATAATTCATTATCTAATATTATAGTGGAAGGAATAACAAACCTTGTTCTTGCATACCTTTGTAGGAATCCGAATGTTAGCTTCATTTGTTTTCTTAAGTGCAATTGCTTATATCCACTTAGTGAAGTATTCTATGGTTGTAAGAATCCATTTGTGACTAGGATAGAACTTGGATTGAACATCCCAATAAAATATATCCCCCATTACATGAAAGGATGTTTAACTAAGATAGGATGGAGTGGAAGGGATGTTAGCTTCTCTTTACTGTGAAGAAGGCACACTTATTGCATTTCTTGATCCATGAGTAGAAATCATTGAAAATATTAGGCCAGTAATAACCAACCCTCATGATTCTAATAGTTGTTGATTTTGGGGCAAAATGACCACCTGCCTCTCCATCATGAAACTCATGCAATACCCTCTCTATCTAATTTGTCTTGATGCACCTTAGGAGGACACCA
This sequence comes from Taxus wallichiana var. yunnanensis, assembly GCA_018340775.1. Lineage (NCBI taxonomy): Eukaryota > Viridiplantae > Streptophyta > Pinopsida > Cupressales > Taxaceae > Taxus > Taxus wallichiana. Next base: position 48,812,576 of record CM031238.1, read on the forward strand.
TTCACATCCCTTTTGAACAAAATATTATCTACAAGCATGTATGGGATGTAATGAAGTCTGAAATACCTCCTTTTGGACTTACTCAATCCTTGAGGACTTTGACTTATTTGAAGGAAATGTACGATATCCCAAGTCTAACAAGGAATGGGTATGTCACCTATAGTCTGTTATTTATTATCTTGCAACACCATAACATCTTATGTCTCCTCTCTTGATTCATCATGTTAGATAGAAGCTAGTTTCTCACACCCTTCCCCTCTAACTAATTTGGTCACATTTATATCAATATCATATTCTATGACCTTGTTTATCCAATCGAATCTCTTTTCATTAAGGTCTTTTTCAAAAGAAAATGTTTTACACAATCATGTAAAAATAATAGATGAATTCTATTATTTGACACTAGATGTCTGAATTTATTTAAACTTATAATCACAACAAGGACATGCTTCTTAATGAATGAATATCTCACCTCATAATCTTGAAGGATTTTGCTGAAGAATGAGATAGGTTATTCCATTCCTTCTTGATTTGGTTATACCAGTATGGCAGATATTGCATCCGTGCCTCTAAAAGCATATAAAATGAAGTCCTTCAAGAAATTTGGATTTATGAGGTTAGAGCCTATGTAATGGCCTGCTTTATGGCTTCAAGATTTATTTTCCTTCAGCATTCCATCTGAAAACCATGGTCTTCTTCAACATCATTGTTAGTGGCTTGAAAAGATGGGAAAATTTAGGAACATACCTCCTAATAAAATTAATTTTGCCAAAAAGCTTTGGAGAGCCTTCTTTGACTTGGAAATTCCAATTCTCGAATGCATTCTACCCTTTACGGATCAATTTCCAATCCCTCCTTAGACATGATGTGGCCTAATAGCTTTCCTTCATGGGCTAGAAATATGCACTTCTTTAGATTCAAAGACACTCCAAACCTCCTGCATCTTTGGAATACTTGTCTGAGGTGAAAGAGGTGACTTGCTACGTTCTTAGAGAATATAATAATGTCATCTAGATACACAAGAACTATCTTATTGATCAGCCCTTTGAATGCCATATCCATTTCCCTTTAGAAAGTGGCTCTAGTGTTTGACAGTCCAAATAACATCTTCCTATAAGCATATGTGCCCCACTTCGTAGTGAAGGTTGTCTTGAACTAGTCATCTTATTTCACCATGATTTGATTATAGCTCGAGTAGCCATCCAACAATGAGAACCTTTTGGGCCATCGGCTATCTTTAGGATTCGATCCATGGAAGGAAGTGGATAGTGGTCCTTAAGAGAGGCCATGCTCAAGTATCAAATCCACACATAATATGATTTCTCCATTCTTTTTCTAACCAACACCATATTTTCTACCCCTAAAGAGTGTTTGATTAGAAAGATGATGCTTTCTTCAATGAGTTTGTTCAGTTCCCTTTTCATGAGAGGATTGATATGAGGATTTAATGACATTTGCTTCTACTTGATGGGTTTAGCTCCGAATCTAGCTTAATGGTGTGTTGTGACAATTTTGGATTAAACCCTCTCAGATCTTCATAGCTCCAAGAAAAGACATCCGGGAACTCTTGAAAAAGTTGTATGAATTCAAATTTTTCTTGATTTGTGCTCACCTTGCCAACCTAGAGCACTTTACCCTCTTTAATTGAAATTGGCTCTGAATCCTTTCCTTTGACTTGAATGTTTGCTCTTTCTCTCTAGAGCTGATCATTAGGATTGAATATTGAATCTAGAGTCACTAGAACCTTTGGTAGCTTATTTGTCCTCAGTTGAACCACTTGATCACCATATTGTTGCTCCAATTTATCCTAGTTTTTAATTGAGAACTTAGCCTCTCTTGTAAGAAATTAATGATTTATTGATCATTCTCAAATACCTTCTAGCTCGTGTTATTATTTGGTACACTTGGCCTCACAATTACATGAATATGGGGTTGTGCTTTTATCTCTTTTAATATTGTCCACCACATTAAATGTTTCTCCAATTGCCGCAAGCTTGTCTACATCCTAATTCTTCTTCCTCTTTGATTCTGCTCTAAAATCATCAATTTGATCCCATACTCAATGCTTTTAGGCTTTGAGAAGATCATTCTTAGTAGCATGTTTTCCCCTAACCTGGTTGACAATTAACTCACTATCCCCAAACACTTGCAAGTTTTGTATACCCCTCTTTCTTTCCCAATTCAATCCATGTATCAAAGCTTTATATTCGATTTGTATTTTTGAGAAAGTAAACTTAAAAATGGAAAGCTTAGAAGTACTTCATACCTTGTGGTGAAAAAGCATTGCTCCTCCTCTAGTGCCTTACCTACTCCTTGAGCCATCAAATAATAGTTTTCATACTTCATCATCACCCTTGTCATCTAGTTTGGTGAGACTAGGAAGAGGCATGTTTTCCTCATGAAAACAATAAACTCCCAACTCAACCTCCTCTATATCCTTGTATGGATCATATCCGTGATTTTTTTTTTCCCATTCATCAAGAGTCAAATCCGGGATGCCCCACTTTGGTATCTACTTCTTGAGTATTTGAAAAATCCTCTTGATCAAAGGATGAGCAATTCATGTTGATTGGGTTTGGTACATGTGGCTCGATATGGAAATTTGTCATAGATTCAAACCTGATTGTATCCTTAGCTCCATACCTTGTTCTGAAGATCATATGTGACCAATCAACTGATAAGTAGCCTCCAATTTTGGTGGTGAATCCTCTTGACAAGCACAATGCAAAGAGTGGTGGTAAGTCAATCACTGATATATCCTATTGAAATGTTACACTAGGACATGCATGTAATGTGAGGTTTAAAACTTTTATGATCCCAACAATTCCCACTATTATCCCATCTAACTGTACCACTCCTTTTGAAATCAAGTCATATTTTAGGCCCAACTGATCTGTAATTTGTTTTGGCATTACCAAACTTCTAGCCCTTAAGTCAATCATGCAATTATGTACAAGGTTGTTCCCAATAATCAAAGATATATAGAATGGAGGAGGATTCATGTTTTTACCTTGTTGACCTCCATGGACTCCTTTTTTTGAGTTTCATTAGTGAGCACCTTCTCTTGATTCTTGGACAACTCATTTGATGCTGACCAATTTGCCATGGTTTCTTGTAATAAATCCCATTGGCCCAAAATTTTCAATGATTCCCACATAGAAATGCTTACATTGGTCTTCTTCATTTGATCAATAATGTTAAAAGGAGATGGATCATCCTTCTATTGACCCTTACTTGACATGACTTTCTCCTACACATGGAATCTTTGTAATTGGTGCCTGAGTTGGCTTAGAAGGTATTTTGGGATGATTTTGAATGTTTGGGGCTGCACTTGGATTATTAATACCTCAAATTCTGATAGAATACTAAGAATTACTTAGATTAGATTAATTCCCTTCCTCTATATTCCTCTTCTTAGACCTCATGTTGGCTGCCACACTTTGAGAAGGGGACTAATTTATTCCACAGAAATCTAGGCTATCCAATCCACAAGTGTTGTCTCGTTTGGAGGTGATTCTTGATTAGCTACTTGCTGCTAACTTTCTTCTTGATTTGGATCTTGAGGAGCACCTATCGTAGTCACCATTAATGCTTGATTTAAAGCACCATTGAAGCATGTTACTTGATTGTGCCATTGGCTACATGGGAAACACCATTCATATTCTTGTGTTATGTTGTTTTGAGTTGGAACTAAGGCCCTAGATGTTGAAACTACATTAGGGTTATATGCTTGGAATGGCTTAGTAGCTTGGGGTTGTCCTTAGTTAAGTTGCGGTTTGAGCAGGTGACATGTTTGGATGATATGGAGGTTTATTAGGTTGGAAATGAGGATGATAAGATCTAAAATTTTGAGTTTATTTCCTCTTAAGAGTTACCAACTCATTTCCTAAGTTTTGAAATTGTTTCATAACCTCTTGGAGTTCATTTGAATGGATAGAAGAAGAAGTGTATGCTTCATTTGAACTCTAATTTATTGGAGTGGGGATGGGGGCTATTGTAGGTGTTTGATTAGGATTAGGAGTCCCCATGTCTGGATAGAGAGGAATAGGTGGCCTAGGTGCAAGTTTACTGGCTTGAATTAGGAAATTATCATCTCTAATGGCTATGGAATAGGTGTACGGTAGGGTTATTCCCCCATATATTATATCCGTAGACACAAAAAATTGGGTCATAATTCCATCAAAACCGTGTTTATTAAATTAACCATATCCTACCCATTCATATCCCCTAGTGCACATGTTAATTAAATTAATCATCTTAAATTAATTAATTAATATCATCACTTAACCATCTCACCTAGCCACCTCACTCAAATGTCCCACTCAAACCTCATTAATGACCTAAGACCAATTATAAACCTATCCTAACCAACTAGGACTTAGTCTAAACCTAGACTTAACTCCTATTAACAAACATAAAAGTGCTCCTACTTATATTTATGATCCATCACTCAAGATTTGGAAGAAGGATTGGAGATCATGCCAAAATAACAACAATCTAGCTATTTTTTGCTAACCTAGATATTCTGCCTTGACCACACCCGGTCACCTAACCGTTCTTTAGTTAGGTTAAATACATTTCTAAAAACCTTTTATCTAGGTTAGTTAATTGATTCAGGATCTCATTTCTTCCAGGAGGCGAGAGCACTCTAATTTATTTAGCACTCAGGAAAAAGAAGACACACAAGAGCACTACCAACATCGGTCACCATTCACCATCCTCTTTACAATCACAAATTCACAACAAAGAGAGGCATGGAGATGTCGGGAAAATATTATATTGCTCACATTATATTAATTGTAAGATTAATAGTTATTATGTTGTTTGTATTTTTGTAGAGTAAGTTGTTAATAGTGTTGTAACAACTTACTCATATTGTATTTCAGAGATGAGATATTATAGGAGTTGTTGTTAAACAACTTCCTCTTTATTTAGGATATTATTCTCATATTTATTGAGTTCATTCCCGGATGAATAATATATAGAATATCAAATCAATTTCTATTATGTTTGAATCTGCAATACCAAACATTGGTATCGAGAAGCGTTGCTCCTAGCATAATGATTGATTAATGGATTTCATCCTCATTTGAACATCATGGGATTGAGTTATCTAATCCATTTTTGACATTGTTTTATTTAGTATTCTCGGTGTTCTATTAGCGAGAGGTGTTCAAAATCCTTGGCGGATTACAGGGTGATCTTCCCAGGCCAAGGTCTTCTCACAAGAGACATCTAAACAAGGAATTTACAATCCATTCGAGGTGTTTATTGGTGAGATGTGATCTATACAAATGTTTTGAGAATAGCCTACACAAAAATATCTATGAATATGTGTGGGCATTGTTATCAATTATAAATTCGTTGTCCAAAGCTAATCCGATGCATCAAAAATTTTGATAGCTTAATTCTCATTGTTAAGAGTATGAAATTCTTTGATCTATGAAAGAGATTATATTTTCCTGCATATTTAAAGTCATCCACCAAAGATCTCATCTTTGGAAGAAATGCAAAACATGTTTTTCAATCAAGAATAATTTTGTTCGTGATCTTTCACTTTGTATTGTTATCAATGTGTCAGTTGTGTGTGGATTTAATTTGGAGGTGTATATTCGTAGAATGATCATCCCAATGCATGGATTTTAAATGTGGCAACTTAGATATCACATTTGCAAGGCACGTGGACTGATTTCTTTCAAATTCAAAGTGATAGTATTGCCAAGTCGATTCATATTTATTTTCCTGAGGTGGTATCTGTAGTTCGGCTTTCAAATTACATTGATTTCATTAATTAGACATCTCTGCTAGACTCATTCGCTTCTAACTATGACTATTGGAGTCTCTTAACTCTGTTATGTCATCGCATACACTGCCAAGTTATGTTTATAAAAGCATGTGTCTTTATTAGCATTTATATTTTAATGTGGTCTTTAGCTTTAGTTGAGATTTAGTAAATTGCTTAGGCCAAATGATCTAAAATAGTTGGTTCATGTCATTTTGTATTGAAAACAAAATCCATTATCTAGTCATGTTGAGATTGGTCACATTTTTCAATGTGTTAAAATGTGTCATATTGTGCATCAAATTTTAAAATTTTATTATGATTATAAAGTTAGTATAGTCCACTATGTTAGTGTCATGTTTATTACTTCTTTTCATCACCACTATTAAATAATTATTAGAGCTTTATTAAATTTTCAAAAATTGTGTTTAGGTGAATAATAGGTAGTAAATGTCATATAGGTGATTTTAGTTTTTTTAATAGTCATTTTCTAAGTCCTATGTCATATAAAGTCATAAGTTTCATCTAGTCAAAATTGTGTCATTATTACCTTGTCTAATTTTATCATTATCGAGTGTCTTGTCAACTGTTCATTGTGAGTCGGTGTAAAAAGTTGGTAAAAAAATTGCCCTCTGAGACGCATTTTTGGTGTTACCCGAGGTCCAACAAAATAAAGTGTTTCACATTATGGGAGGGAAGAAAATAATTAGCTCAATGTGGAAACAAATGTACTTCATGATAACATCCAAATTGAGTTAGAACTTATTATTGGAGGATGGAGGCAACAAAGGTAGGAGGACAATCAACATCCTCGAGTTCATCACTACCTCAGAGACCGCAAACTAATTTAGTGACATAGTTTTGTTTTGTGTGATGAATAAGAACAAATGAGCATCCTTGTTCCTGAGTGCAATGTTTGTGTTTCCCCCATGATGATAATGATGTGGTGATTTGTACCATTGATACTATTGTAGGAAGTGTTCTTGATTAGACTGATTTGATGGTTGATGTGAATTGGTTGAACAATCCTAATTCATGTATTCATCTAATAGGTTGAATGGTCCCTGGATGATATAGCTCCCACAGTCAGTGTTGAGGATCGAGACCATGTGCAGGCTATGGAGTGGCATGCTTTACTTGGTTGAAGATGGTGTTTTTCCCATGTTCGCACTAAGGGAGGGAATGTTAGGAAAATATTATATTGCTCACATTATATTAACTGTGAGATCAATAGTTATTACATTGATTAAATATTTTATAGAGTAAGTTGTTAATAGTGTTGTAACAACTTACTCATATTGTATTTCATATGAGAGATTATAGGATTTGTTGTTAAACAACTTCCTCTTTATTTAGGATATTTTTATCCTATTTATTGATTTCATTCCTGGATGAATAATATATAGAATATCAAATCAATTTCTATTATGTTTGAATCCTGCAATACCAAACAGGAGGTTCAAATTTGTATGCACGAATATAATGGATCTTCTCTCTAGATCTTTACACATCCTTTGTCTTCATCACCTACATTCTCCAATCCACTTTCAAGTAAGTATTCAATATCTCTACATTGAATCTCTAGTTTCCTTGTAGATTTATTTATTCACCTCTGTAATCTATTTCTCTCCACACCCGTAAACTTCCTTCCTTCCATCAACCCATCACCTGATCATACCCAAATATTTTACCCATTTTTCACCCTCTCCTCATAATCTCTGAGTCTTCATAACCATTTTATGACCCCACCCTCATCATTTCCAACCTCTGTGCAATCACAGGGAGTCTGAAAAACCAAATCTAAGAACTTTATACTAATTTCCCTACCGAGCATAGTCGATCATTATGTCTAAACGGCATTGGTCATCTAGTTGACATCGATTACTATGTCTATCAATCTCATACCGAGAGCTAATACCCACTTCTCAATAGCCTAGATCCATTTCTAATCCTTACCAGACCTTACCTAGAGTCTGTACTAGGCCTGCAATGCAACACTAGCCAATTAACTCTACCGTTTGACCTTAAACAACCTTTTTAATGTCCTTTCTTATTGTTTTGTATGAGATACCTAAATCATTTCAAATCTAACAAGATCTTTACTTCATGTATGATTTAAATAGTATTAATATTGTTATATAAAAGTGGATTGACAACTTTTTAGGAAATCATCACGCTTCCTAGATCTAGCTTCCGCTAGGCATTCCACTCATTTTTTTGTTTAACTCTATTTGGTGGTATTGTTTTGCATTTATAGGTAGTTCCTCCTAGCCAAAAGGGAGATCTCGCAATCAACTTGGATCAGGAAATTAGAATGCACACACAACCTTCAACCAACATTACAAACAGGTATTCCTCCTTGGCCTACTACCCTTATCTATTTCATTAATTTTCTAAGAATCCAATGAAACATTTTGGCATGCCTGGTGGGACCCATCCGGGGTTCTTTGCATTTATTCATTCTTAGGGAACCATTGTATGTTTGTTTCTTTTCAAAAGGAAGTTAACATTAAATTCTCTCCCTGGGAATATTCTCTTTCTTCTACTTGTCTCAGTGACATTTGTATTTCGGGACTAAAACAAATCCTTCTTTCTTTTCTTACATTTACATTAGTGAAAGTCATATCCTTTCCTATTCACTCTTTGTTTACATCAAATATCACATTTTGATTTGGGTTTTAAAATAATTACATTTCATACTTCTATGTTTGCATTTTTAGCTCACATTAAAACTGAGGGAAACCTATATGCTGGAAGTCATGCCCAGCTGATGGTTGACATAATTGAATCGTAGAGCACATTCTCTTCTCTCTTTTCCAAACTACACAAAAATAAATTCACACATCTTCTTAAATAACACCTTACATGGAAGAAGTTGTCAACAATCACACAATCAGAGGATTGATATGGTGCCTGATGGTTTCTCTATCCAACCATTATCTAAGAGAAAGGACTGCCCCCACCAAAACATTACCAGAAACCACCCTTAGATCTTGGCTTTTCATAGGACACCTTCTATCAAGCTAAAATTTTTTTCTATTCACAAGTCATTCTTAAATAGCATAAGCTAAAACATAAAATTCACCCATAGGATTCATGTTTATTAACTTTTTCTTGATTTTTGTTTTGAGTTGTGAGGATGCATTCTCCATTCTCTTCTTCCTTTCACACCCCACAATTATAGTTGGTGTATTTTAACTTTTTCTAGGTGTGTTAGGGTCCATCACTATCATACTCAGGTTTCTAGGTTGATATTTTATCTGATCTAAGTCACAAAAATAAAATTTCTCCATCTTTTCAAATTTCACGATGAAGGTGTTGTTCTAGGCGACCGGTATCGGTTTACTCTAACCATCATCAGTTTACCTAACCATTGTCGGTTATCTTCTTTTTTGGCCATTTTACCAAAAATAACACTCACCACATTTTCTATTCTTTCTGAAGTTCCTCAGACATATCATCATACCCTTGGATCTTTTAAATCACTGTCAAATCTAGTTTTGTCTCATTTTCATCAGTTATTTCCTATTTAGAAAACTTTTGATTTCCTACATGAATGATTATCGAGTTAACCTAACCAATCAGTCACCCTATCAACAGCATCATTGGTTAACCCAACCTCTTTTGGTTCCTATTTTTATTTGTTTAATTAAAACAACGACCTATTTTTACCCCCGTAATCTGTTTTCTCCATTTCTTCTTTTTGTTCTATATCATTTACAGAGAACAGATTTCCAAGCCTACGCCAACTCACATAGTTTTGACTCATAGCCAAGCCAACACCCTTGTATTCCATGCAAGCCTTCATCTTCTCTTGTCTATCCCATTTCCACCTTCCATCCTATCACCTATGGATCCTACTCAACCCATTATCATTAGTACCGGTGATGAGGAGTTCGCAAGACTCCTTGACCACAACCCCGCTGCCTTAAAAAATTATCTTTTCCTCCACTCGTGATTCATCAGGACAGTTGGTATACGGCATGCTGTTTCCATTTCTCTTTCCTCGCCCTCACTTCGTTAGCTACAACTAGCTTGGTTTTACCTTCTTCCACGTTACTTGCTCGTAGTATCCCAACTTGACCACACATCATCAATATCTGTGGAGCCTACAAGATCGGTTGCACTTTTGACATCATTTTCTCCCATGGTGTCAACCATTCCTTCATCATCCACCTTGAGTATAGCCCCATCTACATCCCGCACCTTGTATATATCTATCTCATTGTAGCCACCCATGGTGTTGGCAACCCATATCCCATTCCAAAACATCATCCTCTCCATCCCACTATTTACCTCCAATCACTAGAAGGATCCCTACATCCACCGCACCTACTTACACATATCACCAACAACCCCCAATCTTTTCTATCACTAATTTGGGATATATACCACCTACATCTTTTCCCCCTCACAGGTTCTCGTATTCAACACCACCATATATTGGGATTCCATCCACATCATACATTCATCATCAACCCCGTTATATAGAAGGGGGTTCCCAATCATCACAACCTACCAACAACCTTATTAAAATGATGTTGGAAAAGATGCAAACATTGGAAGCATCAGTTTTGGCTCTAATCTTTTAACATACAATAAAATCTGTAATGAGCCCATTCATCCATCTATTCCCATTCGGAAATATCCTACACATTAGGAAATGCCCAAATTCAATGGTTCAACAGAAAAGAGGACCCGAATAACACTTGTGGTCTTTCAAACATGGGTGTTATCTAATCACTCATGATGATGCTCTCCTCCTACGGACATTCCCCATGTCCTTAATGGGACCCACATTAGATTGGTATAGTGGTTTACCTCGACATTCCATTTACTCATTTAACCAAGTGGCTAAAGCCTTCCCGAGACCATTTTTTAATCAATATCATCAAGAAGGTCACCATTACAAACCTCTACTCTCACACGATAATATGACGACAAGTCTATCACATATTTTTTCACTCGTTGGCAGAGCCTCATCAACCAGCTTACATTCCAGCTACCTCAAACCAAGCTTATATAGTTTTCACTAGGGCTTGTGTCAAGCACATCTCACCAACTCTCCAAGTCTAAACCTTCATACCTTTGATGAAGCATTCACCATGGCTAGAAATATTGAAATCCATGCCATATAAGAGAAGAAAATTCAATTGCATAACAAAAATGCTACATTCAAATCCAATGATGCTTCTTCCTCTTCAAAACCACAAAACAAATATTCCAAAGAAAAAGGATCGACAACATGGTAGTTTTAAAATTTGGCCCATCTCACCCATCCAATCAATCAAAACCTTCTTCCAACCTTTCTCCCATTCAAACTTTCTAGTTCAAGCGAGAGAAATGAAAGTACACTCCAATCGGGGAGCCTTATTCTTCAGTATTAGAAAAAATTCTTAAAGCTAGAGAAATTTCTCTACCACTCGTTAAACCAGATATTGTTTTGAACCTGCTTGTCCTATGCCTGCATGGTATAAGGAACAAGACTATTACAACTATCATCACGTAAAAGGCCATAGCGATGGTAATTGTATCACCTTCAAAAATCATCCAAAAATTTTAGACGATGGAGATCTTGTCTTGGAAACCCGAATGCACCGACCAATTAGAATTTGCATATCTTCAAGAATCCATTTCCTAATCACACCCATCATCTAACCAAACTGGAAACCTTCAACTAATGAGAGTAATGTCCATGAGGTCCATGTTGTGTTTGACACCATATTGGCCCTTCCTCAATTTCCTCTTATCCCTTCCATCTAGGAGATTTCAACATGAGATCCTTTACCCATGGAGGATCTATTTCATCTACTCCTTCACCCATAAAGGATTCCCCTTCATCTCCCCTATCACCCATGGAGGAGACCACAATACCTGTAGATACCGTTTCACCACCCACGTCGCAACCTAATAAACAACCTACGATATTAACTCTCCTACCCACAGGAGATTCATCCTCATTTTCCTCTCCACTTTGAAAGAGAGAACTACCTCATCCCAAATGTTATCTCCCTACCCATAGGGGATCCTTTAGAAGTTCCACTACTTGTTGGTGATAATTCCCCATTAGCCTTCCAAGATCCAGTTGATCTTCTCTCAGCTCTCTTACCCATAGATTCTGAAGCTAACCAATTCCCTATCTCATAGACATATTTTACAAGGATTGCTACTAAACCAATGTCATCTCCTCTTACAATGAGTGTCATTTTCACTCCTATCCAATCACTTGGATTACATCAATAATTCCATGCTTTAGGGATGCCTTTGACTACCCTTTTTAACTCAAATGCAAATATTGCCCGCTATACATCCATGATTTATCCAAAGGTATTTCAGATGACCAAACCAACTATGACCATGCCTGTTGTAACAACTTATTCTTCATCACCCTCACCTACACCTAAACCTTTACCAATAACCAAACCCATTCCTATGCCTAAGAACCTACCTGCACCTACATCTTCCCCCACATCCAAACCCATCACTACCTTGGGTGTCATGCTGACATCAATCCTAGTCCATCCACCCATCAAATTGCATTTAGTCACATCTTCCCAAACCCACACAAAAACCATTCCTCCACCTAAAAGGAAGACCTAACCTTCTAGGCCGCACACAATTGTTTCACCTACTACACCTTTTCCACTTTTCCCCTTTTGTTTATCCTAGGGCCTCACCCATCTACCTTGGTCAAGTAACCTCTTACACAAGGAAAATCAAAATGCAACAACCTACCTCTTCATCACAATCCTTTATTACACCCAACCTATTAGAACAGTGTACACCTTTATCATCACCCACATCTTTCTTACCACCTATACCCCCACCACCTACAATAGCCTCATCACTACCTCTGATATTTCCTTCTCTTCAACCCATACCTTCTAGATACCTCTACTACCAACATTTACCACACCTCTTTATCACCTTGGCTAACTCATCCTCTTCCACCATCCTCTTTCCCTTCTACATCATGTACTCCTCCTTCACCTTTACCCGGAAGGTGCAACAAAAATTGAAAAACCCACTACCCTCTAAATAGGTAGTTAAGCCTACAACACCTTCTATCACTAGTTCATCTACTACGCCTTTACCCAAGAAGGTACAACCCAAGCCTAAAATAATACCACCTACCAAACTGGTGGTCAAACCTATCCCACCTCCAATTCCACCTCTTATAGCACCTCTCCCACCACAATCACCCACACTTCAACCCAAACCCACACTCACTTCACATTGTGATCCATTGGCAGGGTCTTATGCCAACATTTTAGCCAACCTTTTAGAGACCTCTGTCATCACATTACCGCCACTTAGACCTTATGACCCACTCAAACCCAAACCAACAGGGTTTGACAATACCAAAATTTATGCCTACCATCATGTGCCAAGACATGATATAGAAAATTGTAAGGCTCTAAAGACCGCTCTTCTCCAACTTTGTCCTCTTGAACAAAACTTTGATGATGATGATCTTCTAGATGAGGACCCAGTTCCACCTCCACCTATCACCACACATCCTCACACATTACCTATTCCATGACTGCATCACCACCTCTACAACCCTTTTATCCACCTCCAAAATTCGAGATCAATATGGTCTATATAAGAGAGCTAGCCAAAACCCCACCAAAATTCCAATGCGCCCTACTCATTTCATAAGGTTATTATCCCACACTAGGTTTTTGTCCATCATGTCGTTATACGTTTCATGACACACCTTCTCCGTCCACCTCTCTTCCTCAGTTTACCATGATCCAAGTTAACACTCGCACTTAGAAAGACAAAGGAAAAGAGAAAGAAACCAAGCCCATCTGCTAATCATGTGCCCACTATTCCATCCGCACCCACACAAAAATCACCATTCAAGGACCCACATATCCTATTTTTGATTGGGTCTCCCATCATATAATGATAAAACAATTACACTAATCCCCTCTAAAAATTTATTTATATTTCCTTGTCCAAACTTCTGAATCCCATCGATAGGCCCTCATGGAGGTTTGACAATCCATCAGGGTTTTACCTAATGACCCGATGCCTGTGGCCTCCATTATCACCCCTCACCATGTGGCCTCCCTCAAAAATTCATCCCCTTCCTCTACACCTACCACTACTCACCAAGTAACTGCCTCCAGTTTCTCTAATGATGATATTGTACCTCTCCAATCAGATGATCCACGACCCTTCCCTTTTCATTTCCTTTTACATTGATGATATACGTGTTCGATGCATTATGATCGATGGTGGTGCCAAAATCAACATCATATCCTCCAATGCATACAACCAAATGTTCATCCTTGTTAATTACATGCATAATAACCCAATTATGTTGTGTTCATTTAATGATGTCATCACTTCCACCCTTGGCACCATCATTCTCCACGTTCATGTGGCCCCCATAATATTCCAAAATATTTCTATGTCTTAGAGGGGGAATTCTAGTATAACTTATTGCTTGGTCAACTTGAATCTATGTCATGGGTTGTGTCCTTCAACCTTACATCGTTGTGTAAAATTTGAACATGAAGGACATAACTATACCATTCCAACTGACCCATCACCATTCAAAACTTGTAACATGTTATACTGACCTAATGATGTCCTTGTACTAGTTAAGGCATCTACCATTGCTGCCACTTCTCCTTCACCCACAACCCCATCCACCAATGTTGTCGTTACCTCTCCCACACCTAACTCCTCTATTCCCACTACCTTCGTAGCCTCTGCAACTGACCCATCTACTAACCCATTGACTTCTCAACCACCCAACACTTTTTCTTCACAATCTTCTTGTGATTAATCTATTCGTGCTACCCATATGCCAACTACCAATCCTTTAGAAGGTGCTTTTCAACGTATCACTATGGGGGTATCTCCTATATAACATCGACACATTCCTTACTCCTCAAGAGTATGGAAACTTGTGCTAACATCCTCTCTATGATCACTGCATAGGAAAGGTTTTCCCTTATGGTCCTCCCCACCTTCACACCAACTTAACATATGGGGGACTTGATACTTCTACCTACTTACCCAAACCACCTTCCCAAATGCAACCATTTTCATCTAACCTCCAATCTCTCACCAACTATTTGCTTCACCCACACTTTCCTTCACCGTTGTGCATGGAAAGGATTTGGCTTTGGGTTTTATGAATAGGGTCACCATACTGTCATCCCATGTACTACTCATAAACATAAAGACCATAGTGGTATTGTCTTTACCAAACCATCTTCCAAAAATCCCATGTCGAACTCATTGAGGAAGACAATCCTCCTTCACCATGTTAACCAACATCACCACCTTCACCCACGAGTCTATGGATCCCGAATCCATTCCTCCTAACATTTTTTTTGTGAACACCATATCCCTGGGACCTCTGACTTATCAACATGATGGTGAGGCTCCCTCTTCTCTTCCTTTCCTATATCTTGACATGATTAATGATGATACACCTTCCATTAACATTGTTCAAAGTTAGGACGATGATTCTATTCTCACCTATCTTGGTATGGAGGATTCTTATATTCTTTGATCATTACCTTACGAGATGTAAACCATGTTAAATGAATCGACCATTGAAATCAATATTAATACTCAAGATTAATCACACATTCTAAAGATAGGAAAATCTTTAGACACTCTTTTGAACAAGAATCTTTTACTTCTTTCCTCCGGGATCATAGAAACGGTTTTCTTGGTCCTACGCTAATATGCCTAATATTGACACAAATATTGTGGTCCACAATATCATCACAATCCTGAATCCAAACCCATAAAATAGAAGCTGCCCGAAAATGAATCCTCACATTTCCCTTCTTATCAAAGAAGAACTTCAACTCCTTCTCTTGGTTTCCTTCAACCTACCCATTTATTATCCCCAATGGATCTCTAGAATTTTTATTCACCAAAGTGATAGGGGACTCCAATTTTCACATATTCCAATGACCTTAACCTAGCCTACCCCAAAGATGAATTTCTTGTTGCCTAGTATTGACCAACTAGTTGATCTTACCACCAACCGTGAGATGCTATCACTCATGGATGATTTCTCAGGTTATAACCAAATATTACTCACCTCGAAAGACCAACACAAAACTACCTTCATCACTCCTTGGGGGACCTTCTACTATCGAGTTATGTCTTTTGGCCTTAAAAATGTTGGTGTTACATATCGGTGGGATATGACTTATATATTTCATGATATTATGCATCACATATTGGAAGATTACGTTGAAGATATTATTACCAAATCCAAACATCAAGAAAAAAACATACATTCCATAAGGCCATCTTTGACCGACTCATCAAGTCTGTGTTCACCTTCAACCTAAGAAGTATGTCTTCTCTGTTCTTTCGGAAATATCCTTAGTTTTATCATTTCTTTGCATGGCAATAAAATTTGACCCCACTAAAATCAAGGCTATTCAAGAAATGCCTCCACCTACTAACCTTCACTCACTTTTTAGTTTGTAAGGCAAATTACAATCTATCCAATGTTTCATTGCACATCTTTCTCTCGACCGATGCCACCCATTCCATCATCTCCTAAAAAAGGATGTCTCCTTCAAATGGGATGATGAATGGCATAATTTCTTTGAGGTCTTAGAACAATACCTCCTCCAACCACTTATTCTCATTCCTCCTAAGGATGACCAACCATTTTACCTTTACATTTTTGTTATTGATCATTCCTTGGGTACCATGCTTGCTCATCATGACGAGCAACACAGAGAGCAAGCTGTATGCAATGGAAAAGTTGAAAAGCTATGAAATGAGGCTACAGAACCTCAAAGCTTAGCTAACTCATCTATGCACCATAAGATAAGAGATAAACAAGAAACTATCTATTTACATGCATATATAAATTTGAAACAGACATTCAAATCCTAGCATATCTAAATATCTCTCTACTCCATGAAAGCTTAATGAAAGTGAACCTAGTTAGATTCTAAGCAATCAAATTTGTGTTTTTTTTTCCCAAAAATAGTGAAGAGATCTCTCCAAGTTGGCTACATGGTCAAGCTTTAGATCTTCCCTTACTAACTATATTTGGAGTTGATGGATGTAAGATGGAGGAGATCTTAATAATGGAGTATAGGCCAAGATCCAAATGTTCTATAGCTTAAAGCTATCACAAATGATTTCTAATGCCAAGATATTTAAATATGAGAGAGAAGGACCATTTGAAAGGAAATCCTTATGCTTGTATTTATAGTTTTTGGTTTGGAAGAGTTTGGAATTTGAGTGCATGTGGGACTAAAGCTCAAAAATCACTTTTACATTAGATTAGGATAAACATGCTTTAGGCTTAGATAAGATTTTTTAGGCTAGTTAACTAGGTTTTAGGCTAGTTAAACTTGATTAGCAAGTGATTAGAGACTCATTGAGATTTGGGAGGGTTACGGATAACCATTTTTGATGTATAGATAGCCTAGGAATATTGCGAAGTGGTTCAAAGAGAATTAGGTAGATTTAAATGGTCGAAAGGAGGAATATTTAGCTAATAAGAGAGATATTAGCCAAATAAGATGATTATAGGAGGAATACGACCAAGAAGGTGTTTTAAATGGGCATCCGAAAGGAGCGAAGAATATGGAATTAACGAAGTGTTGTTAATCTGTTGAATTACAGGAAATGCTAAGTGTAAGCATATTTTAGTTGTCTACATTTTCCCCTCTTTGGGGTGGCATAAGTGACGTCACTTTAAAGAAAGTAGACAAGCATAAAAAAGTAGAAAATTTTAAGGGATAGAAGAAAAATGAGTAGAATGGAGGATTCCCCCTCGATTGTAGATGGGGTGATGGAAGAACTTGATTGACGATTGAAAAGATGACAGAAAGAGAACAAAAGAAAGAATATTGTGAAGAAGAAGAAAGGGGATATAGAAGAAAAGAAGTATGAGGAAGGGGGAATTAGCTAACATCCATCCAATGCCTTTTAAACAACTTTATTTTTCATCATATTGCTAGATATCTTCATCATCGGTCCTTATTAAAAATAATGAACAAAAGTGTAGTATGACATGGAAATCCATATACGAACAAATGTCCATTGCTAAAAACACCAACTCCATGCAACATATAAAATTCAATGCAATATGAGAAAGTAAAAATATCCTAACTCCATGCAACATACATAATGTAATGCAATACGAGAAAGTAAACAAGCTAACCTAACAGAGAAACATAATTCAATGTTTTTATTATCAAGATTCAATTTCGACCTATTTGAATTAACGAAAAGGGTTGATGATGGTTCCCAAGAAAGGATACATGCAAGGGGAATAACGGAGGACACTTCGGTCCTATGAAAAAGTAATGTGCACTATGAAACAGTACCAGGCAACTCGTTGTGCCCTAGAGTACAGATGAAGTAAGCAACCTAGCTTTTGTTGATGGAGGTAGATCAAGATAATCCAAAGTCACACACATGAATAGTGAGAACTAAAGAGTGAAGTTTTTAGGACAATTTATATTATTTTTGATGTTTCAAACATATTTGAATGTTTTGATTTTTCTAACATATTTAAATGTTTTTTTATTTTCTAACATATTTGAATGTTTTTTATTTTTGAAATTTTTCCAAGTTATGTATAGGAAGATGAGGAAATGTGGATGCCCCAGTGATAGATGGGATGTACAAGGGTAGAATGCCATGCATGTACGAGAAAGGTGAAGATGTAAAAATGCCCCAACAATTAGGTGGGGGTATTCAAAGGCAAAATCATAATGTATAGAAGTGAGACCCAAGGCCAATATGAATAAGTTCAACATGATGATGAACGTAAACCAATGAAGTGTTGGGAAGGAGCAAGGATTCCCCAACATGAGTTGTCCTAAAAGCATGTGATAGAAAGGAAGTAGAAGATTGGCTTTGTGAAAGGGACAAAAGGTGACCGAAAACATGGCAAAAGGCAATACAATACTCATGGATGTTCTGAACGAAGTAGAATAACAATGATTGTTATGAATGTATCTTAGAAGCCTCATGACAGAAAAGTGATTAGCTTAAGGCACAAATCATGAGACAAGATACAAACTAGAGTAAGAGTCTAAACAAGGTTTAAAAAAAAAAGACACTTAGTAACATACTAATCTCGTTCACCCATAGAGATCTAGTGTGTGCACGTGGAATTTAATTACCTCTTGAAGGGAATATTTAATAGACAACAAGTGAAGACACCCTATCCAATGTGTAGGAATGATTTATTTTGATAGATGATAGGTGATTTGTGAATGAAGGGTGGAAGGATAGCCATACATTTCTCCACTACCAACCAGGAATCCATAGCCCCGAAAAAGATGTATTTGATTCTAATCACAAAATTTCTCTACTTCCAGTCAGCCATCCATAGCCTCGATAGAGATTATTGGAAATACCCCAAGAGATAGTAATATATAAATTTATTTTTTCTTTTAGATTTAATCTTTTGATTGATTGATTTTGATTATTTTTCTTTCTAAAAACTTATTTCATCTCTCTTACTTGACAAGGCGTTAAGAACCAATGATGTCTTGATGAAAGGAGGTGGAAGTGATTTTGATGATGACATTGGCTAGTGTCAACAAATATGTCCAAAATTTCTTCGCAACAAGTTTTTTATATGTTGAATGTGATACGATCTCTAAGAGTTCAGTCATTCTTTAATTTACTAAGGTGATAAAAGACCAGCGTTACAAATACCATAGATATAAATGTTGCAAAATGCGTGTGAATAAGCTAACTAAAATAACACTGAAGGGATGAAAATGAAATATTCCTTACAGAGGAATGATAAGAAAGGGAAGAAAGAATCATCCATGTGTACGTAATACCTGATTGCAATGTGTGATCTTTGATTGTTTTCTTTTGTTTGCTCAAATTTTTTTGTAATTTTACATTTTTCAATACATTTTAATAGTTTTTGGAAATTTGGGACTAAAAAGTCACTCTACATGGTAAGATCCAACAACAATGTTTACAACTTCCTTGATAAGGGATATTAGGCATTTTTACTTATCAAGAGTCATATTATCCCCAATCTCAATGATCTAGGTGAGCTCATACTCAAAAATGACTATGATTTATCCTAAACATGGATTTTTCATGTGGGAGCTTGATTTCCCAATGCACTTTGCACCATAATTGATGGTTACATTGATGTGTGTTCTTGAATCACACTTGATTTACAATTTTGAGATTGTTTGAGTTGTTGGGGGCTTTCAAGCTCTTGGAAGTTTTGACCTGAGCTTGATTAAGAAATTGTTTGGGTTTCTTATAAGCTGACGTGTGACCTGTCTGATCTCGAGAAGGAGAAGAAAGTGAACGTGGATGTTTAGAACTAATGTGAGAAATGACCATAGGCTTGCCACAACCATTGATAGAAGAAAGGTGTGATGGATGAAAAGGATACGGTCCAAGAATTGAAGAGGATGGGCTACTAGGAGGTGAGCCATTGATAGAAGATGATGAAGGGCTGCTATAATATGGCCCTAAGATGGAAGAAGTTGGGCTATGAGGACATGGCCCAAGAATAGAAGAAGATAACGAAGGGCTACTAGGGTGTGGCCCAAGTATAGATGAGGAGGGACTACTAGGAGGGGTCCCATAGATAGAAGAGGAAAGGCTACTAGGACGTATCCCAAGAATAGAAGGTAATGGGATACTAGGAGTTGAACCACAAGTAGAAAATGGAGGTCTACTAGGGGGTGGCTTCATTATATAATAAGATGATGGGCTACTCAACGGTGACCCAAGGTGATATTTTGATTGAGGAATGATGATAGATAATGAATGATATGGTAATGAGAAGATAGACCATGGATCAATGCTAGACCCCAACATCCCATCATGCTCAAAGGAAGGTGAAGATGGAATAGATGAAGAATCAAGTTCCATAACTTTAGGCTCTTCCTCTATGTTCTAAAAAAGGAATAAACTTCTTTTCCCCAATCGTGAGTGTATTGATTTCTAGAAAGAATCCTTATTTACAATAGTTTAAAGGGACCTCTTTGTGTAGTCTAATTGTTCCTTCATTCTGAGAGAAATAAATTAGTAGAGGTTGTTGTTCTTTATCCATAGAAGGTTGAATAGAAGAAATAGGTCGATAAGTGGGGAATATTGATTGACAGAAGAAGATGACTCAAGAGAGGAAGTAGGATTGGAGGCAAGCATCTCATGAATGGACATGATTTAGATCTAGTCTTAGATCATTTTTCTAAAAGATGACTTAATGTGGAAGAGAAAATAGGATTGTATAGCCATCCGTTGAGTTGTAATGTAGGAGTAAAATTAGATGATTGACTAGATGGAATCTGAGTCATGGAATTATTTGACAAAGGAAGAGGTCATTGAAGTGACTGATAAATGTGGTCCTACAAAGAAAGGGAGGACCGTGACTTAAGAACTTAATCAGATGTTCAATCGATAGAACTTGGAGTCACACGAGTCTTCAAAGGAGGAAGATGTCATTGAGGTGATTTGGAATAAAGGTCCTGTGAAGGAAGGGAGGACCGTGATTCGAGATTTGATCTAGGGGTATCTGAATTATAGTTAGGATCTGAATCTTCAGAAGAAGAGTGGGAGTCTCGAACAATAGTTTGGATCTAAATCAGAAGAAGAGTGGGGGAACTTGAATAATAATTTGGATAAGAAGCATCCAAACCATACCACCGACTATGAGCTAAAGGTGGGGAATAGGGTACCTAATTGGGCCCTCTAGCACGAAGAACCAAATTAGGTATAGTCATTATGGGAATCTTTTGATTTGAATTCCTAAACCTAGGTTTCGTATTGTAGTAAGTGTGAAAAACCATGTGATAGTTATTCATTTTTGGCATCGTTTAGGTAAAAATTCCTATACTTAGCTAGTGTGATCAAATTCCTTCAAAGTGAAGAAAGTTCCATGCTGATTTGGGTAGCATAATGGCAACCAACTAGACATTGAGTAAGTATGGAGAAGCGTGCATGATTTTTGAAGAAGGTCTAAGGAAAATAGAAATTGTGATGGTGCAATATTGATGAGATCAAAAGGATTGTCCTAGAAAACAAGTTTTCTAGATGAATGATCACAAGGAACAATCATGCAATTGTGAAACACAAATCCAATCAATAAGGAAATACTCCCTATGTAAAATGTGTGCAAAATGATAGTTCTACACAAATATGATCAACACAATTTCAATACTTATGTCAAGCTTGAAATGAACAAGGCATAAATATTAAAAAGGTTAAATATGATTCCCACTCAAAGGATACTATGACTAGTTTAGATGCAAGCAAGGCCTAAATGTTAAAGGGAGAGGGTTAAAAATATAAGTTATGTAACCCTCCCAAATTAGACATGTCTATCAAGATTCACGAGAGAAGTGAGATATTGGTATCAAATTAGTACTAAAATAATTCAAAATAAAGTAAGCAACACCCATCAAGATTTGGAGAAATGTTTGAATTTAAACAAAGTCAAAGTATACTAAGGATGTGCTAAAATGTGTGCAACGTAATGCCAAAATGTGGATACTTAGATCATGTTTATGAAAAAAGTGACATAAGTATCTTAATTGTGTCGAGACAATGCAAACAAGGTAATATGTCAAAAGGAGATCAAATGATGACCCAATCCTAACTATGATGATGATCTTGAAATCAAGATCAAGTGGCCATCAAATATATGAGGATGTATCCATGCACTTTAGATGTTTAACTACTCATTCACAAACATAGATGAGTGTAAATGAACAAAAAGTGGTGAACACCGTCTTTGATAAGACTCGTGAGGTATGATTCCTTCTCACCCCGAAAATGGGCAGCGCGAGAATGCAAGGGTATATACAAAAAAAAGGATGAAAATAAACTAAGCGCCACTTGGGAAGAGTTTCACCTCGTCCGAAGATGAGAATAAAACTGAGCTAAGTGGGATGTAGTTTAATTCCATGATGAAAGACACTTAGGTCAAACTTACGTGGGTTCTTTGCCTTGTTTGAGAAACAAGGTTCAAACTCCAAGTGATTCGTCACTTCATGATGGCTTGATGCAACAATGGACTAGTAAAGTGGGCTCCAAGATAGAATGGCCTCCTTAATAGGTTCTCTCAACTAGGTGTCAGAAGATTGTCTAATGTGAGTGCAATTTGCCCAAAGAGTCGCAATGAATGATTTGGGAGTATCTCGGATTTACTATACCCCCTTTTGATATAATGAGAAACTAGTGCATTCAATTATACTGTCACTAGAACCATGATATGGACAATCTTTGACTCTAACTCACAATGTGTACTAGTCAAGTGGGTAAGTGGAGTGCTTCCTGTTTCATCCATGAGGTTACTCAGTGGTGGATTACTTTAGGGTTCATGGAACCACCTCCATTGTTTTAGCTTAAGGCATTATGCCAAAGGGGTTATGTTCCAGTTGAGTGGATAGGGACGTACCCTTTTCCAAAACCTATAATACAATGTTAAGTAAAATGGTGTGTTTTTTATCTTTCTTAACTTAATGTGGTTTTAAGTACCACACCTTTGTTTGGCAACTCTGTATGAAAACACGTGTATTAAAAGGTTTATGTCTCGTTTTGAAGCCTTTTCTTTGAAAGTGTTTAGGTCATGTATGAGACAAGTTAGTATTTAAATACTGATATGAAGAAAGAGAATTTACATGTTGCTTTTGATTTCTAAGATCACTTGAAAGGCATGAAGGAAGAACATACACAATGTGAAAAATTATACTAAAACAAGTTATAAGGAAAGTACTTCACTTTTAGAAGCATAAAACAAGTGTTTTCAAACATGGAAAAAGGTTATACAAGTGTTTTTGATCTCCAAGATTACCTAGAAGGTGCGAGGAGAGAGCATACGCACTTTTACAAACCTCGTTTTAATTAAGGAATGAGAAAATTTTTAGTTTAAGTTAGTTTATACAAGTAATCAACACCCTGTACTTGCTTTGTTAGACTTTAAAACCTCTGAAATTTTGGCAAAAATGATCTTACAGCTCGAGAAAATAAATTTTAAATTTTTACATACACACCTATATACCCGAATGACACCCGCGCCCTTGCCAATGGATACGTGCCCCAACCAACATGGATGTGTGGTATATATTTATGACAAAGTGGTCTCATCACTTACGCGGGCCTATATGATTGAAGGTACGCTAGGGTTTCAGATGCAGGGAGCTCTCAACCCGATGAATACACCTGTGATAAAAATGAATTAGAAAAATACATTGAGTTGGAAAACACCAGTGCATCCAGAGATATGGGAGCCCCCAACGGTCAACGGAGAAATTTATGGTTCGATGAATACATGTGCATACATGTGTTTTTGTACCTAGAAGGACATGTGTGCACTTATTTCGAATGGAAACATGCCTATTTCAATGCATACGTGTGCGATCTAGGACATGCACACACACCCCCTATAAAACCTACAAAATACATGGAAATGAAAATTTTCAACAGTCAAATAGGTTAGTTGTTAGCCACTAAATCCAATTTCTAACTTTAACCATTAAGCCCCTATAAAATGTGAAATATGTTAAAAAAAAAGCATTTACAACCTAAAAAGCATAAAAATGGTTAGAAATGGACATGTAAAGCTTAAAAAGACCTCCATTAATGGAGGATGGACTTCATGTCCCACCAGGTGTGCCAAATGTATGCAATGGAAAAGTTGAAAAGCTATGGAATGAGGCTAAAGAACCTCAAAGCTTTGCTAACTCATCTATGCACCATAAGATAAGAGCTAAACAAGAAACTATCTATTTACATGCATATATAAATTTGAAACAAACATTCAAACCCTAGCATATCTAAATATCTCTCTACTCCATGAAAGCTTAATGAAAGTGAACCTAGTTAGATTCTAAGAAATCAAATTTGTGTGTTGTTTTCTCCCAAAAATAGTGAAGAGATCTCTCCAAGTTGGCTACATGGCCAAGCTTTAGATCTTCCCTTACTAACTATATTTGGAGTTGATGGATGTAAGATGGAGGAGCTCTTAATAATGGAGTATGGCCAAGATCCAAATGTTCTATAGCTTAAAGCTATCACAAATGATTTCTAATGCCAAGATCTCCAAATATGAGAGAGAAGGACCATTTGAAAGGAAATCCTTAGGATTGTATTTATAGTTTTTGGTTTGGAAGAGTTTGAATTTGGGTGCATGTGGGACTAAAGCTCAAAAATCACTTTTATATTAGATTAGGATAAACATTCTTTAGGCATAGTTAAGCTTGTTGTAGGCTAGTTAACTAGGGTTTAGGCTAGTTAAACTTGATTAGCAGTGATTAGAGAGTCATTGAGAGTTAGGAGGGGTCGGATAACCATTTGTGATTGATAGATAGCATAGGAAGCTTGCGAAGTGGTTCAAAGAGAAACTAGGTAGATTACGAATGGTCAAAAGGAGGAATGTTTAGCTAATAAGAGAGATATTAGCCAAATAAGCTGATTATAGGAGGAATACGACCAAGAAGGTGTCATAAATGGGCATCCAAGAATGGAGAGAAGAATAGGGAATTAAGGAAGTGTCATTAATCCGTTGAATTAGAGGAAATGCTAAGTGTAAGCATATTTTAGGTGTCTACACAAACAATTTATTATATAAGTTATATGCTTTTGGAATAGGAAACTAGATACACCCATGCTGAAAAACTTTTCTTAGCCTTAGTTTTTATCGCCACTAATCTTTGACATTACTTACTCAACCACAAAACATTTTTCATCACCAATACTAACTCCTTCTATTACATGTACGCCAAGCCTTACCAACATTAACGAGTTACGTGTGGGCTTATGCTTCTTACAAACCTAGAACTCAAATTCATCCATCAAAATCTATTAAAGGACAAACTATTGTTGACCAAATTGCAGATGCACCTCTCTTTGCTAATCAATCCTCTAAATTTGATTTCCCGGATGAATCCATCGCTTACTCCCTCTTTGGATGATACCGTTTAAATGACCTTATTCTTTGATGGTTCCAAATTTCAATGGGGGTGGGACCAAAATTATCCTCATTCCTCTTGATGGTGAGCCTATGCCATTATATTTCAAACTAGATTTTTATTTTACTAAAAATATCTCCGAATATGAATCCCTCATATAAGGCCTTAAAATTTTCATTTCCTTATATTTTAAATCAATTCATATCTTTAGCGAATCTCAACTGGTCATAAATCAAGTCAATGGTATATACTAGTATCGTAATGAAATACTTCAAAATTATAAGCATCATGTACACATACTTTTGACTACATTTGACCATTATGAACTTCAAACCACCCGCATTCCACTATTAAATTTACGAGACACCATTTCATGTCTTGCTTCTCAAGTACCCACTTCTCCCTCCGACTCAAAAATATTTTTCATAGTACAAAGGATGCAATCACCTTCCTATCTATTTAGAGACATCAACCTTGTCGGAACCATTGAAACTGACCCATGTGACCTTTGGTATAAAAAAATTGTTGACTACCTTTCCCTTTCAATTCTACCTCCAGATCTAACTCGCAATGGAAAACACACCTTTCTCAAAGGTATCTCTAATTATGTCATCATAGTAGGCCTTTTTATAAATGTAGCTTTGACGGTATCCTCTTATGATTCCTTACAAATTCTTAAATTCCCTACACCATCAAGGAAGTTCATGATGGAATTTGTGGAGGTCACTTCAGTGGCTTAGTTGTTCCTAAATGCATCCTTCTCTTAGGATATTATTGGCCAACCCTAAACCGTGAATATTATGACTATGTCAAATGTTGTGTGAAATGCCAGAAACATGCTAATCTTCATCACACACTTAGCCACACCTTATAGGATGCACAAGACATTTGGCCTTTCTCTCAATAGGGTTTGGATATTTTTGGAGAGATCAATCCTCATTCTTCACAATGCCATCAATGGATTATTACCACTACCGAATACTACACTAAATGGGTAGAAGTCATACCTCTTATTTCTACAAAAGATGAGAAAATATGTGAATTCATCAACCATCACATCATTTTTCACTTTGGTGTTCCTCATCGTCTCATCACTGATAACAAAAACAATTAAAAAAAAAAACCTATGGAAACTCTGTGATGCCTTCGAATTCAACTCATTTTCTTCACCTTACTACCCTCAAACAAATGGCCAAGTAGAATCAACCAACAAAACCTTAAAAAAATTATTATGAAAGTTTTTAATGATACTGGAAAGGATTGGAATACACACATTCCTTTTTCCTTATGGGATTATCACACTAGTATTCATACTTCAACTTCGCCACACCTTTCTCTCTAGGTCTACGATATAAAGGTTGTTCTACCTCTTGAAGTTCAGATTCTATCTCTTCATATCTCACTTAAAGAGATGCTCAACGATGATGACTTTCACCAAGACCATTTGGCACAACTTGAGTTATTAGACAAGCGTCGTCTCAATGCTCTCGACCATCTCCAAATCTACCAAAACATATCAAACGTGCCTACAATAAATGTGTCCATGAACAAACCTTCCAAGTCATCAACCTCATCCTGAAGGAAAATTAACATGTAACAAAAGAAGAGAAAAGTAGATGGGGAAATTTTTCTCCTAATTGGCTTGGACCATATATTGTTACTCATACCTATGCATCATGTTATCGTTTGTCTTCACTTGAAGGTAAACTTGAACTGAGCCACTCAATATTTTGCAGCTTTGACCATTCTATTGTTGAATCAAATCCTATATCACCTTATTTCCATTAAGTATTTTTCCCTTGAGCACCATTCACCTTCCTCTTACCTATTTTAAGGAGCAACGACTAAACAAGAATCATGTGATTACCCATCACCTTTTAAGCCTTATCTTCAATATGAGTACCATGGCTCTACTCATGGCATGATTCTCATGGATACTTTTCATCTTTTTCAAGATGGAATCCCATGGTCATTCATCACTTAAACCCTCTCTTTCATAGTTAGCCTCTGTGTGCTATGGTTTTGTCTACAACACAAGAGCCTATCGGTCTCTATAGTCTTGTCCATGACCTAAAAGTCCAAAGCAAAACAATTTCAAAAGTAAAATGGGATTCAAATCCTTGAGTCAAACTTCTAGAAAAATATGAATCCCTCAAAAGGATATCTACGCTTTCTATCTCGCTGCTATAAATAGACTTCTCCCTCAAAGGACAGCTATACCAAGCTATCCATATTGTACATAGTCTATCATAATAAGAAGACTATTCTTGCAAAAAATAAAATAAAATATTTAGAAGCTTCTTGCATCGATCAACTTCACGAAGACCTCAAGGAGATAATATACTCATCCCACATAGACTTCCCACATCGATTAGTCTATAAAAAAGCAAAAAGAATAAAATGATACCTTTTTCATCATGGACTTGCCTATTTTGATCTTGGGTTTCTTTCCAAATAGGCATGATTTCTCACACTAGGTTATGCTCAAACCAAACTATTTTCACCTCATCACCTTTTCACCCTAATTTCCTACCCACTCAAGGGATGTGCCGCAACTGTGACATTTTGTGATCATGTGACTTTCTTCACCCTTAGAATAAGTCAATCATGCAATGCCTTTAGGGTCTTATGTTCATAAGACCATCTTAAGTATGATAAAATTGTTATGGTTATTATCAAATAGGTGACTCTTTTTTCACCTCTTACCATTCACCTTCTTCATTACTTGTTGATTCTCCTATACATGACTAGACCATTGACACCTACATCTTAAAAATTCCTATTTCACCAACATCATCATGCCTACCATGAACCTAAACTCAACCATGCCTAAAATCATCTAAACTCAACCATGCCTAAAATCACCTAAACTCAACCATGCCTAAATGACCTAGACTCAAAACATGCCTAAAACCTATCGACCCATTCATCTATCCTCATCATATTCTTCCCTAGATTATGGGAGAACTACATCATCTTGAGGCCCCTTTTCATTGGGGATATGTAGGTAACACTCTGAGGGCATGGGGCCCTTAGAGGTTAGCTGGCCACTCTTTACCCTAACCCATTTCCCCCCATTTTCCTATTCACATTCTACCTTAGTTAGTTTCCATTTTCTACAACACTTGGAAATTAATACAAACATACATACCTACCATTTCATCACATCATACATCAATCAGTTCACCATTCCATGATATCAAATATTTGGAAGTTTAAACCATAACATAAATATACATCATCATTTATTTTCCATACTACTAATAACATGGAAATTAAATCAAACCCAAAAACATGACCAAATCATGCCTAACTGACCTAACTCAGACCCCACCATGCCTAACTCACCTAGACTCCACCATGCCAAGTTGACCTAACTCAATCATGCCTAAATTACCTAACTCAATCATACCCATTTTGACCTAAAATCATTACTACCAAATACCATTTGACCTTACCAAAACCTATTTACACCCTACCCACAAGCCTAAGTTACCCATACATTTCCTTAATTACATTTAGGGACTTGTTATTTACCTATACCTTGGCCTTACTCATGCCATGACCTATATACCTTGACTTGAACCACTTTTTGTGACCTTTGAACTTATGTACTTGTTATACCTTGTGATGTTGTTCCTATGTTATTTTAGCCTAATGACCTTACCTTGCCTATTTTCATGCCATTTATCCTGACCAAACCTTTGGCGTACTAGATCATACCTAAAACATTCCTGCACCTAACCTACATTGTGTTTCTGGACCATATCCTATACCTTGGATACCTGAATCACTTCAACCTTGTTTGGATAAACCTATTGACCTTGGACGATGTTGAGCTTGAAAGATCTTCAACCTAGAACCATGTCACAGTATATATGTGTGCTTGCATTCGATTTCCATTACCTATTACCCTATTTTCCCATCACCCATAAACCAAAGTGCCCATACCCTTCTTGTTTCACTCGGAATGTTTCGTTCCTTTTAGAAGCAGATAAGGTTAAGGCTTAGGAGGAATACCTGTAGAATGTCGAGATGGTGTGCGCGTGCATGTAGAGAAAGATCAGGGTGATTGCGAAGAACTCCTTTTTGTCTTGGAAGGACTACTCGCAAATAAGAACACAAGACCACAAGATTTTGATTAGACAATAAATGAGGAAAGCTCCTTGGGCCGAAATATAAAACTTCCTTTCGAAGGTGGTCGGTTTCTGCTAAATATGAATTAACACAAAAGATCGTAAAATATCAATTAAGTTGCTTCGTTGAATCCGGGTAGGGGAAAGGCTCACTCTGGTTTTGATCAACTTCGTTTGATAACCGATGCCGGTTCTTGATAATCGATGCCGTTCATATAACCGTACCGTGGGTTCTAGGATCTGTAGGTTGGTCGCTTTATGGGGTAGTTGTGTTGTTTGTAAGGTTTGTATATAGGTGGTATTAGGAAATGAGATGATGAGAGGTAAAAGAATGACAGGTTAGATGATGGCACGTTGGGTAGTGGATTCAAACGGATTTAGGAGGATTTGTGATTCAAAGAGCATAAGAAATGTTATAACGAGAGGACATGCAGATGTGACTTACGGTTTTTGACAAAGATGCAAGTTGATCTCCTTTCTTCCTGAACGCTTCGGTTTCTTCTTACTGCGTCTCTCCCTTCGGTCAAGTGAAGATCTAGACTCTTTTCTTCTCCCAATGATCTCTGTTGATTCAAAATCATTCGACCTCGATCCAAATGAATTTTCGATCCTTTGTTTTTGGTTTGGGAGGCCATTTACAAGGAACCGATGGCGGTTGCCCAGTAACCTGAAGCCGGTCGAGTAGAACCGCATCGGTAAGGAAAAAAGTAGGCTATTTTTAGTAAAATAGCCCACCTTCCCTACTTTTCTCCCGAGAGATCAGTCACTTGGTCAAGTGGCTAAATCGGTTTGGGTGCGAGTAAGGAGGCATTAGTTATGGATGTGAGTCTAGACCAAGTCATAGGTCTTAATTAGGTTAGTTTAGGGTTAGGGCTAGAGTCATGATGAGGTGGCAAAATGAGGTGGCTAAGGTGATGTGGATTTATCAATTACAAGGTAATTAATAAATAATTGTGTAAGGTTTAGGTGATGAGGTTAAGTTGCAGATGAGATGCCACGAGGGTCGTAAGACACAAATTTGGTGTCTACACTTACCCATAACCCACGTACCTTAACTTTCATCACCTACACATTTATCAAACCACTCACCGACTCTATCTCACACCTCATTGGCTCCTAGTTTTAGGGGATCACCTCCACCTATACTTGGGAAAACACCACTCTCACTTATATTTGGGGTAACCACTTCATGTTTTTTTCAATGTCACTTAGTAAAAAAGCCACACGACAAAAGGAGGAAAATATAGGCACCAAAATTGGGTCATACTTCCATTAAAACCCCGTTAATTAAACTAACCATATCCTACCCATCTATATCCCCTAGTGTACATGTTAATTGAATTAATTATCTTAATTAAATTAATTAATATCCTCACTTAACCACCTCACATAGCCATGTGACTCAAATGACCCACTCAAACCTCATTAATGACCTAAGACCAATTCTAAACATATCCTAACCAACTAGGACTTAGTCTAAACCTAGACTTAACTCTCATTAACAAACCTAAAAGGACTCCTACTTATCTTTTTGTGATCCATCACTCAAGACTCGAAGAAGTATTGAGATTACGCCTAAAATAGCAAATAATTCCGCTATTTTGAGCCAACCTAAATATTCTCACCTTGACCAACGCCGCTTATATCTCAACCGATGTTGGTCACCTAACCATTTTTGGTTAGGTTAAATACGTTTCCAAAATCCTTTTCCCAAGTTGGTCAATCGATTCAGGATCTCATTTCTTCCAGAGACTTAGAGCACTCAAATTTCTTTAGCACTCGGAAAAAGAAGACACACGGGAGCACTACCAACATCGGTCACCATTCACCATCCTCTTCACGATCACATATTCACAACATAGAGGTAGAGGTTCAAACTGTCATGGCATGAATACAAAGGATCTTCTCTCTAGATATCTACGGTCACTATCTTCATCACCTATGTTCTCCAATCCACTTTCAAGTAAGTATTCAATATCTCTATGTTGAATCTCTAGTTTCCTTGTAGATTTATTTATTCACCTCTGTAATCTATTTCTCTCCACACCCGTAAAATTCCTTCCTTCCATCAACCCATCACCTGATCATACCTAGACCTTTTACCCATTTTCACCCTCTCCTCATAATCTCTAAGTCTTCAGAACCATTTTATGATCCCACCCTCATCATTTCCAACCTCTATGCAATCACAGGGAATCTGAAAAACTAAATCTAAGAACTTTATGCTAATTTTCGCTACCGACACCAGTTATCCAACCAACGTCAATCATTCTATCTAACCTACATCGGTCATCCAACCAACATTGGTTACTATTTTTGTCATGTAGCTAAGACCGGTAAGCTAATACCCACTTCCCAATAGCCCAAATCCATTCCTAATCCTTACCATACCTTACCCAAAGTCTCGTATCGGGATCGCAACCAACACCAGCTAATCAACCCTACCATTTGACCTTAAACAACCTTTTAACGACCTTTCTTATTGTTTTGTATGAGATAAGTAAATCGTTTCAATTCCAATAGGATCTTTACTTCATTTATGATTTAACTAACATTGATATTGTTATATAAAAGTGGATTGACGACCTGCTTAGGAAGCATCACGCTTCCCATTTCTAGCTTCCACAAGGTAGTCCACCCATTTTTTTATTTAACTCTATTTGGTGGTATTGTTTTGCATTTACAGGTAGTTCCTCCTAGCCATAAGGGAGCTATTACAATCAACTTGGATCAAAAATCAGAATGCACGCAAAACCTTCAACCAACATTCTAAACATGTATTCCTCCTCTACCTACTACCCTTATTTATTTGATTAATTTGCTAAGAATCGTGAAACAATATCATAATAGATATATCAGAATTTAGAGCTTTAAGAAAATAGAGAAATGCAACTTTAGTTGTTGTTCTAACCATAATTGGAATTCTTTCCTTTGTTCTTTAGAATCTAGAATTAAGTCTGTCATTTACGGTCACTGGTTCCTTTTGATTGTAGTCATATACTCCAAAAGGGATAATTTTTCACCCCTCTCCCCAAACTAGCCATAGAGAGCTATGCACAATTGATCCTAATTCTAAATTGATCCTGCTCCCAAGCCTCTGAACCACTGCAACACTTTTCCTTTGAAATAAGAAGCCAACACCTTGATCGCAACATCCATCTCAACAATCTCATGTATGACACATACATTTGCAATGTATTTAATGTGGTCAATGGGAGTTGTGTGATTTTCTCCAATGAAGTATGGTATATTATTTAATGTTTCTATGGGACCATATTTTTTTGCATTAAGGGAAATTATATTACTTCTCGTGAAATTTGCACAAGGATTTAGAGGTTGTTGATGAGCCATCCCGAGTGGCTTGAGAAATTTAGTCGATTGAATAAAAGGTCTACTAGGTGGAGGTGTGAAATTTTTTTCTATTTGGTGGAGATGGAGACCTTTGTACTCTTCTTCCTCTCCTCCCTCTTCCTAGAGATAACTAAAAGTATTCAAAGATACCTTATTCTCTTGCTCTAAACTAGGTTTGCACTCTTCTCATGAACTTGATAAACTTGGGCTGCTGAAACTACTGGATTTGAATGACACATTCACCAAATGTGTTTCTGCAAAGCCTCTAAAAGCTATAAATTCACCAACACACACACACACACCCAACCTTGATAAATAGTTAAAATATTGACTTCTGCTCCCACCGGGCATGCCAAAATTATTATGTTGAAAAACTAGCACCTTAAGATTTACACATTACAAAACCCTACTTTTGACTAACATGGGATTGTTTCAAGTTGTGGGACCGATGTGATTGACACAAAGCTCGAGAGAAGGTTGGTTCTGACTTATTTTAATGCTAACCTACTCCTAAACTATCAATTCCAAGGACTAGAGAGAGAGAGAATACATAAAATGTAAATCCTAAACTAAGGAGGTGATAGCACCAAAAAAAGACTAAAGAGATTCCTAGTAACTAAAAGTGGGGGTAAATGGGGATGAAGAGGGTAGACAAAGTGCCACAGTCCCAAAACGCATTTAAACCTCCAATTTCATGGAGCACAACAAATTTAAACCCTATAAAGGAACACAGTATGCACAATATACCTACAAAATATAATAGAAGGAAAGAAATGCAATATAAATCAAAGTAGGGAAATAAGAACCACAAAACACTAATTTTATTGCTTAAAAAGATGCACAATCCATTACAATATAGGCACAAGGAAATAATCCTTCAAAAATGCATAAATTTGAGGCCTGTAGCTCACAAAAGTGTTGGAACAATTTTGGCAGAGTTCCTTTACAATTTTGAATCTCCCCCTCAAATGGAGGGGAAATTACATATATATAGAGAAAAGGAGCTACCAACCAACATCCTTCATTAATTACCTGCATAGAGGTATGGGCAACCATGTTGGTTTGCTTTCCAATGGTACTTTTCTTACATGGAAAACAAGGGTGTCATACCTCATTAAACTGGTTGTTGAGCTACCCTATACA
The DNA here is from genome assembly GCA_018340775.1 of Taxus wallichiana var. yunnanensis. Lineage (NCBI taxonomy): Eukaryota > Viridiplantae > Streptophyta > Pinopsida > Cupressales > Taxaceae > Taxus > Taxus wallichiana. The sequence continues at coordinate 48,846,910 of CM031238.1, forward strand.
ATTCCATTAATGGATGGATGTACCTAAAAATCCTTATTGTCTCCCTAAAGGAAACCACTAGATGACACCCGATAAAATAGGAAGAGTCATCGCTAATGAGGAAATACTTGTCACACAACAAGAAGAAAATGTTTCTCGTGACAAAGGGAGGTTAAAGTGCATTAGTAAAAGGTGGTTGATGCGCAACAAGAAGCAATTCGAAGCATGATGAGATGGTAACAATGATGGGGAAGGTAGAATGACGCGTGTCGTTAGGGAGGATGTTGTTGTATACGATAAGAAGTGGAGGTGACATGCGATAAGAGGAAGGAAGCGACGCATGGTTGACACACATCAAGAAGAGGGTTATCATGTGACATGAAGAAAGGGGTGACGTGCATCAAGAGAATGGTTTTCACACATAAGCAAAGTGTGGTTGATACACGACAAGAAGAAAGGGGTGATAGGCATCAAGAGAATGGTTTTCACTCATCAAAGAAAGTATGGTTGACACACGACAGAAGGGGGAATTGACACATGTCAAAGAGGTGACAATCTGTACATTTTTCAAGCTTGACCATTAAAACAAACCTAGCTCTAGACCTTCACCGTGGCTCACAAGATTTCCGTGAGATACCTTGTAAACTACTCTCATTAACTATCAATGCCCAGACTTGCAGGTTAATCCATTTTTCAGGGGTGAAAAAAATGGATAACACTTCCTATTTTTATTCATTTTCTTGTTCCCTTCTTTCTTTTTCTTTCCTTTATTTTGTTTCTTCTTATTCCTTTTCCTTTTCTTCCTTCTCTTTCTTATCTCTCTCTTCCTTCTCCTTTTCTTCTTTCTCCTTCTTTTTCTTCTCGTTCTTTCTTCTTTTTGTTTCTTTTCTTTCTCCTTTCTCTTTTCCTCTATCTTCTTTTGTTTGTCTTGTTCCTCTTGTTCTTTATTTTTTTCTCTAATTCTTGCTTCAATTTATTTGCTACATCTTCTTGTTATTTTTATTTGTTTCTTTTTTCTTCTTCTTCTCTTCATCCTCTATGGCCTTTTTCTTTTGTTCTTCTTCATCTATCTTTTTAGCTGCTTCTAACTCCTTTTTTTTTGTTTTTTCCATTTTCTGTTTAATCTTCTTTTTCTTAACTTCATCCACGGTTTTTTTGGCTTCTACTATCTATTTTATCTTCTTTCCCTCCTCAATTTTTGTAACTTCTAATTTTTTTATTGTGTCCTTAGTGGCTTCCTCTTCTCTTTCTTTCCTTTCTTTAATAAGCAATCCAATTAGCTCCTCTACCTCCTTTATGCAATTTTGATCCGTGGCAATATTTTTCTTCTTATGTTTTAGCTCTATGCGTTCTTGTTGAAGAGATTGCAAGCGGATTGTTTATTTTAATTCCACTTGTTCTTGGATTTCCTTGATTAACTCAAGTGGAAGTAAACAAATGATATCTCCTATTACCAGTCCAAATTTTTCCAAGTAGTATTTTATGGCTTCTGCTATATCCATTTGTTCCCTTCATGTACTAGCTTCATACTCTTGAGCTACTTGTGATATACCGCCAGGAGATAGACATTTATTATAATATCCATAGGTTGTCTTTGTTAAAGATGTTTCTATCCATGGTTCTACCTCCTCTGAAAATTGGGGCCCTTCTTGTTCTTGTGATGGTGGGGGAGATGGAGTTTTCTCCTCTTTAACTCGATATTTCTTCTATCTCTTGAGAGTCTTCTATGTCTTCTTCTTCTTCACTAACTTGAGCTTATTTTAGCTTTTATTTAGCTTCTAATGCTTTTGGAATTTTGTGGTAGGTGGTAAAGTAGTAGGGCCTCTTTTCCTTTTGTATGTTTTTGTACCTCCTTTGCTTGATTATTTTTTTCCATATTTCTCCAGAGGATATTTTTACTGTATTTTCCCACGTTTCTTCAATAAAATCATCAAAATTGGGCAATTTTGGTTTCCTGGGATCCATGGGTAGATTTATAATTGCTTCAACTCATGTGGCCACTAGTTCATTAAAATTCTCATATGATAATTGAGGAATGTGTTCTATGTGTGGAGTTAAGGGCCGAATAAATGTATAATCAATATGAGCGTGAAGTATACCTCTTTCTCGTATCATTTCACTATCTTCTCTAAAATCCATGCCCTATTTCAAAAAAATTTCCTTATTTTATTCACCCACCCCGATAAATGTGTGATTTGGATGACTCGAGTCTAAACTATTCATATGTTCCCATATTTTCTCACCACTAATGTATCTAACCGCCATTCCATTAATTCTACTTTGTGGGGTAGGTTTTTTGTGAAGTACATAGCTAAACATATTAAGATTGATCCATAATAAAAATTTGTTTTGTCCATGGCTTCCATTCTTCTTTCCGCATATTTTCCATGTTCCAAAGCTTCGCTCTACTTTCCTCATATTTTTCATGTTCCGTGGCTTTTCCTTCATCTCATAGTTATTCCTTCTATTGTGCCATTTTTTTCTTCATCATGTGGCTTCTTCGTCCCTAATGCTTCATTCTCGTGGCTTGCCCCTTTCTTCCTTTGTTTTGTGGATTTTCCTTTCTTCCTTCATCCTATGGTTTTCCTTATACTGTGTCTTTTTCTTCGCATTATTCCCTAGTTCTCCTCCTTCCCCGGTTCTTATTTTATATTATTTTTTATTTATTGTGAAGGTATACTCCTTTATAGCTCTTCCTTCTCTTTATTTTTTCTTTCATTTATTAGAGTAAGGATGCCCTCGGGTTTTATCCTACCCTCATTCTATCTCATCAATTTCTAAATTTTAGATAGGCCAGATTTTATTATTCTCTCTCTCTCTCTCTTAAATATTATATTTTTAAATCTTGCTCCATTCACATACCCTAGTAATTCTTTGAGTTGTAGTGTCTAAATATTTGTTGCACCTGAAGGTAATATGTCTTTAATTATATAAGGTCCTAACCCTCTTACTTTTAATTTTCTTGGATGTTTCCATTTACTGTCATAAAGCAAGACTTGATCTCCAATGTCAAATTCTTTTCTCTTTATGTGGCGGTCATGCCAAGCCTTTTGTCTTCTCTTTTCTTGGGTTTGGTTATAAGTTGTTAAGAACCTTTTCTCATCCAGTTTCTCCAATTCAATCAACCTCTCATGCAGTGAAGCATCTTCATTCATTCTAAATGTGACCGCCACTCTTAAACTTGGGAGTACAAACTCTATAGGGACTGCGGCTTCCAATCCATAAACCAATATGAAAGGAGAGTATTTTTCAATATTTTGTGCGTGGTGTGGTAATCCCATAAAGATGCATGTATCTTTAAGTCCCAATCCACTTGTTGTAATGAACATATCTTTGTAAGCACCTTCTCCAATACCTTGTTGAATGCTTTGAATGTGTCATTTTCTTGTGGATGGTAAGGTGTACTTCTATTATGGTTAATCATGAAACTGCTTAACAATTATTGGATGGTAAAATTAAAAAAATGTTTCCCTTGGTCACTTGTGATACTCAAGGGGCATCCAAACCATGTAATGATATTTTCATAGATAAATCTATCAGCTGTCTTAGCAAAAATCCTTAGTAGGGATAGCTTCCTCCCATCTTGTTAAATACTCTGTCCCTATTATTATGAACCTTGCTTGGGAGTGTCTTGTGGCAGGTTTGATTGGTCCAATGAAGTCTATTTCCCACTTTTCAAATGGTGTCAATGCTAAAATTTAAGGGAATTTCATCATGAGAATTAGGTTTTCCCACCCTCTAATAGATATCACAAGACCTCACGTGTTTATGTGCATTTAGGCTCGATGTGAGGTCTTTAAATATCACTTTAGAATTCTCTCACTATCTCTTATACCAATCCCTCTTCTCAATATCATATTCCCTCTCATGGCATAGTACTATGGCCTCTGGTGTGCCACCTCTCACTCATGTCATGCCATGTCATTCTCTAGACGGGATAGTCATTCTCTATGCATAGTCTTGTGCTATCTATGTGTCATCCTCCGTCCATCATCCCCTACCTCACCTCTAGAATTTTCAAACTCCTCCATAGGTACCTCCTCCTCCTCCTCATCCTACCCATCAAGAACCTCATCCCCATCTATGTCATCTAAGCTTTACATGTGGTAGTCATCCAATCAAAACCTAGCTCCAACTCTAAAATCATCATCATCCTCCCATGGTGCATGCACTCCTCCAATGGGTCATCCGTATCAAGACTCGGGAGGTCCCTCTCCGACACATCTCTCCTATATCTAATAGGATCTCTCGGCACTATCTATACCACTCTAAAATTCCACCTAACCCTATAAAACTAGAAAAACTCTATCATCTCAGGCCTCCACCCTTATACCCATCTAATCTGCTCTCATCCCCGCACGAACTCCACATCCACCGCAGCCACACAACATAATCACGGTATGGATTTCATATCACCGCTCTATATCCAACTCTGTAAATATATCTAAATACCAATCTTCTCTATATCCTTGTCACCATGATCCTGGTCATCTCACGATCTCAAGAATCCAAATTCCATCTCAATATGGTCACCTGTCACCCATGGTAGCCCTAATCGCGTGATCACTTCTATATGCTTGTAGGGCGTTGTAGACACCTATAATTACACCCAAGCAATTTAAATACTTAAATTGCGCTAATTATCCCCTTTCATCGCAAATCAACGACATATCGTCAAAAGTACTCATTTTCCTCATATCATCATTAATTAATTACACTAAGCTAATTATTTAAGCTTCTATCCAACAAATACCTAATTAATGAACTTCCGTTAATAAATCACCCCTTCTACCTAGGCTAATTAATTATTATTAATTAATTAGCTTTCCCTTCCATTTAACCAATAAATCAATATTTAATTGATTTAATCCCCTTTTAATAGCCTAAATCGTACTAATATTCCTCTAATTATCTTCTATAAGCTTACATCTACCTATTAGTTAATCACCTTTGATTAATTAAAACACCCCCAACTCCCATGACTTGCTAAACATGTATTAAACTCTTCTAAAGTAAGGTTACCTTTAATAAAGCAACCTTATCCATTCCTAATCATGTTTTACCTTTATCCCACATTCATGAGAATGTGTTGAATCCTTTATCCTTTGGGCTATATAAAGAGCCCTCCACCTACCTTTTACTTACACCTAAACTCCTTAGAGAGCAAATGCAAAGCATATAGCAAAGAGACTAAGAGCTTGCACCTTGCCCTTTTGAGAGTTCATCATCTTGAAGAGTTAAGCCTCTTTCTTAAAGTGCTTGGGTCATATGGGAGGTGTCAAAAGGGTCTTGTAGCCCAACTTTGATTAGCCCCATTCCTAGGTTCTTGGAACATTAAGGACAACTATTTTGATAGCCATAGAGCTTACTTAGGTCTATTCATTTATTTGTTGTTAGAGAATAGAGGAGTTTAGATATTTAGCATTGTTAGTTTCAAAGTTTGTATTGATGAATGCTAGCATCTAACCCTTGTTTAATTCTTATCATGATGGTGTTTATGCTTTGTTTTAGCTAAATTGTAGAACTATTTTAGGTGGTAGTTCTTGCTTCATTTTATTTGGCATTAAGCAAAGTATACATGCACACAAAGCGTAACAATGGAGAAGGAATCCAACATCCATCCATATCCTCCCTCTCTGCATACATACATATTTCATGATAGATATGCACAAGTAAACTTGTGTCAAATGAAAAATATTGTCCTCTAATCAGCAATATCTGCAACCACACCTTCCAAAGTCCATGTGATCCTCGCACCCCATGAATTTGGTAGTGCATATCTTGATATGGCCATCATCACCAAGCATATCAAGTGGCACCCGACCACACCTCCTCTCTCATATATTCTCTCAATGTGAATCACCCAGATGAAAAGGTAATATTTGGGGCATCGACTCTAAATAGCCGTGTCAAAATCCTCAATCTACTATCTACTATAATAAGATGTACCAACTCCCCTTGTTTAGGTAGCTTTTATCCATTTTAACCCCGTGGTAAAAATGAACATCTTGAGGAAATTGGACTTGGAAAATTGATGGGGCTTCAAGTTGAATCTAGAGATAAACAGGTAAAATCCTATGTTTTGGAACACTTATGATCGATTTTGAGGCATTTGGGATCATTTAGTGCAATTTCCTTCTTCTAGGATTCAAAAGATCAAAAACTTAGCCAAATTTGGGGAAAATGGAAATAATCGGGCAAAATGGTATTTGGGATGCTTATCTCAATTTTACTAACTCCCTTGGCCAAGAAAAATTTGAGAAAAGTTGAGAAATTTGAGAAAATGCAAAAGGGCCCATTTTTAGTGCAATGCAGATAAATCGGACTTTGGGGGCCTAGAGGGTAATTTTTCCATTGGGTATTGTGCACTCGATCGATCTAAATGCCCGATTTACATTTGAAGGGGAATGTATCCTTTGTTTTACATATAGACAATGTCATTTGTGCCCGTGGGTCCAAATGGAATAGGTTGGTTACGGAAATAGCAGCCGATGCACGGATGTTTAGGGTATAAAGGGCTCATGCAGGAACAAGTTCCCCATAGGGATGAGTTTGTCGAAGTGACTAAGGGCCGATGTGGCCAAAGGACATAAGGGGGCAATGAGTTGACTTCAAATATTTCGGTGAATAGGTCCCCGATGACCCTCACGTTCAAGTTCCCTCTATTCCACGAACCCATGCAATACCCGCACATCATAGGAAAAGGGTAAAATAAATATTAAAATGTGGACCGTAAAATCCTATGAAGAACCCCTGACCCCATAGGCATAAAATGGGCATACATTTCACCTAGATTATCCAATTTTTATAAAATGTATATCATTGGAGAGCTCTTGACATCCTCTACACCACTCAAAATGGATTTCTTATTTTTAATAAGGGCAGCTAGGTTAAAATAAGGAAATGCCCTCATCATTAATGGATGCAGTCCCAAGTTGCTCAACCACAAAATCTGATATGATATTGTTATTTTTCTTCTTCCTTAAAAAAGAGTACATTAGGGGATGAATTTTTATAGGTTCCCATGCCTTTTTTAGATTAATTAATGAATGTTGTTAGTGGGTAGGAGAAGAATTTCAGGATTCTCTCTTTCTCTCTTCTCTCATTCACTACTATATATTGTAAACTTCTCTTTTGAGAAGCAAAAAGAGATATTCTGGGACATGGGGAAACTCTTGCAAATTTTTTCTCAATTCCATTGAGTTGTAAGCCTTCACATGGGCCTATAGAATGATATTGTGCCTCTATTTCTCAAATGTAATGAACCATGTAACTTTATGAAGAAATAAAATCTGTGTTTACGGTTTTCTCTCAACCCTTGCATTTGTTTTCTTATTTTCATTTTCCTCTCCATTATTATTTGTTCTATCCTATGCATGTTTCCTTTATTTTCGTGTTCTTACTATTGTGTTTCATGGAGATTAGATGGTGAATGGAACCTTGCTTTGTGTCACAACTACTATGACCTTTCCTAACTCTATGTTCCTTCTCTATTTTCCCTCAACAGGATATTCCCCCTTTTCTCAAAAGCTATCACCTCTATTAGTGTCATATTTCCCTTTTGTGCATCTTTGTAACCCTTGTCTCTCTCCTAGTCCCTTAGAATTGGTAGTTTTGGATTAGGTAGTTGCATTTCCTTCCTTAAGAGTAGTTTAGTGCTAGGATCGGTAGAGGACTGACCTTCTCTAGAGGTCCATCTCAAGTATCAAATCCCATAACTTGATAGATTGTCCAATGTTACCCAAAAACACCGGTTTATTACTCACAAAGGCATGAAAAATCGAGAGGATGTTGTTTTTGGTGATAACAATAGCCTCAAAAATATAGGATACGTCCTCTAGTGTGATGGTATTTTTACCCATCCTAAACCAAAATGTGCATGTATGCACATCTCATCTATCCACTAATGCAATTATAAATCCCACATCCCATGGAGTCGCTTTAGTAGTAACACATCCACCATATCCAACACAGAACATGGTGCCACTCTTCGTCTCCAGACATCGTCTCTAATTTGATCATATAGGGAATGTAATGTTTCCCATAGATACACGGTTTCTCAATCCTATAAAACAAATTAAACGTGCATCATTAGTCATCCCATCATCCAAAATAAAAAATTTATCATTCTATCCCTAGTCAATGCCTATTAGCATGGATCAATGCCTTTTAGGCCCATTCGACGACAACCATCTCCAATTTTTGGAAATCGTCCTTGGTGACAACCTTAAAATTTAAAAAATGTAAAAATTTAAACAAAAAAACATCAAAATTCTTAAAAAAAATCTAGGGTTTAAGCACTTACCATCTTAGCAGTCCTATGGAGCTTCTTGTTTCTCCTTTGGCCTCCATTTCTCTCAAATTCTCTCTCTCTCTCTCTCTCTCTCTCTCTCTCATACTAAGAGATCTTGATTTACGAGTTCACACTTTGTAAATGAACCTAATCTCTCGACCAAGAGGCTTATATAGCCCACTAACACCGGCCACCACCGACCCCTCTTGGGTCATTGTTACTTATCTCTAGTCATCATTGACTTATCGTAGTCATCGTTGACACACCCTTTACTTTCCACCATTTTCCTCATTTTCACCATATTCATCTTTAAATCATCTTTTCTTCCCCTCTATTTTTTGTGTGTCACCCAAAACACACTATTCCTTTCCATATCCAAATTTTGTTAACATATCTCCTTTCTAGACATCTTTTTGTCCTTTATTAGGGCATCATTATTGGTCTCATCCTCTTTTTCTCAAATGTATTTTCTTCTCGATTCCTCATATATGAAGGATTTTGCATTATTGACCTCACATTTATTTGTGCATGCTTTCGATGTCTTCCTCTCACCCATTTTTCCCACAGTTGCACATCCATTTAAGTGGATTCCCATTGGATTCCCTCCATCTTGCAGTGATTTTTTAATGACTCATAGGTCCGTAGGACATTTTTCATCTTCATTGAGGTCATACTTTGTTCCTTACCAAAGTGACTCCTAAAATCACCGCCATACTTAAATCTTTATTTTTCTTGATCCTTTTATGCAGGGCATTGTGCCTTGTCTTCTCTTTATCCCATCCTTTCCTACCATCCCCTATCATCTATGTTCTTCAAACTTGTGATTGATTCCCCTTCATATCATCAATCCCTAGTTTTATGGGGAGCACCTCATCAATTACCTTTCCCATATCTTCTCGTTTTTATCTCATAGTTTACTATTGCAAGATCCTTAACAAAAAGGGGAAGAATTTATACACTTGTTTATGGCACCCACCATGCCTTTACCTTGTATTCACATCTCATCCTTTCCTAGTGTGTTTAGTTTCCCTCCTATTTTTAAATTAACCACTTTCCCTCCAAAAATCCTATTTCTCCCCACATCCCATCTATTTTTCATTATTCCCATTATCCCCATTATTCCCATATTTTAATCCCCATTAATCCTTATTATTTTCATATCCTTAATCTACCCTAAACCCATTTAATTATCCTAATCTTATCCTAATCACCCAATTTAATACACATATTGGATTCCCATGCCCTTTAATCATTACCCTTCATTAAACACCGTCCTAAGATTCCTGTGCTCATTGACCTTTTCCTAAGATTCCTTACCCATTAAATGCCCTAAACATGCATGCAGCCAAAAAATATCCCACTAGCATTTTATCATCTCATTTCCACATGTCCATTATTGTTTTAATGTATCATGCTAGACTATCTACCCCAGTCACTTTTGATTGACCAGTCGTCATCGACTCCTATCCTGTTCTATTTAAACTCACTCATCCCTTCCTCTCAAAGGGATGGAAAATTTATAATCTCTTGTGTTATTCATGAGTGTTGCTTCTGCATGATCTTTGGAGCTCTTACTACTAGCTTAATCACTTTGTTGTCCCTTTGCATGCCATTTTTAGAGCTTGGAGTATTGTGAAGAATATTTGGAGAAATCGTTGGTGCATGCTTCTCTTTTTCTTATAGGTTTTTAGGTCTTCTTAGAGTTCTACCTATCCTTTCATCCATCTATTATCATCCTCATATCCAGGTTGCCTACTATATCCTTTAGCTAAGATCCCACACCTATTTTAGTCATTGCCAAGCCTGGATCTAGTCACTATCAATCTATATCCAATATTTGTTAAATCCACTTGTATTGCATCTTTCGAGTCATATTATGCATTATACCCACCTTATCAACATTCTTTCACCTATCCTAGCATATCATAACTAGGACACATGACATGTCACTTTGAATGAAAAGATACATAATAGAGTTATGCATAGGTTCATGCTAAATGGTGGTTACTTCTTCTCATAACTAGAAGGAATAGATACCCCAGTTGATTTCAGACGTGAATGTTATTTTTAGCAACAAGAAATTGAACCACTTAAATGAGGAAATTTAAGAAATTAAGCCTGGGGTGTGATGAGTTGTGTAAATATCCTTTTTAAATAACTCATCCTCTATAATTTTGTTAATCCATTGAAGCCATGTCCTTGTATTTCCCAGTTATACTATTGAACATTATCATCACAACTTGAACTTATGGCATAAATAGTGATTAATATAGTTATGGATAGTTATCTTTATTTTTTGGTATTTGGTGTGTACATTTATTCTTATTATTATAATAATTTGTTTGAATGATGAGATGTGTGATGCCACTCTTGGTTGTAAGCAACTTGCTATATTTAGCTTGACTCATATACGAGAAAAGTACTTATCTAGAGCTACTCATCCACAAAACCCAAAGGGAATAACCTATAACTAAGGAACCATTAGAAGCCAATCATTTGTATCCTAAGGGGATAACTACAACAAAGAATCTGTGATTATGAAAATATCTTGGAAAATGGAGGAATACACTCAAGTTTGTACATATCATCAAGGAGTAGTTACAACTCGGGACATGAAGAACTTACTTGATAACTCAATAATATATCTAATTATTCATTGCAACTCACTAAAGAACTGATTGATTAGTTAACACGTGATTTAAGGAACTTGTCGGTTACTTAAGTTATGTGTTTGATATCTAGACACATGTTAATTAGTTTTGTTACATTTTTGAAACTCTTGGTTATCTGCTTTCGATATTCCACTTGTTCTACCAAATATATTTTACTTAGTTTTAAAAATCCTAGTTAAACTCTTCTTCTCATGTTTTTTTGTAATTGAGGAGTATAAAATAAAATATTTAATGTTGGAAATCTATATGGAGAATATAGAGGTTTAAATGTTCCTAGATGTAACATTCATGCCAATTCAATAAAGGATATGAGTTATATTCAATATATTTTAGTTGCGTGCCTTAGGAGGGATTAACACCCAAGGCAAGGCCCACTTGTGGTTTTAAACCCCTCCATAGTTTTGTTGCTCTATTTCATTGCATGATTAGAATAGGAAGCAATTTATCTCTTTATCTACATTATGAATTTATAAGCTTTTCTTTAGTCATAGTGTTTAGAAGCCATTTGCTTTCAGTTCTAAGTTTTGTTTCAAGCATCGTACTTTCAAGAATTTTTATTTCAAGTATTATAGTGATATCTATTTCTTTCCATACCTCCTAAATTCTCTATAATTGTGCATACAACACTGACATTATTGAAATTTTGCGTCCCCTAGTTTTATGATTAAATGATGTGAATTAATGAACAACATATTAATTGTTACAAGTTAATTTGTACCACCATTTTTGGAATTTTTGTTGGGCATGCTACAAAGTTATAAGGTTTTTGAGAGATTTTACATTTCTTAGAAACAATTTAGGTTTAAAAATTATTCCTCCAAACATTCCCCGCTAATGTAAGTTGATTGTTTTGAGCTAGTTAATGCACGTACCATCCAAGAGTTACCCATGGTAGATTCTTACTCAATCTACAAATAGCCTGATTGTAAAAGCTAATTCTAAAGAAGACACATCTTCCTTTGTACAAGGTTTGATAGTAGAAGATCCCCCTCCAAGTGAGACTTTTGAGGCTGCTCCTAATCATCCAATCATGGTAGAAGAAGTAAATCAAAATGTTGAAGATAGGGAAACTACCTTTGAGTTCCCAATCTCCAATAATAATCAGCCTATTGTAATGAAGAATATCTCTCCATCAACCCTTCCTAATTTCCATGGATCCATAACTGAAGACCCAGACACTTTCTTGTTTGATTTTGACGTTTACGTACGAATTATGAATACACCACGGATGCACATAAGATAAATATGTTACCTCATTACTCTCTCAAGATGCATCCTTGATATGGTTCATGGGTTTAGAAAAATATGTTGTGACAACCTTTTCACGAATGAAGGAAAATTTTCTAGTAAAATATCAAGATTACTACAAGCCAAGTAGTAGAGGTGGTGATGAACTCTTCAGTTTGGCAAAAAGAAATATAAGCCATTTGAAGGTTACCAAATGAGTCCCTCAAGATATTTTTCTTAACAAGACTCAGTGAGGAGGATATGAATGCTTTAGACCTGATAGGAGCTAGAGATATCTCAAAAGCTACCTTTGAGGAAAGTTATGAAGCCTTCAGGAGTTACTCCAGAGAAACTATGAAAAGAATAAGAAGTGTTAGATCAAAGGGTGGATCAACTAATAGAGGGATTGGGGAGACATCCAAATCAGATATTGTGAACATGTTTAGGAACATGAAACAAGATATTTTCGAAGAGTGTGTCACTTATGTTGTCACTAATGTCAACCATGGTGGTCTAAGTCAACTAGGTATGTTGGCTAGGTGATTTAGGAGTATGGATAGGTGATCTAGGGGTCTCCAAAGGTGCATATGTGTGGCTTGAGTCTCTCAAAGGTGGTATGAAGGTCAAAAAAGGTCCATGAGGTAAGTGAGAGGTGTCAATGAGTCTGTAACATATCCACATAAGTTCGGTCCATGAAGTGTATGAATCAAATTGATGATTCTCTTAAGGTGCATATTAGTCATGTGAGTCTTGTAGGTTGGTTCTTTGTGGATTGTATCAAATTTTGGAGCATATAAGGTCTTTTTTCATGTCTAGTATGCTCTCGTTTACTGTTAAAAGTAACTCAGGGCACCAAATTGGTCAAGAAATAAAACAAGTAAATATGATTTGGTCATATACCTAGTTCTCGGGAGCTTGGAAAAATATAGTAAAGAATCTATAATGAATATAAAATCTTGTAACATTTCTATTTCAAGTGAAAAAACTCATTTCAGGGCTTAACAGTATCAAAAACATGCTTTGGAGACAAAGTGCAAATCTTAGCCCAAATCGCCTTTGAGAAACCTAATTGTTCTTGTAACAAAATGAGATGGGATACCAAAATTAGGGGCCATTAATTATAAATCAGTCATTTTAAATTCTGAAAGCAGGTGTTCTTGATCTCTATACAAAATTTCAGGTCTCAAGGAGGTTATTTGAGCAAAATATTCAACTTTTACAAGACCGGGTTTGAGAAAGTTCTATACATGCAACCCGAGCTTCTTAGGTGTCAAACAAAAATATAGAGAATTTTTAAGATAAATAATAATATAAATTTTTGGATTAAATTCACCTATAATTCATGTGCAAAAAAATTCGAGTAAATTGAACATGTTTTAAGAAAGTTATAAGAATTCTTGTGCTTTGATGTTTGTTCTCTCTTGAAGCCATCTTCTTGAGTGAGTGACCAAATTTAAGTTCTTCAACTAGAAATCATTTGTTCATTCTAGAAACATATCTAAGAGGCATAAAATACCTCATACAAGTCAAATTAATGACCCCATTTCTTGTAAGGTGATCTATGCTAAACAATCATGTTTATAATGTACAAAGTTAGTCTAGGACAGTCATGTTTTTAAGACTCCAAGCTTGTTTTTAGGCATAAGAAGTGGTGCAATTGCCTTTTTGGGATGCATGAGGTGTGTTTCTATTGTACATGAGAAAAGTGGTGTGAAAATATTTTCCAATGTGCACTTTGGTGTTGTAGGTAAGTTCTCCAAAAGTATACCTTTAGATGTATTTTGTAGAAGTTTACATACTTATGGTAACTTAATCACCATGTCTTAAATAAGGTAGTCTCATAATCTATTGATCATCATGATTAACATGGAAATATTGATACTTCAAGGTGACCTTGCTATTGAATATTTCTTAGGTAGTTTTGTGTCTGAAGACAATTAAGAAGAAGATTGCATCCTTGTGTGCATTCATGAACAAGCATGACAGTGCTAGGTGTAGACACCAAATTTGTGTCTTACGACACCCTGTACCCCGCATCCCATTTCGCAACCTAACCTCATCACCTAAACCTTACACAATTATTTATTAATTACCTTATAATTAATAAATCCACATCACCATACCTGCCACCTCATGTCACCACCTCATCATGACCTAGTCTTAACCCTAAACTAACCTAATTAAGACCTATAACTTGGTCCAATTCCACACCTATGACTAATTACTCCTCATCCGCACCTAAAACCAACTTCATAATGACTTGACCAAGCCCGCAACCAATCCCTCGGAAGAAAAGGAGGGAAAGCTGGCTATTTTACCAAAAATAGCCCGCTTTGACTTTGACCGATACCGATTCTACTCGATCATTGTCGGTTGCGTAGAACCGCCATCGGTTTCCTCGTAAATGACCACTTCCAACCAAAAACAAAGGATCGGATTTTCATTTGATCGGGAGAAAGAGAAATCATCGAGAGGATCCGGATTTGCTTGGCCGAGTAGAGACAAGTGAAGAAACAAGAAGAGTTTGCAGAGAAGGACATCAAGCCCAAGACCGCAAATCAATAACTTGAGCCCAAGAATACCCATCCGAGCATCGGAGGAGGAAATAGCTCAGTTTGGATTGTCAGATCATCCCACTTGAGTCCTGTCTTCATCTTCACAGTCCTGGAACCTGCATCTGCATCAGGGACGAGTAAGTAGTGTCTTATATGTTTCTAAGCACCATTTCTTGAGCCCGTGGATTGATAGTAATTATAAGTTTATTCCTAGATCTACTACCAGCGACATACTGCACTTAACCTTCATCCATACATCCTGGTATTGCCCTGAAGGCCATTTTATCACACTCTGAGTCTTCCCTGTCCTCCTATTATTCCCCTCAGCCATCCACCAATCTTAATAATCCCACAATCACCCTGCAACCAACCTCTGCCTGCAGCACCCGGATTATCGACCATACCGGGGTGTCGATTATTCCCTACCGAAGCAAGTGGTTATCTAACCATGGTCGGTTACCCAGTGACCGGCGTCGGTCACTGTGACTTATACCCCAAAACCTTTTTCTCGCCTATTTGCCACCTAACAACCTCAGATCCAGTCTGGTTTATCCCTATAACTCAACCTGAACGTATCAACGACCAGTAACCGAACAAACAACGTGACGCTTTATTATTGATAATTTAGCTTCTATTGCTTTGTAACGAGATACCTAAATCGTGATTTTGCAATAGCTTTCTTTGTTATCATTTGTGTTAATTCGTATTAAAAGGGGAACTGACCACCTTCGAAAGGAAGTTTTATATTTCCTGGGCCTAAGGCAGCTCCCTCATTTATTGTCTAATTAAAATCTGGTGGTCCTGTATTCTTACTTGCAGGTAGTCCTTCCAAGACAAAAAGGAGTTCTTCGCAGTCGATCTGATCTTTCTCTACAAAGATGCTGCACACCATCTCGACATTCAACGGTATTCCTCCTAGCCCTAACCCTTATCTCTGCTTCTAAAAGGAATGAAAGGATAGAAACGACTCTATTCCCAAAAGTTGAAACATTCCGCGCTGAAACATTTTGCACGCTTAAGGGGGACCCATTTCGGGTTTCTATTTCTCTTGCTTGTTTTCGTTTTAGGAAGCATACTTGCTGTTGCTGTTTTTGTTATATTTAGTAAAGAATTTGTCTTGCTTTCCTAGTTTCGCATTAGTGAAAGTCATCTTATTTGCTTCATCGAATATCATTTTCGATTTGGGTTTAAAACACGTGCATTACATTCTTGCTTGTTGTTTTCAATTCTAGTGAACATAGACTAAGTAACAGGTCGTACACGTGGGGTGATTTCCATGGTATTAATAGGAAATTAATCTTACTTTCAACGCACAACACATACCGAATCACTTCATAATTAACAACAACTCAAAACATCCCCCTTTTACGCGGTATTCCTCACCTAGATTGAGGTAACCTTATAAGCCAAAACAAACTTGACATTTCCTCTAAGTCTTCTTTTAGGATTCTGACATCATTTTACGTCTAAAGGCATAAGCCCACGATAATTTAAATTAACCCTAGGGTTAGTCTCTGGATTTGCGTGTGCATCTTGTTTGTTTTCGGTTCTATTTTCTTTGTTATACACTGTCTTCTATCATCACCTCAAAACAATTGATAAATGTACTAAGCTATGTTAACAATCAAATCAAGTCGTAGCTTCAGATATTTTCTTATACTAGTCTTATTACACCAATATTGGTTAAGCGGCCAGACGTCGGCTATAGTCTAACCGACATCGGTTATCAAAACGATATCGATTCTTGTCTTTACTGATTTAAACGACAAGCCAAAGAACCTACCAATTTCACCATTCTGAGTCTGTTTCTGTTCCTGATAGATTGAAACCCTACTGGGTACTCCTGTCCATGGTTGTTATCACTCGAAAGCAAGCCACCGCCATGGTTTCACATGCTTGCTCTGTGCCTTTGCCTGAATCACCCCCTTCACATTCTATAGGGAACCCTACGGACACCAGTGAGATCCCCAAAATTCCTGTAGGAGATAAGGAATTTGCCAAATTTCTGGATGCTAATCCTAGCTACTGTACAATACTATTTGTCTCATGCCCCTGACCGTACGCCCGATGGTCAACTCCTTGTTGGCATGCCTATTAGTATAGCTGCTCATTTAGCTCCCACTCCGCCTGATAACACCACCTTGCTTCCTGCATCTTTAGCCCCGTCTCCCAATCCGACGGCTTCAGAGGTTCATACGACACAGATTGGCTTTCCTTTGGTTAATCTTGGACCCCACATATCATTACCGCCGACTGCTCCTACCTCATCTCTCTTACTGCATTGCCTTTCGTTCATGACTTTCTCTCGCCACCTATCCACATGAGCTTTCCTTCTCAAGTTCCGCCTACCTTTTCATTCCCATACACGTATCTCTGCGTGACCTCAACATCTTATATGGGACATCCCTATTCGGTCGCCTCAACATATTCATCCTCCATACCTTATCAGCACTTAACCTCACCGTTGTCTAGCGGAGGCCCTTGGCCCAATTTGCCTCCGTTTACCACAACCGCACCATCATCTCATCCAACCACGGATTTCATCAAACAAATGATGGACAAAATGCAAAATCTGGAGGCTTGCATTTGGGAAGTCGTAGTGCCTTGACATACGAGCAAGTTTTTCGGGAGCCTATTCACCCTTCTGTCCCTCTTCATTCATATCCTCCTCAATGGGAATTGCCGAAATTTACTCGTTTTAATAGTAAAGAGGATCCTCAACAACACTTGCGATCATTTAGACATGCTTGTTATTTGATTGCTCATGATGATGCTTTGTTACTCCGCACCTTTCCCATGTCCCTATCAGGACCCGCCTTGGAGTGGTACAGTGCTTTAACCCAAAGACTCAATCTTCTCTTTTAACCAACTAGCCCAATCTTTCTTGGATCATTTCTCCATTAACATTGCCAAGAAAGTATCTATCACCGAAACCTCATGCCATCCGACAATTTGAAGACGAATCTATCGCAGATTTCGTTAGACGGTGGTGGGGCCTTATCAATCAACTTACATATGCCTTGCCTCAAATTTGAACTTATTGAACTTTTTATGCGGCATGCATGCTAAGCACATTTCTCCTACCCTTAAAATTCAAACTTTCCGTACATTTGACGAGGCCTTTACCATGGCTCGGAAACTAGAAATTCGAGCCTTAGAAGAAGAAAATTGTGGTTACGCAACAAAACCCCAATTTCCGGACTCCAGATTCCACCAACAAACCTAACACCACCAATCCTCACCCATCGACTGCTTCGAAATCAAAAGGAGCCATGCACGCGGTGATGGTCAAATCCCAACCACCGTCTAATACCCCGCCAAAAACCACCTATAAGTATAAAGCAGAGCCCATCAACTACACTCCCTTGGGAGAAACTTATGGCGTCATCTTGGAAAAATTGCTCAAAGCCGGAGCTATCACCTTGCCTCCTGTTAAACCTCACTCCGGGTTTGACTCCACCCGTGCTATACCTTCTTGGTACAAAGAAAATGACTTCTGTAACTTTCACCGCGTAAAAGGACATAGTCATGAAAACTGCAAGATGTTGAAAAACATAGTGCAGGAAATGGTTGATGCAGGGGATATAACCCTCGATAATCCTAACGCCCCTGCCAACCGAAATTTGAAAATATTCAACAAACCATTCCCGAATCATTCTTCTAACAGTAATCTAAACCAAGATATTTTAGCCGAGGAGAGTGTTCATGAGATCCATGCAGTCTTCGATTCCCAGCCAAAAGCCTCTATCGAGAAAATTTTGAATCAAGCCTCTTCACTGACACAGGGGCCCGAACCTCCTTCACCACCATCAAGCCAAAGCGAAATCATTCCTTTACCCATAAAGGAGTTAACTGCCCAGAGTTCTCTTCTAATAGATGAGTCTTCTTACACCACATCCCTACAAGATTGCGAGCAGATGTTATCTAACCTATCTATTTCCCAAACGTCCCCTTTTACCGCTCTTGCTGCACAAGAGGAAGGCTCGCCACTCCTTTTGTCATCTTTAGACGAGAAACCTCTTGCACCGACATCGCCAACTTCTTTAACCATGACGGATCCTCTCAAACATGCCCTCCTACCTATTAGTTCTTCATCGCCTAAATATTTTCAGCGACCGGTTGACCTCTTAACACCTATTGATACAGTGCCTCATCTACCCCCTGTATCACACCCATAGTGGACCGGAATCACAACCCACGTTTTTTCCATACAAAAATTCCAATTCACACTCAAGACTGCATTCTCCGTAAGATAGACGAGTCCTATGGGAACGTTTGAGTACTCCTATTCTACTCAAATGCAGATGACCGATCCAGACACCTCTATCATATACCCGAAATGTTTACGAAACTCAAAATGCCTATGTCGTCACCTTCACCCCCACATCTTTACCCAAAGATCTCATCCACCTCTGTCACACTAACCAAATCTTCCCCTACACTTAGGACCTCACCAATACCTGGTCTAACACACCCGCCTAAGTGACTAGATTTATCCAAAAATAAAGCCACCCCTCCACTTAGGAGACAACCTCAATCCGTGCCTCTATCACAATTAAAACCATCATCGTCACACCTACCTTCCATATTGGGACCTCATCCCTCCACCTTGCATCAATATATCATACCTCCTGTGTTTTCTTTAAAACGACCCACGCCTTCTACACCCATACAGAGATCTAAGGGTATATCAACATTGTCACCTCACGTATCCTGTCCACCCATCAACCCTAAACAAATTTCATCATCAAAGGACTTGTTTGCCGTCACTCCTCTTTTGTCGCCATTGTCTCTGGATACCACGTTATCTGGAGCCTCATCATCTAACCGGCTAAACGTAGCTCCTGCGCCAAAGAAACCACGTTTAGTTAAAACCACATGTCAACACCCCTTGGCTAAACCACCACCCGTATGAACCAACCATGCCCAAACATTACCGAAACCTGCTCAATCAATACCCTCATCCTCCTCTGATTTGGACCCACTCAAAGGATCTTACGCCAAAATCCTTGCTATGTTGGTGGAGAATGCGACCATTTCTCTACCCCCACTTAGACCTTATGACCCGTCTAAACCTCAACCTATAGGTTATGATGAGTCTAAAATCTACGCTTATCACCGCACACCAGGACATGATGTGGAGGGATGCAAAGCTTTAAAAGCCATCCTTCGTCAGTCACCTCTCTCAGATAGAAAGGTTAAGAAAGACAACTTACGAAGGGAGAGACCTTTAGCTTCAATTCCCTCTCCTATACCACCTGTCCCCGCCTCACCAATATCTATCATTATTACAACCCCACCTCTCGAAGACCATGATTTATCCCGACCATCTTCATCTCAGGTCCACGAGATTAATATGATTAGTGTTGCTACTCGAGCGCAGAAAAACAACGAGAAAGCGAAAGAAAGCACACCTGCGTCCTCTCTTTCTCCGTCCACCATCCCGATCACACCACCACCTAAAGTGGTTATTCATGGACCCGCTTACCCCGTCTCTAATGGAGTTGCCCACTGAGCCATGATCAAACAGCTTCACCAATCACCTGTAAAAATGACACTCAGTATGATCTCATTCGACTTTCTCGAATCTCATCGACAAGCTCTTGTTGAAATCCTTCAAGGGATCGAGGTCTTACCTAATGAAACCCTGCTCGTTATCTCCATGCTAACACCCAATCACGTTGCTTCCCTCACCAAATAACCTACCGCCCCAACCACTTCTCCTCTCGCAAATAAGTCAGGTCACAATGGGCTCCGAAGACGAAATTGTTGACTTTGGTACATGAGATCATGACCGCTCTTTTCATCTCGGCCTTACATCCGGACATTCGGGTACGTGGCGTGTTATGATCAACGGGGCTCTAGCCTAAACATCATCTCTTCAAATGCCTTCCAACAAATGAATATCCCTTCTAGCTACATGTGCAACCCCATCATGTTGCGGTCATTCAATGATGCTATTACCTCTACCTTAGGCACCGTGATCCTTAACATTCATGTAGGACCACGTACTTTACCCGAACTCTTCTATGTCCTTGAGGGAGAGTTCCAATACAATATATTGCTTGGGTCACCTCGATCCGGGCTATGGGATGCGTTCCTCAACCTTACATAGATGCATAAAATTTGAGTACGAGGGGAAGTCTTACACCGTAAAAGCTGATCCTCCCCCCTTCAAAACCTGCAATATGTTATATCGCCCTAATGATGTGCTTGTACCAATCAAGACACCCATTCATCCAACCCAACCATCCACTTCAACCACACCTCTACCATTCACTTCAACAAAGACTCTACACCTTCAACCCATGAAATCACCGTCGCAAAAACCACTTCCCTTCCCGCAGCTAACATCCCAACCGCAGACCCCTTAGTAGATGTTTTTCAATGCCTTACGCTGGGGGAGTATCACCTATATAACGTTAGTTCTTTCCATACCCCACAGGAGTATGGACAGTACATGCACATCCTACCTATGACCGTCGTGTGGGGGAAGTAATCCCCTACGGACCACCTCACTGCCGCACTAACCTAACATATGGGGGTGTCGACACATCTTCCATTGCCCCTGAGCCTCCTCTTGGTGTGGTTCCTTTCCAATCTGATTTTCAATACCTGACAAATCGTCGTTTCGCCCTTACCTTCTTGACTCGCTGTGCTTGGAAAGGCTTTGGTTTTGGTCTTTATGAACAAGGCCGACATACAATCATTCCTCAGTAACTCACTGCAAGCACAATGATCGTAGTGGTCTCGATTTTTGGGAACACTTACACCGGAAGAACATCGTGTCGGTTGTCTTCTAGAAGATGACGATGTCACCCCTACCAAACCATCATCACCCATTTTTCCTTCGTCACCTACGTAGTCGATAGATCCCGAATCTATCCCTCCTAACTTTTTTTTTTTTTTTTTTTCATAAATGCTATCTTCCTAGGTCCTCTCACTTATCAACGCGATAATGAGGACCCCTCTTCTATCCCCTTCGTATCCGGACATGATTGAAGAGGACTCACCTTCATTAATGTTGTTGAGTGCCAGATGATGACTCCATCCTCACTTACCTTGGTGCGGGATTTACTCTTATATTCAACGCGCCTTACCATCTGAAACTCAAACCATGTTGAACGAGTCTACTATAGAAATCAACATCCACACGGAGGAGGATCCTCACATTGTGAAGATCGGACAATCCTTTACACATCGAGCAGTGTCGCCTTTACTACCTTTCTCTCCCGCAACCAAGCTTTCGCTTGTCCTACGTGACATGACAGAATTGATCCTACCATTACCGTCCATAACATCACCCTAAACCCCGATTCCAAACCAGTCCAAACAAAATCGAGAAAATGCATCCACGCATTGCCCTCTTGGTCAAAGAAGAGCTTCAATGACTCCTTCTGTTTCCTTCATCTTGCCTATTGACTATCCTCAATGGATTTCTAACATCGCACTGTCACTAAAGCGACAGGGGACTTTGGATATGCATGGATTTCGAGACCTTAACCTCACTTGCCCCAAGGATGACTTCCTCCTCAAGTATTGATCAACTTGTTGATCTCACTTTGCGAGCCATGAAATACTTTCTCTCATGGATGGCTTTTCGGGATACAATCAAATTTTGGTAGCCCAGTCGATCAACATAAAACTCGCCTTCATAACTCCTTGGGGAACCTTCTGTTATCGTGTCATGCCATTTGGCCTTAAGAATGCTGGTGCGACCTATCAGTGGGCTATGACTTACATTTTTCATGACATTATGCACACTATCCTTGAGGATTATGTCGATGATCTTCTTGGCAAATCTAAACATCGCAGTGAACATCTTGATGTTTTAACCATTATTTTCGATCGCCTGTTACAATATTCAGTCCGGCTTCAACCAAAGAAATGTGTCTTTGGTGTTCTTTCGGAAAACTTCTTGGCTTTATCATCTCTTTGCGTGGCATTGAGGTCGATCCATCTAAAGTAAAAGCTATCCTAGAAATGCCCCCACCCAAAACCTCAAACAATTGCGTAGTTTGCAGGGGTAAACTTCAATCCATCCATGGCGTTTCATCTCCCAACTCTCGGATCGATGTCAACCTTTCCATCACCTTCTTAAAAAGGACATTGCCTTTCAATGGAGTGACGAGTGTCACCAAGCCTTTGAAACTCTCAAAGCCTATCTCTTGCAGCCACCCGTGCTTATCCCACCTCAGGATGACCGCCCTTTCTACCTTTACCTTTCCGCCACCGACCACGCTGTAGGGGCCATGCTTGCACATCGTGACTCCGAGAATCGCAAACAAGCCATTTATTATATAAGTCGTACTTTGGTGGACTATGAGACTAGGTATACACATGTAGAAAAGTTGTGCCTAGCCCCATCTAAACCAACGCATCACCCGATGGCTCATGCTTCTTGCTGACCTCGACCTTGAGTTTGTATGTGAATGAAGTCAATCAAAGGACAAACTATTGCGGACCAACTTGCGGAGGCCCCTTTACCTGGGGAACAATTCACCAATTTTAATTTCCCCGACGAACTCATCGCCACTCTTTCACTCAGGGAAGAGTCATATCAAATGACCCTCTTC
Organism: Taxus wallichiana var. yunnanensis; assembly: GCA_018340775.1. NCBI lineage: Eukaryota > Viridiplantae > Streptophyta > Pinopsida > Cupressales > Taxaceae > Taxus > Taxus wallichiana. The sequence goes on from CM031238.1 coordinate 48,870,212, forward strand.
TTCGATGGATCCAAATGCTAGCATGGTGGAGGAGCCGGCGTTGTTCTCATTCCTCTTGACGCTGAACCTATGCCTCTTTCATTCCGGCTCGATTTTCCCTGCACTAATAATACAAATGAATACGAAGCCCTTGTTTTGGGTCTCCAGTTGCGTTACACTTAGGTGTCAAATCCATTAATATTTTTGGTGACTCTTAATTGGTAGTTAATCAAGTTATGGGCATCTACCAATGTAAGAATGAGGAACTTCAAAAGTACAAACATTACGTGGATTCACTTTTGACCTCATTTACTCGTTATTCTATCCAGACCATTCCCGCTCCACTAACAAATTTACAGATACTATGGCTTGCTTAGCCTCACAAATTCTTGCCTCACCAACCGACTCGACATATTCATCTTGGTCCAACAACTTTTTGCCCCATCCTACTCAAATTCCCGGTTGTTTGTATGATAAATAATGTGTCTCAAGCTAATTCACAGGATACCTGGTACCACCAATTTCACGACTACCTTACAACCTCTGTTCTCCCACCTGACCTTACTAGTAATAGCAAACGTGCTTTTCTTAAAAGTGTTTCTCGTTATGTCGTCATGGGGGCTCCTCTATAAACGTGGCTTTGATGGCATCCTCCTTCGATGTCTAATCGCACGGAGATCACCTATACCATCCAACAAGTCTATGACGGCATTTGTGGTGGACATTTTAGTGGCCTTGCCATGGCCAAACGAATCCTTCGCCTAGGTTATTATTGGCCTACTCTTAATAATGATCATTCACGAATATGTTAAGCGTTGTGTTATGTGTCAACAACATGCCAACCTTCAACATACTCCTAGCCATCCGTTACAGTGCGCACGAGATCTTTGGCCTTTCTCACAATGGGGTTTAGACCTTATTGGTGAGATCCACCCACCCTCTTCGCAACGTCATCGTTGGATAATCACATCAACTAAATATTACACAAAATGGGTGGAGGCCATTCCACTCATTTCAATCAAAAAGAAAAAAATGTCGAATTCGTTAACCATCACATTATCTGCTGCTTTGGTATTCCTCATCGCCTAATAACAGATAATGGTAAATCTTTAAAAATAAGTTGTTGCAAGACATTTGTGACAACTTTGGTATCAAACTTAGTTTCTCCTCACCCTACTATCCACAAGCGAATGGACAAGTCGAATCCTCTAATAAAACCCTAACCAAAATTCTCATGAAAGTTGTCAATGAGTCCTGAAGAAATTGGCATGATCACATCCCCTTTGCCCTTTGGGCTTATCGTACTAGCATTCGTACCTCCACTAATGCCACACCATTTTCTTTGGTATATGGTACCGAGGCATCTTGCCTCTCGAAGTACAAATACCCTCCCTCGAATATCTCTTCGTGATATTCTCACCAATGATGATTTCCGCCAAGAGCGGTTAGCCCAGTTAGAGCTTCTTGACGAGCATCGTCTTACGGCTCTTGATCACCTTCAAATCTACAAAAACGCATCAAGCATGCTTATGATAAACGACTTCATGAGCGTACTTTAAGGTTGGTGATCTTGTCCTCAAAGAGAATCAACATGTAACCAAACTAGAAAAGAGCAAACGTGGAAAATTTGTTCCCAATTGGATTGGGCCTTACATAATCACTCACACTTATGGATCGGAACTTATCATTTAGCTTCACTTAATGGTAAACTGAGCTCAACCCCTTAATGCCTTGCATCTTCGACCATTCTCTTTGTTGAATTTAGTGTTATATCACTTCTTATCTACCTACCGCTCGTCCCTTGAGCTCATTTACCATTACATACACTTTGTTTCCTACATCTTACAATCAAATCAAGCTCACATAGTTTGATTCCCACCTCCCCTTAATGATGCCTTCCCTCTTTAGTCTAGTCCATGACTTCAAAGTATTAAAATGGCACATTCTTAATTATATGCTTATAGGATTTTCTTGAGTCAAACTTTCTACCAAACTAGATGCTTTACGCCAAAAGGACATCTGGCTCTCTAAATTATATATAGACTGCTCCCTGAAGGACAGCTATATGCCAAACTATTGCTGCTATTATATATAGACTGCTCCCCCGAAGGATAGCTATGCACTAAAATCACATCTCGCTACTATAAATAGGATCGCTTCCTTAAAGGACAGCTATACACAAATAACCTTTATCGAAGCTTCTCGCATTGATCACTTCGTGAAGACCTCAAGAATAATACAATCAATATCCCTTGTAGACTTCCCGCATCGATCAGTCTATATTCAGTAAAATAAAAGCCACATTCAAAAGAACTTTTGAGTCATGGACTTGTCTATTTAGGGTAGGTTTTTCTTTCATCAGAACACTCACTTTGTAACAAGTTCTCCGTACCTCAGCTATACCATCCACCTCACCTCACCATTTGTTTAAACTCAAGGGATGTGACGTATATCCGATATATTGTGATCATACAACTCTTTTCACCTATTGACTTCTCGTCTATGCACGGTACCTAGGGGTTCAAGCTCATCCTACATTAATATGTGGTTTGTTTAGCTCTTCTCAACTACGGACACTCTTGCCTCTTTTTGCTCGGCTCTAGGATTGTGTGTTGACCTTAATCGGGACACGATTCCTACTACTTGGGTATGCTAACTTTCACTTTACCCTACCAACACCAACAACATTACCCTACCACCATCAAAATTTTTTTACCAACCAACAAATTGCCTAACCACAACCAAATTGCTCGAATTCACCTCTCCCCGATACTAAGGGAGAACTACATCGGTCTCGAGGCCCCTCCTTGCTTTGTGCAATGGGCTATGTAGGTAGCACTTCGAGAAATGGGGTCTCCCAAGGTTAGCTCGACCATCTCCTACCATAACCTATCATGTGTGATAAATATAAATATTTTTGTGTATTTCTATTTTAATCACATTCCTCTTTATCCTTTTTCAAAACACCGAAAGTCAAACACAAACATTCTTATTATTATCGTAACTCAAATCAACATACGTATCCTTTTTATTTAGATGTTAAACAAATACATCTTCTCTATCATCGACACGCAGGTCAGCATCCTTATTTATTCTTATACCTCGATAACATTTACTTAGACCCTCACGCCTCATCTCGAACCAAGTGATGATCGTGATCGTCGACGCCTTTGCTCGCTGGCCTCTCTGTCCTCAAAGGTACCACGCGCTATTGGTATACCGCCCATTGATCTACCAATCTCTCCTGTAACATGTTAATACACTCCTCGCATGGAGGTATCTCGCCTCTAGTCCCTCTCTCGCTCGTGACTCAAGAAATCATGCTAACAATCCTCTTGCCTCATTCACCTACGTTTGGAGTGATGAACTAATCTCTCGCAGACGATCTTCTCCCCGGCTGTGCCATAGCTCCACCTCTCCTCTGCTGGGTCCTCCACCAATCAACTGCTGCCTCCTACTCACTCGGGCCCACTAATCACTCACTCCTCCACTCAAATAGCGCCACCTCAACCAACAAATGCTCCAATCTCAATAATCCACCTCAGACAACTCAAATCGGTTTTCAAATTGCAAATGTGACAATGACAGGCCGTATTTTTCTTTTTATAGGTTTTTGACCTATAACCGATATCGGTTTTATTATGCCCTAAGGAACCGGTATCGGTCCCCTAACCGATATCGGTCATAGATAATCGACATCGGTTTTATTCCAACTTTTCCCCCAATTTCTGCCCCTATTTACTAATCGCCCTTTCTCACAAACATCGCCTATATCAACCTTTGCTGCAACCCCTTTGTTAACCCATTTGGCCTGACCCAAGGCCGTAACAACCAATTTGGCCTCGACCCAAGGCCGTACTCACTTAAATACCTTGCCAAACATCAACAACATACACTTTTATCCACCCAACATGTAGCTTTTATTCAATCAAGCTCACCTATTTGTGTTTTAGCATGATTAGGGTCCTTGACTTGATCACGACCAACTTTGCCTGACCAAGACCGTGATGTTTATCTCAACCAAACCAACCATTCGGTACTACCGAACATACCTAAACATTCCTATATCTTACCCGTTATATCCCCTAGAGCTACTTCCTATGCCTTGGATACCAGGATTATATCACCCTTGTTTGGATAAACTATCGACCTTTGCCTATGAATTGCTTGTTTGCTCTTCAAATCATGTACCCTCGTCGCACTCATCGCATGTCAACGTGTGTCCGCTTCTCGACCTACCCCACCATCTTACCATTAACTACACACCATTTACCCTTTATCAACCCTATCCCCGATTTCACGCTACCTCAATCTGCGGATAGATTTGAGGGGATTACCTATACCTTAACAGGGGTAACCACTTCTTATTATTGTCCGTGGCAGCTTTAACAAGACAAGCCACGACAACAAGAGGGCTAATGTAGACACTAAATTTGTGTCTTACGACACCCCGTACCCGCATCCCATTTTCAGCAACCTAACCTCATCACCTAAACCTTACACAATTATTTATTAATTACCTTATAATTAATAAATCCACATCGCCATACCCGCCACCTCATGTCGCCACCTCGTCATGACCTAGTCTTAACCCTAAACTAACCTAATTAAGACCTATAACTTGGTCCAATTCCACACCTATGACTAATTACTCCTCATCCACACCTAAAACCAACTTCATAATGACTCGACCAAGCCCACAACCAATCCCTCGAAGAAAGGAGGGAAAGTGTCGCTATTTTACCAAAAATAGCCCGGCTTTGACCTGACCGATACGGCTTCTACTCCGCCGCCGTCCGGTTGCATAACACGCCATCGGTTCCCAGTAAATGACCACTTCCAACCAAAAACAAAGGATCAGATTTTCATTTGATCGGAGAAAGAGAAATCATCGAGAGGATCCGGATTTGCTTGGCCGAAAGCAGTAGACAAGTGAAGAAACAAGGAGAGTTTGCAGAGAAGGACATCAAGCCCAAGATCGCAATCAATAACTAAAGCCCAGAATACCCATCCGAGCATCGAGAGAGGAAATAGCTCTCGGTTTGGATTGTCGATCATCCCACTTGAGTCCTGTCTTCGTCTTCACAGATCCTGGAACTTGCATTCGCATCGAGAACGAGTAAGTAGTGTCTTATATGTTTCTAAGCACCATTTCTTAAGCACGTGGATTGATAGTAATTATAAGTTTAGTCCTAGATCCACTACCAAAGTGACATACTGCACTTAACCTTCATCCATACATCATGGTATTGCCTCAAGGCCATTTTATCACACTCGAGTCTTCCTGTCCCTCCTATTATTCCCCTGCCATCCACCAATCTTAATAATCCCACAATCACCCCTGCAACCAACCTCTACCCGTATACCCGGACATCGACCATACCGGGTGTCGATTATTCCCTCACCAAGCGGCGGTTTATCTAATCATGATCGGTCACCCGTGACCGGTGTCGATCACTATGACTTATACCCCAAAACCTTTTCTCGCCTATTTGCCACCTAACAACCTCGGATCTAGTCCGGTTTATCCCTATAACTCAACCTAAATGTATCAACGACCAAGAATCAACAAACAACGTGACGCTTTATTATTGATAATTTAGCTTCTATTGCTTTAAACGAGATACCTAATTAGTGATTTTGCAATAGCTTTCTTTGTTATCATTTGTGTTAATTCGTATTAAAAGGGAACTGACCACCTTCAAAGGAAGTTTTATATTTCCGGGCCTAAGGCAGCTCCCTCATTTATTGTCTAATTAAAATTTGGTCCTCAGTATTCTTACTTGCAGTAGTCCTTCCAAGACAAAAAGGAGTTCTTCGCAATCGACTCCGATCTTTCTCTACGGTACACACACACCATCTCGACATTCAACAGTATTCCTCCTAGCCCTAACCCTTATCTCTTTCTAAAAGGAATGAAAGGATAGAAGCAACTCTATTCCCAAAAGTTGAAACATTCCGCGAAACACTAGGATCTTAAATCACACGAGTTATTGAGAAATTTTTTTAAGGAGTTTTAGTCATGGTTAGTCTTCATAGCATTTGAAATGTCTTTCTAGATCCCTTAAGCATGTTCTCATTCTCAAATCAAGCATAATACTTGTCTTTCCACCATTGTATACTATTTTTTTGGTTACTTTACATAAGTGTTTGGAGGAATTTTAAAGGAAAAAATCATTTCAAGTAGTTGGAATTTGATCACACAAGATCACGAGGACTTAAAAATTTTCAATTTCATTAAAAATTAAGAAAGAGAGTGATTTTTTAAGAGCATCGGACTTTCTCTATGCATTTAACCCTAGTGCTAAGGTTTGGGAGGGAAATTTGTTCAAATCTCATGTTTTAACTATCCAAAACTTTAAAAATGCACATTATTCTTTGCCTACATACGCCACTTACACAATGCAAAAGAAATTTTTCATTTTCATTTTGTATCGATCGAGAATTTGATGACAAGTTTTTCAAAACTCGTCTTTCATGACTCGTCTAAAGGAAATTTTCAAGTTTTTAGTTAAATTATTTGAAATGAATGTTTCAAATATCATTCACATAATCCATAAGGTATGATGAAGATTCAACAATGGAAATTTGTTTTTCTTTTACTTCAAAATGCAAAAATTGTGATGGTATTGAAGAATAGACACATTCTTTTGGTTTTCAAGATCGACTTGGGACTTTGATAGCAATTTATTCATTAAATAAACACTAGAACTTGTAGTAACCTCTCCAAATTCCAAGTTGTGGCTTGATTAAATATAATGTTGCTTGAAATTGCTTTAAAAATCTTGAATTATGCATGACAATGATTGAGTTAGTCACCGGTGTCTTCGGTTGTTATATCGTGGTCATACATGACTGAGTTCCTTTCAAGAAAGTATGTCATTAATGGAATATGCTCCATTGGAAATTAAAGAAAGTTGTACGAGTTTTTACATGCATCAATGACCTCAAGGATTGTATTTCCTCAAAACAGAGTTAAATTATTGATTCTCTGTCTTGTGTGATTCTAAAAAGCCATGAACTCAAAATTCATAATGTTTGGCCTTCTCAAAAGACTTAATGTTTGGCACATTGAATGTTGCTTAAAGTACGAGATAAATCCAAAGGTCGAGAAAGGAAAATAAATCATTTGTTCCTTTCTCAACTCGACATGAATGTAGAAAGACAATTATTTGTCTCTTTCAAACAAGGTGAGAACTCTTGGACTTATAAGGGAAATTTGAAAAGTCATAAGACTACCAAATGGATCTCAAATTTTTGAAAGGGATTTTGAATAGTTTACTCATAGATACAAAGAGTAACTGAACCATTAGTGATTTAGTGACAATGTTATGTAAAAAGTGAAAGAAAACCATATTGTGAGAAAATGAGTGAGTCCAAAACCAATAAAATTCAAGAGTCTTGTGAAGTTGAATGGTCAAGTTAGGAGTTTGTCTTGTTTACAAAAGGGGATAGTGTGTAGATGTCAAATTGATGAAACAAAATCCTTAATGTTCTTTTGAAGAAAAATTTTCTCTGCAGCAAAACCTCTTGGACTTAGCCCAAAATCCCTAGAACTTGTTTTCTAGGTTAGTAGTTAGTTATAGTAAACAAAGATGATGAAATATTTGTAATAACAAGTTGATAAAGAATATTTGTTTTAATGTTTTTCTATCTTGAATTCTATTGTCTTAGCATGTTGATGTCAAGATAGGATATATGAGTTCTTTTTATATCTTATAGATTGTTGATGAGAATCAAGTCATTGTGCTTTGTTTGAAATATCATAAAAATGGCTCTAAGAATATATTTTGTTCTATTTATGTATGCATTTCATGATGATCAAGCACTCGTGTTTGTATTTTATGAGGATGTGTGTGTTTTATGCTTGAAATAAGAAAGAGAAATATTTTATTAGGGAGTGATTCATCCCCCTCTCACCCTTTGTCATTTCTAACAGGAGATAGTTAATGACATGGCTACCTAGCCTTGATGTCTTACATGCTAAGAAATAAAGAGAAGATATAAATGAAGCACTTAAAGAGTTCTTCCATGCATGTAGAAGAAAGAAAGTTTATTGCAGATGCAGGGGATTAGCCAACATTATACAAGAGAAAGAGGATGCACTTTAATTCAAGATGATAGAAACAAAGGATGGGTAAGTCTTCTATGTTTCTCAAATAAATCATTATCCTAAAAAAGAGGTATGTCATTAAATATTATGCCATCTTTTCAAAATCATCTAGTAATCCATATATGTAACCCCCACCTTGGGATAATACACATAAAGGTTAGACTCCTTCCCTTAGTGATTAACTAAAATAGGAATTTTATTTTTATTGGGCCCTAATAGTTAATCTAAATAGAAATAGTAATGGAATAATTAATATGAAATGAAATACTAATGCTAGATGCTTTTTATTTGATATTAAATGAAGTAAAGTAAATGAAATGGGAGAGATAAGATACTAACCTGAATATAACTTACCTTGATGCATGTTGGACCTAGACAAGATGATGTGCGAAGCTAGACTAGATGTGAAGATGTTGTTATGCAAAATGCGAAGTTGGGAATTTAACTAAACTAGGGAGCTTGGGAGAGAACTAGGGCACCCTGGTCTATATTCTGGGTGCTCTGGTATGAAAAATATTTCAGGGTCTAGTTCTAAAAGTATCGATAAGTCTTTTTAGTTACTTCATCCATGTCACAAATTTATCGCAATATCTTCACTTATGTCACCAATAATTTGATATGAAGATCTACCTGCAAAACCCATACAAAGAATCAATTCTTAAAAAATAAATATGAAAATGAAGGGGTTGGACTAACCTTAGCTTCCATAATGTTGGACTTAAGACTAAGTGATGCACTACATTCCAGGACTCCAATGTAGTTTTGTGTGCTTGTGTGTGTAATGTTTTGCCTAGGGTTCCCTAAAGCGCATAATACAGAAATAGTGGTACATAACTAGATGTAAAGATAAAATGGTAGATAAAATAGAATGGATACAACCATTTCCCCTAAGTTTATGTGATGCGGATGTAGAAGATGCCCAAATATAGTCCCTTTCCTTAGTAGATAGCTTCCTTGATAGATGATAGTCTATCCCTAATGTAGTGAGTTTGGTATGTTTATATATGGATCTCTTGTTAAAATTTTGAAACTAATGACCTTAAATGTCGACTACTAATGTAATGACTCGGTAATTTACCGATCTCTCATTCCATAACTCGGTTACCAACCGATCCCTCATGTTTGTATTAAAGTATAGAATAATTTATGTATACTATGTATACTTGGTTTTTCCTACCCTATTCTGGGTACTGAGTGATCTGTTTAAATAACCTACCTAAATATTTGTTACCAATATTCATCTGACATCACATTGCTTTAAACTAGGTGACATAGGACAACACAACTAGTAGCTTGTGATACTTTGGCCAAAGATTTTCAACATACTGTTCATGTTACTATTCCTAGACGGCGTACTCGTCATTTCAGAATACATCTTTCACCTCACTCTTCTATTATCTAGAATGGTCTTTACTAACTTCTGTCAGTCCACTTGCCCAAGGTTTGACCCTAGCCTAGGTTAGCAACATAATTTGTTATAGGAAGATGCTCACGATGACTTAGGGTATATGGGAATACTTGGTCAAACTAAGTCAACCGAATGTGCCAAGGTACCCCTGATTCATGAAAAGCTACTCCTATCATAAGCGTCGCTAACTTGACCTAGAGAGAAACTAAGTTCAAATCCAAGGATGTATGTGGATCTAGATGAACAAATATGGAAGGGTGTTGCCACATGTCAACTACAACACTATATCCTTGAGAAGCCCTGGACTTCTCAAAGGTACATTCCTATAGTTGGCACGTGCCAACATCCATTAGAACTTATTCATCACGATCTACATACCCTTAGTGGTCATTAGATTTAATTTAATTGGACTAAGATTCAAATTACAAAGCAACCATGCCTAACCCTAATTCTAACATTCATTAAGTTCTTTATCCATAATTAATCTGATTTGATATTAAAAACTTCATTAACTCATGTTTGCATTGATGTTAATTAACGTGGCCTAACAAGCGCTTAATTTTTAATGTAGCCTAGCTAATTTGTCAAGGTGTATCATTCACTTGGATTCAGCTAGTGTTTATTTTTTTATAAAGGAAACACAAGGATTAAAGATCATAACCACAATTCCATTTACTTTTCATTCTTTTTGAGAGAGGATGAGTATTCCTCTACATGGTTAGATGTTAGGGTTAACATAACCTTTTTATCATTATTTACTCATATAGTTTAATTGTATGACCAATGCATATTTATTTATTAAACTATAGTTGTGTAGTTAGAGAATGATATAGTTTGCAATTTAACAAGTTTCATTATAGTAAGGGAGATTTTACTATCCCCTTAATCCAACTTATAAATTGATAACAACAATAGTATACTAACAGAGATATACGAGAATATTGACAAGATATCACTACTATTTCCATCATATAAAGTACAAGAGAATTTACACAACAAATTAGAGTCGGTCTCAAACCTTTGAATTCATCATGATAAAATATACATTTACAAGAATATGTATTTTAGACATACTACATGTCAATCATCATTAAGATCATAAAATAACATCACTTCTTTTTTCAATACAACTCAAGAATGAATCAAATTCTTTACATAAGATCCAGATTTAAATAAGCCAATGCATCATAAAAATTTTGCCTTCTTTTGTCACTTATGATGTCCATCTCCAAAATTTCTAACACGAGTCGGTTGATTCAATGAACCGAGCATGATAAGCACTAAGCATTAAAACGGCGAAGTACATTCCATTAATTGTTCCATTAAAACAACTCTTCTTTAATGAAACAATTACTATATCATACAAATAAGCATAAGTAATAACAACCAGATAAGAAGTACAATAATGAGTCTGAATTCACTTTTAAGAAAAGAGCATAATATGATCCACAACATCTACATTATAACCTACAGTTTAATTGATCATATCAATTACTTTAAAACAAACAACGTGTCTTATCATCCAATTGTTTCATAATTCTATCGAATAGAAATATAGCATTTATCTTTACTATGTAGAAAAAGAAGTTATTTACAACATAGCTCATATTAGGATGATTCATCCTAACACTTAAGAAAATGAAGAAGAATCAATACATACTATTCCCTATACACTAATCATCTGAAAAGATCAAACAGGTTCGAACACACATAAGCGCTTCAATTCAAGGATAACAATATAAGGATTCAACATTAAAGGGACAACATCTAGACAAGAATCCCAAATCAATCCAAGAAGGGATAGAGAATCAAATAGTCTACCTGCAAGTCTTAACTAACTTCTACATGTTAGGATATATCATTAAAAGATCTCAAACCGGACGTTCCCACAAATCAAATCTAGACTCACACAGGGTTAATCTCTTCTTGTGTCCATCCAAGGAGGATTCATAATAAGATAGAGTGCAAAAAAGAAAAACCTTTCAATATCAAATCCAAATGAACTATGACTCGGTCAAACAAGGAAGTCGGTCTTGTTCGTACCCAATTTTTTTCTCCTTTTCAGTCTAAGCAGCATCAAAAATATGGCATAAAGCTTGAAGGCAGATAGATCTTGATATATGTCGTTTTGTAGCCAGGGATGTGATCTAACTGCACTCAGATTTGTGGAGATATGGATAGCACTTTGAAAGGATTTGATCTAAACCTCACTATTTTAGGTTGTGCCTTTCAACCAAGGTAAGAGAACCTATATTGCAGCCTCTATTTTTTGAAGGAGGTGGAGATATCCTTATACTGTGCATATTGTATGGAGATGGCCTTGGGAAAACATGATCAATTTTCCATTATTCAAACTCAATAGAGTTGTCACTACTAAATGATGGAAATGCTTTCAAGACAAGGTTGAGGCTGCTGGAGACATTGTATGATCTTGATTTTCTTTGTGCATTTTTGTAGATGGGTTAGATTCTTTGTTGACACACAATGCAATGCAGGGGTAGTATGGGTAGGATTAGTTATTTAGATGATTTTTTGGTGGGGTATTGATACAAGACAAACTTGGATATATCAAATCTTTGACAACCTCTACAATACTTGAACAACTATCAGATAAAATGCTTCAAATAATCAGATGTTCTTTCAACCAAAAGATGCATAAATGGAATCCCAGGTTGCACTCTTCACACAATCTTTGAGAACTCACCACAAAAGCTTGAAGTAAAGAACTCAATTAAACACAAAAATCCTTGATCAAACCATGCCTAAGGTACCCCCAAAGGCTTACAAGCAATCCCAATCAACAAATGAAGGTGGAGTGATTTTAAACTGCTTATTTTCAATGCCAGATGAAAGCTCTTCTAACAAACAAAATTGCAAGTGCCACTAAACTATCAATAAGGATGAGATTCTGTGTGATTTCTAAATACTTTCAATGCAAGATTGCAACAAGAACAATGAAAACTATTTGTAGGTATTTAAAATGATAACAAACATCATATTTCCTAGAAAAACATAGATTAACTCAAAAGATTGTTAGATTCATCAGCAGGGGAGAGTTTCATGAACAATCTCAGAGCATGTGATGGCTATACACTTGTAACCAACTCACATACATGAAGATCCAACATAAAAGAAATTAACCTGGTTCTTTGGTGGGTTTCTCAAAAAATGAGCTTTCTCTCAAAATTTTCTCGTGATTTTCAACTTCCCGACCCATTTGCATTTTTCCAAAATGCATTATATACCTCTTGCCACATTGGAGCCTTCTTTCCCAAGAAAATCATATGCCAAGGGATCAAGTTTGTTACAACAATTTCTCATGATTCACTGAAAATGACATTTAACAAATTTACAACAAGAGTTGCTAAGTGTTTAAAAGACTGAATCATTACAAATATTCGGATCATTATCTTTCCTAGAGGCACATTTTTCATCATCAAGGCATGCAAATGCCTTTCCTCTCATCATTTCACCTTTTCACCTTTTAAAACTACCTCTGTAACTTTCAAATTTGACATTTCACATGTCTGGATGGATTAGGAAAAAAATTGTTTCAAAAACACCTCAAATCTGCAAATTGAGTTATGAAACCGATTCCAATGATCCTAGAAGGCCAAAACGACATGGAATCGCCAAAAATTTGATGAAATTTGATGCAAAATTTGCAATTCCAAGTTTCTTGGAGCAAAAATGGTGGCCAAAAATGAAGATGTACAATTACCCTTGATCGCTCTTTCTCCTTCAATCTGGGCCCTCCATGTGTCAAAATATGATTGGGAATCAATTCGGGCTCACCTTTTGACTTTTTGACATTTTTGGAAAAATGGAAAAAATTGACTTTTTTCTCCGCCCCTCCACCCTTGAATTTTGGTGATGACACGTGGCACATGGTGGGTCCCATTGGGATCACGCTTTAATTCTGCACATTTTGACCTTTTTTGGAAAATTTGAAAATTTTCATTTTTTCCCCATGGCCTGCACCTCCAATTTCTCCCTTGCCACGTGTCACTCGATGATTCACTCATGGGCCAACGCTTCAAATTTCCATACTAAGTCTTTTTTTACAAAAGGGAAAAATTCCTTTTTCCTCCCGCCACCCCACCCACCCGACCCACTCTACCTTCACCACGTGTCTCCCTGTGGCTCATTCGCAGCCCGACTCAATTTTTTTGCCTTAACTCCTTTTTCAAAAAAGGGAAAATTCCCCATTTCCTTCCATGGCCCACACTTCCCTCTGAAATTTTCATGGACATGTGTCCACCCGTGATTGGCCACGGGGCCACGCTCCAAAATTTTACCTTAGGTCCTTTTTTACAAAAGGGAAACAATTCCCTTTTGCCTCCGTCTGGCCCGCTCTGTCCCCGCTCGGCCACGTGTCCACCACCTGCTCCATTGTGGACCCGTGGGATTTTCTTCCACTTTTCTCCCCTTCGCCAAAAGGAAAAATTTCCTAAGTCTTCCACTAGCCTTCCATCCTACCTTGGCATAGGAACACGACACGTGTCCTCCTCTCAGGACTGCATGGGTTGTGGTAAAATTGAATTTTTTCCCAAAGTCAAAAATGGCTAAGTTTTTCAAAGAAACCCATTGATCCTTGTCCAACCAGAAGTGGCCACGTATGAGGAGAATTTTGAGCTTAATTTTAGCGGGCAAATGACACCCGTACAACCGTCAAAAAAATGTAGAATTTACCAGAGATGCCCGAATTTGATTTTTTCTTTGTGGGTGATGGATTTTTGCTCAAAAAACAAGGGGAAGTTGATTTTATGCAAGTTTTGACCATGGGGATAGATATTTGAGGGAAAATATGCATGAAATGAACAAATTCAAGCTCCAAAGGCTAGAAAATGGAAAAAACAACCAAGGCCCATGGATTTGGAAATTTAGGGCATAAAACAGAGCTTGAATGTATTTTTCTTTCAAAATGGGGCAAAATAATTAGTTTGTGAGCCTTTGAAAGCATTCAATCTAGAGAACAAAGTTTGCAGACCACCAAGTTTGAAGAAAAACATTTTTTGAGCATGTAGAACAAAGGGGAAAGATGGGAAAATGATAGAGGATCAAAATGGACACCAACATCAGCTCCTGCTCGGGATGGGCACTCCCAGTGAGTGCCACAAGAACAATAAGTAGACCAAGTGCCAAACAATCCATTGGGAAAAGGAGTCATGAGCCAAAATCACCAAAAACTAGCTGAGAACCCGACAAAAATGGCTTCCACACAGCAAGGCAAACCACAAACCAACAAAACACCAAAAACAAAGTGCAAAAACCAAACACTATACACTGTACAAGCTGTGCATACCTCAAATTTGGGGATTAATCCAAGAAATTATTTAGATGCATTCCATTAATAGGTAGTTCAAGCAATTCCCATCTAAATATTTGAGAAAAAGGTATTCTCACCAATTCTGATATCAATGGAGTAAGGGCCCATCCATAATGCATCAAATTTTCCATGTTTTCCCTTATCTTCATTTATGTTGTCCCATAACAAAACCAGATCTCCAATATTGAAGGCCCTAGGAGTGACCTTCTTGTCAAACAATCTTTTCAACTTCTCTCTAAATCTGACATGCCTCTGGTGGGATGCTCTTCTCTCTTCATCTAGCTCCACAATTTGATTAATCCTTGCTTCATATGGACTAACCTCTTGATCTTCAAGTTGTTGAACAAATTGAAATGAAGATAATTACAGATGTAAGGGCAGTAGAGCTTGAGTTCCATACACTAACTCAAATGGGCTCTTACCAATAGCTCTCTTGGCGGTGATCCTATCAGCCCAAACTACAAATTTTAGTTGTTCACCCCATTTTCTCTTGTTCAACTCCAAGGTCCTCTAAATGATCTTTAACAAATTCTTATTGCTTGGACTCAGCTTGTCCATTCCCTTAGGGGTTATAGTTTGAAGAATAAGTCAGATTGGTTCCATACTCCTTGCACATTGTCATCAAAGGTTTAGCTTTGAAACACATGGCATTATCAACCACAATCTTGACTGCACACCAAATCTGCATATGATATTATTCAACAAGAAGTCCATAACAACTTGGTGTGTTGCTTTCTTGGTGGGGATTGCCTCTACCCACTTGGTGAAGTAATCTATGGCTACAAGGATCCACTTATGTCCAGCACTAGAAGGGTCTAAAATATCACCAATGAAGTCCATCCCCCACTATTTGAAAGGATCTTCAATTGACATAGGCTGCAAAGGGAGGGAGCTGAAGCTTTCATTCTTCCAGAGAAATGCTGAAAAACTTTCACATTTTCTAATCAGCATGGTTGCATCTTTGAAGAGAGTAGGCCACCAATAACCAGCTCTCAAAATCTTGTGTGCTATAACCCTTCCAAAAAGTTTCCTCCACAAACTCCCCATGGAAATCAATAATTACTTTGGGAGCTTCATCTTCAGTTACACACTTTAAGAGGACACCTTCAGGGTTCTTCCAAGCCAACCCAAAGTTAGTGATGATGTATTTTTGAGAAGCCAACTTGAGGGCTCTTTTCTAATTTTTATTTAAATGATCAAGACAACATAGGTGTCTGAGGTAAAATATTATATCCTTGTACCACTCAAAACTTACCAATTTCTCAAGAACATCTACCCTTTCTTCCTCTACCTCATTCACTTCCACAATTTGCAAGTTTCTCTCAACCATGAGCTTAGCAAGACCCAAACCTCTTACCAAATTTGTGGTTTGGATGTCCATATCATACTCTTGCAATTTGTTCACCCATCTACATCTTTTACTTGAGATCTCCATCTCTGATAAGATGTCTTTTACCATGGTGTGGGGAACATAAGCAACAACTTTTGAACTTAAAATATAAGGCCTGAAAACCTTTGTTGCTTTCACCAAGGTAAATGCTTGTTTTTCCATGATTGTATATTTCAACTCAACAGCTTGTAAAGCCTTGCTAAAGAAGGCAATAGGCCTCTCAGCCCCATCTTCATCCTTTTGGAGAAAAACAGATGCAATAGTATTTTCAGAAGCAAAGGAGAAGATTTGGAAAGGCTTCTTGTAATTTGAGCTGCCAAGATAGGTGCATGTTTAAGTGCCTCTTTGATTCCTTTAAAATCCTAAATAATAGCCTCTTCCCATTTGATAACTTGATCTTTCTTTAACATGCATGTGATAGGAAGAGTCAACTCAACAAAATTGGACACAAACCTTCTAATGAAATTGATTTTCCCAAAGAAATATTGGATGCCCTTCTTTGTTCTTGGGATTGGCACCTGTTGATTGCTTCTATTCTCTCTGGATCAATCATGACACCAACCTTTGATACAATATGACCAAGAAGCTTGGCCTTTTGCACCCCAAAGTGACACTTCTTTGGATTGAGAGAGATTCCAAATTCTCTACATCTGATCAACATTCTTTCCAAATGTTGCAAGTGATCTTTTCTACTCTTTGAAAATATAGTCACATCATCCTGATAAACTACAATGAAGTCATTTATATAACCAGAAAAAGCAACATCCATTGCTCTTTGGAAAGTAGCCCCAACATTCATGAGACCAAAAGGCATTCTCACATAAACATATGTTCCCCAAGGAGTGGTAAAGGTAGTTTTAAATCTTTCTGACTCCTTGACAACAACCTTGATTGTAGCCAGAGAAACCATCCAAGGTGGACAACAATTCAGATCCAGTCACTAACTACAACATGTTCTCCATGTTTGGCAAAGGATAATTGTCTTTCAATGAAGCTCTATTCAAATTTCTGAAGTCTACACAAAGTCTGATATCTCCATTCTTCTTTCTGACTAGCACAAGGTTTGCAACCCAAGATGAATACCTTGTGGGCTGAATGATCCCTCCCTCCTTCAGTTTCTTCAATTCATCTTGCATTTTCATGGAGAGGAGTGGATTAATTGGCCTTTTCTTCTATCTGAATGGTTTGGCTTTTGTTTCAAGAGGGATCTCATGCTGAAACAAGTCTTCTCTATATGCTTTCAGCTCTAAATATGACCAGCAAGGTAGTCTTGATATTGTTTCAACAATTAGAGGTAGGACTGTTTTTATTCCTTGTTTAAACTACTTCCCAACAAAACTCTCCTTGGTTTTCCTTTGTTCCCAAGTCATTCTCTTCCACATCCCTTGAGGTAGACATGTTTCTATTGATGATGTAATCAACATTGTTGAAATTAGACTCAAGAGCAACAAGGCCTCTAGGAATGGTGTTAGTTTTCAATTGGATAATATCTTTTCCAAAAAAGTCTCTCTTCCTTCAGTCACACACACCATTGGTTCCCAATCAATATGTTGATCTACAAACTCACCTTGATTTTGTAAGAACCTTTGCACTTGAGCATCATCATTAAACACTTGCCAATGTTTGATGTTGTCGGGACAAGCTAGCCTAGTTAACACTTCAACATTGTACTCACAATAAGGTGAAATGGTGAAATCTCCAAATATTGACCCCAACACTACCAACTTGTCAGTAGCAGCATTGAAACTTCTATCATGGTGCACAATATTGAAGGAATCAAACATCTCAATTAGATCCCAAACTACATGCTTATACTACTTCATCCACTGATTTTTGTAGCATACAATTTTCTTATTTGTTTGACAACTAGCTCTGAATCTCCCTTTGTAATGATGTCCTTGACACCATACTTCCATGCAATTCTCAAACCCAACAACAAGGCTTCATACTCAGCAATGTTGTTAGTACATTCAAAATTAAGCTTGAAGGAAAAAACAAATTCTTCCAAGCTAGGAGAAATCAGAATTACACCAACACCATTTCCAAATTTGGAGCAAGCTCCATCAAATAGAAAGGTCCAAGGAGAACATACCTACTCAAGGCACTTTGACTGATCCATTTTGTGTTCTTTTCCATCAGCAAAACCAATAAAATTATCAACATCAACATCAATAAATAATACTTCATAAGAAGCATTGTTTGGGTCCTCAATTAGATGCAACATTTTCTTTTCTCCATAGAGCTTGACAAGGCTGCCCTCAATGGGAATGGTGGAAAAAGACATATCCATTTGGACACTCCCTCCAACACTTGCAGCCCACTTTCTTGACAATAACATACCCCATTTGGTAGGGTAATCAACAATCACAACATCTAATTTTAAATTCCTCCGGGATAAGATGCAAGCTTGCACAACCAAACCCTTCACACAACCAACAACCGACACTTCTCTTGAGTCCATGGTAGTACATTTTCCATAGGCCACTATCACTTTGATATCCAACTCATTCATGACTTCTAGAGGCATGACATTACATGATGCACCAAAATCAAACATACAATTGTGAAGTAGCCTATCCTTTATGATCAAAGTTGTGAAGAATGGATCAACATTCAATTGGGAATCAACCAAGGATGTCCCCAAATATACCTCAGGTGTCTCTCCAAGATCTTCTACTACTGGTGGTGTTTCAAGGTCAGCAATGATTTGAGGAGGAGTCTCAACAACATTTATATTTCTTCCTAGAGTAGTCTTCTCCTCTTTCAACCCCAAGTACTCAAATGCTCTCTTCTTATGCTCAGGAATCCTAAGAAACTCAATGATTGGAACACTCACTTTGATTTGGCTCAATACTTGGGCTATGTCATAGGGAACACTCTTTGGAAAAGTAACATTGGAAGGGAGACAAGAAGATTCATTTGATGGCAAGGGATTCTTGGCAGCTTGGGCATGAGGAGGACTGTAATTTTTGGGACAACAGAGATTTTGGCAAGTGTTTCTCTCCTAGGAGCTTCTTTTGGAATGCTTGTGAGCAAGGGTGTTTTAGGTTTGGCTTGAGGCCCAACTCCTTAACAACTTTTCTTCTAGTGTTATAGTCTTTCTCTTGAGCTACAACAACATTCATCAACAATTGTCTATCTTCCTCTGAAGGAATACCACCATCATACTTCTTAATCATCAAAGCTCTTAAGTATTCAAAGTCATTGTTAGGAATTTCAAAAGCTTGCACTACATCAACTTCAAGAGTATGAGGGGGAAGAAATACTTGTACCCATTTGATGCAATCCCAAAAATTTGTAGCAGTCCTAGCACTTATTACTTCAGTAGATGTTGCTCCTCCTTGTGAGCTTGAAGAATAGCCCACCATGCAAATATCATCATTAGTACCATCATCATTATTAGCTTCACCTTCTTGCTGGTCCACTTCACATGGAGGATGGGGTAAAAACACCTATCACACCAATCAATATCAACAACTTCTTCAACAACAACAACCCTAGCAGTTAGGGGATCAGGTAACACTCTTCCTTCATGTGCTTGAGGATGTCTATTTGCAGACCCCATGGGTCCTTTTCCTCTATCATCTACCCTTTGATCACCTCTAGGATGATTGGAAAATCTGTCATGGTTTTGTGCTCTTGGCTGACCTTGTGAAGTCTTCCCAATTCCCTTCTCAGCTCTTGCCAACTTATATGAGATTTCTTTGATAGCCCTTGCCAAAGTTTTCACAACCTCCTCTAAATCAACACCCTTGCTAGCTTGAGGTTTTTCAGGTTTATCAACTTTTACACCATCTCTCTTGAGAGGTTTCCCAATTAGCTTTGATATTGTTTTCAATTTGAAGTGCCATGGTGAAAGCTTGTCTTAGATTGTAGGGTTCTTGTCTCTTAGGTAATAGGCTTCCTTTTATCAAATGCATCTACATATTTGATTAAACAAGACTCATCACAAGGCCTTAGACTAACAAGAATAGCCTTCAAAGTTTTGTTAAACCTTGTGTTAAAGTCATGGACTGATTCATTGGGGTTCTTCTTGATATTCTCAAACTCAGACAAGAGAAATCTAGGATCAGTCTTGTCACCATATTGCAATCTAAATGCATTCTTCATTTCAGTCCATGAATCAATAGAATTATCAGGTAGAGCCTTGTACCAATCCCTAGCATCCTCTTCTAATGTATGAATGAACAACTTAATATACACATCTTCAAACTCTATCTCAAAATATTCCATCATGTTAACAAAAATTTTGAGATGCTGATCACCAGTTATTACATTGTTACCTTGGAATTTTGGCAATCTATTTCTGACATCTTGTGGGACAAGCATTTGGGTAACCATCCATTCCTCTAAAGTCTATAGGACCAAAGGTGTTAACAACAAATGGAGGTCTAGGCTGAGCCATATTGTTTGGTGGAGGTGATCTTGGAGGTGAAACAAGCTGATGAGGAGTGCAAGATCCTTGGGCTCAAGAATGTGATTCACAAGACTGGTATTCTCTAAATGCTGATTTTCTTGGAAATTTTATTAGGATTGAAACACATAGGTGCAGATTGAAGAAGGAACTTACCAGGTATAGCAAAAGGACCTTCACTAGCTGAGGAAAACAAGTTTATGAGAGGATTGCTTGAATCAGAATCACTTGAAGAAGAGTGATAATCCTCTACCAAAGGCTGATCTCTCTCACCTATGGATATATCTTTTCCTGATGTCTGACCTTTAACAACTTTCCAAACTCTTCTCCCTTCCAACTCTAAGTTTCTTGAATCTATAAACAACTTCTTAGCAGAGTCTTTAAGGAAGAGAGATCTTCTTCCTTCTAGTTTTGTAGAGATTAGCAACACAAAATAAATGACAGAAAGCTTAAGACACTGGTATTTATCAAGATCATAACAACATGGAGTCACCACTAAGGACTTTCACCCTAGTTGTGCAAATGCACTAAAATACTCTATCAAATACCTATCAGCACTAAAAATCTTGCCAAACTTTATAGATCAAACCTTCCTTTCTTTGAATTTATCAATCACAAATGCAAATGAAGTGCAACTACTGCTAGAAACTGATAAAATTTGTAGGTAGAACTTATATCTTCACTCAATCCTTACAAATATGATTATAAAATGATGCTTCAACAATGTATTTGCATGCAGAATTTGCAAGGGACATTACCGGGTTTGATATGCATTCAAATATCTCAAATATGTATGCACATGGATCAGATTGAACTAAGAGAATATCAAACTCAGAACTCTACTCTTCATTCCAATCTTATAAATCTAATCAAAAGATGATACTCAGATTTGTAATTGCACATAAATCACACAAGAAGCATTACCAGGGATCTGAAATATTGAAATACTTGAATAATGTCCCGGTAATGGTGCCATTTAGTGTGTTGGTACCCAAATTTGTTCTCCTTTTCAGTATGAGCAACATCAGAAATATGGCATGAAGCTTGAAGGCAGATAGATCTTGATATATGTCATTTTGTAGCTGGGGATGTGATCTAACTGGCACTCAGATTTGTGGAGAGATGGATAGCACTTTGAAAGGATTTGATCTAACCCTCACTATTTTAGGTTGTGCCTTTCAACCAAGGTAAGAGAACCTATATTGCAGCCTTTGTTTTGTGAAGGAGGTGGAGATATCCTTATACTATGCATATTGTATGGAGATGGCCTTGGGAAAACATGATCAATTTTCCATTATTCAAACTCAACAGAGTTGTCACTACTAAATGATGGAAATGCTTTCAAGACAAGGTGAGGCTATTGGAGACATTGTATGATCCTGATTTGCTTTGTGCATTTTTGTAGATGGGTTAGATTCTTTTGTTGACACACAATGCAATGCAGGGGTAGTATGGGTAGGATTAGTTATTCAGATGATTTTTTGGTGGGGTATTGACAAGACAAACTTGGATATATCAAATCTTTGACAACCTCTACAATACTTGAACAACTATCAGATAAAATGCTTCAAATAATCAGGATGTTCTTTCAACCAGAAGATGCATAAATGGAAGCCCAGGTTGCACTCTTCACACAATATTTGAGAACTCACCACAAAATATTGAAGTAAAGAACTCAATTAAACACAAAAATCCTTGATCAAACCACGCCTAAGGTACCCCCAAAGGCTTACAAGCAATCCCAATCAACAAATGAAGGTGGAGTGATTTTAAACTACTTATTTTCAATGCCAGATGAAAGCTCTTCTGACAAACAAAACTACAAGTGCCACTAAACTATCAATAAGGATGAGATTCTGTGTGATTTCTAAAGACTTTCAATGCAAGATTGCAACAAGAACAATGAAAACTATTTGTAGGTATTTAAAATGATAACAGACATCATATTGCCCAGAAAAACATAGATTAACTCAAAAGCTTGTTAGATTCATCAACAGGGGAGAGTTTCATGAACAATCTCAGAGTTGTGTGATGGCTATACACTTGTAACCAACTCACATACATGAAGATCCAACACATAAAGAAATTAACCTAGGTTCTTTGGTGGGTTTCTAAAAATGAGCTTTCTCTTAGAATTTGCTCATGATTTTCAACTTCCCGACCATTTGCATTTCTCCAAAATGCATTATATACCTCTTGCCACATTGGAGCCTTCTTTCCCAAGAAAAGCATATGCCAAGGGATCAAGTTTGTTACAAAATTTCTCATGATTCACTGAAAATGACATTTAACAAATTTGCAACGAGAGTTGCAAGTGTTTAAAAGATTGAATCATTACAAATATTCAGATCATTATCTTTCCTAGAGGCATGTCATTTTTCATCATCAAGGCATGCAGATGCCTTTCCTCTCATCATTTCACCTTTTCACCTTTTAAAACTACCTCTGCAACTTTCAAATTTGACATTTCACGTGTTTGGATAGATTAGGAAAAAAATTTGTTTCAAAAACACCTCAAATCTACAAATTGAGTTATGAAACCGATTCCAATGATCCTAGAAGGCCAAAAATGACATGGAATCACCAAAATTTGATGAAATTTGATGCAAAATTTACAATTCCAAGTTTCTGAGAAAAATGGTGGCCAAAAATGAAGATGTATAGTTACCCTTGATCTACTCTTTCTCCTTCAATCTGGGCCCTCCACGTGTCAAAATATGATTGGGAATCAATTTGGGCTCACCTTTTGACTTTTTGACATTTTTGGAAAAATGGAAAAAATTGACTTTTTCTCCACCCCTCTGCCCTTGAATTTTGGTGATGACACATGGCACATGGTGGGTCCCATTGGGATCGCACTTCAATTCTACGCATTTTGACCTTTTTGGAAATTTGAAAATTTTCATTTTTTCCCCCATGCGGGCCCACACCTCCGATTTCTCCCTTGCCATGTGTCGCTCGATGATTCGCTCACGGGCCAACACTTCAAATTTCCATACTAAGTCTTTTTTTGTAAAAGGAAAAATTCCCTTTTGCCTCCACCCCCAACCCCTAACTCCGCTCTCGCCTTCGCCACGTGTCTCCCTGGCTCATTCGTGGGCCCACGGCTCAATTTTTTTGCCTTAACTCCTTTTGCCAAAAAGGGAAAAATTCCCCATTTCCTTCCGGCCCACACTTCCCTCTGAATTTTCATGGACACGTGTCCACCCATGATTGGCCACGGGCCGTGCTCCAAAATTTTACCTTAGGTCCTTTTTTGCAAAAGGGAAACAATTCCCTTTTGCCTCTGCTAGCCCGCTCTATCCCCGCTCGGCCACGTGTCGCCACCTACTCCATTGCTGGACCCGCGGGCTTTTCTTCCACTTTTCTCCCCTTCACCAAAAGGAAAAATTTGCCTAAGTCTTCCGCCAGCCTTCCATCCCACCTTGGCATAGGAACACGACACGTGTCCTCCTGCGGAGTTGTGGGGGTAAGTTTGAATTTTTTCCCAAAGTCAAAAATGACTAAGTTTTTCAAAGAAACTCACGATCCTTGTCCAACCAGTGGGCCACGTATGAGGATAATTTTGAGCTTAATTTTGATGGGTAAATGACACCCTTACGACCGTCAAAAAATGTAGAATTTACCAGAGATGTCCGAATTTGATTTTTTTCTTTGTGGGTGATGGATTTTTTGCTCAAAAAACAAAGGAAATTGATTTTATGCAAGTTTCGACCATGGGGATAGATATTTGAGGGAAAATATGCATGAAACAAACAAATTCAGCTCCACAGGCCGGAAAAATGGAAAAAATGACCAAGGCCCATGGATTTGGAAATTTAGGGCATAAAATAGAGCCTAAATGTATTTTTCTTTCAAAATGGGGCAAAATAATTAGTTTGTGAGCCTTTGAAAGCATTCAATATGGAGAAAAAGTTTGCAGACCACCAAGTTTGAAGAAAAACATTTTTTGAGCATGTAGAACAAAGGGGAAAGATGGGAAAATGATAGAGGATCAAAATTAGTACAAAGTAGCCTAAACAATGCATAAGGAAATCTCCATCTAAGAAGAGTGGTTTCCCACTATTTACTACAAGACAGAAGGAAAGAAAGATGAAACCAAGAAGTCGAAAGCGAGGCTAAGAGCAAAATCACTCTACTGACCAAGAAGAGAGTCATGCTGTACTGAGAAAGTTCAATCAAATGAACTTATCTTAACAAAAGTTAAAGGATCTCAAATAGAAAAGGTCCAATAAAGAATTCATTTCATTTCTACTATCAAATAAATTCCATTTCTATTTCCAAACTCGAAGTTCTTTACTAGATCCCAAAAGAGAATACGAAACCAAACCCACGGTTTAGAGAAAGCAACACTTCTAGTTTCCCTTACAAATCAATACAACCTGGTTTATAAATTCCAATTCATTAAACACAAGTTCAATTCAATTCTCAGAAAGGAGTACATAGTACAGTCCCAAAACATAATATTGTCCACAAGAGAAATATATTCCTTTCTCTTTTAAAGACCCAGAGATTCCTTCAATGAATCTAACAAAGGATACAAAACCCAAATCAATATAAGCTAAACAAGTTCAAAAATACTCACGAACTCAATAGAAATTGAAATCCCAATTACAAGGGCTTCAACAACTCAATACAAAAGAGCAAGTAGTTCATGATCCAAAATAAGAACAAATTAAAGAAACAATCCCAAACCAGAGGTAATAAATCCTATCAACAAGATTCAGAATGAGAGAGTATTCAACTCTTCTTTCCTTAAAAACCCAAAAATCAATTTAAGAGGATCGAAAGAGAGTAAGAAAACCCAAAATATGTTTAAGTCAAGCAATGTCTCAACTTTTCCTCAACGTGACTGAAACAGAAATCACAACAAAGACTCTCACAGCTCCATCTATAAAGATTGTGATAGAGAAGGTATTCATTTCAAACATCGATCACAAGAAGGAGTATGCATACTACATTTCCAAAAACTTCAAAAACCGATAACGACTATTTCAAATGAGCTCTATATCAACCAAAGAGTAAATAACAATACAATATCTAACCAGAGGTTCCTTAATCCCTCAACAAGTTACAGTTCCAGTCCATTAACCTTCAAACAAAACAGTCAAGCCTTCAACAAGATGTGGGTTTTCTCAGAGCAGAGGAGAGAAGAATATCCTCCATATTTACATGCCCTTACAAGTTCAAAGAAGGTGGTACAGTCTCAAAAATAGAAGTACCACAACCATTCCAACTCAAGAAGCTACAAGGAGAAGATCTCAAAAGAGATTACCAAATCAACTCAAACCAAAACTATTCTCCCAAGATTTTTCGAGCAGATAGTCCCATAAATGAGTTCTAAGCATTTCAAAACCTTGAATACGAGTAAAACTCAAGCTCGAATACAAGTATAGAACCAAACACAATGACTCAATACAAGTTTAGAACACACAAGTATTG
The DNA here is from genome assembly GCA_018340775.1 of Taxus wallichiana var. yunnanensis. Taxonomy (NCBI): domain Eukaryota; kingdom Viridiplantae; phylum Streptophyta; class Pinopsida; order Cupressales; family Taxaceae; genus Taxus; species Taxus wallichiana. The sequence goes on from CM031238.1 coordinate 48,896,287, forward strand.
AATAGAGTATCAGTGCTAAACACGAAGCTTCGAACACAAGTTTAGAGCAACACAAAAGCTCCAATACAAGCTCAAAATGAAACACAAGGCTCCAATATAAGTTCATAACGAAACACAAGGCATCGAATACCAGTTCAAAACAACACCAGCCTCGAACACAAGTTTAGAATGAAATACAAAGCTTGAATACAAGTTTCACATGCATGTCACCACTGAACTTACACAGAGAGAGTTTCCAAAGGATAACATTATTTAGCAATGGATTTATATCCAAAAAACACAGAGATTCATAAAACCATGAAAGTAAATAACTAGAAAAATCATGAAAACATTTATCTCATGAGAGCAGAATTGTTTTAATGAATCATTTAGAAGAAAGCAAGAAATCTTAATGGGTAGAGCCTATCATGCTTGATAGTTCTTCTACCAATTCGAATGAGACTTCCATCTGAGCTTCCAACTCTTTTTCTCCTCCACAAAAGATCAACAACCAAACATATTTTCTTCCAATGCCTCATATACTTTCCTTCGATCAAAATAGACCAGAGAAACCAAAAATAGCCATAAAGTAGAAGTCAAACTATTGGTTCAAAGAACCAGATAGCTCCATGCAGAGAAAAATTACAATGCATGCAAGATCAAACAACCTCCAACAAATCCACCTTCCTTGTTTCCAAGATGGTTTGCACACAAAAACCGAGGTTCATTAATGCAATTACTCCCAAATCTCCCACTTATCTCTCCTTGCCACCGCCTCCTAAAACTAGCGAATGCCATTTCTACTTCAACATGCATTTCCATCTTTAGTGAAGCCTCCACGTATGCTTCCACTAAATTCTACTTGCTTTTCCAAAACTGGTTGTACCTCCATTCATTTAACCAAATCAAATCAAATAAATTCCATTGGAACCATCACCATAATGCCATGCGACCCTAGGTTCCTTTTCAATAGTTTAGGATAGATTTCCCAAAACTTAGGTTAGTCTAAAAATAATTACCTTAGGTCTTAAAAACATTGCCATAGGTAATTTCCACCTTAGGTTAGATCAAATTCACAACCATATAGTATTAGGTATTAGGTTAAAATAGCCTAGCATTACCTTAGTAATTTCTCCCTTATTCATTTAGCACAAGAACTTAGGTTAGGACTGCCATCCAAATGAAATAGAATAAGAAGCTTAGGTTAGATTGAAACCCAAATAAGTAGACATAGCTAGGAAGTAGGTGCTTTTACCTAGTTTAGGATACCATTAGGATAATCCTTTAGTTTTAGGATTTAGATTCCCTTCATAGTCATGAAGTAGACTTTATTTTGATTTACGCCATTAATGTCCTGAAGAGATCAATCCCAAAGACCCAAGCACAAACATACAACCGAATGAAGGCACGTTCATACAAGACCAAAGAATTTGTAACATACAAAAGTTTAGTCCACTATGTCTCTCAACTTATGAATGTCAATTTACCATTCAATCTGGTAAGGAGATTTAAAACATTCCTTGGATCATTGGAATTGATCCAAGGATGAGTCAGTAAAAGAGATAAGTTTGCAACTCTCAAAACCAGATTGCAACTCACCTACAAGAAGTGAAAATGGATTCTTGCAAGCCATATCATTTCAGTCTAATGAATCCAAGAGCAGAAATGATTTATCCATAACAAGCATGATTTTCAACAATCAAGGAAACACACCTCATTCAAGAAAATCACATGCCATGCTTGTAATGCAAAAGAGGAATATAACTATTTTTCAAAGGTGTTACATACTTCCCTCCTAAAAAGAATCATCATCCGATGATTATCTTATTTTGACCATTGCATTAAGGATAATCAATTTATTCACTTTCTTAACATATGTTTGCAACAATATCAAATTTAAAGTTCAAAATCAGCATTCACATAGTTGTTTATTTAAAAATAAATAGTTATCTACCCAAAATTGGTAGACTTATTGACATATAAAGATAAAATCACAAATTTTTATCAATCATCATAGTCAATTCTGATCAAATAAATATGGAAAAGTAGTTTTCATATCCTCCATGTTTTCCCAAGTTGCACTTTCTTCATTAAACTGGTCCCACTGGACCTTACATTGACTTATTTCATGATTTCTTAAATGCAACTGGTGAGTTTCCAACACTCGTATGGGTTTAACCATGATTATTCCTAGGTCTTGGACCTACAAGGAATTCCAATTTAACACATGTGATAAATCTGAAACATATTTCTTAAGCAAAAGAAATATGGAAAACATCATGCATTCATGACAAAGTAGGAGGTAATGCTAAACGGTAAGCTACAGGGTTGATTACTTCAACTATCTCAAAGGGTCCCACATAACGAGGTGATAACTTGGTAGCCTTGCCAAAAGTTATAGAGCTCTTTTTTCGGTTTAACTTAAAGAAAGACCTTCTCACCAAGTTCAAATTTCCTGTCAACCCACTTTAAATCAACATAACTCTTTTTCCTATCTCTTTGCTTCTTTTAAGCGTTCACGAATCATTTTAACTTGTTGTTCCATTTCTATAAGGATTTCAGGTCCAATTACCTCTCTATCCTCAATGTTGTCCCAACTAACGGGGTTCTGCATTTTCTTCCATATAATGCTTCGAAAGGTGCCATCTTAAGAGAGGCATGATATGTGTTATTATAAGAAACTCAACTAGTGGAAGGTACTCTTCCCACTTATATTGTTGATCCATACAATACATTCGTAACATATCCTCTAAAACTTGATTAACTCTTTTAGTCTATCCATCCATTTTCGGATGATACGTAGAACTGAAATTTAGCTTAGTTCCTAGAGCTGCATTAAGTGTTTTCCAAAACCTTGACATCATTCTAGGATCTCTATCAGATATGATTAATTCAGGTACTCCATGTAATCTGAAAATTTCATGTACAAATCTTTTAGCCAATACAGAGAATCATCCTTCAGATTACCAACAATAAAATGTGCTACCTTTGTTAGTTTATCAACAACTACCAAAATAACATCATGTTTATTTCTTGACATAGGCAACCCTTGTACAAAATCCATGCTTATTACTTGCCATTTGTATTGCGGTATGCTATGAGGATACAATAAATCAGGTTGGGTGCATATGTTTAGCTTTAACACGTTGACATTCAAGGAAATGTGTCACAAAATCAATAACATCCTTTTTCATCCCCTTCTAGAAATATTGTTGTCTTATATCAGCAAGCATCTTTGTAATACCAGGTGTCCAAAAAAAGGTGAATTGTGAAATTCTTCTAACAATTTCTTTCTTAAATCATTTAGTGAAGGTATGTATACTTTGTTTTCAAATCTTAAGATTCCTTCATTGTCAAAGTGAAAACCTTTATACCTCACATCATTTGGATCTACAACAAGCATTGTTTTTACTTGCTGAAAGTAAGAATCAGATTCCATAACACTTTTTACTTCATCCTTAAACTGAGTTCTCAATGTTATAAGAGCATAAATGTGCTTCCTATGACTTAGAGCATCAGCCACTCTATTTTCCTTACCTTTGATGTAATTGATATCAAAATCATATTGAGACAAAAACTCTAACCATCTTCGTTGTCTTGCATTAAGATTTGGTTGAGTGAAAATATACTTCAGCCCAAGATGATCAGTTTTTAATTCAAAAGGTTTACCAAGTAGGTAATGCCTCCAAACTTGTAGTGCATGAACAATGGCAGCAAGCTCTAAATCATGTGGAGCATAATTCAACTCATGTAACTTTAGTTTTCTACTTTCGTAAGCTATGACATGATCATTTTGTAACAAAATACCTCCTAGACCTTCCCCAGATGCATCATTTTTACAACAAGTGAAGTCTCCATTAGGATCTGGTACAACTAGAATAGGTGTTGAAGTTAACTGTTCCTTCAAAGTTCTAAATGCAGATTCACATTTCTCATTCCAAACAAACTTCTTATCCTTTTTCTGTAATGAAGTTATTGGTGCAACCACCTTAGAAAAATCTTTTACAAATTTTCTATAGTAACTTGCAAGTCCCATGAAGCTTCTAACTTCATGTACATTCTTTAGGTGCAGGCCACTCATTATAGCTACAATTTTAGAAGGATCTACAAAAATTCCATTCTTACTTATTACATGTCCCAAATAGTGCACTTATGTGTCATAGAAAGAACATTTAGATAGCTTACCATATAACCGTCTCTTTCTCAAAATTTCCAAAACTATCTTCAAATGCTCATGGTGTTCCTCAATACTTTTAGAATATATGAGAATGTCATCCAAGAATACGAGCACAAATTTTTCCAAGTATTCTTGAAAGATATTATTCATTAAATTCATAAAATCTACAGTGCATTTGTTAATCCAAAAGGTAAAACTGTGAACTCATAATGTCCATACCTTGTTCTAAAAGTTGTTTTATGAATGTCCTCATCCTTAATCCATAATTGATGATATCCAGATCAAGATCTATCTTAGAATATACTTGATGCTCCATGCATCTGATCAAATAGATCATCAATTCTAGGGAGTGGGTATCTATTCTTGATTGTTGCTTTGTTTAACATTCTGTAATCAATGCACAATCTAAGTGTTCCATCTTTCTTTTTCACAAAAATTATTGGTGCTCCCCAAGGTGAAACACTTGGTCTAATCAAACCTTTAGAAAAATTTCTTGCAATTGAGCCTTAAGCTCTACTAATTCTATAGTAGTCATTCGATATGGTGCTTTAGAAATAGGCTCGGTTCTAGGCTTGATTTCAATTGTGAAGTCAAATTCCCTTTTGGGTGGAAGACCTAGTAACTCTTCCAAAAACACGTCACTAAAGTTTTGTAACAACGGATATCATTCCATGACATCATTGTTCTCTTCATTGTTTCTACAATCTTTACTACATATAAGGTACAACCTTTATTTTTGGCCTTTTTAAGTTGCATAGCTGATAGTTTCCTAACAGAAATCTCACGTTTCACACCTGAATCTCTATTGTTTTCTATAGATCATCTAAACAACTAATATGTTTTTCAAAACAATCCACTTTTTCCTTATGTTCAACTAACCAATTAACACCTATGATTACATCATAAGACCCCAAAGGTGCAACATAAAGATCAACTTCATGTGAAAAACTAGGTAAGTCAAGGACTGCTCCAAAAAGACACATACTAACAATATGAACAACATTGTTTCCATAATGTACAGTCCATGTTTTATCCATGTTTCCATCTTTTCTTTTTAGTTTTGATGCTAATTTACTAGAAATAAAACATTCAGTAGCTCACGGTATCAAAAATAATAGTTATAGGTATGCCAAATAACTTACCCAGAACCTCTATGGGCATGGCCTATTTTTCAGCCTTGCTTGTCAGCTACTGCAGCGTGTATCTTGTGCTGCTGATTACGATCATCCTTTTTCAAAGGACATTGATTTGTGTAATGATCTTTTCCATAGTTATAACAGCCTCCTACAGGTCCCTTTCTAGGCTCAGATTTATTTCCAGCCCTAGAATTATCATTCTAACCTCCATAGGACTTTTGTCCATTATTATTATTCTTGAAAAAGTTGTTCCATGCATTACTAGTAGACTTATTTGTTGTTGCTTTCTTACTATTATCAGCTAAAAACTTACTTTTCATTCCAAATTTCTTCCATGGTCCTTTCTTAGGTGCAAGAGATGATGAAGAGGAGTTGGGAACTTTCTTCCTTACTTCCTCCTTATGAGAAAAAATTGCCTTCAATTTTTGTTCTTGCCTTATGGATTTTTCAACAACCCCTTCCATCATGGTTGGGTTGTGAACATCCACCTCTCCTCCTATAATGGGATTCAATCCCATGATGAATTTCCATATCCTAAACTTCTCATCAATTTGATACTGAGGTACATACTTAAGGAGTTTAGTAAACCACTCCCAATACTCAGTTATAATTAGCTTTCCTTGAGCTAAGTTCTAAATTAATCATTTTCTGATCATAGTAAAGTTGTGGTAGCCAACATTTGCCTAAAGTAACCTTTAAATTGATCCCATGTGATATTAGTTTCATCAATATTTAACTCAGCCTTACGGTTGTCCCACCATGAAGATGCCTCATGGGAAAGTTGATATGCTCCCCATATCACCTTTGTTTCTTCTGAGAAATTCCTTATTGCAAAGTACTTCTCCATTTCATTGAGCCAATTCTCAGCTCCATCTCCTAATGTGGTGCCATCAAACTTGGGTGGACTTATCCTTTTTATATCATTAGTGAGTTCAGCTGCCAGCCTAGCCTTTTTGTTCTCAGGCTGATCAGGTATGTTCACATTGTTATTATCAACACCTAAATTGGCATTGTCCTCGGAGGTGGCTGATTATTATTACCAGCATCTTCTTCCTCCTCATTTCCCATTACTTGTTGTTCAAGTATAGCCAAATGATCTCTTGTGTCCAGGGAAGTAAGAAGGATCTCATCAAGTTTTTGGGTAGTTGCTTGCTCCTTCCTCGGTGGAGGATTATTTACAACATTTCCTCTTGTTCTAACCATTTTTTGTTAACAAGAAAATTTAAGTTTCATCATATTATGGACACAATAGGTCCAAGAGCTGCAACCTTCAGCTCTGATACCAAGATGTAACATTCCCATTTTAAGACTTTAGAAACAAGGGAATTTTTTTTTTTTTGACACAATGTTCTCTGTTCTAAATAAAACATCATTTAGAACACACATTCCATGCCAATCAATCTCATAACAGATAACCATATGCAGCTATAATGACTCGGTATGTTACCGATCTCTCATTCCATGACTCGGTTACCAACCGATCTCTCATGTTTGTCTTAAAGTATAGAATACTTTATGTATACTACATATACTTGGTTTTCTACCCTATTCCAGGTATTGAGTGATCTATTTAAAGAACCTATCTAAATATTTGTTACCAATATTCATCTGACATCACGTTTGCTTTAAACTAGGTGACATAGGACAACACAACCAATAGCTTGTGATACTTTGGCCAAAGATTTTCAACATATTGTTCATGTTACTATTCCTAGATGACATACTCATCATTTTAGAATACATCCTTCACCTCACTCTTCTGTTATCTAGAATGGTCTTTACTTGACTTTTGTCAGTCCACTTGCCCAAGGTTTGACCCTAGCCCAGGTTAGCAACATAATTTGTTATAGGAAGATGCTCATGATGACTTAGGGTATATGGGCATACTCGATCGACCTAAGTCAACCAATGTGCCAAGGTACCCTGAGTCATAGAAATCTACTCCCTATCCTAAACATGCTACTAACTTGACCTAGAGAGAAACTAAGTTCAAGTCCAGATGTGTGTAGATCTAGATGAACAAATACGGAAGGGTGTTGCCACATGTCAACTACAACATTGTATCCTCAAGAAGCCCTGGACTTCTCAAGGTACAGTCCTGTAGTTGGCATGTGCCAACATCCATTAGAACTGATTCATCATGATGTACATACCCCTTAGTGGTCATTAGATTTAATTTAATTGGATTAAGATTCAGATTACAACAACCATGCCTAACCCTAATTCCAACATTCATTAAGTTCTTTATCCATAATTAATCTGATTTGATATTAAGAACTTCATTAACTCATGCTTTGCATTGATGTTCATTAACATGGCCTAACAAGCAGTTATCCCCAAAAATAGGGCAACAAACATCAAATGGTTAATTTTTAATGTAACCTAGCTTGTCCAAAAGGTGTATCATTCACCTAGATTCAGCTAGTGTTTACTTTTTATAAAAAAAGCACAAGGATTAAAGATCATAACCACCATTCCATTTATTTTTCATTCTTTTGAGAGAGGAAGAGTCTTCCTCTACATGGTTAGATGTTAGGGTTAACATAACCTTTTTATCATTCTTTACTCATATAGTTTAATTGTATGACCAATGCATATTTCATTATTAAACTATAGTTGTGTAGTTAGAGAATGACATCTTTTACAATTTAACAAGTTTCATTATAGTAAGGGAGATTGTACTATCCCCTTTAATCCAACTTATTAATTGATAACAACAATAGTATACAAAATAGATATAAATAATATCGACAAGATATCACTACTATTTCCATCATATAAAGTACAAGAGAATTTACACAAAAAATTGGAGTCAGTCTCCAAACCTTTCAATTCATCATGATAAAATATACATTTACAAGACTATGCATTTCAGACATACTGCATGTCAATCATCATTAAGATCATAAAATAACATCACTTCTCTTTTCCAATACAACTCAAGAATGAATCAAATTCTTTACATAAGATCCAAAATTAAATAAGCCAATGCATCATAAAAAATTTTGCCTTCTTTTATCACTTACGATGTCCATCTACAAAAAATTGCTAGCATGGGTCAGTTCAATGAACTGAGCATGATAAGCACTAAGCATTAAAATGAAGTGCATTCCACTAATTGTTCCATTAAAACAACTCTTCTTTAATGAAACAATTAATATATCATACAAATAAGCATAAGTAATAACAACCAAAAAGAAGTACAAATAATGAGTTTGAATTCACTTTTAAGAAAAGAGCATAATATAATCCACAACATCTGCATTATAACATATAGTTTAATTGATCCTATCAATTACTTTTAAACAAACAACAGATCTTGTCATCCAATTGTTTCATAATTCTATCATAATAGAAATACAACATTTATCTTTACTATGTAGCAAAAGAAGTTATTTACAACATAGCTCATATTAGGATGATTCATCCTACAACTTAAGAAAAAGAAGAAGAATCAATACATACTATTCCCCATACACTAATCATCTAAAAGACAAAAACAGGTTCAGAACACACATAACTACTTCAGTTCAAGGATAACAATATAAGGATTCAACATTAAAGAGACAACATCTAAACAAGAATCCCAAATCAATCCAAGAAGGGATAGAGAATCAAAATAGTCTACCTGCAAGTCTTAACTAACTTCTACATGTTAGAAGATATCATTCAAAGATCTGAAACCAGACATTCCACAAATCAAAGCTAGACTCACACAAGGTTAATCTCTTCTCATGTCCATCCAAGGAGGATTCATAATAAGATAGAGTGCAAAAAGAGAAAACCTTCCAATATCAAATCCAAATGAAGTATGACTCAGTCAAACAAAGCAGTCGGTCTAAACATGTTTACATTTTCTCTTCAACAGAACCGACTCAGCTATTCTCTTTCCACATCATTACAACAAATGACTTAGTACAAAGTAGACTAAACAATCCACAAGGAAATTTCCATCTCAGAAGAGTGGTTTCCCACTATTTCCTACAAGATAGAAAGGATAGAAAATCAACCCAAAAGTCAAGCAGGCCTAAGAGAACAATCACTCTACAACCAAGAAGAGAGTCATGCTACAGAAGTTCGATCAAATGAACTTATCTTTTCAAAATTAAAGGATCTCAAATAGAAAAGGTCCAATCAAGAATTCATTTCATTTATACTATCAAATGAATTCCATTTCTATTTCCAAACTCAGAAGTTCTTTTACTAGATCCCAAAAGAGAATACAAAACCAAACACACAGTTTAAAGAAAGCAACACTTCTAGTTTCCCTTACAAATCAATACAACCTGGTTTATCTATTCCAATTCATTAAACACAAGTTTGAATTCATTTCTCAGAAAGGAGTACACATACAGACCCAAAAAGATAGAATACTATCCACAAGAGAAATATATTCCTTTCTCTTTTTAAAGACCTAGAGATTCCTTCAATGAATCTAACAAAGGATACAAAACCCAAAAACAATATAAGCTAAACAAGTTTCAAAAATACTCACGAACTCAATAGAAACTGAAATCCCAATTACAAGGGCTTCAACAACTCAATACAAAAGAGACATATAGTTTGTGATCAAAATAAGAACAAATTAAAGAAACAACCCCAAACCAGAGGTGATAAATCCTATCAACAAGATTCAGAATGAGAGAGTATTCAACTCTTCTTTCCTTAAAAACCCAAAAGTCAATTTAAGAGGATCTGAAAGTGAGTAAGAAAACCCAATATATGTTTAAGTCAAGCAATGTCTCAACTTTACCTCCTCAAATTGACTGAAACAAAAATCACAACAAAGAATCTTTACAACTCCATCTATAAAGATTGCGATAGATAGAGAAGGTATTCATTTCAAACATCGATCACAAGAAGAGATGCATACTACATTTCCATAAACTTCAAAAATGATAATACTGACTTCAAACAAGCTCTATATCAAACCAAAGAGTAAATAATAGTATAATATCTAACTAGAGGTTCCTTAATCCCTCAACAAGTTACAGTTCCAATCCATTAACCTTCAAACAAAATAGTCAAGCCTTCAACAAGATGTGGGTTTTCTCAGAAGAGGAGAGAAGAATATCCTCCATATTTACATGCCCTTACAAGTTCAAAGAAGGTGGTACAGTCTCAAAAAATAGAAAGTACCACAACCATTCCAACTCAAGAAGCTACAAGGAGAAGATCTCAAAAGAGATTACCAAATCAACTCAAACCAAAACTATTCTCTCAAGCTTTTTTGAAGAAGAAAATCCCCATAAATGAGTTCTAAGCATTTCAAAACCTTGAATACGAGTAAAACTCAAGCTCAAAATACAAGTACAGAACCAAACACAATGACTTGAATACAAGTTTAGAACACACAAGTATTGAATACGAGTTCAATGCTAAACACAAAGCTTTGAACACAAGTTCAAAGCAACACAAAGCTCCAATACAATCTCAGAATGAAACACAAGGCTCCAATATAAGTTTAGAACAAACACAAGGCATCATATACTAATTCAGAACAACACACCATCCTCAAACACAAGTTCAGAATGAAATACAAAGCTTCGAATACAAGTTTCACATGCATGTCACCACTAAACTTGCACAAAGAGAGAGAGAGTTTCCAAAGGCTAACATTATTTAGCAATGGATTTATATCCAAAAACCACAAGATTCATAAAACCATGAAAGTAAATAACTAGAAAAATCATGAAAACATTTATCTCATGAGAGCAAGAATTGTTTTAATGAATCATTTAGAAGAAAGCAAGAAATCTTAATGGGTAGAGCCTATCATGCCTGATAGTGCTTCTACCAATTTGAAGGAGACTTCTAGCCAGCTTCCAACTCTTTTTCTCCTCCATGAAAGATCAACAACCAAACATATTTTCTTCCAATGCCTCATATACTTTCCTTCGATCAAAAATAGACCAGAGAAACCAAAAATAGCCACAAAGTAGAAGTCAAACTTGTTGGTTTGAAGAACCAGATAGCTCCATGTAGAGAAAAAATCACAATGCATGCAAGATCAAACAACCTCCAAAAAATCCACCTTCCTTGTTTCCAAGATGGTTTGCACACAAAAAAGGTTCATTAATGCAATTACTCCCAAATCTCCCACTTATCTCTCCTTGCCACCGCCTCCTAAAACTGGTGAATGCCATTTCTACTTTAACATGCATTTCCATCTTTAGTGAAGCCTCCACGTATGCTTCCACTAAAGTTTACTTGCCTTTTCCAAAATTGGTTGTACCTCCATTCATTTAACCAAATCAAATCAAATAAATGCCATTGGAACCATCACCATAATGCCATGTGACCCTTAGGTTCCCTTTTAATAGTTTAGGATAGATTTCCCAAAACTTAGGTTAGTCTAAAAATAATTACCTTAGGTCTTAAAAACATTGCCATAGGTAATTTCCACCTTAGGTTAGATCAAATTCACAACCATATAGTATTAGGTATTAGGTTAAAATAGCCTAGCATTACTTTAATTTTTCTCCTTATTCATTTAGCACAAGAACTTAGGTTAGGACGCCATCCAAACAAAATAGAATAAGAAGCTTAGGTTAGATTGAAACCCAAATAAGTAGACATAGCTAGGAAGTAGGTGCTTTTACCTAGTTTAGGATACCATTAGGATAATCCTTTAGTTTTAGGATTTAGATTCCCCTCATCGTCATGAAGTAGACTTTATTTTCTTACGCCATTAATGTCTGAAGAGATCAATCCCAAAGACCCAAGCACAAAAACATACAACCAAATGAAGGCACGTTCATACAAGACCAAAGAATTTGTAACATACAAAGTTCAGTCCACTATGTCTCTCCACCTATGAATGTCAATTTACCATTCAGTCTAGTAAGGAGATTTAAAACATTCCTTGGATCACTGGAATTGATCCAAGGATGAGTCAGTAAAAGAGATAAGTTTGCAACTCTCAAAACCAGATTGCAACTCACCTACAAGAAGTGAAAATGGATTCTTGCAAGCCATATCATTTCAGTCCAATGAATCCAAGAGCAGAAATGATTTATCCATAACAAGCATGATTTTCAACAAAATAAATAGTTATCTTCCCAAAATCGGCGAGACTTATTGACATATAAAGATAAAATCACAAATTTTTATCATTCATCAAAGTCAATTCTGATCAAATAAATATGCAAAAGCAGTTTTCATATCCTTCAAATTTTCCCAGTTACACTTTCTTCGTTAAACTAGTCCCACTAGACCTTAAATTGACTTATTTCATGATTTCTTAAATGTAACTGAAAGTTTTCAGCACTCATATGGGTTTAACCACGATTATTCTTAGGTCTTTGACCTGCAAATAATTCAAATTTAACACATGTGATAAATCTGAAACACATTTCTTAAGCAAAGAAATATGGAAAACATTATGCATTCATGATAAAGCAGAGGTAATGCTAAATGGTAAGCTACGGGTTGATTACTTCAACTATCTCAAAGGGTCCCATATAACGAGGTGATATTTTGGCAGCCTTGCCAAAATTTATAGAGCTATTTTTCAGTTTAACTCGAAGAAAGACCTTCTCACTAAGTTCAAATTTCTTGTCAACCCGCTTTAAATCAAAATAACTCCTTTTCCTATCTACTTCTTCTTGTAAGTGTTCATGAATCATTTTAACTTCATGTTCCATTTCCATAAGGATTTTAGGTCCAATTACCTCTCTATCCTCAATGTTGTCCCAACTAACGGGGTTCTGCATTTTCTTCCGTATAGTGCTTCAAAAGGTGCCATCTTAAGAGAGGCATGATATGTGTTATTGTAAGAAAACTCAACTAGTGGAAGGTAATCTTCCCACTTATATTGTTGATCCATATAATACATTCATAACATATCCTCTACAAATTGATTAACTCTTTTTCAGATGATCCATCTATTTAGTTCTGATGATACATTAAGTGTTTGGAAAAACCTTGACATCATTCTAATAATATGATTAATTTAGCTTAGTTCCATGTAGAGATGCATTAAGAATGTTTACCAACAATAAAATGTTCTACTTTCATTAGTTTATAAACAACTACCAAAATAACATAATGTTTATTTATTGACATAGGAAAACCTTGTACAAAATCCATGCTTATTACTTGCCATTTGTCTTTGTGATATGCTTATGAGGATACAATAAACCGTCTGGTGCATATGTTCAAATTTTTTAACACGTTGACATTCAAGGCAATGTGTCACAAAATCAATAAAATCCTTTTTCATCCCCTTCTAGAAATATTGTTTTCTTATATCAGTAAGCATCTTTGTAATAGAAGGGTGTCCATAAAATGGTGAATTGTGAAATTATTGTAGCAATTTCTTTCTTAAATCATTTATCGAAGGTATGTATACTCTTTTTCAAATCTTAAGAATCCTTCACTATCAAAGTGAAAAAAATTATACCTCACATCATTTGGATCTGTAGCAAGTGTTGTTTTCACTTGTTGAAAGTAAGAATCGATTCTATAACACTTTTTACTTCATCCTTAAACTGAGTTCTTAATGTTATAAGAGCATAAATGTGCTTCCTACAAATTAGAGCATCAACCACTCTGTTTTCCTTACCTTTGATGTAATTGACATCAAAATCATATGGAGACAAAAATCTAACCATATTTGTTGTCTTGCATTGAGATTTGGTGAGTGAAAATATACCTCAACCCAAGATGATCAGCTTTTAATTCAAAAGGTTTACCAAGTAGGTAATGCCTCCAAACTTGTAGTGCATGGACAATGGCAGCAAGCTCTAAATCATGTGGAGCATAATTCAAATCATGTAACTTTAGTTTTCTACTTTCGTAGGCTATGACATGATCATTTTGTAACAAAATACCTCCTAGACCTTCCCTAGATGCATCTGTTACAACAGTGAAGTCTTCATTAGGATATGGTATAGCTAGAATAGGTGCTGAAGTCAACTGTTCCTTCAAAGTTCGAATGCAGATTCACATTTCTCATTCCAAGCAAACTTCTTATCCTTTTACTCAGTAATGAAGTTATTGGTGCAACCACTTTAGAAAAATCTTTTACAATTTTTCGTAGTAACTCAGCAGTCCCATGAAGCTTCTAACTTCATGTACATTCCTTAGTGTAGGCCACTCGATTATAGCTACAATTTTAGAAGGATCTACTAAAATTCCATTCTTACTTATTACATGTCCTAAATAGTGCACTTATGTGTCATAGAAAGAACATTTAGATAGCTTACCATATAATTGTATCTTTCTCAAAAATTCCAAAACTATCTTCAAATGCTCATGGTGTTCCTCAATACTTTTAGAATATATGAGAATGTCGTCTAAGAATACAAGAACAAATTTTCCAAGTAATCTTGAAAGATATTATTCATTAAATTCATAAAATTTGCATGTGCATTTGTTAATCCAAAGGGTAAAACCGTGAACTCATAATGTCCATACCTTGTTCTAAAAGTTGTTTTATGAATGTCCTCATCCTTAATCCGTAATTGATGATATCCAAATCAAAGATATATCTTATAATATTCTGATGCTCCATGCATCGATTAATAGATCATCAATTCTAGGTAGTAGGTATCTATTCTTGATTTTTACTTTGTTTAACATCTTGTAATCAATGCACAATCTAAGTGTTCCATCTTTCTTTTTCACAAAAATATCTTGGTGCTCCCAAGGTGAAACACTTGGTCTAATCAAACCTTTAGACAAAAGTTCTTGAAATTAAGCCTTAAGCTCTACTAATTCTATAGTAGTCATTCGATATGGTGCCTTAGAAATAGGCTCGGTTCCAGGATTGATTTCAATTGTGAAGTCAAATTCCCTTTTGGGTGGAAGACTTGGTAACTCTTCTAGAAACATGTCACTGAAGTTTCGTAACAATGGATATCATTCCATGACATGACATCGTTGTTCTCTTCAGTTGTTTCTATAATTTTTACTACATATAAGGTACAACCTTTATTTTTGGCCTTTTTAAGTTACATAGCTGATAGTTTCCTAACAGAAATCTCACGTTTCACACCCTGAATCTCTGTTGTTTTCTACAGATCATCTAAACAACTAATATTTTTTCAAAACAATCCACTTTGGTCTTATGTTCAGCTAACCATTTAACACATATGATTACATCATAAGACCCCAAAGGTGAAACATAAAGATCAACTTCTATGGAAAAACTAGGTAAGTTAAGGACTTTCCATAAAGACACATACTAACATGATGGACTCAGTACATACATTATTTCCATAATGTATAGTCCATGTTTTGTCCATGTTTCCATCTTTTCTTTTAGTTTTGATGCTAATTTACTAGAAATAAAACATTCAAGAGTCTATGTCAAAAAGAATAGTTATAGGTATGACAAACAACTTACCTTAACCTTTATAGAAGTGGCATGTTTTTCACCTACTTGGCGATTACTACAACATGTATCTTGTGCTCCTAATTATGATCATCCTTTTTCAAAGGACATTGATTTGCGTAATGATCTTTTCCATAGTTATAACAGCCTCCTACAGGTCCCTTTCTAGGCTCGGATTTATTTCCAGCCCTAGAATTATCATTCTGACCTCCATAGGACTTCTATCCATTATTATTATTCTTGACAAAGTTAATTGCAGGCATTACTAGCAGATTATTCATTGCTTTTTCTTACTATTATCAGCAAAACTTTTCATTCCAAATTTCTTCCATGGTCCTTTCTTAGGTGCAAGAGATGATGAAGAGGAGTTGGGAACTTTCTTCCTTACTTCCTCCTTATGAGCAGAAATTGCCTTCAATTTTTGTTCCTACCTTATGGATTTTTCAACAACCCCTTCCATCGTGGTTGGGATGTGAACATCCACCTCTCCTCCTATAATGGGATTCAATCCCATGATGAATTTTGTATCCTGAACTTCTCGTCAGTTTGATACTGAGGTACATACTTAAGGAGTTTAGTAAACCACTCCCAATACTCAGTTACAGTTAGCTTTCCTTGAGCTAAGTTCTAGAATTCATTCATTTTCTAATCATAATGTAATGCCTCCGCTTTTTTTAAAAAAGTTTTATAATAATAATAATAATAAAAATAAAATAAAAGAACTAAAATTTAAAAAGGCCGTGATTTTCTTGTGGGGCGGAATTAGGGCTCGGACCCCACTTTGTCATTTTCCTTTTTGTTTTTTTTTTTGTTGGTTTGCATCTTCTGTCTGGTCGTGGGGAGAAGCCGCCGCCAGGGAGGGAGGAAGCTCCAGATCTGTTTGGCGCACCACCAAGCATGAGGGAGGGCCGTGCTTTCTTGGAGACAGGGATTTCTTTATTGCTCTATCAGTACAAATGGCGGGCAGGGGTGTTTGGGTCGTGTTCTTATGACATGGGTTTCCTCAGGGACATTCGCACTGCTTCAGACATGCAACAAACAAGTCTCCAAACTCAGGCAGTTTACAACTACCGCACTTTCCCATGACG
This sequence comes from Taxus wallichiana var. yunnanensis, assembly GCA_018340775.1. Taxonomy (NCBI): domain Eukaryota; kingdom Viridiplantae; phylum Streptophyta; class Pinopsida; order Cupressales; family Taxaceae; genus Taxus; species Taxus wallichiana. Next base: position 48,913,006 of record CM031238.1, read on the forward strand.
TGCGCAAAGATCCTCCCAACTCGTGTCCAAAATAGGAAAAATGACCCCAGCCTTTTTTTGAAGTGTTTAATCAAATGAAAATGAGACAGTTTCCCATGGACGTGGTAACGGCCATGTACAGAAAACGTTGAGGGATTTTTCAGATGATGTAGTTCTTCATCGCACTAGTAGGCATGTTTCAGGCAAAACAAGCATATATGAGGCTACAAAATCATGCAAGTGATTGAATGCCCCCAAATAGATGCGGGCTCATGGAATGCCACGAGACAGATATGCACAAATGGGTTTGTTGAAAAGGCCTTGGAAACTTCCAATCAAATGTATTTGGTACGTGTAAGCTAGACCTCCCAACCGCTGTCAAAGTGGGAGCTTTAGAACAGCGCATGGACATCCATCAAACAACATGGAAGATAATGTTTTTTTTTTTTTATGTCTTGTCAGGTGCCCAGTTTGGCACGTATGCAAAATGTGAAGGCATACACAACTCATGCGAGCTGTTTGACAAAATACCTGAAGGATATGTGGCCTCCTGGACTGCAATGATAACAGGATTTGCAAAAAAAAATGGGTCTGATTTAAAAGGCGTGGAACTATTTGATTTAATGCCTCAAAGAAATGTTGTCTCATGGAATGCCATGATGGCAGCATATGCACAAAATGGATGTGTAGAAAAGGCACAAAATTGTTTGACAATATGCAATTTCAACATCCTTAGTGTTTGTGCCAAAATGGCAACGTAGGAGTAGGTTATGGACGTCCATGATAGTCCAGAAGACCACGTAATCACCCTGAAGCTCGGTGGTTGTTCCTTCAAATGCAAACACCTAGTGTCTTCATGGACATATTTTCCATTGCTAGTATATCCCAGACTATGTTAAAATGGGTGCTTTGAATCAAGTCGTATGGATATGGTCATTGCATGTAGTTGTAAATGCTTGGTTAGACCTGAATGCAAAGCCTGGAATTAGAGACAAAGCACATGAAGCATTTGACAAAGTTCCTCCAAGAAATAAACACAGATTAGTCCACGTGGATAGCTGAAATTTCATGCAAGGATGTGCACATAATGGATCTGTTTAGAAGGTTTTGGAAATGCACAAGAAACTGCTTACTCTGTTGGAAAACTTCAAGTGATCGGGAAGTGGGTGTGACGTGGTGGAGGTTAGATCCAGGCTCGTGAACCGGTTGGCGAAGTGCCCGAGCAAGATGTTGAACCAAAGCCTGCGGCTTCGACCGACTTCATTCTCCAGGCATGGTCCTTCTTCCCTTACCTCTCATAATTCTTGTGTTTTAGTTCTCTTTTGCAATTAAATAGAATTTTAAATCATTAGGACTTTTAATATAGTTAAATGTCCCTTCAACTCATTGCAAAACAATCTAGCGTCGTGTCGCAACTCTAGAAGCCATTATAACTCGCCTACTTTAAACCACGAACTATCGCCTCGCTTCGAGATGATCTAGAAAACTCTTACTCTTTTGATCTCTTCAATATTGTTTTAGCGACTGCATAATTTGACTCTCCATTGATAAAGTTGACCTTCTCCTTGTTTTAAATTGTTAAATTTTGCAATTTTGAGACTCACTAAGTACCCTTCGCGCAACTGAAATGAGATGTGAAGTTGCATTCGGCACCTTGGTATATGAGGAGTCACCTTGATTTTTGGTTTGACCTTCGAAACGATCATATGACATCCTTCCGACGCCCTTATAGGAGCCCTATTACACCGGTTTACAACAAGAGAGCGTTGTTAAAACTAGAAAGTTAGCTTTCGTTTTGGACCACCATTTGAAAACTCGGAAGGAGAAACCACATCTTTTCTTCACAACCCTCTAGCATTTATACTAGATGAATGCATAGAACATTCAAAGTGTCGGAAAGAGAAATTTTCGGGATAGTTTGGCGAGGCCATTTTGTAGGCCTCCGGTCACATTTTGATGAGGTCAAATTGAACCAATTTCGTCTTGTCGCTCCAGAAAACTTGTTGCCGTTTAAAAATGGCTCTCTAGTTCTCAATCTCGTTGACTCGATGAATTCTCCTTATATAGGGGAATGAGTAGGAGATGTCTCGTTGCATTCTCCTCCATTGAACGTTCATTTTGGATGTGGTTTTCTGGGCACTCGAGCTAACTTTTGTCATTTTACAACTGGGTGAACTATGACCAGTGGCCCCGGAAAACTAACCGCCAAACGCAAACCGTGCGCTCCTTTTCAATTCCGTCAGTTGCAATGAGCTCTTGGTATATCTGGGGACACGTAGAAAGTTAATCATGATGTGCGTGCTCATCGGAAGATAACCTTTGGAAGCAGTTTCTTAGCCTCCGAGCCCATTTTGTACGTTTTGCAGCTAGTGAGAAAATGTAAAAGTAGAAAGCTGCGGACCCTCGTAGGGTTGCCAAATCACCCTGAAACTTTCAACACACGTAAATAACTGTTTAAAACACTAGAATGAAACTTGTTGTGTGTATTGGAACTTTAGACAAAATGATATTTTCTCTCTCTTCCTTTCTCTCTCTCTTCTGAGTTTACAAAATGAAGAAAAATGAAATGCAATGGATACATGTTCCTAGACCTTTTTACTTCGATTGCAAATTGTAATTATTGTTAGATGTAAATGGGAATCTGAAATATGATACTTATGATTGCTTAGGGTGGATGCCATGCCAGCGATTTATCGCTGATATCATGCTCACGTGGGTTTTGCAGGATGGAAGAACGATGACGAAAAGGGCGATGTGTGATTTAATTATTATTATTGTAATTTTTATAGGTCATTGTAAAATGAATAACTGACTAATGCAGTCTCTTGTTACCGAAAAGTTATAAATGAAATTTGTTAATATGCATGATATGCTAGTTTTAGGGATACTTAAGAAATGTGCATCTACTCACCAGTTCAATTTGATTCTTAGTTGAGTATGGCAAAAGGAAGATTTGATATATATATAGTAAATGAAATCGAAGTTAATACATTGTAGTACCTTCTCAGTATGTAATAAATGATTAAATTAATTATTGGGTTACCTTCTTACATTGCAGACACATTAAAGAGTTTTAATGGGAACACTCAACCCTAATAAAATATTCGTGCATAACTTGCCTGTATGTGTGATCCCATTCTACCAAATAAGAAAATTAAAACCGAAGAACGACCTTAAACTTTGCACTTGATGAGACCTCATAGGTTAGGTAAATAAAACCCCTCATTGGAGTATACCGTCATAGTCTTTTTGTCTAGCGACTTTGTTGCGAACCCATATTTAGGAATGTCATGGTCCAACCTATCCGGAGTATGTAGTTTCCTTCTAGATTTGGCATTCACGAGAAGAATGTACTCTCTTCAGGTCCGATACCAGGCTGAGTGTTGAAGACCACCTTAGGAGTCACCTTATGAGTCCTTGTTCGAAGGATCGACTAAGCGGTGCTACCTTGGTTTCTATCAAAATCATCTTGGCATTCTCTTGAATGTGGTTTAGTACAATTATGTCCACTTTCCTCAAAATCACATCTAGTAGAGGCGTAGATCACTAGGTGCATATTGGAATTAAACTAAACCTTAGTGGTTTTTGTCCAAACTTGTGGTAAAAGCGTATTTTAACTCCTCATATGCAAAATTGAGTGGAAGGATGTTGATTTTAGAGAACCTTAGAAATTGTAATCTTGTCCCTTAATCCCTTGTTATGTCATTTATGGCATTAAGGAATAAATAATATTCCTTATGCGAAATCGTGAAGTGTAGTGACATGGGATCTTCATGTACATAGATCCCTTGGTGTTCATGTGTAGTTTATTATGCTCCTAGCCGTGTACTTCTTTAAGATGTCAGAAAAGTGATTTTGTATCTCTTTGTTTTGAGGCGATGCTAAGAACGAGACCTTAGTGCGATATAAGAGCATATCTTATAATGCTTGCACACGAGATTTGAGTTTAGGACTAAGGTCAATCTTGGAGTCTTTATAACTTAATTAAAATTTTTCATGCGTTGCAAAGAATATAAGTTACCTTGGTGCGACCAAACTTTGAGAAAACAAAAGATATGTATACCTAGCTATATATAAATCTTATAGGAATTCAATAAGTTTTCAAATTATAATAACAATGGTAGAGAAATAAATATAGTGTGAATCGAGAAATATTTTGGTGAAAAGCTGCCCTGTGTCTAAATCTCCGTCAAATCCTTGATTTCGTTCTGGACATCAAGTCACTTTCGCTTGAGTGTAAGGGTAAGACTGTAGCCATTAAATAAATGTTTGAGAAGCAAAATCTTAACATAAGAATGAGAGAATTAGAATCTTGTAGGCATTTTGAAATATGGAAAAATACTTATGTAAGTTCTGAAGATTGTTATAAGGGTAAAGAGCAAATTAAATGGTTGAACAATAAGTGAACTGTGAAACGAATTTTCAGGACATGTAGGTGGAAAAAGGGGAGAAAATCATGCTTACATCGATAAGGATTTTATAAAGTTAGTCGTAACTAAAATACATTTAAAGTAATGGTATATTGTAGGTTCTTCGTTCCTAAAGTCACGTTTCTTGTGGTTGGGTCTTTGCTAGTATTCATTCGTTGGGAAAAGTGTGGTATCGACATGCTGATGTCGTCTGCATGTGTCTATGTGAGTCGATGACTTATGTGATTGTCGCATGTGTGTCGAGTTCTGTACTTGGAGCCCTTACTGTGTTGTGTGTCGTGAGCAATGTAAGTCAAAAAAATTATCCTGGTATTTTATTGTTGTATTTGGGGGCGTAAAATGTGGACACTACACATAATAAAGTTGTGGCAGCCAACATTTCCTAAAGTAACCTTTAAATTGATCCCATATGATATTAGTTTCATCAATATTTAACTCAACCTTACAACTATCCCACCATGAAGATGCCTCATGGGAAAGCTGATATGCTCCCCATATCGCCTTTGTTTCTTCTGAGAAATTCCTTATTGCAAAGTATTTCTCCATTTCACTGAGCCAATTCTTAGCTCCATCTCCTAATGTGGTGCCATCAAACTTGGGTGGACTTATCCTTTTTATATCATTAGTGAGTTCAGCTACCAACCTAGCCTTTTTGTTTTCAGGCTAATCAGGTATGTTCACATTGTTATTATCAACACCTAAATTGGCATTGTCCTCAAGAGGTGGCTAATTATTATTATCAGCATCTTCTTCCTCCTCATTTCCCATTACTTGTTGTTCAAGTACAACCAAATGATCTCTTGTGTCCAACAGGGTAGCAAGGATCTCATCAAGTTTTTGGGAAGTTTCTACTCCTTCCTCAGGTGGAGGATTATTTACAACATTTCCTCTTGTTCTAACCATTTTTTGTTAACAAGAAAATTTAAGTTTCATCATATTATGGACATAATAGGTCCAAGAGTTGCAACCTTCAGCTCTGATACCAAGATGTAACATTCCCATTTTAAGACTTTAGAAACAAGGGAATTTGTTTTTTTGAAACACAATGTTATTTGTTCTAAATAAAACATCATTTAGAACACACATTCCATGCCAACCAATCTCATAACAGATAACCATATGCAGCTATAATAACTCGGTAATTTACCGATCTCTCATTCCATGACTCGATTACCAATCGATCTCTCATGTTTGTATTAAATTATAGAATACTTTATTTATACTACGTATACTTGGTTTTTCCTACCCTATTCCAGGTATTGAGTGATTTGTTTAAAGAACCTATCTAAATATTTGTTACTAATATTCATCTAACATCACGTTGTTTTAAACTAGGTGACATAGGAGAATGCAACCAGAACTTACGATACTTTGGCCAAAGATTTTCAACATACTAGTTCATGTTACTATTCCTAGATGACATACTTGTCATTTCAGAATACATCCTTCACCTCACTCTTCTATTGTCTAGAATGGTCTTTACCGACTTCAATGAGTCCACTTGCCTGTTTGACCCTAGCCCAGGTTAGCAACATAATTTATTATAGGAAGACGCTCATGATGACTTAGGATATATGGGCATACTTGGTCGACCTAAGTCAACCAAATGTGCCAAGTACCCTAAATCATGAAAGCTACTCCCTATCCTAAACATGTTGCTAACTTGACCTAGAGAGAAACTAAGTTCAAATCCGGATGTGTGTAGATCTAGATGAACAAATACGGAATGGTGTTACCACATGTCAACTACAAAACTATATCCTCAGAAGCCTCGTGGACTTCTCGAAGGTAGAGTCATGTATTTGGCGTGTGCCAACATCCGTTAGAACTAATTCATCACGATGTACATACCCCTTAGTGTTCATTAGATTTAATTTAATTGGATTAAGATTCAGATTACAACAACCATGCCTAACCCTAATTCCAACATTCATTAAGTTCTTTATCCATGATTAATCTGATTTGATATTAAGAACTTCATTAACTCATGCTTGCATTGATGTTCATTAACATGGCTTAAAAGGCAATTATCCTTGAAAATAGGGCAAAACATCAAATGGTTAATTTTTAATGCAGCCTAGCTATCCAAGAAGGTGTATCATTCACCTGGATTCTGCTAGTGTTTACTTTTTATAAACGAACCACAAGGATTAAAGATCATAACCACCATTTCATTTATTTTTCATTCTTTTGAGAGAGGAATAGTCTTCCTCTACATGGTTAGATGTTAGGGTTAACATAACCTTTTTATCATTATTTACTCATATAGTTTAATTGTATGACCAATGCATATTTCATTATTAAACTATAGTTGTTTAGTTAAAGAACAATATCTTTTGCAATTTTACAAGTTTCATTATAGTAAGGAGATTGCACTATCCCTTTAATCCAACTTATGAATTGATAACAACAATAGTATACAAAAGATATAAATAATATCAACAAGATATCACTACTATTTTGTCATATAAAGTACAAGAGAATTTACACAACAAATTGGATTCAATCTCCAAACCTTTCAAATCAACATGATAAAATATACATTTACAAGAATATGCATTTCGGACATAATGCATGTCAATCATCATTAAGATCATAAAATAACATCACTTCTCTTTTCCATTACAACTACGAGAATGAATTGAAATTCTTTACATAAGATCTAGATTCAAATAAGTCAATGCATCACAAAAAAATTTTGCCTTCTTTTATCACTTACGATGTCCATCTATAAAAATTTCTAGCATGGGTCAGTCCAATGAACTTAGCATGACAATTGCTAAGCATTAAAACAAAGTGCATTCCACTAATTGTTCCATTAAAACATTTCTACTTTAATGAAACAATTAATATATCATACAAATAAGCATAAGTAATAAAACCCAGGATAAGAATTACAATAACGAGTTTGAATTCACTTTTAATAAAAGAGCATATTATGATTCACAACATTTGCATTATAACCTATAGTTTAATTGATCCTATCAATTAATTTTAAACAAACAATAGGTATTGTCATCCAATTATTTCATAATTCTATTAGAATAGAAATACAACATTTATCTTTACTATGTAGCAAAATAATTTATTTATAAAGATAGCTCATATTATGATGATTCATCCTAACACTTAAGCAAAATGAAGAAGAATCAATACATACTTATTCCCCATACACTATTCATATGAAAGACGAAACAAGATCAAAACACACATAACTACTTCAGTTCAAGAATAAAAATATAAGGATTCAACATTAAAGAGACAACATCTAGAAATGAATCCCAAATCAATCCAATAATGGATAGAGAATCAACCAGTCTACGTGCAAGTCTTAACTAACTTCTACATGTTATAAGATATCATTCAAATATCCAAAACTAGACATTCCACAAATCAAAGCTAGACCCACACAGGTTAATCTCTTCTTGTGTCCATCTAAGGAGGATTCATAATAAGATAGAGTGCAAAAAGAGAAAACCTTACAATATAAAATCCAAATGAAGTATGACTCAAATCAAACAAGGTAGTCGGTCTAAACATGTTTACATTCTCTCTTGAATAGAACTAACTTACCTATTCTCTTTCTACATCATTACAACAAATGACTTAGCAAAAGTATCCTAAACAATCCACAAGAAAATCTCCATCTCGGAAAGAGTGGTTTCCCACTATTTCCTACAAGACAGAAGGACAAAAATCTGAACCCAAGAAGTCGAGCAAACCTAAGATAAAAATCACTCTACAACCAAGAAGAGAGTCATGCTACAGAGAAGTTCGATCAAGTGAACTTATCTTAACAAAAGTTAAAGGATCTCAAATAGAAAAGGTCCAATCAAGAATTCATTTCATTTATACTATCAAATGAATTCCATTTCTATTTCCAAACTTAGAAGTTCTTTACTAGATCCCAAAAGAGAATACAAAACCAAACCCACAGTTTAAAGAAAGCAATACTTCTAGTTTCCCTTACAAATCAATACAACTTGGTTTATAAATTCCAATTCATTAAACACAAGTTCAAATTAAATTCTCATAAAGGAGTACACAGTACAGTCCCAAAAATAGAATATTATCCACAAGAGAAATATATTTCTTTCTCTTTTAAAGACCTAGAGATTCCTTCAATGAATCTAACAAAGGATACAAAACTCAAATCAGTATAATCTAAACAAGTTCAAAAATACTCACGAACTCAATAGAAACTGAAATCCCAATTACAAGGGCTTCAACAGCTCAATACAAAAGAGCAAGTAGTTTGTGATCCAAAATAAGAACAAATTAAAGAAATAATCCTAAACCAGAGGTAATAAATCCTACTAAAAATATTCAAAATGAGAGAGTATTCAATTTTTCTTTCCTTAAAAACCCGTAAAATCAATTAAAGAGGATCCGAAGAGAGTAAGAAAAACCAAAATACGTTTAAGTCAAGCAATGTCTCAAATTTTCCTCCAACGTGACTAAAATAGAAATAACAACAAAGACTCTCACACTCCATCTATAAAGGTTTTGATAGATAAGCTATTCATTTCAAACATCGATCACAAGGAGTATGCATACTACATTTCCAAAACTTCAAAAACGATAACAACTATTTCAAATGAGCTCTATATCAACCAAAGAGTAAATAATAGTATAATATCTAACAAGAGATTACTTAATCCCTCGCAAGTTACGATTCCAGTCCATTAACCTTAAAAAATAGTCAAGCCTTTAACAAGATATGGGTTTTCTCAGAGCAGAGGAGAGAAGAAAATCCTCCATATTTACATGCCCTTACAAGTTTAAAGAAGGCGATGGATCTTAAAAACAGAAGTACCACAACCATTCCAACCAAAGAAGCTACAAGGAGAAGATCTCAAAAGAGATTACCAAATCAACTCAAACCAAAACTAATCTCCCAAGATTTTCCAGCAGACAGCCCCATAAATGAGTTTTAAGCATTTCAAAACCTTAAATACGAGTAAAAATCAAGCTCATAATACAAGTATAGAACCAAACACAATGACTCGAATACAAGTTCAGAACACACAAGTATTGAATAGAGTACAGTGCTAAACACGAAGCTTTGAACACAAGTTCTAGAGCAACACAAATCTCCAATACAAGCTCAGAATGAAACACAAGGCTCCAATATAAGTTCATAATGAAACACAAGGCACCGAATACTAGTTCGAACAACTCTAGCCTCGAACACAAGTTCAGAACAAAATACAAAGCTTTGAATACAAGTTTCACATGCATGTCACCATTGAACTTGCAAAGAGAGAGTTTCCAAAGGCTAACATTACTTAGGAATAAATTTATATCCAAAACCACAGATATTAATAAAACCATGAAAGTAAATAACTAGACAAATCATGAAAACATTTATCTCATGAGAGCGGAATTGTTTTAATAAATCATTTAGAAGAAAGCAATAAATCTTAATGGGTAGAGCCCATCATGCTTGGTAGTTCTTCTACCAATTCAAAGAGACTCTTAGTCGAGCTTCCAACTCTTTTTTCCTCCACGAAAGATCAACAACCAAACATCTTTTCTTCCATGCTTCATATACTTTCCTTCAATCGAAAATAGACCAGAGAAACCAAAAATATCCATAAATTAGAATTCAAATTGTTGGTGCGAAGAACCGAGATAGCTCAGTCAGTAAAGGAAAAATCGCAATGCATGAAATATCAAACAACCTCCAACAAATCTACCTTCCTTGTTTCCAAGATGGTTTGCACACAAAAATCAAGGTTCATTAATAAAATTACTCCCAAATCCCCCACTTATCTCTCCTTGCCACTACCTCCTAAAACTGTTGAATGCCATTTCTACTTCAACATGCATTTCCATCTTTAGTGAAGCCTCCACATATGTCTCCACTAAATTCTACTTACCTTTTCCAAAATTGGTTGTACCTCCTTTAATTTAACCAAATCAAATAAAATAAATGTCATTGGGCTGTCTCCATAATGCCATGTGACTCTTAGGTTCCCTTTCAATAGTTTAGGATAGATTTCCCAAAACTTAGGTTAGTCTAAAAATAATTACCTTAGGTCTTAAAAACATTGCCATATGTAATTTTCACCTTAGGTTAGATCAAATTCACAACCATATAGTATTAGGTATTAGGTTAAAATATCCTAGCATTACCTTAGTAATTTCTCTCTTATTCATTTAGCACAAGAACTTAGGTTAAGACACCATCCAAACCAAATAGAATAAGAAGCTTAGGTTATATTAAAACCCAAATAAGTAGACATAGGTAGGAAGTATGTGCTTTTACCTAGTTTGGGATACCGTTAGGATAATCCTCTAGTTTTAGGATTTAGATTCCCCTCATCGTCGTGAAGAAAACTTTATTTTCTTACGCCATTAATGTCCTAAAGAGATCAATCCCAAAGACCCAAGCACAAAATTACAACCGAATGAAAGAAAATTCATACAAGACCAAAGAATTTGTAACATACAAAGTTCATCCACTATGTCTCTCCACATATGAATGTCAATTTACCATTCAAGATGGTAAGGAGATTTAAAACATTCCTTGGATCAATGGAATTGATCCAAGGATGAGTCAAGTAAAAGAGATAGGTTTTCAACTCTCAAAACCAAATTGTTACTCACCTTCAAGAAGTGAAAATGGATTATTGCAAGCCATATCATTGCGATCAATGAATCCAAGAGAAAAAAATGATTTATCCATAACAAGCATGATTTTCAACAATCAAAAGAAACACACCTCGTTCAAGAAAATCACATGCCAACCCTTGTAATGCAAAAAGAGGAATATAATTGTTTGTCAAAATGTTACAATATTGAATTATATTAGAATTAACATTTTTTCAATGATGTGTCTCTCCAAACAAGTGGAAATAATACCATGAAAACCACTTAATGTCAACATGTTCTGGATAGACAATAAGAGAAATTGTTGATTGATCTTCTACAAAAACATAAAACAAAATTTTCTTGGGACTATGGTGATATGCATGGAATTCATCCTATGCTTATTTCCCATCTTTTTGTTTGGTTGTCATTGATGTCTCTGTGTTTCCCAATGCTTCTTTTTCATGGAAGCAATGTGTCTAGGGAGTCACAAACAGTTGGTTTCTTGACAATCCATGCTAAGCCAAATCGACATCCTTTAAGTGAAAGTGGAAATTGAAGTAGTGAAATTCTTTGAGTAGGTGTATAACATGTGAATGAACTCATTATAAAGCTCAAAAGGTCAAGGAACAAACTTTGGAGCAAAATGCTACTTCTAGCCAAAACTAACCTTGAGGAACTCAATTGTTCTTACATGAAAATGAGGTTATTCGAGCTTCATAGGTAAACCTATGGAAAAATAACTCTTGGAATGTGTATAGGGATTTCTTGTAATGCTCCATGTCAAATTTCATCAGATTCTGTAATGGGGATTTTGAGTTATTCAAGTTTTTCCAAAACAACCTTCTTGAAAAGTGCATTTGGAGTTGTCTGGATTCTTAGGTGTCAAAACAAATATGAAGAGATTCTTATAAATTCATTAGATATTTTTGTAGAAAATTGTCCTAGAATTCTAGCGCAAAAATATGTTTGTAAAAAAGAGGTGTAAGTAAAAAGTTCTATCCATTTTGGTAAAGAGGTTTTTTCTCTCTCCTAGGCAAGTTGATTTGCGAAAGGAAGTGAAAGTTAATTATTGCTCTAAATCTCACTGGTTTTAGTTTTTCAAACCTTATAGGATGTTTTTAATGGTGTACACATGTTTTTTGTGATGTCTTGGTATTCAATAGTGCCCAGATACAATGCAATGTTGGTTTAAATGGGCTAAATTGATGTGTATTAGTGTGAAAGAAAAGCTATTAGGTTCTAGAAAGTTTACTGAGCCTATTCAAGATTAAAATTTTATCATTATTCCTCTAAATACCTCAATAGGCTATGTTTGGCTCAAAATATAATTCTACTTGTTCACATCTAGCACCATTTAAGGTAGACACACATTGTTCCTTCTAAAGTATGTAGTCATTGTTCTCCATGGAAAAGGTGTAAGAATAGTCATTAGAAAAGTAGTGGAGTGTTTTTCTAGACTCAAAACACCCTCTATGACCTCTCCAAGTCATTAAATGACCCAAATTAGTCATAATACAATCATATGCCTACTACACACAACTCTTACACATAATGCATCACTTATTGTCTGAGCTTCTTGAAGATTTAGCAAATGACAAGAGGTTTCATGAAAAGAAAAATCGAGAACGGTTCCATGGTGGTGTATTCCTGTTTTTAAATGTTCCTAAGACCCTCTTAAAGCATCTAGTATATATCTCCTGCTAATTGTTACAACCTTGTCAAAGGTTTCAAAGTATAGTATCACATGTAGGTGAGGTACTCTTCTTCCCTCGCTTGATCCCAACTCTAATCTAGCCCGATGCCATTACCACCGACACCACCGTGCCTACTCGAGAAGACTCATGGATGGATGATAGAAAGGTGCATGTGATGTTCCTTAGCAGGCATTGTGCAGAATAGTTGGGAGTTCGAAAATGAGTCGGCCAGTGGCGTTAGAGAGTTGGTTCAGTGATGAGTCAAGGAGGCAGGAGTTGTGCATTCCCTCAGGTGAACTAAGAAGGCATATTAAGAGCTCCTAGCGGTTGTATGGGCAGCCATGTGGTATTCGGTGAGTGGTCTTCTGGAGCAGTTGTATGGGCAGCTGTGAAAGGTGTTAGAAGGGTTCACTTGTGCATAAGTTGGAGATGCGTTGGGAATGGGAGGTGGATGAAGGCATAGTTTGGGACTACTAGAGTAGCTTGTTCCTCTAAGGTGAGTGAAAAAAGTAGTGTCTCAGTGCCACACGTTGGCTAGTGAAATCCGCTACGTAGCTAGCCCCATGACAGACTGTTCTTCTTCATACTTGGGAGCATTTAAAGGTTACTGCGGTTTAGTTTGAAGATGGATATTGGTGAAGAATCCTTATATAATCCTCTTAGAAGATAAAACATAATTTTTCATCATGTATCTAGATATAAATCCATTTTTACATGTTCTCTAGTCCTCTTTGTTGTGCTAACCTTGATCTAGGGTTTCCATGATGCATTCTCAATCAAATCCCTCTTTTCAACCACTCAAAATTCATAAAAAAATTGTACCAATCTTTGTGGGTGTCATAAAAATCCAATGTAAAAGGAATTTCATGAAATCATTGGGTGGGTGAAGATATTTTGTTAGCATGAGTTTCAAAACCCATGCACAGTATTCTTGATAGTAAAACGACTATCTAAAGCCTTTTTCAAGAAAATTCATGCAAAAGAGATTGATTTCTTGGGGATTCATGATTCATAAGAGCTAAAAATTATGTGGAATTCACTTCCGTGTTTGAATAAACTCTTCTCCATGAAAATGAAAAATTCTTCCTTTCTTAGTGTTTGAGCAATGCATGCAGAGGGTCCGATTAGTGAGTTATTTAATGAATTCTTGTTATCAAAGATGTAGGAGATAATATTAAATAGTTTAAGTCTCTAAATATTTTCAAGATGAATGAGGAGAGATCTGTGGTCAAGGAAAATGAGTTCAAAACACATGAATCCTTTGAAAACTCCAAATTGTGTCAACTATGTTAGTGAAGATGAGTTGGCATATTGAAACCATTATGTCCTAACTCTCTAATGAAGGTATTTTAATGTCTCCAAGAGTATGTTCAAGTTATGTATAGAAGTTAAAAATATAGTTAGGTGTTTGAATAGCTCAAATTATTCTTGCATGCATGGAATATCTTCAAGGCTAGAGATGGAATGAGGAGAGACAAGGTTTTTGTCTTGTTCTTTCAAAGGAATACTTTTGATCTCTCAAGAGAAGATAAAGGGTTAGAAGCTTGAATAGGAGGTTATAGATTTTTATTTTAAATAAAGGTTGGAGAATTCAAAGAGTCAAGGTGAGTTAAATGCTCTAAAGACATGGAAGTTGAAGAGTTTGTTCTATATTCTTTTCAAGAGTTCAAAGTCAATATTATAAGAAGTTGGAAATTTAGTAGGAGGGTGACTAAGAGTGTATCAAGAATGAAAAATGAGGTGTGAAATAGGAACCAATGATTGGTCTTGCTTCAAAAATAGAGATATCATAAAATAGAGGACTGAAAATTGAAGAAATGATGACTGTGAAATAAAATATGTGAACAACAAAGGTGAAGTGAAACAGAATACGACAAGAAAACACATTAGACTAAGATCAAGAACAAAGAATTATATGATCTTAGACACTTTGAAAAAGGTGATAGTCGGTGCAGTTTTTAGTGGACAAATAGATCTAATATACGATTGAAGGTATGTAACCAAGGAAGGTGTATGAAAGTTAAAGGAGTCTGACTAGTCTTGGAATAACACACTATATACAAGACAAATACCTTTAAAAATTGAACTAGTGAAACAACAAGACAAAGGGAGAGAATAGTAAAGGTATGAGTTGATAATTAGAATTGCAAATTTGAAAATCGTAGAGGAACAAGTGAATTGTGAAGAGCCAGAAAGGGGTCATGATTTTTGATGAAGCAACAAGAAACTAAATGATCAAATTGTACATTGTCATTGAATTCTTCTAAGTGGGTGCTTAGAGTATAGGGGTTGATGCTCCTTGCAAGTTTCAACTTGCTAAACCAGCCTAGTGGGTGTTTGGAAACCTTCCAGTGGGTGCTAGAAGGACTGTGAAGTGGGTGCTCAACCAAACCGGGAACATCGTATTTAAGAATGGGTGTTCTTAATAAAAATCCTTGATTTCAAGTGGGTTTTCTCCCTCTATGGGTTTCCCACTATAAATTTGGTGTCCTGTGTACTTGTCTTCTTACATGCACTTTAATTTTTTCATGGTTTGAGTTTTGTTTCTAGTTAAAAAGTTTTAAAGGTGATAAAATTGATCTTCACTACTTCCCCCCTCTCAAAGTTTACGATATCCAAGAAGGCTTTTCACTTATAAGATTTATATCAAGGAAAATTGAAACCAATAAGGAAGCCATAGAGGATAATGAACCCAATAGTGAGAGAGATTGTAAAAGGAAAATTGAAGAATTTGCTAGATCTTGGATTTATATATCCCACATCGGATAGTCATATGGGTGTTAGCTCTTCTCATTATGCCAAAGAAGAATGGAAAATGGAGGATCTATGTAGATTATAGAGAGCTGAATGCAACAACAAAGAAAGATCACTTCTCGTTGCCTTTCATTGATCAAGTACTTGACACTTTGGCTAGTAAGAAATGCTTCTCTTTTTTTGGTGTATATATTGGCTATAATCAAATTCAAATTGCACTAGAAGACCATGAAAAAAATACCATCACATTTCCATGGGGAACATTTGCATATTCAGTTCTTCCATTTGTCTTGTGTAATGCACTTGCTATGTTCCGAGGGCATCCCATATTTTCAGATTTTACAAATGACTGCATGGAAGTATACATGGATGAATTCATTATACATGGTAGATATTTTTAAGAATCTATGTAAAATCTGGACAAAGTATTGAAGAGATACAAAGATTACAATTTTTCCTTGAGTAATGAGAAGTACTAGATGATGATGTCCAAGGTAAAGTTTCCGGACATTACCTTTCTTTAGATGGAATCAAGTTGATCCAAAGAAAATTATTTACTATAGTAAATATTCCAACACCAAAGAAACAAAACGATGTCATGAGCTTCATAGATGTGCTAGATATTATAGAAGGTTCATACAAGATTTTAGTGCCACTTTTTGCATTGATAAGAAAGGATTCTAATTTTATTTGGACTAAACATTGTGAAGATGATTTTAGAACTTTGAAACATATGTTAAATACTACTCCTATATTGAGAGGGCCTGATTGAAGCTATCATTCCACATCCACAATTGGAGTTAGAAAGATGGAGTTTTGAATTATGTAATTTATTATGTTAGCAAGAACTTGCAACATGCAGAATTAAAATACATAGTAACAGAGAAGGATTTATTGGCAGTTGTGTATGCTATCAATGAAATTAGACACTACATCACATGTTATCTAGTGGTCATTCACATTGATCATGTTGCATTCAAATATCTAATAAACAAACCTGTAGTAAGCAGCAAAATCATCAGATGGTTGCTCCTCTTATAAGATTTTGATGTCACCATATTGGAAAAGCATGGAAAGGACAACGTGGTAGCATATTTTCTCTCTAGGATGGATACTAATGATGAAGAGAAAGTAGTTGATGATTCCTTTCCAAATGAGAACTTATTTGTTATTTCTACAAAAACACCTTGGTATGCAGACATAGCCAACTATTTGGTTTCAAGTAAAACACCTCCACATTACTTATACTATAAGAAGAAATACATAGTTGAAAAGAGTGTACATTTTTCTTGGATAGCTAGATTTATATTTCATACAGGACAAGATCAAATCATGAGAAGGTGTATAGATGATGAAGAGATATATGATGTCCTCATATCATGCCACAATGAACCTTGTGGAGGAAATTTTTCTACAAAAAGAACAACACATAAGGTTTTGAATACTGGATATTATTAGCCAACATTGCATAAGGATGTAGCACAATACACTAGGAGATGTGATAGATTCCAAAGAATGGGAAATCCCACCAAATCTAATGAAATTCCATTACAACCTCAATTGGTCTTGCAACCTTTTGACAAGTGGGGCTTAGATTTTATTGGCCCCATAGACCCTAAATCTTAACAAAAAGAATACATTTTGGTATGCACAAATTATCTAACCAAGTGGACAGAGGTGAAGGCATTTCCAAATTAGAAAAGTGAGAAGGTAGCCAAGTTCCTATATGATCACATATTCACTAGATATGGAGTTCCAAGGGAAATTGTAACAAATCAAGGTACACACTTTACTGCTGATGTAATTTATGATCTAGTTAAGGAGTATGAAATTAGGCATAGGAATTCTACACCATACCATCCCCAATCTAATGTCCAAGTAGAGTTTACAAACAGATAAATAGAGGCCATCTTGACAAATACTATTACACTCCACAAGAAATATTGGATAGATAGGATTCCAGAGGGAGTATGGGAATTCAACACAATGTGGAAAACAACTAGATTCACACCATTTGAACTCTTGTATGGTAAGACTATTGTTTTGCTAATTGAATTTGAGCACAAAACACTGAGGGATGCACTTGAGCTAGGCATAGATTTATCTAAAGCTCAAAGGAAGAGAATTATCCAACTCAATGAATTGGATAAATTAAGAAGATAAATAGTACATAATACAAAGATAGTGTAGAAGAAAAGATTTAAATGGCATGACCAGTACATCAAGACCAAATAGTTTCAAGAAGGTGACTGGGAACTCTTGTTTGATTCAAAATATAAGGACCATATGGGAAAACTCAGGACAAGGTGGCTAGGTCCATATGAGATTGAGAATATATTTCCCAATGGAGATGTAAAACTCACCACCATAGATCCTATGAGGTTCAAGCTATTGGTCAATGGTCACAGTTGAGGTTGTACAAGAAACCAATTGACATAAATACATTCATGTAGTAGTTCAAAGGAGGTCTAAGAAGGATGGAAGTAAGGACATCAGAGTTAACATCAAGGGTTGATCCTATTGGCTCACCTTCTAAGATTCTAGAGGATTGAGATATTTTAGTGGCCTTGGTATATTCATCTTGCTAACTATTCCAAGGACAAATAAAAGTGTTGTGAGCATCCATTCTAATGATCAATAACACTTTGCTTTGTTTTTTATATTTTTTGTTTTACAGGGTTTGATGTAAGGTGATTGCAAGAGTGCATGATCTCCATCACAAGGATAAAATGTAATGAATGAAGGTTCCACTTGCAACAATATGCGGTGAACCCATGTTTTGTATTTTACTTTTGGCTGAACTCATAATTGTATGAAAGAATATCAAGGATATCTACATGTGTGAGAGATGGAAAAGAGACAAATGGCACCCCAAAATATTGGCATCCCCTCTCTAAATTTATCTAGTTTAGTAAGGACCATCCAATATCAATCGCACACGTCTCAGTAGATCATCATAGCAATGTCTACAACATTATAGCAAGCCTCAATGCAACCAATATGTAAATTCAAATAATCATTCTAAACAAACATTGAGATAAATGCACTCGACTATCACTTTATTAAAGTATAATTAGAATGATTATCATTAATTAGAATTTATTCCAAGTCATGTATTTACTAGCATTTAAAAATTTGCCTCCTTTCATGTTATGATGTGTCCCTCCACATAAGCCCATATTGTCAAATCACTTCACTTTGCATGCTTCACATGATCACATCAATTAATGATCACTCCCATAACCATGTTACGTGTCCTTTCAGTCTCAAAGTTCAAAAATAATCAAAATAATTCAACACAACTCAATTGTGCATCGTTTCTTCAAGAAGAGTTGTGTTATTACGTATTGAGACTAGAGTAGGCTACATATTCACAATGGGAGGATATTTGATATGACATGAACCCACTGAGCATTCTCAACTTCTTAGCCACCCTCAAATTTTACAGTATTTTCAAGATAATGGTTGGCTAGATTACATAAACCGGTTTCAAGGTTTCAATGAAGCAATGGTTGAAGAGTTTTCCAACACATTTAGTGATGGGGAGGAAAAAGTGAAGGGTTTATCAATCAGAATCAATGATGAAATCTTGGTAGAAGTAACTAGCTTACCTACCTAGGGAGAAAATTTACAAAAAGGCTAACCCAAAAGTAGCCAAAAGAGAATTTGCAAATGTTGATGACCAATTCATCTCAGATAAGAAAGGTACACAAAGAACTTCCCTTAAACCTTTATGGGATGAGGTTGCAAATTATGTAATTAATTATTTTACCTGTGAGGGAAGATATTCTAGGTTGAATACAATTCACTTCAAATTGTTAAATCACCTAAAGAACAACAGGAAAGTGAATATACCAAATTTCTTGTATGAGATATTGAAGAGGATGAGTAGAGAGGCACATAGGGGAAATTATGCACTTTCACACCATTTCCTCATCACCTTAATAGTAAATCACACCCTACAGAGGGATTATCCTAAGATAAGGTGGGAATATTTTGCAAGGGCCAAAAGTATAGATGATTTGTTGGGAAGCAGGAGAAAGAGGAGAAAAATCAATGAGAGCTCTTCCACACATGTAATTGAGCTTGCAACATCAACCCCCAACCTAAATAACCCCTTTCTTCTGAGAATTTTCCATCTACTAAGGAAAACCCTATACCTATCTCCCCTGAGAGAATTTTCATTGTTGAAACCCTCCTAGAGTTCTCCACTCTTGAATCCTCCACCTCCAAAGGTAAATGGAAGTATTCCAAGTCCACTCCTACACCACCAAGGTGCTCTCATAGGCTCAAAACCAAAAGGCCAAGGACCTCTAAACAAAAATAGACAAATCCCATATCACTAGATAGTGATGTGGAGGCTACCAAAGAAATATTTGAGACTTAACCAATGGAAACACAACATGGAGATGTTTATGCCCCTATTCATGAGAAATAAAACCTTGAATGCAGTCATGGAGGAGCATGTAGAGGCAACTGCGATCATAAGGAGGAAGTTTACCCGTGGAATGTCATGAAGAGAAGAAGGGAGAAGAACTTGGAAATTAAACTAACCAAGAAAATCATGATTAGGAGAAAGCAGTATGCAACGAGAAGGTCATGAGGAATAAAAATAAGAATAATTTGGAGAAGAGATTGAACATGAACACATTCCAGATATTGTTGAGAAAACCATTGAAGTGCAGGAATAATAAAGTGAATATGAACAGGTGCCACAAGTTATTGAGCAGGTGTCTTTGAGCAACATGTTCATGGAATTGATCAAAGGCAAGATATCCTGTAGAAGTGGAACAAGAATAAGAGCACATTATTATATTTTAAAATGATGGAACTAAGAAATTTCTAGAGAAAACACTACATGTCGTGTAAAAAAGATGGATGTAGCACCAGGTAACCCCAAAATTGTTATTAAGGAAATTGTAAGAGAACCTATAAAACCTGCTTTGTAAGGAGATGACCACACAAACTATGCTACCAAAAATTGATTATTTGATGTCACAATTTGAGATATATGTTGATAAGCTAAAATAATGGAAAAGGGAAAAAAAATCCCTTATCTCCAAACATGAAGAAGAACCTAGGAGGAAAAGGACAAAGAGATAGAAAGGCTGAAGAAGAAGCAAAAAGAGACAGTCCAAGTGGCCCATGAGATATTTAAATGCATGCCTCCATCCAATGTTTATGTTATTTTCTTAAAGGAAAATATGTTACAACTCAAACTCACATGTATCAATTCTGACATACCATATGATATCAGTGTAGCTAGGATCTTCTTTAGGTTATATCAAAACAACACCCATGAACTTCAGCTCCTATTATGTGAACTTTACATGTATAACTATGCTCTTGAATATGATAGGGATTGGATTCCAATCCTATACATTGGAGATGTTCAAGTCAAATCCCTCTACTCTTATTTTGTGAATGAGTTGGATAGAGAAATACAAATGGAGGAATATATGCATTTAGAGAAGGTACAACCATTGATGGTCAAGGATGAAGCTATAAAAACTGGATAAGTTGTAGAACAATATGAAAATTATGTAAAGAACAAATTGATCAGAAAGAAAATGTGGAAAATGAAGAAAGTAGCACATGATGAAGTCAGGAACATGATTAGGGACCATGGAATTCAGGTTGTATAAGCATGCAGGATGTGCTGGAATGAGATGTCTCTTGAACTGCAAAAGAAAGAGATGCACTCTTACCCTAATATAATGCCAACTCTAAGAAGAGTGAATACATACATTGAAATTGCTACTAGAATGTGCAGATAGTTGGCTTCCAATTGGCTATCACCCCCAATATTCCACTTTCTGATACCACCATGGATAGGTGACAAACCACTGAATGAAATGATATAGAAAATATTTATGCACAAGTTCATGCTAAACGGTGGTTACTTATTCTCATAACCGAAAGGAACAAATATCCTAATTGATTTTAGGTGTGAATGTTAATTTTAGCAGCAAGAAATTAAACCACTTAAATGAGGACATTTAATAAATTAATCCTATGGGTGTGATGAGTCGTGTAAATATTTTATTTTAAACAAATCATCCTTTGTATTTTTGTTAATCCATTAAATCCATGTCCTTGTATTTCCCAGTTATACTGTTGAACATTATCATCAAAACTTTAACTTATGACATAAATATTGATTAATATAGTTATGGATAGTTATCTTTATTTTGTGGTATTTGATGTGTGCATTTATTCTTATTATTACAATAAGTTGTTTGAATGATGAGATGTGTGATTCCCTCTTGGTTAAAGTAACTTGTTATATGTAGAAACACATATGCAAAGAAAGGACTTATCTTCAACAACTCATTTGCATCTAACGGAATCACCTACAGCTAAGGAACCATCCGAACCAAAGAGGATCACATATAACAAATAATTTGTGATTATGAAGATATCTTGGAATGTGAAGGACAACACTCAAGTCTATATGTATCGTTGAAGGAGTAGTTATAACTAGGACATGAATAACTAGGAGATAACTCAACAATAGATCTGATTATTTATTGCAACTCACTAAATAATTGATTGATTAGTTAACACGTGATTTAAGGAACTTGTTGGTTACTTGAGTTATGTGTTTGATATATGGACACCTATTAATTAGTTTTGTTGCATGTGTTGAAAATATTGTTGATCTATTTGAGATCTTCCACTTGTTCTACCAAATATATTTTACTTAGTTTGTTAAACTCCTAGTTGAAATATTCTTCTCACGTTTTGCTGTAATTGAGGAGTATAAAAGAAAAGAGTTAATGCTGGAAATCTAGATGGAGAATATAGAGAATAGAGGAATTAGAGAATAGAAGATACACAGATACAAAGGTTTCTTTTCTCCTAGATGTAACATTCATGCCAATTCAATAAAGGATCTAAGTTTTGTTTAGTAGATTTTAGTTACAAGCCTTAGGAGGGATTAACACCCAAGGTAGGGCCCACTTGTGGTTTGCTAAACCCCTCCATAGTTTTGTTGCTTTGTTTCATTGCATGATTAGATTAGGAAGAAATTTATCTCTTTACAATCTTTACTTTAGTCATAGTGTTTAGAAGCCATTTTCTTTCAGTTCTAAGTTTTGTTTCAAGTATCGTACTTTCAATAATTTTTATTTCAAGTATTGTAGTGACAACTATTTATTTCCATACCTCCTAAATTCTCTATAACTGTGCATACAACACTGACATTATTGAAAGTTTATGTCCCCTGGTTTGATGATTAAATGACTGTGAATTAATGAATAACATATTAATTATTGCAAGTTAATTTACACCACTAGTCTTCTTCGATGAGAAGGTCATATTATTATATGAGCTTTTTGATGAGGGTTTGGAGAGCCTTACAATGCCCTATGTCATTTCCATGAAGTGATGGTAAGTGAAGACATCATTATAATCAAATCATGAGTGTTTCGACCCACATGAATCAAAGGATTTGATAGGGGAAGGGTGATTATGGATTCTTGGATGATGCATTAAAGGATTTCAATATAAGAATCAATGGGGTTTTTTGAAGAGGGGGTTTAATCAAATGTGGATGGATTTTATTTAGGAGAGGAGGATGAAGGAAAAATAGGTGCCTTACTCTTATGGGGTTTGTTAAGGACCTTACATTATTATTTAGATTTGGGAGGAGGGTTAGATGTTTTTCTTTGGATGTGGTAGTGATGGAATATTTGGATGAAGGATACGGTCCCAAAATTGATGTCCGAGATCCTAAGATAGAGGATTGGATGTTGGATTTTTATATTGATGGGGTTTCAGGGGGAAGATCTAATTTCTTATGTGGATGAGTAAGATATGTTTGGGTAGGGGTGCCAAGGTTATTAGATTTTTCTACAAAATTTTTCCCTTGGTAGGGACCACAATGATTTCAAATTTGGGGTTATCTATGGAGGTAGGATTATATGATCTATACATGGGTTATGTCATAGATGCGATGATTGAGGATGGGGATGATTATTGTATAACATGATTGGTATGATCAGAAGAGGTTATAGGTTATGTGGAATTTGGGGTGTTGATATAAAAGTGGTTGTAATATTTGGAGATGAGGATAGGATTGAGACATCATTTGCAATAAATTCAAGGGGGAATTCCCGCTTGGTAGAGGTTTTAAGGGATGATGTATATATGGATTCAGATATAGACATGGATATGGATGTCAATATCGAGGTAGATATGAGTTTAGATGAAGATGTAGAGGTAGATAGTGAGATGGATGTGGGGATAGATGTGGGTATATAGGTAGATATGGGGATGGATGTAGATATGATTGTATATATAAGTATAGATGTTGAAGTAGAGGTGGGTGAAATAGATGTGGGTGTAGTAGATGTGGGTATAATAGATGTAGGTGGTGGTGTTGAAGCCTGACTTGAGGTATTAATTATATGGGAATCAACCACTTGAGATGTGGGAGGATTAGATTGGTTTTTTGGTGGATAATTGGGGAATGGTTACTTAAAGAAATCCATTGGTTAGTTGGGGGGATCATTTGGATTGTCTAATATGATATCCCCCTGATCAATGAGTCATTGGATTAGTTCCTTAAAGGTATGACATTTTTCAATTTCATGGACATAAAATAAGTGATGTTTGAAATAATCATCTTCACAATACCATGTGGGTTTAGGACGTGAGCCATCAATAAGGTGGATGAAAGGAAATTGGATGAGGTGTGCATCCATGAATTTTTTGAAGATGGAGATATATGATTATCCAAGAAGAGTATAATTATGTGTTGGTCGAGGAGCTCTTTGTGGAGGCTTGACATGAGATGTGGATGTAGAGAAGTTTTGATAATAATGGAATTTTTTGAATTATTGGATTTATCATTATGGGTGAATGATTTGGTGAATTCATCCTTGGGTTTGTTGAGTTAAAATTTACATGGCCTTGCTCAAGGATGCATAGTTCTAATTTGTGTACCATGGTAAATGATACTTCAATGCTTTGGAAAGACTTAATTTGGAGGGTGGATGAGATGTGTTTGGCACATGATCTAGAGAAGAGATCAATTAGTTTGATTTAGGGTAGCGAGATGGATGGTTGATTAATAATGTTGCCCCACCTAGTGAAGAAATAAGTAATTGATTTTTCATCAATTTATTTGATGTAATAGAGATTAGTGATGGTGATCTTGCGTGTGATATTGATGGAGAAATTTCTCTTAGAAAATTTGCACAAGTTGAGTAAAGGAGAATAGGGAATGTTAAGGAATGCCATTATACCATTCTAGGGTAGGTATGACCAATGACATAGGAAACGTTTGTATCATAAGCTCTTGATCATGGGCGATGGATAATATGAGTTCCTAAAGGCACAAATATTTTTGGGGATCTTAATTGATATTAAATTTAGAGAACTTAGGAAGCTCCTAGTGTCGAGGATAAGGTTTAACGGTATGGATGGGTTGATAGGTTCATTACATATTTTCTCATAGGTGAATGTGCTTTTAGGACCCAAGGTAGCAGCCTCTAGGTTTTTCATCCTACTCAACAAGGCTTGCATGGGGTCATTGGATGTGTGGGGATGAGGAGCTGATGGATGAGGTTGTGGATTGTAAGAGGTAGATGGATTGGGTTGTGGGTAAGGTTGATATTGTTGGGTGTAATTAGGATTTTTGGGGGTGGTTGATAAGGAGGAACATAATTGAAGGTATGTGATTGGAGAGGTTATGAAATAGGATGTTGGGAATGGATATAGTTGGATGGATAAGATTGTGAAGATTGGTGTTGAGATATAGGAGGATTAGATTGGGTTTATGTTTGGTGAGTTGGGATGTGTACATGAGGTGGTTGAGATGTTTGAGTGGGTTGATTGGGAAACATGTGTCGAAAGATGCTTTGAAGTGGTGGTTGATTCGTTTGAGTCAACTCCAAAGGGTGGGGTTGTGAGGTAACAAAATTTTTATGGACTTGAGATGTGATCAAAGGCACCGAGTTTTGACATTTTTTCTGGGTGGTGAACGAAGTAGGTTAGATTCTTAAAGAGTTTGGGTGGGAGAATTGATGATAAGGGTAGATGAAGAAGGAATAGGGATAGAATATGTAGGGATGGTATTGAGTGAGGTAGATTAGGTGGGATGGGGACCACTAATTGAGTGGACTAATGGGTTTGGGGACCATGGTAGAAGACTCATGAGGGCCATGTTCATGTTGAGCTATTTCTAGCTCATTCATGGCCCTAGGAAAGAAGAAAACAAGTTGGGAAGTAATAACTTCAGTGGATTCAAAATGCGAGGATAAGCATAGAGCTATTGAAGGGGAGGTCCATCGATGGGGATATTGGTGGATTTACAAGAAAGATAATCATGAAGGATGATGGGGTTAGCATCAAGGAGTTCCTAAAACTCCACGCATATCTGTGAGGGATAGTGGGAGGCATAAATGTTCCTTAGGAAGTAGTGGATGGAGGTGTATTTGGTCTAGAGGGGATGGACTGATGATAGAAAAAAGGATTGGTTTTGACATGGGAATTTTTTTGGATTGTATGAGGCTTGTGAAGAGAAACCATAGAAAAAATGGGTTAGGAGATCAAAGATGAGGTGACCAAAGGTTTGGAAGAGGAAAGGGAAAGTGTTGATATTTGTTGTGAAATACTGTTTGAGATGGGGATGTTGTTGGAGGAGGTTGATTGTTCCATTTTCTTGGCTTGGGAATGAGTAACAATGGGCATGAAATAAACAAGAAAAAACTTATGCAGATTATTAATGTAACAAGAAAATCAAGTAGCAAATTTTTTTATCTTGTTTATTTAGAGAAGTGTGAAGAAGAAAATAAGATCGTAGGGAACCTAAAGAAATGGTAATTCTAAGGATGCTTTCAAGTATGTTTAAGGATAGAGTACTGATATACCCAAAGGTACGTGAGGCACAAATCTATGATGACTATTGGTATGTGGCTTGGTATTGGGGCCTACCCCCTCACTTCATGGTCCCTCATCGATAAGGGTGTCGATTTCTTATCCTTTAGACCAATAATCAAAAAAATTGTTAGATGGCTAGAACATCGTGGTGGATTCCTTATTGGGTGATGAAATCCCAATAGATCCACCTGGTAGGAATTTTTAGATGTGTTGATTTGTTTGTGTGGTTTGGCTATGTGTGAAGAAGACTTGTGAATGTAAAATATTACCATGTATTTAAACTATGTGATCAAGTAGGCATGAAAAGTTATTTGTTTTTAGATTTAAAGACAAATGTGATATTCGATGAGAATAATTAATCACATAAGGGAGAATAGATGCAAGAAAGAAGGAAATAAGGATAAAAAGGAGAATGCTTGGATAACGATTTTCTCTTTTTCTAAATTAAATGAACATATTTTTGAGAAAGAAATTAAACCCCAAGTATGTAAGAGAAAATATCTAACATGTAAAGTTAGTGGAAGGCAAAAAATAGAATGTACAATAGAAAATGAAAACAAATAAGGAAGTTACCAAAGAAGGTAGGTACGTCCCACCGCGGATGATAGAATGTTTGAAATTTTTGGCTCTGTTCTAAGTTAATGAAATGGTATGAAAGAAAACAATAAACTCCAAAATATGGGAGGGTTTAAGGCTACCTTTGATGTGTGATGATGATGAAGATGAGATACGGGTGCACAAATCCTTTCCGTGGCAAAGACCTCGCACAACAAAAGGATAATTAGACAAGAAAAATATTAGTAGATTATATGGTGGGCTACCTGACAAAGTTAGTCTTAAGAAGTGATAAACTTCCTAGGAAGGATGTCAACCCATGTTTTAGAAAATAGATTGAAAATAATGGACAAATAACATGTAAAAGATAACCATAATGTAACAGAGACTAGAGATATACTAGATCAAATATCGATAATGAAGATAGTAATAAATTTTTTTTTAATATTGGCAAATAGTTTTTTGAAAGGGACTATACCCTTGAATACAAAATAAGGCCTTTAAGCTTAATAAGAGTGAGAAGCATACGAGACTAACCAAGTCCAAGTAGTACAATGAAATTCAACGTAGCCTAGAAACAACTACACAAGCGAGACTTAACAAAGAAAACAACAACAAAAAAACAAGAACTGAAACAAGAAACAAGAAGAATAACAAAAGAAAGCAGAGAAGCATAAGGGACTACTTCTTGGCAGCTTTATCAATACTGATCTTGACTTTTTTCAAGGCATGAAACATACCCAAAGCGGTCATGTGGGCGATCTGCCTTATCGAGCTCCTCGATGGTCCTTTTGCTCTCTTTTTCATTGCCCCAAAGTGCAGCCGGGACACCGCTGAGGTTGGAAACACTTTTGGCATGTCCCACGATGAACTCCTCAATGGCCCTAAAGGCATGTTGTAATCATGTCTAGTCTTAGCCTTCCCTAGGCGGGAGTCTAAGGAGGTCAGCTTCTTGTATATGTCTTCAATCTGACTGTTATCAATGCTCCCTTCCCCCTCCATGCTTTTCTTACCTTTTTGCTTAGCTAGGTTTTTGACCTCATCCTTTAGCATTTTTATCTCAATCTACATGGGTTATCCATCTCGTGCTTCCCGGGACCGGCACTACTTATGTTCAAAGAGTTACGTGCAATGTCAAGATCAAGAGGCTCTTTCCCGCTGCAAGAGTCTCAAGGTTGAGTCTCCCTAGAAGCCCCGTGAATGGACGTTAGAGGAAGAGGCGAGGTGGGTGGCGTGGAGGAGCAGCAGAGGAATAGAGGAGAATCGTGTGCGGCCGGCATGGGGTAGCAAGACTGATGGTAGGGGCAAGCAGCACGGGCAGAAGGGCAGCAGGGGGAAGCAGGATCTAAGCAGCAGAGCCCATCAAAGGGGGAGCCGGGCTAGGAGAGGAAGGAAGACCGGGGTACTTGAGAAGGTAGTATTTGTGAATTAGCAAAATAAGCCCTTGATGCAAGGGAACCACCCGGGTATGCTTCTGG
Organism: Taxus wallichiana var. yunnanensis; assembly: GCA_018340775.1. NCBI lineage: Eukaryota > Viridiplantae > Streptophyta > Pinopsida > Cupressales > Taxaceae > Taxus > Taxus wallichiana. The sequence goes on from CM031238.1 coordinate 48,941,380, forward strand.
AACTCCAAAATGGAGCGCTCAAGATAGTAATAAATTAAGATAAGAGAAATCAAACCAAAAAGGGTTGATAGTGACCCGAAAAATTCAACAAAGACTCGTAATAAAGAAGATAAAAATATGTGAAAAAATAAAATGCTGGAATAGATTGTTGGATGTTGAAGATGTCTTGGATCTTGTACATAAGCACAAGGAAATAGGAAGGATGCAAGTTATAGGAAAATGTAATGGATGAAAATCAATTAGATGGTGGTATGGATTAGATTAGGGTTGTTAATGATGACCGAGTAAGAAAAGGGGAGATCTCGAGATGTTATATATAGTAAGATCACGAGACAGAGATCTAAATACCGCAAAGGTTGGAAAATTGGTGAAAGAAAGAAAAAATACATGACATAGGACTGATAAATATCAAGTTAGAGCCTAGGTTAAGATTGATGGATACCGTGGCTAGATTAGGTCTAGGTGAGACTTGATAGATGGAAAACATATTGTAAGAAAGGAATAAGAGTGGATGTTGAGACCGTAGATTTCAAGATGACGAACGGGCCTCAAGGATAATGAAAAGATGATGAAACAAGATATAGGGCTCAAAGAAAATCCAAGCTTCATATCTCCACAAATGATAAGAAATGTCTCTAAGATGACTCCAAGATTTTTATAGCAGCTCGTAAGAAGAAAAGAAAACAAGAAAAACTCACAAGAATTCAAATTCTCTAAGTTTCATCCTCTTCGAGGAGGGGGTAGTAGTAACATATTTATAGGGTTGACACTACTGATATGGTCAACATTGACTATGGAGGACCATTTATTTGGGTGATGGGGATGATTCACAACTTGAGACAAGATTCCCTATTAGGGTTAGATTAGGGTTTTGAGTTTATTTTATGGATTAGGGTTTCATAAGGATAAGAACGGGTGGTTGGAGAGTTGAAAACATTAAATGAGGGTGGATGATGGTTCTAGATAGGATAAATGGGATGTTTATGGATGTGATTAAGATAATAGATGTGTGATTAGTGGTGACTAATGAGGGATAATGATAGCATGGGATAGGCTTAAGATAGGAAAATAGGAAATAAATGGGGTTTAAGAGGGAAATGGGAATTCAAATAGGATATGGGTGTGAAATGCACAATGATGATAAAGAGGGCAGCAAACTCAGGATGGAGAACAAGTGAACCAAATTTTTGTGTTTACAATTTTATAAAATAATATAACTACCGTCGTGATGAATTTGACAAAACACACATAATGGTCCATTATAGTCACAATCCAACTAAAAATAAATCTTAATTTTGAAGTAGTTCTAACCCTTACCCATTAATCAAAGATAATATTTGCATATGAAGTAAAACATAACCAATGTTTAGTATAATATGTCATTCATGGGATTTTTGAAAAATATAATCATAGAAGGGAGAAATGGACCAATCCCCTCACAATTGTAGGAAATTTATTCCTCATTTGGAATCCATAGTGTCTATTTAAATCGTCACTTGGAGTCCATAGTGTCTATTTTAATCATCATTTGAATCCATTATATAATTTGTGAGGAATGAAAGTAGCTAGCGGGAGAAAATTGAAACCCTAGGTAGTTTCTTTGCCTTCGAATTTTTTTTCGATGTTATCACCATAACAGGGGAGATAGTCGTAGCAGGAAAATTTTCCTTGTCAATTTTCATTCAGATTTGGAAATAGTGATAGATTATTGATACAGGGATAAAGATGAAACCCTAGCTTTTTTTTTTCCTTTGATTGTTTATTCAAATTTGTTACCATAATAGATATAAATTAGCAGGAGATAGCCATAACAAGGAGATAGTTAAAGCAGGGAGATAGTCGTAGTAGGGGACACAGGTGGCAATAGTGACAAGCCTTACACTTATAGGTAGCTAGAATTCCTTTTGAAGGAAGTGGCTAAAAGGAAATTTTCTTCTTACCTTCATTCCCTACTAATTATTAGACATTTGGTTTTATTCTATCGTGTTTAGTGTGGCCACGAATTTTACTTCTCCATACAAGATGTTTTCTTTTCCATTAAAATTTTTTGCAAGTAGTTACCGTAATAGGGAGATAGTTGGAAATAGTGTAGTCTGTCTCATCGTGGAACTATTGTTACAAAACTTTAACACTTATAGGTAGTTGGAATTCCTTTTAAAGGAAGGAGTTAACAAAGAAGTTTCTTCTTTCCTTCATTCACTACTAATTATTAGAAATTTAGGGTTTGGGTCTCCTGTGTTTAGGGTTTGGGTCTCCTGCTATAATGTCTTATTTTCTTGTGTTTTGTTCCAATATGTGGATGCCATGTTAATTCATTGTATAGTTGTTTAAAAATCACAATAAGGAATGCATTTTATTCCATCATATATTTATGCCTTTGTATTTTTTATTTATGGTGATTTCTTTCCAAACTATAATCTAAGATGTGTGGGTTGTCCAAAGCTATACATATGGGTTGTCTAGAGAAGGAATTATGGGTATTCCAGAGCTAGAATAATGAATGGGTGATGGGAGATGTAAATATGAATGGTCTAGAGCTACAAGTTTAATTATCATGTTAAATCCATAGGGTTGAGTTTAATCATCATTTTGAAATAATGCACACAAAATGGTCCATTGTAGTCGAATGCACTAAAAATCAATCTTACTTTTGAATTAGTTTCAACCCTTACCCATTAATGCAAGTCCATGTTTTTATAATAATAAAACATAACCAATGTGTAGTATAATATTCCAATCGTGGGAGATTTAAAAACAATCTAAGCATAGGGGACATGGACCCGCACCCTCATCATTTTAGGCATTTTATTAATCATTTAGAATCCATGGTGTCTATTTTAATTATGATTTGGAATCTATGGTGTCTATTTTAATCATCATTTGGAATCCATTATATAGTTCATGAGGAATGAAAGTAGTTAGCGGGAGAAAGTTAAAACCCTAGCTTTTTTCTTTTCCTTCGACCTTTTATTCGACATGATCATTAGAATAAGGAGATAGCTATCAGTAGGGATATATCCATAGTTGGTACATTTTTCCTTGTCAATTTTCATTCAAACTTGGAAATAGTGATAGATCTTGATGTGGGAATAAAGCTAAAACCATAACTTTTTCCTTTTCCTTCAATTTTTTTGTTTATAGTTTGGGTCTCTTGTGTTTATGGTGTGGGTCTCTTTCTATAATGTGTTATTTTCTTGTGTTTCCTTACATTATTTGGATTTCATATTAATTCATTGTATAATTGTTTAAAAATCAGAATGAGGAATTCATTGTATTTTAGCATATACATTTGTCTTGGTATTTTTATTTGTGGTGATTTAATTTCAAACTATAATCTAAGACGTATGGGTTGGTCGAGCTATACATATGGTTTTTCTAGAGCTGGAATTATGGGTCATATGGAGATGGAAGTATGTGTTATCCATAGCTATAAGTATGAATGGTCAATGGGAGCTGCAAGTATGAATGTTCTGAGCTACAAGTTTAGTCTTCATTTGAATCCATAGGGTCAAGTTTAACCATCATTTGGAATGCATGTTATAATTGGATTCTTGTCAATTTATATTTTAATCATGAGGATGTGAAACCCTAGTTGTTTGGAGAAATTTGGAAATAGGGTTTGTGTTTCCGTCAAATAGTTGTGGTAATAAGTTTCACCTTTTATATTATATATTTTCTTTACAAGGTTTACATAAATAAGTGTGACCAAATTTATGATATAATTTCTTTATAAGGTATAGTGAAATATGTTGTACAAAATTTATGATATAATATCTTTACAAGGTAAATTCCTCTCCAAAGTTGTAGCATTTTCATATGCTTTTTATAGGTAGCTGGAATCTAGATTGAACAATAAGCATAATCATGTTATTAAGTGCTCAATACACATATATATCTAATTATTAGTATGGAAGAGAGATAAGAAGTTACTTTCCAGTTGTGATGAATTGACCTGCTAACTATCTCATTAGAGGGAATTAGTGAAGAAATTTATTGTTGTAAGTGACAACTCATTTTTCTTGATCCGACCATATGAATATAATCCAGATACTTTCCCATTACATGGGTACCCCCTATATTAGAATATTATGAATATATACCCATTTTGAAAGGACAAAGGATAATTAATTTTATTTGATCATTCACTTGATCTTGGGGTTATATGATTTGTTTTAATATTTCAACACTTGAGAATTTATTAATAAGAAGTTGTTATGTTGAGTTATTTGATTTGATCTATTGATATACTATCAACACAACTTTATATATATAAATATATAGATATATATATATATATATATATATATATATATATATATATATATATATATATATCAACACAACAATAACTCTTGTTATTATAGGATATCTACTATATTTAGAGTAGTTAAAACATTCAAATATAAAAATGAAAATATGTTATGATAAATATTATTACATTTAAGTAATTTTACATATAATTTCTAGAAGTTGTGTCTAGTGAAATATGGGGTTTAAGAAGAAATCAAAGCCTAAATTGATAAAGGAATTATTAAATATGGGAAAAAATATCTATTTTTAAGATAGTTTCTAGAGTTGGTGGCTAGGGTTTTAAGAAGAAATAAAAAATTGAGGAGAAATTTATAAAATTTGGAAATAATATCTACCAAGATAGGGGTGGTAGGAAAAAAATTACTTATAACTTGAACCTTAAAACTAACCATAATATTGTCAAAGGAGTCAAAATCCCTGTGACTTTTAATATAATTGCACAAATTTCTAAAACTTCAAGCACATGGGTAGATTTTTTTAGTAGAAAATTATCATACTCATCTCTTGTAGATCTTTTTTCAGTAGACAATGAAAAAGTAGAGATAGTATGTGACCAACAGGGTAAGAAAAAGGGAATCAAAAGCAAAACCCTAACTAATCCCCACGGGAAAGTGTGGCAATTTGGATCATGGGATATTTTCCTGATGGTCAGTTTGGGACTGTTTTAGGGAGTTGCATGAAAATGATGATCCATCTCAAAAATGGGAAACAACATCCTTTTATCCTCCCTCTATTTTTTATTAATATTCTTTTATTCATTTAAGGTATCAAAGATATAAAAATATTTGAGACATCATGGGATGATATAATTGATTTACAAGCACCATTTTTTAGAACAGAAGAAGGGGAAGACAAAATGGGAGTTGTTTATTATAGAAAAATTTGAACTCAATCCTCTAAGTATGTAAGTTGAGCACTCATACACATCAAAATGAGGAATAAATCTTAACAATCGATACCATCAAAAGAAAGAAAAAGGAAAATTCAGTTCAACCAAATTTTGTTCATTTAGTTTTATCTGAAGGATATTTTGAGGAGGAAAAGCCTCGAATACAAAAATAATAAATCCAATCATTGCTCATGAGGAATCTGATGAAGAGAAACAAATGGAAGCTATAATCATGGAAACCAAGAGGGATCCAAGAAACACAAAGGAAGGCCCCCATTAAAGAAGAAGTTGAGAATATACCACCTCCACCAAATGAAAGTAGAGAATTAAAATATGCATTATATTTTTCTAATGCTAAGAGGGTTATTGAAGAACAGAGGAGAGAAATCCTTCTCCTAAATAAAGCATTAAAAGATAAGGATCAGACCATCCAAGCACTCCAAAAGCTAGATAATATGGAGGAAATCACTCAACCAAATGAAAATCCACCACCACCCAAAAGGAAGTTATAGATATAGAATCTTCTCAAACACATTTTATGCCATGACATGTTTAATTAGAATAAATTTTTGAAGTTCCCAATCAAACAAACCAAAATCCACCTACGCACAAAAATAGACTATAGAAGCAACCACTCAGACAAACATGATCCAACCTTATACTATAATAAGATGGTTAAAAATAGAAGCTACAATCCAAGAAAAAGAATTTAAATGGTAGCAAAAATAGCCAAATTGGAAAGAGAATTTGAAAAAATCATAAAAGAGAAGGAAACTTGGGAGACAAATAAGAAAAAACTTGAAAATAGGATCCTAGATGTTGTTCCACAGAAATCATTTGTTGGCTTGCAGAAAACCATCTTCCCTTTACAGTATGTTTATTTCATAACAATATTTCAGGTGGGTTCTATTAAGGATTTCTTGTGACCTCCCTTATGATATAGAAAATGGGAAACAATTTGTAGAGGCCTTTATTATGGAAAATGAGGAACAACAAAAGGTCATTTTTGATTTCTTTCTATATGGACTCTTAATACCCCATGAGACCACTTTCTTGGTCAATATTTTGTAGTACAAGTCTAGCTACAAGATTTTGCATCCATATTAAAAAAATCAAACCAAATGGGATGCTCGCACAAATGAACTTGAGGGGAATAAGTCTAGTTCAGGACTCTATATTCACCCCAACTATAAAAATCATCTAGTTTTATTCCTAAATTCAGAAGGTGGCTATATGCTCTAGACATTTGTAGATAAATATGATGTAAGCTTGGTGACTTTCCTAAATGCATACACCAACATCTTATCCCAAAAATCATATTTGGCCATAAAATTCGGTAACCATAGATGGGAATCATTGTCTTATACAATGAAGAGAAAGGATCCAATCTCTCCTCCCAATTTGAAATGGTCATTAAGAAGAGATAAGGTTGTGGTAGAATTTATCATTGAATTAAAAAGGGATTGGGTTGGAATGTGGTATACAAATATTTTACTAGCTTCTAGCACCACATTGGGCCTACCACATAGAGTAAGATAGTGATGAGTTCTAATAGTGGCATAAGGAAATTACTGAAAATAAAGGACATGGAGAACATGGCCAGAAGGATTGGGTGGATATGTTTGAACAATATAACCTGAGTCAACTACACGAGAGGAACCAAGGATGAAAATGATTTTTAGGATATGAATTAAAGTAAGTGTTGAAGGATGATGAAATGCATGAATGCCTCATTATTTACTTCTCATTTTCAGTGTTAATAATCTTAGAAAATAAATTTTGAATTGATTTTAGTTTTAGAAACTTGTATTTAAAGTAGAATAAGTGTAAAAAGTATTTTTTTCTTCGACCTTCGATCATACATTGTTTTAACTCTAGACTATAATACTTCTAGATCTAGACCATGTAAACTTCCTACTCGGAAAATGCATACATCCAACTCTAGACTATTTCTACTTCTAGTTCCAAACTATACATACTAAAATCTTTGGACTATGCAAATTTTTAGATCATACAGATTTATACTTCCAACAACAAGACCGTGTACATTGCTAGATTAGGACCATACATACTTTTAGCTATAATATTATCAAACAATTGTATTCCATCTCAAACAAAAATGTGATCAAGATCACATTTGTAATTTTTACTTAAAAACTTAAAAATGATCTAATAATGGAAGTATCTTAGTAGGGAAGTGATGATTATAATGGTTCTCATTGCCAATTTTGTTCTAATTTTTTAGGAATTGTATATTCTAAATTGATCAAATGGATTCCAAATGATGTTAAAAATGGATACAATGATAAGTGGTCATGTCATTTCCCCATGATTATATTTTCTTAACATTCCACAAACCATATTATAGAAATATTTTGTTGTGTTTTATTCTATGCAAACATGAAGGCCTAATTCGTAAGGATATAAAATACTTCAAAATTATGAATGCAATAAAAATTGACAAGAATGAAATTATAACATGGTTTCTAATTGATGATTAAACTTTCCACATTTGATTTCAAATATTGTGAAAAAATAGAGTTTTTAATTATATTTGCATAAAATGGAGGTAATATGATAGTACGTTGTTATCTTCTTCCTCTAATAGGGATTCCAACTTCCTGTTAAAAGGGATGCAACAAAATTCATCCCAACAACTAGCTCCTAACCATTTATAATTCCATCTCCTGGATTAATTATAGTTGTAATATGTATTTGCAAATTGATCTGTACTTGTAATCTCTATATAGTAAATTGACCCAATGGATTCCAAATGATTATTAAACTGGTTACAATTATAAGTGGTCATATTCTTTCCCCCGTGGTTATATTTTGTTAACATCCCATGAACCATATTATAGATGTTAGGATATTAATATTTACATGGGTAATTATTATTTACATGTGTTTGTAATTACTAGTATGGTTGAAACGGTAAATATATGGTTAGTGAGTGGTTCATATATAAATATAATAAAACAAACATTATTGTTTTATTATATATACGAAAGAATATTGTTGTACTATAAATCTATTAACGGGTTATTTGTTTGTATGGGTTCCTATTTTATAGGGTATTGGTTTTCTATTATGATGGCTATATAATAGCCTAATGTATTGCATGAGATACTTAGACAGATAATATATTGGTAATACAATGATTATTATCATATTTGGTTGTGTAAAATCTTAGACCAAATTTATATTTGGTATCAGAGTGATATCGATCCTGATGAGAGTTAAGAGAGAGGACACTTTGAATGTTTTTAGAAATTTGGCATAGATCAATTTAATTTGTTTTAGCATCTGAATGCTTAAGTGTCCATTTTGTGTTATCCATGGAAGTTTCATGTGCATGATTACGCTTTAAAAGGGCTTGATCTATATGCAAGTAAGGTGGAAACAAAACTGGCATTCAAGTTTTGTAGTGGAAGTGTTGTGTGAGTTCAACTCGTTGGTATCAACATCTCAATTTTGATCTATTTCATTTGATCAGTTTTGGGTTGCATAGTATTCTTCGACAAACCATTTGGAACATGGTGGACTACCTTCAGAGTTTGGAAATTATTTTTGGTGTTTTATCATTACTACTTTTACTCTGCGTGGAAGACTATCCGAGGCCTCCAACTAGTAATTACATATTTGCATTAAAATATATGCCTTCAATGGTATCCATGGCTATTCACAAGGGATTCATATCCCTGTCAAATCTGTCTTGGAGGACATAATTTTTGGCATTTCATTTAGGAAATTGTTCTTGGCCATGTGGTGAATAGAAGACTTTGCACCTGCATGGAAATTACAATCTGTGAGTTGACAATTTGTTGTTGTTTTGTTGTCTTTTGGAGTCGTGGTGATTGGAAACGTGGCCTTCTCCATTTTTAAAAATTCCAAATCTAGAGTAAGCATTTTCTATGAGAAGGTGTCTTAACGATATTGGGAAGGAAAATATCTGGTGCGAGGGTTTGTCCATCCTACTCTGCACCACACTAGGAGGACAAGACTTCATTTGCTGATAAAATTCGAAGTGTCCAGAAGTCTCCTCTCCCATGTGTCATCACTTGCTTGTATTTCTAATCCTTTCACATGAGTTTCTACAAATCTAGGATTTTAGACACCTATGTAATTTGTCAAGGCGTGTTTTCATTTTGTTTCATGAATTCTTTTAATGTTTTCAAGGTGATCTATTGTGATCCACACTTTCTTTTTAAGTTTGTTTATTATGTATCAAGAGTCTAAAGTTTCATAGTTTTGTATATGTAGCTTTGGTCAAAATATTTAGTTGTTTGTTGACATTTTAATGAGTCCTCACATTGTCATAGTATTTATTCTAGTCATTGTTTGATAAAATATTATGTGTCTTCATTATAAGTATAGTATTTTGTGAAGACTTAATTCGTAGTCAAGTCTGTATATTAGTGATGTGTAATACATCATCCATCAAATTATTTAGATTTTGTATGTCTTTAGTTATTAAGTCATTTTCATATAAAAATTAATCCCATTTTATTACTTTTTAGTCGAGTCGAGTCTTCTTGTCCAAGTCAAAAGTGTTGTTTTTAAATTTGTAAATTGTCATCAAAAGTCATATAATTGTAAAAAGTCCAAAAAAATCCTTACATATGCATTTTCGGTGTTAGCCAACATCTTAAAAATAAAGTTTTTCACATTGCGGAGGGAAGATATAATAAACAATTGGAAAAAAATGAGCTTGATATCCAAATCCGTGTGAGTTAGCAACATGTTATTGAAGGACGGAGGCATCGAAGGCTGGAGGACAACCAATGACCTCTCATCATTCACCAACGATGGGGCCGCATAGAGCTATGGTGGCATATATATAGTGTGAGTATATGATTTTTCAAGTATGGTTTCATGCACTTCAGTTTTTACAGTTTGTAATTTTCAATAAGTGGAAATTTCACATTGAGGGGGAACATGATCAACATGATCCAATGTTCCATTTCTATTTTTCAGTTGTGTATGTGATTATTCCTACATAAATTCCCTAATGCAAAAACATAGTGAAGAATAGATAGCATAGTGAAATGCAATATCATGAATCTTGATGAGGTTGAACAGTCATATGTGTTCTTGTTCATACCTAGGTTTATGGTTAGCCTCTGGAAAACCATTGAAGACTATTCAGATGTGTTCCTTCTTGATTTCCCACACTTTCTAGGTCAAATGTGTTCCCTCGGTTGGGTTTTAAAATGATCCTTTTAACAACCACAGTCAAGGGACAACAAGTCCCTCCTCTTTAATGGGAGAGGTTCCCTTATTGAAAGCAAGCAACAAACTTATATACAAATGTACAACTTTCAAAGTGTGGATTCCTGATCCTTTTGCCCAAAGATCATCAATATGAAAGGATGGAAGAATTAAGGAGATGAGGAAGGAAGAACATAACAATACCTTTAGGAGATATAGATGGCAGAGTATCACCTTATACGTATTGAACCAGGGAGATGCATAATAGAATCATTCACTTTCATAACCAATATAATTCCAAAGACACAAAGTTCTAGAAATCATATAAACAAGAACACAAAGTTTCTTATCATAAAAGATTGATGATTCCCAAGTTTCAGACACGAAAGAAGAAAAGTAGAGGAAGAAAGGGGAAAAATTTTGTATTGATTACTTTGAATCTATTACTTTACAGAGTACCAGATCCAACCCAAACAACAACATGGAGAAGCCATTAAATAGTTTCCAAGAATGGTTACATTCGGTTACAAAAATGATGAAAACTGATTCAAGAAACCGATATCTGAGTCTCTCCAATGCCTCGGCCATTTCCATGTCTGGCAGAAAAACTAGATGCATTGAATCGCATACCATTCAATCTACCCTTGCAAACTTTGAATATGAGTCCATCCACGTGGGAGAGATTTAAACTGAAGTGGGCCTACGGATGCCTTTTGCATTTTGTGCCCTTTAGAGAAATAGCACTTTGGAACATTTTGGCCCACCCACCCACTTTTGATATGGTCTTGACACATGGCCTTACTTGAGTGGGGATAGAGTCATGGTTTACTTTTACAATTTTACCTCTTTTCAATGCGGGCTCAAAAACACAAATTGCCCCACCGGCCCACTTCCCTCTTTTGACCTTCGATGCGGGCTTAATATTTGACTTTTTACCCTTGGCATGGGTGGGGCTGTGGGTCACTTTTTAACTTTAAGCTCCTTTAATGAAAACAAGGCTCAAATTCTCAAATCACCCCAAATGGCCCGCTTCCCCCTTGACTTTCTATTCGGGCTTAATATTTGACTTTCTCCCTTTTGTTTGGTGGGGCCGTATATCTGACCCTAGACACGTGGAGAGTTGGCACTCATTTGGAACCTGCCCTTGGATTTTTCCTTTGAAATGTGCCAAGATGACACATGGAGAGCTCCACCGGTTCTTTATACTTAGCCGATTTGGGCTTACTTCCCACTTGACTTATGTTGACCTCTAGACACGTGGAGAGTTGGCACTCATTTGAGTTTCCACTTTGGATACACCTCTTGAAATTATGTCGAGCTGACATGTGGCTCCTTCCGCCAGTCCTTGGAATTTTCAATGGCCAACTCTGTCTCTCCTTTGACTCGACCACATGGCGAGTGGCTCATTTGAAACCGGCCCTTTGGTTTCACTTCTAAAATTGCATGCCATTGAGGCACGTGGAGGCTTCCATCGACCCGCTCATACTTAGTCAATTTAAGCAATTAGCTCTATGTCTCTTTTTTGGACTTGGGACACATGGAGGAATGGCACAAGTTTGAGAACTTCCCCTGCTTTGACTCTTGAAGTTGCACCGATGAGGCACGTGGCGCCATCCACTAAACCTTCCATACTTAGCCGATTTAGGCTTGTTTGTCTTCATTTTGGACCTGGGACATGGAAAGCCTATGCTTATTTGAGGACTATCCCATGGGCCCTACCCTTAGAGTTATGCCATTTGGACATGTGGAGGCTTCCACTATCACTTGAAACATGGCCATGCCACATCCAATCAGAGATATCCACGTACTACCCATGGATGCTGGGGCAAAAATTAATGGGGAAGATACACCCATCATTCCCGACTGTGTGAAAAATAAAAAGAAGGGAAAAAAATCCACCATTATGCCTAAATTTCAAATTGTTCTCCATGGAATGGAAAACTACAAACAATACTAGGCTCGACACGATCCATTACTCCAAGGAACCGACTCAAAATTTTGAAACTTGACTTCAAAAAGAGGGGAATTTTGAGTGCGACAACAACTGGCTCTTTCTGGGGATGACTTGGCAGAGGAACGAGGGGCAAGATCAAGGACCACAGAAGAACTCTAGGAAAGCAGACCAATGCCTTATCCATTGGGAAAATAGAGTCAAAGGAAAACCAACACAGAAGACAAAACACACAAAAGAAAACAAACCAAAAGGAAAAATAGAAACAAAACACAAAGGAATGACCCAAAACCAAAAACATTATACACAATATATAGAAGGACCACCTAGTCACCTAGGACTTGAACAACTTCAGATACTGCCCACTATAAGGAAGTGGGAGAGGAGAACCATCCAGATAATCCAAATAGAATGAATTTTCTCCAAAGAAAATGCCTTGATTTTAAAAGGACCAAGCCAAAGGGAATCAAACTTACCATGGCTTCCTCGAGGTTCATGCCTTTTGTCCCACATAAAACAATGTCTCCTACTTGAAAATATCTAGGTCTAGGCTTTCTTGTCAAACAAATCTTTCACCTTCAGTTGATGAGCTGATATTCTATCAAAACCTACAAACTTGTCTTCATCCAACTTTTGAGATACATGATCCTCTTGTCCAAGGAACTGGTAAAACTTGAATCTTCAATAGCCTTCATTAAGTGCAAGGCTGGTAATTCCACTATCACTGGTAACTGAGCTTCAACACCATACACCACTTGAAAAGGAGACATCCCAATTGCTCTTTTGGGTGTAATTCTATCTACCCAAAGAGCATCATAGAGTTTCTTGTGCCAATTCCTCTGAGAGTCATTGACAAGCTTCCGAACGATGGTTACCAGATTCTTGTTTGTTGATTTTCTTGTCCATTCCCTTGGGGTAGTAGTCTGAAGAGTGAGCAAGGGAAATTCCATAACCATAGAAATCCATCATCTCAAAAGAAGAAAAATTTGAGGCATTATCAGTCACAATTTTGTTTGGTACCCCAAACCTTATCAATATGTTCTCCTTAATGAAATTACACACTACCTCAGAAGTAGTGCTTTTGACTGGAATGGCCTCTACCCACTTTGTGAAGTAGTCTAGTAGTTAGCACATGAGTATGCCCAACACTAGAGGATGGGTTGAGAGTTCCAATGAAATCCAATCCCCACTTGTTGAAAGGGCTCATCAATCACTACTGGCTTTAGTGGAAAAGCAGCCAACTTAGGTCTCCCAACAAAAATTCTGACAGGATTCACACTTACCTACCCATTTGGATGCATCTCTGAACAATGTAGGCCAATAGTACCTAAACATGAAAGAATTTTGTGAGTAGTGATAATAGAAGAGAAGTGGCCTCCACAAGCCTGATCATGAAAAGTTGAGAACAACTTCTTTTGTTGTTCCTTTGTCTACACACTTCAAGAATCTCCATCTATGCCTCGCTTGAACAAAGCATTCTCCCATAACACATACTGTGCAGACCTTAGCTTTATAGCCCTCTTCTCCTTGGCACTCAAGTGAGATGGACACTCTCCATAGGTAAGAAAATGTGCAATATCTGTATACCATTCATCTATTGAACTGAGGAAGAGGACAACAGAACATTAACTACTTCTTTGGACAACGTTGCATCAACTCCTTCAGCAATAAGTTCACACAAGCCTTTACCCCACTAGCTTAGTTGGCTTGATATCCAGGTCATATTCCTAGACCTTTGCTACCCAATTTCCTCTCTTAGTTCCAAACTCCTGTTGTGTAAGAATGGATTTGATGGTTGTATCAGAACAAGCACAACAGAGTGAGAATTAAGAATATAAAAATGAAACTGCTTGACAGCTTTGACCACTACAAAAGCATGTTTCTCCATCATAGTATATTTCAACTCATGAGCTTTCAGAACATAGCTCATGAAGGAAATAGGAAGCTCATGATCCTCAGAATTCTTCTGAGTCAACACAACAACCAGGGTAAACTCTGTAGCATAGCAATATATGATAAAGTCCTTATTGAAATCAGGACATGCTAAGATGGGGGTCTTAGCAATGGCTTGCTTAATACCTTCAAATGCCTCCTTACCCTCGAAGAGACCAACCAAATTTTTTCTTTCCTTTCATCATGTGAGAAATGCTCATAGTCAACTCTACAAAATCAGAATGAATCTCCTCAGGAAATTAATCTTACCAAAGAAAGAGTGAACACCCTTTTTACTTGTGGGAAGAGGAATCTATTGGATTGCTTGAACTCTTTCTAGATCTATCTTGATTCCTTCTTTGGAGAAAATGTGCCCCAAAAACTTGCCTTCAGTGACACAAAAGACAAACTTCTTTGGATTGAGAGAGACTCCATGCTCTCTGCACTTCTGGAGGACTGATTCAAGATGTTGAAAGTGATCTACCCTTGTTTTGAGAAAATAATCAAATCATCAAGGTACACAACCACACACTTTCCCTTCAAACTACCAAAATCCAAGTCCATTTCCCTCTTAAAAGGTGGCACCAACATTGATAAGACCAAAAGGCATTCTCTTGTAAGCAAAGGTGCCCCAAGGAGTAGTGAAAGCAATTTTGTGTTGATCTGGGGTACTGAACCTCCACTTGATTGTATCCAGAGAACCCATCCAACATAGACAACATCTCAGAGCCTATAACAACTTGCAAACCTGATCCATCATGGGGAGAGGATAGTTGTCCTTCAGAGAATCCTGATTCAAATTCCTAAAATCCACACAGATGTGAATCTCACCATTCTTCTTCCTGACAGGCACAATGTTGGCAATCCACGTTGAATGGTGTATAGGAAAGATGATTTTTTCCTTTAGAAACTTCTAAATCTCCTGAAAATAGTGCCAACAACCTTGGGATTATATTTCCTTTGTTTTTTCTTGAATGGTTTGATCCCAGGTTTTAGAGGGATAAAGTGTTGCATCTCCTTTGGCTGAAAGCCTTGAGATCATCATACAAATAGGAAAGGACATCAACATACCTTTTTAGTAGATTTACTACCTTCTTCTTCTCCTCTCTGAGTGCAACATTTCCCAATGTTCACCATCTTAGGTTCATCAAGACTCCCAATATTCACTTTTTCACACTCAGCAGACTACGTCGCTCCTTGGGAAGTTTTAGACTTAATGTACCTATCATGCTTATCAAACAGGTCTTCCAAACTCACCATCCCTTTAGGAATCTTGTTACCTTTCAATTTGATGCAGCCATCTTGATCCATCTCTTCCTTGATATCCCCTTCATTGGAAGATACACACTCTCTAGGAAAGGTCTCACTTCCTTCAAAATACAACTGGTCAAAATTATCCCTAAGCTCCAAGAAAGAGAGAAAATGTTGATCATCATTGAAAACTTTCCAGTTATTTGCATTATCTGGTACACTGGGCCTATGAATCATTTCAATGGTAAACTTCTCCTGAGAGAAATCTAGATGAGGAATCAACAAAGATCCTAGACAAGCTAGAGAGTCAGCTCTAGTGTTCCTTTCTCTTGGCACAACTTCAATGGAGAAAGCATCAAGAACTCGATGGAATCCCAGACAAGATTCTTATAATGTTTCAATCTCCTATTCTTGACTTGAAAAATATCTCTGACCTGTTTCACAATAAGTTTTGCATCACCACGAGCACAAATATTCTTCACTCCCATCTCTTTTTCCATGCTCAATCCAAGTATGAGTGCCTCATATTCAACTGTATTGTTTGTATTTTCAAAATAGAGCTTGAAAGAGAAAGGATGAATGTTCCCTTCTGAGATGTCAACACCACTCCAGCCCCAGAACCAGCTAAAGAGTAGCTTCCATCAAACTCCAGAGTCCAAATGCCATTGGGGTCATGAATAACTCCCTTGGGAAGCCTTGCCTCATCTTGTGACATAATCATGTAGTTCCCATGCCCTACATCCTCATAGAGTATCTATGCTTTTGGGTCATCATATTTTTGCAATGTACTCAGTTTATTTCTCAGGTAGTAGCTTCTTCATTTTTCCATTGATCGGATCAAAGCATGTGACCAATCCATTTGAATCTCACCTCCTACCTCCTTACAAAAATTTCTACTCAGCAACATCCCATATGAGGGAGGAATATCAGCTACCAAAATGGTGGCTAAGACCCTTTTCTCTAGAAAAGCAGCAAAAGCCACTTGTGCATCTTTAATTCTACCAACCAGAGGCTACTTTCCTACTTTCCATGGAATAACAGGAACCAAAGGCACATGTTAGGGTCAGACCCAAAGCATGAGCTACCTTTGTAGGCATTACATTATCTGATGCTCCTAAGTCTATAACACATTACTTGAGTTTATGGCCAACTATGAGAAAGAGTCACATAAAATGGTTCAATTTTCTCATTAGGGGAAGTGACTATAGCCACAAGGCTTGATTGAGGTGAGGAAGAGGGGGTGGGAAAAAGGCCTTTAGAAGTACTAGATAAGACTTTGGATTTGGAATTTACAAAGTTTACCATTTTAGCAAAAGCTTTTGGATGGGTTTGGTAAAACTCTGCCTCTGAAATTTGGATTTTAGTCCTTTTGAGGTGATCAATAATATCAAAAGATCCAGAGGTGGATGGGGCATCATTGCTAGGAACTTGAGAGACTCTTGATCTATCATTTTTAGGATTTGAAGGAGAAGGAGTTTTGGAAATAAAAGTAGAAGAAGGAGGATTAGAATTACTCACCTTTTGTGTGGAGGTAGTGGGAATGGGAGCTCCTCTTCTTGCAATCACTGGAATAGTTGTAGGAAGCTCCTTAGACTTCTTGGTAGGCTGCACCACTTTCTCTTTTATTTTTTTTTCCCGAGTCATAACAACATATGACTCACTATTCATATCTAGCCACTCTTTCCTCATATTCATCTTCATCATCCATACCTTCAGTGGTGAGGAAATGAACTTGTGATCCACCAAGCTCTTCCAGTTCTTCAACTTCTTCTTCTGGTTCTTCATATAATTCATTACACTCCTCATCATCAGGTTCTTCAACTTCACAAGTGGCATTGACCGGAACCTTGATGGGTGGGCCTTCAATAGCCAATCTAGTCTGAGAGGAAGGTAGGTGGTTCCTGGGCTGAAAATTCTTCCTTGGAACATCCTGGTAAGGGGTATGTTGAGCCAATTGTTTCTTGAGAGCAATGAGATCATTTGCAGCTTTTGTACTAATTGATCAAAATGGCTCTAGGGGAGGAAGAGGAAGAGGAAGAAGCTTTAGATTTGGAGGATTCTCTTTTCAGTTTACCAGACATGATCAAATCATCCTCAACACTAATAGCCAAATGTTGATCAACATCCAAAGTTGCAAGGTTAGCTCTCCTTAGTGCATAACTCACTTCAGGAAACTGGGCATTGAGGAAGAAGCACTTTTGGATTTGATCCACTAGATGAGTGTTCTATGGAATTTTATTAATTAGCTTGTTGAATTTAGCCACAAACTCCCTCATGGGCTCAAATGGCTCCTTCTTGATATGAGAAATTTGTGCTAACAGAGCATGCACATCTTCAACAGGTTTGAAACTTGCTCAAACTGAGTCATCATGGTATTCCAATTAGTGATAGACCCAACAGAAGATGGTAGAACCAATCAACAACATTGTCCTACAATGTCTCCACAAAAATCCTGACAGAGACATCTTCATGTTCAACCCCAAGAATCCCACATGCAACAATGAAGGCTACAATGTGTTCATCTGATGAACCTTCCCATCACCCTGGAACTTGGGAAAACTTTTCCTACCCCTAGGCAACTCATGCAATGGCTGAGGAAGAGAAAGAGGCCCAACCTATTGTCCCCAAGGCAAAGGAACTACCATCTTTGGAAAAATTGACTGAAGGGGAACTAAAACACCAACAAGAATCAAAGCACGAAGATTAGGACTGAGATGTTCTTGAGGAACGCTATCCTTGGAGTTTCTATCTTTAGTAGGAGGTGTGCTTGTAGAATGAGTCCCTCTGTTCCTTCTTGCTGAAGAGAGAAGTTTTGTTGTTCCAAAAGTTGAAAATGGGAATCCTCAACCCCGAGAGCTTTCCTCCCATGTGTATACCATAGAGTCACCAGACCAACAATGATCTTGAAGTTGTTCTTTTAGAAAGGGATCCATTTGAAATGAAATCCCTAGTGAGAGTCACAAAAACTATTGGGTTTTTAAAATGATCCTTTTAACAAACCACAATCAGGGGACAACAAGTCCCTCCTCTTTAATGGGAGAGGTTCCCTTATTGAAAGCAAGCAACAAACTTATATACAAATGTACAACTTTCAAAGTGTGGATTCCTAATCCTTTGAAACATTTTTATGCCCAAAGATCATCAATACGAAAGGATGGAAGAATTAAGGAGATGAGGAAGGAAGAACATAACAATACCTTCAGGAGATATAGATGGCAGAGTATCACCTTATATGTATTGAACCAGGAGATGCAGAATAGAATCATTCACTTTCATAACCAATATAATTCCAAAGACACAAAGTTCCAGAAATCATATAAACAAGAACACAAAGTTTCTTATCATAAGAGATTGATGATTCCCAAGTTTTAGACATGGAAAGAAGAAAAGCAGAGGAAGAAAGGGGAAAACTTTTTGTATTGATTACTTTAATCTATTACTTTATAGAGTACCAGATCCAACCCGAACAACAACATGGAGAAGCCATTAAATAGTTTCCAAGAATGGTTACATTCGGTTACAAAAAATGATGAAAAATTTATTCAAGAAACCGATATCTAAGTCTCTCCAATGCCTTGGCCATTTCCATGTCTAGCAAAAAACTAGATGCATTGAATCACAACCATTCAATCTTCCCCTGCAAAATTTGAATATGATTCATCCACGTGGGAGAGATTTAAAATGAAGTGGGCTTGTGGACCTTTTGCATTTTGTGCCCTTTAGAGAAATAGCACTTTGGAACATTTTGGCCCACCCACCCTTTTGATATGGTCTTGACACGTGGCCTTACTTGAGTGGGGACAGAGTCATGGTTTACTTTTACAATTTTACCTCTTTTCAATGCGGGCTCAAAAACACAAATTGCCCCCGCCCCGCTTCCCACTTTGACCTTCGATGCGGGCTTAATATTTGACTTTTTACCAGGCATGGGCGGGTCTGCGGTCACTTTTTAACTTTAAGCT